>OX419182.1:12642137-13903387 GCA_948465475.1 Thalpophila matura | reverse complement strand
GGTCAATTCCTATCAACTCTAATTATTTCGCCCCGCAAACTTCGGAGATAAGGGGGGGGGAATAGTATTTTTTCAGTCATTTTTCATCTTATGTTGAAAACTGTAAGACATAAAAGTAATAAAAATATATTTTGAAATGTGCAGATCAAGCCCTTTCATATGATATGTCACTTGACCAAGTAACCCCACTTTGAAATTTTGGACCCCCACTCCGGCCCCTTTTGCAATGAAACTAAAAACATTTTTTAACTTTAATCACTTGCAATAAAGCTGGGTAAGCACTCTTTATAATTGTTTCAAATTTCAAGTCGATAGCATTAGTAGTTACTGAAATAACCAGGTGTGACAGACAGACAGACAGACAGACGAAGTCGCACCATAAGGGTTCCTTTTTTACCATTTTGGTACGGAACCCTAAAAACACTACAAATATGCATCGAAATGTGCACAGAATACAAACTACAAATATGCAGACGACTCTGTCTAATATCTACCGTAAAACCGGATCACCATTGTTTTGTGTGTCCGGAAACAAAGATAGGCACGAAGACAGGAACCAGAAGAATAGGTTCCAATGATTTTGATTTCCTCGTACCTATTTATAAAATTCATAACTATTCAACATTTGTTATTGTTTAACTGTTCATGGTATGACGTCCCCTCAAGGTAAGGGAGGAACTGCGATAGGGGCCGGAGAAGCCTCGGGGGACCTTATCACTCATGCACTGATTAAAAACAAACTCACCTAAACGGAGGGTTTGCATATGGGGAAGGTACCTACTGAGATAGGGTGAAAAAATGATCGCAAGAGAAACTGATATGAAATGCTGAGATGTCGACAATTTTTTTTACGCTACTAGTAGGTACTTACAGATAGAGTTTCTGTTGGATGGAGTTAAATCTTTCTCTATTTAAATAAAATCTATTATACTTTCATAAAGTAAGTGTCATTGCGTAACATAAAAATATTTTAAGAAATTGTTATTTTTAATGAATTTATTAGGTACCCTTATTTGAAGTAAATTATTATATGGCACGATAATAAATGTATAATAACGTTCACGTTTAACGAATATTGAATCATTCATGTATTTAAACAATCAAATAATCGTTGGGTTTCAAGGGTAGACTTTATACACTGGTAGCGGTAAAAGTAGCACTGCCTTCAGGCCGCTTTCAATCTCTAACAGAGAATAATTATGAAATACGTTGTTTGTATGTTGAATACATAGAAATAAACAAAAACCAGATAAAAACCGTAAATAAGTACACGATATCAACCTGTCGAGAGCACAGGAGGGGGCCGGAATAAAAAAAATATATTCATATGAATCTTACTCCAAGATCCCATAGTTGATTGTAGTAGGAACTCAGACGCATTCTATGCTAATAACACTAATGAACAGTCATTATAAACACTACAATTGCCAAAAATATCCATCGAATACCGAGAACCATGATTTGAGACGAAACGAAAGTACTAGGCGCGCATACTTTAAGAAGAGGTCGTGAAAACCCCAAGGGCGGCGGAGCGCGGCAGGGCGGTCTCGAGGCGGGCGCCCGCCGCCGTCACTATGCACTAAGTGGTAAGTGCAAGTTAACCGCTGGCGAGCCTGCAAGTCTCATCGATCGCATACACTTTCTTTGCGACGCACCTAGGTAAGGAACAGGATACCGTCTGGGCCATAAAGTGCAATGAAAAGATTGAGATTGGGACTAAAGAATGGTTTTGCGTTTCTATATTCTTCTTCTTCTTTGAAATACAGCAACCTGGGTTGGATAGACCTTATACATTTATAAGAACTAATACATTTTGGTAGCCAGACATTTTAATGTTATAACACTTTATTATTCATATTTATTAGTCTACAGCTGACTACGTAGGTACGTCCATTGTTTGCAAGAAAAAAGAAAATCAAGAAAACAACATGTTTGTTTAATTCAAAACATTCATTGTGTTGAATAACTTATACGACTTTATTGCTTCAGGGTCGTAACTTTTAATACCTACTTTACGTTGTAAACCTGAAATTTCTATTTTATAGTTGTTTTCATAATAAAATGGCGTTCTTTGTGGTATATAGGAGAAGATAGACAGACGGTAGCACCTAAAGTCGACCCACATATATCTCCTCATAAAAGGTCTCCTCTAATGTGGAAGTTCATGCAAAACTTGCGAAGCAGCTGTTTGTCAGAAAGGTTGTTAAAGTTGATAAATGGAAAAGGTTTTATAGACCAACCGCTGTAAGCGTGGCCCTCCCGATGGCTTGTAATCTCATGTGTAGCAGTCACAAAGACAAAACCACGCAAGTTCGTTTGACTAACGTCTAAATGCGGGTACAGATTATTTGCAACACAACATGCAATGCAACATGCAACGCAACATTTTTCCATAAATCTGCGCGCACGCGAACACATTAAAAAGTTTGGAAAAATGTTGCATTGCATGTCGCATTGCGTGTTGTAGCAATACTATACTACAACATGAGATTGCAAACAATCGGGAGGGCCGCGCTTATAGTGATTTGGAATGTTTTTACTGTGACCATATTAAAAACCTCGGATCATAGAAACAAGGGAGATGTGATCAATGTGATCATGTTGCCAACGGACCGAACGCGGTCGATGACTTATATGAAGATATACAGTGTTTTAATTTAGTGTGAGTGATGAATGATGAATAACAGTGTTAGATTGAGGGTGTGCGGCATTTTAAACGCGTGGGACATAGGATCTATATTTACAGAGGAGCGTTTAGTTGTGACGCACACTGCTTTAAAACTGGCGACAGCGGTTCCTGTACTAATTTGTTATGATAACATATCTCCTTGTTTCTATGATCTGAGGAAAAAACTATCATTGTTTCGTTGAAAAAAAGGGATGGTGCTATTTGTTCTGTATAGCTTCTTCTCTCTCAGCTCTATTTAGATAATGTTTTTCTTTCTAAGTTTATCAAGATAGGGGTCATCGTTGGGAAAATCGTGAGGGAACTGATGACTTCATAATCTGTGCTGCTAGTAATTATCCTTTAGCTATCATTTATAAGATATTCTAATACAAAATTAAAGTAGGTTTGCATTAAACACAATTTCTTTCAGGTTATATTTGCAAATTCGCCTAAAATTACTGATATGTTTAGGTATAGGCTTTTTCTGTAGAAGGTAAAAATAGGCAAGTTTAATCCAAGTATATAGATACAGATACCTGATGGTCTATAAAATGGTCCACGCGAAAAAAATGATAGCGTGTGCAAGTAGTACATTACCTACAGGCGCACGCTATCATTTTTTTCGCGTGGACCATGGATGTAACCGGAAATTAATAGGAAACATTATCCACTGAAGTGTATAAAAGTAATGCTGTTTTATAGCTCTCCCTTTAAAATGTTTCCCTTGACTTAGATCGTTGATCGCGATAAGTTAGTCGCGATTGTAACAGTATGCTTCAAAGGACCCCTAATTTATACGAACCTTCGGAATTGTATAGTTTCATGCTTCAGCAAAGTTTAAACTTTACTGCCGTAATAAAGTTGCGTATTTAGATAATCTGTTTCAGCTGTATGAAAGCCATGTGATGTGACGAGGGGAAGGCTTCAACCGTTTCAGTGCAAGTGGTGTTCAGGGTAGGTCGTGCGGTCCCCCGCGGGGCGGAGGGAGGCCGTAGTAGGAATATCCTTCACCTCCCGCGCTAGGTCAGGGTTAACGGTACCCCCGAGCTCGGGTGACGGAGCCACCTTCGACCTTGGATGGGATGCGTGCGTTAATGCACTTTGTGATATACCTACCGTGCATATCGCACCCACTAAAGATGGGCCGGAAGACTTGCTTCAGTTGTTGGAGATTGAAGGTATCTAATGGGCAAAATAGGTAGTTCCTAATATAAAACAATGTAGTCCTTCAATTTACATACAAAGCCCTATGAATTCTGACTTTAAAATGATATTCAAAACTCTCCGATCACAAGAGCCCAATCTATAAACTGCCGCAAGCAGACTCTCATGTAAGTAACTTACTGGGAGCGTCATAAAAACAAAACGTCCGTGGACATGCGTAGCCAATTCTCGCGTTGCCAAAGGTCGTATTGCGCAGCCAACTTCGCGAACAACCTTATAACCATCTTATTAGAGCAGATAATTCATTAACTTAACTGGCTACGTGGAAATGAAATATATGCGTTCAGTAATAGCTCGCAGAACGTCTTCATTAAGGTTCAAATTTGGTGTACGTCTGGTTTTTCCTTTTGGGGATTCTGAGACGGAACTGTTACCGTTAGCTTAAGGGGATAAGGTTGAGATTTGCATGAGGAGTTGGCATGGGTGGTGGGTGGCAGTGGGTCGATACGAGCCGGGCGTCGGGCGCGCCGATCAATAGTGGAGAGGGGCGCTACCCCGGCGACGGACCGTGCATCGCCCGCCGCGTGCCGACACACTCGACAACAATACATTTCATATCTAAGTGCCTTACTTTGTCAACAGATAATGGGGAACATCTTGTAAAATCTGAGCTAACATAGTTGACGAGCCGAGAGGAAGACCCTTCAGAATATATTCACATTCATTCATTCTCCACGCTGTATCAAGGACACCGGGATAATAGAGCATTCGTTATCTCCGAAGCTATTTTCAGTGTCTTCTGAGAAAGCGCTTCTGAGAATAATATCGAGAGAATAAGCACATCAACCTACTGCTTGTTACCCATCAAACTCATGAATGACGAGAAAGTAGGTTACTTATATTTGAATAAAAAGATAGTCATATTATAAGTAACGTACATCGATTTTTGTTTATCTAATCCAGCTCGACATCGATCGATGACTAATGCGAGGCATCATTATAGGCACAGGCACAATATCGTGGCATGAAATACGACTGGCAGAATACGTGATGATGTTAAAATATGGATGCAACCGTCATGTTGTTTCCCCCAAGGGATGGGGTCAAGCAGAATTCGAAATGACATTTGTTTTGTACACTGTATCTGCATGACAGTAATTATACTTTGTTTTGACCGGGGATTACTAGACTTTGTGTTGTGCACGTCTTATATAATCTACAATTAATATAAAGCAATTCCATAATTAGGTATATCTTGTATCTTTTGAGTAAAAAGTAACTTCAGAGGTGCATTAAGAGAAGTTTTTTTTAACCCCATCCTTTAGCAGGGCAATTAAAGAGTTGAACAGTTAGTACGATCATTTAAAATGCGTTGTTTTATCAGGCCATGTTTCACATTGTTTGTGCACTTAAGATAATACTGTGTTGTTGTTATTGGTAGATAATCCATTGGATAAGAATCATTGACCAATAAAGTGTCCAGCTCCCCCATTTGACTCTTATAATCTGCGTGGGAAATTAAACACATTTTCTAATATTAATTTATCTTTCTCAGACATCGTTTGTAGATTATTGTTTATTCTTAAGGTATACATTTTTGATTTAAGCTACTTATAATGGAAGTAAAGTCAGAATTCTATCTATGGTAAGCAAAATCACTGATATAGATGCATTATTGAACACGGCTTATAGACATCAAAACAATACCAATATTAAAAGCTTTGACTCGATGGTTCGATTCGTTGACAACTCTACCCATTATTCATTATAACTCTATGACTCAACTCAATAGTATATTCGTATATTTCACGCAGACTGTCTTGGATAGCTAAGTAGTATCCATACTAGATTATTTAACATAGCGCGAAGTCATCTAACTACCAGAATAGAAAAGGGTGATTCTTTATACAATTTATTAGTTGGTTGCGTGCAGTCGTTCATTATTTTCTTGAGCCAATAGGTAGTTTATTATGTGCATATTACTTTGATATCGATTCTTTTGGGCACCATACAACGTTTTAGTGTAATTGAAATGTGGAATAGCTTATATATACATGATTGGTATTTCTGTAAACTTCTACAACTTAGCTAAATGCTCATGCTTTCTAGGCCACAAGCATTTAGCTAAGCTGGAAGAAAAGCTAAGAAGAAAAACTCTATAAAGTTTGCATCCAGCTTTTGACCTCTAGTTCGCCAGTGCGCGTTGAGATTTTTTGCTGAAGTTTTTTCTTTTAATGATTACCTAATTAATATTTTTTTACGATAACTTCAAAATACCTACTACTACCTAGGTATGTACCTACTACTTCTAATAATATTTCAGAGTAGGTAAATAGGTAATTGACTAGAACAGAGACTACTTAGTGAGTTCATATTATGTGTTTCTTTTTCCAATTTTGATGCGAACACAACAAAATGCCATTTTCCGAAGGCCGAACTTGGCCTAAGTACCTTATCTTTGTACTTTTTTGGCGAACTACGATCTCATATCATCTTAAACCAAAGTTTTCGAATCTCGCTCATAACAGTTCTATGAGCAAAGAACTGTTAGATGTTATTCATAAAATTAACATAACAAAAGAAATAGCTTTATTTACTCTCTATCACTCCAGAGGCTCTAGACAAGTTGCTTTTCTGTTAGCGTTCACGCCAAACGATAAGCACAAAATGTATGGCAATGACATTACCTGCGGAAAAGTCACGTGATTCACAAATGTCATTTCCATACATTTTATCCGTAGCGTTTGACGCTAACGCTAACAGAAAAGTAACTTGTCTAGGGCCTCAGGTGAAAAAGGTAATATCCGCTGAATCGTCCTTGAAAGCCTTAAATAGCCTTTTACGTGCCAAAATAGAGCTGGAAGTTGATATCGGTTTTTGTTAATAGATATTAATACACTCGCCATTTTCAGAGAGATTTTCTTTTATTTAAACTGGAGATGACTTTGATAGATCGGTTTTCGTTTTTTTTGGTGGCTTTAAAAAAGTTTTGTGATTTTTTTGACATTGTGAACGATTAATGTAACAGAAACTTACTTAGGGCGGGTTGCTTCAAACCATCTGTATCCGTAAGTCAGTACGTAATCGTTAAGTCAGTATGAAATTGTCGTACAAGCCGCCATATTTGACGGTTACAGATACGTAACTGTAAGATCATACTGACTTACCGATTACGTACTGACTTACGAATACAGATGGTTTGAAGCAACCCGCCCTTATTCTGCGTATTACTTGTAGGTACTTATGATAGATCCATAAGCTTGGTTTATTGTGTTGGTATACCTATTTGTTTTTACTTTAATCAAATCTCATAATATGACTTGATTACCTAAAATTGTACGGCCAATGCATCGTCGGTCATTGAGTTGTAGCGACGATCGTGACAGTTTGCTGAGTTTAGCGGCATACAAATGCTTTTCGATTATCGAATTGGTTACTGCGCCCATGTTGATTGTAAACTCTTTGTCACGCCAACTTTTCGATTGATCATAAACCCGCGACAATCGTTCCGCGATAATCGAACAATAGACTAATGAAGTGTTCAGTGTAGGTAGGCGTGTAGGTACCGAATAGACACGGTGAGCACATGTGTGCTCAGCGTGTCTATTCTGTACCGACACGCCGCGTGATATCACCGTGAGAACTGCCAACTTGTTTGCGAACGTTCGAGGGAGAATCTCACCGTGACATTCTCCATTCAGGCAGGCGTTATCTCGCCGTAGGCGTGGTGCTGGATCCATAACTGGACAAAGACAACTTCGTCAGTACCTACCCTTTCATTAAACCTTGTTTAACATATTAATGACGGTAAAATGAGACACAATTTTATGGTTTTCTGACCACAGGAGGTCTCTTTTCGATTAATGTTTGTGACCCCTTTTGGATCTCCTAATCCCTTGCTGAAATAGACTCCGTAATCTCTTGTTTAAACAGAGTTACATGACTTACATGTGATATTACCTCACCTGCACACAGCTTGGTAAGACATATCCAGGCCTTTGACGACGTTGTTTTTGCGCGATTGAGCTATCAAGCGCCCGAACAATTTATGAAACTTACTTCACTGATTGTTCGAAAGTTTGAAAGCTCTTCGTTTTCAATTGCGCAAAAAGAACGTCGCCGTCGTGTGTTAGAGGCATAAACAGGGTGGCAGGTTAGACAGTGGAAATATTTTAAGGGGTCATTGTACTCATCATTATAAACAACTTTTACTATGGGACCAACCCAGAAATTGCGAAAAAAAAAATCAGCTGTTCCATACATTTCACTTTTCAGTTTCACATTTCAGTTCACATAACTCAACAAAATGTATGGAACAAATGATTTTTTTTTCGCGATTTCATGGTTGGTCCCATAGTAAAAGTTGTTCATAATGATGAGTACAATGTCCCCTTAAAATATTTCCACTGTCTAACCTGCCACCCTGTATAGGTACGTGTCACAAGTACCGCCGATCTATGTTGATACGATAGAGTTGGCCAGGCAAAAATTGGTCCTTACACTATTGCATGTACCTAACAGGCTGCCATTCTTACATTCCTAATACAGTATAGCTTACCATAAACCATTGCCTTGAAACTTATATGAACGGTGGAAAATACACAAAAGTTGAGGATAAAACTAGGGAGCAATCCAATCGACAAAAGTCACACAGGCAGGTAAAAAAGTATGATGGCTGTGGGGCATGGCCCCAATTCGCCTTTATATAATTTTATACTACGATGTCATATTGTTCACAATCACGACAAAGCGGTATAAACATAAAAAAAAACATCTTCATACAGCCAAGTACCTAATGTCATGTTATAGGGTGGAAACGTGTCATGTCAATTAGGTAACGTGCCTTCGATATTAATGCCCTTTTATTTATACGAGTAATTTAAACAACATTTATTTAGTTCAATGCTTTTTAAATGTCCACATAATTTTCTTGTAATGATGAAGTGTGCGAGCACTATTTACTCTTACTTTACATATTCCAGTTAGGAAGACAGAACGGAAACAATAAAATAATCTAATTTAAGCAAATCAGATTATATCGAAGAAAGAGAAGTTTTAGCAGGACCTACCTTTAGGTAATTTTTTGATTGTACCTACACTATAAAATTATTTTCTAACATAATTTTGTTAACATTGCAAATGAAAATATCAAATGGAAACGTGACGTGTATTCAACTATTCATTTTGCGCTCGCTTCGGGAGTACGTTAAGATTTTAATATATTTCTCAAATTGCGCCGAACACGTTCACAGTTACCACATAAGTAGATGGGGGAAAATAGATATACTTATCTCTCCCACAGAATTTCCTATGGAAAGAGGAAGAGGTCTATGTTATCAGTCGGTTCAAGGGCGCTGCAGCCGCCGCTCCCCACGGCCTTCGCCAGGTTCGTCTAGCTGTGGGGGCGCCCACGCTGCATCTCCCGGCTCGTAGCGGGATTTTCTACTATACTGCTATCTATTTATAGGCATTGTGCTACATGATTGAAACATACCACAGACCTATAAATGGAAGAATTCTTACGATATAACGGTTCTTCCTCTTGCGGTTATTTATTATAGCGATGATGACCTCCCCAGTCGTACGGGTGCAATCTACTGATGTGACGACATGAGAAAACATCGAGATTTCTGTACTGTAAGTATCTAAGTTAAATATTAACGTATTGAACATCTATACCTTCCGGAATAAATTCTAGCAAAGCGAACTATACCGTTTATTGAAGCTGGTTAAAAAACTACTCAACCAAAGTCAATAAAATAATAAATGATTAAATATGGGACCACCAGAAAAATACAGTCGAATTGTATACCTCCTCGTTTTTGAAGTCGGTTACAAAAGGTCACGTCTGTTTCCCCGATGGTGTCATTGTAAAGGATTACACAACGGCATTTTGTGTCTTAGTCAATGTCTACGTCTTTACATACCTATAGCTAGGTGGAGCGACGATCTGAATACGGCGGAGGCAGACTAGATGTGCAAAGTAGAGAACCGAGTGTGAATTAGCTTAACTTATGTCCAGCAGCAAAGTGTGATGGGCTGTCAGAAGACCTAAGTTCAGCAGTCGGTCTAATCTACATTTAATAGGACAATATTTAGTGAAACGATCGGGCATCCGCCGAAATGTCCGCGCCTCCACCGGGATGCTTGCGCATCGAATAAGAACTTTATTTACTGTATAGACACTTCAATTTCCTTTATCGCAATGTAAAATACATTCCGCCGCGCGTGGATCGGTAAATCGTACCTAAGGGCCGTTACACATTACGCCGCAGCGGCAGCGGCGCCGCCGTATTTGCATACATTTTCATACGCGCCGAACCATTTACGCTGCCGCCGCGGCGCGTATGTGAATGCACGTATACAAAATGCAAGGATGACTGCAACGGCAGCGCCGCTGCCGCTGCGGCGTAATGTGTAAACAAGCTGGCTATGGTCACTTACCTGAAAGTTGATAGTAGAGGTGACGATCTTCATGGACTCCGCGTAGTTCCTCAGCACGGAGTCGGTGCTGAGGCAGCTCTGCCGCCACTCGTACAGCTGCTCCAGCCGCGTCACGCAGCGCTCGCAGATCTTCTTCGGCAGGAAGTCATCCTTCGATATCTGCTGGATTTACGGGGAAAGTTGTTAGTCAGACGCTCGTGGGTCAAAAAAAATATGCTGATAAAAAGAGCTTTGATAACATGATGTTTTGAAAAACGAATGCTATGCGCAGACGCCATTTTGTCTGTAAACATCTGGGATCAACTATTTTCCTGGCTAGGAACAATAAAGTGATTTATTTTCTTTGCGTGGAGTATATTGACAAAGTAGTACCTGATTTATTTTTAAGTCTTTTTACTGTTAATTTGATATGTTCTTTATTTTAAGCTAGTTTGGAGTTTTTATATTTTTCTAAGGTTCTTATAATAAAGTTTTTCTAAAAAATGTCAGTTAGGGGATGTCAGAAGTTTACGGACGATGTATGCATTTCTGGGCCTAATCGACACTTTAGATGCTTAATATAGTTTTCATTAGAGTGTTCCTTAGAAACAATAACCACGGAATGCGAGACGCTCGAAAACTTAGTGAAAATACAGATCGAATAAATTTTGAGAAACGAGAGATTCCTTTCACTTATTTTATTCCACAGTGAGAGCGCTATATGCTCTCACTGTCTGTCGCTGAATCAAACTGACAATACCTAGGTACCATATCGCAACGTAAAACTCAAAAGCTTAGGATAATAGGAAAGCATAGAAAAATATGCCGCCAAAATCAGATGTAAATAGAGGTTCTAAGGGCTTTCATGTTAAAAAGAACTAGAACTTAAAACTAATAAAAAAAACATCGTTGTTTATCCTTAAAACTGTCAGCATCGTATTTCAAAATAACAAAACAATATTTTTATTTCACTACTGGCCAAAATCACCCTTACAAAATTGGTCACTCAATAAGCCGCGTTCAACTTTGACCTCTATGTCCGACACTATAAAAGTCACACATCTAAAAAAGGGATTAAGTGTGACAATAAAGAATATCATATTATTTTTAATAAAATGCTGTTATAGTATCTTAAGCGACATTTATACAAATTATTGTCCTATATTGAAAATTTCAAATTAGGGGACAAATTCAATTTTTAGATCTGAAAAAGAGGATATCCTTTAAAATACGGGACGCCTGGCAACCCTAGTAACACGTGACGATCATTAGGTACGACCATCTCTGGTAATCCTTAATTCACCAACATGTAGGGAATTCGCAGTAAGCCGGTGGTCTGACCTACTTCAGACGGTGGCTAGGTGGGCCGGTGAGCTGCGACTCTACGGGGTCATTGATCTGAGCACGGCATTACGAATGCATTATTATGGAAAGAATCGATAGTTTCTTTTGATATGATATGACTTGCCAAGTCGGTGAGTTATAAGTATGAATTATTGATCTCTCTCTCTCTTTGAGTGGTTCACTTATTTTTGTAGGTTATTTTTTTAAATGAATGTTTAGTATATTGTAGCACGGTATCTACCGTGCTTGAATATACTAAACATTCATTCTGAATCTAGGACAATTTAATATTGGCGCGTCTTTAAAATCAATTGGAAGGCTCATATGTTAACTTCATATTTAAAAACAAATTATTGTCCATAATAAATCAAAATATTATTTAAATAACATGAATTTGTTATACTCGACTACAATCAATTTTAATTCGCGATGTAGGTAGGTACTTAGAATGTCGTAAGAAATATTTATTAAAATTTTCTTTATTTATGTATGTATGTGAATTCATTCCATAAAATGATGAATCTTCTGTCTCAATAAACCTTATGTTTTCCATAAAAAAAATCAACAGGTATTGTGAGATTTCGTTATTCCTTGTTGTGTTCGGTTCGTAGCGCGCCGTAGCGCGCAGGCGTCTACGAAAGCTACGTCCAGCCGCTACGTAGCAGCATTATTGCACTTCTTCTAACTACAAAGCCACTGTTTACGTTGCACTTTACCACATCACTGCATATTACGTCATCAAATTAATATTATGTTTTTAAGTTATTTGTGAGAATTGGTAATTATCACATTTTCTAAGATATTGCAAGTCACTGGAATGTCAAGGACAAAAGTCCGAGCGGCAGTACAAGCAGACAAAAGTCCGAGCTTACTCACCATAGTCGGCAGGCAGGTCCTGAGTTTAAACAAGATCTGCCGCTGCTCCGACTCCTTATCGAAGATGTGGAGCCTGGGACCGCTCTTCAGGGAGCACAACCGACATAGGTCGGTGAATGCCGTGAAGTTGAGGTCCTCGGGCTCGGTCATCGCGAAGCACCTGATGAGGAGGTCAAGGAGGCAGGAGTTGTCCATGTATACGGCGGTGGTTCTCGGGTGGCGGGAGACAGGGTCAACGTCGCATGTCGCGGGTGCAGGCGTCGGGGAGGCGTCGCTCCGCCGCTGCGTCCGGGGGGCACTGGGGCCCGGCGGCGCGCGGCCCCCGACGCCCCCGGCGGCCCTCGCGCCCCCTCGCCCCCCTCAGCCCGGCCCCGCGCCGCACGCAGCCCGTCGTGCGTCCCCCGCGCCGACCACCGCGCCCCCTCCGGCCTCGGGGTGGCGTCCACGGAAAACGCCAGTTTTCCCATTTAGTGTCATAGAATGTCTGTTTATAGATATGCAATTGATTTTATTGTTTGTCGGTATATGAAGTGTCTATCTATGTAGCTAGGAAGCCGGGTTTAGTTGGTTATGCAAATAAGGATATTGTCTGTAGGTTAATGTACCTGCTTAACGTATTTAGTCATTCAAATGTTGTTACTAAAGTAAAATTAGAGTCAAATATATTTTTTGACTGTTTTTTTTTAATATTTTTCTTAAAGCTCTTCCTAACGGTACCTCCGTTAGGAAGAGCTTCAAAAAAAATAGGTTTAAAAGTAAAAGCCACAAGTAATAGCCTACCCAATACATAAACACACAGCTTCCGTACATCATACATTACAAATTATTTTGTTTCCAAGTTCCTCAGAAAACATTTTTCCAACAAACAACAAAAGCCTGTACACTTGTACAGAGTACACAACCTTATTATCATATTCACGATCCATTAACATTATATTAAAGCCTACACCGACTAGTATAACTTGGTACACGGCTACATACCAAACTAAAGGGCACTGGCAGACGCCCATAGAACGCTGGGCCTCAGATTGTGTAAGTCGGTACAGAGATGAAATTAGTTTGGTGTGATCGAGTATTTCAAGAGTATTTAAATTCATTTTTTATTTGTTTTTGTACGTAATTGGGTTAAAGAGAAATATTCTTATTTCTGACAGTGAGGTAGGAGGTATGGTGTGAATGATCCAGTGAAGTACAGCCCGACTAATGAGTTCTCAATTCAAAGGTTTTAGTTGCTGTCACCATGATATTCTGTGGAAGCACGCGCCAGCCAGCATGCACCCGTTTTTGTTTTAGTGGTTTTTTAAAATGTCAATGGCATAATCATTTTATTTCTTATTTATTTCGATTTTTGATTCCAATTCTTAATCTCTAAGATAAATTAGGCAAAGAACAATTAAAACATATTTTTATTTTTGTTTAAGCTTTTATTACTGTACCATATTATCAAGCCTAAAACTGCCGACGTCCTTTAAATGTTCTGAATATGAAATACGTAGGTACATTGACATTTCTCTTATCAACCAGCGCCATAGTGAAATGCCAAGATAAACTGGTCTACGTGGACATGTGACCTCTTTTCACGACTTATACCATAGATAATACATAATATAATGAGAACTTATACAGCGCTACAAATGTCAAGTGACCTGTCATTATTCATAACAATTTTATACGAAAGCACAAAAATATAATTATGTCTGCAGTATCCTCAGATACTGATGCTGAGTACCATGCGTTTTCTGAACGTACCCTGGCGATTATCAAGCCAGAGGCTTATGAAGATGCTGAGGCGATTGAGAACACCATTTTGAATAACGGTTTTTGTATACTTGCGGTTAGTGCCTGTAACATTATACAGGGTGGCAGGTTAAACAGTGGAAATATTTTAAGGGGTCATTGTACTCACCATTATGAACAACTTTTGCTATGGCTCCAACCCGGAAATCGCAAAAAAAAATCAGCTGTTCCATACATTTATGTTCACTTAGCTCAACAAAATGTATGGAACAGCTGATTTTTTTTTCGAGATTTTAGGGTTGCTCCCACAGTAAAAGTTGTTCATAACGATGAGTACAATGACCCCTTAAAATATTTCCACTGTTTAACCTGCCACCCTGTATTTTTATGTAGCTTAGGAGAATTGATATTAGCTTCAATAGCCAGTTGCAAGCTATGAAAATGAATGGATTTTGACAGGCAAGACTTCTTCAGGATAGTTGGTTGGGGAAGTCTGTGGTTCGTTTTACAGAGCCTTACTTAGTTTATTAATAAGTTTTATGTTGAAAAACCATTTTTTCAAAACAAGCTTTTATAATGACCACTTCCCAGCTCCATCATAAGACCCTGGACATCATCTAGGTCTACAGTACTTGTCAAGACAAATCCAATGAGCCCAAACACGACGGAGTTATGTTGAGAAGTTAAGGAGTTCCTTTAGCCACCTCCCGGCCTCCTCATGAGACCACCTCCATGGTACCATATTATTGCATTGTCACGGAGGTTACATATGTGTTCAACAGCTCAATCGGTTGGGAGAACTGGTCTGAAATTCTGTTACAAGATTTGATACCATACTAACAGAGCAAGTCAAATAAAAGCTTGTAAAAAATAAAGGTTACATACAAACAGAACAATATTGTAGAAATTAATACAGTCAGTTAAAACAAGGAAAGCTTTATCAAGACATTAGTATTGTCGCTCCATTATAAGTGAACTATTAAACACAAATGTCGCGCTACACGCACGTGCTACAATGTTTTATTGACGACACATTTAGTGGGGCACAATTATTTATATTAAACTACTAACTGTTCTCCGCGGTTACACTCCCATTGCTCGGTTCCTAAGGGTTGTAGCGTAATGTTAAATAGTCTATACTATTCCTCATTAGTTTGGCTATCATATACAAAAAAAATTGTAGTTCCAGAGATTAGCGAGTTCAAACAAACAAACAAACCCTTTAGGTTTATAATATTAGTATATAAGTAGATGCTATAGATAATATGAGTACAGCTGTGCCCGCGACTTCGTCCGCGTGGAAGTCGGAAAATAACGTAACGTCGTTATTTTCTTCTTACAAACTTTAGCACAGTTTAATTCCTCCGTCGATTTCCGGATTGGATTTTTTACAAAGAAAATTCACAGTAGCAACTCAGAATTTGGAACACTAATGTATGAAACAGCGGATTTTTTTGATTTCAGGGTTGGGCCCATAGTAAAAGTTGTTCACAATGATGAGAACAATGACCCTTTTTCGGCTTTTGGATAAACTAAGAATAACGTATATACTTAAAAGATTCTTAATATAATATTTGGGACGTATCTAACTGCATTCCACCATAGTATTTTGGTCTTTCTAGGCCACTAAGCAGACGAATGGGTGATCGCTATAATGGTATTAATAGGCAGGTGGGTTCCCTGCCCATCCCCTCAGCCGCTTCACACGACACCCGCCGGCAGAGGTTGGGGCCGTCTGTTCACGCTTTTCCTTTTGCTTTTTAACAGATTTCTTTATACACATAATTCTTTATTTAGGACTGATTTAAGTAGGTACCTATCAGTATTTTTAGGACCGAAATGATTTTTATTTTCAAAATGATTCCAGAGTGAAAAATAGGCTCTAAAGAAATTGCTATCTCTATGCCTTTAAATATTATTCGCCCAAAATCTTGCAAATATAATTGAGAACATCTATTGGCGAAAACTACCCCCATGTGTGAACTTCAAAGGGGTTGTACTGTACCTATTATGCAAAACTCATATCGACGCGGTGACGTCCTCCTTCATACTTATTTAGAAAACACAGATATACTCTCTATCAGTCAGTTTAAAAAAGAACGGTGTAAAAATATAGGCATAAAAATATAAAAAAAAACTTAATAACGAAGAACATTATCTATTTTGCCAAACGTATGTACCTAGATATACTTAGTTTTAAAAATCTAAAAGTTTTTTACTAACGAACTCTAAAATATTCAGAGAGAAAAAATGCAGAGCACGTCTAATACAATAAAAAGAGAATGATCATCCCCTCACGCAGAACATCCGTGTGCCGGACGCTGGCATTGCAAGGATTGTCTTTGATATGCAAACTTATATCGATATTTAGCAGGACAGTTGAAAAAAGGAATTTATAAATCACAAAAAATAAAAAAGTTCCATAATACCTACGACTTTTTTTTGTCATAGACTTTAGTTCGACTACTATAATATATCTCCTACTTAACCTAGCTACTTTTGCTCGTGATATGCTTAATTATGTTTTAACAATAGTTGAGTAGGTGACTAACTTCAGTTTTTTAAGCCGTTGTGATTATTATTGTTTAGATTTTATAGTAGTAATCCATCAATTTCATAGTTTATTTTTGGCCTGCTCATGGGTAAAGGAATCCATTGCAGAATTTTTCTCGAATTTAATTTTTTTGTCTTTGGGCCATCCCCTCGTGTCCAAACTCCGCTAGCCGCGCGCCGCGGGCACTGGAAGGGTTGCCAGTGATATGCAAAACTCATATCGACATTAGCAGAGTTGAAGAGGGCGCCTTCATTATTTCACGTCACATGCAGCCCCTTGTTAGAAATAGGGATGTCACGTTTTGGTTTTTGACAATTACAATTTTGTTTTTGCGATTGGGTTTCTCTTTTTGTTGTAGAGAATGAGGGTGAGATTACAGAAACAAGGTATACTTAAGAATCAAACTGAGGAATATTACAACTTGATTCTTAAGTATACCTCACTTCTGTGCGGCTTACCTTTTATATACTTACCTAAGGCAAACTATTAGTTATTGTATACTTCATGTGCTAACATAAAAGTTTATTACCCGGATAACTACGAATTAAGTTTCATAAACAATCTTAAAATAATAATTTTAAGATTGTTTATCCAAGAAACCATATTCCTAAATAAACTAATCTGCTTATTCCTAAAAAAATAATAATAACCATGTGTTCGACAACCCTACGTCAGCGGCAGATCTTTAAGCCCCAGCTCTCGTGTCGGTCACCGTTGCCGCGTTGTTATCTATGGAAACCATAGAAAAAAACTAATTACGACTCCCCATTGACGTTTGAAGGGGACACGGTTTACTATCGCACATAATAATAATTGGTATTTGCATACGTTCATTTTACTTAGTAGGTAGATATTTTCTTACACAAACCTTGTGGAATAATACCAAGTAATTTTTTTCGTATCAATAATAGTCCAGCTCTCATTCTATTTACCCGACTGCGAGACGCAAAGGAGGGTAATGTGTTTATCAGTCTATGTATGTATGTATGTATGTATGTATGTATGTATGTATGTATGTATGTATGTTTGATTCTATGTGGCGTTCTAGAGACCAAATGCGTAGGCCGATTTTGATAATTCTTACGTCAATCCATTCGTCTTAACCTTGCAAGTGTCACTAAAGACATAACAGTAATCAAAATTCACCACAGCGACAACCAGACGCCATATTGTCAAAATGAAAAAAAAAAAAGTTGATGAACTATGTCAAGTGGGGTGTCGTTGAATAGGTATTTTAAAATCATCTTTAGGTTCCTTTTATCATTTTTCATTTTAAATAATAGTTTAGGATATATAACGATTTAAAGTTGTTCAACAAAGCAATCATTCTCGCTAATTCTTACTTATCCTCAAAACCTATCATGTGGGGTATCAAAATTAAGGGCTCGAAAAGAAGATTACGAAAACATACATTAAAAACTAAAAAGTGAAAAATAAAAATAGTAAATTAAAAATTAAAAAAAACCCGACTGCCAAAAAACAACTAAAAAGTTCAAAACAAGAGCACTTTTCAAGCAGTCTCGATGCAGTTGGTGGCATAAAATCTAAGATTTAACACAAATAATTGCCACCAACTGCATCAGACTGCTTGAAAAGTGCTCTTGTTTTGAACTTTTTAGTTGTTTTTTGGCAGTCGGGTTTTTTTAATTTTTAATTTACTATTTTAATTTTATAATTTCGCTACTTCGATTGTGAACGAACACTCAAAATGCCGACTGGCATTACCCGAAACAGACTTAAGAAATAGATTTAAGTTTTAAGTCATGGGTGAAAATGTATAGTAGTAAGTAGTGTGATTACCAGCACGCATAGCATAACAAAGTCTCTTCTGCCGGAGCATGTGGCCAACTCGTGCTTGGCGTACCGGACTTTTGTCTAATGAAGAACAGAAACATTTCTTCTCTTGACTGTATGCATAAAACGGTAGAAACCTTTCTACAATCTGTCATTTTGTCTATTCTTCCGTCGACAAAACCCGTTTTATCGTGGTCATGCTACGCGTGCAGAGGATCGCAATTTATTAATATAATAGAAAGCCTAGAATTACAAATGCAAATTCTATTAAAGAATAATGTCAGATTTATATGACATTATTCTTTAATAGAATTTGCATTTGTGATTTTAGGCTTTCTTTAGATCTCTATAACATTATTTATCTCCCCCAAATGATATCTGACGCACCCCTTTTTTTTTTTTTTTTTGAGGATTGGAAATCCTCTGGGTGGAGCGGAAGGGAGTGTCAGACTCTTACTGACTAAAACCCACCCGTGTTCCTTCCTTAGCCCTTTATGTTCCGGGTCAGCGGTACCCCTTTCGGATTATCCCGCTTTCCTCTGACGCACCCCTAGCTTAAAGATTAGGTGCCTACGTCTGCGTAGCGACTGTAGCAATTTGAAAGAAAGCGGCTACGCGGTTGCTACGCGCTACGATCCCAGCAACGTCTAATAAAATATTTTAAGTTTTTAGGTTGGTAATTAAGTTGTATAAAAATGAAGACGAAGTCAATAAAAGTAATTGGATGAGTGTATAAACACCATTGACCTTATTTGACAAAGATTAATTATTTTAATTACTAACTAAACTTAAATCAGTAACCAAGTTCGTGCTGCGTCGACTTACTGAAGGGCTGGCTTGAGTAATTACTGACAGGGCTTGTTTGTCATGACGGGCCCACTGATCTATTGCCAGAGGCAGGTAAACTAGCTATACCTACCTACTATATTGAACTGGCTTTCAGACTAAACGTAAACAACTAGATTCAGACTGTTTACGTTTAGTCTCAAACCCAGCTGATAGTTTTATACTACCTACTTAGGTAATGTGTAAACTTAAACAAATGTCGATATATCGCTACAACCTGCTGACTTTGTAAACAAACATTAGTCAGTAGTCAGCCGTTACATAATAATTATAGTATTATTATGTAACGGCTCTAATGATTTGAATGAAATGTTGTATCTAAGTAGGTAATTATATAAAGTTTTACTTTCCAAATTTATCTAGATAAGTTCAATGGTGTCATCTCTAATAAAATCCGTATTCACACACAAGAAAATATTTTCATTTACTCGAAAGATGCGCAGCGAAACTGGTTGCCCATGTACTTTAAATAACCCGAGCTTGCATGACATTGTACGCCAAAATTACAGGGTTAGGTCTACAGCTTCCAAATCATCAAACGAGACCAAAACCTCTTTAATGTCTTACAGAAGCGCCATGTCCGGCTCACTCCCGAACAAGCAGCGGAGCTATACAAGAGCCACTACGGTACCCATCACTTCCCCCACCTCGTCGCTCACATGTCGAGTGGACCAATCATTGCGCTCGTTCTCGCCGCCAAGAACGGCATACAGAAGTGGAGGTCACTCATGGGACCTGCTATGTAAGTCTCTGGTCTGGTGAATCGGGTCTAATTATCTACATGTAGCAGTGGCGAAGGGTAATGTCTGAAGGAGGTAAAGGCTCATTCAAACGCCTCACGTGATTAATGGACGCCCACTAATCTAACATCTACCAGGACTTAAGATGTGGGCAGGGGGCTTGAGCCCCCTAGCTCTCGCTGGATCTGCAACTGTCCTTGGACCTAGAATGCTGAAATGTTGTACCTAAACAGTAGGTTCCCTTTATGATGTAGACAAGGAATAAGGCCAGATTTTCTGAAAATCTCACGGAATATTAATACCAGTTCAACTTGTTCAACTAAAATGGGAAACTTGTTAGCTTAACTGATTTATTAAAGTTTAATAGTCGCCTTTGAAGGTTCTTTTAACCAATATTTCTCTTTGTAGGGTACTAGAAGCTCAAGCCTACTGGCCGGATAGCTTGCGAGCCTGCTACGGCCGACGCACCAAGTATGGAGACTACTTCAACGGAGTCCATGGCAGCGCCAACCACGCTGAGGCACTTCGAGAAATACATTTCTTTTTTCCTAACAGTATGTATTAGGTTTTTTATTTCTTACTAGCACTTTGCCTGCGACTTTGTTCACCCGATCCACAGTAACTGTCCATTTTTTCGTGATAAAAAGTATCTATAGCACTCAGGGATAATGTAGCTTTCTATTAGTGAAAAATTTTTCAGAATCGGATCAGTAGTTCTGGAGATTATCCTCCACATACCTATACACAAACTCACAGAATTCGCATTCTCTATAATATTACCTAGCTGTTCCCCACGGTTTCACTCCCGTTGCTCGGCTCCTAAGGGTCGTAGCGTGATGTTAAATAGCCTATTCTATTCCTCATGAATCTGGCTACATTCTCATATTAAGTACAAAAGATTTTTAGCTCCTCTCTTAACTCCAAGGCTAATAGGTAACTATTCACGCCCGCAAGGCCACACACTTAGTACAGTTGTTAGACAATGAATTGATAAAATAATATTATCTACTTTGTCCACAGTGATAGTAGGGCCGCTCGTCCGTCACTGGCAAGTAAACGACTACGTACAGAAGTACTTAACGCCTACTTTACTGCCAGCCCTAACCGCGCTGGCTCACGAGCACCCAGCGGAGCCCATTCTGTGGCTGGCCGAACATCTCCGAAGGCACAACCCTAACGAACCCGAGCTCGCGCCACAAGCGCCGGAACACAGGGAGGACAGAAGATGTCATACACCTCAGCCGTCTGAAGAATCGCTTGTCAATTAGTACCTACTTACTATTTAGGGGTGACGCAGACGACAGACTTTTTGTGCGATCGAGTCTGCCGCGCTTTGCAGCGCTCAAACAATCTGTTCACTAATTTTCGCAGATTGTTCGAGCGCTGCAAAGCGCAGGAAACTCGATCGCACAAAAAGTCTGTCGTCTGCGTCGCCCGTTAATGTGATCTTGAGTAACGTTAATTTTGATTAAAATTTTGGAATGTTGAACTGGTGTTTTGTTTGTGAAGCTCACCACAAAGGCATATAAGCAACTAAATCACCGTTTGCTTATTTTGTTTCATTGCTATGCACTCTATGGCAAAGTATCATGGACATGGAGTGTAGGTACCTTCTTATTAACTCGCCTATTTCTATACAAAAATAAATATGGTACATCAAATTAGTTCACGTAATCTCCTAAATAGGTAGGTACCTACCTAATCAGCTAAACGTAATATGGTGGATAGACTTTATGCTATCACTATCAGTAAATGTTAATACACCACAGATAAAATCGATTTCGACCTTGATAACTGTCGTCAGTCCCACAAAGCTAATAGCAAAACTAACTAACGCTGAGTTGCAGAAAAGGTCATTAAGTTTTAAAGGAGACTTTAACGATAGAAATTGTATGGTTAATGCCTCCATTAAAATTTAATTATCTTTCTGCAACCGACCGTTATGCCTAATGCGAGTTTTTCTAACATAAGTAATAAGGGTGAAAAGTGGTCCACCGTCAATGGCGTCGAGTGTTAATCGTGAGAACGTTAACGAAGGTCATAGTAACGGACCAATCAAATATATCGGTTCGAGCGCGAAAGTGAACACGCTAACGCACGTGATTGGTTGTTCTATTTACTTCGTGAGATGTTTATGGTTTACCTGATAACGCAATGGTTTGTAACTCTCATGCCCGTTTTCACTAACACTAGAGTGAAATGTTTAAATATGAAACCTAAGTGAAACTTAGGTGTCCCCTAGCGCAAAAACCATGTCACCAACCACTAGGCGACAACTACGGACTATCCATGGTTGTCGCCTAATGGTTGGTGACATGTCTTTTTGCGCTAGGGAACTCCTTTTCATATTTAAACATTTCAATTAGGTGTCTCCTAGTGTTGGTGAAAACGGGCATTTCTCTCAGCACTGAGAAAAATAATGCAGGCGTGTTTAGACTGCGCGTGAGTCTGGCAACTACGCAAAACTGATCGACAAAGTATGTTCATGTATTTTAGCAAATAAACCTCTTTGTGAAAGCTCGTCCAACCGGGCTAGTATGCGGGCCGCGACATAATTTAGTCGACTGTTTTGTCTCGCTCTTTCTCGTGCGAATACGAGACGGACACGACAAATGCACGATATATAAGCGATGACAATAGTAGATTGTATAGGGAGCAAAATAATATTTTTACGGCGAGGCCGCTTTTTTGAATCCAGAGCGAAGTGAGGGATTCTATAGTAGAATCCTGAACGTAGCGAGGGATTCAAAGTACGTCGTCCGAGCCAAAAATATATTTTGCACCCAAGTAATACACTCTACTTTTCATTACCCTCTATAAGAAAATAAAAGGCGCCTCATGTTTTTCATTGCCACTTGAAGAATTCATGTTTCGTCCATTGCCCTTCCCCCAGCTCCCCTTACCCCCAAGCCCCTTAGTCCCCATATTCCCCTTCGACCTCTTAGTCCCCATCGTAGTCCCCTAAGTTCCCATCATAGTCTCCAGTCTCCTTAGTCCCCTTAGTCCCAGTCCTCTTAGTCCTCTTACAAAAACACTACAGTTCATCGGTTATTAGTCAAGATTCAATAAGTGCGCGTAAAAGATCTTTTCCACGCACTTATTGAATATGGAACAATTAAGAGGATAAAAAAAAGTCATTAGTGCCCGCTAAAAGTTTCTTAAAGAAACACCACCTTTGGGCGCACTTAAAGGCGAACCAAGTCGTCCTTTTCGAATAGATGGGATGAAAAAAATATTGCCGCGGCGCGCATGCTAGCAGAGAAGTACCTACTACCACCATGTCTGCTTTTGACGGCAGTTGGTCACTTATAGATAAAGCAATGGCAATTATAGGTTACGGGTCGACAGTAAAAAGACAACGTTTACTTTTCCCAACTTTATTTATAGAAACAGTTTACAAATGAGCTATCACAGGCTAGCGCGCGTAACTACAATGTCGTTGCAAATTATATGATGTTAATAGCGATTGTTACTGGTTATTCAAGACGGTTATAAATTGTCAAGAATTACGATTAACTTAAAAAAATACCTAAACGTACACTTAAAACCACGTTTGCTTCGAAATGCCGTTCAGATATCTCTCACTTGATGATCTACTTCTATACACGTCTGCCAAGGGGTTCAGAATTCATAAATATTTTTAACGTGTAATATCTAAACAGCATTGTGAAGCAATGTCTACATGAAACAAAACTTTGTTGTGACTATTTAGTTCGCAAAATTTCTCACACACACACACACTTCTCCGCGTCAAATTTCTCTACAAAAATACTTTTCTTTTTTCAGTACGTTCCTATAATAACATTATTAGTTTTAACATTTCACATACCTAACTATATTTTAGTCTTTTCACACTCACTAAAATAGTCTAACCGCATAAATAGTCACAACATTTTTTGTTTAAATTAATCAAACTTATCACTACACAGATTTGGTAGAAAAAAACATGACTTAAGTAAAATTAATATTATAGGAGATTATGAATATCTGCTAAACGCCTCGACCAATCTGAAAAAGAACAAGACAAATTAGAATAATAATACTACCAATTTAAGGCGGATGCTTTATGGTATTCGCATGTAATACCTACGTACAACCCGCGCAGGTAAAGAATTGAAAATGGCGTCGTCTTTATTCACCTCAGGCACACACCCGGGTATAGAGAGTGATAGTGTGACAGCGAGAGGTGAATACAGGCGACGCTATTTTCAACCCGATCCTTTAATCGTTCGTCTGTCGCACTTGACAGACACAATTGATCTCGACCTAAGTGAGGCGGATTTTACAAATGCGACAGTTGGAGGGTCAATTGTGCATGTTGTACACATTTTAAGAAAGGAAATAATTCTATTTTAATTTTATTTTATTAGGATTTATGTGATTCTGCAGTAATTGTCATTTGATAGTTCCTTAATAATTATTTTAATAAGTCTGGGAGAGTCTATTTCTATTGAATTCATGTGTGCTTTATTAAATTTTGTTGGCCTATATGATTAAAAAAAAAGTGTTTTAAATCGTGATATTAATTAACTTCATTTAAATCACTCAATCCTGTATTGTACGAGTGCAATAAACCTAACTACAGTTATTTTCTCTTCACACTTCAACAACATCTGTGCAGTGAACGAACCGTAAATTTTTTGGTCCTTCGAGCCGGATAATTGGTGCTTTTGTATCTCTTACGGTAGCGAATCGGACTAGCTGGTCTCCCAGATGCGGGTCGCCTCAGTTAGATTGAGAAGGCGCATAAAATCGTAATCGACGTGCAAGGGTGCTGAGTTCCATTGACCATTTCAAATCAAGGAAGATCAGGATTTCAAGATTTGAAATGGTCATTGGAACGGCTTATTTCTTTTAGTGTATCTGTCTAAGCATACTCACACAGTTAGTTCCTCTTCTCCCGGTACATGTGCACGTAGGCGGCGTCGGAAGGCGAGCACAGGCCGATCTTCTGGCACACTCCCTTCGTGCCGAACTCTTCGATCAGGTGGATCACGCTTTCGCCGTAGATCTCCATCATCGAGTGGCACTGGTAGGCAAGGACGTAGAATTAGTATAATTTAGAGAGGAGCTAGATCGATGTTTTATGGTCTTATTTATTTTCGTTTAAGCATGTTGGCATTTTAAACCAGTTTTAATTTTAATTTATCAAAGAGATTTAAAATTTCAGCTGATGCGGGACACGGTAGCTTAGTGGTTAGAGCGACGCCACGGTACGGCAGAGGTTGCGGGTTTTTAAATCTCTTAAATATTGAATAACAATTGATTTTTTCTATTGGGAGAAGAAAAAATTTTGTGTTAGTATAAACTAGATGTATCATTTATCTTCACCGAATGCATGCGTGGTGATACTGCAGTATTTACATTAACAACTTTAAAGACGCTCGATGAGCTATTAATTAATTTCTTCCAATTCCACAATATTATATTTCAGAACAAGTTGCTGATGGATCTTGATTACCAGTAATCAAGATTGTATAATGATTAAGCAAGTTGATATTATATTTTATAGTTGTCATACTTTATACCTTAGATATAATATGATCATCCTTATCATTTTATATACACTTATCGAAAGCCCAAATTGTCGTATAAAACAAAAATATTTTATCAACATAAAAGTGTTGAATCGCAATTACATTTGACATAGCAACCGGCATTTGAGTTAAATTTTGCTAAAACCTTTTCATGATCGGTAATAAAGATATTAATATTGAAGTTATCACTATCGCATGTTATCTAAATAGGAGCGCAAAAAAACGGAGTGAGATAAATTAGACTTAGAAGCCGCGTCTCCTGCGCCCTGTTTTCGTGTTCGACGAACATCGAACAGTGAACAGTGAACGATAAAGGGGCGTGGTCTACGTGTTCTGAGTGTTTTTATTCGTCAAAACACGTAGACCACGCCCCTATATCGTTCACTGTTCACTGTTCGATGTTCGTCGACCACGAAAACAGGTCGCAGGAGACGCGGCTTAACACTTTCACTGTATGAAATGCACTAAAGACCTCGCTCAGTCCGTTCGTGCATGATATGTGCGCTAGTGCAGTTGTTTTGTAGTTATTTTTTTTCATAGAACTTACAAGCGGATAGGTATATAATGACTGAAATAACACCGCTTCTTTATTAAAGCATCCCAATATAATATTAGGTCTTTACCTATGAAATTGCCGTTCTGCAGTACTGCCGGCCTAGCATGACCACGATAGAAACGGGTTTTGTCTACATAGAAATAGACAAAGTGACAGATTTCATTCATAAAACGTAGAAATGTTTCTACAATCTGTCACTTTGTCTATTTCTATGTAGACAAAACCCGTTTCTATCGTGGTCATGCTAGGCCGGCTGGCCATTTCAAATCAAAATAATTTTTGTTTGGCTAAGAATTCTAATTTCAAATTAATTTTATTTTAAAAACGTGGTTTTTTTTTTCCAAAAGTAGTCATTTGTTTATTGATTAGTGTTACATTTTCATCGCATTTCAATCTTTTTCGTCATCATGGATACGTTAAAAATTCGAGTAATTATGGAATACGAGTACCGTCGTGGCAGCAACGCGCACAAGCGGCACGCAACATCAACGACGTTTACGGAGCTAACACTACAAACCAACGCACCACCTGTTATTGGTTTGCTCGCTTCCGTTCTGGAAATTTCGACCTGAAAAATGAACCTCGCGGTCGTCCGAAGACTTTGGTTGACAATGACGAATTAAAGGTGATTGTGGAAGCTGATGATACACAATCTACGGCTGAATTAGCAGCAGCTTTCGACGTTAGCGTCAAAACAATATTGGTCCATTTGCGTCAAATTGGCAAGGTAAAAAAGCTTGACAAATGGGTGCCCCACGAACTCAATGATCGCCAGCGCGAAGTACGCGTCGAGACGTGCCTTGCACTGCTCAACAGACACACAAATGAAGGAATTTTGAACCACATTGTTACCTGCGAAGAGAAATGGATTCTGTTTGATAACCGCAAGCGCTCAGCAAGTTGGTTGGATCCTGCTTCAGCACCTAAACAATGCCCTAAACGAAAACTTACCCCTAGAAAAGTGATGGTCACTGTTTGGTGGTCTAGCGCCGGTGTGATTCATCACAGCTTCTTACCAAACGGGGTGAGCATTACTGCAGATGTGTACTGTGAAGAACTGAACACAATGATGAAGAAGCTGGCACATCTCCAACCAGCATTGGTCAATCGCTCGTCTCCACTGCTCCTGCACGACAACGCGCGACCTGATACTGCACAGCAGACGGTCTCCAAGTTGCAAGAACTGGGGTTGGAAGCTCTCCGTCATCCGCCCTACTCACCAGACCTTGCGCCTACAGACTACTACTTTTTCCAGAATTTGGATAACTTCTTGGCGGGAAAAAAATTCAATACCCGAGAGGCAGTACAAAATGCCTTTGAAGCTTTTGTTGCCTCCCGTCCAGCTGATTTCCTTAAGAAGGGCATCAATAAACTGCCACTGCATTGGCAAAGATGCATTGATTGCATGGGTGATTACTTCGATTAATACAAATAAAAAATACATGAAAAAAAATCGTTTAAATTTTTTCATACAAAACGGCAATTTCATAGGTAAAGACCTATTATTACTTTAACCTTTGAATTTGTTTCAGTGTTTCTTCTCAAAGGGAGTCAGAAGAAAAAAATATTGACGAGTAAAAGCGATATTTTCAATCAATTTGCAAAATAAATCACTCAGAAGCTATACTGGGCAAACGGTGATGCAATTGCAAATTATCTCAGGACAAATTATGACTGGGAAAGACTGTTGTTTTATGGCTTTGCAATAAATTTAACATGGAAAACTAAAAACCTTGTTAAAATGTATATAAAATTATGGTATTTATCGAGTAGGTATGGTGTTTTCTACTGCTTTCTACTTTCACTAAAGCTGTTTTTTAGTCCCATAAATAATTCACTCTACACTATCCTACTAATATTATAAACGTGAAAGTTTGTGAGGATGTATGGATAGATGGATGGATGTATGGATGTTTGTTACTCTTTCACGCAAAAACTACTGAACGGATTTTGATGAAACTTTACAGTAATATAGCGTATACATCAAAATAACACATAGCCTACTTTTTATCTCAAAAACGCGGGAGAAGCCGCGGGCGGAAGCTAGTATTATTTAAATACAATACATTCGTTTTTTGTTAAATCCGCGGACGTTATCTACCCTTTCATGTAATTGTAACCCTATAGATTAGCCGATTCAGGTTACATATCAGGTTCACGTTTTATTCATTGATTTTTAATGAGGGGAGTAATGTAGGTCACACATGTAATTCACATCAAGCAATTTGTCAAATGTTATCTGGGTCAGTTGTGACGTACGAGGGGTGAAAGATAAACAAGATTGGACGATTCCTACACTTTTATTTCATTACTAGCTTTTCCCCGCGGTTTGTTGGTGTAACACTCACTCTGCTGTTGTACTTGGCGGGCAGGAGGGCGCAGGACTTCTCGATGACGTGCACGATGTTGTGGTCCACCTTGTCGTTGCTGAGCACCTTACGAACCGCCATCACCACGGCCTCGCACACCGCGCAATCCAGGATCTCCTCTATACAGATATTTGTAGTCATTACAATCTAATATTGTAGTTTTTAAACATTCGCGAATTGTACACATGTTTTTTAATTATAACGGGACTTTTCGCGCACAAACATAATCAAAATATCAGTATTTTAACCTCGACGTTTCGATCAAGTTGCATTGACCGTGGTCATGAAAAGACAGCTGTTGCCCGCGACTTCGTCTGCATGAAATTGATGAAAAGTAGCCTATGTGCTTTTCCAGGTCTCAGGCTACCTCTTAGTGGCGAAGGGTCCCTACAATACGATTCTTACCGGCTTCCCTTTGAAAAATGGCACAGGCAGTATTGCCTATTATTGTCAAATATTTATAATTAGATTTTCGTGGTCAGGCAAGCATTTGTAGCTCCGGCTTACCTCTTACAAAAATTTACCCTTCGCCACTGCTAGCTCTTTGTCAAATTTCATCCAAATCCGTCCAGCCGTTTTAGCGTGAAGAAGTAAGTGACACACACACACAAACTTCGCATTTATAATATTAGCTGAAACGGCTGAACTTTTTTCTTCTTTGGATGAAATTTGGTAAAATTGGATTCCTTAAAGCGCATTTCAGACTACGCTATACTATATAGTATAGCGTATGCTATATAGTATAGCGCGCCATACAAAACCATACTATATAGTATAGCACAGTGTGAACGTGTCCATAACAATGTATGGTGCGCGATATTGTCGTGCTATGAGCTATATGCTATAATAGTATAGCGTAGT
The DNA here is from genome assembly GCA_948465475.1 of Thalpophila matura. NCBI lineage: Eukaryota > Metazoa > Arthropoda > Insecta > Lepidoptera > Noctuidae > Thalpophila > Thalpophila matura. The sequence continues at coordinate 13,873,918 of OX419182.1, read as the reverse complement.
CTGAAGACAGCTTAACTCTGTATATTATTATGTCAAACGGCAGTTGTTGCAGCATAAAATACCGAAACATATTCCGGACCCTAAAGTTATCTCCGCATATTGTTGCATTAGAAAAAACGTTTTTTTTGACACTCATTGAAAAAAAGGAGAAGAAAGAAACTTTTTTTGCGCACTTTTTTTAGGCGCAACGTAAATTGAACTTAAAAAATAATCCTTCCTTTATAATCCTTTAGCTTTTCCGTAGTCGGGTTAATATACGAAACATCGCTGACTGTTCAGTATCCTTACCTTTAACAGTGGCGACGTTGACGCTGTCGCACAGCTTCAGCTCCTCGCACACCTGCTCCGGCTCCAGCTCCTGCGCCAGCAGGCTGATCACCAGGTCGGCGTACTTCTCCACGAACTGGTCGCAGTCGGAGCGGACCGACTTCGGCATGCGCTTGCACACGCTGTGGACCACTCTCTTGATCTCGTCCTGGTGGAAAAAGGGATGTTACTTTCAAGTTTTAAGATATTATATACCAACCCCTGTATTCAAAAACATTACTGTGCGGTCTCGAACGCACAGTGTACAGAAAACTCATACAAATATGAACATTACATGTATAAAAATAAGGAATATGAACCTTAACTTAATAAGTGTCCATATTTGAATGAGTTTTTTGTACACTTTGCTATGAATCCTCATAGTAATGGTCGCGAATACGGGTGTACCGGGCCCAGTGCGGGTTGCTGGACGTCACATGTCTTCGAATTTTTGGTTCTAGGACATGATTCCTCACGATGTTTTCCTTTACCGTTTTTAGAGTAATGGTGATGAAACAAACTGCACAAGGTATGCCCCTGCCGGGGTTTAAACTCACGACGGGGCTACTATTAGACTGTTCATTAGTAAGCATGCCGTTCGTTATTAAAGCGCTAATGCCTTTAGCGCACAATTTGCATTATAAGCGGTGCTATATCTCTGACTTTTACAATTCACAGACACAATTGATTTCGACCTGAATCAGGTTGATCGACAGATGTACTAATAAGAGTATAACAAACATTATATCAGACCATACCTCATTATGCTTGTCCTTGATCTGGTCGTCGATCTCTCGGAGCACAAACTCGCACACGACGCAGACAGTCTTCTGCGACACCGAAGGTCTTACAGCGCGCCCGTTCACTGTGTTGTCGTAGATCTCGTTCGTTTCTGGAGATATCGTCAAAAATATGTTAAATGTTTATCAAAATAAATCGTAAGTCTTAGGCTGTAATTATAAATAGCACGACGAAACATGGATTTGGAATTAAAAAACTCCGTAAACTAAAAGATATGTCAAATTAGTAAGTTTTTTGATCTGGTTACTTTTGTAAGAAAATAAAATTGTAGGTAAGTTATTTCTTTTGGCCAAAAACAAACTAAAATATCCATGAAATTTACAGTAAAATCCATAATAAATGTGATAGTAAAAACCGTCCCAAAATCGAACGTTCATAAAATAAATACTCACCGATATCGTGGTCTTTGTTCGCAGCCACCAACATCTCAGCGGGCAGCAGAGACTTGCCTCTGAAGTTGGTCCTATCGCCCATCAACTGGGGTTTCTCGTGATACTTGTCGATCGCACTGTGGCGGGTAACCTTCAACGGGTCCTTGACCTCGTCCTTGCAAAGTTTCAGGTACACGCATATTTCCTGCGCGTTCATGTTGGCGACCAACATCTCGACCAACTGTGGCGCGTATGTGTCCACGAAGTCTACGCATTCGGTGCGGAGTTTTGTTGATAAATGGGTGCAGAGATTGTCCAGAGCTGCGCGGATGCTTTCCTGTGATATTATGGTAATGTGTTGATGAAATCGGCTCGGAAATCAAATATTGTAATACAATTTGTAGTCTTGTTTATGTAGGATGTGTGCTGTGATGGTTGACATTGTAATGTACTCTAATAAATACTAATCGAAATATCAAACCAGTCAGTAAACACCAATATCGATGAACAATAACAAATATCCAATAAACACGAAAAAGTTGCTGTACAACTTATAACTTTACCACTTTGTTTGCTCACACTCCAAACTCAAATTGTCGGAAACAAGAGTTGTGTATTGGATTTGCATTGTTCATGCTGTTGTTAATTCGGATTTCTTGTAGCTGCAAGTCTTCCATATTTAAAATAAATAAATGTACTGGGATACAGTTAATACAGCGCGGAAAGCGGTTAACTAAAAATTCAAATATAAGCATAACTTACCTCAGTGCGGTTGTTCTTTAGCATAGTCTCGAGTTGTTCAACAGCGAACAAGCACAGCGGGCAGTTGGACTTCTCAGAGTTGATGTCCACGCGACGGACCTCGCCGGTCTGCGGGCAGATGCCCAGCGCTGGGCAAATCTGGACAAACGACAAAATATATAAATAAAATACATGTGACAGCATAACGATCTAACTTTAAAGCTGTCTTCAGACTACGCGTTACTATATAGCATTATAGCTCATAGCACGACAATATCGCGCACCATACATTGTTATGGACACGTTCACACTGTGCTAATACTACAGTGGCGTGCTTACAGGGCAAGCCCGAGGGTATATCTCTAAATTTTTCATGAATGTAAGTGAGTAGTGTACAATAAAAACCGGCCAAGTGCGAGTCGTACTCGCGCACCGAGGGTTCCTTATCATATTTGGACGTATAAAGTGAAAAAAACCGGACCGCATAACTAAGTTTGTTTGTGAAGAAATTTTGATGATTTTGAAAAAACTGTACTAGTTAGGAACATCGTTTTATTTTTGGTGCCATATTTGGGTCAATTCCTATCAACCCTAATTATTTCAGATTTTTCGCCCCGCAAACTTCTGAGATAAGAGGTATTTTTTTGGACATTTTTCATCATATGTCGAAAACTGTGAGACATAAAATAAAATTATATTTTGAAATGTGCAGATCAAGCCCTTTCATATGATATGTCACTTGACCTAGTAACCCCACTTTAAAATTTTGGACCCCCCCTCCGGCCCCTTTTGCAATGAAAATAAAGATATTTTTGGACTTTTTTCATTTGCAATAAAGTTGAACAAGCATTCTTTATAACTGTTCCAAATTTCAAGTCGATAGCATAAGTAGTTGCTGAAATAAGCAGGTGTGACAGACAGACAGACAGACAGACAAAGTCGCACCATAAGGGTTCCTTTTTTACCATTTTGGTACGGAACCCTAAAAACACAATCATGAAAAATAACGAAGAAATACCCTCGGGCTTGCCCTGTAGGCACGCCACTGATATACTATATAGTATGGCTTTGTATGGCGCGCTAATACTAGCATACGTAGCATACGCTGTACTATATAGTATAGCGTAGTCTGAAGACAGCTTTAAGCTTGTAACGTCATAGCATAGGTGCGAGCGAGACAGAGCTAACCTTGTAAGGCCTGGCACACTCCGCACTTTAGGTAAAAAGTACATAAGCGGGCCCGGCTGGCAAGGCCATTCAGTGGGTTGCCGCCGCGTCAGAAGAGATAGAGTTACGCGATAGAAAGAGTGGCAAAGAGAAGCGCCTTGTAGGCTATTGTAATTTGAGGCACGCAGGGTTGTGCGAACTGAATTGCACTTTATTGCGTCGTCGCTATTTGTCTCTGCGGAGTTATCTTTCTATACGTTACTAATATTAGGTATTCTGTGGCCTTTTCGAGACCAATCCACTTGGACGTCGTAACTCGACAATAGCCAGGAAGCCTTAAGGTGGCCATGGGAACTCCTCAACTTCTCAACATAACTCCGTTGTGTTTGGGCTCGTTGGATTTGTTTTGACAAGTACTGTAGACCTAAATGATGTCCAGGGTCTCATGATGGAGCTGGGAAGTGGTCAGTAGAAAAGCTTGTTATTAAAAAAATGTTTTTCAACATAATACTTATTTAATTATGTAGGTACTCACGGTAGCTGGGTCGATCTTCTGCACCAATAATGCGACGACTGCGGGTCCGTACTGCGTCACGAATTGTTTGCACTCTGCGTTCACAGACTGCGGCAGTCTGTCGCACGCCTTGTCTACAGCTTGGAAGATCTCGTCCTGTTCAATAAAATACTTAAACATTAACTGAATAAAGTTCATTTTTCCAATGTTAATATAAGTAGGAAAGAACTAATTTTTACTCTCATGGCAGTCAGTGAGTTGTAATAGTTTATTCACAGCGAGTAGACTAATGCGAGCAAAAGCTTTAGTACCCAATTGTAAAAAGAACATCGCTTTAAATCTATGGCTTACCCCCAGTTTCTGAGAGTTTATTTAATTTGCTGTTAACTTAATGTCAGCCGTTGCGATTGTTAACATGGTTGACATGATGTTAGCAGCAGATTAAAGTTAAATAGGTTTTCAGAACGGGGGTTAGTGTTTAAATTTTTTAACACGTTACTGTGTGTATGTTTTTAGGTCAGTTAAAATCTGTGTATGTGTAAATAGTCAGTTGCTGATGCTTTGAATAAATAAAACCGGCCAAGTGCGAGTCGTACTCGCGCACCGAGGGTTCCGTATCATTTTTGGACGTATAGTGAAAAAATCTGGACCGCATAACTAAGTTTGTTTGTCAAGGAATTTTGATGATTTTGAAAAAACTGTACTAGTTAGGAACATCGTTTTATTTTTGGTGTCATATTTGGGTCAATTCCTATCAACTATAATTATTTGAGATTTTTCGCCCCGCAAACTTCGGAGATAGGGGGGGGGGGGGGAATGGTATTTTTTTGGACATTTTTCATCATATGTCGAAAACTGTGAGACATAAAATAAAATAAAAATATATTTTGAAATGTGGAGATCAAGCCCTTTCATATGATATATCACTTGACCTAGTAACCCCACTTTGAAATTTCAAACCCCCACTCCTGCCCCTTTTGCAATGAAAATAAAAATATCTTTGGACTTTTTTCATTTGCAATAAAGTTGAACAAGCATTCTTTATAACTGTTCCAAATTTAAAGTCGATAGCATAAGTAGTTGCTGAAATAATCAGGTGTGACAGACAGACAGACAGACGAAGTCGCACCATAAGGGTTCCTTTTTTACCATTTTGGTACGGAACCCTAAAAATCTGTTGCGTAGCGTTTGACTGGAAGGTATACCCAAGCACATTGTGTACGTACCTCGGTCCTGGGAGTCTACTCTGTAAGTCCGTCAACGAAGATACGGGCCCGTCCGAAAGTACAATAGACATAAGATTCCGTCAAAACAAGTGTCAAATTCAATTTTTCGTACGAATAGAAACACATCGGGAGTAGGGACAACTGTCAAATCGTGCTATCATTCATTCTTAGTTCGGGCCCCGAACTAATCTTAAGTCCGTAGGTGATACGGTGTAAGAAACGCCCGTAACTAAGGTTGAAACTACGGATTTCGTGCTTAGAGAGTAGACCCCCTGGTGTCACTTGAAGGTAACTAGGTAGGTAGCTAAGCACATGTACGTACCTCGGTCCTAGTGTCGCTGATCTCCACCTGCAGGTAGTGCAGGAAGTACTGGCAGAAGGAGCAGGCCGCCTTGCCTTGTGGCTGTGGCACCGACACGAACATTCGCTCGATGGGTAAGGGAGCTGCCTCGGCCGGTATTACACGAACGTTCGTCTGCTTGCTTACAGGGACGCGGGCCAACTGCGCACGGGAATAATGTGGATAATGTAGTCATAAGTCACGAGTGAATCGGTTTCTTCTAGGCAAGCGTGCTCCATCGTAGACCGCATCATCGCTTAACATCAGGCAAACGCAAGCCTATTATTACCAAATTAAAAAAATGTAGTAGCAAGAGGGTTAGCTAAAGAGGCTAGATTTCATAAACATAACGGCGGGATCGATTTAGTATGTTTTTTTTTATGAACTTTGAAGCTAAAGATACACTCGTGTGATATAATGACCGATGGGCAGGGCAGCTGCCTCGGCCGGTATTACGCGCACGTTCGTCTGCTTGCCCACGGGGACGCGGGACAACTGCGTATACAAATAATGGGCAAGATCAGTTCCATACTGATCTTGCCCATTATTTGTATATGCAGTGGCATGTGCAGTGTATAAATGTGGCAGCCAGATTTCGCTGACCAGCTAAATTTTATTAACATAACTGTGGAGTTTGAAAGCTATGAAGATAAAGGTGCACTCGAAAAAATGTATTCATGAAACCATGACTTATTGAAACTTGAATTTCGTACTGACATGTGTAAATCATTAATTTGAGATTCGCTTACACATTTAATTGGCAACTAATAAATGATTACAAATTAATGATACATAGTTTAAAGTTTAACGACCGTTTTGCGTACGATTTTTGGAAAGGAAATAACTTGAAACAAATCGGTTTAGTTGTCTTGAATTAAGTAACGAGAATATTTTATTAAGGGCCTATACTACCTCAAATGGCTTAGCAAAATACTCTGTTACGCCGAAAATACTGAAGCATTAATTTTGAAATAAATATATGGTAAAGTTGAGGATTAATGTTAAGTCCTATGTTTGGCGAAAACACGATTCCATAAAATTTTCTCGATAGAAATAAATTCCAAAGTTACCTCTAAACCGAACAATAAACAGCTGGCAATCATAAAATACTTCAAATTAGATCATGAAACTTTTTATACTAACTAAACTAACTATAAAGCAGGTCTTATGTTATTTATTTTCGTGCATTTCTATTTTAAAGTAAATAAACTATAATATCGGCCGTATTAAAGTTTGTTCCCCGCCGCGCGCAACCCGCGCTCATTCCTGCTCCGGCTTTCGTACGGGAGGGCTGTGTCATTTTGCGCTCAGGACACATTACGCAACAGAACGACAATAAAATAAAAATATTGAATTAGGTACGTGAGTTTTTAGTGTTTGCATAATGGGAAATAACCGAAACAAAAATAAGAAGCGACGGGGTTGGCGTAAAGAAACAGGCAAACATATATGATCGAAATGAAGTACCTACTCGGGGTGTACTGTGTGCCGTGTGCGTTACCCTAGCAGGAAAGTAGCTCCTAGGGAGATATGAGTGGGACGAATAATTAGTGCCTAATCTGCTGTAAATGTGCGCCAAATAAATAATTTGTGCGCCTTGTAGTTTTGGAGAAAAACAGAAAAAACGCTTCCTGCTGGGGTAACGTTGTTCCAGCAGGAAAATTCTAAACGAATGATCGGAGAGTGAAATATTGTGCATGGGCAGATAGTTTATATTTGTGCATAAATGTGCGCCAAAAATATAATTTGTGCGTCTTCAGGTTTTCGAGATATTCCATTTCCTGCTGGGGTAACGTTTTGCAGAATCGTGTTTCTCTAAAACCATTGTAGAATAAACACACACGAGTAGCTCTTAATTTGTGCGTATTTGTGACAGAATTAGATTTCAGAAAATATTTATAATTTTCAAGTAATCGCGTTTTTTCGAAAACCCGAAAAAATTTTGCAGCGCCTAAATGAGAAAACGTAGAAGGTCGCTGAAAACTGTATTCGGTCCTTCTTGACGCTTATAATAACCATAAAAAGTTTCAATAGTGTACATGCATGCGTTATTGAATAATATTGCTGAAAATCAAAACGACGGTGTCATAACTTGACGAAAAAATACAAGAAACCGGCTCAACCTAAGACGTGTAAGTGTGAACCAAAAATTTGTGCGTTTAATCAAAAATATATAGTAAAAATATTCAGCTTGGAATGTTTCGCATTATGTAGATATAAACAAAAAATTAAATACGTAAACAACGGCTGGTTATCCGACCAAATTCGAATGACTACAAAAAAGCGACGGATTCATACATATCGATGACCTTCTTAACTTTACTCACGAACCGGTGACAACGTGTTGTGCCCGAGTACACTGAAGTAGAAAAGATGGAAAAAATAAACTTGTTAATAATACGAAAAAAAATTGCGTGTAACGAAGAGTAGAATTTGTACTCCTATTTGCAATGCATTATAGATTGAAATAAATAGAATAATCATATTATTTTAAATATTTTTTTTTGTAGGTGGACATTTAGAATAATTATATGTAGGTAGGTAATAATAGTATGCCGTGCTGGCTGAGAGCTTCTAGACCTGAGCGTGAGCACTTGGGCAGAGGTCAAATGGATACTTTTATAACAATAACTACAACACTTTACTGTACATAACTACTAGTTTTGTTAATTTCGCAGGATTCCGGTTAGACTAAGTAAAGGTAATACTATTATTGTGATCTAGAGATTTTATGCAGATACATATGATAGGTATTATAGAGATATACCTAGAGAAAATAATAGTATTTTTTATTCCCTTTTAATATATTTTTGTACCTATTTTTTAGCACACACTAACAATTTTTGGTTGTCTTTGAATATTTCAAGGGTAGTTTTACAATCGAAATTTAGATTCAAATAAATAAATAACTCGTATTTTAATTAATTTATGGACGATCTGTTTCATAAATAATCGCATAGTTTTATGCAAAAGTATAAAGTATACCTATTTTATCGAAAATAAAGTACGTTAATATGGTTGACAACAATATGAAGGTCATTGGAGGTAGATTGCTTGCGGTCCTGTATCCGTGTCTGTATATTGTGTGAAGGTTGGCCTTTTCTTGTTGACAGTGATACACTTAGTGTATCAAAACATTGCGTTATGGTTGTAAAATGCAAATTATTAAATAATTGTAGCGGTATGGTAAGTGCTTAAAATTAAAACATGTCGTATGTGGCTGTGAACTGTTCATCAAGATCAACGACAGAGGGCTTAGAAGTCCCGGAATTAAAATTTTACACGTCTTTGACACCGATTTTATCGTTAATTACTGAGATTTTTATTTGGAAAATCAATAAACATTGAAAATTTACACATTGTGGGTAAGATTGTCTTACATCTATGAGCAGATGGCTCCACTCATGGTCATGACAGACGGACAACAAAGTGATCCTATATGGGTTCCGTTTTGTCTTTTGAGGTATGGAACCCTAAAAACCGGCCAAGTTCGAGTCAAACTCGCGCACCGAGGGTTCCGTACCTTCCTTGGGCGTATAAAAACAACCCAAACCCAATTGCGCCATCTATGAGAAAGAATAATAATATAAATAAAATAATAAACATAAAAAATAATAATTTCCACATCAACAAGCTCTTTCATTTCATAATAATATGGTCACAAAATATATTAAAGGCACCTTAATTTAATATATTTTTTAATTAGCCCCCAAAATTTGGTCATATATAATTTCCAACAAACGTCTGAACGCGACTGTACGGACAACGGTAAGCCGTTGTCCGTACTTAGGCTTAATACGTCCAATAAAGTCCAAGGCTTAATACGTCCAATAAAGAAGGTCATCGATATGTATGAATCCGTCGCTGCCGTTGTTTACGTATTTAATTTTTTGTTTATATCTACATAATGCGAAACATTCCAAGCTGAATATTTTTACTATATATTTTTGATTAAACGCACTAATTTTTGGTTCACACTTACAACACGTCTTAGGTTGAGCCGGTTTCTTGTATTTTTTCGTCAAAGTTATGACACCGTCGTTTTGATTTTCAGCAATATTATTCAATAACGCATGCATGTACACTATTGAAACTTTTTATGGTTATTATAAGCGTCAAGAAGGACCGAATACAGTTTTCAGCGACCTTCTACGTTTTCTCATTTAGGCGCTGCAAAATTTTTTCGGGTTTTCGAAAAAACGCGATTACTTGAAAATTATAAATATTTTCTGAAATCTAATTCTGTCACAAATACGCACAAATTAAGAGCTACTCGTGTGTGTTTATTCTACAATGGTTTTAGAGAAACACGATTCTGCAAAACGTTACCCCAGCAGGAAATGGAATATCTCGAAAACCTGAAGACGCACAAATTATATTTTTGGCGCACATTTATGCACAAATATAAACTATCTGCCCATGCACAATATTTCACTCTCCGATCATTCGTTTAGAATTTTCCTGCTGGAACAACGTTACCCCAGCAGGCAGCGTTTTTTCTGTTTTTCTCCAAAACTACATGGCGCACAAATTATTTATTTGGCGCACATTAATTATTTGGCAAATTATTTATTTGGCACACACTAATTATTCGTCCCACTCATATCTTCCTAGGAGCTACTTTCCTGCTGGGGTAACGCACACCTGTGTGCCCGCGCCGCGGGACCGCGCGAGCAGCAGTGTGCGAGGTGCGAGCGAGATAAAGAGTTAGGCGGCGCGGTGAAGTGGGGGCGAAATTAGAATTTGAGCTGAGGTAGTATAGGCTCTTAAGATTTGGTTTGAAAGGTGAACGAACGGAGCTTCGTTCTGGCCGCGATCTTCATTTTAGATTACCATAAAATCCACGGATGTGGTATGTTTTAGTTTAAGCCAGCAAAAATGCTTATGCAGAATTATACAAGCAAGTTTTATAATTTGTAAAATATAGCTACGTACATCTTTAGTTCATTTTGACATTATTTGTTTGTATTTGACATCTGTCACAGAGATCAAGCTATATTTTACGAACTATAGTATTTTTTCTTATCTATCGCCGTAAAAACACAGTCAATAATCACAAAAACCTCACCTTATCAGTACTAGCGTCTCTCTTCGAGTCATAATCACCAATTAGTTTAGTCGGCACAGTTTTAACCGCCAGTTCTCTGGGGATAAGAGGAGCGATGGGTGTGTCCGTCTTGTTGCCGCAAACACCAATCATCGCGCAGAGAGCGTCGGCCTGTAGCTCCTCTACTAGGTACTTGTAGACAATGGGGTAGTACTGTTCCGCCAGGTGTAGGCATTCATCCTTGAAGGTGCCTGTCTGTTTGCATAGACCTGGGGGGAAAGTTTTAGTACTATTTTGTCATTTCTGTTGTGATTTTTAGGGTTTCGTACCCAAAGGGTAAAAACGGAACCCTATTACTGAGACTTCGCTGTGCGTCCGTCTGTCTGTCTGTCTGTGTGTCTCCAGGCTGTATCTCATGAACCGTGATAGCTAGACAGTTGAAATTTTCACAGATGATATATGTCTGTTGCCGCTATAACAACAATTCTACTAAAAGTGGAATAAAATCGATATTTAAGGGGGGCTCCCGAACAACAAACGTGAATTTTTTGTTCGTTTTTGCTCGATATTTATAACGGCAACAGGTAGACGCGTGAAATATTCACAGAATATTTAATTATACAGCGTGGCAGGTTAAACAGTGGAAATATTTTAAGGGGTCATTGTACTCATCATTATGAACAACTTTTACTATGGGACCAACCCTGAAATCGCGAAAAAAAAAATCAGCTGTTCCATACATTTTGTTGAGTCATGTGAACATAAATGTATGGACCAGCAGATTTTTTTTTTTCCACTGTTAACCTGCCACCCTGTATATTCACTTTAAATATAAATAATTAAATTAAAATAAAATATATATTTAAGGGGGGCTCCTATACAACAGACATGATTTTTTTGCCGTTTTTATAGATAATGGTACGAAACCCTTCGTGCGCGAGTCCGACTCACACTTGGCCGGTTTTATTCTGTTTTACGTGACAAAAAATTGAATTGGTAAGAACGAAGTGTGAGCCGATTATCATAAATTAATCTTTTGTCAAGTCTGATTTGATTAGTTGTAGTTTTTATAGACAATCAACCAGTGATTTGGTGTTTTGACTTCCAACCCTTGACCCAAAAATAATATCAGTATGGAATCTCAGCCTAAGATAAGATCCAACTACAATATCATGACTTTAATAAGCAGATTTGCTAATCAGAGTTTGCAAAACAGGGGTTAAAATATTTATATCATGATAACATTTCAATTGAATCACATTTTTACTATTTCTACAGGGTTCTAAAAGAAATCTGCTGTTCCATACATTTTGTTGAGTTATGTAAACATAAATGTATGGCATAGCTGATTTTTTTTTTCGCGATTTCAGGGTTGGTTCCATAGTAAAAGTTGTTCATAATGATGAGTACAATGACCCCTTAAAATATTTCTACTGTCTAACCTGCCACCCTGTATAGTCATAATAGCGATTGTTACCTTTCATCACCTTGTAGAACTCAATCTCAGTGGTGTTAGCGACCATGACGTCACGCAGATGCTTGATCAGCTGTTCACACAGTTCGCAAGGCACGTCACTGTCAAACAAAGATATAATAAAGAAATTGTAAAACAAAACCAGTCATTGGCTTATGTAAAGAAATAAAACATCATCCTTAATAAAACATCATCACCTATAAAGAAATAAAACATCATCCTTCATGCAGCTACCTCTTCGGGGAATATAATTATGGCGTGATATATTTATTTAAATAAACACTTGCAACTTCCGTGAAGCGGAGGGTTCGGGGCGAAGTGCGAAGGAATGAAACGTACACGTATCCGCAAAATTTTATTTCCAAGAGGCACAGAATACATTCACTACAATATAGAAATATATTTTTCCTACTAACTTTTATATATAATATAAAAGTTAGTAGGACATGTTGCTACCACGCGGCCGCGTGGTGCATCAGACTCAGACTCTTTTGTTATTCCACTGCGCGGATGCACTCCCTACGTTCTAGAATTAGATAGTTCTTCCGCGCAAGCGCAGGGCCTGCAGCAAGAGCGGCGAGATGCGTTCCAAAAAGGCGTTCCAAAAAGGTTAGCGTTACACACTATATAAAACAAACTACGAAAAAAACCAAAAATAAAATATAATAAAGACATATTACACTAAAGAAATATTACATGAAGATACCACAGTCATGCATTTATAGCCTATACGTAGCATACGCATATGTCTACAGGTGACTCACTCGGTAGGCCGGAAGTCGGTGAACTGCGCGGGGAAGTCGAAGTCGTCGTGCTGGTGGTACTTGTAACGTATGCGTATGGTATGTGTACATGTGACTCACTCGGTAGGCCGGAAGTCGGTGAACTGCGCGGGGAAGTCGAAGTCGTCGTGCTGGTGGTACTTGTAACCTATGCGTATGGTATGTGTACATGTGACTCACTCGGTAGGCCGGAAGTCGGTGAACTGCGCGGGGAAGTCGAAGTCGTCGTGCTGGTGGTACTTGTAACCTATGCGTATGGTATGTGTACATGTGACTCACTCGGTAGGCCGGAAGTCGGTGAACTGCGCGGGGAAGTCGAAATCGTCGTGTTGGTGGTACTTGTAGGCGCACTGTCCGCTGACGTGGCACAGGCTCTGGGCAGTGAGGTCCTTCTTAAGGGCCTCCACTATGTTCTCGTAATACTTGAACACTAGCATCGAGCATGAGTCCGATAGGGAATCCATCTTGCGGCACACCTGGGGAAATATGATAAACAGTTTATTTTAGTGTTAAAATAACATTTGACAACATATATGTACTACTTGTCTAATATTTTAGTCAACGGAACGAAAGAGCCTAGACCTCACGACACAGGGAATCCTAGTGTGAGGTCTAGGACCTCAATCCGATTTTGCACATGTACTGAGACAATAAATTTATTCTTCTTATTCTTCTTCTATATATTTGATCGTTACAGTGATAGTCGGTCGAACTGCCTTGTGGTTGTGTGCTAAATACCGTCAGATTTAAATAATAACTACGCTAATAACTATGAGAGCAATGCGTCAATAGATTAATGATATAGATCGTATTTGTACGTGTTTGTCGCGCAGCATTTCTTTTGCCTTTGACGTTCACCAACCCACACTGGGCCCGTGTGGTAGATTACGGCCCACTCGTCACAGACAGGAGGCCTGAGGTGATTATGTATTTGTATGTACGTAATATGAATTTGAATGCAGGCCCTGCGGATTGAATTCAGCTTTAATCAATCAATCAATCAGCTCTATCCTATCACAGTCCACTTCTAGAGATAGGCCTCTCCCAAGTTGCATCAGACTGAGTACGGAGGGCGGAAAACCGGATGTTGTGGCGAGTTATAACAATTGGACAGGAAAATACAAACAGATTTTGGTATTTTTCCTGACGTTTCGAACACTGCAGCGTTCCTAGGCCGCGGCCGCACTGGTACGGCGACAGTGACGCGACGGCGAAAAACATTTCGCTTGTCGTTTCTGCAGTGCGGCCACCAACATATTATTATGTTTATTATGAGTTTGTTTTCACGAAGTCGTCGTCGCGTCGCTGTCGCCGTACCAGTACGGTCGCCACCTCAGTATTGTACGCGAGTTGATCAGTTTAAAATTGTTTCGTTATATGTAATGATCGCGAAACCTAAGACACTGTTGTGCCGAGTATTTGCTTAAGAAGTAAAAAATCATAATTGATAAGTTTTTCCAACTTACCTGCAGTAATCCAACAAGGAAATCCTCATAGCTGGTGGCATCGAACTTCTTCCTCAGCGCGCCGACCGTTCTCTGACAGTTGTTGCATTCCACACGCAGGCTCAACTGGTTGTTCTGTAACAATATTAAACATAAGTCACTTTGAATAAAACAGCAATTAGGAACCTTAACTCCATCACGGAAGGTTTACTTTCCAATAGAACAAAAATAGATTTAAGATTTTTTTGTCATAGTTAAATGTCTATTTACTTTGTGTATTGCAATTTTGTCTAGCGGTTGTAAGCCGTACCGCATGACCACGATAAAAACGGGTTTTGTCTACGGACGAATAGACAAATGGCAGTTTGTAGAAAGATTTTTATCGTTTTATGCATACAATGAAAAGAAGAAATGTTTCTATTCTTCAGTAGACCAAAGTCTAGTACGCCAAGCACGGGTCGCCGCGTGTTCGGGCAGTAGAGATAACGAGTTGGATAGAAAGAACTTTGTCTATTCTTTTGTAGAATAGAGATAGAATTGGTCATGCTAAGCCGGCTGGTTAGTTAATTTTCTAAGTACACACGAACTGAATCAGTGAATGATAAAAGGGAGGGTATAGCCTACCGCAGACGATAGACTTTTTGTGCGATCGAGTCTGCAGCGCCCGAACAATCGGTGAAGTAATTTTCACATATTGTTCGGCCGCTGATTCGATCGCGCAAAGTCAGTTATCTGCGGTAGACGAATTGCATACAGCAGAAAAACGTCATCAGAGAAATTAATATAACAAAGTAAACAGACGTATATGAACCAGCTGTTGCCAGCAGTTTCACTTGTATCCTATGGAAATTATTCTATGTAGGTATTCGAATAAGAATTATCGTATGTTCTTCCCCAGTGTTCCAGCCATCTCCCTATCAAAATCGATGCAGCAGTTTAGAAGTAAAAACATTCGCTAAAACGATTGTAATTACCGATTCAATAATTTGCAATATTTACAAACGTGGCGCGATTGAAGGTCGTCGTGTCTAATATAATCGCGATAACTTTATAATACTGTTATGAACAACTTTATGTGACAGATTGACGACGTACTTATATGAAGGAAAATACCGATTTACTGATTGTGTATAATAATAATGATTAAACAAACACATAATTTTATTAAAACTTTTATTTAATCTTACCGGAAAATGAGAGCTGTTTTATTATCATTATTTATCAAAGCGTTGTTTCCGATCATGTAAGTAGTTATTTATAGGTATGAAAAAAAAAAACAACGGATAAGACTGCCCGCCCACGTCACACTTTTTGTAGGTCCGACAATCGGGCCGACTTTTATCAACGATTTTGTGACCAACGTACACGTCACGTCCGTCACTTTTGTTGCCTAGCAAATACACGTGACTGACTGTCGGTGAGTAGGTAGTATGCGTCAACGCATACATTTCCAAATGTTCCATTTTCCACGGACAAGCGGATCGGCCGGGACGCACCGTTTTTTGGACCGGCTTTTTGTAAAACGTGCGCGTTTCAATATTGCAATCTGTATGTTTTATTTTTTTTCGACAAGTAGTACCTACATAACATCACGCCTGTGTTTCCCGAAGGGTTAGGCAGAGGTGTATAGTACCTACACCTACATTAACCGGAAACAAATCCAAACTCTGAGCTGCTACTGAGAATTTTCTAAAAGAAAAACACTGCCCGAACCGAGTATCGAACCCAGGACCCCTCAGCAGTCATACCGCTAGGTCAACGAGGCTGTTTATGCGTGTAAGTATGAATTAAAAAAAAAAGATATTTAAACTTGATATCTCATGAATGCATCCTACATTATCTGTATTTCCTTTGTTTGTTGATATAATATGATGTCAAAAGCGCTACTTATCTGTTTTATTTTGTTTTAAATCTCTATATGTATATATCTCTCTATATATAATGTATGTATATATATCTCTATAAAATGCTTTTCCTGACTGACTGACTGATGGATCAACGCACAGCCTAAACCGCTGGTCGTAGAAACGTGAAATTTGGAGGACGTATTCCTTATACGATGTAGGCATCCGATAAGAAAGGATTTTTGAAAATTTCACCCCCAAGAGGGTGAAATCCAGTGCGAGCGAAGCCGCAGGCAAAAGCTAGTATTTTTATTTATAAAATTCGTTACAAAAATTCACAAAAAACATAATTAATGGTTGCTTGTGACTAATTTGTACGAAGAAAAACAATTTAGGTCAAATTGATGACATGAATTATAAAATTTTTATGATATTGAATTTTGTGAATCATCATTATCATTTCGGTAGGTCGAAATGCAAAGGAAAATGATTTCTCTAAATATAATTATCACAAAAATATAGGATATAAGTATAATTTCTAAGTATGATATAAACATCTAATAACATGTAGTTATGGACTTGTTTATAATGTACTTACAAATCGGAGATAATCTCAATGACGCATTTAGTTCATCGTTGTCACACAACTGGGTCAGTACAGAGAATGCAAACAAAAGACAAACGATTTTGTACTTTGAGCATCACAAAGGACCAGTCAAAAACAATGTTAATAGGTATTACCTATTAATATGTTTGTTATGATTGCAGAATTATTTTTAGCTTGGTTAAAACTCGGTATAATAAGCGTAGAATATATCTACAGTATCTATCTGTAAACGAAACTGAAAAATATGACATTGGCACATGCTATGAAAACAACGCATTTATTGAGAACTTTTATTTTTGAGATTCTCACGCATTAACTAACTAATAAGTACTACTACTATTGAATTGACGGTACGGCTGTCGTAGTAGCTGAGCGTTCGACTGTGACGTGTCGCGGGTTCGATTCCCACATGGAACAAATATTTCTTTCGGATCTGAGTGTTTGTAAACGCTCCCACGATACAGGAGAAATTCGAGGAGGTATGGGAAAAGTGGGACAACGTTATTTAAAAATAAATAAGAACAAAAAATGTTACTTACAAACTCTTCAAGCAGTCCATCAATTCTAGCGCTATTACAGAGGCCAGCGACCGAGCACACTTGCTGGGGGTTCATCTGGGAGGCCAGGGTCTCCACCAGCTCGGGCACGAAGTCGTCAGCCAACCTCATGCATTCCTTAGCCACTATCTTGATGGGGATCAGTTTGCACGAACCTTCGAATACTTCTTTTAGCTCCTCCTGTAATTAATATAATGTTTTTGTATACTGTTTTAAGTGTTGAAGCTACTTCAGATAATATTTCAATTTAAGCCATTTGAACAAGAGCACAACACATTATAACTTCTAGGAAATAACACTATAGATACAGTCTTGCTATTATATACTCTTATGAAACCAGCCTTGCTATTCCAATTTCCAGTTATGACAAATTGACAACATACTTTGACTACACCACAAAGAATATAAATTAAGAACTATAAGAGTTCCTAGTTTTACTACGGAATCCTAAAAAATATGTATACATTCCTAATTACCTATCCTAATAATTTATTCTATGATTTGTTTAAAAGTCTTGTTTGCCCGAAATACGTTTTTGATTAATAATTTTCGACTATCAGCGAAGGCAACATGCTAAATACCTAGTGCTTATTGAATTATCACAAGCGATTATGCATTGATTATTATGCTACTGATTAAATTTAAAGTCACGTTCGCTGCTTGTTACGGGTGAAAGATGGAACAAAATAATTAGTAACGCATTGCTATTCTGCAAATGTTTTATTGTTGTGTGTATAGACCGTAGACAATACTTAAAACATGTTTTTTTTTTCAAAGATATTGTTGAGAAAAATACATAACACAAAAAAAACTGTATTACATATTTAAAAAAAGGTTTTTTAAGTTTTAATCGCATGACTCATGGTCATGTGTGACCCGAATTTCATATTTTAAACATCAACTTTGTCATCGAAATTAGTTCTAGTACCTATAGCTAATAAAAGGAACATTGATAATTTCAACAACACAACATTTCTATCAGCGAAGATAAAAATACATAGCTACACAATTATAATGATTAGCTACAAAATATCTACAACTTAAAGAGACTTGTCGACAAATCTAAAGAGACAAATAACACCCCACTAATTACTGACACTAGCAGGATAATTATGCAGACTTACTATGAATGCCAAGATAACTCTCTGAAACCACGTGCATCAATTCATTATTAATCAATAACTTTAATTATTCATATTATAATATTCTAATCATTATCCATAAAGAGGTCGTGAGTATGGGTTCTTAGATTAGTCAAAACGGGAATACATAATTTAATTGGTTAAATAGAATAATGACATGAAATTAAATTAAAACGTAAGCTGTGTTAAGGAAGCGAGTAGACAATTTAGACATTTGGTATTTAATATTTGATTTAAATAATTAAAGATGATGATCTTAAGTGACTTTTTAATATAACAACTAGGTGGAATGCGGCCCATCCATCTGCTTACCGCGTCAGGTGCCACGTTCGTCTTTAATTAGTACCATACAAATCTTTCGAATATTTGCGGATGACGTCACGAGTAAAAATTCTATCAACTTCGGGCGATTTGTATTAAATGGTTTTTAATTGGATTAATGTTGCATTCACTCGGTCAGCTCATTAAGGTCAATAGTAGGTACAATGGATTAGTATTTCAAATCACTCCTGTTTTGGCCAGATGTGGAATCAATGTTTAGAAACAATGCAATTGTATGAGGCGACTTTGTTGACTTTGTGATACCTACTTTTTACCCGACTGCGAGACGCAAAGGAGGGTAATGTGTTTATCAGTCTATGTATGTATGTATGTATGTATGTATGTATGTATGTATGTATGTATGTATGTTTGTTTCTATGTGGCGTTCTAGAGACCAAATGCGCAGGCCGATTTTGATAATTCTTACGTCAATCGATTCGTCTTAACCTTGCGAGTGTCACTAAAGACATAACAGTAATCAAAATTCACCACAGCGACAACCAGACGCCATATTGTCAAAATGAAAAAAAAAAAAAGTTGATGGACTATGTCAAGTGGGGTGTCGTTGAATAGGTATTTTAAAATCATCTTTAGGTTCCTTTTATCATTTTTCATTTAAAATAATAGTTTAGGATATATAACGATTTAAAGTTGTTTAACAAAGCAATCATTCTCGCTAATTCTTACTTATTGATTTAAGTTTTTATTTCAAGTATTAACGATATACAAACAAAAAAGAAGATTACGAAAACATACATTAAAAACTAAAGAGTGAAAAATAAAAATAGTAAATTAAAAATTTAAAAAACCCGACTGCCAAAAAACAACTACAAAGTTCAAAACAAGAGCACTTTTCAAGCAGTCTGATGCAGTTGGTGGCATAAAATCTAAGATTTAACACAAATAATTGCCACCAACTGCATCAGACTGCTTGAAAAGTGCTCTTGTTTTGAACTTTGTAGTTGTTTTTTGGCAGTCGGGTTTTTTAAATTTTTAATTTACTATTTTCAGATTTTTTGATAACGCGATAGAAAAATTACAGGGGGGTACACATTGTAAACGACTTTCGGAGCTCCTAGTTCGCTAAATATACACTTAAATAAAGAAGTAATTTAGAAACCTTGATCTTATTTTCAAAGACATATCCAACGATACCCCACATGAAGGGTGCGAGAAAATATTTTTTTTCATCCTTCAGTTTAATGTATGCCCCCCCCCCCCCCCCCAAATTATTTTATTTTTTATAATTTCGCTACAGGTTTTTATAGCGGCTTACAGAAGACATCTTACCTGTGAAGTTTCATACATATTGGTTATGAACTGTAGATTTTACGAGGGTGTGACAGACGGACAGGCAGACAGACGGACAGACGGACATGACGAAACTATAAGGGTTCCTAGTTTTACTACGGAACCCTAAAAACGCCGGTAACGTTACATCGTTTAGTTAGCGTTGCCAGACATACGATAATTATTCAGGTACGATACAATGTGTGATAACATACGCAAAAGTAAGATAATTTACAACCCAGGAGGGTTTTAATTCGGATAAAATTAAGCTGAAAAATTCATCAAACTGAAAAATCCAATTCCCGGAAAATAACGGTAATAACGCGGAATAGGTATTACTCTCGTAGTACCTATTACGTTTGATAATAAATAGACATGGGGATTTTCCGTAACTAATACATTTTTCGCCTATGTCTCTGCAAATAATACAGCAGTATCTAGGTACGTCGTTTTGTTAGATCATGAGTGATTAATTCAATTTATATAATATGCTGTAACCAAAATATAAAACAAATGAAAACTTTGTTTAGTGGCAAATTTAGAGTTTCTTAGAATTGTCAATAGGTAATTTTCGGTGGTTTTCTTGTGGTTTTGGAAGTTGAATCTGTGCTTGGATCTATAATTGTTTGCAGTAACGTGACAGTTTAAAGCCAAATTAATGATAACATAGGTATTTGATTTACACGAATAGTGTTGGGACACTGAACTTTGCGAAAAGAACGAATGATAAAAAAATATATAAAAACCCGACCGCGGTCTGCGTTACGTCTTATCTGGTGTTATAGAACCACCAAAATGAATAGGAAAACAAGATATTGCAGTTTTTATAAAAAAACAATATTTCTATTTTTTTATGAATGTATTCATAAATTGTTCAGTTGTAGTTAGATACAAATGGTTGAAAGTAGGTCATTCTTGTCACGGTAGCAAAAACAAAAGAATGACGTTTATGGGTGAACTTTTTAACTGCTTAATAAGACAATGTTTTATTCAGAAATTCGCTTCCTGTAGTTTAGGTTAAATAATTTGAAGCTATACCTACTTTTTTGTTTAGAAAAATTAAATTATGTATTGTGTTTAACTTATGCGGCGGAAATTACTTATAACGGTACCTATCTAAAAGAATATTCTATTGAATCTATTGTAAAATCTTATATCAGGCGATTTGATTGGTCGTTGTTATTTAAAGCCTACCACAACAAAATGTTAGTTGTTTGATTGGCTGATTGACATCACTGAACACAGAATCCGGGGGCTAGTATTTCTGATTGAAAACTTAGCGAGGGCTAGTCTAGTGTAGACTAAGCAAAGACGTATTTAGGACTTTAAAAGTATACCAGTAAAAGATAGCTCTAGAAAAGCAGTCATTACTCGTTACTCCACTGACGGAACATAACTCAGTATAATTGTTCAGTATTTATAAAACAACGTAACGTGGGCGTCGTGTCACTATCGGACAACGACTTACACTTAATAAGGTGTAAGTTCGACCTTTGTTTGTTCGAAGATAAGTTCAGAATAGCGTTTAAAAATACTGGCTTAGATATGCCTAACAATTGTTGGAATAGCATTCGTAACTATGTGAATTTGTGATCATCAGCTTTTAATTTTTTAGGGACGATTAATACAGACAAGGTCTATATGTTCTGATTTATTATTTAAGTACACTTTATAATTTCTGTTTTATAATAGGTACCATTTTTAAAGTTATAAATTAATTCAAACAACAAACCAACTAAAACTACGGCACAATGACAGGTTCAATCCAAAGCATCAGTCATCATTTACATAATGTATCGATCAAAATTACTAAAGTTTAAACCTCCCTTAAGTACCTACCAGATTTCCTGCTAAGGCGGCAAAAAACCACATCTCGCCAAATACTGAGTGTAATTTTAGTCAGTTTTGATAGGAAAAGAGGTCATTGTACTTATCATTATGAACAACTTTTACTATGGACCAACCCTGAAATCGCGAAAAAAAAATCCCCCATACATTTTGTTGAGATAAGTGAAAATAAATGTATGGAACGGCAGTTTTTAGGGTTCCGTACCAAAATGGTAAAAAAGGAACCCTTATGGTGCGACTTCGTCTGTCTGTCTGTCTGTCTGTCTGTCTGTCACACCTGTTTATTTCAGCAACTACTAATGCTATCGACTTGAAATTTAGAACAGTTATAAAGAATGCTTGTCCAACTATATTGCAAATGAAAAAAGTCAAAATATATTTTTATTTTCATTGCAAAAGGGGCCGGAGTGGGGGTCCAAAATTTCAAAGTGGGGTTACTAGGTCAAGTGACATATCATATGAAAGGGCTTGATCTGCACATTTCAAAATATATTTTTATTAAATTTTATGTCTCACAGTTTTCGACATATGATGAAAAATGTCTGAAAAAATATCATTCCCCCCCCCTTATCTCCGAAGTTTGCGGAGCGAAAAATCTGAAATAATTAGGGTTGATAGGAATTGACCCAAATATGGCACCAAAAATAAAACGATGTTCCTAGCTAGTACAGTTTTTTCAAAATCATCAAAATTCCTTCACAAACAAACTTAGTTATGCGGTCCGGTTTTTTTCACTTTATATGTCCAAAAATGATACGGAACCCTCGGTGCGCGAGTACGACTCGCACTTGGCCGGTTTTTTTTTTTGTATTTATAAGATATCGTAAATATTGTAAGTTCACCTGGGTCTCATTGCTCTGCAGCTGGTCTCTCGCCTGCTGCACCATGTCGGTGCAGATCTTGCAGATGCTGTCCGTGTCTTCGGGGACGGACATCTTCGGCCAGACCTTGGTCGCGCAGTGATGGGTAGCCCTGCATTCACGACCGGTGCTGGGGAAGTAAAGGGTGATGTTAGAAGACGTACAATGTTCTTGGGGAATAGTGTTTTAAAAATTATGTCGGGGTTACAGAAAAATTAAGCTACTCTTTTATTATTATTCACACACAGCACAGCCTAATCCTATAATCATCACATGAAATGGTTACATTTACATTATAAGAAGTTCAATAGGCACTGGTCGTCATGTTGTATAATTTTTTAGGTGTATTTGTAAATAAGTATTTCAGTAAACATAGCTTAATTATAACATATTATTATTAGAATATATTTTTCACTGTGTTTTCTCAAACAAATTAATTATAAAAATTAAGTATCGACTTCGTCAAACATTTCTAAAAGGTTTGCGATCGAAAATATAAATCTTCCCATATTTTCGTAAATAAAATAAACTATTGTTGCTGATATTTTGCGTGAATGTTATCTAACCACAATCTACTATAATACCTAGTTGTATATCATGTCATTTCAATTAAGATTTCAATCTAAAACATAACATTTTCGTTAAACAGCGATCAAATTCAATGGAAACATGTTGAAATGAATTCGACACGTATTATTCGATTATAAGGTACTAATGTAACTAACTGGACAGTGAACGGGTTATACAACTCAGTTGTGTAAAAACTGTTTTAAAATCGATTGTACTCGAATACGAGAATCGATACAAACCGCTTGTATTGCCAATTGGCGGTCTGCATAAACATAGCGCGGTTTAGATGGCATTATTGTGCAATCTAATTGAACTATTGTTCTAATATCGATTATGTATTTATTATATTATAGGAGTGCCTCGTTAGTCTTGTAGTCGCAAGCGCAACCGCTGAGCGTGGGGTCCTTGGTTTGGTTCCCAGGCCGGGCAAAGAATTGTTTGGTTTTTAGTTTTTGCATTAGGAAACACTTAGCAGCTCGAAATCCGGATTTGTGCCTGATCAATGCCAAAAGGCTTGACGCCCATACACGTAATTACTCTGATTACAAAAGTAAATATAATATATTGTGTCTCGAGTGTCAGTGAAATAACAAGACACCCGGTTTTAAAGGAATTCCTTTTGTAGACACCACAACGGCATTTATAAGCAAAAACAGTATTACTATGGCAATTAGCTACGGTAATAGTCGTTATGCAATATAATTGCAACATAATAATATAATGCGTTCTAACGGATTGTACCATTTATATAGAAACAATGGGGGAATACATTTATCTCTTTAACGCGGGAATACATTTACCTCTTTAAGATTCAAATAGATTTGTTATGGTTATTATTTGTTGTTTTGTTATAATATTAATTAGTAATCTATGCTCAAATATGAATAAGTTATTATAATGTAACTTGGCTTTCTTAGTTTTATACATAAATGAGGTAGGCTTACTGTGTTGATGAATAATATGAATATATGAAATGAAAATATGGGTTAAGTTACGCATAAAATTTATATTATTGTATTTTTATCTCATTTTGTTGCGGAGTTAATATGACAGAGGAAAATTATTAATTAACTAATATGTATACAACAATTTAACCAGTTAATTGCCGCGTTGCTCTGACTTGCGTAAACTTATTCAAATTCATCCTTATTTGTTGTTATTGCAACTTACAATATTGCGGTTTTATATAACAGCAACATACGTTTGCAAGAAAAAATTGAATGATTAATTAACTATTAATCACAATGACTAATTGACTATTAATGACTATTAGTACAATAGTTAAGTACTTATAGGTAAAACCACGTTGAGAAAAACATATTATACAACCTGTAAATATTTATTATTATGTATTCTAATTTTGGACGTATTAATAACGGCTACAGCAGGAAAACCGTGAAGTTATAATATAATTTAATTAATTTCGTTCATTAAGTATGTATTACTTGTATATTTACCTGAAATTACTGCACCAGTAAGACGGTCCCCAAGTACACTGAGCGCTACCCAACAGGTTGCCTGAAACAAAAGTCTACAGTTAGCCCAATAATTCGAAACTAATTCATTTAATATAAATGCGAAAGTAACTCTGTTGATTACGTTTTCACGGCTAAATAGCTGGACCAATTCCGATAAAATTTTGTATGGAGATAGCTTGGACTCTGGGGAAGGGCACAGGCTTTTTATAATTCCCCTAGGATTCGGACAAAACCGCGGGCAATGGTTAGATCTATAGTTATCATACGTATCAACGCATTCGCGTTATGGGGCCGTGCAATAGTAAAAATCGTCCTAACTCCACTAAATTAATTAGCAATACCATAGTAGTTAATGTACAATTTAATATGGCTTATTTAGGACATTTACATCATTCAAGATTCAATGGAATTCAGCTGGCAATCGTTTGCGTGTCTCGTCAAATCTGCTTAGATTGGAAGTCAACCTTAACACACTTGAGAAAGTATAGTATGGTTATACTATAATTGTCGTAGGTCACGCTCATGAAACGATGGCTGCCAGTCCAGCGGAGCGAAACGGAGCGGTGACTCATTTTAGCCAAGTCCTAAGGCTGTCTTAAATGGCGTGCAATTGGAGAGGCCTATGTCCAGCAGTGGACTAATACGGGCTGATGATGATGATGATGAAGGCTGTCTTAGGGTTATAGCTTATGTAACCCGGGCCCCAAGTCTGCTATTGCAATTGTCATAATCGTGTCAGAATGGTCTCATAATGACATTGTTTTGGCCAATGACCAAAGAGATAGTCTTACTCTAAGCCAATGGTAACCAATGGTCAATAAAACCAAAGGTTTTGACAGTTATGATGTCATTATGACACCATTCTTACAAAATTGCAATAGCAGCCTTGGGGCCCAGTACTGCTGAGAATAATCAGTCGTTTCCACTGTTCTTGGGACTTAGGCATCCTCTCTGTGAGAGGATGAATGATTATCCATCACACAGGTCCAGCGCGGGTTGGTGGATGTCACACGTACCTATTCGACCTGTTTGGATCCCACGATCTAGGACTCCGTAATTCGGGGCCATTATCATGGGTTATTCCGGTCTGTCCCCCTAATATTTCCCCCTAGGGGGCAAACTGGAATAAAAAGTCAATCTATACACAGTTGTAGAAACATTTCTACCGTAGACAAAACTGTGATAAGCCAAGCACGGGTAGAAGAAATAGGTAATAAGGATAGAAAGAACTTTATCTATTCTTTGGTAAAATAGAGATGGAATTGGTCATGCTACGCGTGATGGGTTAACCCCTTTTCTAGGTGAATACTTGAATATTACATTGTAGTGGTACCCTACAAATGCAGGCGTGTGTACATTCATTTCGGTCTTAACTAAATATAGTTACAACTATAATATTTATGAATAGGCAATAGTGGGAATATTAAGTACACCTGAAAAATTAAAGTCATGTCTTGGCACATGTATAAAAACGTGAAAGACAATAAAAAAAATACGCTGAAAAATATGTAAACAGAGTTAAAATTCAGGCATGAGTACACTTACGGACATCGTTGATAATAGCAGATAATTAATTAGTAATTAAGCGGTAATTAATTCCACTGTGCTTTATCTAACGGCATTGATACCTACTGAAAAATGTTTAAAAATGACGTAACGAACTATGAAAATAATAAACAATGAGGTACTTAAACTGGTCATTTGGTAATGACTTTTTTGACGATGAATGTTGATATAAAAAGCGGTAATAGACTTTACATGGTTTCTTGAAACATAGAAATTACGCTTACAATGCCAGTATGAAATACGTTTAGTGTTCAATAAAAAGGTTCTTGACGTTATTTATCACATTATAGAATGTTACCTACACTTGAATAAATATACCGCAGAATATGATTTTATTAATTTTATCTTTGATTATTTATATGTCTAGATTGCGCGTCGCCCAGTAGGTAATTCCGTTTTTGAAATGGGCCAAAATTTACAGGCTTGTGTGAGTAACAGCATTGTCTTACACTCGTGTCATTTGAAGTCATTTGCGTGTTATTTGTCCATGTGTGCATTTATTTGCTGCTATTAGGGGGAACAAGTTTACCTATACTTTTTTCTACGTATTTGAGGCCGCGACAGTCAATCTAGACATATAAATAATCAAATAATTTTATATATTTCTTTATCATTGTGTACTACCGTTTTACAGCATCATCATCAAATAAAAAAAATTGTAAGCGCGGTTGCATATCATTGGCTAATAATTTATTTACACATCGGCCCGCATTAGCCAGACGTCTTTGTTGGTCCACACTCCACGTGGACTCTTCTTATCACTTTTAAATACCGTATCGCTACCGAGGTGAGTGAACTTTATGTTACAATTAATGTTTCAGCAACATACTTATTTAAAACGCATTAAAAACGCCTAGTTTCGTTTTTAATGCTATAGAATGGTAGCAAACCATAGTCTGAAAAACGTTTATTCCTGAAAAACAGTGATTTGGATGTCACGGTGTATACTTATATGCTTCATCTCTCTCGACTTCCTTAAATGGACATCGTACCCATCAGATATTAATATACCTTGGAAAAGAGAGCAGCCAATCAACGCAGTCATCCATAAATAGCACTATTCCAAATACTGCCCTTACAACGAATCTTTACTACATAAGCCCGGTACATTTCAGCCGTCTATTGGCTTGAATGAACAAGTGTATTGAATGAACGAAGTAATTGATAATAAAAAGTGTTTCCAGTTAAGATATGGTTATTGGTTATCTACTGACGCGACTTGATTTTTCGCTGAACCGAACAATGGCATTGTCCCGCATCAAAGAGAGAAACAAGTGCCAAGACGACATTCTTTCATATCAGCAGCAGAAACAATGTATTCACTTGTATAAATACACGAAACTATATTCCATAGCTATTTTTTACGAAATATTGGATGCGCCATCAAAATGGACAATGACCTTTGAGCTTACATCAGGGATAAGCAACCTTTCTACCATTTACCCAATAATATTTTTAGATTCTGTTTCAACTTTTGTCTAATCTTATGAAAATCGCTATCGCTCAAACGCAAAACAGGTTTGTCATCTCTGAATGACCGTGTTGCTCATCCTACCACATATTATGAAACACGGTAAGAAAAGTAAGCGATAGAGAAGTGTATGGAGACCGATACTTATCGGTTTTTTGTAGACGCTAACATAATACTTAGTGTAATTGTCCGTTTTGTCCGCCCGCCCTAGGAACATACTTTACAATATGTAAGTAAATAAAATATGTTTTGTATGAGATTTAAAAACAACCGAGACGAGTGAGACTCGAACTTGCGACCACTGCCGTACCGTGCCATTGCTCTGACCAATGAGTTAACGTGTTAGGCGTGGGTAACATCTATCAATCGTGTCACATACATTGGATTTCTTAAAAATACTTATATAAAAAGCTTTGTTTTTATATATTTTTGATGTATAATAAATAAGACCAAAAATAATATTAAAATAACTTAGTAGTCTATAAACTTACCCTTGTGTTTGTTGGGTTTGGGCACTGCTGGCTTCTTTTTCTGCGAAACAAGAACACTCAATTAAAATTTGCTCACGGAAAATGTCACTAGATTTTAGTGATGAATTTGAAATTGAATTTCATCATTGCAATGCAACTGAAATGGTCCGAAATTGTTGTTGGCTCGTAAATTATCTTGTCATCATTGGTTAACCGAGACTGATTTATTAGGCAGGGTCTACATAAGTGAGAGTTGCTTTTGTAGCTTATATAAAAATAAAATCAGAAGTTCTTATAGATAAACAAAGATGTGTTGCTGGGAAGTTTGTTGCGCCACTTATTTCCAGGTTAAATACTAGTACCTAAGTGGGGAAGGTTGGGTGGTATTTTTGACCTTTGAACAGTGCTATACTTTCCTTCCCCCCGGATTTTTAAATGCCAATTATGTACAAATTAATAAATAGACACGGTAAAAGACGTACCTATATTGTTGAATATGGGCCGGTCTCACGCATTAATAACATGACACTCGATCACTACCAACATCATTCATTCGAGTTGTCACACACATAATATTGTACATTTTCTAACTATTATAGATATTATACATTTGATAAACACACCAGTGATAGATTTTTATTACCCGAATACGAAAAAGGAAGGGTAATGAGTTTAACAGCCTATGTATGTATGTATGTGTCTATATGTATGCATGTTCGATCGTAGCTCAAAAACTACGGGTCAGATTTTGACAAATGAGGTATCGGTTGATTCGTATTTACATTAAGAGTGTCATAGGCTGTTTTTTTGAAAAAAATATCAAGA
Source organism: Thalpophila matura (assembly GCA_948465475.1). Lineage (NCBI taxonomy): Eukaryota > Metazoa > Arthropoda > Insecta > Lepidoptera > Noctuidae > Thalpophila > Thalpophila matura. Next base: position 13,844,855 of record OX419182.1, on the reverse strand, counting down.
TGGCCGACAAAACGTAAAAAAAGGACAAACAAAATAAAGTTTACCCGATTTTAACAAATGGGGTGTCCTTGGATTCGTCTTGATCCAAAGAGTATCGTGAGGTATATATGGTGTTACAAGAAATCCAATATAGCAAACACTTGAAATTATAAAGTGTACAATCTGTGACTTTCTTGCTACTAACTAGCGCCATCTCGTTAATTAAGACTGCGACACTTACAGTCTGAAAGTAAAGGCAGTGATTGACCCAAGCCACCAAAAAAAAACCAACTGAAAAGCATAAAATAAGAAAATATTCAACACGGTACAGTGGTGTCCAGGAGTCGTAGTCGCATGCCGTCATTAAGCAGCCATCACAGGTCATAGCGGCATGCGACCACGGCTATAACCTGGACACCACTGTACCGATGTGTTGAATATTTTCTTATTTTATGCTTTTCAGTTGTTTTTTTTACGTAGTTGGGTTTTAATTTTTTTAACTCTTGTTTTTTACCGTATGACTACCAATAATGCCGCAATAATAACAGCGACTATGAATAGCTACTACATGTTATGTAACAGCTAAACTGATTCAAGCTATAGCTAAGAGCTAACTACTGTGTGACCGGACCGCATGCAGGGGAGAGACAGGTGTTTTGTAATAATTTTATTCCAGTCAATATTAATGTATCATAGTTTGGTAACATGTACACTGTTACTCAGTGCTCCTATCATGAGTTTTTTTGACGTATAGTTTCGTTAACGTAAGCATATTTTGAATTTGAAATACAGCAGTCCTGGAACATTTTGATAAAATTTTATACAATTTGCACATTTTAAAAAATACAGAGAAATTAATTAAGTATTTAATTTATATAAATATTGTGTAACAAACGTGTATTTTCAATTCAAAATATGCTTACGTTAACGATACTACACGTCAAAATGATCGGGGTACAGTGGGCCTAGCACGAATCATTTTGACGTATCGTATCGTAAACGTAAGCGAATTTCGAATAAAAAATACAACAGTCATAGAACATTTAGAAAAATGTTTATACAATTTGTGCATTATAATAAACACAGAGATTTAAATAAAGTATTTAATTTAAATAAATATTGTGTAGCAAACGTGTATTTTCAATTCAAAATATGCTTACGTTTACGATACGCAACGTCAAAATCGTTCGTGCTAGGCCCACAGATGTGTTGTGCACACAATGCCGCTATTTCCTATCTGACGACATCAGAAAAGAAACACCTTGGTATTTGGTGGAATGGTGGTTACGATATAATGTAAAGTTATTATTTACTAAAACACCCCATTTACCGTCTTCAGTAATTGGCCTCTGCCTGTGCGATCCTTACGTTAATGCGGAATAATAAACTCGTTTGAATCTTAACTTTTAAAGAAATAATTTTAAAAATGTCAACAGAACTTTATACAGAATTTAATAACTTATGAGAAGCATAACCTGGCTTTGAAGTTTCAAATTCACAAAAAAAAAACATTCAGAACTTTATACATTTAACCTTTTTTTAATCGGCATCTTAAGCCTTCAAAATGCAACACTTGAGCGGGCGCTGGGCTCAAACGAGCGTTTATTAATAGCCAAGCTTAGGTAATGTAGCACTTACATTCATAGACAAGATGTTATCAATCTTCAAGTTGTTGCACATGCCGATGAGTTTGCACATGGTCTCTGGCGAGGTGTCCGACTGCAGCACGTGGTTGATGTACTGCTGCAGGTGTGCAGTGTTCTCCTTGCATATCTTGGCGATGGCTGGGTACTGCACGTCTTGGCATTCCGACGACACGCGGGATGCCAAGTAGTCCTGGTTTTGGGAATTTTAGAAGTATGAGTGTACCAGTATTAGCCCTTGACGGTGTTAAAAAGAAATATTTTTAGAAAAATTTGCTCGGCAAACAACTTGTACTTTTGCAGTATAGTGGGGGAAAGTCTGCGCACGTACGCTTTGATGCATTATGGATAAAAATGCACAAAATCGACTATTGCACAGTCAAGGTCAATGTTCAAGTTATTTGCTGGTAAGCATACCCAACTATGAGCGTATGACTGTAAACTCAAAAAAACATATTTCAATTTACATGTACCTATTATAAAATTGTTAGAGTTTGTGGGGCGACCTTATTGCTATTTATGGGCCAACGTCCTAGAGCGTGACAGTTCTCTAGAATTTTCTAAAATAAAAACAATTAAATAATTATCTACTTCATCATTACTAAAATAATAAATAATCAGTAATTATTAGAAAGTTTTCATACATAGGACACTTTTGATGTTGACTGTACGTTTAAGTAGGTATGAGCACATGTGTGGAGTTTCAGGATGTTGGGACATATTTTTAGATGAATTAGATAAGGTAGATTTAGATAAGGGAACTAAGTTCAAGAGATTGGAATGTGTAGTATGTACTCTCAAATGCTTGGAATTTTAAGTGTACCTACAGATGGACAGCCTTTTTTTCAGTTTGTTCATAATATTATGTACTTTTAAACTGTTTACATGTTCTTTGCAAGGTCAGTCACAAGGTCATATACCAAGAACACTTTTGGCAAGTTTTTTGTCCAATAGTCACAAGGTCATATACCAAGAACACTTTTGGCAAGTTTTTTGTCCAATGTCTTAGTGACTAAAATAGATAGCAAGATGAAGAAGAAGTGAACAAATACAACATTAGATCTCAAAATAAAATATTGATACATTGTATCCTCAATTGGCTCAACCAATACCAACCTCGTTAATAAGTTCCCTGACATCCTTCAGTTGCTTGAACAGCCTGATGAACTTGTTGGCCACATCATTGGCTGTCACAGCCTCAGTCTGTTTCTCCCACACGGTGGATGTACAGTGACCCACGGCCCCGCAATCAGCGCCGCGCCTGCGCACCAACAAGCGTCATTACGTGACTCACGCGTGAGTAAGGAAGTTGTATCGTAGGTATTAGGAATGCTGTTACGATGTTTTTTTTTATTCGTGTAGAAACGATGACACGATGTCGCCTCATACACTTGCAGATTTACTTTGTTTAGCTAGCTGTTATATAAATGCTGTACTAATTGAATGAATTTATAACCGTTGGGAGTTTGCGAGATCATGAGTCGAAACCTACTGGCAGTAATAAAGAGAATTATAGCACAAACTAAGCTTCTCTGAAGAGAATGGTAGGAAATAACTAGTTATATGTAATTCTGTATTATGGACTTTGAAGTTGTAGAGAACTGGTTATTTGTTTATGCCAATTTAGCTACACCAACCATTAGAGATTATGTAAGCGTAATTTTTATTTGAGTTTCAGTGAGTCAAAAATATTTGTTAGAGTGATATTATACCTATGTGGGCTATATGTATGTAGGGCATAGGTATAAGATATGATATCACCTTTTATGTAGGACTAGTATATATATATAATATATTGTGACACACAGTCCAATGTGTAGTAGCAATAGGTATAATATTTCTATCTATCCTCCCCTTGTGGTGTGATGTGACTAATCGGATGCGGACGTAGGTAATGGACTGTCAATAATCATTAAATTGTTGTGACTGCGTTGACATGATTTGTATTGGCGAAATCGCTCTATTAACGAAAACATTGTTAAAGTTAAAACAATGTAATCAGAACTTTAGGGTCAACGATTTTATATTATTATAAGGTCAATAAATATTAGCTTATTTAAACGTACCTAATAAACTATTCAAACCTTCTCGAATTATCTACATATTGAAAAATGTAGGTAGGTAACTATAAGTTTTGTGTTAATTAATTACATAAGTAATTTTGTAAGTTGATAGAACACTATAATACTGTCGGAACCATGTCATACAATTTGTAATTAATAATGTTCAATAGGGAAACATAATTTCTTTGTGTTTTAATTCATTTGTGACACATGTATTGTGTTGTTTCTAATGCCTAACATTTACAACCAAACTAATATTATAAAAGTGAAAGTCTGTCTGTAATGTTTTCACTATTATACTGCTAAACCGATTTTAAAGAAGCTTAGTATAGAATTAGCTTGAATCCTAAGGTAGGATTTAGGATACTTTTTGTGCGGGTGCATAAAGTAGTTTCCCTAGTATGCGAGTAAAACCGCAGACAACAGCTAGTTACGGATTGAAAACGGGCGGCGTTGCCTCTATTTGCCTCTCGCTCACACACCAGCGAGTGTGAGTAGAGAGAGAGATAGTGTGCGAGTGAAAGGTGAATAGAGGCGACGCCATTTTCAATCCCATTCTTTTTCTGCACAGATTGTATATCTTTATGTTTCTATAATTCATTAATTTAGTAACTTACTTGAGGCTCTGACACCATACTGATGGGCCCTTAGCACACTCTTTCGGTACTTGTCGCGCAAACGACAAATCTGTGAACAAAACGTCATAACTGAAATAAAGTCATACATTGTAATATAAACCAGCTTATCTCCGTTTAATGACAATATAATAAAAATAACGCCAGCAAAACAAGTCACAAGGGGTCAGCTACTGTTTATCATTATAAGTTTCTACACAATTAATAGTGCAAACACTGAAATTGATAAGAGAACAAAGCAGACATGTAGAACACATTGAGCTCAGAATAATGTGAGTAACAGTTGTTCTAAACTAACACATGTTTTAAAAACATGTTTATAGCACCATATATCTTATATTTTAGTAAGTATTTGAAATTACTAAGTGAAACTAAAAATAAATTATTTATTCTTTGTGATTTTAGATCACTTAAAAAATGTGATGGTATGTAGTCACATTTTATATGGACTTGCTGATGTCAATGACTGGAAATTAGAAGCACAGGCACAGTGCCATCTAGGCATATCTTATCATAATATTTCTTGTATATAATAATATTTATATTTATATAAATGATTTCTTGGAAACAGATCTTTGTTTTACATCCTATGTTTATCTAGATAGATGGCACGCCTAAGAAAATCCATTTTCATACAAAAAATACTAAAAAATACATGCAAAGATCCAATGTTTTTTTTTTTTTTGCCAACTGAGTCGATGTCGTGTCGACTATTCTGCCAGCGTCATGTTGAGACGGCAATGCAGCAAGGCAAACCGTCGAACTTTGCACTTTGCGGTAGATCCTAAGTGTTAGTAGCTGAAAGGACGAAATTATATGCCCAATATGATGCTTAATTGTATGTAAGGATACAAGTGTAGATAATCTAAAATAAACAGATTCAATTTAATAATGTAGTGCAGATAGGTACTTCCTATTTACATAAAAAATGGTAAGTGAAAAGTTGGCCTGTCTGAAAATATGGTGTCATTTTACTGTATGGTTATAACAAGCATATCTATTGATAATCAAGAATATACAGAAAAGTAATTGTGGTGTTTGACAGTTGTAAATAGTTAAGTGACAGTTGATTTATATTAAATGTGAGGTTAAGCAAAGACAATAGCATAGTTTTAAAGAGTTGACTGATCTACGAAAATGCCAATATGGATGCCAAGTAAGTACATAACAGTGGCGCACGAGTGAAAAATCGTGAAATATTGTAAAAAACCAGTGAAAAGGTAGTGAAAACTGTGTGATTACAATGGTTGATATAAAATTTGAAGCTTTTGATATAAAAAGTGGGGATTGGGAATCTTATAAAGAAAGATTTGCTTATTTCATAATAGCACAAGGCATAACGGAATTAAGTAAACAAAAAGCAGTGTTTTTCGCATCTTGTGGCAGTGATTTGTATAACTTAGTCAGATCATTAGTGTTCCCGGATACTGTAAACCAGGTTACGTTAGCTGTTATAGAGACAAAACTAAATGATCATTTTAGGCCACGACCAAATGAGATTGTAGAATCGTTTAAATTTCACAATAGGAACCAGGAAAAAAATGAATCAATTCAAGAGTACATTGCAGCACTTCGAAAAATGTGTAGATATTGCAACTTTGTGGATTTAGAAAGGACCTTGAGAGACAGATTAGTATGTGGGGTTAATAATGCTAAACTGCAAGAGAATTTACTAAAGAAGGCAAACCTGACTTATGCAACAGCAGTGGAATTGGCATTGCAAGCAGAACAATGTGTAGAAGACCTGAAAGTTCTTAAAGTACCGGCCCTTGAGGAACCATCCAACCAACACTTGTCCTGCGAGTACAAGCAGAAGTGAGGTAGAACCAATGGAAGTAAATGCAGTGGGTGAGAAAAAGAAGAAGTTATACTGCTACAGATGTGGAGGCAGCCACTTGTATCACAAATGTAAGTTTGTTTATGCTAAGTGTAATGCGTGTAACAAAACAGGCCACATAGCAAAAATGTGCAGAAAAAATAATAATGGAACTGGTGATGTCAAAGAGATTCAAGAAAGGGAAAACGAATTTATGAATGGAATATATTGTGTGGGAGGAACATACCGTGAACCTGCAATATATGCAGAACTTCATCTGAATAAGAAATTAACCAAGTTTGAGATTGATTCCGGCTGCTCATATACGATTATGTCACGGGAACAAGCAGAATTAATCTGGCCTAAGGGACTACATTTACAGGAATGCGGGCTAACCTTGCACACCTGGACTGATACTAAAGTGCAGGTGCATGGTAAGACAAACGTTTTCGTTGAATATAAAAACTTTAAAGGTTATCTGCAAATTATTATTGGACAAGGGCGAGGCAATCTCCTTGGTAGGAATTGGTTCAAACCTCTAGGCATTTCAGTTGAAGGTATAAATAATATACATTCTCCAGAAATTGAAATGCATGAGTCTCTAAAAAAGATATTAAAAAAATATGACGGATTGTTTGATGGACTGGGTGAATACAAAGGACCTGAAGTGGTGATCAATTGCAAGAAGGATGTACAGCCGAAATTTATGAGAAGCAGACCAGTACCATTTGCAATAAGGGATAGAGTGTGTGAAGAAATCGATAGATTGGTCAGTGTTGGAGTAATGGAACCAATAGCTTATTCGAATTGGGCTACACCTGTGGTTCCAGTATTAAAAAGAAATGGCAGTATTCGATTGTGTGGAGACTATCGAGTGACTGTAAATTTGGCAACGGAAACTGATACATACCCTCAGCCAACAATTAATGAGTGTCTTTCTGAAGTCGCTGGTGGGACAATCTATACCAAACTTGATTTAAAAGAGGCGTATACTCAACTGAAAGTATCTAATGAAACAGGTATGCTCCTGACGATCAATACATTGAAGGGATTATATAAAATGAAGAGATTACCCTATGGTTTAAAAGCGTGTCCAGGTATATTTCAACGGGTCATGTCAACAACATTAGCAGGTATTAAAGGAGTGACTGTTTTACTTGATGACATTTTAATAAGTGGAGATAAAATACAGCATAACGAAAGACTGGAAAAGGTGTTGGCGTGTCTAAACAAGGTGGGACTCAGGCTGAACCGAAACAAGTGTGAGTTTGCTACAAATAAAGTTGAATTTTTAGGATATGTGGTGGATCAAGATGGTATTCATCCAAGTGACCAAAAGGTCAAATGTATTACGAATGCAAGGAGCCCTAGAAATATTAAGGAGCTGCAGGCTTTTCTGGGATTGCTGAATTTTTATGACAGATTTATTAAAGACAAAGCTACTTTATTAGAGCCACTGCATAGACTTCTAGATAAAGATGCTATATGGAAGTGGGGAAAATTAGAAACAGAAACATTCCAGAAAGCTAAATCGATACTATCAAGTAAAGACACGTTAGTACATTTTGATAATAATAGAAAGGTAACATTAACATGTGATGCTTCTGAATATGGAGTGGGAGCTGTTCTAGCTCATATTATGGATGATGGATCAGAACAACCTATTAGTATGGGATCAAGAACATTATCAAAATCGGAGCGTAATTATGCACAGATTGATAAAGAAGCGGCGGCGATTATATTCGGGTTGGAAAAATTCAGCCAGTATGTATATGGAAGACATGTGGTAATATATACTGATCATAAGCCGTTGCTCGGAATTTTCAGTCCCAATAAAGCTATACCTAAAGTACTGTCACCACGAATGATGCGATGGGCATTGAAGCTAAACTCACATGACTATGAATTACAATATAAACGTGGTACGAGTATTGGCAATGCTGATGCCCTCAGTAGGTGGCCAATGGATACTGAGGATATGAAGTCCAAGACGGATGATGTGGAAGATATTCTATTGCTGTCGGAGACACCAAGCGCAGTTCAGTATTCAGCAAAAGATATTGCAGAACAAACAGGGCGAGATGAAATTTTATCTAAAGTAAAGTTCTGGATATTGCACGGATGGCCTGATAATGTGAATGACAGTAATCTAAAATTGTATTGGCTGAAAAGAAAGGAGCTATCTATTACCAATGACTGCATAATATGGGGCACTCGAGTGGTCATACCGCCACCGATGCGAAAGCATATGCTACAGGCTCTACATGAGACTCACGATGGCATAGTGATATCAAAATCAATTGCACGAAGCTATTTTTGGTGGCCAGGGCTGGATCATGAGATTGAAGCGTTAGTAGCAAATTGTGATAGCTGTCAAATAAATAGAAACATGCCAGCAAGCACGGGACATTCCTGGATCACCCCCTCCAACCCCTGGCAATGCTTACATATTGATTTTGCTGGGCCAGTTGATAGAAAGATATACCTAATTGTGGTAGATCCACATTCAAAATGGCCTGAAGTGAAAATAGTCAAATCAACGTCGAGTGAATGTGCAATTAAAGCTTTAAGAGAAATTTTTGCTGAGCAAGGATTACCACAAGTATTAGTATCAGATAATGGAACAGCATTCACATCTGAGCAATTCAAGAATTTTATGAAGTGCAATGGTATTAAACATATATTGACGCCACCATATACCCCATCATCCAATGGCCAAGCTGAGAGATTTGTGCAAACGGTAAAAAAGAAATTATATAGTTTGGCCGGAACTGACATAGATATCAAATTACCACGTCTCTTGTTTGGATTGAGAATAGCGCCGAGCTCCGTGACTGGAAAGTCACCAGCAGAAATGTTGAATAAACGTCGATTTAGAACCCGGTTTGACATCATACATCCTTTTTCCATAAAACCTGTTGCTGAAAGACAAATTGAAAGTAACATAGAAGTACCAGTGAGAACATTTAGATTGAAGGACAAGGTATGGCTCCGCAACTACACAAGAGGGGAGAAGTAGGTGAAAGGAGAAATCTTTAGAGTCAGGGGTCCTGTCCGGTTTTTAGTAAAGATTAATGATGGGCCAATAGTGACAAGACACATAAATCAACTACGACGACGTGATTCTGATGAAGCTCCAGGTCCTAGTAATGAGATGCGTGATATACTAGGCATACCGGGGCATGCAGTGGTAACATATGAAGGAGATATGTTACAAAATAATTAAAATAATTAAAAGTAATTAAAAGAGACTGTGGGGGAAGGCATGTGGTGTTTGACAGTTGTAAATAGTTAAGTGACAGTTGATTTATATTAAATGTGAGGTTAAGCAAAGACAATAGCATAGTTTTAAAGAGTTGACTGATCTACGAAAATGCCAATATGGATGCCAAGTAAGTACATAACAGTAATAAAAATACCATAATTAAAAACAGGAAATATGATCCCAAACACACTACTACAGGATAAGTTACTGATATCAGTCTCCAACTACTGTAGGTTTGTATAATATTACATTATAGTTACTTTAATAAACAAGTTATACTATGTATACCATTTCTAGTTTTAACTAGTGATCATGTGTACAGGAATTTTATAACTATTTCAAGTTAATTGACGGACATGTGGTAATTAAATTATGAGCATCTATTGTTACCACAACAAAAGACAAATCTACATCTCACTAGTTATACACAGATGGTTTTTTCGAGAATAATCTAAGGTCATCAGCATACCAAGACTAATTACTTAGGCACTTGGTTTTAGAACAATGAAGGACTAGAAATAAAGAACATAACTATAGTAGGTACATAGACACCTAAGCACCTATTTAATTGGTATGAAACCAACAGCGACCCAACAATAATTAATCAGCCTGCATTCGTAACACTGCGATGAAAGCACTATGTAACGCTAAAACAATTATTACGATTTATATCAATAGAGGGTAAATTTGCCTGCCTAGCAGATTTCTTACAAACTCAACTCGTGTAGCGTAATTCTTATGTTGTTTACCTGAAGTATACTAAACTGTACAAATATTACAAGGACGAAAATAATTACAACAAATACAATTCAGCGTAAAATAACGTAGGTAATTAGTTACTTACTTGTACAACAAAAGAGTGCTATTAGACAAACCACATAGGTGTTTGTCATTTTTAAAGTTTTCCTTTTATCTCGTGTGGTCCAGTTTCGTTCTCCCCGTACAAAATATTAAACAAATACTGTACAATTTCACTTTGTTTGGAAGATAATGCGTATCGATTGATAAACAATTGTCAAGTCACTCAGGACTCAGCCGACCGACAACGTCCGTCTGCAACGCTGTTGCTGTCAAAGTTGTAGTGATGGGCGCAGCAATAACGAATAACCATAACCATAAACCGTAACTGGTTTCACGATAGGTTGATTTAATTAACCTTTCAGTAATATTGAAGTATTTGAAAGTCTTTTGCTTGATATAAAATAAAATAATTATAATAATAAAATATTATTGGCTTGGACCCTATGCCCGATGCCAGTGGAGTACATGTTCTGTTTTTAATATCTTTTATAATGAAATATTTAAAAATGTAAATTATATTATGTATATACATGTATAACGAATAAACGAAAAATATTATTATGATTATTTTATTTTATATCAAAAAAAAAAGGTAGTTTATAGTAATATTTTATAAATAGGTATATTTTAAGGTATTTATAGGTCAAATAACGCTCGGTCTTACACATTCGGGACGTTATTTGGCTAATAAGCCCCTGTATTTAGATTGATTTAATAATAGTGAAGCAAGTGTTTAGTTATACCCAGGGTTATACCCAGTGCCATAACTAGCCTTTTATGCGCCCGGTGCAAGCTTCTGTAACTTTGTTTTGAAAAATGTTCATATCTGAAACTTGGTCCTGGTCAGATCATTTCTGCGTCTCTCACTTGGTGCTGGTCAGGTCATTTCTGCGTCCCTCAAGGATCTACGCCCTATGCCTGGACACCGCTGGTATCACCGTTACGGCACTGGTTAAACCAGCGAAGTCGAAGCGATTAAAATTGTTTGAGCGTGTACATTGTACCACTTTTTAAAATTTATGTACTTACGTGCAACGACACAGCATAACTATTAGTAACTTATAATGTATCATTGCAAATTGAATATTTTTTTTTCATATTTATGATTTATTTTTAAATTCAACCATAATTATTTTGTTTTCATAGCGCAAACACAATGAAAATAATTGCATTAAAAAATCCTTACAAAGACACAGTTTGAAATGTAAATCTACTAATAATTATTAATGAACCGTTCCGTTGCTTACGTAATTAATAATTTATTAGGTTTTATGAATAAAATAAGTTAATACAATTACGTTATACGATAACTAAGGGAACAACACTAAATACATAATGTATGGCAGCGCCATCTAGCATTTATTGACGTACTAATATGTAAGAACGCTTAGCACTTGTTGTGACTACTCGACACTAGATTGTGCTGTAGTAAAATATAAATAAATAACTTTAACTATTCAACAACAGGTGGCGCTACTTACACACCTTGGTGCCTTGGTGTATGTAAAATATCGCAGAGGTTTTAGGGTTCCGTATTTTTTTCACGATGTCGCGATTTGTAATTTGTAATCCACTTGTAAAATTCTAATAATGTAAATCTACTTATTCAGCGTAGACATTTCAATCTAGCCTCCTTTCATAGGTATTCTACTATTTTTCAGTTAGGTATCTACCTCCTGCGGATGGCGCGGCGGCGAGTTTAAATAAAATAAATTATAACAATAGGCAGACCCAAAACAAATGTTTGCTCCGTGCGGGAATCGAATCTGCAACACGTCGTGCAACAGCCATTGCGGCGTTGTGCCACCTCTGCCTACCTGTCATAAGTTTTGCTTTTAAACCAACTTCAAAAAGGAGGAGGTTAGCAATTCGACTAGGTATATATTTTTTTGTATGTTTGTTACATGATATCTTGCCCATAATCTTGCCGATTAAGAACCGGTTTTAATTATTTTTTCATTTGGTAGAGAAAGCATGCGCGGTGGTCCCATTTAATTTTTATTAGCTTTGGTTTAGTTTTTTAACCAGCTTCAATAAACGGTATTCAGTTCACTTTGCCTATGATGACGATTTAATTATTCACAGCAAAAAGTGACAGGTAGGTATGCAGGTTCGGTTAGTACGTGTGGATTAGGTACCTACTCAAAAGAGAAATAAGTAGGTATTACATATTAAAAAATATTTTTAGGGTTCCATATCTCAAAAGGAAAAACAGAACCCTTATAGGATCAGTTTGTTGTCCGCCTGTCCGAGCCAAGACCCCTAACGGGTGGACCATGGAGGCATCTGCACATAGATGGCACTACTAGAAGAAGTTTGTAATAGCGGCATCTTGCTCATAGATGGCGCTATTGCTTATTTCTAGTGGAATATTTTATTTTATTTTGGTAATATATCATACATAATAAACATACAAAGTTAAGTTTCTGGAAAAGTAGCACTTTGGATAACTAGGTCGGTACCTACCTACATAACTTCAAAATGTTCAGTAGGTACTAATAAAACCGGTTGAATAACTAGGTATCTATTTTAGGTCGGTAGGTCACAGTGGCGAGAGTCAGTTTTTGTAAGAGGTAAGCAGAAGCTACAAATGCTTACCTGGCCACGAAAAGCTAATTAATAAAAGTAGGCAATACTGCCTGTGCTATTTTTCAAAGGGAAGCCGGTAGGAACCGTATTGTAGGGACCTTTCGCCACTGGTAGGTCAATACCGTGACTGACTGACAGATAAATAACGCACTGCCTAAACCGGTAGACCTAGAGATATGCTTGGCGGAAATATACCTTGAGTATCTACCCTAGAGGTTAGGAATGTTACGGAGCTTCGACTCTGACTCCGATAAGTCGGAACTTCCGATTAATATTGACCTCCGGTTCGGACTTCGGCTCCGATACTTTTAAATCTGAGGTTTTAGAGGTCGATGCACGGCGGATAACGCGGCGGCGCACGGATGCAATAATTTCAATATTTTCTCAATTTAAATTAAAGAATCTGACTGAATAATGTTTAATAGAATACTATTTTATTTTATTAGGCCTGCCTTTAACACATCTCTCTTCTGCCACCACCTCCGACTCCGCGTCCGACTCCGACTCCGATTCCAGTTCCGACTCCGACAAACCAAATATAAAAACTCCGACTCCGACTTCGGTTCCGATAAAACCACCTCTGTAATATCTCTGCTAGATATGCACTAAAGAGGGTTTTTTTGATATCCTATCCCGATATCCTAAAGGGGGGGAAAGGGGTGGTAAAAGTTTGTCTGAAGGAAATAACGACGTAGTGTTTTCCGACTTCCACGCAGAGGAAGTCACGGGCACAGTTAGTTTTATAACATAATCGTGAAACGTCGGTTATCCCCAAGATACGGCTGAATATACAAAACCAATAGCTATCAAACAAACCTCCGCAACCTAGGTAAGTAGTTGGACAGTTTGACCCCTAGTAGTGGGAAATTCGACAGAATAAGTATTTAAACTTAGTTAAAAGTAAACAACTGTTACTAGTTAAAACCGGTTTGATGTACCTACCTAATTTTTCAGGTTTTGATTACTTGTGAATTCTGTCTTATACCTAAAAGCAAAGCCAAAGGCTTCATGATCTCCGAATACGATAACTCGTTATTTTTTAAAGATTTTAGGTACCTACATCAGAACAGTGTTGGGCCAGTGGTAGCAGCCCCAACTTAGATACAAGTCGTAGGTTCGAACTCTTCGAAACCCGCCCAAGTGGGTGAGTAAGTATATCACAAACAATCTCAAAAGGCGGAAACCCACTTATAGGTGAGATTTTATAAGGTGAGTTGCCACCATAGAAATCTATGATCTGAGGTTGCCACCTAAGCCGGCAGGCGCACACTTTGTGCAATGGTGAATAAAAACATCGTTAAGAAACTGGCATGTCTTAGAACCAAAAATTCGAAGGCATGTGACGTCCACCAACCCGCACTGGGCCCGCGTGGTGGACTACGGGTTATTTATTCATGTGCTACGGCCCCCTCCCTCTTCCAGAGACGAGGCCCGTGTTTATGTTCCCACTGCTGGGACACGGGCCGTGTCCCAGCAGTGGGAACATAAAGACTGATTATACTTAAGTTAGGTACTTACATCATAGATCAGTGTCAATAAGTAAGGATCACATGTAAAAGTAAAAATCCCAAAACTTACTTTTTTTGAATAAAACTCTACAATAATTTATATACTCGTAAAGCCTTTTTCAGTTTATCTTTAATACTGTATCTATTATGGATCTACAAATAAGAAATATACTCCATAACAGCTCGAAAGCAGAAACAAGTAAATATATAGGTACGAGCAAAGTAACCGTGCAGAAAATCCAAGACAAGAAACCTCGACCCAATAAGACGTCGAACTCCCATAGAAAAGGACGAAACAAAATTGGTAATTCCATTCTCCAGGTTGGTTTTTCGAGACACAATTAGGACATTTTGTTGGAGTTCGGGTCGTGTAATAAAATTAAGGAGACGCCGGCCGGACGGTCGCGGTAAGTCGATGTCTTCGGTCGGCATAAAACAAATCCGACCCGAGCCGGCCCGAGAGGACTGGCACAGGTCCGTGGAGACTTCTTCGTTGCTTTATTTTTGCTATGTATGTGCGTATGTTATGGTGTCAATTATGCACATTTTTAAGAAATATTTTGCATCATAAAGATGCGGTAAGTAGATACTATAGGGACAACTATGTTTAGGTTACGAAAAAGGTATCTAGTTAACGTACGGTACTAAGCGTAGTATCTGTCTCTCTTATCTCCAGCAATGGATTGTGCTAGGCTAAGTTGTTAAAATCCGGGCAAAATATTTCTTATATCCTTCATATAGGTACAACTGTCATCGTAGTCAATAGCTGCACATATGCTTCTACCAATTCTCTCCACAACACCCGGTTCTACGCCTTCTGCATCCAATTTAACCCCTCTACTTCTACCTTCTTCAAATAATCGTGCCATATGGCCAGGGGGTGGGTTAATTTATAATGACTCAGAAGATCGTCCAATTATTATCGACCAGGATTGTCCTAGCACGCAAATCTTCATGCACGATGCCCACAAGTCAACTTGCGCAACTTAAAAAGAAAAAGCTTGTGCAATAAAACTAGCTAGAATTTTCAGAATAGCGCATTATGTTCACAGGTATCGTGCGATATTTTTTCACCGCAGCAGCTTCTCCACAGGTTTGCGCACGTGCGCGATGTTCACATATTCTGAATAACACTTGAATAGCGCGTCCTAACGCACTGGCCACTCGCACCACGTGACGAGACTACACTCGCACGATACTTTGTTTGTGTATCAAATCGGACAACAACGGTGACTTTGTAAATGGTGGGGACGTGGTTATGTGCTGTTTTAGGGGCCCTTTTTGTACCCTTTATGTTTATATGGAGGTTGTTTCCTTAGTACCTTACCTTTACAAGAGAATATGAGAACTATCTAATCCATAAAAGTAATTTTGGACCTCAATATCTGTTGTAAAAGCAGCTATAAATATTTTTGTAAGGAGTATACCTGTCCTAGGAGTTTACCTCATAATTGTATGGTTATCTATCGTAGTATTTAGTTGTAACATTTGCTGCTGTTATTTTCTTCTTATATCTAAATAAATGGATCTTGGTGTATGACATCAGAAATGTGCTACTTGACAGATATTGTGATTTTGTAATAACATATTCCATCATTCTAAAGAAAAAGCCCAAGAAAAATAACCAACGTAAAGTTGCACCCTAGATCCAGCACCACCGTCCCACATCCAGCATTCGCTTAGTCCGAAGCACCTGTAGTCTACAAAATATAGTGTCGAGAGCTAACACCGAGTGGAGTCGCGAAGTTGGCCGCAGTTAGGAAAGATTTGTCGCGAGCCCGCCAGCTAATGCCTTATACTCTTGGTCTTGTAAGTAAAAATTATGATTATCGCCCGGCGCGAGCTGAGCCCTTGATCCCTAACTAACGGCCGGAGACGCGAGACTTTCCTTTTCTTCTCAACTATAACTCTTTTTTATTGGCTCCGCGGCGGTTGCAGCGCCGGCGGCCACTGGATTATGGACTGACCTAACTGATCGGCGAACTAACTACTCTTGAACGTACGTTATTTACAAATCGGGATAGCGCAAGATGCTTGTTTGTGAGGTAGTGGAGTACGGTTCGGTGAGACAGTGACCGATGGAGGTGGGTTATTGGGGAAATGGTGGGAAATTCTGTGAAAAGTGTTAAGGTAGGTAGCAAAAAGTCAACTTGTAAGCATCTTCTTGAATGTTTCAAAAGTTTTAATTGTTATTACAGCTCAGTCTCTATTCCAACATACCTACATCGGGTTCAAATCCTATTAAATGTTTACAAAAAAACCTCCTCGGCTAGTACATAAGCAGCTTGAACATCATAAAACACAAGTCAGTTCTCAAGTGCAATACAATACATAAATGAGAGTGGGCCGGAGACGGCGCGGGCCTGCGACGGTCGATTAAGGAAGCGACTGCACCGTTGCCTTGGCGACGCCGCCATCTTGAACCCACCCCGCTCTGCCCCGCACCCCCTCGCGACCCCCGTATACCCACCACAACCCCCCACTGTAAACAACTCGCTGTATCGTTGCACTGAAATACTCGATATATTTAAAAGGCTCTCCAGTCGTCCCCCTGAATCACTGGCGTAAGATAAAATTGTCAATTTATTGAGGATCAAAAAATATGATTGCTGTGCACGTTGGTAACTATTTAATAAATGGGCATATAAAGACGAGAGTGCATTTTAATAGCTTTTCAGTTTCACTAGATCTGAGAAAACTCCAACTCTGCTTTTGTGAAAAATAAAATGTACGGTAAATTTAGGGTTGTACACTCTAGCTAGGGTGACATGATAATTATGTTTTATTTTAGTGGGATCTTGATCTGTATTAAAATTTAATAAAAACAACAGTTTAATGGGATTTAAAATGGAACATAAAAGACAGCCTGTACAAAAATAATATTGCTAGCTCCCTAGCAAAGACAAAAGAGCTTTCAATTATTCTGGCTTGCTTGCATCGCGAGCACATATTGTAAGCTTTAAAACTCATACTTAACTTCAGGAACAATCTGCAAATTACATTATATTTACATTTCCGCAATCCAATAGGTTGGCAAGTTTACATCTAACAGAAGATAGTTAGACTACTGAAGGTAGGAGTTACACTTAGCAGAAGATATAGTTATCGACTATTGGGGGAGGACTTACATCTAGCCGAAGATAGTTATGGACTACTGAAGGGAAGAGTTACATCTAGCAGAAGATAGTTATGGGCTGCTGAAGGTAGGAGTTACACTTAGCAGAAGATAGTTATCGACTGTTGGGGGAGGACTTACATCTAGCCGAAGGTAGTTATGGACTACTGAAGGGAAGAGTTGCACCTAGCAGAAGATAGTTATGGACTACTGAAGATAGGAGTTACATTTAGCAGAAGATAGTTATCTACTATTGGGGGAGGACTTACATCTAGCCAAAGATAGTTATGGACTACTGAAGGGAAGAGTTACACCTAGCAGAAGATAGTTATGGACTATAACTGAAGGTAGGAGTTACATTTAACAGAACAGTTATCGACTATTGGGGGAGGACTTACATCTAGCCGAAGATGGTTATGGACTACTAAATGAAGGGAAGAGTTACACCTAGCAGAAGAAGTTATAGACTGCAGAAGGGAGGAGTTACATCTAGCAGAAGTTAGTTATGGACTGGTGAAGGGAGGAGTTACAGCTAGCAGAAGTTAGTTATGGACTGCTGAAGGGAAGGAGTTACAAATAGCAGAAGATAGAAGGACTGATGAAGAAAGGATGTTTATACATAGACTGCAGAATAAAAGAGCTACAAGCATTATTTTATATACAATCTCTAGAAAAACACAAATAAAGAAGTTAGCAGTAGTGTAAAAAAAACCAGACAAGTACGAGCAGGACTGGCGTTCTGAGGGTTCCGTACAGAATGTTAGTTTGTAATAACAAAAAAAAAGTGATATAGATACAAATGAACGATTTTCGGATTGTTTCCTTTACTTGTGCTGAGAGACCTTGCTTCTTGTCAATTTTCTAGTTCGGGAAGTACCCTATAAGTTTTGATGAGTGAGTTTGCGTTTTTCAAAATAAGTGACATAAATGGCCGTCTCTTTTAATTGTGTTGACTTAGAAGCTTCAATGATTTACATGTCCAAGTGACCGTAAGACCTTAATGTTTTATATTAATTACAATTTGATACCTCCACGCGTTCCTGAGAAAAAGGGTCTTGACAGACAGACAAACTGACAACGAAATTATCCTGTAAGGGTTCCTTTTTTCCATTTTGAGATACGGAAACCTAAAAAAAAATATTTACGTAGTTTACAATACTCTCCAAATATTTAAGTATAAATAAATAAACAGTATTTTTTCCCACAATGAATATTGAAGCAGTGATTCCGAACGGTGACCGTCCAATTACACGTGAACGTTCGCAAAGACAAATGGCGAACATTACTCAAGATTAGGAGCGCCCGACTCTAGTCCACCTAATGTCGCAGAGTGCACTAAATCATATCACACGATTCCCTCAAAAACATGCGCGACAAACGATCCCACATTTTTCTAAATAAAAAATTATATACACAAACCTTTTATACATAACTTCACGCCTGTAATCCGGTTTGGGTTAGGCAGTGGTGTATAGTACATCCACATTTTGCCACCGTGTAATAAAGCAAGCCATTGACCAGGCAAAAATTCAGACTCCGGGCTGCTGCTGAGAATTCTCTAACGGAAAAACACAACGACACTGTACCCAACCCGGAAATCTAAACCAGAACTCGCTTAGCGGTTGCGCTTGTAAACTGTCTTTGTATAGTCTAGGAATATTTTATACATACATACATAATAGAATAACCTCGACTTAGTTGATTTGAATATTTATTATGTAATAGTAATACATAAGAAAATGTAGTCGGTAGCATTTTCCGTTACACATAGGCACTAATACCCATTAAGTTGATATTATGAAAGTAGAAGGCAATCTGTACAACGTTTTAATGTATTATGTAGAATTATAAAGGCGTAGAGCCCCGCTTACTTCTTATGATTTATTCATGAGGGAAGAACAATGTTAAATTTGAACATGCCTACTTATACGGGCGCATTTTAGTAGAAAATGTCAAGCGGTTTATTAAGTAATTTGTTTTTCATAGAGATTTATTGATAAATATAATGAATGTACCCATGCAACGACCTCATTATAGTGACGATTAATTACTTGTACGCTACAAGCTCTTTCATATGAGGTTCAAAGAAAATTGTGGAAAATTTGTTGTGTAAACTTTTTTTATGAAACACAATAGATGGTTTAATGGGGTGATATCACATATTAACTAGTGAATATTTTTTGAATTAAAGCTTTGTAAAAATAGTAGCTACCTACAGTATTTCTGAATGAATGAATGTTTGAAAGTGTAATCTTGAAGCAGTAGAATCCGTTGTAAATGTACCCATTTTGTCAGTGCTTACAAAATTCTAAAGCTGGTAGCGAGTGCAATATACAAGAAGGGAAGTTTGTGCGGGTGTGTGTGTGCCACCCGGCTGCTCTCAGCCGCCAACCTGTTTTATACACATAATATTTATACGAAAAGAAAACTTGTTTGAAGTCGTGAACAAAGCCAATCCACCGCGGTTATTCGTGATATTTTCAGGCAAAGTCGTACCTTATTCGCAAACATCGAATCCCGTATACAATACAGTGCGAAACGAAATTCGAAGGATAGATAATTTCAGAGAGAAAGAAATAAGGCGA
The DNA here is from genome assembly GCA_948465475.1 of Thalpophila matura. Lineage (NCBI taxonomy): Eukaryota > Metazoa > Arthropoda > Insecta > Lepidoptera > Noctuidae > Thalpophila > Thalpophila matura. The sequence continues at coordinate 13,824,856 of OX419182.1, read as the reverse complement.
AAGGGAAAAAAATATAAATTGAATAGTCGAATACACGCATCCCGGCATTACCATAAAGGCAACAGGGATCAAGCCGGATTCCTCTACGAACTTTTTTATTTTCCTTCCACCTCTAAATCTCCCAGGCAAAGCTTCGCGAATCTGCAAATGTTGATTTGATGATGTGGTGTCTGTGCGCGGCGTGCGTGCGACAGTGCCGCGTCGCGCCGCGTCGTGTCGCGTCGTGTCGCGTCGCTCGCGCGGCCCGCACTGCTTATTGCTGACCTGAATTTTATCGTTCATGACATGATGTCGCGACGTCAGCGTCCCGTCGTATGAGCCAGCTTTTGATTACTTGCACTTTTATTGCCTCCCGCTCGTCTAAGATTTGTAGCTCCGCCGTAGCTCGATGAAATCTGCTTTAGTGTTTGTTTATTCAGCGCGACGGAGGAATAAATATAACAGTATATCCCGGCGCGGCGCGTATATCTAAAACAATTGAGTAGGAGGGCAGGGTTGTAGCAGGAGTAGATAGCTAACGAGCAGGAGCAAAAGGTTGCGGGCGCGCGCCGCTGGAGGGCGGATTACGGTGCTCATCCATTGCGGTCATTAAGACACATTACCCCGCCCCGCACCGCACCGCGCCTTCCCGCTGCCAGCTCAGACCCGCTTTTTAATTCAACTTTCCTCCTTCACCAATTTGCATGATTACTTTCGTTTTTATTGTGCTCCTCCACAGCTCTATTCCCTTAAAGTATTGGTTATTTGGATAAGCCGAGCACACTAAATAAACATGTATTTCGAATTAAATAACACTCATGCAGCCGGGGCTATGAAAACGTATCATTGGGAAATCACTTTAAGATATCCGTTTACGTAGCATATTAGATACATCGGAGTACTTAGGTATATCTTTACCTATCGAGTGCCAGTGTAAAACGTAGCCAATTTTTATTGTCAATCAGCATTTCCTGTGTGTAATCAGTTTTATAAATTGCTAACGATCTCTACATCTACAAGAACACAATGCTATAATTCACCAATCAACCGCCGTAACTCAACGTAACAACAGCCATACATTAGCGGGCACCACTAAAGCGCCGAGAAACAACTATCCGAGCTACAATTTTGAAACAATTACCTCCAGCTCAATATCGTAAGATTAAGAAAGTCCACGGTCGGAATTAGGATTTGGGAGCGAATGAGGGCAAACCGTCTTAACAGCCCGACTCCACAAATTGCGGACCTTAACGAGGGCATAAAACTCGAGTCGCACTCCCGGAGACGCCACAGATTGTACTCAGACTTAGTTCAGGATTAATGGTGTAGAAAACAGATTATCATTGGCTGGATTTCCATTAGTTTGGCCCCTGCCACCGGCGCGTGAAACCTACGGAGATAGCAGCCACTCGGTGTTATTATTTTCCACATAACGGAGCAGCGCGTCTCCCAATTTAATTCTATTAGGTTCTGTCGCGTTTGAACGACAGCACAATAAAGTCGTTTGAGTGGCGACGAGCTGCTCCGCTCGCTCCGCTCCGCCGCTCCGTGCCCTCCTCTGATATACGCTCATTTGATTTCCGCCACTGTTTTGTTTATAAATTTTATATTGAATACGGTTTATGCGATGTTTGTTTAGTACCAACAATGTATGTGAGTGATACATATTGTTTTCACATGCTGTTTTAGAATCAATATGAAAAGTATTTTGAATAAGAGTTGAGAATGAATCAGTTTAATGAAATTGTTCCAAGAATTGAATCATCAGATCGTAAGATGCCAACACCGGTCCTTAGCATCTTATGATCTATGATTGAACGTATTTTATCGTTTTACTACTTACCTACGAGGCATATAGTTATCTATTATAACCTGATTCAATAATGTCGGTTATCAGGAATCAGTAAAGTATGTTTTTATAACTTACCTACTTACTCAGGCGTATAATCGTTTCGGTTCTTTATCATGTATTGTTTTTGATTTTGCACATTATAATTCATCGAATCCAAAATTTTACTTCTTCGGCGAATCTAATCGTGCAAAACATGCTATTTTAAATAGACAATCCTTACATGTGTTTCATAATTCATGAAGTACAAGTACCTCATACAAACAACAAAACACATAATTTCGGTTATTTCGTCTACAAAACCGGTCCGTAATGAAATGTCGCACCGGTTTTGCCGTTTAAAAACATTACACGTACGATGTTGCGATGTTTTAATGAATACAAATTACATTTGCAAATGTGCTTAATCCAGAAATTAGTTACGCCCCCCTTCGCCCCTCGGTGTGCCCTGGCGGCCTGGTTGTACTGCACCCGAGTTTCATATTCCATCTGCAGGTAGAAATATACCGCAGTGTATTAGATATTCGTAGAACACACAACTGTTAACATACGTAGGTAGTCATGTATTATTTTGTAGGTTTGGATGTAGGAGATAGTTGGATATGGTACTCGTAGTTCTGTATAAGAATAGAGGTGAATTTGGTCCTTCAATACGCGTAGATACAATTTAAAGTGTGTCTGGGACTTTCAAAGTTTGCTTCCACTTTCAGGTCTACTACGTAAGTACGTATATCTATTTGTTGGTACGTATGTTAGCTTACCTCTAATATTAGGTATGTCTCGTATTGTAGCACTATTATTATTGGATGCTCTCTTCTTGCGAACTGTTGTGGCAATTTGTGCAAAATTCTGGAATGAGATAAAGTTAAGAACTTACATAACACACACACAAGTAATATGTGTACATACAAGTAATATGTGTAGGTAGTTATAAAGTTTGCTGTGTCACCTCGCTTTTGAATAATAAAGAAGGAAAGATAATTTAGGATGATCGTGGTGTAATAGTATGCATATAATAAATTGCAGTCATCATTCACAAGATTAGACACTTCGCAGTTACTCTAAATAATGTACTAAAAGATAGGTTTAAAAAAATAATAATAGCGGCCTGAAAACATACTAATAAAATGTTCTTGTAGTCCTTTCTTTTCAATTAACGCAACAGTAAAATTCAATATAAACTCGCTAAACGGTTTTCAAACGATTCATTTAATTTTAGACTGCAAAGACCACCGATATAAGTCGCATAAGGTATAAAATTGTATAAACACAGTCTATACCGAGGCTGTAGGTATAATAACCGGAATTGGGCTTCTTTACGCCTCATCTAGCGCTCGTTATGCCTCGATCGTAAATCTTCATTCCCCACCCCCCGGCCCGCGGGGCAGCACGCCCCGAGCTCTTGATTTCGGCTTCCCACCACTCGAACCTTGGATATACTCGTAACATATCATAATACGTTAGTGTTGACGTGATGAGTATTTAAATGTGAGGTTTATGAAGTCTCAGAATTTTCGGAGACACTTCAGAATACGTAATATAATATGTAAACCATGTAAATTGTAAGCTGGTTATTATGGAAAAAGACCAAGTTTACATTTTAAAATAGAGGATTTTTTGTTTTTGATTTGTATCTTTTGTTATCTAGTACTCGTTGAAAGGTGGATCGGTTATCTTATGATTTATAGCTGCCATTCAAAATCATTTTCCTTAAAAAAGTTTTCCAAAATATGTCTGCCTATCTACGTCAAAAAAGTAAATTAAATACTCTAGTGTTCTGTCGCGTTACAAATTCACGTGTCTTATCACAATTCACCTGCTCTGATAAACAATATTCAAGGCCGTGATGCACCTTTTTAACCGACTTCCTTTGTGTTATGTAATATCATGTGCAGTATGCAGTATTTACTAAAATTGATATGAAGGTATCATAAAATCGGATTGGCTATTTTTAAATCAATTTGAGGAAAAAGTATATACCTACCTATATTTTTAAGTGCAAAAGATTTCAGTAGTAGGCATTTCCATTATACAAATAATATTCAAAGGAAAATCTTTTTAAAAGAGTCACGTTACACACAGTATCCGACTTTGTATTCCACTTCTAACGATTGAGTGAATTTGGAACTGAAGCTACGAACTTTCGTAGCACCGTAGCATATTGAATAGGTAGACTATTACAAAGCCCAGAAATCGTAGCGCACTGAACACTTTTGTTCATGAACTTTTCAAATATGTAATTTAGAATATGTAAGCTATAGTAAAATGGAAAAATAGCCACAGAATTTTCCAAGTAATGCCTTGAGTAAGTAGAGAGATTTATAAGCCTTCAACTGGCAACTTCTTTATGAAGTAAACATATCTGCATGAGTTGAGTAGTGTTTGCAATAAATCCGTGTCGCAGTGTATTTATTTACTGCTCCCTCCCTCCCCCCGGCGCGGGACCCGCCCGCCCAAGTCGCCCGCCCTACGCGATGCACGATGTAATATGTCTAGAAAGTTTATTAAACTCCCTGTATGTCATATGATGTAAACTAGGTACTTGTTTATTCATGAGAAAGTATGTTTTACGTTGATAAGTTAAAAGGCATAAAGTGACGTAAGGCTTGTAGAATAACTTATAGGCGAGAAAGTTAAGCCACACTGAAAAGGTAAAATTACTCGTACATTTTAAATTCGTAGAGGTTTTGCCGAATTTTTTTTATATTTTAGAACGAAATTCAACTATTCATTATTATATCAAAGAATGTTTCATTTACCCAGCCAAATAGGGCTTATTAAACATTTAATAAATGCTTGGATGACAAAAACAAGCTTTCAATGCTTACTGCTTAAATGTTTGAATATAAATAAAATATAGTAGTTTTGAGTGTCATTGAATGTAAGAAAACGTTCTATATACCTATTCAAATCTTAACTCTAAAAATACCTAATCTATAAAGACTACTGAAGTTTTCGCAAGCAAATTTTCTATTTCGTACAAAATTCGTGTACATTTTCAGTTAAAGTTATATAGACGCACAACGTAGTGAGTGCGATATTATTCCGTAGTCAGGCGGCTTCAGGCACGGAACACAATTAACTTGTAAGATTGTCTGCGGAGGTTGCACTCGCTACCCTCGCCCTCCTCATCCATCTACCCTCCCTTCCAAACAAAACATCAATAAACTCCACCATACAACCGACTCTCAAACTTAACTCTACGACTTAGAGTCCATAACACTTTGACGTGGAATAAGTTTTATGTGCCGCATTTATTTCGCGTAGGAATAACAGTCCAGTTACCCTTGATTGGTTGTCGTTCCTCTAATCCCGTTTTGATCCTTTCCACCCAAAACCTAACCCTCTACGTTGCTCTAACTATTGACATGCGTGCCTACGTTTACGTTTGTAACGTAATCATATCGACATGGAAAAACATAATTGCATTTTAAGGGGTAGCTGGGAGAAACAATCTATTTTGAAGCCTCTTTTTGAAATAAGTGTTCGTAATTTTATTGGATAAATTCAGATTTTTGACACTGATATTATTAACAATACCAAATAAAATCGGTTATTCCTACAATTATCTTCTTTACAACTACGGGAAATTATTTTATAAGTATGGGATGAGATATTTTATCAATTAGTATTTAATTTTGTTTGATCTAGCTATCAGTAGTGCCTGTTAAATATAAAAAAAAAACATCTCTACCAGGGAGCAGAGCGGTCTTTACAATTAACTTATATATTCGGACAGCGATGTTCATATGGCATGATCACGAACAGTGACTAAATTCTCTGATTGGATTCCAACTCATAACTAACACAGTAGATACACTACGTGTGGTGTTGTCACCTTGTCTACATACTTCCATTGCACGCCTGCTGACTCGCGACGCGAGGCATCATGAGTGCATGTGTGTGCGTGTATTACGTTCGTATTACATGTTATGTTGGTCTCAAGTAAACATTATATAGGGTTGATATGATAAGGTGCTCGCATGCGCACATAGACTCCGGACCTCGGTGACTAAGGCGATCCTTGATAAAATAAAAAGCCTTACTAATGTTTGCCACCATAAAGATAAGCGCAGTGACGCGCGGGCCCGGTCGCGGCCACCGCACACTCGTGCTTGCGTACACACGGAACCGTGAACAAATACTATGTTTAATTAAACATCAAATAATAAAAACTCGACATTGACTCTCTGATAATGACAGCGTCGACTAGTGTTGCCCAAAATCGGTCTTGCATCAATCATTTTCGCAAGACAAAGACCACCTAATTACAGTAAGACTGAGACCAAGACCAAGATTGAATGTGCAATAATAAAACCAAGACCACGACTATGGGTACTGACTACTGACGCAAAACCGAGACCAAAGACTTGAGTTAGACTCGTCTCGGTCTTGCATTTGGGCAACACTAGCGTCGACAAATACAGTGCTGTACACACCGGCCGAAACCGACCTTTGACGTCAAACCCGTTCGGCACAATCATCGCGCACCCGAATATGGTTTGATCGCGTCCCAAACCGAAAGCGATTAGAACGGGCGACAGCGCGGCCGCGTTAGTCCGCGAAAGCTCCCACCAAAAGGAGCAAAGAATCGGAAAGCGATACGGCTAATCCCACTAATCGGGGAGCAATTGAAAAATAAAAATGTAGATGGCGGAATGATTCCATTTAGAGCCAAAACGATGCGACAAAATAATAAAAAAGGTACGGGCGGAACGGAATGGGCCTGCCCCGGCGGCCGGCGGCTAATATTGAAAGCAAATCCTCGGCTAAATCCTTAAAGCGCTCGGATTCGAGCACCTGGAAACTGTGTGTTTGCGCCGCGCCGACTCCGCGCCGAGACCGCTCCGCGCCCGCGCCGCCGCCGCATCGATATAATCATTCGCAGGATTATTGTATACTTTCCGGCTAATGTCACAGATTTTCATGAATCCATTGGTGGCAATTTATTGGTATTCGGAGCTTAGGACCAGTTTTAATTTTTAATTTTGCATGATTTTTTTTATAATTAGGGACTTTTAACATTTTGATACAGTTAGGTAATTAAAAATAGATTAATGAAAAGGGGTCATAAATAATTTTATTAAAATATAAAATTCTTTTCTTACACACCGCCATCATCGTGTCAATAATGCGTCCATTAAGGACATTAATAGTTAATTAAATATTTTTTTTAAATGAATAATTTATAAAGCTCTGTGATTATTTCCAAGTTATAAAAACAGATTTTTATACTCTAAGAATCGTTTAACATGGATTTTTCATAATAATGTAAAGTAAGCTAAGTCTTTAAAGTGTCAATAATAGGGTACTTCACCTTAATAGGATTCGTAGGTATCAGAGCTGAAGCAGCAAATTCACCTATGTCCCTGTGCACCTACACCTATATATTTAGCCTCATTAATTTTTTTGCCAGGTCTACGCGGCTAGGAGGCGGCTAGGGCTGCGTTGCCATGACAACGCAATCTATCTCCCGCGCTGGCAGCCGTCGTCGACCGCCGCTATAAAATAGCTAACAGTAACGTGAAATTTATTTCCATTTCACTATAATGCACATCTTTCGCTGCAACATTCTAGACGCGACTTTATCGCGTCGCATTCGAGAGACCTAGTTTCGTTCGAACATTTTATTTTACTTTATATTGTTTTAAAATTCACTTTGAATAATTTTCATGTGGCTTTATTAGAGATTTATTGAATATCTTGAGTACATCTTTTGCATAGCATTTGCTTTTGATTGATGCAGATTATACTCAGTCACAAAGGTATTCAGTCTACTGCTGGATAAAACCTCTTGCGGTATTGTCCTTGGACCTAGAGACAGCAGGATATTTTGCTACTATAAGATAGGCTAAGTGGGATATTTAGCAAACTAGTCTTGGGTCTTTGGAATCTAAAGACTCAAATTTAGATCCTAGACTTATTTTCTTAAATGCCGAAAGAGGCGTACAACCATTCTGATGGTAAGCGGTTTCTACCGTAGCCTAGTATGAAAAGCCTGCACCGTATTGGTATAAGGTAACATGCGCGTACCGATAGACATGCAAAAGATAAGCAGGTCCCCCGCTGTCAACACAGCGCATCCGCAGGAGCTCTGGCGACCTTCACTACAGGAACACAACACTACTGAGAGTACCGTTATTTGGCTGTGGTATCCTATGTCATATTGAGCGAGATATCCCTCTGTGTTCTACCTCTGTGTTCTCCCCGTTCATGCAAAAAGTAAATTAAATGTCTTGTCTGAACAATTTAATACGGAAAAAAACAAAGTGCAACGTGAGCATTATGTACCCAGCTCGTTTATCTAAGAAAAATACACTTGTGGTCCCGCAAGTGACCAACTACTTTGGTAAGCGCACAAGGAAATACGTCACGCCGACGTTAGTGAATGAGTTACCCCCAAAGTTGATAACAGGTGTAAAATACAAATATCATCTCAAAAAAATACTGAAGAAGCACTATCTGTCGCTGTGTCCGTAGACCTATTTTTGTAGCTGGTCTCGCATTTTGCATCAAGTTTTGTTAATTTTAATACATTATATAAGTTAGATAAGTTTTATATAATATGTGTGTGTACAAAACACTTTTTCTTTAATTGCTTCACGAGAACAACTGCCGACAAACTGTTATGCAGTTTGGCAGAATTTTTATAAATGTTTGTATGTACAGATGTTGAAGAAATAAATTTAAAAATAACCTTTAGCGGCATCGGGTGCAGGTTTAAATGATATATTAGATGTTTCAGTAAGCTATAACAAATAGCGGCTTACTCCTGTATGTTAATCCTACTTCATACTAAGTTATTAAACGCGAAAGTTTGTAAGCATGGATGTTTCAATGTTTGTAACTCTTTCACGCAAAAACTACTAAACGGATTTTGATGAAACTTTACAATAATATGACTTTACATCAGAATGACAAATAAGCTATAATTCATAAAGATACTGTGTAAAAAAACATTTACATGCATGGACAGAGCCGCTGGCGGAAGGTAATAACAACTAACTGCGGATACCCATGCGTTAAGCATACCTACTGATTTTGACGACTACGCTTACCCGTTCATTGTTTACTAGCACCGAATGTGTCCTATAAATGCTTGAATTTTCTTAAAAATTAGAATGCCACATTCTAATTTCTAACAAAATTCAAGCATTTTCAAAAACTGCCTCGTTAGTCTAGTAGTCCCAAGCGCGACTGCTGAGCGTGTGATCCCTGGGTCGGGTAGTGTTATGGGGTTTTTCATTAAGAAATTTTCAATAGCACCCGGAGTCTGTATTTGTGCTCGGTTGATGGCTATAGACTCGCTCCCTATTATATGGACTTACAACTTACCTGGCGAACTGTGGGTGTACTATACACTACTGCTCAGTGGCGAAGGGTCCCTACAATACGATTCCTACCGGCTTCCCTTTGAAAAATAGCACAGACAGTATTTCCTACTTTTATTAATTAGCTTTTCATGGACAGGTAAGCATTTGTAGCTCTAGCTTACCTCTAACAAATACTGACCCTTCGCCACTGCTACTGCTTAACCTTTCGGGAACTACAGGCGTCATGGTATGTTATAATATATTAGTCAGATTATTATCAGTATAAATTCTTGGTCCTTCGAGTATTAAATCCACATCCATTAGTGCAAAACTTTAGCTAGCCCTAAACTGAATACTATAATGTTCACTGAAAGATAATTTAAAGAACCGTTTGTTATAAAAGTACTCAATCATTAAATAATGCTGTTGTTGTATTATTGATAAAGTATAACTGTCCAATAATTATCATGTCCTATAGTATTTTCCGCCACTTGAAATTATACACTTTATCAATAATAAAACAATGTTAACTACTTGTCTTAGTCTCGGGCATTCATAATTTAAAGTATAATAATATGCCATTTACGAGTATATCTGTTACAGGGTTTTCTTATTTTTAAGATTGACTTAAGGCCACGTTCACCGAAAAGATAACAGTCCGATAAATTGATAACGGCCGTTTAACATGACTTTTTGTATAGAAAAAGATATGTTAAACGGCCGTTTTCAATTTATCAGACTGTTATCTTGTCGGTGAACTCGGCCCTTAGTTATGGATCGAGCGATCTTAAAGTAAAGAAACAAAAATCCTTAATAAAATTAATCTATCTGCGGTTAAAGTGCTATAGGATCCTTTTAGACTGAATAAAAATAGGACAATAAATCTAGCTTCATTTTATTTCTAATCAATTTAGTTATCTTCCAGTCTTTTAAGAATGCTAAACGGAAAGTTACGGGATTGAAACATCAAGGTATACACTAGAGAAGACACCGCATTAGACGATGCTGTCCCAATCAACTGCGGTAAAACAGCCGCACTTATACCTATCTAATTAATGTCGCATCCATGAAGCATAGTCGCATGTCACGTCTACTTATTCTATCGGCTCAAATACACCAAATCCGTTATCGTACGAACTTTGCTCGTACGATGACGGACGAACTCGGACGATTGAATCAAACACTTGTAAATTGTAGAGAGCGCGTATACCAACACGACCGATTTTGTCCGATTTTGTCGGCCGATGGCGGACGTGTTGGTGTACGCGCTCTCTATGATTTACAAGTGTTTGATTCAATCGTCCGAGTTCGGCCGTCGTCGTACGAGCAAAGTTTGTACGATGACGGATTTGGTGTTTTTGAGCTGGATTGTTTTATGTCACGTGTCACACGGCGTTTGGAACATGATGTTTGTTCAAAGTGGATTGACATGTAACATGTACACCTACTACTGTTGTTTCCTACATTTTTTTTCTCACAACACAATATACCTACATCGATAGAAGTATCACTATCAAATACTGGCGACTACATACCCTGCTTGCTTACCCTTGGGAGATTACAGGAGTATCCACTTTCATTTTCTGCACCTCGGCGAAATATTATCCGACCTAATGTGGAGGTATTCTCATTTACGCCATATATGTTGTGTTTCCGCGAGTCCGTAAACCCCTCATTTTCCGGCATGACGTATAAGGAGAGGCCAGCCGTCTCGGTACTAATACCGTTATGTTAGGAAAACCGATACGCGACCTTCGTTATTATAGATGTGATCTGTAGATGAGATAGGTACTCTTCATAGCATTTGGTCGAAATAGATGATTTTAGGGTTCCGTACCTTAAAAAGAAAAAAAGAAACCTTATAAGATCACTTCGTTGTTTGTCGGTGTCTCAAAACCCTAGTTTTCAGGAACGCGTGGAGATATCAAGTTGAAATGAATATGAAATACTTATATCTACGATCCCTTGCAGCTGTAAAAATATCAAGCTTCTATGTCAACGCAGTAAAAAAATACGACCAATTTAATCAACATATTTTGTCACTCGCAAATAAATCAAAAACTCTAGGGTAGATACTTCTCGTTGACCTAGAATCATGAAATCTGACAAGTGAGATCTCACAAAGGTAAGGGAAAATTCCGAAAATCGTTAATTTGTAGTAAAGTATAGTATAAACATAAAAAAACTTTTGTGCGATTACAAATTTACAGTTTGTACGGAAGTCTCAGGGCGCGAGTGCTGCTCGCGCTTGTCCGGTAATAATACATACTTAAATAGTCCAGTCAGTCACATCTTAGCTGAGACTTATATGTAGGTCTAGGTATCCAAATGCCTTGGACACTCCGATTCTATGTAGATACCCCTACCTATGTTAATGTAATTTGGTATGTTCGTCCATGAGTAAGGAAATAAATTCAAAACCAAAAATACTCAGTGATATCTTTTATTATGACTAGTGGGTTTTTTAAATTACAAAACAATCGGTATCCTCTTAATTGTTATTCACAAAATAACTTTAACAAACTATCCGTGTTTGCAGATATTTTGTTTTGATATGTATAAAATGAAAAACTTGAATTTCACGTCAATTATCATTAATTAAAGTCAAATCTATATATTTACATATTTATTTTCATAATTTAGTGTCTCCTTCACTGTTAGGCAGGCACACGGAAGTAGGATATACTGATTCGTGTAATAAACTAAATAACTAGTGAATGTTTACATCTAAATAGTTACAATATTTTACAATTACATCCATAACGGTGTTAAGTTATAAATATTTTTAATAAATATTGAGATCCTGGTTACGTTAATCTCATTGTGTAAGCAGCTATTTCTAGCAGTGGATGTTAGAGGAAAATCTCATTAATTAAACATAATGCTGGTTTTTAACAGGATAAAACACATGTTAGGCTACATCGACGAACGCTGGTTCAACAAAGAAATGGTGGGACCAAGTTCCGGATTTAAATAATGATTTTTATTTACTAAAATCATGCGTGGATTTTTACAAGTATGAAATAATTAATAGCTACGAAAGTGTCTCCGTAGCCCCGCGTAGCATTTCTCGTAGTAGCCGTAGCGCGTAGTAATGAGTGTAGACAATCGTATAGGTAGACAATATTTACATTTAAAGTTTTCAACATGTATCGAACGAGTGGATCTTTTTGTTACCAAACCCACTTTATAATAGGTAAGTCATTTCAATTCAACATCATTTCACACTGGAAGTAATAAAAATGTCTAGACACAATTAAACTGAATGGCTTTTGTAAATTACAGATACAATTTCAAACTAATGGTACGAGAAAATTAATTTCGTATATAGGTAGATATCATCTGGTAAATTCAATTAAAATGAGCTCTAGTTAAAAAGGAAAAGTGGAGTGAAGGTTGCAGAATTAATAAACTTGTTATAGTGAGGACAAAGTTCGTAGTAACGGGTTTATTTTTAAGGGTTTTATAAAGATCATTAACGTGTCAGTGATTTATTTATATATTTTTATTCATTGAGAACCTGTAGCTGCGTTAGCAGCTAAATGACTTTGAGTTTTCTTGTGCAGACAAATAAGGTACAGTGTTAAGAATTTGACCGAATTTGCCAAATATATTGTTCTGTATACTATTATTGTATTGAATTAATTTTGATTACCATTTATTATTTTTATATTAATTTACATCAAAAGTAAAGTTGACAATATTGTTTGTTTCAAATGTATTCAATTAGAATCTTATTATCATAATACCCTATATTTACATTATTAAGGTATATTTAAAACTTAAATTGTTGCAGTACCTACGTAAAGAAATGTTACATAATTTAGAATTTATACCTACGTATAGAGCAACAACCTGTGTATTTATTTTTGAATGAGAATTTACAATAATCTTATTTTAATAATATGTTGATAGGGTTTTGATTCTCGTGATTGATATAAGAATGTTTGTACTGTAACACAACTTCAGTAATGCTCACAGTTTACAGTTATTATCATGTAGGGAGCACTTCATTTTAATTTACTGATATGTTTGATATGCATGTATTAAAATGCGAAATGCGACGAAATGTTATGTGAAGAGGCTGAGCTTACAAACTCAGCTCTTCTCAATAAATCACAACAAAAAAAAATGATTGGAACAACAACATTAACTTAAAATTGCTATAATATTCACTATTATGATCTCAAATGCTCGTTTTCAATTAAATAAATTATCAAGTTCATTTATATACAATGTTCGACATTAAACTAAACACTTACATTACGTAATCTAAGTACATTGTAAGCTTGTAAAAATTGCACACATCGCTTTGGTATACGTACATACATAACTACATATATACAAGTGGCGTGTAACGTCCGTGTCGCTGCGTGGCGCCGCCGCCGGCGCGGGCGCACGTGTCGCACTAGTCGAACCAGTCCCACAGGTGTCTGTAGAGCGGGTGCGGCGGGCGCGGCGCGTGGTGCGGCGCGGGCAGCGGCGGCGACTAGGAGGCGCGCGGCGCCACCTCGCCCTCGCGCCCGCGCGCCTCCCCTCAGAGCCGCTCGGCCACGCCGCCCGCGTACTGGCACGCGGCCAGCGGCGCCGAGCCTGCGCGCGACACCGGCGACGCGCCGCCGTACCCGCCGCCGAACCCCGACGAGTGCTGTTTCGCCTTCAGCCGCAACGACGCGATCGACGACGACATCGCCGCGCACGGCTCCGCGCGGTACATGCTGTACGGGTTGGGCGGCGTGTACGGGCACGGCGCCACGCCGCCGCCCACGCCGCCCGATCCCGCCACGCCGCCCATGCCGCCGCCGCCTACGCCGCCCATCGACGTCGCCGTGTTGAAGCAGTTCACCGAGCCCTGGTGGTGGCTGGCCGGCACCACGGAGCCCAGCGGGTTCACCGGCCACGGGAAGCTCTTGGTGCCCAAGGGGCTGGGCACCTTGGTGGCCCAGTTGTTGTACGGGTAGGACGAGTACAGCGCGTCCGTGTCGGGGAAGGGCTGCATTAGGCCGTTGAACTGTGTGCTGAAGCCGTTCTTGAAGTCTGCGGCGGCGGCTGCTGCAGCATTCATAGCGTTCCTTTCCCGTTTCCGCCATTTCGCTCTCCGATTTTTAAACCATACCTGCAACAAACAAAATTTGTAAGTATGGTTCAGCAGCAAACTTGTTCCACATTATCTTCTCTTTTAAAATATTTTTACCTAAAATGTTTTAGGCAGTGCAACCTTTTTTAAGGGGTAAAAGCTAAATTATTGGAGACAGGTAAATTGGGTGTCCGGCGATTTCATGGCGAATCTACAAGTTTTAACGAGATTCAGAATGTGGACGCGACTTGCGTTGCGTAGTTATCAACTTTACTCATTACAAAGTTGACAGAGCGTCATGGCTGTGGCGATGGCGGTGGCGGCGCGTATTCGAGCCACGTAGCGGAGGCCGAGCCCCGCCCGGCCCCGCCGCATGCCGCAGCCAACGACCCGTCTAATTGCGGCCGCGAAATGAAGATAAACGAGCGTCGCGATTGGGCGGGACGGGTGCCGCCACTCGCCGCGACTTGATCGAGCCGCAATAAATGAGCGGCTACTGGGGGCCAGCGCGCCGCCAGGAGCCTCAATCGATGCTGGTGTGTGGCCGCGCCGGAGGCGGCGTGGTGCGAGCGCGGTGATAAGTCGCCGTGAGCGCAGATAACGCGCGCGCTGATGTATGGCGCGCGTCCGTCACCCGGCGATCGATCGCTCCGACGACACCTCCGCGATAAATTGCGCAATCCACGTAGCGACTGCAATAAATATTGTGCCGCCGGCGGTATTTGTCTCACTCACTGTGGCGGGTTCACCCAGCCGAAACGGTAAATAATACCCTCTTTCCTCGGTTAAGTGAACATAAACGGTCGTTTCCACCCCATATACAATCGTTTATTTTTCGAAACATAAATTTCACAAATTCGCATGAGCGCATGTTTCGTACACAGTATGACACAGGTAAACCGCGCTTTGCTATCTAACTTCATACGCATGTGGTGCTGTAAAGATTTTAGCTTGATACCTACTTTTATCAATTCCATATACCTACAGATTATATTAATGGCAATCGAAACAATCAATATATGGTTAACTTCCATTACCAAAACAAAAAGCTTTACACGTCCGCTATTACCCATTCAGACCGCGAACAAACGGGTGAAAATAACTCCACAGAAACATCGGGGGTGTTCAATAATGACGTCGGAATGATATTTATTTAGGTGCACATATGTGGAAATAATTTCCATTATTTGAATAGCGGCGGGCAGCGAGCGCGGCGCGGCGGGGCGCTCGGCTCGGAGGAGGGTCGCGATATTGCGACGCGGGGCTAATCCTTTAAATATATTATTGCAGAATGGTGACCGTCCCGCGCCCTCCGTCACCCGGCAAGGAGACACCCCGACACTTTTTAATGCTTCCGAAATCGATACTAATGCGTGTTCGCTTTAATTTATTCCATGTGGCGGATGTTTGTCGCATTCGGAGGGTTAACACCTTCACGAGATTGTGACAAATTCTATTAGTGGCTTCACGCATATTTTAAAATCACCAATTATTTCCCAAGAGACAGACATTCGATACCGATTCAAATGTAGCATTAGCCGGTACAAATAGCTAGTGAAAAGTGTTGATATTACTTATTCTTTTAATCAGATTTTAGTGCCTTGTATTATCTAAATGGATTCTGAATATAATATTAGGACAACAATGTACAGTCGCACAATTGCAATTAATTGGCCACTTTCCACAAAACGATAAGCAAATTCGCGTAATACGGTCGCGGAGCCGAATACAAATGTATACATTACCCTAGTCTTTACTTTATCCTTGAGTAGATCGGATTCGATACAATATACCTACGATAATGTAATTTTTACAAACCAAAGTGGTATTTATTATTGCACGACTAACTCCTACCTAACCTCAGCCTATGGACAGTTTAAAAGTTATAAATTGCCGAAAATTATAAATTATAGATAACCGACAAGAATCGCTGCGGCACGGCTCCTGTGGAGCCTAGCTTGGCCATAAGTGCCGCGAAGCTGAACACTCCGGTGTACATCTCCCGCCTACACTACACCACTAAGGCAGAGGACATCGTGGAGTACGTGCGCTAATGCACCAAGTACACGCCAAGAGTGCAGCTGCTGGAATCGTGCCACAACGTTAAGTTCAAAACGTTCTTGGTGCAAGTACCAACGTGTTTCCTGCACCTCGTCATGGAAGCAGACTTTTGCCCACCGGGCGTGGTGTTCCGTTGCTTCGCGGACAAGTGCCACATGATCGCATAGTCAATGACATAGTGCTTAAGTGAAGTATTTTACTAAAAAAGGCTTTAGTTTCTATATGTTATGTATTATGTTAGTTTGTACGGTATACATATAACTATGGGCCAAAGTTGTTATTTATTACTATAAATTCCTTATAGACCAACCAACCAACAACTAAACCATGTAGAAATCAATACGAACTCACAAAAAACGGTTTATCATAAGCAATTTTCCGGAACTGTTACTGGACACAGTATCGAAACAATGATGAAACGCCGTCAGCCGTCCGGCGTCCGGCGTCCGGCGGACAGCGTGACGGTAGATGTCTGGGTTATCAAGTTATCATGCGGGAGGCGGCGCATGTACAGCAAGATTAATGTGAGCCTGCGCCTCACGCCCGACTACCTACTGACACATGCCTTCAACGAGTGACGCATATTACCTGCAGGGAAAATTTTAATGCCACAATTAAGTATTCGTAGCACTTGCTACGAACGCTACGATGCTACGAAGCTTTGTAGAACTTGGAATTTCAATGTTAGGTCACGGGGTCTCATCAGGAACAAAGGAACATTTGTTTAAATAACTCTTAATAGATGGCGTTATACGTATCGATTTGTTATTGAAGTTTGTGTAAAATGATAACATGAATAAATAGACAAATATAAATATTATTTTGTTAAAATTTAAAAAAATCTTTTAATTACGAAAAAATGTATAGCCCGATAGCCCGCGTTACGGCGGCGGTCACGTTTTTTTGTATGAGATGAGGCATCTGTACGCGTAGTATTGTATTATCTGTGGTTAGGTATAAGGCCTGGGAGAAATTCTAAAACTGTTATTTGAGCAAATAATTTTCAGAAGTGGTTATGAGTCAAGAAGAACTGAAAAAAAAAAAATGGAGAACCTCCTCCTTTTGAAGTAATTTAAAGCAACTTGCGATTCTATCAATTACTAGAGACTCGGTTTATTACGTTCCTATCCACTGCCAAAAATATGTATGAAATAGTGCGCAAATCTACTTACGATATTTCGAAAACAATAATGTCATGCTTACGCTTTCCTGCTCAAGATCTGATATTAATATGTGCCGAATAAATTGTGGTCTTTCTAAATTCATTACGCTAGTGGTGATGAATGATGGGACGCCCCACCACCAGTAATGAAGTTATTTTACGGTCAGCAGAACCACGGGGTCGCTAAATTGCCTTAAATTTAAATTAAACTGGAATCACAGTTTTATTAGTGTCATCAATCAAACTACGGTTTATCCGACAGGATGGCCATAGTTTACGGACATAGGATTATAGTTCTTATGTCGTAAGCAAGTGGAACTATTATTGCTAGTGCGATTTGGTCCGAGACTATTCCAAAGTCAAATAAACACGCGCTCGCATAAATGGATATAGCATAATAAACTTGGGATTGTCTCGTATTTGAGTCAGGGTTGCCAATACATACGGTAGTCGAAACTAAAATTTAGCTTTTTGCTAGATATATCTTTAAGGATAGAATTTTCTAGCAATGCTATTTTATAATACTTCCTATCATAGATAGAAATGAAAAAACGGACCCATTACAGGATCACTTTAATGTCCGTCTATGCGTCTGTCAAGAATCTTTTTTTAGGAACGGGTAGAAGTATCAAAGTGAAATTAATATCAAATACTAGGGTCTACTACAGTCCCTTAGAGGTGTAAAAAATTCAAGCTTCTAAGACAACGCAATCAAAACTATACGGCCATTTATGTCATATATTTTGATACTCGTAAACTCACTCATCAAAACCTATAGGCTTCTTCCCGTTGAGCTAGAATTATAAAATTTGGCAAGAATAGCAAGGTCTTACTACTAAAGGAAAAAATCCGAAAAGTGTTAATTTGCAATTACATATAATTTAAAAAAAATGCGATTACAAGGGTGTGAGTTATACTCGCACTTGTCCAGTTTTTACAATGATATTTAGCTTTACAAATATTACCTACTTAGGCACTAATATTGGTACTAACAATCCAACAAAGTTAATACCAGATTTTGACAGCTTATCCGCTATACGCATAAATGTGCACAGCACAGCCTTCCTTCCTACATAGTTAATTCGAACAAACAGCAATGTTAG
The DNA here is from genome assembly GCA_948465475.1 of Thalpophila matura. Classification (NCBI taxonomy): domain Eukaryota; kingdom Metazoa; phylum Arthropoda; class Insecta; order Lepidoptera; family Noctuidae; genus Thalpophila; species Thalpophila matura. The sequence continues at coordinate 13,806,312 of OX419182.1, read as the reverse complement.
AGCCGGAGGCTAGCCGCTGTTAATCTGTCGTGACCAGTCGCTGACGCCCCTAGCGTTGAGTAGATTATTAAATGCACCCTGCCGGGCCAAGCGGCAGTAACTTCCATATTATGGACAATACTCTAGTAACAGTAAAACCACAATGTTTTAAAAATGTTTCAACAATATCATGTTCTAATTGTTACACAACACTGAACAATTTGCATAACAGCGAATTTTACATAAATAAAATAAAATACTAGCTGAGTCTAGGTTGGCATGTAGACCACCTACGTGCATTCAGTAAACCACAAATTACAAAAAAGTAAGACAATTATTGCAAAAGATTGTTCTGTGTTCAGTAAACAGAGATTACTGAAGTTGATTTGGCGCAAAATCGACAGTTATACAACCACAGCATCTGACAGAGAGGTGATTTTAGCTTCCATTCATTGATATAAATTCCATGCTAACGCCGTGCAAAGTCCGCGGGATCACAACACTATACCGTAAGCCTATCACAACATAATCGGGATAACTCATTGGACATCTAGTATGCCGGGCGCTCAACTTCGCCTTAACTTACGACTTGCAATAATAAACTATAAAACTTCACGTACAAAGTAAATTTTCCGGGAATACGAACACTTGGCAAGAACACGCAGAGTGAAATAAATTTTGTAATTGAAATGCGTTAATACCGTATCTCTTGTTTACTGAAACAAATTCTTCGTGTAAGATTATTACGGCGACTACCGGTTGGGATCTGGCCAGCCGTGCAGCCGCGGTTAGAACATGACAATGTTATTTAATAATTTAATTATAGCAACATTTGTTCGTATTGTAAATGTCAATAGTGATGGGATGCCTTAGCGGACTTAGCGCTGTCGAGGTAGTTTACTCCATGATTAGTCGACTCATTTTAGTTTGACTAAATTATTTTGCTCATATATCAACTCATAAGTAGCCGATTGCCTGCGTATAAACAAAGTATTATGTAGATTAACCGGACACTAAATAAAGTTGCAACTTTCTTATTAAAAAATCAGCACATAAAATAAATTATTTTGATGTAGTTTCTCTATTGGCTCATGCATTTATGTGGGTGTAGTGTATGTAGCCGAAGTCAGTAGAAAGATTTATTTGGTTCAGTGCGCACAAACACAAATAGAAAATATACACAGTGCGCTGCTAGCATAGCTATGTCGGAGGATAGAGTTAGTTCTTGCACGCGTGGCCAGTGTGTAAAAACAAGGTAAATCTCGCTAAACTGTTTGCATGCAACGAGACAGGCGACAGGGACGTGCACTAAAAGCTTCGCAAAAACAGACCGAGAGCCGGTGGGGCGAGCCGTTTTCACGTAAAATAAATAATGTTCCGTGCCGCCTGCCCTGTCGGCGGACGCGTTTGATACACGCCTTTTTTACACATGCACATACTAAAATGCTTTTACATGTTACAACTATTAATTTGATGATATTTAATAATAATAAATTATTATGTTCTGTTTCGTAGACGGTTTTTTTGAATTTTAAATAAACCTGCTATTCATCCAAACCCACGAGTTGCTGAACTTTTAAACCCGACAGCGGTGGTAAAAAGGCTGAAAAGGAATCACCTTCTATAAATGGGAGGCGCAGCACTTGCTGCTCCACAAAGCCACATAATCACTCAACAAATTCGTTTATGGTCTGACGACCGATTGCAAATAAAAGAAAGAGAAAATATATATATATACTTACCTGCTATTTTCTTGTTTTGTTATAAGTACCTACCTAATGCATACCTACGCATAATCTAGTTTTAAACATGACTAAGTTTGATCCTATGCTCAAAGGAAAAATGAATAAAGAGTGAACAAAAGAAAATGAGAGTGAAGGAAGCTTACAAAGTAACGATACTCGCTTTCCTCTGACGCAAGTGGTACTTCTAATAAGGATTATCAACATCTATTCTAGACTACCTAAGATTTCACAAAATAATATTATTCAATTTAGAATAATATTCAGGCGTGGTTTGACGTCTAACACGTTAATAGTAATATTATCTATTTGTGTGGAAGATCGATGTTCTAATTCCACGTCACGCCATAGGATCGGCGGGGCGGTCTCGCTTGCGTCTGATGAAATGTGTCAAGAGGTGTTTCACGGTCGATTGCCAGCGACGGCGACGCGCGACGATGCGGCCCGTGTCGCTTCGTTTCTCAGAAAGGAAAACTGCCAGGGGGCGGTTTTACGTTTACAAATTGCTGTGCAACAAAAAACCGATCCCAAATTGGTGATGTATGTCATAATTCTCGTGTGATGTGGAGAATGTGTGATATCCAGACAAAAAATACCTCTATTTTTAACTATAAATGTATATTTTTGCGAATTTTTAAACATGGTAAAGCCATGTTATGCTTATCTTAATGTTATTAAATATTAAGATATTCCAAAAACAATTGTTGCCCAATTGCAATTGCAAAAGCAATTGCCCCGCCTGTGTCAATTGTTATAACTTTTTAAGAACTAAAGTTTAACTATTTAAGAAATACTTTAGTCTTATGTCAATTATTGCATTTGGTAATTTTCTTGCCCATATCCTGTACACTACGATTCTATCATTGCCTAAAACTTTATTAGGTAGGGATCGTTGAACTCATGGTATCAAAAGACGTTTAAAATAAGAAAAAGTTGTATGGATTAAAACATTTACATTACCTACAATGCCATTTCAAAATAAAATGTGGTTTGATTTGACATATTTAATTTGCCAGGAAATACGTGTTAAAGCAAACACAAAGCGATACATATTATACTTTACGAACGCTAATTGAGTCAATAAGCAGGCAATGACCCTAATGAGTTGGTAACAAAAATAATGTTCAACGATTTATCGGTGCGCGCGCGCACAGATTTATTAGACGGCGCGCGCGGCTGCGGACGAACGAACCATAATCCCCTGTTTAGGGTTGTCGGAATTAGAATTGCACCATAATCGTTACAGTTTTTTAGTTATTTAGAATCATATACCTAAAGCGACTTCACAATTACTTTGCAATCGTTAATATTGTAGCAAGATGCGTGGAAAACGCTACAGCTGTTTTATTTTTATTCGAAAAACAAACGTCACATACCTACTAGGATTTTGTTCTGTTTTGTGAGTGCGTTTACAAACTTATAACTTACATACATAAATAACCAGACCAGAAACAAATATTTGTTCCGTGCAGGAGAATCGAACCCGCGACACGTCGCGCATCAGCCACTGCGCTAACCGTGTCGTCATTAAAAGGAAGGTACTTGTACCAGGTAAAGTGTGAATAGTTAGGTATATATCTATAAACAGTATAAAACAAAGTCTATATTCGTGTCTATCTGTTTGTCCACCTAGTTCTTTTAAACTACACTGTGGATTTCAATACGGTTTTCACCACCGTTTAGAGAATTTATTCCGAAAGGTTTAAATGTATAACACGTTAATATTCAACTTAGATACACCACAGAAATGTAATTGTTTTGACATGTCACCACATCAGTACTATTCATTCATTCAGTATAGATGACACCCGTGCGATTTCTGGTACCTACGTACTCTTCTCCGAGAAACAAATCTTAAGGATCGTACAACTTAACATTTCCCCTTTAGCCCGTTAGCCATTCCAAATTAACCCGTTTAACCGTATAACTTAAATTATTTCAGTAGGCATTACTAACTACCAAGCTGTAGAAGTGTAAAACAGTCAGGTGCTCTTGTAATAAAAGAAAGAAATCCACTGCAAAAAGTTATTATTTAATCACATTCAACAATCCATCTTAGTTAATTTCGATTCAATTATAGGCCCTGTTTTCAGTAGATAACACCAAAAATTAAACAAAACCTAGCCAGACTCTCTCTATCATTCCGTCATATTATACCGATAAGCTCTAAAAAAAATACCGTATCTAGCTTTAAGCGGTTCTAGTCCGATACTTTCACATTACTTACGAGTACCTACATGCCAAACGGAAATGATAACTGGCACTCAATAAAGTACTTCAACTTCAATGATAAAATGTTGAGATGCGCCGCACAGCCCTAGCGCATACAAATGGGAATGTTTTGAAGAACACACGCGTATGATCCAGTGCAGTCGAGTACACTGAAACGAATACCTAACACTTGAACCAACGCGTTCAACTCATAAAGTATCGATTTACACGTATCTGCATGTGATAACCGAGTAATTAATTGCCCACGGTGTATTTGTGGCGGGATCACTTCGCAATGTTACGGTTAGCTGGAAATTATTGTACCATTGGCATTTTCAGTCATTTAACAGATAATATTACGTGTCAGATCCATCGAATTTGTATGAGTAGTCAACGTTCTGTACAGTATTCTCTATTGATGCAAGTAAAGGTTAAAATATATAGGTAAAGCCCTCAGATCATAGAAACAAGGAGATATGCCATCATAGCACATTAGTACCGGAACAACTGATGCCACTTTTAGTACATTTTTCGACATAATTAAACGCTCCTTGTGAATAAAAAGATCTCCCACGCATTAAACATTCCGCACACCCTCAATCTAACACTGTTAATCGTCACTCAACACTAGCACTAAACTAAAACACTGTATTTATACCATTGATCGTGTTCGGTTCGTCGCCAGCGCGTACGTTTTTAATTTGAGCAATTTGCTCAAGATCAGGCATCAAGCTCGATAGCGGCTTGGCACATCTCCCTTGTTTCTATGATCTGAGGTAAAGCCTCACTATTCTGTACCGACACGCCGCGTGATATCACCGTGAGAACTGCCAATTTGTTTACGAACGTTCGTGTGAGAATGTCACGGTGAGATTCTCCCTCGAACGTTCGCAAACAAATTGGCAATTCTCGCGGTATAATCAAGAGGCGTGTCGGTACATGGGGTCTACTCTGTAAGTCCGTCAACGTCTTCGTTGACGGACGTTACGATTGTTAACATTGGTTGACATGATGTTAGCAGCAGATTAAAGTAAAATAGGTTTTCAGAACGGGGGTTAGTGTTTAAATTTTTTTAACACGTTACTGTTCACTGTAGGTACTGTGTGTATGTTTTTGGGTCAGTTAAAATCTGTGTATGTGTAAATAGTCAGTTGCTGATGCTTTGAATAAAAAATCAGTTGCGTAGCGTTAGACTGGAAGGTATACCCAAGCACATTGTGTACGTACCTCGGTCCTGGGAGTCTACTCTGTAAGTCCGTCAACGAAGATACGGGCCCGTCCGAAAGTACAATAGACATAAGATTCCGTCAAAACAAGTGTCAAATTAATTTTTTCGGACGGATAAAAACACATCGGGACAACTGTCAAATCGTGCTATCATTCATTCTTAGTTCGGGCCCCGAACTAATCTTAAGTCCGTAGGTGATACGGAGTAAGAAACGCCCGTAACTAAGGTCGAAACTACGGATTTCGTGCTTAGAGAGTAGACCCCCAGAATATACAGGTAGGTAGATTATTTACAAAAGGATCTAACGTTGGGTCGATGCGAAACATTTTCTCTTCATAAATTGTTATGAGTGTAAGAATTAATAGCTATGATCAGTTTCCACTATTATAGTACTGGAGTCAGCAGCCGTATATAACTGATGACAAACGACACTTGCCAAATTCTTGCAGATTTTCTCTGATGGGTATTCGAGATGAAGAAAGATACAATGATTTATCTCAGCTATTTTTATCTCAGTTTCATTTAAAACTCTATTTATCATGTCGGGATGAAATACACTCGAAAATAAAACAATTTTAAGCACTTCAATGTGACACTGAACTCGACAAAAATATTTTGTATTAGATTACATTCGTTATCTGAATACAAGAACATATAATTCTGAAATTCACTCGATACACATGTACGAAAGATTATCTAAACTAACCACTCCACATGCCAAAGAAACCGTAAACTATTCTATGAATCCAGTACAAGCTAAACACTACAAACTCGGTTGCAACCGCAGAATCTCTAACAGGGGCCTTCCAAAACTATTGACAGTGAGTGTGGATGCGATCAGACTTAAGCCGGGGATTATGAAGAGACCGAAATAGACGCATCAAATCCTCGAGGATTAAGGGATTCCGTGTTCCGTCGGACGGCACGGCACAAAAATACCGAAGACGCGCCGGATGCGACGATTAGCCTAAACATCTAGCTCGTTAATATTGTAATGCACTCGCGCCCCTGTCACGCTGCATACAAGGACATAAAAAGTGAATTGCCATTTACTATTTTGCGGCTTAAAATACCTAATTTAATCAGCGACACCCAATTTACCTGCATATTGAAAACCAATGAGGAACTAATTTACTAGATCGGTACTTTCTTCAATCAATAAAAATAAAGACACCACAATTTGTAGTTTTAAAACTTATTAGTATTAAAGACACAATATTATGACTTTCAGTCATTATCTTTACCTAATGTATAGATTGTCACAGTTTTCTTACCCTAACTCTCGCTTCAGTAAGGTTGGTCCACATGGCGATCTCCTCGCGCGTGGACATGTCAGGGTAGCGGTTCCTGGCGAAGGTGGCTTCTAGCTCCTGCAGCTGTTGGCTGGTGAAGTGCGTCCTCTGACGGCGTTGTCTCTTGTTCTTCTTGTCGCCCTTGTCGTCCATCGACGGCTCATCGGGCCCGACGCCCGGAGTCGTTGACTCCGTCTTTATCGTCGGCTCAGACGTTAGCGGGCGATTGCCTGAACAGATAGGTGGAGTTAGTTCCAAGTTCGGTAGTTTGTGTAAACTTTTGCGTGTATGTGTACTATTATGTTGGACTTGTGAGTTTCTACATACTTAACTCGCGCTTATTCCCTATATGGATATGCAGAAACTATAGACCACCGTGCTATGCTACGATCCTTACGGAACACGGGCGCAGGTTACAAATACACCTACTCCAACTTGACCTTTTTGAATTGGTGAAGATCTTTAAAAACAAGGACTCTCTAGAAAGGCATATACCTAAAGATTTTCCTTAGAAGGACAATAATCATACTATTACATTTTACTAATGTAATTAGACTTTTTGGGGAGTCCTAAGAATTTTTTATTCTGTTAAAATCGAATTTTGAAATTAGTTTAAGGCGCTACTAAGTGCCAGCGGCCTTGAGTGATTTGGGCGGTATAGCTTGAGCGTTCTGCGCTGAGCTCACGCAACGCGAAATACGTCCACCGAGCAATACGACTCGCCTATCAAGAAGCGCGCTGTGCCGAATTAGACGTATTATTACTTTTTAGTAACGAATTGAACGCGTTAGACCTAACTTTACAAATTAATTACTGTACATAGATAAAGGTAATCTATAATATACTCTAATCAATTTATTAAGAAAATGCTCTAGTTTAGCATATATTTTATTCAAATCATTAACACTACTCGTTTAGACGTGACCTTCAGTTTTAAATCTTTAAAAGTCGTATATCTGCGCCTTAATAAAACTCAACTACCTAACTAATAGTATGGTTACATATATATCGGTTATAGTGTAGGCTCCTATAAGTAGGTTACAGTTTTTACTGGACTAGCAAACAATTTAATAATAATTTCAAGGGCATAAAACCAATTCAATTTAACTAATTCACCAAATTTCATGCAACCACTAAAATGTTATAGCTAGTACCTACTAATAAGTATGTCTATAAAAAAAAATCATAACAACATTTTACATAAAAAGGTTTTCCCATTTTATATTATTTAGATAAAAATATAGAATCAGGGCCACGGTCGGCGAGTACCGGTAGCAAGCCCATAATGCGGCGGAGGATTAGGCGCAAGCGCAACTAATACTTTTACGACAGTGCCGTAAATTCGTTGATCTCGATGAGCGACGTCACACTTCACATAATTTATATCACTTACATGCAATAAAATCTATTTTTGGTACATCAGTACGGGGAACTAAAGAATTTATTTTATTGAATGTAAAAGAAAATGTGATAATGTTAAGGTATGGAACGTTTTTAAAAGCGTGATATAATTAACTTTTTTATTATAACAAACTAGGTTTATTTTGAAGAATAGGGTTATTCTAAAGGCAGATGGAATCCAAAACATACCGTAGACAGCAGGCGGTGTTAGATATTTATTTTGATGAATTCTAGTCGATATATCCCACTATCGACTATAACCCAACTACTGAAAGTAAAATCGGCGGTCCCTATATACAATCCCCTAAGTGGCAGATACGTTATTTATGATTTATGTTTTCGAGGTCACCTAAACGACGTTTAGTTTAATATAAATAATTCTAAGTTGGCCAATTGAACATTAAAACCACACACCAAATTTCTCTTGTAGAACATCATGTACGCGCGTTTGAATCTTTGAAGCGCTCTCCTGTAAAACTTGTCATTTGTAGTTAGGGGATTGTACGTAGAGACTGTCAAAATATAGCTGTGTGATTGTACCACGTTAAAAATTCCCTCGAAAACGGTATCTCGGCGAGGGGACAAGTGATACGGTGTTGTTATTACATTGCATGCTGATTGATGAGCTGAGCAACATTGGAGTGGGATGCTCGATTGATGGACACTTTATCAACAGTATTAGCTACGCAGACGATATGGTGTTGCTCAGCCCATCAATAGCCGCGCTTAGGAAGCTGTTAGGTGTGTGTGAGGAGTATGCGAGGGTGCACGGTCTCCTGTATAATACTAAGAAAAGCGAGCTCCTGGTATTTAAGGCCAGGGGTCGTAAACTGGAGTATGTGGCACCCGTGCTGCTTAATGCTGTCGCTCTTCGAAGAGTGTATGAGTTTAAATACCTCGGCCATGTAGTCACCGAGGATTTAAAAGATGATAGGGACATTGAAAGAGAAAGGAGGGCGATGGCGGTCCGCTGTAATATGTTGGCACGCAGATTTGCGAGGTGTAGTATAGACGTAAAAATCACTCTGTTTAAAGCATTCTGCCAAACTCTCTACACCTGCAATCTGTGGGTCAACTACACTCAGCGGGCCATCAACGCTCTCCGAGTACAATATAATAACGCGTTCAGGGTGCTGGTGGGGCTCCCACGCTATTGTAGTGCCTCTGCGATGTTTGCGCACGCGCACACAGACGGCTTTCATACGGTTCTGCGGCGCCGCATTGCTTCGCTGATGTTTCGTACGCGTGGGAGCGCCAACACCATCCTGAACGTGCTCAGCCACAAGTTGGACAGCCCCCTTCTGGGGCACTGGGTTCAAGCACAAGTGCGTGTGTGCGGAGCTCCAGTAGGCGGTAAATACTTAAATTGAATACTACACAAAATTTTAATTGATTGATAATTATGTATTTGTATTTTATTATTTTATTTTGATTGTAATTTGATTTTAATTTTGATTGTAATTCGATTTGTTTTTGATTTTGATTTTGATTTTAATTTTAATTTGATTTTCATTTTGATTTTAATTTTATTTTATCATTATTGTTTATGCATACCATTATGGGCACTATGCCTGAAATAAATTATTTTTATTTTTTATTTTATTATTTTATTTTATTACATCAATTCGTTACTGATAACGCGTCGATCGCAATCAAGCCGCGTATATTGGCTTTGCTCGAAATCCCTGTGTCAATGTACCTATTGTCTCTAGCTGCAATAGAGGTCACTACTGAATGAACATCGGTGTCAAAAACCGACGCGGTTAAACCGTATAAAACGAGTTAGGTTCTATAACATTATATGTAATATGTGTGGTTAACTAAACTACTCTAATTTTATAGGTCCCTTTTAAAGAACTGTCAAAATAGAAACAGCATCAGAATTTGATACACTTAAGAAAATTAATATTTTATTTTTATTTTCTGTTATAGGTCTAACATCCGCTTGCACGGCTACTCACAATCGCAATGAGCTCGAAACATGAATTATTTAAAAACTCATCCTGTCTCTGTCAGCTTTATGCAATTGGCAAAAATGCAAATATGTTTTATGTATGTTAGCGCGGGCTTAGTGAATTTAGTGCAAGCGAGCCTTTGTTCTGGAAAGCTTTACGGCCGTACCACAAAAAAATAAACATCTGTTCAACACACGTTCAACACGAATGCTACCAAAAATAATAGGCAATTGTTTTAGCACTAACTTGTCTAAAACAAGTGTGTATTATTTTTGGTAGCATTCGCGTTTAACGTGTGTCTATCTTTTTTGTGGTACTTAAGGCCGTTATAGTTTATTTTCATTTTCCCCGAACCAAAAAGGGAAGAGCTTTAAGTATTTGATGTGATGATTGTGGTTTTTGAGGGTTCCGTACCTCAAAAGGAAAAACGGAACCCTTACAGGATCACTTTGTTGTCTGTCTGTCCAAGGCTTAACGGGTAGAGGTATCTGCTCATAGATGGCGCCACCAGAAAAAGTATGTAATAGCGGATCTTGCTCATAGATGGCGCTATTGCATGGTTTTAGTGGAATATTTTATTTAATATTTATCTACATACCTATATAATTATGTATAAACGGAACCCGCAGGGCGCGAGTCCTACTTGCACTTGTCCGGTTTTTATATTTACATTATGTAATAGGTAACCATATTAATCATGGCACTATTTTTTTAAAACGACAATCCACATACTTAATGCCCCACAAATGTAATACCGATTCACATAATTAATTATATTACTAATTATGTAGATAAACTAACCAAAACAATGTTTATCCAGAAAAATCCATGAGCCTTATTTTATTTTAATAATATCCATAAGTTTTGACAGGTTATTCGGTAGCCAACCAAAGCGATATAAAACTCGCGTGTTTTACATTGATAATAAATTAGGTATATTATTATAACTTGTAATTTCGGTTGTTACATATCGGATTAACGTTTATACATTTATATTGCGGGCGCTTATCTTGATTGAGCATTGTTAAATAATCATCACTATCCGATATTATGGGCTATTGAAATTAATATTTACAAATATTACTGGAAAATTAAAATATTTATCGTTCATTAGAGCAAAACAATTTACATAATAATATCAATGTACTGTAGGTAACTGAATCGGAAAATGTAACGTTCATATGGCATACCATTTCTTTTAACCGTTCACGTGATGTTAGCTAAAAACAATAAAAAATAGATTTGAGAACCGGGCAACCTCCTGGGCAGCGGCATAATAAATTATTACGACTGATATCGTTAATTTAAGTCATAAATAATATTTTTATTAAAATCCTATATAAGCTTTACATAACTTCAAATTTCCATAATTCGAAAACAATGAGTAGGTAGTTAATTCAGGACATATCGCGTCAATTACCCATGTATAGAGGACATATCGCTTCAATTACCCATGTGTATGAAAACTGGAAAGCATAAATCTGTAGGTCTCGTCAATCTCATTGGTGTATAATGAACAAGGCGGGATTATAGTCTCAGAGGTTACGCACCCGGCTACCGATGCCATCCTCAACCACGATCATTATCGGCCGATACTGTTAGGGCTGCCACAAAAATATAGGAACATGACTTTTATTTGAAAGGCTGTAGAATATAAGATAAATAACGGCATTTGTTCAGGGCAACTTTCCAACTTTATAGATAGATAATTCATTGAAAATTAATTTCGCTCAACTTTTAAGCCTGTAAAATACGATAACTGAACAATTTTACATATTATATAACGTTGTCCTTAAACTATACCGAAACTTCAAAAAATATACCAGGCCACACAAAATTGAATCGTCCGTTGTTCGGTGGGAGGTTGCGACAACCCTAGATAAGTCCGATACGCGTCGATAACGCGTCGATAGCGTTTATCAGCGATACGCTTTGAGCGTTCGCCGACCCATCCATCATTTCGAACTAACCTTTGCGTTAGTAGGTAACATATTTAATCTATGCCTTTGCGTTTGGCCGACATGACAAGAGCGGGTTGGTAAACAGCGTAGTTACATGTGTTACCGATATCAGAACATGTTGCCACTTCAAAGCCCGACACTCGATTTTGATAAAACATCGCAACGTTTCCTTTAATGTGTTTACTTTTAAATAGTTTACAACGAGTGTACATTCTTACTATAATGATTCTTATCGTAGGGCTTCAAAATGTAGGATGCGCGTAGTATTTGTAGACAGTCGTCCCTACGATTTTCATGATATCTACGAATTAGGTAGCTACGATTTTTATAACTTCTTATTTACAAAGATTTATGTAGCTTTTCTATATCATTGTAATATTTGGACAGTTGTTCGATTATTCATATTTAAAAAAAAAATCAATTTCACTTAAAAATAAGTGAAATTGCAGATATTAAAATAACAATTTATGCTATACCAATTTTTATTTTATTTATATTTTATTTTGTCGTAGTAGGTAACAAATATACGTATTTTTATTATACATGCAGTTCTCTTGAATGATCTCTATATTATTGCATCATGAACGGTTAGGACAATCCGGTAATTGCACAAACGTGCGAACACGTCGCAATCACGTGATATTAATTTCCTGATAATTGTCATATTATACCGTAACTACCTGCTTAACAGTTATTACGATTAAATTATTATTAATTATTATAATGATAGTTCGCATTGATCGCATTGCCTATTGTTAAAGCAACACATAAAATTAAGTTAAGTAATACAACTTCACAAAAGTTTACATACAACAATTTATCGAGAAGACACAAGTCCTAAAGTTCGATTCCAATCGTAGAATAAAATTTACATTTCTGTCTGCACAAGGACGCTAATCAAATCAGCCAGTATAAATAAAAGAGCAATTAGTGCGGCGTCGACGATAGTGCACAAAGTTAGAGCTGGTCCAGACATGGCGGTATCCGTGCGGATGCAAAACGCGCGGTTAGACAATCCAATTGTCAATCCGCGCGGACAGGTATGAACGAATTATAGGCGCTAATGGAAATAAGATCCGCGCGGTAGACCGCGCGATTTGCATCCGCACGGATTCCGCCATGTCTGGACCAGCTCTTAGGGTCGCGCCACAACGCGCACCGTTAGGTAACCGCGCGCCGTGCTCGCGCGGCTATTTGTGAAAGCATTAGAATAACGCGCGGCCGTATTTGCCATAGATTTCTGTACGCTTTACTGGGTTTACTTTCAGTTTTAAGCTTGTCACTTTGTGTGGTCCAGCAATTGAATTGCTGTTTTCACACTGTAATACGTAGCGTTTTATTCTTTTAATGATAAGGATGTCAGAATATACTTTTTGAAGAAAACAAGTTTGGTTGACGTCAAAGAAATTATCTCTTCAGTAATAATCAAGCTAGTGAGCACCGGTTTCGCCAGGATGAACGACACGTTTATGTATTTAGGTATAAAACAACACGTCATCGTATCTCACGATGTTTTTAGACAAAAAGTTAAGTTTAGAACTTAGCCGTACCTATTGTCAAAATTACACAAAAATTAGAGAACTAAGTAGTAAGAAACTAAATTAAGGAATCCTTAATATTTCAAAAACAATTTCAATTTAGGTACTAGTAGTAAACGAAGTGCTTTTTAGTCCCTAGCAAAACTTTCGTATTCAATCTTCGAATTTATTTTTCTTACATATTTCTGAAAGTCGCAAAATAAAAGTTGTTTCTAGTAACACCGTTGAAAGTTTTCCTTGGAGCTAAAAAGTAGAATGCTTAATTAATAAAATATAATCAGAATTACTTAGATGGAGAGGTAACTTACAAAAATACTCACTGTCGTCAGTGGGTTTCCGGTCGCGTCTTGGTCGAGGCGGCGCGTATAATGATGACTGGTCCACTCCCGAGCCGACTGACGCCAGTGATGAGTGACCACTGTCTCGAAACTCGCCGGTCTCCGCCCATACTAGACAAACAAACACATGTTAGTCACATTCGTCGTAATAGAAAGGAGCACCAAGGGCGTACAAATAGATGACGTAGGCAAGTGCAGCCGTCGATTGTCATCAACGTCAGCTGTCAACTGCATTTCAGTGGCAGTAAACTTGCACAACTAACACTGACGGTGGTTGCAGGCGCGGTCTGAGGGAGTGGAGTCGTGGGGGTCATGACCCCTCCCCCCAAAATCGTACAAAAATGCGCCAAACACGGTAATTCACGGTATAGCACGTCGGCATCAATCGGTATGACCCCCCCCAAAATCGTCAGCTGGGACCGCACCTGGGTGGTTGACGGCTAAAGTGCCATCAGGTGGCAAGCAAAACAATTGATATTATAGGCTTTGGCTGAAATGGGTACCTAAATGACTATAATGTCATATAAATGAACCTTGAAAAAAAAGGTACCTAGTTTCACTTTCTTTTCAGGGTTTCAGAAGCTCCTGAACAAACGAAAACATCAATATTTATATGTAGTCAATGTAGTAAACTCATTAAACGAAACGTATAGGTACTTTCCTTGAGAATTTATGTAAGATAAACAAGTTCACATGACTTGAAGAAACTATATCAACGTGAGACATTCAATGTAAATTGTCTTAAAATAAACTACCTGTTTGAACTAGGTGATAGTATCTGATCGTATGAATGAAGTTATTTTCAAACGGTTCGTAACTAACTTCGAAAATATGCATCTCACTTAACGAAAGGATTGCAAGTTACAATATCAGTAGCACGCAGGTTAAGTATACATATTAAGTATACATATTTGGGCAACTTATATACCTAGTATACCAGCCGGCCTAGCATGACCACGATAGAAACAGGTTTTGTCTACAGAAGAATAAACAAAGTGACAGATTGTAGAAACATGTCTACGTTTTATTCATAAAACGGTAGAAATGTCTCTACAATATGTCACTTAGTCTATTCTTCTGTAGACAAATCCCGTTTTTATCGTGGTCATGCTAGGCCGGCAGGTATATAAATTGCCCAAATATGTACTCCCAAAGTAAGGCCACATATTTTTTAAACAAAGCTATGCGGTCTAACACAAATTAAGCGTTCCAATTTCGCCAAAGAAAGCTCGTCAAGAGGTATCACGGAAGCACAACATGAAACGTGCATGCTTCCATAAATTCAATTAAGGCTACTAATAGCCGCATTATTTAACAAGGATATCTTGACAAAGTAATGTATTCATTGAACGACGATGACGCCCCGCTGCTTGCAGCGTAATTAAGTGTCCCCGAACACTTGTTAACAAATTAGTCACTGGAGACGCGGCCGTGTGAGCGCGCCCTTATTTATAGCGCCCGCCACATGAGACAAACACATGCATGATTTTTTATTAATTGTAAATGTGAAAAAACATAATAAAAATAATGTAATTTGGAACGATTGTAACAATAACTTAGAAAGTTTGTATTTTTGATCGGTTGTGTAGGTTATGGATTGCAACAATAACACTGAAAAACATTTAATTTTCACGTCTATTCTACTTTAAATAAATCTTTACTTGAATCTTCTATACCTATAAAATAGTAAGACCGTGATTGACTGACAGACAACGCACAGCCTAAACCGGTAGTTCTAGAGATTCGTTTGGAGGAAATGTTCCTTGAGGTACTCTAGAGTCTAGAGGAGCAATAAGGATGGATTTTTTGGAATTTCAAAAGGTGAAAAGGGATGATAAATTTTGGATAAAGAAAATAAGGATAATGTTGTTTTCAGACTTACATGTGATCCACAGAGTCGCTAGTAATATTATCATATGATTGAAAATTATGATCAATTTTAATAAACGTTCAATTAATTAACCTTCATGATGAACAACAATAGGACTTTGTGGCAGCTCTATTCTTGTATATTCATTTCAAGCGGGAATTTCATTACAAAACTAGAGCTACTAACTACAGCTAAAACTAGAACTACAGCTTGAAGCATATGTTATTAGTTAACTACCGTACTTTACTTAGTGGAAGGTTGAAAAATGTGTACGTAACAATTTATTCAGTTTGTAGATTGGCTAATATAATAGGTACTTTAATCCCGATTACAATCATGTAAAAGTCACAACTATAGTTTTTTTTTTTCTTTATTGAAACTTAGAAACTTTTATCTAACAAGACTATGCCAGCCTCATCTCACCGTATCCTAATTACCTATACATATAATATCGTATATGTAAAGAGAAATACTACGTTCTATTTAAATTGCACACAAATTCATAAAAATAGCGTCAACGCTGTACTGCTTGGAATGTATAGATTGAAAAGCACCTAATTCTGAAACGATAAGATTTAATTAATCATTAACATTTCCCTCTTTTATACCGAACGCATTTTACTAACAAGTGGTGGACATCTTCAACGATTCCAGATCCCTCTCAATTTTTTTTTTTCTTTTTTTAAAACGTTGCACCACACTAGGATTTCTCCTGTGTCGTGGGTCGTGCGTTTACAAACACAAATTTCACATACACAAACAGCCAGACCTATGTGCAATGCGGGAATCGAACCCGCTACACGTTGCGCAGCAGCAAATCTCTCAGCCACTGCGACAACCAAATTAGGTCAAATTAGAACTGCTTGTTTTTTTTTTCACTAAAAAATCAAACTATAGTTTCACGACACTAGTTTCGCAATGTGATTCCCGCTTTAGAGTCCAAGTTTATTTTCATTACAAAGCGGCAACGCAGTGAAATGCACGTTATTTTCCATTGTGTTAGTATATCGTTATAACTGATTTTTTTATCGATGTTTATTTAAAGTCGTCGTCTTCGTTGTAACGTGCACTGATCCCATTGTTTTGGGAAAAGTCACGAACTGTACAATTGATAGCTGGGAATGCTGTCAGTAATTACAATTAAAAATGTGACCGCATTGTAATTCTTTCTTTATTTTTTAATGTTCTGTTTATTTTTAATTTGATGAAATAATTCTGTACCCAATAAAACATTTGCTGTAAAAAAGTGGAATTGCAAACAAAAAAATCTTTTTTGGCCGTTTTCCTTGACATTTACTAATTAAAAGAGTGATAGATTAAATACAATTGAATAAACTGCAAAATTCCTATCAATGTTACGTATACATAATATTTCTTATGCAATCTGCACACATATACGGCCGTACCACAAAAAAATAAACATCTGTTCAACACACGTTCAACACGAATGCTACCAAAACTAATAGGCAATTATTTTAGCACTAATTTGTCTAAAACAAGTGTGTATTATTTTTGGTAGCATTCGCGTTTAACGTGTGTCTATCTTTTTTGTGGTAAGGCCGTTAAAGTTTCAGAATCAAATATAAATCTCGCAAGGTACTTCTGAAACTTCAGTAAGATTACATAAATTGCATTTTCATTGTCGGTTAATTCATCAGAAAAATTAGCTTTTAAGAACCAGTCAATAAATTAATATAAATTGATCGACCACACAACAAAGAGTCAAAAATTCAAAGTAGTGAGCATAAGATAGAAATCAAAATGGGAGCCGTGTCTCCGATAAAAAAATATTTAAAAATTAGTACTTATTGTCTGACATCTATCTTTGTGCAATCTAGATTATTTTATTTGGATATAGTTGCCAAATCAAGATGTCTAATAATATCAGACACCTCCTTATACTACAGCTTCGAGATGCTTAAAGCCGGCGTAAGTTATCATGACACAAATAAAATAAACTAACTTATGTAATTGCCCTTTCCTTCACAAAGGTACCTACTCATTAAGTAATTTGCAGTTCATTTAGCATTAGCACCTTAATAGCTGTGGTTACTTTAAAAGGAATACAATTAGTGTACGTTATCGCGTGTCAGCGTAGAACAAACGTCGGTCCGCACAAACGTATTTACGAGTACATTAACAAGGAACGCGTACAAATAAATTGTATGTTTGCTGCGTTTGATAACGCGTGATAAGAGCGCGTTTATTGTTTTATTGGGGGCTCTAAACCGTCTCCTCTACACTCTCGTTAAATGTGATCAACTGTGGACGCAATCGCACATAAAAGTGTTTTATATTCCACACACGACATGAACGCGCTGTGGTATATCATATTTGTTTAATTGTATTTATCTTGCAGTGTTGTAGGACAACATTAAATGTTGTATTAAGTTTTACTTCAGTTTGTAGTTGTAATAGTGACGTTGGTTGTTGATACAGTGTTTACCTTTCATAAAATTCATTAACAATGCTTGGTGGTACATTTTTGTCCACACATTTGGACGTCATCGTCATCATCATCACGTCCATTTATTACGATAACGTCCAAAGGCGTGGACAAAAATGTATCATTAAAAGTATAACCGCAGTTTAATTCCCGAAAGTCATATAAAACATAGGTGCAAATACCTAAAAGACAAGACCATCTGAACAGTCAATGTTTATTTAAGTAGAGAAGATATTTTCGATAGTGCATGTGATACGAAACTACTAAAAATATTGACGTGCATTTAGAAACATCAGTAGATAATTATCTACTACCTACGCCACATGGCAACCCCTACAAATTCTTCTTTACTTCTTCAAAATCTATAAATAACTAAGTAGATAGATGTTTTCCTTTTTGCAAGTACTCGTATAATGTATGAATGCAACAAAAAAATAATCTTGGAGCAACCTAATGTTAGTAGGTACTGCATTGTTAATTAAATAAGTATGCGACTGTACTCTCCATTAATTAGGTATAGTAATAGACACAAGTGTATCGTCATCAACAGAGCTCATATCACACGGTTTATAGCGGAACATTACAAAGTACTATTTTTACTACAAACACGAGATAATTCACGCTTTCAGGATAACACGCGATATGCTGCTTTCTATTTACTGAAACTATGTAGATTAAAAACAAATTTTAAACTGTGTCAAACAATGAACATTATATCAGGCAACATTGATAGCTGCACAGAATAGAATATTTCTTATAATCCGTGGTTAATTTCTGCCTAGCGCAACAAAATTCTGTACCTCAGAGGCATACAGCAAGCGCCAAAATAGATTTTTTTCAGCACCGGCAAAAATGTGCACAATGGCGCCAAGTAATATTGTCGTAATTAGCAAGTAGGTACTATCTTAAAGAGCTGTTTCGTGCGATTCCATTGCACGATTTCGTAAAATAAGTTACAACCATTTACGCTTCTGAGGTACAGAATTACAGTAAATTTAATTTTTAGGAAGTATATAAAACTTTGCCGATTTCTATTTTTTATACTTACTCTAAACATTATTAAATTTTAAAACGCTTTTCTCAGAAAAGCTTGAGCTAGATTAAAACATTGAAAAAACTTCCTCCATCCATAAAACAATATTATTCCATTAATTTTAATTCAGCACGAACATCAAACTTTGCAGCTAAAATATACGCTCCGGAGTCGTAAAGTTATAAATTTTAGAGGCTGTAGAAAAAATGTGTAAGAATATAAACAGAGAATTTTGTATTTACATTAAAGACAGATAGTCGCGCGGGGTAAATATAGATAAGTGGTGGTAATTTACGAGCGCTGGCCTGCTCGTACCTGCTCCTCTGGCTTTTGGGAGAGGCAGCAGATGTTGGAGTTAAGGATTTACGTTTAACCAACAATGTTAAGGCATAACAACCAAAGTTATTGTTGTGGTCAATTTTTTTCTTGACAATAACCTATTTGTGCTATTTCGTTCTGTCTGGGAAAATAAATGTATCGTTACTATAACATTCAGCAAATGAAATTGTGCCCAATCTTATTTAATTATAGCACTTTGCCCGCAATTTCGTCCACGTAAGCCACAGAAATCGTGCATTTTTTCGGTATAAAAAGCAGCCTAAAACACTCAGGGATAATGTAGCTTTCTATTAGTGAAAGAATTCTCAGAATCGGATCAGATAGGAGATTACCCTCCAAACACGTAAAATTCGCACTCTCTCTTTAATTATGATATTATACCTATAAAGATCTATATTATGTTATATTACCTATAGATAATTATATCTGTCGTAGGTAATTATTTTAATCAGGATCCAATGTTTATGTAACAGTATTAGGTATTCTCAGGAATGATATTACTAGGTAGGTAATATTTTAACTATTAAGGGCGGATTCGACCAAACTGTTTGAGTCTTATACTGCGAATAAAATCACAAATAATTACTCTATTGTTAGAAAACTTTTCGTTTTATCAAATCTCAATTATGGAATAATTGTCTATCCGAGAGTAAATCGCTTTCATTTTATGGAGTAAACAAGCTAACCGAGATTATTTTAATGGCGACCGTTATATTTAACAGCTGTTTCACTCGTATTAAGTAATTTAAATAAAAATATAATCAGGACGAATTAATATTATAAACCGGCAAAATTAAAATGGCACAATACTTTGTCATGCATTATAAAGAACATCTGTATTTCGATTTCAGTTCACACTATTCATTCAACAAACTCTAGAATAACAGTACCCAGAATTGTCTACATTTTCGTTGGAAAATGGAAACAAAATTGTCCGAGAATAATTTCTAAGGAGTAAATCATGCAAGGGATAGTTATTTTTCTATAATGTGGCATTTGATCGAATCCAGCCTAATTAATTACTTCTTGAAACAATCGTATTAATAAAAGTCACAATTAGTAACAAATGCTTATAAATATCTATTGTCTTGACGACATAAATATACTGATATTAATTCACGCATTACTGTAGAGCACCTAATCCGTCGTGACGGTTTGAACACACGAGTAAAACATAACGACGACAATAAATCTAGGTATATAATTTAAGATTTACTATTGTAAACTGTATTGACCACACGAATAAACTCTATGGAATGGTAGATTTCATCGACCTTTTATTGGGCGCCGCGCGCCGTAAACCTTAGAATGTACCAGTGTACCTACATTCTCTTTCAGGATATTGCTGTAGAAAATGAAATTGAGTGAATTTTTGTTTTGTTTTCTTTTACATCATATAATTTAGTCATACGAGTATAATATCAAATAAGCAAACAGTAAAGCTGTCTTCAGACTACGCTATACTATATAGTATAGCGTATGCTATATAGTATAGCGCGCCATACAAAGCCATACTATATAGTATAGCACAGTGTGAACGTGTCCATAACAATGTATGGTGCGCGATATTTTCGTGCTATGAGCTATAATGCTATATAGTATAGCGTAGTCTGAAGACAGCTTAACACCTGTTACAGGTAAGAGCATTAAAGCAAAAAGCGAAATCGTTCGAATTAGATTTAACTATTAGCAGTTCAAGGAGTTAGAGTCCTATACAAATAAAACAGATGTATATGATGCTTCACTTCTGTAGCTAGTTTCCTATTGAATAAAAACATAATACCGCTATTTCTGATACAAAAAAAACACAAAGTTGCCAATAATAATCACGTTTTTCGTTGTTGCTATACGTTCGTGTAAATAAAAGTTACTTCAAGTTACCAACAGCCCAAACTTTTCAATACACTCAGTACCATATTTAGTCCATTCAACTACACTAGTTAATCGTTGGAAGCTCTCAATGGAATTGTTAGTAAATGTTAAGCAGCTATTATCAGCGACCAGTGCGGGTGGCGCGATGGCGTCTGCTTAATAACATAATCCTGATAGCCGAGACGGAAGCTCTGACGGCCGGCTACAAGCACCCACTTCCGGCTGTGCTGTGTTTGTACACTGTGACTTGAGGTCATTAGAGGTGGTCCCTCAGATCATAGAAACAAGGAGATATGCCATCATAGCAAATTAGTACGGGAACAACTGATGCCACTTTTAGTACATTTTTCGACACAATTACGCGCATAATTAAGCGCTCCTTGTGAATAAAAAGATCTCCCACCCATTGAACATTCCGCACACCCTCAATCTAACACTGTTAATCGTCACTCAACACTAGCACTAAACTAAAACACTGTATTTATACCATCGATCGTGTTCGGTTTGTCGCCAGCGCGTACGTTTTTAATATGAGCAATTTGCTCAAGATCAGGCATCAAGCTCGGTAGCGCCTTGGCACATCTCCTTGTTTCTATGATCTGAGGATGGTCCACAGATGTGGAGTAACGTAATTAATTAGTTTGAGATTGAGAGGGTACTTGTTACGTGACTCTGTTATCATCAATAGAGAAATATGAAAGTTTGTGAAGATGGATGTATGGATAGATGTTTTTTACTCTTTCACGAAAAATTTTGATGAAACTTTACAGTAATATCGCTTATACATCAGAATAACACATACGCTACCTTTTATTCCGTAAAACGAGGATGAAGCCGCAGACGCCTGTATATATTTATGCATGCCTGCCTATACAAAATTGATCATTATGTAACAGAAAGTTCAATTCGCATTAACTCCGCAGGTTCTATATGGAACCACGAACGCTGCTAAATGCTCGAAAAGTCAGGAAAACTCAATAATATACGCGATGTAATCCGTTATAACTTATTGTATTATAATGTTCTATACAGATTTTATGGATTTTTAGATGGAAAGTCCGAAAAAACAGGGAAAACTAAGGAAAGGACACGGCAGACGCCCATAGAACGCTGGGCTTCAGATTGTGTATGTCGGTACAGATATGAAATTAGTTTGGTGTGATCGAGTATTTCAAGAGTATTTAAATTCATTTTTTATTTGTTTTTGTACGTAATTGGATTAAAGAGAAATTATCGTATTTGTGACAGTGAGGTTAAGTATGGTGTGAATGATCCAATGAAGTACAGCGCGACTAATGAGTTCTCAATTCAAAGGTTTTAGTTGCTGTCGACATGTTAGAATATCATGTCGACAGCAATTAAAACCTTTGAATGGAGGCACGCGCCAGCCAGCATGCACCCGTTTTTGTTTTATTGGTTTTTTTCAAAATGTCAACGGCATAATCATTTTATTTCTTATTTATTTCAATTTTTGATTTCTATTCTTAATCTCTAAGATAAATTAGGCAAAGAACAATTAAAATATATTGTTATTTTTGGTTAAGCTTTTATTACTGTACCATATCAAGCCCAAAACTGCCAATGTCCTTTCACGTGGTCAATTAATATGCAAGTGTAGTTATAACATGGGTTTTAGTAACTAGTAAGTCTTGTTCAAGTGACGTGGTTGAATTCAGCCGAGCCAACTATACAGTATCACGGTGTGTAAGCCCACAGTGACATGCGGTAATGGGTGAGTAATTATCATAATGTGAGACGTCGTGCAGCAGTGACTCAACTAGGTGTGCCCCAATTAACGGCACACACCATCACAGAACGTAGACCGTTTTCAAGCTAACTACACCATCATTTATGTAACAGTGCTACGTGAAGTTTACTCATTACCTTAAGTACATTGATATTACTAAAACAAAGCTACTAAAACATATATAGGTATACTAGGTACATAACTGGTATATGGGCCGAATATAAATTATTACAAAATGCATAAAGCATTCACTGTAAAATTTGATTAGATTACCCTCCTACCGGAGCGATAAGGTACTGTAATACGCGAGTTCGGTAGGCACGGCTACTGTGTACTTTACCGAATCCAATATCTACGACCAATCGCGTCGCTATTCATGAATTATCACTCAAATTAATGGCGTGTAAGTTATAAATGGCCGGCGGATTAGGGACCATCCATTTTATTCCTATTTTACCTACCGTAAAGAGGCTTCATTGAAAACGTACACAAATTCAAGGAAGCATCAGCTAATTTCCCCACCTTGCGTCCTTTTCTCGCTTACTGTTGGGTTTAGATTCTATCTCGCTCTGCCAGGCCTTTTCTCTGGCGCGATTCATCATCATTTCGCGGTTTACTGGTTTTCCATTCAAATTGTAGATTGGATGCTGTCAGGGAAAACGGTTTTTCAAATATAAATTAGAACTACCTGTGTTTATTCAGTTTACGTTTAACAAGGAAGTTCGTTATTTGCTCAATAGTTGTATGAACTAAATGGAGGAGAAACTAAGTAGGTACTACTATTCAGAGATAATAAAGCCAATAAAAAGAATCTCTACAAGAGTGTTACGATAACCAATTTTTCGCCCCTGAAAAAGTAAATAGACAAGATTTGGAATCCGTAGGCATGCTCAATTAGTATTCCAAATAGCCGCCAACATATCGTACACGTACATAAAATGTAAAGAGTGGACCGCTCGGCGGCACGAACGGCGCATAACTTTCGCGCGGATGATTCGTACACTCGCAACTCCAATCTTAAAAGAACAGGGGTAAGTGCTAAAGTTGTCTGCGACTGTACAGAGTGTACGTCTCGGTCGCGGTTTCTATTTCACCCAAGCAATAACCGTCTTACCGCACTTGTAAGTAGGTTCAAAATGATGAAGTCACACCCGCCGCCCGTGGAGTGCGGGACTTTGAGGCTTATGGTAATTGTAATAAAGCGGAGTGCAGCAGTTATGGGACGTGAGAGGTTCTAGACCAAATCCCAAGTAAGCTGTAACTTCCTTTTGGATTTTCGGAAGCCATTTATCAGTCTGATGTGGGCGTCTGGAAATTTTTCATGTTTCGTTATTGTTGCGAAGAGACATGACACGTACGCTTCGAGGATTCCTCGCCTTTTGTTTATTGGCCAAGTGTCTATCGGGCTCAAGGTCGCACGCAGCCGTATCCACATTTTACAGTGTGTGGCGAGGCGCACAAGTCGCTTTTCATACAATTCACTCACGTTATTTAAAATTATACGTGCCGTATTTCATTTGAGTGGGAGTTTATTTGGTTAGTTATGAACATCATAAAGAAAACAAGAACGTTAAATCACAAGTTAATATCATAGAAAGCAACTAATTTGCGGTGCTAGATAAATTAAATTAGTGTTTATGGTTTGTGGGAAGAGCGCAGGGCGAAATAGTGCGTCCCCGGGCGCGCATTACGACCGAAATAAATCAAGTGTAACCCTTCCTCTGCCGCAAGCTAATTACCGACCACCTGAGACTTGTAAAAATGCCTCACGAAATCATTACTATTTACTAGCCGCAAGCTGCTACCTCGCTCTCCTACTAACCGAACTTAGGGGAACGGAATCGGGGAAATTAAATTTGAAGTAAGTCGGTAATAGATATTCAACTATTGAAGTGTTAATCAAGTTTACAACAACTACAACTAAAATACTTTTTGTCTACAAGGGTTCTATCTAAAACCTAAATCTCACGCATTTATCCAAGAAATTGACTCCATTTATGACATAACACAAATCATACCTAACCCTAACAAAACCAACCACAATATAAGAACATCGAAGCGTGTTCTGCGATATTAAAAGAGATCTAAGGAAATGAGTTGGGGGCGTCGAAATTGGCCACCAAAAGACTATTCGGCGACCCGGTCGAGGGTGAGAGTGTTCAGAAGGCAATCACTGGTCCCATATGGGCACAAATTACTTTTCCTATTTGGTGCACAAATCTACTATGATGACAAGTGGAATAGGGTGTTGTGGTTTGCCGCATTCTGTTTATAAATGAATTGCCAAATGGGGTTAAATTTAAAGACTTTTGCTATTTTACAGTTTATTCTTTACTAAAATAACTATATTCCCATAGAATTTTGTACAAAAAGAATAAGTTATAGCTTATATATAACATAACACTAGCTGTTAGTATATTCTAACCCTTATGAAAATCAAATTACCAGTGAAAATAAGAAATAGTAACTCCCTCGTCAGCTTATTTGTTTGTATACGTTTAGCCATTTCAGAACTACCTACTAGAAGTCTATTGAAAGCCTTACAAAATATCTAATATAACTAGTAGAATAAAATTTAACAGTCAAAAGCGACATATGTCGATGTTGGTCTCCGTTATACAGGGATTAGGGTCGCGTAAACGATGCCATTCTGCACGTTTTCAATTTGCATAAATATTAGTGGGATCTGTAATGTCATAAATATATTAGTGCGGTGATACAGATTTTATGGTGAT
The DNA here is from genome assembly GCA_948465475.1 of Thalpophila matura. Lineage (NCBI taxonomy): Eukaryota > Metazoa > Arthropoda > Insecta > Lepidoptera > Noctuidae > Thalpophila > Thalpophila matura. Next base: position 13,780,625 of record OX419182.1, on the reverse strand, counting down.
TACAAAATTATAGCCGCGATCTGTTTAGGGGTTGTAGTTATAGCATTATATTTACCCCTTATAACTTTGGTAGGTGATTTTGGTCCTGTTACCATGGCATGATAATTTTCCTTACAAGTATCACGCAGAAAAATATTAGAACGCATAAAATGTACAATCTTTATCAAAGGGTGCGGATGTAATGAGCTTTTATGTTGAAAATGTGCCAATACAATAGGTTATCTCTCCCACCTCCGAGGGTTTGAGCCATACAACCATATTTGTGGAATAATGTGAAGTCATAATATTATAATTATGAGGCAGGGTCCCGGGGCCGTCGCAGCTCATAAAGCGACGTCATTCGCTTTTGTTAGATGCTCGTATCATATTTCACGTTGGTGTCATCGTATTTTATACTAATACCACATGAAATGCACACGTATAGCTGCAACTCGTTCCAAATTAACAATGTTTATTATATTTCATTTGGAAGTATTTACGTAACTTAAGTATCAAAGGCCTGTACAACAGTCTTGCAATTAAACGCTTTCTTTGTCTTTCAGCTCTTTCTCTTACAATTTATATAGAGTTTCAACGTACTAACTGCCCCAAAGTTATAAATCACAGTGATACAATGCAGTATTTTGTGTGCCTACTTTCATACAGTTATTGCAGCAGGGCGGTATCTTTGTATTGATGTTTACAAATAGTTCATGTCGTGGTGTGGTGTTTGACCATCATAGCATTATGTTACTGTTTGTTCTAGATCTTTTGTTACCGCGAGGGTGACTGAGCCACCGTTCAGACAACAAATTTGTCATAAAATAAAAAGATTTATTGCCAAGTCTCCTGTGTTTGTACAATGTGTACAGATACTGTTTTAACAACCGTTATTCTTCCCTTTTATAGCAACAAATAAAATGAGTATAAACGGAAAGTAATATTATACAAAAGATGAGAGCATTATTTTAGATACATATTACCTGCCCTTGTGTGATAAAAACGTATCTTTATGGCGTCATTATTCAAGATAAGAAATAAATATATTTTCGAATTGGTGATATAAAATGGGAATGTCAATTGCAAATGATCTTTATTTTATTGTGATCAGATTCCGTTATTTGATGTTTGCAAATAATTTAGGAGCATGAGTAGAGAGCGAGTTATCGCAAGCAATACTTAGAAACTGGTTTTGAGGGTGAAAGTGTGAAAAAATATAGTTTAGTTAGTATATCTCTGACCATTATAACGAGGCTCAGCGACAGATGGGCCGGTCGCAGCGCAAGGGTTGACCCGACATCTGTCATCCACTATCAATCACACACATTGTAAATATTGTGTGTTTACCGTTGACTTATTGTTTGTCGATACATCAGTAGAGTTCACGCTGAGATGTGTCGTTACTTGACTTTTGTCAGAAGCTAATGTGGCCGCGGAAGGGATTTAATTAATTTCAATCATTTCCTCATTATATTGATGGATCATTTAAATTAAATAAGTGTGAGACTGTTTTCAAATATCACGATAAGCAACATGACTAATAATGAACCAACATAGAAAAATCTATCCAAGAAAATTTTAATAACCTTTCGCCATAGTTACCTATCTGACTCGATATTCGGTCTTGCCCATCCAACTCTTCTGTTTTGGTTGATTACAATTTGTTTCAAATTAAGTCAACGACCTGGAAGTACTTGGTTTTGATTGATAACTAAGTACGTATCAACATTTTGGGAAGACACAATAAAAAAGTGTACCTACCTATGTAATTTTTTTTTTTATTCATGTTTTTTTTCCCGCGGTGGGCGTGACCACGTTTTCTGCGCGACAGATGTCACGGCATCCGCCCTCTTTGAGGAACCAGAAAAAAGGCCCGTCGAGGAGGCGTGGTAGCAATAAATTTTGTCAAAATATGCTTGACACAAACACTTCCCATAGCTCGCCCTATTAGAATAACAGAACAAATCGGTTTAATTTGTTAACAGGCGTTCAAAATGGGTGTCACATGTCTCGCGAGGTATGCCAAGCTTTTTATTTATTTAGTTTTGCCTTCACTAATTGCCGATGACAAAGTTTTATAGCTCGTGCACATGTTAATAGGTGTTTATGAATTAAAAGGGAAATTATGAGTTTGACTTGATTTACACTAAAGTATTAAGCCAGTAGGCAGATAAAATTGCTTAATAAGCTTGCTATGTTTACAGAATGTGATGCATGAAATCAAATAGCCAGATTATACTCTCGTAATAGGTAGATGATGAAAATAGAATGATGTAATAGCACTCGCCATCCGTGCGCGATATAGCCAAAGCTGTACCTACCCATACCCGCTGTAGCTACTCTCCAAAACTCAAGTAAGTGATTAAGGCGACGGTAAATGGTAACGGCCGTAAATCTCATGTTTTAAATCTCTTATTTCGCCGTCAAATAATGCAGGTTAATTGTTAATTTTTTTTATGTTAAACTAGAACATATGTACATCAATCGTACCTGTGAATATTTAACTATTGTAGTAAAATACATAATGAAATAAATTTATGAATTACTGTCTACTCAAAACATAAAAACGTAATTACTTTCTAATTGCTTAAGATATTTTCATGATTTGTTTTGTGTGAAAAGACTATGTTACTACCTATAACATTGCCTGTTACTTTTTTTTTTTATATTTTAGATACTAAAAAGTAATAATACGTCTAATTCGGCACAGCGCGCTCCTTGATAGGCGAGTCGTATTGCTCGGTGGACGTATGTCGCGTTGCTTGAGCTCAGCGCAGAACATTCAAGCTATAACACCCAAATCACTCAAGGCCGTTGGCAGTTATCAGCGCCTTAAGACTTAAGATATTATTTGAGTAAACAATTTAGCGATTATAAGTATCGAACAGTTAATTATCTACCTATATATTATTACAATATTACTACGAAAACTAACGCAAATTCCGATAGAATTGGCGACGCATATGATACAACTTTTAACTTTTTGCAACGCAGAATTTGTCAGTATATCTTTCTGAACATCAATTATAATAAAAAAACACATTAATTTATCGCCTGGGACGGCGATCAAAGCAGGCGACAACGGGCCCCGGTGTTAGGCTCATGTGTCACAGGGGGATGCATTTTTTTTTCCTATTGAAAAAATACTTTATAGTAACGCGGCAGGGTTGTACGGCAGACAGTGTGGCACCGGGTTTTTGCGTATTTTTTGTTACTAGACAGATAAATAATATCTGTCTGTTATAATTTGTAAAACAAAACCGCTCGGATAGAAAAAGTGTGGATCAAACGGTTCCTACAGTTTCGCAATATCTGAACTAAATTTATTTAAATAGAATGTCCTTTTGAATACAATTTCGCGATAGGTCTATCACTACATATAGAACAAAATTAATTGATCTGAAAATAAATTGATAAATTAATTATTAATTAATTGATTATTACTAATTAATTGATTATGCAGAGTGTGGGTAATCATACCACATCATTACATCAATTATCGTGATTAACACCAAGAGTTAAATTTGCTCTAGTCAAATCAAATTACGCTAATCTATCAATCATAACGTTTTGCAGCCCCATAATTTTGCTATGTTATTCCTATATGACTAATATTTCAATAAAATGAAACATTCTAAAATTCGAATGTAATCTATGCTTGGCGGTTGTGCCGTGCGCGTGCGTCTCCGTCGGTCAGATTTGGGTACATTTAGATAAAGTCAGTAATCTCGACCCGAGACGTGAACCAACACTACAAATATTTGTTTGGGCCCGTGGCCTCACACCTCATGGGCACACACCAACCTACTTGATGAAATATGCACAATTTACATACTGACACCGATAAAACTACCTACATCTCTTTTACAGCTCTTGAATAGCTATGTCTATTATAAGATGTAAATTCCTAATAAGTATATTTCCGAAAACCCATAAGTTTTATTAACTCTATAAGAAAATTAATATCTACACCAAAGTATATTTAATGTTCTTTGAACTACGCAATATATCCTTGATGAAAGTGAAACGCAAATGGAAAGTATCGTAAATTAATCAACCTACTTGGAATATTAGTCCAAAATGAGCGAAACATCTTACTCGGCGGCAACTTGTAATCCTTCACATCACAAAATGGTTGATTACGAGCGCGCCGGGCTTCCCAATTCTTTGTTTGGCAAACTTCCCAACTCAAAGTTGGTTAATCGATGAAAAGAACGTTTGTTTTTCTTATTAAATATGTTTAATCGACTCTATAAGCGATTGTTTTGCTTATTTAATGTCTAAGGATTATCCTAATATCCTATAATACTGTAAAATTAATTGAGCTAATGTTGTTTAGATGAACGTGAAATTGATGGGGCTATAGTTTTCAAAATGAGACAATTATAGTTATCATAATTCTGAAACGGACGCAATACTAGACCTAGAATTAGCTTTATTTTATTTCCAGCAAAAACATTTGTAAAACGTTTCACAATATTCAATATAACAGGAAAATGTGTTAGTCATTCTCACACATGAAAAAGTAATGTGCTCAAATCCCGCGTAATTAATTTTCCATATTTTGTTCCAAGGAAATAATGAGATCCGCCCCCGGTTTAGCGCCGGATGAGGTGAAAAAAGCCATCGACAGAATCAACGAACGAGGAGGCTTTAATAAGATTCCGCAAAACCTGATCAATTTAAAATTAAAGCCACGAAACGTGTTTTTCGCCTATTTTATAAAAATCTCGGGATATGGGAACAATCTTCGATGGATAAGCTTGGAAAGGCAATATCATACGCAGAACAGATGGGATTTTTTAACCGCATATGCAAAAAATCGAGACACAATTTTTGCAAAGACTTTTTATGATCCAATCAAGAAAGGTTGAAATTTTCAGGCAGATTTTTCCCAAAACATACAAGGTTTAAGGCACATCCTATTTTATAATATAAAATAATATACTTACTCTTGAAATTAAAGATGGATAATTGATAAAACAAATGATGATAAAATGACGACAGCAATCGCGTAATGAAGTAACGCACAATAGAGCTTTAATAATATAATGCACACAGTAGCATTTTAATCCCCCATTTAAATTCAATGGCAAAAGCGGCAAGTGCAAGTCTAATCATCGCAATATAATGCTCCACCGACTCAGGAGGGTTGATTTTTTTAGTGTGCAAGTGAGACAACACTTTGTTTTATTATAAAACGTTGTGTCGTGAAAGAGAAGGATGATGCCCGATTCATTCAAATTGACTTTAAATGATTGCCTCTGCTGTTCTTTTTGTCCGACGGTGATGGATTGCAAATTGTTGACTCTACGCCAGCCTCACGTGCAAAATGCACAAATTTTACTAATTTTATTAAAATATTTATGAATTCTAACAATGAATAGGGCACAAATAGATGCCAACTGACATAGGTAGCGTTTCAGGTACATAATATACACAGTGTCTGTAAAATCATATGATTTGATTCAATTATGATTTGAAAAAGATTGCACGAATTCTAAATATTATTTTTACATAACCTGTACAATGTACATAGATTCTTTTTGTTTTTGACGTGTTTATTATCACTTATTTTCTGAGATCGAGTACAAAACAGTCTATCATCTGCCTAGCCTTTTCCCAAATTATATTGGGGTCGGCTTCCACTCTAACTAGTTTCGGCTGAATATCAATATTTTACGTGGAGCGACTGCCATCTGACCTCCACAACCCAATTAATGGGTAATACCGGTATTCGAATGTTAGACCAGCTGTCAGACTTTTAGAGCTTCTGACTACCCGTAACGATTGTCAAAGATATTCCTATGACAATCGGGACCGACTGCTTAACGTGCTCTCCGAGGCACGGAGGGGTTTCGATGTGTAAAGAACGGTCACCCATCCAAGGACTGACCGCGGCAAGCGCAGCTTAACCTCGCAGATCGATCGATCAGCGCGGCTGTCATTTAGCCACGAGCCCCTCAACAAAACAGTCTATCCTCTACAGTTATTTGCATTTTGAATGTAGAGAATAGGGATGTTAACTACTTTTTTTTATTGTGAATCTGTAAACTATTTGAAAAAAGACAATTAACACCAAAAAAACCGATGAAACATCTACAAAATTGGCAAAGTTATAAGCGTTTTAAAATGATTTGCTAGACACGGACGGCACTACCTACTAGTGACGTAACACCACCTATGTCCGCTTCGCGCGACAAAGACGGAGCGATACTCCCTCCAAAAACTTTAAAAGCGTCTATGTTTTCCATTTTGTGATAAATTATTATTTTTGTTTAAACTTTTTTGTTGTGCCTATTCCTTCTTTGAAATAAAATAATTTATTTGTACTTTTTTAATAGTAGGCCACTACCGTATTCAAAATACAAATAATTGTGGAGCATCTTCCTCGCAATTTAAAGCTCGGGTCCCTCGCGGCGTAACTAATTGCGTAACTAAACATATAGGGGGCGCGTAATCCGATATTGATGTGTTTGTAAAAACTATCCGATTAGCCCCGGCACCCTAGCCCGTGTTGATTTGCTTGTGATTATATTGTACAAATTGTTTCCTTGTGCAAGCGATTGTTACGTCTTCATTTGTAAAAAACAGAAGTAGTCGGATTATGGTTAAGCTCTAACAGGTACACGACATCAGAACCGTTTATGACAAGAAGACAATTATTTTTTTGTTTAGAAAACAAGGAAGTAGTATCTACCGAAAGTGTTCATTTGATGTTTCGAGGTGAGGTGATGTAACATACAATTCATAAAAAATCCTTGTTTTTTTAATACGGATTACAAGCAAGACTTAACTTTAAGCTTTTTTGCATATTCATCAACACATTACGTTTTAAAAAATATATATTTTTCCAACTGTAATTTTAGAAAATATTTTATTTTCCAAAACAAAAAAAAGCAGCAATATTTACAAAAATGCCCATCGGGATGTTGGCGTGACATGTAGGTACTGACGTAGACAAAAGAGGCGAATTGCGTGTCACGCGGGCGGGAGGTGAATAATCCCTAATTTTGTATACAAAGTGCGCCCACATCGCGTCACGGTGCTCCTGCCCGATCGCCTGTGACGATGCACCGCTTTTTATTCGCGCGTCACTCCATAAATAAAGTCATCGGCGACTGTACCACGTGCAGTGAAATCTATTGTCGAGTATTGATGACAAAAGTCATATTAATTTTTATTGCTTTGTTGTATAACTAAAATTATGATAGATATTAGTGTCGTAAAATTAAAGCCATTAGTTACGTTATTATTGGCAAATTCATAATATCGTCTTTTTATGGTAGTTTTCAACATTGCGTGGTGTGAAAAGACTATTAGAAAGTTATCTTACATTAGTAGGCTGTATCGCAGAAAAAGCATTTTAATTGAATTAAAAAGTCCGTAATTGACTTTTTAATTCAATTACGGACATAATGTATAGATAATTCTGTAAACCACAACGTATAATTCAAAATACATTATTTCCGTAATTTAAATATAGTGAAATTCCAATAAAATTCGAGGCGCTTATATCGAAAACAAAAGGAGATAAGACTGCATTTATTTACCTCACCAAATCCTTTATAGGTTCGTATCTGAGGACAGGAGAAGCTACATATCTTCATAAAAATAAAACGCGCCGAATGACTCGATCGTATGCGAGCACGCGTCGCGAAATGAAACGCGAAATCTCCCCTTTATTTTATTTACTGGCCGGATGGAGTTTAAAACGGGATTTATTCGCCAATATAAGAGATCCTCGTTGGTTCATTTCTATAGGTATAGAAACGTATTGATGTGATTGGAAGATAGCAATTTATTAAAAATCTGCCAAATAAGAACCATTTCGTTTTGTTGGAAAATGCTACGCAGAAAGTTGAAAATCTATGGCGTAGCATTCTGTTACGTAGGTGGACTATGAAAAAGTTTAAAAAAAGCAAAGGTTTACTTTCTTATCACATACAAATAAATAGTACATTGAAACTGAAAGTTACTTATTATAATCATAATTTTGAATATGTGCATATATTCACTTAACATCTATTGAACAGGTTAGAATATCAGGCGACTTAGCCCAATTATCAATGCCTACTTATTCTACTCTAAACTATGACAAAAAAAACGTAACAACTCACGTTTAAGCTTCTCCAGCGGTTCATGATGCAGGGGCGGCGCATGATGCAGGGGCGTATGCTGGGGCTCGTGATGCAGAGGCGCCATGAGGCTCGAGATCGCGGAGCCCACGGAAGCGGCCACCGACTCATGCAGGTGCCCCCCTCCGTGTAGCTCGAGCTCGGATAGACAGAGCCCGTTCTCGCTTAGCGGCTCCATCCCGGCCGCCAGCGCCTCCTTGTACACCCGGAGGTGAATGGTGATGCTTGTTCTGACGGTGGTGGAAAACGGCGCGCGCGCAGGTGACCGTGGGAGGGATCACGCGCGATTCCACATTCTTGTCACCACTGAAACAAAAGTAGACAATATTATGCTGCCTGCCATTTAGATTGCATATAAAATAGTCGTTTTTAGACTTTCGCGAATTTCACACATGTAGGTATTTTAATTAAATCGAGACTTTACGCACGCAGAACATAATCAAAACAACAATGTTTTGACTAACCTCGACGTTTTGATCAAGTTGTATTGACTGTGGCCACAAGGTTAATCAAAATATAGTTATTTTGATTATGTTATGTGCGTCCCGGTATAATTAAAAAAAACTTGCATAAAATAGTTGCGTTACCCAATAGTAATAAAATCATGACATAATTGTTTATGGCTACCATTAGGTAGTTAAAAGATATGTATTATGATTATAAGTGGAGACAACATTGTGTATCGTAATATGAGAGAGAAGATTGTAACGGACTCAGTCGATATCAGTAAGCTTCAACAATTATCAGAATTCAATAGTTTGTAAATCAAGTAAATCAGCTTTGCGAGCAGTGGTGGCCCAGGGAGCAGTGTCGTGGGTTTGTCTTTGAACCTCGGCAGGCACACACCCTGTGAAATATATTTCACCGCCACTGCTCTAAAAACGGTAAAGGAAAACATAGTGAGGACATCGACATATCCTAAAAATTCAGACATGACTGTGACGTTCATCAGTGCTAGGGGCCCGCGTAGTGGACTACGGCCCGCTCTCTCTCACAAAGAGGAAGCCTATGTCACAGCAGTGTGAACATTTTAAAAGCTGATTATTTAAATCAGGTTAAACCCACAATTTAAAAACATTACAAAATTGACCTCACAAAACTAAAACTAACGTTACCACAAAGTTACTAAACACCCGACCAATTTATTAGCGCCATTTATTTGTGTTAGTTAACAACACGAACAAGCTCACAACAACTAGAAACTTCCTGGTCGTACAAAAGTTCCTAAAGCAGGAATAAATCATTTTTAGTAAAAATATCAGCTTGATTTAAAGCAGCACACGTCGTTGTTTGAGCAGTAAAAAAAATAAGCACCATAAAAAACGGCTTGATAGAGATATATCACTTTACAACTTTCATATTTCAAATAGCCTTGTCAGTGGCCGGGCATTGGTGTTTCAGTGAGCACATAAAACCAGCCGTAATGGCTAGGAAAGGTAAAAGTAGGAAAAAAGGGCATACACAAATGATTTATAGCTTTAATTGCCTTTTTTACGCGGTAGTGCCTATCTGCGGCCGACGGGAATTCAATATTCAGAAATAAGAGCAAAGAGTTGTATCGAACTGCCAATGTGAACGTTTTTTGTGTTATTCCCGCCAGACTCTATAGACTGTAATGACTTAAAAAAACCGGGCAAGAGCGTGTCGGACCACGCTCAGTCTAGGGTTCCGTACCAAGAAGTATTTCAGTCTTCCGACTACCAACATAAGTTATTTTTGCGGTTGTCAAACTCAAAACTTAAAATAGTGAATATTTCAAAAAGTTATTGACGTATCGTGTTCAAACTAATTTTAATCGAAAGTATTTATTAAATGCTATATGCTTGATATTTTTCAGATTTTTTGATAAAGGGCTTGGAAAACTACAAGGGGGGGGACACATTGTTAACGACTTTTGGAGCTCGTAGTTCACTATATATGCACTTAAATAAAAAAATCATTGAGAGACCTCTATGTTATTTTTAAAGACCTATCCAACGATACCCCACACAAAGGGGTGCGCGTAAATATTTTTTTCATCCCTCAGTTTCATGTATGGGGGCCACCCCTAATTATTTTATTTTTTGTAATTTCACTACAGCCTTTATGGTGGCTTACAGAAGACATCTAACTGCGAAGTTTCATACAGATTGGTTATGAACTGTAGATTTGACGAGGGTGTGACAGACGGACAGACGGACAGACGGATGGGATGAAACTATAAGGGTTCCTAGTTTTACTACGGAACCCTAAAAATCGTACCTGTTTAAAATTTTTCGTGCAACTATTTTGTGCCTAAACTATGTATAATAGTTAACGAAATGAATTTACAATTTTTACATGCTTAAAAAGCTCGATAAAAACAAAAGCCAATTCAATTGTTTTTTTTTTTTGCTTTAGTCAATTCTAATAATATTGTTTTTAAATTTCGTAGGTCTTGGCCGGTTTCTAGTTTTTTTACACCAAAGAGTATTTCAGTGCATTGTAGGCATTGTAAAAAAAATAGAAACAACATAACTTTTTGCCCTAACTTATAGATGATGATTACATTAAACAGCTCTTAAGTAAATTGTAATCTCTTTTCATTATCATACAAATGACAAGGATAGTTGTATATTTAATCAGTGGTTAAAGTTAAGAGGCGTCCATAAGTAAGGGGGTTATCTATCACACTAATATTATAAACTATACTTTTGCTAGCTATAACACAATAAAGCACTGTTCTCATGAGCGTTTTCAGTAGCTGTGATGCGTTTGGCATATACTTAATAATCGAGGTGAATGTTAAGTAAAAAGCTAAATAAACTGCATCGAAGTTTCCATAAAGTAAAACTCTATTTGTGAAAAAAAAAAACTACAAATATCTTGAAAACAAACCAAAGTAAATATGACAGGCACAGTAATCGTCGCTCACACAACGCGATTGTAATCTTGACTAGGCGGTGAGTAATTGGCCAAAGCTAAAGGCAGCAATCGAGCCGCTTGAGCCACTCTCATCCCTTTAAACCGATGTAAAGCCTTTTTTAAGCCCAAAGATTTAAGTTGGTGAAAGTGCTTCGCTCTATTAAAACGCCATTTGGTTCGAGTTTTACTTGGAAGTCGGTACGATTTGATGGTCTCAGCGCAAGAAGGTCGAATGTTCGCGAACTTTTTATTGGTACCTGTACTTTGAAACAGTCGTACTGCTGTTGTAATGATTGTTATAACGAGTGCTTGCTTACCGGAATACAGAATTTAGAGTTCATGGTCAGTGTAAACATCAGTTATTTATTGCAAACCTGTAACAACAAAGTTAAGTGCTGTGAAATAAGTTGATATTAATTTTAGAATAATTCTTGTGAGTTCTTATTAAACATAAATTCTATAAAAATGATACTTAAGTCACTCTAGAAAATCGCATTTTTGTATTTTTTTTTTTTCGTAACTTGAAGCCACACTTGAAGCGCTGTTTATGCTTTTTGTTTCAAATCCGCTATAACTTGGAGTATCTTAAAAGCTTTTTTAGCAATTACAAAACCACACTATTATGTATGTAGCAAGTCAAAAACTTTAGACAATTTATAACAATCATTGATGGTCTTATCATGCAGCAAAACTTTGAAATGTGCCGCTAACACATCCATTGAGGAAAATCAAATCATATCTGAATTACATGTATGATACAGACAGATAGTCTTCAATATCATCTGTTACATGACTTATCTTGACTGTTTTTACTCATCATCAGAGATAGGGCTGGTCTTGACATTCTTTATTTAGTAATCGGATACGCAGCTCTTTTAAATCAAGAGTCATTTTTGGTACCTACAGACCTATTAGAGGAACGCACCTTATCGTTGGGCGATAGTTGCACTATTCAAAGGAAAGCATGGATATTAAATACTTACTCATTGAATATTAATTAAAATGATAATATAATTAATTGCTTGCAATTAGTTGCAAAGCAATCATACTTTCCTTTGATCAGGGCAAGTATCGCACCACGATTAATATTGCAAGCGTTGTTCCTGCTCCTGGTTCAAAACATTGCATTGTTACATAGACATTGCATTTTATACATTGCATTTGTTACATCGTTTTTTAAGAATTTGATTAGGGAAACACTATTGGTACAGTTTTCACGGTAGACTAGTAATAGGTAATTTAATTAGCAAGTTTTATAAATGACATTCATGTTACAATGTTAGGTAGGTAAGTTCTACCTAGATTCATTTACAGCCCTACAGGTGTAGGCTGTAATTAACTTCATTGGGGCTGTAATCTTTAGTAATTAGAATAATCTATTAATAGGTACTTACATTTCTGTAAAGGGTTTTAGTGTCTTTACATTTACTATTAAAAATCTATCCTATGTTTTGTTGGGATCATGTACCCGGGATAATGTACTAAAGAACTGATATTATCTTCCATGTGAAGGATTTAATTATCCCGTAAATGGAAACAAAAGCTGGCTTCCCTTTTGATATTTCATAAAGGCGGATATACACGAAATGTATCACTTTATGATACATCATTGGCAATGCGAGTATGTAGTAACTACACTAGCTCACTCAATTACCTATACATCACTAAAAAATACATCATTTGGCATCCCGCGGGCTTTGCTGACACAACACAAAGTCGAATCAAGAAGTTACATTAGCGGCCGTAAAACTGCTCATTGAAATAAAAATAATAAACTCCTGGATCTGTGAAAATCGGGCGGAGTCACTGAATGATGTGTAATTTAAGTGAACATCACTAAGTACTGGACTTTAAAGGAGACCTTGACCTTTGAGTTTGTTCCGATGTTTCTTTTCAAAGGTAGTCAGATAAGAAACACTAACCCCATATAGTTTAAAAAAGTATTGACATATAAAACGGTTATTTGTAACCTATTTACAGAATAATTATTATCATTTCATTTCATTAGTGATCAGCCTTATTTTCACTGTATCACTTATAATCACTCAAGTAGTGAGCATCATCTAATCTAGTGATCACGTGAACATCCGCCTTTACCTATTCACTGAAACTCATTGGATACTAAGATCCGTATTCCAGAACGATACTCGAGCACCGATCTCTGCTTGAGCATAGATTTGAAGCCATTTGATTGGTTGAATCTATGCTCAAGCAGAGATCGGTGCTCGAGTATCGTTCTGTACCTAATACGGGCCTAAAATACATCCAAACGCAGTCAACCCTAATAATGATGCATGTAAAACACATGTAACACGTCGATAGCACTCCGGTAAATATTTGAATGTATTTGTGATAACATGATGTTGTGGCATTGTCATGCAATGAGCTGATATCATCTCGACGCAAGGAACCGTTCGATTTGTAGATAAGATCTATTTGTATAAGTGAGACCTTTATTTTTAGATAAACTTTTCTGTTAAATACACGTGAGAGTTTTGCATTGAATGGCAACTACATACTTTAACACTTAATACTCGTAGATAGGTACCATCGGAAAACATTTCATTTATACCTACTGTGTGAAATTAGTTTAATTATTTATCAAGCGGGTTAATAATCACTTTTACACATAATCGTTGAAGTTGGTTTTACCGTAATACCGCAAAAAACGTATCTAATTATATTTATTATTTGTAATCATTATTAGACTCTCAGATCATAGAAACAAGGAGATATGCCATCATAGCAAATTAGTACCGGAACAACTGATGCCACTTTTAGTACATTTTTCGACACAATTACGCGCATAATTAAGCGCTCCTTGTGAATAAAAAGATCTCCCACGCATTAAACATTCCGCACACCCTCAATCAAACACTGTTAATCGTCACTCAACACTAGCACTAAACTAAAACACTGTATTTATACCATCGATCATGTTCGGTTCGTCGCCAGCGCGTACGCTTTTAATATGAGTAATTTGCTCAAAATCAGGCATCAAGCTCGATAGCACCTTGGCACATCTCCCTTGCTTCTATGATCTGAGATCAGACTCATTTATTCATTTTAATACACGTGTTTTGGTATATATATATATGGTAGGTATTTATATAATCAATGCCTATATAAAAATACATGTAATTTGTGATAGTGTAATACTGTAATGTATTACATTGATCAGTAAGATATGTAGACATCTTACCTCTCCTTCTATCATAATATGCAAATATTTTAAGGCAAGGTCGATCTCTCTTTAGGCACTCACTTTATTATGTTTTAAAAGCACTCACAGTCATAACTAATTGAATAGTTATCACAAAAATCATCTCATCTTAACTCATCGATGCACTTATTAATTACTTAATAGGTATATTAATTACTTAATATTTAGTACATTCTTAATTTAGTTAGTAAATTCATTTATTTTAGTAAACGATAACTGCAAAGTATTTTGGGCGTATCCTCGAATACAGAAGTAAAGGTATGAACCGACGTCATGTCAATTTATCTACTCGTATGTGTTATCAATTTTAACACAGATAAAATTATCATTCGGCTGATAGGGAGCGCGGCGCGCCAACACCTAAAATTGTAATGTTACGGCTATTTTTGGTACTCTATAGCGCCATGTTTTTGAATACATGAAAAATGTATCTGTGTGAGCATGTGTTGAGCCTAACTTTGGTAGTTTAGTAGTAATACTATAATATTTTAAAGTGAGGGAGATGTTACTTTAAGTGATTGTAAAAGAACTTGAGTATGACTCAACATTACAGAATTTCCTGCATATTTCTTTAATAAAATAAATGCTACTTGCAAACAATAGATGTAAGTGATACTAGCTTACTATTATTGTGCGTTAAAAAAGTATGACTGTAATTTTTTTTTAGGGCTCTTTCAATTTCGACGATTGGTGTCGGACTGTTGCTGTGCGGTAGTCGTGCGGCAGCAGTGCGGGTGTCGCACTGCGTACCGCCTATTGTTAGGGTTCCGTACCAAAATGGTAAAAAAGGAACCCTTATGGTGCGACTTCGTCTGTCTGTCTGTCACACCTGCTTATTTCAGCAACTACTGATGCTATCGCCTTGAAATTTGGAACAGTTATAAAGAATGCTTGCCCAACTTTATTGCAAATGAAAAAAGTAAAAAAATATTTTGGTTTTCATTGCAAAAGGGGCCGGAGTGGGGGTCCAAAATTTTAAAGTGAGGTTACTAGGTCAAATGGCATATCATATGAAAGGACTTCATCTGCACATTTCAAAATATATTTTCATTTTATTTTATGTCTTACAGTTTCGACATATGATGAAAAATGTCTGAAAAAATACCATTCGCCCTTTATCTCCGAAGTTTGCAGAGCCAAAAATCTGAAATAATTAGAGCTGATAGGAATTGACCCAAATATTGCACCAAAAATAGAACGATGTTCCTAACTAGTACGGTTTTTACAAAATCATCAAATTTCCTTCACAAACAAACTTACTTATGCGGTCCGGTATTTTTCACTTTATACGCCCAAAAATGATACGGAACCCTCGGTGCGCGAGTACGACTCGCACTTGGCCGATTTTTTTTTCCATACAGTTGACACATCGACCGTCCGACTATCGTACGGTAGCCGTGCGGGCGTCGCACGACAACCGGACGGCTCTCTCTAATAAAACAAAGTCACTTTTTGTGTCTGTCTGTTTGTCCGCTTTGTTCTTCTAAACTACACAATGGATTTTAATGTTTTCGCTACCATTTAGAAAATTTATTCCGGAAGGTCGATGTGTATAATACGTTAATATTTAATTTAGACACCACACAGAAATCTCGATGTTCTGACATGTAACCACATCAGTGGATTATACCCGTGCAAAGCAAGGGCGGGTCGCTAGTTTTTATAAATTATTGATGACTATGGGTGACCCGTATGATTAACTCTGTGAGTAGGTATGTTCTTTGCTGAATCTATATCCAGCAAAAAGGCCTATGCCTTTTTCACTGCAATTCACTGCAATGCAATTTCAATTTACTTAGATATATTAGTTTGATTTATTTATTAACCGATATTTAGAAGTTTTGTTTGAATAATATTTAGAATTAAAATACTTACCTATATAATTTCAATTGAGTACCTAAAACCAGCAAATAAAATAAACATTCTAAGATATTCAAATAATTCCGAAGTAGGTACTAATATTTACATAGCATTTAGATGCGAGGTTTCTACCTATTATGGTTAACATTTTTATGATTTCTGGTTACTTTATAGCTTTAGTTAAATACAGGGGTAAGTGTTTGACCAGAGATTGGCTTGGCTTGACTTTGACAGCTATGCCAACCATTAGATACAAAGATTTCATGTAAAAAATCCACCTTGAGTTGTTCAAGCTTTCTAAAACTACAATCAAGAATTATTATTGGGAAAAATATACCTATTAAAATCAATAAATAAAATATTTGTAATGGTTGGCATTTTAGTATAGGTATAAGAGGAGTTTATGAACCAAGTCAGGTACAGGGATCATTATAATACATTCATGTAGCGAGCAATACAGCTCCATAGAGATCTTTGTTCAAAAAATCACCCTAAAAAGGCTTCAGGCATAACCTTAGTAACACAAATTGTCACAAATAAAGTTTCTACAACACAAGGTTTTTACAAAAGATTATTCTTTGGTACCTACAGCTACACAATCTATCTGAAACATCTATTTTCGAAATAGTTTATATTATTAATGTGTGAAATTCACGTTCATAAAGTAAGTAGGTAATAAATCTACTAATTTACTGTGTGCATAATATTATCAACTTCAAAACAAAAACTTCGTAAACAATAATAAAAATTGAACTATTGTTACAATTAGTATTACCTTAAAAGGTTGACTTGAATAAAGTCGTAAATAATATATTTTAGCTAACATTATCAAAGAATGCCTCCGAAATAGTACCTAGTTCAGTTTAATCAATACTGATAATGTTTATCACGACTCTTGCTGTCGGAAAAAATCTTTGCGTAATTAATTAGATGATATCAATTATGCATTTTGGAAAATCTACACATAATACTTTATTATCTTAATTAAAAATGTCTGATTAGTTCAATGTATTTTTAACAATCCGCGCGATAGTGGAGCACTAAATTAATACGCATTCTACGTGAGGAGGTCGCGGCAGGGATACTCACTTTTGTTTAGTACATTATTATCTTCTACGTAGCCTTCGTAGGTAATTATCGCTCCCAACTTAGAGCAGGATCACATGCACTTGCAATTAATCGTTGCGTGATAGTTGCACTGATAAAAAAAATATAGGTAACTTATCGAATAATCGCTTTGCAACAATTGGCAACTGTAGGTACGCACACCTATTTAATATCCATGCTTTCCTTTGATTATTGCAACTATCGCACAACGATTTATTGCAAGTGTGTTCCTGCTCTAAGTACTTACCTTCTTTTCGGTAAGTAGAAGATTGGTATCACGGAAGTAACATTTGAATTTATCGTTACAATGTCTTCACAATTTTATTTCATCTAGATTCTAGACCTGATATAATTATTATAAAAATATAACCATACCCAAAAGAATATATTTTGAGATTTTTGTCTGTTTGTGTCACGCAAAAAGTACCTACAGAACGGCTTTGATGTGGTTGTCACGATATCAAACGGTAGCTTGGGGTCCAACTTAAAATCTTATCTTATACCTCTTGATCTTTTCGTAGTACTAACCATCCAACACCAAGGAGGTCGTTTAAAATGGTAAATTTATTTGAGTCCACTCGGACGGAGTCGCAGGCAAAAACTTGTATATCATACTACACAATATTGTATTGTATCCAATAATTCTGATTTGTTTCTGAATAAACTTTTGATCCTCACTTTATTAAGAGTGGAAAAATGTCTGCCTTTATGTAAGAACGCAGTAAAGTTATGACCTAACGTAGTAAAAAGCTCTCGTTGGCAAAACGACGGAACAAGTTGGAAGTGAGCAAGCACTTTTAAAGTCATTACCTACATGTATTACTGTACAGATTTTCATGGTCCAATGTACTCATACAGGGTGTTTTATGTACTGCTATATTTTATTTTATACGTTAGATAATATTATTTTAATGTGAGCTTAGGGAATTCTGTCGTTTCTAGGATTCCGCACCTCAAAAGAAAAAAAACGGAACCCTTATAGCAGGTATGGTGAACCTATGGCACGAGTGACAAAGGTGACACGCTATAAAAAAAACTGAGCACGGCAACAACAAAAGTCACATTATTATCTTTTCAATAAAACAGATCTACAGTGCTTAAATAACATTATCGATTTTGTTAAAACTGTCTTTAATTAAGGATTTTAATGTATTTTTTTTTCTTACTTTTCTAAGATATGGCACGGCATAGCCAGAAAAAAAAAACAGGTAATGTGGCACGCAGTTGTAAAAGGGTTCGCCATCCATGCCTTATAGCACGGTTTCTTAAAGTGGGGTCCACGGACCCCCAGGAGGTCCGTGACGTGAGTGCCAGGGGTCCGCAGCGACTCAGTTCACTCACATATTTATTAGAAAATAATGCAGTAATTCATGCATTGGTTGGTTAGCTAACCAATAAAAGTGATTCTTAATAAAGAATCACTTTTACTGGTTAGCTAACCAATAAATGTGATTTTTATTATAAGGTAGGCTTTGTTTTTTTTTCCTAGAATTTTCTTCGACAGGGGTCCGTGGAATTTTTTAAATTCTAAAAGTGGTCCGTGGCTACAAAAAGTTTAAGAACCACAGCCTTATAGGATTACTTCGTTGTCCGTCTGTCTGTCTATCTGTCAGCAGTGCGTTACTAGGGCAGTGCCAGCCGTGCGCAGGCACAGGACACAGACCCTCAAGGGGCACAGACCATCAGATTAGAACATTTTTCAAGGGCGCAGTTATAGAAGCTCGCAACGAGCGCATAAAAACAAACGGGGCCAACAAGTAGGCGGCCCTGATGGTAAGTGGGCACAACAACTTATGGACATCTGCAATACCAGAAGCATCGCAAATGCTTTGTCCAACTTAGAGTCAAAGTTGAAATGTCTCATATACCTACCTGTAATTACACCGGCGCCCATACCCTTCAAACCGGAACACAGCAATGCTGCTTGGTGATAGTACTTCCCTAGATGAGATCTTTCACAAAAAGCTTTACTAGTTACCTACTATAACTATTTCTTAACACAACTGATTATATGTAGAGAATCTATTGTTGCTACTCATTTGTGACCGGCATGGCATTCAAAGTGTTGTTACGGAGCTTCGACTCCGACTCCGATAAGTCGGAACTTCCGATTAAGTAACCTACACTTCCAGTTCCGACTTCGGCTCCGATACTTTTAAATCGGAGGTCGAAGCATAGCGGATAGCGGCGCCAATAATTTCAATTATTTTTTAATCGAAATTAAAGCGGCTGACTGAATTTTTATTTTATTAGGCCTGCCGTTAACACATCTCTCTTCTGCCACCACCTCCGTCTCCGATTCCGAGTCCGGTTCCGACTCCGACAAACCAAATTTATAAAGTCTGATTCCGACTTCGGTTCCGATAAAACCACCGCCATAACATGTTGTTAACCGTCTTTTCGTCGTTACCTATTTAGTAAAAAATTCGAGAGTATATTAAACTCTTATTAAAAATGTTTTTTTTCAGTAAACGTTAGTAAGTGTCAACTGTCAGTAGGAAGGTAAGTAGTTACTCACATTATTTAAAATAAATAAGTATTTATCTAGGTATTCTAAGTAGGCAGGCAGATAGGTAGTCCAAAAAATATTTAATTAATAATTATATTATCCATAGCTCGATTAGTGAAAGACAATTTTAGGACACCACTGTTATAAAATTTAGGTACCTAGGTACAGATAATGGCTTTTTATATGCATTTAAATATATGTAGGTAATAGGTACCAAATTTTATCATTGAACTGAGTATTAAAAATTAGTACTTATATTCTTAAGTACTAATTTTTAATACTTGGTTCAAACTTAATTGTTGACTTGATTAAGTAGGTACCTACTTAATTATAAAATAAATAAAAAATAAATTACTTAAATAAAAAAGTATTACTATTAATATTATTGTACAACAATTTGTACAATAATATTAATATTTTTTTATTTCAGTAAATTTTTTTTTCATTACCTACTAAAATACACAAAAACTGTCGGTTGTTTTTAAATCTCTTACGCTGAGTTGCAGAAAAGGTCATTAAGTTTTAAAGGAGACTTTAACGATAGAAATTTTATGGTTAATGCCTCCTTTAAAATTTAATTATCTTTCTGCAACCGACCGTTAGGTATATTATATTTTAATAACAAAGTAGGTAAATAAAGTTGACTATTTAAAATGCTTACTACCTTCAGTATGCACCTAAAAAACGTGCATAATGATGTTTTGTGGTTTTAGAATATGTTTTTTAAAAACAGTTAAAGAACAAAGGTAGGTAGTTACTTACCTACCTACCTAATATACCTACCTAATCAAATTTTTACCCGGTACCTACCTACGCTATTTTTAATAAAAAAACTTTTCATAAGACCATAAGTAATCAATTCTAGAGTTATTTAATATTGTTTTTCAATACTAAAATGCTGTAATTCAATAATATGATATTCCCACTTCCCAGTGCAAATATTGGCACCTCTGTTACGTTAAACAATAGTAAGCATCAGCTTTACTGAGCAAGCAGCTCGGTAACCTGTTTGTCGGAGATTTACTTTCTACTACACACATAATAATACCTAATTAAGTAGGATTACATGGTCACTTAAATATACGCGGCTGTCTTATAAGAATCTTAGTACCACGCCGTACTCAGCTCCACTTGCCTGAAAGTTACATGGCAGAGGAGTTTTGTTTTTAATTGATAAAATACTTACTCGTAAACTCAGGGGACATTCAGTTCGGATTTATAACAACAGTGCTGCCTCAAGAATATATTTTCAGATAGGAACTTTACAATCCACATGTCATAAATAAAGCCAAACAAGTGGGACATGTGACAGTGGACATACTCACAGTTAAAATATCAGAGCGAGTGCGGACAGGTGACGGTGGAGAGCTCGATGATTCCTCGGAACGCTGCTTTTCACAGTTTGTGTACACGAAATCCGATGATATCCGTCATAATCTGGTACAAGCCGCGGGATTACGCGTCCACGCGCCCGGCCGTCACCCACTAACGTAAACACCAGGGAACAAACCAAATACGAATCCGATACCGATAAATCAAAGCGCACGATCGCGGCGACGTCGCTTATCCGCTAAATCCTGTCGGGATCGCGTAAAAAATACTAGTATTAAAAACAGTCTTAAGTGGGCTTACGTACGCGGCGCGTTGCGGCCCGCGCTGGCTCTAATCTCGGCCACTTCCCGGACCAATTTGAACCTAACTCCACCACTCTATACATCATCCGGAGGACGCCCGCCCACCGCGCCGGTCCAACTACCGCCGCGCTCATACCGTTGTCTCTTTCACTCACACTATTTCCCCTATAGCATTCTCTCTCACCCTGAAATCTCGCCACACTGAAAATTCAGTGCGTGCTGCCGCGGGTTGCGGGGTGGGGGGACGCAGTCAGCTGGCCGAACTTGTGCGAATAAAATCGACTTTTTATCGCCTCGATGACGCTTCGTGACGTCACTGTTTACTTCTGCCCGTGCAGTGTGGACACTGGATCTTTGACGGACTACTGTGACGCAACCACATTCAGATTTATAGAGTTTGAAAAAAAAAATCAGTGTAACGTATGAGATTTTTAGCAAACAGATAAATAGGCTAGGCGTTTAAATATTCACATTAGGTATACTTTAATAATGTATTAAAATGCCATTAATAATTACAAAATTTGCCTTTCCGTACGAGGGGTGAGTAAATCTGACTACATCATCTGCTTTAATAAATTGTGTTGTAAAAACTCATTTAAATGGTGCAATACGTTTTCCTTATAGCGTAAAATAATTGCAGTTTAAATCGCGTGGCGTGCACCGGAGTCGGGCGCAATAAATCGCTAGCTCGCTCCCGGTTCGCAACGTAAACAGATCGGGCGCATTAACCGCGCGTCGGCGTACATAAAGAGAGCGGTATAAATATAAAGTTCCCACTCGCCGCCGCGCAAACTTAGCTAAACAACGCCATAATTGCCTTCATTACTTAAATTACTGAAATTATTTATTCAAAAAGCTGGCAACATTTAGCCGGCAGTGGCTCCGCCTTCAATACACGACTAGGCCAATGGGCGGTTGCGAGAGCGTGTGGGGCGGAGCTTCCGCCAATATGGCGGCAACCTGCCCGTAGCGCTCGCTCCTGTACGTTCGCCGCACGCCGCCAGTGCATGCTGTTTCAGTCTGTTTTCACGCGTCGACTTTCACGTGTTTTCGAGTGGTTAATTAGTTTGTCATTGTTAATGAGTGCGACTGTAGCAGGCAGCGCAGTGTGGAGTGGCCGCTACGCAGCCTCTACGCGGCGGCTACGCGCTACGCCGGCCCCGCAACTGAGCGAGCCGTCGCTTGTGCGCCGACGGCAACCGACCGACGGCGACGGCCGAATGAATGTTCCTTCTAAATAAACTATTGCTACATACATACCTAACTACTATTTAACTAAAAACATAGGAAAACCCGCAAAGTACCTACCTATTTAGTGTAAAATATTTACAACGTCTAATTTCTAATTAATTTCTTTGTACTTATAAAAACTTGTTTTGCTATTAGATTACTTCCTTCTTATTAATTTTATATAACATACCTATTACAATGATGGTGACATAAGTGTAAAATTATACAAAATATGAAGCAACACTCTACCTTCTATAAATTATCATTACTTTAGAATTACCTGTGTTCCTTGAAATATCTAGGTACATTCAATACATACCTAATTACCTATATTAACTTAAAACTATATAGAATTATAAAACAGCTTTAATCGCATATTTTTATGTTCCAACACCGGTTGTATAGCTTAGTTATAATTTTCGACTTTAACATAATAATTAAAATTGTACCTACTTAAACATCTTTATATACTGTAGAGTGATGTGTGTCTAAATTCATAATGCATTGTAGGGTACTAATGACAGATAGGCAGTGTAGGTACCTACTTCATTTTTAATGTTTGTCAAGAGCCACAAAACATTTAAAAAAATTGTACAAATGGTAACCTACCTAATACCTACCTATAGGTACCTACAACCTAAAAATGGACAGAAATAATAAAACACCATATTGATATACTTATTCTAAATCTTATTTAAGCATTTTCATGATTTATACGGAAATAAAAATAGTTAAGACAAAAATAGCAAACGAAACTGATTCATAGGCCAGTTTTAGAATGTAACATTTAGATTTAGGATAAAAGTTATAACTTCTTCAAAACAAGCTTATTGCCCGTTAGGAATAGGAATAGGAATAGGAATCTACGCTTTGGAATGGGCATCTATCTTTTTGACTAACTGACCGACTCCTTGACAATTCAAAAGTACCTATCTGTAAGGCCCGTAAGATCAATCGTAGTTTAAACCACAGAAGAGAGTTTAATCTCCCGTCTTCGATTGTTTCTTTGGGTTTTTGTATGAGAAAACAATCGAAGACGGGAGATTAAACTGTGGTTAAGCTACGATTGATCTTACGGCCCTAAGTGGTCTAATTTAAATAAATGCTTTGACTTATTTAAAAATGTATTTTTACTTTATCAACGTCTCATCCATGATTTTCTGCTAACGACACAATAACTCGGGAATTATGTAGAACTAGAGATCTTAAAATCATTTTCATTTATAAGCAGTAGCCACTAAATAAAACAAACGTATTTTGGATAATACTGAAAAACTATGAACAAGTATCGGTAGAACATACAGTTAATTGAATAATAAAAAAAGAAAAGCCTCTGTGCCCATCGAGTTGGTTACAGATAAAGCTGAAAAACAATAGCAAAGTTATTAATCTGCATTTAATGAATTCTAAAATATTAAAAGAAAATCATGAAGAAAGATAAAAATAAATTGTAATGTGGTCCGTTTGTACGCTCTCTTAATGTTGTGGCTGTCCAGATTAGTAACCCCATTCACATCAGACTGTAATGTCGATCGTCTGCGCGCGCCCTTAAGCGCAGGCCACACCGCCAGCTAGCGAGCGAGCTAGCGAGCCGGGCGAGGCATCGTTTCACCTCTCTTCATACTTCGGTTCACACCGCGAACTTATCGTCAGCGTGTGAAATGCCTCGCCCGCCTAGCCCGCCCGCCCGCTAGCTGGCGGTGTGGCCTGCGCTTTAATCGAGTGCCGCATATGTATCGCTAAACATAGACAGCTATTTATAATGACGATAAAACGCGCGATAATATCAAACATAGCAAATACAATCTCTTACACAGATGACATAAAATGAGTACGGTAACTAAAGTGAAGTTATGATATTACATAAATATTTACTTGACATCTTTAGGAATTGCACATGTCATGAAAAGGTGTAAAAGACGCACTCATATGGATAGATAACTGGCATGAGTGGCATGCCTACTTGCCTAGTGAAGGGACCACGCCAAATCCACGTTTTAAAATTATCCAAAGCACCATGTGATATAATACTTTCAGGGGTAAGTTTGTGTGGATGAGGTAATGTCCGAAATTACGGATCTGATTTTGAGAATTCTTACACTAATAGTTACATTATCTCTGAGTGCTATAGGCTATACTTTTGATCCCGCAACAGATAATACTAACCAAAGATAAACTGTAAACATGAGTGGGCGATTATAATAAATCGAACAATCGATGAATTTATATCGTCAGATTCTGTGTGGTTTCCCGACATGAAGAATCCCTCCTTACTCAAAGGTGTCGTAAAAGAGATACTTCAAGTAAAAGTAGCAGTGTTGACAAACTGCGTTAGACCACTTTGTCTATTAAGTGTATTGAAAAGGGCATTTTCTCTGTTTTACCATACCTAGAAGGACGGTAATCATTTGCGCATGAAGGTATGTATGTATGTCTATTTCTTGGGTACGTTCTGTAGCCCAAACGGCTTAATAGATTTCAGCATATGAGGTGTTGTTAGATTCATCTTTGATAAAAGACCTTAGACCTTAAAAAACTGACACTTAGGCTCGTATTACAGAACGATACTCAAGCACAGATCTCGCCTTGAGCATAGATTTGAAACCATTTGATTGGTTGACATTAGTTTTATATTATAATGCTTCAGTCTTGATGACTCGATGTATCTTATAAATATATATTTTTGCGAATTTAAACATGTTAAAGCCTTTAAAGCCATGTTATGCTTATATTGCAGAGGTTGCGGGTTCAAACCCCGCCTGTGTTAGTTGTTTTTGAAAATCTCGTATAAGCAAGAAGGCATCAACAAGAAACATATGCTAAGCATGCAAGTTTTGCATATTACATCAACGATATGATCTAAAACATAATATCGTCGCCATTCCCCCGACAAATATAATTGATAATGTTTACATCCCCTTTTATTGCCTCTAAACCATTAGCATTCAGTTTGAATTTATGTTTTAGGTACCTATACTCACGCCAATTCCACGGGTTTAATTCAGAATAGAATATTATTATGACTTTTAAACATTATATCTAAATACAAATAGTCAGATTCTATTAGCAACTATTAACGTCGTAATCTTATACAAGAATGTTAGTTAACTATTCACGATAAACGTTTGTTTTAAATGTTTTTACACATTAGGATTTTTTTTTACCTGGAACATCTATTTTTTATGCTAAAGTTCCGAATCGTATTTGCGACCTGTAGCGCAGAAAGCCAAGCGCTCAACAGTCACTGCGCCAATCAAGTTGGAATTTATGGGGAAGAGAAATGTTAATAAACGGACAAAAGTGTTATTCTGTAAGCTTAGATTTAAAGTGTGGAGTAGCAGTGTAGTAAATAGTATAGTATAATATACTGTAGTATCTGTGGAAACTGTTTCTGGATAATGTTAAAACTTTATGTGTTGTTATGTTTGTAATTCATCTGTTGGTTTCCGTAAAAAAAAAAAATATATAGGTACCTAGATAAGTACCTAAATACCGACAGCATTGTCCCATAAAAATAATTTATTAATTACTTATTTAGTAACTTAAATTCCTATCAAGAACGGCAATGTTCAACTTGAAAATCAGATCTTAAAAGCCATAATACATATTAGTATCAAATGTAGCAATCTGCAAACAATAAACAGACACACCTTGACTCCCATGAGCTCCACTGGATACACCGTTAGAAGCATACTTTTTAATGAGAAACTTTGTCGCTTCAAATCACGAGCGCAAGTGGACTAACTTTTATTAACATTGACATTAAGTTTATATTACAATGACTGAGGTGAAATGCAACAACTGTAGGTTCCTAAAGGTGGATCCACACATTGCGAGGCATGCGCTCCGCACGGCGCACAACGCATGCCTCGCCAAGTGTGGACCTGTATATTCGTGGCGAGGCATGCGCTCCGCACGCGCGAGGGCGAGCCAACGTATGTCGGCAAATGCTTCAAGCATGCGTTGTGCGCCGTGCGGAGCACATGCTCGCAATGTGTGGATCCACCTTTACACGTCACTTAAAACATCTGACCACACATCAAGTCTATCGCACGACGTAAATATGAGCCACGTAAGTACCTACACCTATACCGGCTGTAGCAGTGAAGATTACCTCCAGATTAGCAGTAAGACCGTAATCCTGCGTCTGCCATCACCGGCTGAACTTGACCGAGAGATGCACAGGCTACCACTACTTGTACGTAGGTATAACGGCAGATAGTGAGTATAACTCGTGGTACTGTGCTCGTAATGATCATGAGAAAATGTGGTAATAAAAAGTGGTAAGTATTTGATACATTACTTAACATCCTATACATAACCTATAATAATATAATCTTTTTAGGGTTCCGTACCAAAATGGTAAAAAAGGAATCCTTATGGTGCGACTTCGTCTATCTGTCTGTCACACCTGCTTATTTCAGCAACTACTTATGCTATCGACTTGAAATTTGGAACAGTTATAAAAAATGCTTGTTCAACTTTATTGCAAATGAAAAAAGTCCAAAAATATTTTTATTTTCATTGCAAAAGGGGCCGGAGTGGGGGTCCGAAATTTTAAAGCGGGGTTACAGGTCAAGTGACATATCATATGAAAGGGCTTGATCTGCACATTTCAAAATATATTTTTATTTTATGTCTCACAGTTTTCGACATAAAATGAAAAATGTCTGAAAAAATACCATTCCCCCCCCTTATCTCCGAAGTTTGCGGGGCGAAAAATCTGAAATAATTAGAGTTGATAGGAATTGACCCAAATATGGCACCAAAAATAAAACGATGTTCCTAACTAGTACAGTTTTTTCAAAATCATCAAAATTCCTTCACAAACAAACTTAGTTATGCGGTCCGGATTTTTTCACTTTATACGTCCAAAAATGGTACGGAACACTCGGTGCGCGAGTACGCCTCGCAATTGGTCCGTTTTTTCTATATATAAAAGGCTTTGTCCTGACTGTCTGACTGATGGATCCACGCACAGCCGAAACCGCTAGTCGAAGAACCGCAAAATTTGGAGGATGTATTTCTTATATTTATGATGTACAGTCATCCGATAAGAAAGGATTTTTGAAAATTCCATCTCCAAAAGGGTAAAATTCAGCGTGAGTGAAGCCGCGGGCAAAAGCTAGTTGTAAAAGATAGTATAATATAAAACATAGCTAGTCGCTTTTCGTGTCTATCTGTCCGCTTAGTTTCTTCTAAATACACGATAGATGCGGTTTTCACCACCATTTAGAAATAGAGATACTTACATACAATCGAAAAACATTACCCTCCTTCTAGGACAGTCGGGTAAAAAGGGCAAGAAAGTCTATTATATTGTTTACCTCTTAAACAATCAGACGACACATTACTAACTGCACTTTCACCGTAATCATCGACAACGCTTAATAACATTACATATTGGTTGAATTCTTGAATGCTTATCTTAATTCGGAATGATTAAAAGATGCTGATTAGCATCTTCTTATCAATAAATTATAAACTTGGGCTAATATCTACAGTAGTCTTTGAAGGAAATACACAAATAGGAGGCAAATTACTACAGAATTATGTGAAGAAAATACGTAGGGATACATATTTCAAAAATGTTACTATCTATTAAGGTAAGATTACTCTCAGTAAGTTAAAAACTTAATATTCTATTCGACTTTAGCGAAAGTCTCAGATCATACAATACAAACAAGGTGAAAGCGTAGCATCATTTATTGTAGCCATAGATCAAGTGTGGCTACGATCAGTGCTACGAAGTACTACGAGGTAGCTTAACATAAATAGGTATACCCTGTTATACCTATAGAAATTGAAATAATTTGGTAATTATTTCTGCGTAGATTTCTGTGGTTATACCTAATCATTGTTTGATCCGTGATTAGAAAGATTAGTATTTTATTAGAAGTTTTCTGGAATGCAACAAATTACTTTATAAAGACGAAAGTATCATATTTGTATAGTAGTATCGTAGCAGACTTGCGGCCTACCCCTTGAATTTTTCAATCATTCTTACACGAACAAGATACAAATACCTGTAAACAACATACAAAAGTAATACTTATTTAAAAAGTTATAAACGCCTCCAAAAAACACAATAATTTTATATGTGAAACAGTTTCGGAAGTCGGAGCCGAATCGAACCAAATCAAAGGCATCAACTTCCTGCATCGAATTTCGAAACTACACACATCAAAAGTATCTAGGGATCAACATATATTTTTGCAATAACTTTTCTCCTGATTGATATTAATCAAAATTTTCTTTAAGGATTCATCAAATAAAGTGTTTTCGTTTGTCACAGTAACGATAAACCAAGTCACCTTTGCATTAATAAAGAAATTTGCCATTTTCCTAATAAAGGGATTTTTGACATTTGAACCACTAACATTAAAGTTCGAAAAAAAGACTGAAATAACAGTTTTCTTTAAAATTTTATTGGGTAACTTAAACAATTAATAATCCGTGTTTCTACCGCGAACACTAACAACACAAGAACATCGGTTTGGCATACTCAAAATGAGTTCATCCAAATCACGCTGTGGAATGGCCGCCCATGTTCGTTGCAACAACAAAAAAAGGTCTTCTTGCGACTGGATACCCTCCATATTCGGCAGAGCTCTTCTCTGTAGCATATCCCATGCATGCTCAATCGGGTTCAAGTCTGGCGACTGAGCAGGCCAGGGCAGGACATTGATGTTAGCTGCGGCGAGAGTCTGTCTTACAACTCTTGCGGTGTGCGGTCGTGCATTATCATGCATTAACTGAAATAAGGGACCGATTTGCACTTGTAGAGGAACGATGACGTCTGATACAATCGTCTCAGCATAAATTTGAGCGTTGAGGTTGCCTCTGATCCAAATCAACTCAGTTCTTCCGCCGATCCAAATACCCGCCCATACCATGATGGTTCCACCACTATAAGGATGGACTTCCTGGCAGGATTTTAATCGCTGTTGGCGTCCAGGGGTTCTCCAGTGTCGTATACGTCTTGTATCCGGTCTCATACCAAAACGAGACTCATCAGAAAAGCACACGAAACGCCATTGTTCTTCTGCCCAATTTCTGTGTTCAAGAGCCCATTGATATCGAATCCTACGATTGTGCATTGCTATAGGTGGTACCCGTAGCGGTCTTCGGGAATGAAGGTTCACTTCATGCAAGCGGTTTCTGACTGTTTGGTCGCTAATTAAGTTCCCTGAAGAGTGATGAAGCCTCACGGCTAACATCATGGCGGTTATTGTTGGAGCTCTTCGAGTTAAGATTTGAATGTATCGGTCTTGTCTCCGTGTGGTGCAGCGATACCGTCCTCCATGGCGCTCAGCCACGGTACCAGTGCTTCGGTAACGTGTCCAAAGTCGACTGATAACACTCTGACTTGTATTCAGAGCTAAAGCTACAGTACGTTGCCGGGAACCAGCTTCTATCATTCCCACGGCTCTGAGCATTTCTTCCCTGCTTAAATGACGTCGCCGCTCCATAATAACGTTGGTTTTAATCAGTAGTAGGGAAACAGTAGCACTAATAATGTCTTCAATGCGTTGTATGTTTTTATAGGGAAAATATTGACAGCTTATTTTCATCTTTTACTCGAATTTGATTGAGAGTTCCTGATTCAAATTATGAAATGCACCAAAAAGGATCCATATAAATTTATAAAATCATAAATTTATTACAAAGCCACATCTCAATCTCAAGAAATCCGCATAAAAATGCTTGATCCCTAGACACTTTTGATGTGTGTATGTTTTACACATAAAATTACCTTGTTCTTTTGAAGGGGGTTTTAACTTTTTTTTAAGTTTATTTTATTTTTCTATACACCGGGACATTTTCATCGCTTTCATCCAGCGATGTAGCCACTATACTCATCATTATGAACAACTTTTACTATGGGACCAACCCGGAAATCGCGAAAAAAAATCAGCTGTTCCATACATTTATGTTCACATAACTCAACAAAATGTATGGAACAGCTGATTTTTTTTTCGCGATTTCCGTGTTGATCCCATAGTAAAAGTTGTTCATAATGATGAGTATAGTGGCTACATCGCCGGATGAAAGCGATGAAAATGTCAACATGTATTAAGTGACATAAACACGCGCGATTGCAGCAATAACGTAAATTCATCCACTATCCCAACCGGCATACCTTCAGATCATAGAAACAAGGGAGATGTGCCAAGGCGCTCCTAAAATTGACGCTTTGATACGGTCACATTGACCGTATATAAAATGTACACGCTGGCGACGAACCGAACACGATCGATGATATAAATACAGTGTTTTAGTTTAGTGCTAGTGTTGAGTGACGATTAACAGTGTTAGATTGAGGGTGTGTGGAATGTTTAATGCGTGGGAGATCTTTATATTCACGAGGGGCGCTTGTAATTGTGTTGAAAAATGTACTAAAAGTGGCGACAGTTGTTCCCGTACTAATTTGCTATGATGGCATATCTCCTTGTTTCTATGATCTGAGGACATACAATTTTTTGCTGTGAATTAAAACATCAATATAGGCGAAGTGAACTAAATACCATTCATCGAAGCTGGTCAAAAAACCACTAAATCAAAATAAGAACATTGTGGAAGCTTTCTCTACTAAAAGAAAAAAGAATCATCAAAATCAGTTTTTATATTATCGCTGTACATTTATAGGTATAAAAAAAAATGAAAAAAATACGATGAATCGAGAACCTCCTTCAGAAAGTCCCGGTTCATTATCAATACCACTTTTCATTGACTAACCCATAATAAAACAATTCACCGAAGATTGCAGTACCAATAAAAATCTCTCGGTATACAGGGTGGCGATTAGGTTATCACATTAAATGAAACCATGTATCCTAAATGGCGTTCTTTGTACATACACAATAAAAAAAATTGCCAGTTGCCGCTTTTACAGGTCAGTAAATGTACCAACTTGTATTAACAGTTGTACTATTTATTGGTACATTTACTGACCTGTAAAAGCGGCAACCGGCAATTTTTTTTATTGTGTATGTACAAAGAACGCCATTTAGGATACATGGTTTCATTTAATGTGATAACCTAATCGCCACCCTGTATACGCTGTACCTAGACATTTCTAGGGTTAAAAATAATCCTAAATTATCATAATTACATAACAATAACACGTACCACATGCTCCGGATTAGTGCGGGTTGCACCGTTATCTGCATAATAAATGAACAATAAATCTAAACGGTTATCTCTGCCACCGAGTTCGCTAATACCTTGCTACCAATGTCATTACTACCTAGTTTTTGTACAAATATTTTTTACGTATGACGAGCAGTATCACGCCGGTATTGCCTTTTTTTCGCCAGTCTCAAGTAGGGGGTGAGCCAATTGCCATTAACTGCCCACAAATTCTGACTCTGGGATGCTACTGATAATTTTTTAGTAGAGAAATCCAATAACACTTTGCTCGACCTGGGGATCGATCCCAGGATGCTCAGCAGTCGTGCTTGCAACCACTAGATCTACGGGGCAGACGAGGCAGTAAACAGGGAAGAAATTATGAAGAACTAGCTTGAGATGAAAAAAATACGTTTTTTCTATTCAGGGATGATAATGCATTTCTTGGGTAATCAAGGAATATTTCTTCCAAATTTAACATCTTTAAGTCAAGTGGTTTAGGCTGTACGTTGTCTGTCAGTCAGTAAGTCAGTCAGTCAATCAGTCTCGGTACTGTATCATGGTATAGATAACAACGCAGAGCAATATAATCCTTTGCCGTGCCGTCCTGTATGTAGCCTAGCATATTTCAAATATACTAGGCTACAACACAGGACGGCACCGGAAATAATTATTTTATCAGTTATTTTGAATCTTATTTTAATACTCTTAGGCTCGTAGAAAGACGCTCGAGCACAGATCTCTGCTTGAGCATACATTTAAAGCCATTTGATTGGTTGACATACATGCTCAAGCAGAGATCTGTGCTCGAGTATCGTTCTGTAATACGAGCCTTAGCGCTCGTAAGTATTTCATTACCCTGGCTTGGGTGCCGGGCCTAACGATTGTGAGAACGTATAGATCCAGCTAGTCACTTTTAGACTGAAAAAGTACACTTGAATATGTACTACTTTTATTTTGGGTCGATTTCAAGTTCTAAAACTCTATTACCTACTCTTTATTGTAGAAGACCCATCAATATGACTTCTTAAATACCTTATAATGTAGTATTGATTGTCTACCTACTGGAATACCTACCATTCACATGGGGTCCAGACAAAAAAGTCTTAGTTTTGTTTACTAGTAATATAGTTTTTAAATGTTCCTTCTAACAAGATAGGGATCAAATCTGAAATCTGAAATTCAATTATTTTTCATAGTTTTTGGGGGGTTCGCGAAACCATAACGTGACTTATTTTAACACTCATTTGTAAATGAATCATCTCGTAACGAAAACCGTTTCGGTACGTAACTCCGTTTCTAACAAACGGTATAACGTTACAGTACGATCTCTAGGTCTCTTGAAAGGAATTTATTACTTCATTAAACTCCACTCTATAGGTACTCTACGATACTCTACGTCGCGTCGCATGAAGGTACTTTGTAGAGCTTCGTATCGGATGCATACTTTGGCAGCAACGAAGTATCAAACTCAAGTGAAGACATTTTTTGTTCATTCAAGAATAGCTTATTATTTTTGAATTATTATATAACTTACTAGGAAATCTATGAACTAATAATAAATGTACAGCTACCTGATTTTGTTATTCCTGTCATTTGAACATTTCCATTAGAATAAGTACGGTCAGGGAATCTTTTGCAAGTTCACTATCATTTATAATAATTGGTCGTAATTAAAACTTCGAAGCAAATCCGAATCCGAATTGCTTCGAAGTTTGAATATATGACACATTATGAATGATAGTGAACCTGCTACAGAATCCCTTCCCTGACTGTACTTAAATAACTATAATTTGGCCATTGAATTGAACAGCAAATAATACTTGTTTTAGTTACTACCTAAATAAGATTACGAACCTTATTATTCACAAAAACACCAAACAATCAAAATTCAACGAAAATTATGAGTATAAACGTCATACCTATTCCCCGCGTCTCCCAAAGTAACGCCATTATGATGTACGCAAAACAATTTGTTTTCCCTCTTTTGTTTGACGACACCGCCTACATTACCCTTAATTTATTCCCTTTGAATATTCAAACCGTTAGCTCCTCAATACTCGTTTAATTTTCTAATATAGGAATAGGAACTCGCAAGATAATATTTTGCTAAAATCTCAACCGATTGTACGTCTCGGAGTGTGGTGACCATGCTTTTTGGCAATTTATATACAAATGGAACTTATAGGTACAGGGCAGGTTCAGCTTGCTTGTGCATCAATTTTCCCAGGACACCTAAGAACTAGTAGGCGGGGGTAAGTCAGGGCAATGTAAATGGCCCCCTTCCCTTATTTGATAACTTCCTTATACTTCCAGAGTTCCACTTTCTGAAATCTACGTACCGTTAGGCAACTAAGCTGCAGTGCTAAGAATGAAAAATACAACATTGTATCAAAGGTGAAATGTATCATCAATATTAACATATCTATGGCTTTGTAAGTGGTAACAAAAAGATTGGAACAGTTTTCAAGAAATGAGAACTCACAGTTAAACTCTTGTCCCACAACCCTCACACCTCATGGTATACCCAAAGTACGTAGCTCAGAGATCCCTATTATTAATCATTTCGTTCCTTTAATGAATGGAAATTATGCAGATTTTGAGTTGGTATCACAATGGGAGCGATCTTTGGCGCGGCTCCTAAAGATGAAGCCTTCCAACCGGAGCGTGCCTACGTGCTCTCATTCGCACAAAACGCCCTCTTTATTTTATTGAGATAAACAACACAACGGAACAACCTTTTTAATACATGTTTATGTATAGGGTGTATCTAGGTATATTGTGTGAGATTTGTTTTTTTTAAAGCGGTGACGTAACATTTTAGTTCTTAGGTACCTAACAACACTTTAAAAATATCATCTCGTAATAAAGTAAAAACGCCCAATTTTCACGAAAAATGCGGTATTGTAAGGTTATAAGTAACTTCAAATGGTATTAAGAAATCAAAGGAATTGCTGAATATATTACAAGTGCATATAATAAATGCAAAATATGCCTGACTTAGAGGAATGGCCGGCACGACACCTGATCAAGAGCTAAAATGCCTAATATCAGGCAAAATGGTATAAGGTAATACTATGCCCAGTTGCCCACAGCAACTCCCTGCATAATTGACCAGCACAAACCCTCGCGTTGGACAACTGTAAAGAGTAAAAATAATAGCTAGACTGTGATGTTAGTATGTGGTTAGTGATTAGGTATTATCAGTACGATAGTCACGTGTCTGGGTGTGGCCAATTTTTGGCGATATCATGATAAGCAGGTAGGTTTGTGTTCGCAAAATACGACTAGACAGTGATGGCGTCATCAATCAGTAGCCAAATATAAAACGTTCTATAAACTTTTATTTTATTTTCTGTACTTATAAAACTTAAAATACGTGCAACCAATGACGAATCTTTCTCTACAAGATTAACACAGAACTTCATTTGCACCAAAAGGATACCTACTTCGGAATCCGTATAACACATCTGCATAGTACCTACCTATAAGTTGCTTATGAAAGATGAAAGCCATAAGTCTTTTCTTGACAAATAATTAGTTACAAATACCTAAGTTTACAATCTTATCTCTCATTCTTACATCAATCATTAGAAACATAAAAAATAAATTGGCATCTATGATCATATTTACTTTTTAACTTTAATATTGCGTGCCGAAGGACCAAGAAAGCCTTAAAATGACCAATGTTAATAAAATAAGTAACTCAAAAAATATATTCCTACCCTCCTTAAATATCATATTGAAATAATTGAAAATAACACACTGCACTGACTGACATCCGTGAGGTAAAAAGGTTCCAGATGAAAACCAGCGCCAAGTACTTGTGACTTGGCATTAAGCTGATCTGGAACCTGTTTGGGCCAGCCGTGAGACACAAACCTTTGCGGGAACGCAAATTAGTGTACCTCACGTTTGTGTATTTATTTTATTGTTTTGTGTTCTGTTGTGCTGTAGGTACCTTATCATAATGTCTGTGTCTTTTATGTGCTGTGTCCAAATAAATATTTTTCTTTCTTTCTTTCTTTTCCTTCCACGTAACCGATTCTCTAAAGAAAGTAAAGTACAAACAGCGCACTCGTACTAGAACCTAAATTAATTAGTCCGGAGGCCCTCCAGGCTTCCTCTAACTTCGCAAATTGAGATCTTATCTTTTAATGCGGTCGCCGCCGGACAGTTGTTGATTTATTTACAGAATCGCCTTTCATTATCAATCCGAACCCTTTTTCTTTGTGATCGGAAAATAAATCAACACATAGGAACCTAGGTACCTTTGAAGAATAAAAGAGATCGCAATAGCGTTAAAATACAGTCTAAAGTTCTAAACGCACTATTACCCCCTTACTTAATAACGCCTTTTAACTTTAACCACTGGTTAAATATACAACTATCCTTATCATTTGTATGACAATGAATAGATAAATTCTAGATCTCTATTCATTGTCATACAAATGTCAATGACATAAGAGCTGTTTAATTTCACCATCGTCTATAATTAACGGGGTTAGTGTTACCGTTTAGAAATTATTTTATATTTTTATCATTATGTTAAAGCCACGATGTTCATTGTAATTAAAATTTGTAAGAGATTGAAAAGCGGTTCGAGAGATAACGGTTCCAGAAACTACCAATTTAGTTAATTTAAATGTAGACTTCATAATCCACTCCCTGGACACCCAGCGCAATTTAGTTGAAGTTCCAATCTACTAAACTCAAATCTCAACGCATAAATCCATCAAGCGCTAACACTTACTACAATCAAAACTTACCCCTTTACTGTGAGTACAGTAGCCAAACTACACAGATTCTATTTACAACGTCTTTAAAACAATTAATTAGTTATTTAATTCGTAGAGAGTGACTAAAGTTTAATTGCCCGCAGTATCAATAAAGCAAGGGGGTTCCAGACTGTCTCTAAGTTGGCGGGACTCAATCACATGGCTCGTAGGGCCATAACTGTAGTTCCCCGGATAGTTACTTCGACTACATATAATTACGATTGAATTTATGGCGTATATTGTTGTTCTGCTTCACTTTGGTGTTGGTGTTGTGATGTTGCTTTGTTGTGGTTTGGTGGTTTGATGTCTTGTACCATTAGGTCGCTACGGGATGAATTTTAACATCACGAAAAACGCAATGATTGAAAGTATAAGTAGGTATTATATCTACCTATAATACTTTTTCGAAAAACATTCCAAATTTTTTGTCTCAAATTCCCAGGATTTTGAGACTGCACTCATGCCTACTTATTATTATAGTTAGATAGGTTCACATTATTATACCAAAACCAACCCTACATCAAATTGTATTTCTAATTTTCTAACAAACAAAATCGCACGTCATTATGATACGGAATCCATAAATAACTTAATCCTAACACGCCGCAGAAAATCAATCTATTCCCCGAAATGTGACAAAATTAGCGTGTAATATTTCCTGTTCGAATTATAAATGCCCTCGTTTTCCCGCCAGTGTCCGCAGGCAACACAAGGGGCACAATGCGAGGCGCGAGGCGATCACTCGCCACGCGACGGGCACGTGACGGACACGTGCCGATCACCAAGTAACCAATCCCTTTCCTACTATTTATTCTACAACTATCCTCTCATTTAAGGCTCGTGTCATCAGCGACAGACGCAACGCCCCGTGTAAATTCAGTTTAGATTTCATCAAGCACCCCCTCGTTGCGACATTTACAAAGCAAATATAGTTCCCAGATTGCATTATTATTTAATTGTTTCGAGTGGCGCTCAAAGAGAGCAGTCGTGTTTGATCCATTATGCATCAAATATTGTTCAACTCTTGGTTCACATTTCTCTGCTAGTGTAAATTGTATTTCAGATTATCAAAATCTGTGATTTCTCTTGGAAATGTTCTTGTTTTCAAACTGACGATTAAAAGCATTGTGTGAGAAACCATGTAAATCCGTTAATATTTTGGTAGCTAATAATGAAAACTGAAGGTCGAAAAAAACGTAAGTTGAGATCTTTATCGTGGTTTTAATCATGATCAAGTTCTTAATTGTGCAACAAAGACAAACGAGGCTCACATTTAAAAAAAAAACCGGCCAAGTGCGAGTCGTACTCGCGCACCGAGGGTTCCGTATCAGTTTTGGACGTATAAAGTGGAAAAAACCAGACCGCATAACTAAGTTTGTTTGTGAAGGATTTTTGATGATTTTGAAAAAAAACTGCACTAGTTAGGAACTTCGTTTTATTTTTCGTGCAATATTTGAGTCAATTCCTATCAGCTCTAATTATTTCAAATTTTTCGCTCCGCAAACTTCGGAGATAAGGGGGGGGAATGGTATTTTTTCAGTCATTTTTCATCATATGTCGAAAACTATGAGACATAAAATTAAATAAAAATATATTTTGAAATGTGCAGATCAAGCCCTTTTATATGATATGCCATTTGACCTAGTAACCCCACTTTAAAATTTCGGACCCCCACTCCGGCCCCTTTAGCAATGAAAATAAAAAAAAAATTGACTTTTTGCATTTGCAATAAAGTTAGGCAAGCATAAGAATGCTTGCCTTACTTTATTGCAAATGCAAAAAGTCAATTTTCGACTTGAAATTTGGAACAGTTATAAAGATATAACTGTTCCAAATTTCAAGTCGACAGCATTAGTAGTTGCTGAAATAACCAGGTGTGACAGACAGACAGACAGACAGACAGACGAAGTCGCACCATAAGGGTTCCTTTTTTACCATTTTGGTACGGAACCCTAACAAGCAATAGAAACAAACAATAATATTAAGTAAGAAGGTAGGTACATATTATAATACCGTAAACACCAGTACAGAGTGCATATTTACGTTGTTTCACTGTAATATCCCAAAACCGATTCTCATGATGAAAGAGCGCGAACCTGGTGCAAAGTAAAGCAACGGCCATACATCAGGCGGCTCCATTCTAATGGTAATTCGGGATATACGCGCGCCCGATATTGTTGGCCGGTCCCTTCTGCCGTAACAAATGTTTATTTTATACACAACGCCACTAACAATAGTGCGCAAATACCTAAACACCGTAAATGGTGGCGCGATGCGATTTAGATGATAATGCTCGTAGAAATAATAATGGGAGGCGTTTGTGATTGTGCGTTCTGTTTACTGTGCGGTGTGCCGAGCGGCCGCGCGGCTGAGGGCGCGTGTGCGTCTTTGGTGCTGTTTGTGTTGCCATTTTATTTTGTTTTAACAGAAGAGCCGTGTCGGAATGATGGGAGTTGATCTAATCAAAGATAGTGCAATTTATGACGAGGAAATGCAACCAATAACAAAATAAATAAGCTTTAAAAGCTTTCATCAACAAAGATAATAATACACACACGATGATATGAAGAAATCCACTTTTCTTCACACACATATTGTCTGCTTAATATTCTTATATCACTGAAAAGGCTAAGTCTTTAACAAAATCAGGAATAAAACGTGAATATTTTACGTAGACTCAGGTAGGCGAGTACACGTACCTCCTACATGTTTAATTTGATATTGTTTAAAGACGGTGCGCCGGCTGACAGCCCTAACTCTCATGCATATTCATGTGGCGTGATTAATCATGGCGAACCTACCTCCCTTCACACACCTACCGTACATAGGTACCTATATACTTTATTTATTATACAAACACCCACTGTGATGTTCAAATTGTAAATTATTGGCTAAAACACGGCGAGTAAATTAGTTACGACCGTTAGTGGTAATTTGTCGGCGAAATATTTCCTCAATTTTATGTTCCTTTTTTCTTAATAAATTAAGATTGCCTAGAGATTTTCTTTCAATATTTCAACTTTAATGATTAAACACACACATTATTTCAAATTAAATGGTCACCGATCCATGTGTTTTCGTAGCAGAAGCTACGCGGGATTTTCGTAGCATTAACTTCATCAAAAGTCTTTACAAACCATTTGTCGGATGAACATTTATTCTTCCATTAATTAAAACAAACTAAAAGACCTCTAAATTGTATTTAAATCCCCCAGAATTTGATTCATCAATTATTATAATTGATTACAAAAAAGCGGATGATTTATGCATTCCTCACCCAAAGTTTTGTCGCGTGCCCTAATTTTTTTCGTTAATAAAAAATAGTTTACAGCCTCGACGAAAAGTCTTTGATGAATTAAAAAAGGTATATTAGCATAGGGAAGCAATAAAGTGGAATGGTTGATCGTGCATCTGCCGGTGGGCGGACGTGAGCGCGATGCATGTCGGTTTTATGCTAATAATGACGCTTTAACCGCGATTAGCGAATGTTAATACAAGAGTCAATGACGCTATCTACCTACACGAGTTATAATTTCTAGATAGTCGGCAATTAATGGCGAACAGATAAGTAATGGCACCGCCAAGATAATGCAGTATTGTACCTCCTAATTACCTACTTTATGTATGCGAGAAAACTAAAGTTATAGGTATCCTCTGTATTTACCTACTGAGACATAATAAATAATACTAATCCAC
Organism: Thalpophila matura; assembly: GCA_948465475.1. Lineage (NCBI taxonomy): Eukaryota > Metazoa > Arthropoda > Insecta > Lepidoptera > Noctuidae > Thalpophila > Thalpophila matura. The sequence continues at coordinate 13,740,456 of OX419182.1, read as the reverse complement.
CTGCATTTAATTATATTTTTCTTTTATCGAATTCGATAAAATTCCTTCAGCGAGGACTCTATGTACCTATTTAGTAACTCTATCCATACAATCTTATACCAATTTTTGCGCTGTTTGAGGATAACTTGATATGAATGTTTACGTTAATGAGTTTCTCATCAAACCAATCTTGGAATGCGCGACCGTGTGGTTATTAGGTACGTAGGTACCTACTACCTTTATAGAATTTAGCGACTTCGCTGTGATGGGTGCGCTCCTGCATTGCCCTGCATGCTGATTGAAAAAAAAAGACTTGAGAGATGTCTTTTACCGAAAGGAAACAACTACAGAACTTGCTGACAGAAATTCTGATTAATAGAATGATTGTATACCGACATTCAGAAAAGAAAAAGACGAAGTGAAATGGAACAAATAAAATAAGTTTTTTGCTAGCCCGGAAAAACACTACGATGGAGATAGCAATCGACCAACAGTCCTTAGCACCAAGATACAAGATCAAACGTGTTATCAGTAATGTAACACAAAACAAGGCTGACACGTGACGTCGACGAGGCGGCGACGTCGCCGTCAATCGTGCGGCAATCCGTCAGCGTGGGTGCGTCCCGCGGGACTGCGGGACTGCGGGACGGGCGCTGCTCGATTAGTGTCGCTCACTGACCCAGCTCATTTGTGACACCGCACATGCAGCTTTTTGCAACTGCCAATCAAATACTCACTCGTCTGATCAAAATTTCGCCATTGACAGGGTCATAATATTGTCTTTTGGGCTCTATTTCGGATTTTCGTTTCTGTAAACCACCGAGGCTATAGGTACCTGCTTGTATACCTAGTTTTGTTTAAATAAATGAATGAGTGGTTCATCTGGAGCAGGTAAGTTACAATGCCGACAATGCTAAACAGGATCCGTCCCGCAGATTGTATTGGGACAGTAGAAATGTGGACAATGCGTAGAAGTCGTGGGTATGTAGGTATCTAGGACCTAGGTAAAGTCAAATACTGTAGGTATTTATATCAACGTCAACAATTGATCTCATATTTTTGTTTGCCGATTTTTCAAATGTACTTAGATGTAGGTACCTAACTACCTACCTACCTACTAATATACGAGTACTTAATTCATACTTAAAGACCAATACATTCAGCCATAATTAACATCTAGTTAGGTACCTACCTCCATAATACTCAATAAGAGACCAATTTTATTTATCGCCGAATCTTTTAACCATCGCTCATGCAGATGGGATTACGTTCAATGCGGCAAAAAAAAACGTACCAGCGTTCTCAACGTAGGCATCATTTTTCCACTACGCTGAATCAACACTCGAGCCATTCATCGGCGCAATGAAAATATTGGATCGTTTATCTTTTTGTTTTTCCATTTTCCAAACCTTTCGGTTTACTCGGTGTGTGAGCGCGAATATGTCCGCTGACAGTATTCATTTATGCAACAACTAAAAGGATACGTACTCGCTGATATGTGAAATCACTATTTTGTTTGAGTGAGTTGAGCTTTTCAATTTTATTTTTGAGTATTCAGCTATCATATTGGATTGTTTGTTTGTATGTTTGAAATGAGTTTTTGTTTATGCTGTTTATTCGCTGTTGGATTCAATTATGTAGGTAGGTACCTATTGATTCTGGGTTCTATCGGTAGGTACCTACTACCTACCTACCTACAAATAAAAAGGCAGCGGTTGTCCTATGTACCTAAGTACCTTTTTTACGTACACCTGCTAGTTACCTCTACCTATCTATTAGGTACTGTAGAGATTTCCAGAGGTTTCAAAGTAGGCCGAAAATAAAGAGGTTATTATTAGATATATTATTATAATGATGGATTAAAATAAAAACAAGCTTTCGTTTTAAATATTTTGAATATAGAAGTAGGTACCTAAATTAGGTTTTGACATAAAAAAAAGCCCTATTGTGCTGGGTGCGGGTGCGGCCTCGGCGACAAACAATACATTTTTGTCAAGTTTATAATAGGTATATTTCGAGTATGAAGGGTAAGACCTTATATTATAAGGTCTTACCCTTCATACGCGTAATATTTTAAGAGGTAGGTACATCTGTACGTGGTAACGATGCCATACAAACGAAAAAAAAAATCATCTGAGTATATTTTTTTTTTTAATAAATTAATTAAAAATTATTTGAAACACATAAAAAATATTATTTTCAACATCCATTACGCTAGTTTTTACGTACCTTACTATTAATATTAGAAACAAGCGTAATGGATGTCGAAAATAGTATTTTTATGTGTCAAATAATTTATTTAAAATAATTTTATTTATTTATTAAAAAAATAAAATACTCAGATCAATTTTTTTTGTTTGGATGGCATCTTTACCACATATATGTGCCTCTTAAAATATTTCGAGTATGAAGGGTAGGACCCTATATTGGTAGGTAGGTACTTAGGTAAATGTGCTGTTTTAAAATTGCTATTAAACGAATTATTATGGTTCCACGTTACGTTACGATCGTAGTAGTAGGTGTCGTAGGCAGCGCCGGCTCTAGCCCATATAGCGCCTGAGTGCAATCTATAGCCAAAGTTGTCACGTGCGGCGCCGGGCAATTCGGCGCCCCCTAAGACCCTGCGCCCGTGTGCGCCACACACCCTGTACCATAGCACAGACGATAGGTAACGCCGGCACTGGGCCTAGGTGTACCTACCTACACTGTTGCACTTACCTACTCCATGCTGCACATTGCACCGATGCAACGGTAATAACGTTTAGATATTATAGAGAGCATAAGTAGGTACCTACCTGACCCACCATTTATCAGGCATATATTGAAGATTTTCTTGGAAACAAAAATGTTCTGCATTTTCCCGACCTGGAGATCGAACGCGGGATCTCAATTCTGATGTTAGCAGTCGCGATTACAACCGCTAAACCAACAAGCTTGCGATGAGCTTTTGGGGCATGATTGGTGTACCTATATTTACAATAGTTATGATTTTTACTAACAATTTGATAAAATAATTTAAAAGCTTTTGTTTGAATAAAAAGTGGACACTAAATATGCAGCTAACGCCATCTGTTGTGCAATAGCAGAACTTTGCAGAAGATAGTTTTACTGGGTTGTTTTACCTATTGATCACTAGATGGCGTTAAACTAAAATTATTTTTAGACAATATTGAAATTGTAAAAAGTAAAACTTTGGAATAAAATAAATAAATTATAAAACAAAGATCTGCTGATTAATTCAGATTTCAGGCAATTATTAACATAACTCATCTTGTCACTGTCATCAACGAGTTATAGCTTTTAATGTGGTTATGGTGTAAGACCGTACGAACACTACTAACGTTGAGTTGCAGAAAAGAGGTCATTAACTTTTAAAGGAGACTTTAACGATAGAAATTGTATAGTTAATGCCTCCTTTAAAATTTAATTATCTTTCTGCAACTGACCGTAAGTAAAGAAAGTGACTCCGCGACCGCTCCGCGACTTGGAAAAAAAGCGGGAAATGGGGTTGGCAATTTGGCATAATTAAAAATACATTTCATGTTTCATTTGAGTAACATACCTAATTAGGGTCCAAGAGCGAGCGAAGCGATCTCGGGAACTTGGACACCCCGACACGGACAGGTTAGGTTCGAAGGGGTTGACGGGGGCTTCAGTGAGCGAGCAAAGCGAGCGAACGAAGCCCCCATCGTCAACCCCTTCGTGTTAGGTTACTTTTAACCTTGCAGACAGAAATAGGAGCTCCTTCGACCACGTCCCTCCCCCTTGTAAGTCCAAAAAAGTTGTATTTTGTTTTACATTGACACTGTAATTTAAAAGTCAGTCTAAAGGTAGATAATTCAACTTAAAACACGGCAACATTAATCTGCTGCTACGGTAGTTTGCAATTATTTTCGTCTGGTATCACTGCTACTCCAAGGCTACTCCGGTTCCCAACGGCGTTATTTTTGGGAGCCGGCGCCGGCTGCGGAGGCGCTCCCCTAAGTAAAACATTAATAAAAAAAAACCGGACAAATGCGAGTAGGACTCGTGCCTTGAGGGTTCTGTACAAACTGGTACGGAACCCTAAAATCGACCTAAAACTGATCTGATTTATGTTTTATAAAAGCTGATAAAGTATGCTGCATTTAGCTAATTTTGTACTATAGGGTAAATTATAATTAAAAGGTAAGAAATGAAAGACCACATTTAAAATTTTAAATAATTTATGTTTCACCATACAAAACCCAACTACCAAATTATAGAAATATTAAAAACAAATAATAACAATCACTTATTCAAAATACATACATAATAGGTATAAATAATATTATGTAACATTACAATTAAAAATGTAAACAATGTTTACAAACGAATCACAGATGTCAAAAAAGTAAACAAACATTCCCAAACAATGTTTCAACTTTTTAATTCGTGATAGGTATATAAAAAAAGAAATTCAATAAGCCTTTTAGACTATTATGTATTATCTAAACTTACACGTGTTTTAAACGCAATAAAAAAGAATTAGTCTTATTTGTTTATTCAAATATGTGCCAGTTTCAATCTCTGGATTAAGCCCGTACCAAACGTAGCTATAATATATATTAATATATCGGTATAATGTATTGGTGACGTCATAGAAATATATAGCTGCGTGTGGTCACTCGAAAATTTATATAGAAAATATGTCGTAATATGCCTTGCTATGATTCATATTAATATATATTATAGCTACGTCTGTGACGGGCTTTAGCAATATTACAACATTTAAAATAATTAAAATAAAAAAAATGGAACAGAATTTGTACAAAATTATGATCTGCCAAAGGAATCCAGATATGATACTGGCCGTAAAATAAATCCGATCTATTTATTAAATGTCATGAAACTGAGCAGGATCGTACCTAACTGATATAACAAGCGGCACTAAAGATGATCACCGATGTATATTTTCGGGCCAATAGACAATAGACAGTTGACAATACGGAATAGAGAATAGTCCAATAGACGACGAGCATCGACTGACAAACCAATCGCCTGCTGCTTCGGCGCCCCCCGTCTTATTCATTCCGTCAAGGAGACCGAAAAATAACTAATGCGCAGGTGACGTCTGGCGTGTGATTCTGTAACCATCTCACCGTGAAAACTTAGGTGAAGTGAGCGTGGAGAGAGCTGTCAATAGTGTCAATTCCTAGCAAAAACAAACTCACTTCACCTAAGTTTTCACGGTGAGATTTTTACAGAATCGACCGGCTGATCACATTTCACGCCGCGACCTATACCTACATAGGGAAGCCGATCCCAACCTAGTTGAGAACAGGCTAGCTAGGCGGATGATGAAGTGGACCCACGTCAGTCTTACATTGTAAACAATGGAATGCAACTTACTTTGATAGTGTATACTGTGTATGAGTATTCCCTCTTACTGGTATATTAAGAATTAAAAATTTACGATTCTACAATAGGTTGAAGAATTAAAATTAAAGTAAAAATATATAGGTATAATTACTAAATTGAGATAATACGACCTCCTCACAATTTACTAGGTTTCCTAGTTTCTATTTATTAGAAACATTACATTGAGCAGTAGTGTATCACAATTTTAAAACAAGCTATAGTATGTCATGGACTGCCATGATTATTAAGTCACCAAAAACATATGTTTATCTGTAGAATGAGTATTTTACAGATACTATTTTTCACAATCTTAAAGGCGGTAGTGCTATAAGGTAGCTCGCGAAATTAAAATTTTCTTGCCTCTTTTGCAATTTGACTACCTTAGCGCATCATCCATAGGTAGTCATGAATTTAAGAGTTCAATACCTTTTTTGACCTCTCTAACCAAACAGTTTTATAAACAGAGGTGAATTTAAAAATGTTTTAGAATAGCCTTCTAACATTAAAAAATACTTAAAACAACTTCTATTTTAATAAGGCCTTAAGCACCTTCAAAATAAGGCATACTTTCCTTTACACTTAACCTGGTTTTATCTTAACACCAGGCAATAGGGTCCCAATCCCGCTCGGGTCATGTGATTTTTGAGAATCACTTATATATTTAATAACTTACCAGGCAATAGGTTTAGGCAAAATCCGCATCTACACAAAGAATTCCTATTGATCCTCATTTAATGAGGGAGAATTCCTCACGAGGAATAGTGCATTAGCCTAGAATATCCGCATAGTGTTGGCACAGCCGTGGTTCATGCGGTACTGCACGTACATCATGCCGGAGTTGTGCCAGTAGTACAGCGCGCCCAGCACCAGCACGTGCCACCACTGGTGCGAGTGGCCCACGTAGTCCACCCGGCCCGGGAACCAGCGCTCTGGCACCTGGACACAATAAATACACTCCTCAAAATAAGTAACAGAGTAGGTATTTATGTTTCATTCATCAAGAAAACACTACGTATTCACGCACACTGTTCAGAAAGCTCAAACAAATATGACATGAACATTATTTGTATAAGAATAAGGTTAATATAAACAAGCGCTTTATACGAATATGAACCTTAAGGTAATACTTACAATGTTCATATTTGAATGAGTTTTTTGTACACTTTGCTATGAGTCCTCAAAGTTCGTGACTACGAGGGTTTATCGATAGCAGTAATAAATAATAATATATTAGCTTTTCATTGTAAGTCACAATAACAGAAAATATTGTGAAAAATCTTTTCACATAATACGATGCAAAGCTTCATTTACATAAATAAATAAATTACAATCGAAACTGTTATTACACTTTTGGTAACGTTGGAATTTAAGAATGTTAAATGGTTGTAAAATAGCACGGAATACTATGTATTAACAAAATATCAACACTTACGTAGAGGTATCTATGATATGACATAACTCTTCATAGAGATGAAGTTTTTGTACAACAATTGACAAATCATCAAAAAGAACTACAAATAGGAACGAAGATGGCTTACAATCACTTAACAATAGCATTATGCATATAACCCCAGTGTTTCCGTGTTACTTATTATTTTTGCATACAATCACTACAACATTGACCTAATGACATTACATGTACTGCTACAAGCCACTGGGACATTTCCGACAGAGAAAAGCCCACATTTTTCCGATTTTCTGCTACTATCAATCCATAAAAAATCCCCATTCATCTTGGTACTAACTATACGTGAAAAACTTTACATTCTTTCTGTTATATCGTGTGAATGGCACGTATAATATCAAAGCAGTATGTCGCCAAACGGACGACTCTTTCGTCAGCGTTCATCAGGTAACGTCCACTCTGGCTTTTTTAGAAATACAACTCTTTTAACGTGGTATACCTATACAGCAAAGAACAATGGCCATTTTGGCCTCGGAAAAAACATTAATTCTTATAGAGATAGTAATGTTAGCAAAATGTAGTACATTGTTAATGTAATTAATGGATGGCATCAGTTTATTTTTAAAAGCCGGGAAATAATAGATAAACGTCTTCAAAATTATACCATAATGCTTGAAACAAAACGCAGGATAAAATATTTATTTATTTATTTATGAACACATCCACATTTATTTACGTCCCTAGAGACGTCCATACATTCTTAAAATCCAAATTAATTTTATTTCTGAATCTTAATTAAATCCCAGGCTGTATTCAACTGGATAAAATCATGATAATTATTTAACCCAAGGTTTAATGTACCTGCCTACTTAAATTCGACCTCAATGTGAAAAACCTCTCAATTCAAAATCCTACAGATTAATAAATATACCGCATAAACTCAAAAAACATTATACGTAATTTCTCGATTCTCCGTGCTTTAAAAAATATATTGAATGCCGAACGTAGTTATATATAAATAGGCAAATAAAATGACAAATGTTTCATCGTTATAACTTTTATAAGATTTTCCGAGTCCAAGCATGTTAGGAAAGTGGTCATTGTTCTTTGCTGACCACTTTTTGTAGAGCTCTTTTAGAAATAAAACTCTTTTAACGTGGTTTTTACGGCAATTATGTTCCTTAACCGCATTTTGTAGTGGTATTTTAGAAATACAACTCTTTTAATGTGGTTTTACGGCAATTTTGCCCTACAACCGGTGTGTTTACTCTTTTAGGAATAGAAACACTTAATAACCAGGAGTTTACACTTTACATACAATGAAAGACAACGTACCTTGAAGGCGTATATCACAAAGGCAGTCCCACTTATGACGTACATCCCTATGACTCTAGGGAAGAACATCTGAAACAACGCAATAAAAATTATATTATCATTAGGTAATCTATCATTTATTTTATTATACACATAGAAATAGTTGATAAGATAATCATGCTAATTTTTAATGCGGATTTTTAATACTTTCCGTGACGACGTGACACAATAGAAGTTTCATTGTAATTACGTCTATAAACGTTACGGAAAGTATATTAAAATTGCGAGCACTAGGTCATAAAAATTGTATATGATAAATAATAATATTATTTAAGTATAAAAATGATAGATTGAGATAATGTAGACTTTACATATTTTATAGTGCTTATGCGGCACCGGCTACATCATCAATTCAGCACACTTATTTGATTAGGTAATTGGTTTGCTGAAAGCTATGGGTAATGTGTGGCCAATAAATACTGCCGTCAGTACAGTACTCACACACATACAATATCATTATGTGCAATATAACTTGACAAGGTTGAAGTTCGTGCAGTATTATTATTACTACACTACTAGTATTTTGAACCCTATTACAACGACTGTACATGCGTGAAATTTTATGTGAGCCTGACCGCAAGCGTATCAGCCTAGTCAAAATAAATTGCGCGAATTGTACACCTAATTATCATAACTAAAGCATGTTTCTAGGGCAGGCGGAAAAACGGACAATGACACTAAGTATTACGTTAGCGTCTACAAAAAACGATAAGTATCAGTCTCCATACACTTCTCTATCACTTGCGCTTCTTACTACGTTTTATAATACGTGGTGGGGTGTGCAACACGGTTATTCAGAAATGACAAACCCGTTGTGCGATTAAACAATAGTGATTTTCATAATATTAGACAGACTATGAAACAGAGATTTAATAAAAATAGAACTGGATAACTGGCAAAAAGGTTGGTTATCTCTGCGGCACGCTCAGAGGTCATTGTCCGTTTTTGCACCTGCCGTAGAAACACACTTTAGTTTATACTAGCTGCTACCCGCGACTTCGTCTGCGGAAAATTAATGAAAATGATAATAAGTAGCCTATGTGTTTTTGCAGGTCCCAGGCTACGTCTTTGCCCGTGCCCAAATCCGTCCAGCGTGAAGAAGTAACAAACACACACACCCACACACAAACTCTCACATTTATAATATTAGTGGGACAACCATCTAAAACATGAATCTACTGACCTGTACCATGGGGTTATCGAACCCTCCCATGGTGTACGTCCAGTGCAGCGTGGGCAGCACCCCGTAGGCTGCCCAGCCGATGAACACGCACATCTTCACCGCGTATGGGACCCCCAGCCGCGGGACTTGTAGCACCATCGCTACCACGAAGATCACCGTCACCGATGTCATGTAGAACTGTTTTAGCTCCTGCAATTTAAGAGGGACTATTTAACATTTTATAATGATGGACAATGGATGAGCCCTGAAATTCCTGTAGGTAGGTGGCTGACAGCGGAGCCAACATGGCGTCGTCACAGGGAACTCTTATGTAAATTACCTTATTATTTAGATTTCTGTGTGTGAAACGCATTGTATTGACCGTTTCACGTAAGAATTCCCTTCGACGCTATAATGGCTTGCTTGTCATTCCTAGTTAGGTCATATCGTTTTGTGTTTTTTGTAGATTTATGTTTTATAATAATGTTTAGGACGTTAAAAAGTGATGAAAGTAAATTGGTGCTGAAAGAAAACTTCGAAAACCGTTAAAGACGTTGTAATAAATTGAAATTCAGGGCAGCCAACATAGCGTCGAAGGGAATTCTTATGTGAAACGGTCAATAGGTCTATTGGTTTCTGGAACAAGACGTCAGAGACACATATTAACTGTTTGTCTTTTGTTCAAAACTACTTAGCATATTGCTACAGTAAAACACTTTATAAATAGAACATTAAACTGTTATTCCGGGGTAATTAAATAAAATCATGTTAGGAACGTAAGGTAAAAGGTTAATACACCGATCATTCACCTGCAACCTAACGGATTCAATAAAAAGATTAGACTACTAAAATTAGGATGGCAAAGTTGTTTTTTATGAGACGAATTTATTACCAGATCAACATCTTGTAACATGGCACGGTTACAGTCGTTACAGATCAACTCTTGGCTGTAGAAGGCAATCTTATGCATGCTCTAACATTAACATTGCAAACAATTACATCTGTTAGGGTTTATGTTTACAACTACATACAATAAATACTGGTAGAGCTGATCTAATATTCCAAAACCGTATTTTCTACATGTGTGGTCTATTCTAACGTAATTAAAACGATTACACTGTTAAATAACAATTTAAATTCGAGTAAACCAAGTCGGATGGTAGGTATGAGAAGGTCATCGGCGCGGGCGCTTTGTTTTGCAACACCATTACAAAAGGGGGGACCCTATGCGCATACTTATTATGTCTCATTGAGTCGCACAGTGTGACCTTGCACCGAGCTCTTGAAGTCTTGACCTTAAGTATTTACGAAACAAAGAAATTAATTATATACACAAAATATTGTAAGTTTTAAGTCATTCTGATCACGTATTGATTATAATATACCTACGTCAGTGGAAAGTCCACGTGGGTGTTTTGTCTTCTAACTGGTCATAATGATGATTATGGCAATTTACGTTGTTGAAATTATGAATATAGATATTGTAATCACATTGTGAATAGGTTATTGTAGCAAATATAAAAACGAAATAAGTTTGGCTCAAACAAGTTTGAGAATCTGCTAATTATTAGACATTATAATAAACCGCTACCTATTGATTCAACATATGCATACAGACTTCGAAACGTCTAAAATCATATACCTATCTACATTGAGATACGATAAGGGATCTTCTAATACTTAGAAAGAATCGCAATATAAAGAGCATTGCTATAAAATATGACTATCAACAAAGCCTTAAGGAGGAACCGTGAGCTAGCACATTTTTTAATCACCTCTTTAGACAAGAAGTCTAAGGTGTTATTTTAGAAATCATAATGCTACAGTAATTACATTACAGCAGCAATTATATCTACGCTAGGAAGACTTATAATCGCGTGATACCTACATCCTAATTATATACCTACCTACCTACCTACCAACAGTACCTACCTACCCCTTTTATTTTTAAACGTTACATAACGTCATGGTCGATAAAAAAAATTTAAAAAGTACGACTTTCCATTTGGAACCAGTTTGCTAAGATTATTTTAAGTAGACAGGTAGAGTCAACAAAAGAGATAAGGAGGTACCTACCTATAAAGGCAACTAACTTAAACTTCTTTTTAACCCATGTGTGTGCTAAGTATCTAGTGAAGTCGTTGCCCTCGATTCTCGAAGTGTCCTAAGTTTAAAAAGTTATCGATACTAATATTATAAAGCTGAAGAGTTTGTTTGTTTGTTTGAACACGCTAGTCTCTGGAACTACCAGTCGGACCGGAAAAATTATTATTGCGTACGATAGCCAAATTTATGAGAAATAGTAAAGATTATTTAATATCACGCTATAGCCCTTAGGAGCCGAGCAACGGGGGTGAAACCGCGGGGAACAGCAACTTATAATAACTCAAGAATATTGCCTGCGTAGTGCAAAGATGATAATTTTTGCCTATACTTAATAATTTTGTATACTGTACTTCTAACTCTTAAGTCACGTTTTCTTGCAAATAAGAAAATTATCACGTGTCTGGTGGCGGTAATCGTTAGTGTGGCTTTTGTATTTAGATTTAACCAACCAGTTATGCTTGACGTAGGTATATGATCTTACAACTTTCAGGTTACCCATTATTAGTAGCTTCAACAACGAATACAACCTACTTATGTTGCGAGCAAAAAAAACTTACACTGAGGCACTGAGGGTAAGATATAGTCATAATACTCATAATGCAATCTTTGAGTTCCTCGTGCGTGCATAACAAAGTCTAAGTTTACTGAATCAACGAACGAACTTACGAAAAACTTTGCGAAGCATGCACTCAGACGGACTCAAATGTTGCAATATTGATATCGAATTTCTCATAAGTTCATAACTCGTTAGTTGAGTCTGAGCGGTCTAAAATTTCTGACAAGGGATACACCGGTAATCTGAAAAAGGTGAGTCAAATTTGATTAAAGAACCGTTGATTTCTACCGTTAATTTAAGATGCACTCTCACTCAATTGTCAAAATAAGTATGTAGAAATAAATCGCTTAGGAACTAGGTTGACATGCCGAAATTATAGCAAATGAGATGTTATTCAAGTGAAAGTAAACCAAATTCAACACACGGCTTTTGTGATATTTTCGTATGAACCCGCTCAAAGCGTTGAGTACTTTCTCTTTTACTGTAAGTCAAATATAGGAACGGTACATCAAGTGCCATTGATTACCGTCTAATGTCTAGACATAATACTTGCAGCACAACGAAAGTCTTAGAAAGTGAATGAGATGTCTTAAAATGTTCGTATAGCGAATAACTCTTTAATGATCATCCGGAACAGTCGCTCGCGATTAGGAATTCTAATCAATTCAGTTTTGGTAGTGGAGTAAATCGGATTATGAAGCAAGAAGTATTGTAGTATTTTGTGGTATTGTGCACGAACGATAATCAGTAGATGTAATTTATTTCTTCTTTACACGGAGAATTAAAATTCCTATTAAGTAGTCGATCCTTCCTATTGCCCATCATTTATAACGTCAATGTCCTTTGTGAGTCCCATTAGTGTTCCACCTCAAGCTGCGTCGTCAAAGAAGGCCATTGTTAATTTATTGTTGAACACCTCGACATGAGTATAGGTACAACTCGTTAATCGGATTGCAGCATCAATCTTTACAAGCGCAACCATCAATCTCATTGCAATCCGATTTAAAGTGTCCCCAATTGGCAGAAATCGCTGAATGCGATAAGACCGCCCATTGTATCACTCTTATATAAAATAAAGTATCTCCTATAAACCAAACAAAGAGTACTCTATGAATCTATTGACGTTTAACAGATTACTCTTCTTTCTAATAAATCTCCACTACTCAAGCTAGTTAATAAATAATTGAATTCTTAATTAAGATTGCTTCCTTCCCAAGTCTCTCAACAGCACGCGAACACGCGACATCACAAACCACAATACTACAACCGTGGCACCATTGGAATTCATAACAGACAGACGCGTGCTCATTGGTCACATTTCAACTCGAGACATCACGTTGCGTTATTTTCGCCAATGAGGTGACGTGGCGTGTTAAAAGTTGGAGCATATAAGTGAAGGTAGACTTACCGAATGACACCAGAACGCGTAATAAACGCCAGAAGTGTAGATGGCGAGTAAGGAGAGCGCGATGCCAAATAGGTCGTACATGAGGAACGTGTTGTAGTCGTGCTCGGAGCGGCACGAGAACGTGTGGTACAGGGCTGACAGCAGCATGCATATCTGGAAGGAGACAATACAAATAAGAACTTAAAAAACGGTTGGATAACTATAGACAGTTACGCTAGGTAGGCTACGGCAGTAAAAGAGGGCAATCTGATAGATCTTTGACTACACTCGTAATCATCTGCCTAGCCTTTTCCCAAACTAGATTGGGGTCGGCTTCCTGTCTAACTAGTTGAATATCAATATTTTACATGGAGCGACTGCCATCTGACCTCCATCACATTAGGTGATGGAGGTCAGATGGCAGTCGCTCCATGGGTTTACCGTTCTCCATATTGAGTAATACCGGTATTCAAATGTTAGACCATCGCAGTTGTCAGGCTTTCAGACTCGTGATTACCCGTAACGCGAGAGGAGATGACCTAAATTTTAATCATAATAACATCCTGTTTGGATTTATTAATAGATTCAAAATCCTCACTTGACTCACTTCGATAGAAGGACGCCAATTTGAAATTTACGCGGTAGCTTACGAATTTAATAATATTCACCTATTTGGCTTTAGTAACCTTGTTAAAGCCAAAAATTGCCAAATAATTATTAGGTATAAAACAACACACGTTCTATTTATTTATTCGCAATGGTTTAAGAACTAGTTTGAGTAGAAAAATCATTCAACAGAACAGCAACAAACCTGCATACTTAGAAATGCCTAATAAGCTGGTGTCGTTGAAAGGTCGTCGGAGCTATCTATTATAATTATATAACGTATTGAATACTTAGAAAGAAAATCGATGTAGCAACAACAGGCTTCACTCAATGTCATTAAATATATATACTTTCTTATGAAAATTAATGTTCTTGTCATATTGCGACTTGGCGAGTTTCAGCTGATGCAGTGAAATAGAATTTAATCTCAAAAACATTGCTATGGAATGCTGAAATAAACGTTTTCGAAGGTAACGTTCTACAAACAGAAATGTTTTATCACCGGAAATTGACTCATTTGTTAGATAAAGAAAACGTAGGTAGAAAATCTTAACAGGCGTACCGTAAGGGCGCTTGTAGACGTCCGGTTTTTTTCACCGGACAACGGACCGATTTTTTACCATTGTATGGTTTATAATGAATCCGGCGTAAATTGTTCGCCGGACCAATTATAAACCACATACCACCGCGAATCCGGTAAAAAATCGGTCCGTTGTCCGGTGAAAAAAACCGGACGTCTACAAGCGCCCTAAGGGGGACCGTCATGGTAGCTCGCGAAATTCAAATCCTATGTTTTTTTGCAAATTGTAGCACTGTTTTAGGTTATAATTTGATCTAAATACAATATGCGACAATAATAAGTAATAATCATTAGAATAATCAATATAAGTAGCACTCGTAATAATTAATATTGGAGAAAAATCGGCATATTATCACGACATAGTCGTATTTTTCACAAATACATAATATTATATTTTTGAGAGCTGTATTAATGATTTTGATGATTAGGTATTATTGAGCTATTGATTAAAATAAAAAAATCACTAGGTTTTCCTAGTGACACGGATGACGAAAGTAATTTCCTTCTTTTGAAGGAAATTACTTTCGTCATCCGTGTAACCAGAAAAAAATGCTTTCAAAATTTAGAGATTTGCTTGGATCTTCCCCTTTACATTTTTATGAAACCTAACCCGTTCTAACCGACTTCAAAAAAAGGAGCAGGTTCTCAATTCGTCGGAATCATTTTTGTTTTAAAACTATCACACTGTGTGCCTCATTCGCCCCACTACGAACATCGTGCCACTATACAGCCTTGTTCGCTTGGTTACAACATCGGAACAAGACCAACCGCAGGCAGAATATCGCTGCGAAAAACATCAACACTTGGCCACATAGACATGAATGAATGTATAAATATAAATATAGTCTTATGGCAAGCATTGACAATGTCACTTTATGGGCAGTTCCAGCGATTGTTCAATGTTTTCTCGTTTTAACTTTCAATTGAACTGTTGACATCTGCACCTCATAAACCTGCTTTCTTCAACAAGAATTTCTTTGTTAGATACTTGTTAATAACATGTGATAAAACCTTGGACATACCGCAGTGTGAATAACGAATAGTAAATACGTAAATAGTGAAAGATGGTCCGTTGTTCGCTGGTACAATGATGGTAACCTGTTTTAATGAATGACCAACAACTCGTGTATTGTAAACTTCTCTTTCATTTCAATACCAAATCCATACAAAGATAGATTTCAGTAATTTAACTACATCTAAAAATACGAAAAAATATTACAAGGTAAATACTTTCGGACTGTTTCAATCAAAATTAATAGATCTTAGCTAACTGATTGTGCAGATAAATAAATGTTAGTTAATAATTTAATAATAAGCAAATAATTTAATTAACACTGGTTAGATTCGCATTATGAACATGGCATACCTACCTACATTACCGACCTATCTATATCTCAACATGGCATGTAGGTAATGTTGACAGTGAAAGTATTTCATAAGTAGACTGATTGCAGTCAATCTCCCGCATGTATCAGCCAACTTGGAAAGTTTTTTACAATTTAATATTATACCACGTACAATTTATTTCAAGGCAAAAGATGAATATTAATTTTGTTTTGCTTGTCTTTTGTTTTTATTTCCTATCCCGATTGTTATTTACTTAGGTCTTGGGTTTCGGTAATTAGGTCACTCAATATGCTATCTACATATTTTCAGTATACCGGACTGGTTGTTTTGAATTACAAAATGAAAAAAAAATGTGAGTCAAGAAAAAAATATATAAAAAAAGGAAAAATGTGTAAAGATGAATTTGTAGGTCACCTTAGTAATAGAGGGTTATATTTATACTGTCTAAACAAATACAATTAATTTTGCACAAAAAATGCAACAGTATACGAGCACTGGTTATTATCGCTCTTTTTTTATAATTTCGTACTTTCACTAACGGGAGAAAAGCGGGTCGAACATCTGAGCCGCAAACTTTCAAGACGTCGACCGACGACCAAAGGTGTAGAGCTCATTTCGTAATAGCCACGTCACTACAGACATGGAAATATAATATTACGCCTCGCATGTCCATTTGTGAGTACTAAAATCACACTAGACTGACGGAGGGGGCAACAAACCTTGTTTCGTTAATTTATTCATAATTTTTGCTCTTTCAGTGACGTAAGACTCAAGAAGTCAACGATAATTTGCATATCACACTTTTAATTGGAAATACAAAATATGAGTCGTAGTCGTATGGTTTGATTGCCAAAATTATATTATGTTTACCACTGACGAAGGGGCAACAAACCTTGTTTTGTTAATGATGTGATTTTTTGCGCTTTGACAGACATAAGACTCAAGGAAGTCAAGAACGATAATTTGCATATCACACTTTTAATATGGAGATAAAATAATATGAGTCGTAGAATATGGTTTGATTGCGAAAATTATATTACCTACCTATGTTTACAAATTAACATTTAAGATTAAATGTTAATAAATAAATAAGTAGCATTATACAATAGGTAAATGTAAACCATCTTGGACTTATATGATTAGATAACATTGGATTGGTTCCGACAGCAGCAGCAGGGTCGATTTCAAACCAACCGTAAAAACAAGGATTGTGAAATATCTTCTTTATTTATGTCGAAACTTAAGTAATTATTATTTGATGCGGTGTATTTATGATACCTTCATTTATTACAGTTAGAAATATTATACTATCATGAGTGATTTACGAGAAAATTTGAATAAACTATGTACTTTTTCATTCGTGTGACTGGTGATTTTCCCGATTATTTAACAAATCTTTAAATAAAATAAAAAATAACCTGGGGAATCGCTATTTTTTTTATTCTGGTGACACTTTAATAACCATGAACTCGAGTTACGCCTAAAATTCTAAAATAATACTCAGTTTAATATGATTTCTGCGTGTTTTATTTTGCGATCACTTTTTTCTATCATTAGTGTAACCAAAATAAACTTAGCCATAAAGAAATCTCCTGTGCGTTGCACCCCTGGGTAGTGTAGAAGTATTTCTACACTACATAAAGGGGCCCCAGTGGCATGTGAACATTCGGTGATCGCAGACCTGCGCTTTGTTTTTGTGGTGAGATATCGCTATTTTAATTAATTTCTGTGCTTAGGACGAAAATGGAATCATTCGTGTTTATGTTAATGTCTTATTGTGTATTTGGACAACAGATTCTTCATTATGCACGTAGATTACCAACAAGTAGCCCGAATATTTTGTGTCATTCTTTTCGCGTCTAAAATATTCTGCCACGTAATAAATTAGAAAATTTGTCAAAAATTTATTTCATGTCACCTTCATTAGTGTCGATTTTCGAGTAACACTAATGACAATCGATGTCACACGAATGAAACGCATGTATTACTCGACAATTACTATGCGATCGCGATAAGAATAGGAACGTCAATGACCTCGAATTATCAACTATCCCTTGAATAGTAAGTCTTACAAAGAAAATTAATTTGCGAATCAATAACATTATTTTTTTTCACTTAATTTAGCTGAGTCTTCAATTTACCAAATCTATTGTAATCGATTTTTTAATACAACACAGCTCAATTTTCAATACAAAACGTCATAATATGGCGTAAGGTCAGTCCTATTTTTACTTTGATCGCATAGTAGGCTGCTTTTCCACCTTCCACCGCACTTGAAATGTGCTAAGCTGTGTGGATGTGTACGATATCCACCAATATGGATCGTTTATTTTCATAGCTTAGCTTAGCACCGATGGAAAGGGATTCACCGAAGCTTTTTTTTTTTTTTGAGGATGGGAAATCATCAAATGACCCCTCCCGCTCTGGGCGGAGCGGAAGGGAGTGTCAGACTCTTACTGACTAAAACCCACCCGTGTTCCTTCCTTAGCCCTTTTGTCCGGGTCAGCGGTATCCCTTTCGGACAATCCCGCTTTCCCGGCAGGCTTGGGCCCTAGTGGGCCCCCTCTTCGATGCTGACATCTCTTTGAGGCGCGCGTGGAACACGTACGCGCCGTTCGGCACGGGCCTGGTCCTGATCGGACGGTGAGCTACCCATTACTCACAGCCCTCAGGCCTGCGCCTACGGTGGCCGGGAGTCGTCACGCGGCTCCCGACGCCCTGAGCGTCTACCGCGGCGGCTTGGACGGGAGAATCTCTCCCTCTCCCGTCCCGCCGCCTCCTTAGCTAGCATGACTGCTTTATTCACCGAAGCTATGTTTTTTATTTGGCGGGATGCGAGCTAAGGATGGGAGCTACGGATGCGAGCTACGGATATGAGCTAAGAATGTGAGCTGGAGATACGCGTCATGAAATGAACTGGCGGATGGGACGAGACCACGCGGGCGTCTTCTTTTCCTCTCGCCGCGCCACCCCGCCATCCTACTACTAGCGATGCATCGCTTAGTTCGAGTCACGCCTCTTTCTCGCACAGCACATTTTACCCGCTCCGCTACACCGCGGAGCTTTGGTAGAAACTGTCACATAGTTTCGTAGTTTTCTTTGACCTCGTTCACCGCTTAGCTACGCTAGCTATACAGGTGCAATGTATCATCATAAAGTTTAATGAGTAGCGGCACCAGTTATGATCACAAACGTCACCTGCGCATTAGCTGGTTTTTCAGTCTTTTTGGCGGAATGAAGACGGCGGGGGGCGCCGAGGCTGCACGCGATTGTTTCGTAAGTCGATGCTCGTCGTCTATTGGACTATTCTCTATTAGGTATTGTCAACTGTCTATTGTCTATTGGGCCAAAAATGTACATGCGCGATCTGTGATCATGATTCCTGCCGGTACCTATACTATATAATTTTTTATGTTTTTTTTTTACTGGTTCATGTTTTTTGTTTTGTTATGGTTTTTAATGCCCAAATTCAATTGAAAATCGAACTACCTAAATTGTTTTACTTTTATTCTACCCCAAAAATGACCATGCTACAGATGCAAGTGTGCACTTTTAAATATTAGTTGTTTGAATATAATAATCATTACTAATCATTAGTGTCACGTCGACTTCATTTGTATTTATAGAATTTCATTCGTGTTACGTACTCACTCATTCGTGTTACCCTAATTTTAAATTTCGGGTACTTTTAAGCAGATCCGCACCGTGATTTTACGTAATGCGTACATAACTTTACTATAGTAAACGTTATACACCATCAGTTAGCAAGAAAACGGGAATTTGCACATAGCGAAAAAAAAGTGGCATATTAATTCGACTCGTGAAATCGACCCAGCAGCACATTATGGGCTCGATAAAAACAATACAATTAACGACATTAATTCAAAACCAATGACGTAGGTAATGCAATACATTAGTAAACTCACCAGAAAACACGAGAATAATATCCCAGCGACGATCTTGTCTGTGACTGTTGCGTGAATGTTAATGATGACCAGATCGTTGATCGTCAGGAACAATAGCAAGAAGAAGCCGAATATGTGGGTCCATATGTTCATAGTCTCATTTGTCCACCAGAATATGCTAAAACAAAATTAAAATACGGTCATATTTGGAACGAGGAAACCTCAAAACATAGAATAATTTGCATTGCATAATAGCACATTTTTGGTCGGTTAGGAGGCCAAACATTTATTAGGTGTGTGTGCGAATAAATTATTGTTTAACGAGTTTAAGTCAATTATGTATATGATTTCTTGTCCTGCTTCCTGTCTTCTTATGAAGAATTTTAACGTCCCTGAACGTAATACAAATTACGTTGTTGAATAAGCCGGTCCAACAGGGCGGCATGCGACCACGGCTATACCCTGGATATCACAATTTCAGGCTATCAGACAGGAATATTTTCTTGTTTCATGCTTTTCAGTTCGATTTTTGTCGTAGTCGGGTTTTAATTTTTATTTACTTTATGTTTTTTTTTTAAAGAGGAAAACCATAATAATCTGGCATTAATAATAATAATAAGGCTTTTTAAACGCTAAGACCCTCCACAACCGTGAGGTGTGCAGTCTCAGAGAATATTTTCTCAAAGCCGAGGTGGGTATGCACCGGGATGTGGTCACAGTGGACAAGGGGCTCACACCGCTGTCCTTGGCTAAAGAGAACTGGCGCAAACCTGTAGTGCTCAGTACTAATGATCGCAGGGAGGTATGGCAGAGTAAGGAGCTACACGGGCGCTTTTATCGGGCCCTTCATGGACCCGATACAGACTTCTTAGCGTCCGTGTCTTGGCTACGCTTCGGTGACCTCTTTGGGGAAACCGAAGGTTTTGTCTGTGCAATTATGGACGAAGTTATCATGACGAACAACTACCGGAGATATATTGTGAAGGACGGGACGGTTGACATATGTCGGGCATGCCACCGTCCGGGTGAGTCCATCAGACATATTGTTTCCGGTTGTTCTCGTCTGGCTAACGGCGAGTACTTGCACAGGCATAACCAAGTGGCCAGGATTATCCACCAGCAACTTGCTTTGAAATACCGCCTCGTGGATTCAGAGGTACCTTACTACAGGTATGTGCCCGACCCAGTTCTCGAAAATGACCATGTCACGTTGTACTGGGATCGATCTATTATTTATTATTTATTTATTTATTTATTTATTTATTATAAAGGTACATATTAAGGTCTATAAAATAATATAATGTCCAACAAAACTATATATATAGTTTGTCTGTTGGATCGCAATAATAGATAATATAATAATAATATCGCAGTTTAAATATGGACGTTATTATACTAATGCAGAAAATTTTATAATGTTAATTTAATAATTAGGAAAGTAGGTACCTATGTATACATTTTATAATGCTAATTTAATATTTAGGAAAGTAGGTACCTATGTATACATGTTACGGCAGTGTACTAAGTAGATATTTTTTAAGTTTTTTCTTAAATATATTTTTTGTTTTTTCTTCCCTGATTCCGTCGGGTAAATTGTTAAGTAAATATGGGATACGCTTTTGTAATGTACGGTCTCCATAGACATTATTAACCCTCGGTACTACATATTTACCAGACGACATCCCTCGGGTGTTATACTTGTTACACACACTTATTAATGGTGAATTATGCTCCCGACTACCATGGTTATTGGTTGCAAAAATGTATTTATGCTTTAGTCTGACCGGCAATATTTTACAAATTTTGTATAGTTTATTATAATCATTTTTGTATTTATTTTTAGTTTTTTTATCCACTAATAGTTTTAGGAACCTAACTTGTATATTTTCTAATTTGTCAATGTAAGATTTGAATGTAAGCCCATAGCAATCAAGAGCATAATCCATTACAGACTCCACCATACATGTGTACAGTATTTTTAAAGTACTACGAGGAACTCGATAACTTAGGTGGTAGAATTTACTGAGTATAGTTCTTAGTTTATTGCATAAGAAATTTATATGTTCTATCCATGAAAAATGCTCATCAACTTTAACCCCTAGATAAGTTACACAATTTACTCTCTGAATAGGTTTGCAGCTACAATTGACTTGGTTACTATGGATGCAATCAAAAGTGTGAGTGTATAATGATAGGGGATTTTCCTTTAAAGGTAAGTATGGTGAATGTATAATTATGTATTGTGTTTTTTCTGAATTTAGTATTATTCCGTTATCATGAGACCATTTAACAACGTTGTTCACATCTTGTTGAACTAGTCGGCACGTTTCGGCAAGGTCTGTGCCGGCTCGCAAGGCACACTGACAGGACTATTATTGCTAATAAGCCTGATATAGTGATAATAGATCGAGTAGCGCGCCGCACGGTGATGGTCGATGTTACCATCCCGCATGACGATAACCTCGTAAAAGCTGAGAAAGAGAAACAAATCAAATATCTCGACTTGGCGCACGAGGTTGTTGACATGTGGGATGTTGACTCGGCTATTATTGTGCCGATTGTCGTATCGGCCAATGGCCTTATGGCCAAGAGCCTCGACCAACATCTCATGAGGCTCTCGTTAGGCGGCTGGATCAAGGGTCTGATTCAGAAGGCAGTTCTCCTCGATACGGCGCGCATTGTGCGGAGGTTCCTATCTCTGGAGCCCTAACCACCGGTAGCTTGGACCCTGCTCCCCATATCGGTGGATCCCTATTTTTTGTATTTTTAAATGTTTTGTTTTTTATTTTATTTTTATATAATGAAATATTTAAAAATATAAACAATATGTGTTATAAATGAATAAATGGAATAATAATAATAATAAAAACATTTATTTCTCACCACAAACCAAAATACAAGCAGTGATAAATTAATAATTTAGACATTAGCCAGGGGTGACACATTTCTGGATTGTGGATCGCTGGTGCCTGTGGTAGGTAGTAAACACCTGTAATACAGGTCACCAGGTCCCCACCTCTTAAAGATTAAAAATACAGTTAAATTGGCTTACAAGTATTACTGCTACATCCCATAATTAGTTTTACGTTTTCTTAAGTGCACAAGTTCCAAAAAGTGAGTGGGTTTATGGAAATAACGGTAAAAAACAATAAGAAATAAAAACTACCTAACTTAAGTATGTGTTATGTATGAAAGTGTTTGTTTGTGCATGGTTATATGAGTGGGTGTGTGTGTGTGGGTGTGTGTGTGTGGCTGTGTGTATAATGGATGTAGTTGAGACTGAATGTATGCACCGTTTGAGTCTACACTAAAACATCCATGAGAGCTTCTGTCTCAGTGTATGGTTGGGTTTGGAGCCAGGCTTGGAGAATATTTTTATAATTATAGTTATTCAATGAGTGCAAGGACAGGATTTGATGTAATTTATTATAAAGATAGGGTCCGAGGAAGATGAAAAACCTATGACTAAATGAGGTCTTAAGTGAAGAGGCCGTAGCAACGATATGGTTGCGGCGAGTGGATTCCCGTGAGTAGATGGTAATGGAGTGCTGTTTGATGGCAGTGGCAAGTATAAACAATTGGCGAACAGTTAGCACTTGACAGTACTCATAGAGCTTGACTGTAGGATAGATACGCGGTTTGAAGCAGCACACCTTAAGAACAGCTCTTTGCGCACGTTCAATCTGTATAAAGTGAGTTTTAGCAGCTCCGCCCCAGGTAGAAATGCAATAAGTTATAATCGATTGACATAGTGCTTGATAGACCATTTTCAAAGTATCTGGATCTGCTGAATGGCGTAGTTGCTTAAAGATGTAAATTAGCTTCCGTAGTCTATTTGATAAATGTGCGATATATTCTTTGAATGTGAGGTTGCAGTCAATCACTATGCCTAGGTACTTTATCGACGTGAGTCGTTCAATGTTGTAAAGACTGCTACGAGGGGAGGTAATGTCATTACTGTTAGAATTATTTAACTCGGCGGTGACATTCAGCGAGCTAGCTAGTGACATACTGGAATTACGAATCGAGAAGTTTAGTATTTTCGTTTTTGCTATGTTCAAAGTAAGGATGTTGTTTTTTAGCCATTCACTGACTTTGTCAAAACCTTTTTGAGCGAGGCTATATGTTTCTGCCCAGGTTTCCGACGTAAATACAAGTGCTGTATCATCCGCATACGAAAATATTGTACCGTTTTCCAGGCTGAGGTTGCACAGGTCATTCATGTAGATTAAAAACAAGCTCGGGCCAAGTATACTGCCCTGGGGCACACCAAAGGTAATCGGTAAGTCATGACTGGAATAGGCCCCGATCTTAGCACACTGTGTTCTGCCAGTAAGGTAGCTTTGGAACAGAGAAAGCTGGATGCCTCTTATACCCAGGTATTCAAGTTTTGAAATTAGAATGGGTATCGCGACCGTGTCGAATGCTTTTGCTAGATCGAGGAATAAAGCAACACATTTTTGACTGTTATCCAGTTTCAGTGCAATATGGTTAACCAATTTATGAACAGCATCGGCAGTAGACAGGTTCTTTCTAAAGCCAAATTGATTTTCCGACAACAGTTTGCGGGTCTCCAAGTACGCGACAAGCCTACTGTTTATGATTTTCTCCAGTATTTTGGACATCGCTGGTAAAACTGAGATAGGCCTGTAATTTTCAACACAGTCGCGATCACCAGACTTGAATATAGGGTGGAGAACTGCCTTCTTGAACGAGTCCGGGAAAATACCAGTATGTAGGCTCAAGTTGCAAATGTATGTTAGCGGGGGAACAATAATTCCTCTATGTTTTTGGAGAAATCTAGAAGAAATACCATCCCAGCCAACCGCACAGTCACGCCTGAGTGAAAGAATTAGACGTTCCACCTCCAGCTCATCAGTATCTAGCATTACAAATGATCCTGTTTGAGAAGCCGCAAAGGGTACGGACTGAAGGTCCCTATGTATTCTTTCCGCGAGTTGTTTTCCTACATTGGCAAAATAAGAATTAATCTCATTTATGGTGTCCTGCTTATTATGATTGTGTTCCAGAAGAGTTGAGGCTGAGGATCTAGATTTATTTATATTCGCGACGTTTTTGATAACCTGCCACAGTTTCTTGGAGTTTCTGCCCGCTTTTTTAAATTCTAGTTTTTCATACTCTGTTTTAGTTTTACGTAAGCAATTTATGCAATAATTACGGTATCTTTTATAGGTGACCTTAAGGACTTCATTTGAGGGATCCTTTTTAAGTTTTTTAGCTAAGTTGTCTCTATTTCGCATACATTTAAGTACCCCTTGAGTGATCCAGGGTTTACTTGTCCTGCGTCTGCGGGATATTGATATTGTTTTTGTATTGTTAGTTAAAGCTAGGTGAATTGGTTCAATTAGATATTTAGTTGCTAAATTCGGGTTTCTTGTTGTATAGACTGAGTTGAAACTTATATTACACATATCATTAGTAAGCTTCTCCTCATCTATTTTCATAACTTGGGTTGAGTTTGATGATGTGATTTTGTTTGATGAAAAGGAGAGTAGAATTGCAAAATGATCTGTTACAGTGGACTCCAATATTAAAACCGTACTTGAAAAGGAGGTTTTAATATTGGCGTGGTCGAGACACGTAGAACCATGAGTTGGCAAAATATGTCCGGGTGTTAGTCCGTGGTGAGCTAAGAGATCCAAATAATCCAATGAGTGGGGAGCTTTATTATTGTGAGCTATATCAATGTTTATATCTCCTATGATCACAATGTTCCTAAATTTTTTGAGATCAGAAAGTACACGGTCCATAGAATGTATAAATTTTGAGGGGTCCTTAAATGCATGCGGCCTGTAGACAGCGATTACGGCTATATCGGTTCCAATAGTGACTATCAAGCAGTTTGTTTCGGAGACGTCGGGCTCTCGAACTTTTACGTTAGCTAGGATATTTTTAACATATACAATTACTCCGTCATTCTGATTAAACGTTTTTGATGATTTATGAGAGATGTATCCATCTAGATTCGGAATGATGGGGTTTCGAAGAAGCCAGCATTCTGACAGAACAATAATATCACAGGACACGCTTATTCTTTCTAATAATGTTAAAAATCCTGCATAATTTGCATTTACGCTACGAATATTTTGGGATAAAATAGTTAAACAGTTATTGGTGGGTAGCAAATTACTACATTCATCGGGATCGCAAGTTACCACGTTGGAAAAAGTAACGCTATCCAGGTTATCTAATATGTCATTCACATTTAAATTATCGAAGAGGATGGCTTGAAATTAGAGGGACACAGTATAAGGTCAACTATACGAGTATAAGTGATACATTCATAAATGAAAAAAGCGACTAATACGAGAGAAAATACCATAAGGCCTGTTACTTTAAGAACAACTATTTTATTTGCAAGTAATTTCCAGGGGTAGTGTAAATATATTGTAAGATGATGTATGTAGTACCAGTTGTGTGACTGTTTGATAATGTGTGTGTAAATAAGTGTTATATAAAAAGTAGGCGTATGCGCAATGTGAAAAAGATAATAAATTGTAAAAATAATATAAAAAGACATGCATGGTTTTATAGGTATGATGACATACTGAATACACAGTCAACTTTCAGTTATCTTGGCTAAGTCTCTTTCGGAGTTCACTATGAAGCGTTGAGCGCCGTCTTCCTTGCGCAAGTAAACTTTGCCATATGCTGACCAACAGTGTTTATATTTATGCTGGGCGGCGAAGTCTCGTGCTAGAAAAAATAACTTTCGGGCTTTTGCAGGCAGATTGTCTGATATGTAGATGGGTACCTTAGGGCCGTCGACTTGCAGGTGCGTTGTATTTAGTTTATTATTAATGTTGTTTTTATTAAAGGTTCTGACAGATTGAAGTAATTTTGATTTGAGTATGACTGAAGTGAAGTCTACTATTATGGTGTTATTCAAGGAGCTTTTCGAGTTTATTCTATAAACATCCTTAATATCAGATTGTACGATAGTGGTGTCAAGTACATTACCGATGTTACTGACTACGGTAGCTAGGTCCAGTTTTGATTCATTCGCAGTTTTTGGGACATTTTTGATTTCAAGACTGGTCACTTTTGATTGGTTTTCTAGCTGATTTATCCTTTCTTCAAGTCTACTTATATAATCCCGATTTTCCCTTTTCTCAGTTTCATATTCCTGCATCTTATTCAGCATCTCATCGTATTTTGTGGCAGTAAAGTCCACGGAATCTTGTAGTTTGCTGTATTGGTTCTTAATTTCTAGCAGCGTTGATTCAATATTCGTGTAAAATAAGGTTTGTTCCTTTTTAAGGTCTTTAATCAAGGTTGATATTTCGTCCTTGAAATCATTCATGTCGAGCAGAACTTCTTGATCATCCCGTTTCCTTTTGTTACGACAGGTAATATTATTATCCGTACAGACTACACTCGACTCCGCGGATACGCTAATGTTCGGCTCAGATTGATGGTGGGATGGTGATTGCCGACTTATTAGAGCTGGTGATGCTGGCGGTGTGCGTTTGAGTGGCATCATCGATATTATATGATAATACTTTTTTATCAATTATAAAATGCAATTTATAATGGCATAAAATGTAATCTTAAGTAAAATTATGTTATATTTCAATTTTTCTTCATGTGTTAAAAATAAACAAAAAAATAAAAACAACAAAAAGTGTAAATTGTTTCAATCAGAATCGAGCTCAGTACAGCTTGTGCAATACCCAGTGTTCTTCACCGTAGGGCCACGTAGCCGCTTAATTGTGTTGGTAAAATAAGCGATCCCTATAGACTCGTTACCAAGTTGTAGTTTAGCGAGTGACTTGTTTCTTTTGTGTACGCTAATGGGTCCAAAGTTCAAAATATTTAAAATTCACTGTCCGTTTAGATGTTTTATGTTGTTTTCGATGTGTTATAGTTGTTATTTCGTTATGGTTTTTACACAGTTTGTCACTTGTCTTTTAACGATTGTAATTACTGTTTTTTGTTGAGAAATAATCACTTTTTCCACTGATTTACAATTTTAGAAGGCAGAGAGAACTGATAGCACGTCCGTTCACAGTAACACCACGGAGGGGGGGGAACATTGGCTAAAAACGTGCTCTAAAAAACTAATTTGGGTGTTGTCTGCCTCTTAAGTGCGACCGGTTTGTGACGCATGCGGTTACAACCGGTAACAAACCGTATCTGCTGAGTAGAGTTCCACTCTTTACGTAAGACATTGTGTCAAGAACAGTCGTTAAATCTTTTGAATCGGAAGTCGGAGGTCCGGTTGCAATAGCGCAACTTTGGAGAGGCCATGAGGTGCGTATGTTTAGCAGCGAACTGCGCATAGCTGTGCGTTACGGATTTACTTCATAATTCGTTGTGACAGCCTATTTTAAAGATGTGCTTTGCATAAGAAAAAGTCACCCAAGAATGCCTACTTAATATAATAAAAACCTAGAGATCAAGTCTGTACATAGAAAAAAAAAAAAAAAACGGAAATACTAGAAATATGCACTGCCTGTCTGTTCGTTACCACATCGCGTGAAAACGGCTGAATGGATTTCAATGAATCTTTTAATTCTGATAGCTAACCTACTAAAGCATGTTTTAGATTTTAAGTTAGGTCCTGTTCTATAGTTGGTCCTGAGCTGAGATACAGATTGAATTCCCAATCCCAATTAAAATGCAGTCTCGTAGAAAACGATAAAAATTATAAAAGAATTTTGATAAGTAAGTAAAATAATTGGATATTTTAAAATTATAAATATTGTTTTCCAAATATTCTGGTCGGTGATAGTTGTTACTGATTCGGATTACTGATTAGTTAGTTGGTAACAAACGACTGGAAATAGTTGTGGCGAGGTGGTGATTGGTGATAGA
Source organism: Thalpophila matura (assembly GCA_948465475.1). Lineage (NCBI taxonomy): Eukaryota > Metazoa > Arthropoda > Insecta > Lepidoptera > Noctuidae > Thalpophila > Thalpophila matura. Next base: position 13,711,832 of record OX419182.1, on the reverse strand, counting down.
TGATAAAGTGTTTTAGTGATTACTGTTATCTTATATTTAATTAAATTAATAAATAAATCTGAAGGGTGGTATGTCGTGAACGTCAGTTTCGTTCGCGTGATTAATAGGTACGACTTTGGTTGGTATTTTATAAAATAACATTTGTTTTAATACTTCCTCGCGGACAGAGTCGCGGGCACAGCTAATTTATTTATAAAAAGGAAATATAACACTGACTAATCATGAAATCTCAAGAACTAATAAAAAGAGTAAAAATCTTAAATTTTGCGAGTGGTTTTGGGCATCAGAGGAATGGAAGGTTTTATGAAAGCCTTATGTTTTTGAAGTTAGGTAGATACTGGTTTAAATAATAAAATACCCGTGGGAAGCAGGGGTGGATTAGCTTGTCCTTATTTTAGAAAATTTAATAGAGGTGTTTGCAGTCACTGGTTACAGCTGTTACAAAGGCATTTGATGATTTTCTTTGCTAACCGACTAATTAAATATTTTAGTTTTATATTGATGTATGTTGCTATATGTGTATATGTGATGTATGTTGATTTATGTTGCTATAATATAATATGTCTAGGTTCCTGGTTTTATTTTCTAACTTGGTATGTACTTTGAGGTAACACTACTTATTAAAGTCCAACAAATAGGTAAGAAATGTAACAATTGCTGCCAACATTGTCTACATTGCAGTGCAATACCTACATGAAACTTCATTATACAGTTACACTCTGATTTCCACGGTAGGCATTTGGATCCTATCTACATAATACCCAATATACCCATGTACCTACTGCAATATGGGTCAATCAACTATTTTACCCACACTTTGCTGTCCCCGACACTTTATTATAAATATGCACTAATTGACAATAGTTATGTCACATTTGTAAGATTGTTAGGCACAACGGAAAAGTTGATTACGTTCTTGAAAATCTTTAATTTCTATAAATTTTTATGGTAACTCAGTATACGAAATATTCGCGCCATACAAAATATGTCTGTCCGAAGACCACATTAACTTGTAGAATTTCATTTTAAATGAACTTTTACTTCTCGCTTTCAGTTCGTTTTTATTATAGAAAAAGGTGGTACATATAATACAGTTTATCGTGTGGAATATAAAACTGTAATAAGGCAAACCACTTTTACAAAAAAAATCTCCAAATTGTGTACCTTACTAAAATGCTTTTCCTTTTGTATACTGAGTTACGTTCAAGAATTTCGAAAGGAAACACTTCAACGACTCTGTTTATTTTAAATAGCTTCAATTCTGTTTGCATTTGCTCGCATGGCACGATGGGGCTTTTTGTTAGCGACTTCCGAGCCACTAGTCCGCAAAGTACGTTCCGAGGCAGTGCGTGCTTTTTTGTGCCGTCTGCTGAGTGACCGCTATTTCTTGATATAAGTTATATAATTTATTAATATTAATCAGCTGTTTTTATAGTACATAATATGTGTTTTCGACTAAAGTTCAAGCCATGTACCATATTCAAATTTTAATGTTCTTTTTTAATGAAAATATATCAATTGTCTGCTGAGTTACTCGTATACTAAGTTACTTTGGCGGTAACTCCACAGACATTCTCGGTAATTCCTAAGACATTTACCTGCTTGGTGAGATTAGCTTGTAGCACGTAAAGTTAAACTGGCTCTATTTTAACCAATTTTCAATAAGGCGTCTGTTATTCATGGTACCACTATCTACAGTGAGCTGATTTGGTGTTGAAGAAGGAAGGTGATATTGATTGATAGGATGATAGATAGTAAATTCATGGTGTTTAGGTTATCACTAAATAAATTTTTAGTTCGATTGACATTATTAAGTAACTAACGTATTGGTAAATAGCCTACAATTATTGTTATATTCAGAAATGTTACTTTCCTGAAGTAGCGAGACTGCCGGCGGCTGAAAAACAAAGACGGTACAGAAAAAGACTCAGAACTCCGAAAAATATGGAGAGGCTAAAATAAAGCACCGTAAGCACTAGCGTTACCCAAATTTGTCTTTGGAGTTACTTTTGTCCCCAAATTCAAAACTACATTTTCAATTTTAACATATTTTTTGGTTGTATATTAGTAGTTCTTAATTCAAAAAATTGTGGAGCTTTAAAATAAAATTCATTTTCATTTGTATTTCTTTTACAGTTAGTTTTATTTAAAAGATCCCTTCTTTTTTTGCATTTTGGTAACGCAAAAGACAAAACGTTGGTTAGTTTTATATAAAAAATTAAGAATACTTAAAGACTGATTATGCCAAAATAGTTGATAATGCATGTAAGAGTAAATGAAAAATAAATATAAAAAACTACGCGTTTTATTCACCATTTATCTAAGGCTGAATTCAGGTAACGCTGGGGACAGTTTTTGAGGGTATGTGTTCTATTTTTTACTTTATCTGTGTTGAATTCTAATTAACTTCGCTGCCCTTCTAAATCATTAAAGTAGATGATATTGCTAATGCCTTAATCGAATCAGAATGAAAGAATATGAATGTTAATTTCTTTTAAAAAAAAATCCAACCTGTCCTAAGTGTGGGTAAAATAGTTGATTGACCCATATATCTGTTTAGGCCGTTTACGGTGATTATGAAAGGAGAAAGTTTGCAAAACAGTTGATTATCAGAAAACTTAAGAATAACTTTTTTTTGAGAATCACTTACATATTTAATAACTTAATAGAAGCATAACATGGCTTTGACATGTTTCAAATTCACAAAAAATATACATTTATAATGTATAGATGTTGATATCGCATCGATGTCCGATAACTGCAAAGTAATTGGCATTGAGTTGGAAATACTGCATAAGTTTTCCGATAGATGTCGCCAAACGCTCCTAAGAAGCGTATTACAAAGGGGTCTCAAATTTCAGATGAGTCGGGCGAGACCCGGTAGCTCAGTTGGTTCAGAGCACTAGCCACGGTACGGCAGAGGTCGCGGGTTCAAATCCCGCTCGGGTCATATGATTTTAGAGAATCACTTATATATTTAATAACTTAATAGAAGCATAACATGGCTTTGACATGTTTCAAATTCACAAAAAAAATATACAATTAAGAATAACTGTTAATGGAATAAATGTAACTACTAAGGCCGGATCCGGCCGGATTGAAATTGGTGCCGGATCGCAATCCCTAGTAGGTACAGTCCGTGTCCCACATTGTCTGACCCCTCTTAGAATCTTAGGCTCGTATTCCAGAACGATATTCGAGCACAGGTCTCGCCTTAAGCATAGATTTAAAGCCATTTGATTGGTTGAAACTATGTAGTTTCAAGTAATACTTCAGTCTTCAAATCTATGCTCAAGTCGAGATCTGTGCTGCTCGTGTATCGTTCTGTAATACGAGCCTGTTTCTAAGAGGGGTAAGACAATGTGGAGCAGTGACTGTACCATTTTAATCTACTGTGTGGTAGTGTTCGCATCTTACTTTACCGACTTCCATGTGGAGAAGCGGGAAAAACTTTACATAATATAATAATACCTCTAATGTATTTATATGAAATAAGGACATCATGTTGTTTTCCGATTTCTGAGGAGGATCTGATGAGGGGATCCCATGGAAATCGAGGGAATTCCTCAAATTGTGTGCCATGTAGGTACAGTGTGTTTTCTTTGATTGGGAAGCAGGTAGGTACCTACTTCAGGGGTAGTCTCGCATAAAGGAGAATGAGCAAATCTGCCTCACCCCCCAACAGCATTAAGATATAATCAATGGATAGAGCTTTTTAAGGCTTATTATTACGACTTGTCTCAATTGTTAGTCCGTTCGGAGTTACATCGGTTTAAATGTAAAGGAAAAGCCAAAGCTAACAAAAAAATTATAACAACACCAAAGAAAAGCCAGAGTCAACGATAAAAGTAATAACAGTGTCCAAGGAAGCTAGATCAAAGAGCAACTTGATGGCAGCTTATACTGTACTACTTTAAAGGTGGACGCCCATTTGTCTAAACCGCCCCCGTGCTGACCGAGCCAAACGAATCGAATTTTTAAAGCCTCGCACACCTATCCGATAAAGACACGATATAGAGTAGACTAGATACTGCAAGTTCACTTAATAGTATAAAACAGATTAGGCGAAAGTGAAGCTTGTATAGTTCTAAGTCTAAAGTATTTTAGTGTACCTACTTTCCAAAGTACGCACTATGCGTATGCCACGGCTCAATGGATCAGTAATGAGGTCTACAACAGTTATAAAAAATATATCGCACTATTTCTTAACAAGCATCATTATGAACTACCTCTACGTGATGCAACAGTATATAACATGAAACTCTATATCTACATAGTTTCAACTTTCGTTATGAGCTCCCAGCTCAGTAATGATACTAATGACATAATACGGAGAGAATAGTAATGACTGTGTATCATTATACCATCTCCATTTACAGACAGGTTAATGTTGAGAATACACCTGTGAATTGCATATATTTGCCGTACTAAGTATGGCGACAATACATGCCATACCTCCTTCTAGATTTTCTAGAAAGATAAACTCCAACCTCAAACTGACATTCTCAAAGGCCCTTCCCTCACAATTCAGAGTTTGAGGTCTGCTTGCTCTGCATCCAATCGATCCATCCATCCAAAGCGATAGTTCAGGGCTAATAATAATCCATAGGTTACCGACCCAATTAGCCTAGGTTAAGTAACTAATACGTGAGTACATTTAATTCCGGGTACCCGGGTGCCCGTACGACACGCTGTGCTTTGTGGTATGGTATACATCTCTAGCAATTTTTAACTTCGTATCATTATAGAGTGCCTAATACCTATGTAGTTTGTAGAAGGTTAAAGCTATTGCCGCGACGTTTTCCTATAGATTGCAGAAACAGCAACTTTTCAGTGGCGTTGACCACCTTCGTAATTTACACTCGTGACTAGGGTAGGTAGGTACGATCTGCGATTACTGTCCATTACAGAACTCCACAGGGCAGAGGTAGTGAGGCTGGAGGATTGCGAAATCTGGTCCTTAAAGTGTCTTAAAGCATATCTAGATACCTAACATCCGGAGTTTTGGAGACCGGAAGCACGTAGTAATCACGTGCTCTGTACTGTCACGCACTGCGAGGGTGTTGGGGGAAACATAATATTTCTTCCGAGACGTACAGGATCCTGGAGAGCCTCTTTACGTGCACGAATGTCTATGGTGGGTGACGTTATAGTCGGTAGTTGTCCGCCCTTCGCTCATACACCATTCGTCTTGGGGAATGGGGGTGGTTACAGGGTAAAAACTAATAATAACATTCAGTGATAGGTACTATGGTCTGGAATGATTCAACGGCAAAGATCGCCAGGAGTGGAGGAATCTGGAGGAGGCCTATGCCTTTTAGGCACTCCATTTAAAAACGGTAATCTTATGAGCCAATAAGATGGTAATACAAACAATGCACTTTTCGAAGTTCTAATACAGGCAGAATGAGACATTCGGCGACTTTGCATCGTAAGTTGTGCATTACAACATTTACAACTGATCGATCGAAAGGGCGCGGCGCGGGCGCAATCGGCACCCGTTTATTACATTGTCGGTCCAATGAAGTAATCCTTGGTTTAATATAATGTATGTGTACATAGACATACATTGTGTACATACCTATGGCACGTATGTGCCAGATGTCGGAGCAGAGCACGAGCACACTAAACTAGGGATTTCTAAATCTGACCAATAATCTGTTAAGTAGGCAGACACCTGCCTACCTTAATACAACCAGTTTTAAACTCTCTTATCAACTACATAAAGTCTTAAATAAAATAATTAGGAGTACAATTACCTTTCCCAACATAGTTTAGTGGGCAAAAATTTTCTGTAGCCATCTCTTATGTACTGGTTATGTTTAATATATTCTGGCGCCTGTTCATATTTGAGGAGTTGCCGGTAGTTTATATACTCCTCCTCTTCTTTGGTCAGGTTATTGTTGTCTTCCAGTTTCTTTCCTCTTCGCAGTAGACCATTGCTTTGACAGAAGTTATCTGTTCTACATTCATCTTCTACCTTAAACAAATGGGATGGTTTAATACCACAATGCCAAGGAAATCTTCAGAATATCAAGGGATGTGTAACAAGGACAATAACACTGGAAACTATATACCTATAGGTATTTTAAACCAGTTTTTAGATATTTTTACATTTATAGCCTAAGGGCCCATATGGTATTGAGTAGGGGATCAAGATTGTCAGTTATTTTCGCTATGCTCGACTCTTAAAATGCCCACTAAAAAGTTTCGCTATAAACTTTTTAGTAAGCATTTTATGAGTCGAGCATAGCGAAACTAGAGCATAGCGGGACTAACCGAGGATTGTTGTTGACTAGGCAGGTCTAAAACAGTAGTACTTAATAAATTTAAGGTGAATTAACAAGAGATGTGGAGTGAAAGTGGTACAGAGTAAACCTTGGTCTAGGTATGGGTCAGTATGAGCTGAACTTTTTTAATAAACAATTAGGTACATATTATATATATTTTCACAAGCTTTTATTTAACTTGCTCTGTTAGTGGGGGGCAAAAACCTGCAACAGAATTTTAGACCAGTTCCCCCCAACTGATTGAGCTGAAATTTGGAACACATAATATGCTACCGTGAACTCATGATGAGGCCAGGAGATAGCCATCAAACTCCTCAACAAAACTCCATCATGTTTGAGTTCGTTGGAATTGTCTTGACAAGTACTGTAGACCTAGATAATGTCCATGGTCTCATGACAGAACTGGGAAGTGGGCATTATAAAAGCTTGTTTTGAAAAAATGATTTTTAACATAAAACTTATATTTATTAGATTATTATTATTACTTATACGTACCTACTGTTACTTTTTTTATAATCTGCAGGGGACCATCGAGATAGTCTTTATGACCTTCTGCAAATCACTAATACCAATTCAAAAAAAAAAAAAAAAAAAATTAGATATAATAAGATGATATTATGTACCTTCTATGCGTACACCTGCGTATAAATCTTGTAAATAAATCCGACGAATTGAGAACCTCCTCTTTTTTTTTTAAATCGGTTAAAAACTACGAACGAAAACCAACAACTAATAATTAGTAAATACACTTACTTTTTCTATAGGCATAAATTGTACTGTTTCTGCTTGGCATTCGCTAAGTTTTTTCGTCATAGTAAGAGTCATTTTAGAATGTTTCTTTAAAAAACACTATAATTATATCCAAGTCTCAAACTCCATAAAACACGGAAAACATTTTAAATATCAACAAAATTATAAAAAATAGACATTGTATGCTAATGTGATTCAAAAGACTAAACTTTTATTTAAAAATCACGAATTCACACAAAGCTAGAATACTTGTAAATACACGCAAAAAATAAATCAACACAACCAGCCCCTCTTGTGCTAATACGAAACTACTTTTTTTTTTTCAATCGGCAATAATCGGCATCGGCAGGCAAACGTCAACGTCAACTTCGTGAATACGTCACTTTTGAAACAAACTTCAACATTGACATTTCGCTTCTTGGAAACGTTTCAAAACGTTTCGTTTGTAAGGCTAGGCTGCTTGTGCACTACAGACGTTTTCAATTCGTATTCGGCTTTTTAGCCAATAGGCGTGCAGAACGATCCCCACCACTTTCTAAAATGTATGAAAAAAAAAGTGGTTGGGATCGTTCTGCACGCCTATTGGCTAAAAAGCCGAACACGAATTGAAAACGTCTGTAGTGCACAAACAGCCTTACGATTAATATCGTTTAAAAACTTTAAAAAAATTTTATGTTTTTAATGGATATCCTATCGGTTTCTTCGTCATTTTTGTGATCAGTGATCATAGATCAATACTTACATATTTAGTTTCCAATAAATCTTACTCAAAAAACTAATCAATATTATTTTTACTGAACATGAGATAGCAACACCCTTCTAAGGGCATTTGTACACTTTTGTTTTCATACTCGATACCCACCAGTTTTTAAAATGTATGGGCGTTTGTGCACTTATCCGCTTCCAGCACGTTTTTTTACGAACCTTTTTTTTTATTCATTTTAAAAACAGACTGGGGGGTGATTCTCGCGGGTTCGATATTGATATCGAATTCGATATATATTGCAACAACTGTCAAAATCCCTACCATTTTGACATTTGTTGCGATATATATCGAATCCGATATCAATATATCACCCGCGAGAATCAGCCCCCTGGTAGGTAACGAAATGTATGAACAAAAAAACGGATCGTAATAAAAACGCGTTGGAAACGGTTAAGTGCACAAACGCCCAAAGTCTTCGATAGCCTGTTTCCCACTTTGCTAAATGCTTGTGTGGATTCCTAAAAATAGTCAGCTCTAGTCTTAGAAGACTCAGAACTCAGAAAAAACCCTGTCGGAACACGCACAGTCTGGGGTTCCGTAGCAAGAAGAATTTATTTCAGTCTTCCGACCGCAAATATAAGTTTGCATGGCCTGTATTACAGAACAAAACTCAAGTGTCAATCACTGTTTAAATCTAGTTTCAACCAATCAAATGGCTTTAAATCTATGCTCAAGACGAGATCTGTGCTCGAGTACCGTTCTGTAATACGAGCCTATGTACAAAGTTATTTTTGCGTTTGTGAAACTCACTGAAAATAGTGAATGTTTCAAAAAGTTATTGACGTATCTTGTTCAAATCGAAAAGATTTATTGGATACGTTATGGTTGTACATTACGTAAAAATACGATTAAGTATAGGAATAGAAAAAGAAGATTCAAGCGTGCATAATTATAAACGCCAAGGTTAGCAGTTATTAGCAATGTTGCCAGGTACCTAATAAAAATAATAATTGGTCAAGTAGACTTTTTAGCCACAAGCTGTACCTACGGCTTGGCAAAAAAGAGTTTGGAAAAAATGAGGGCTATTATCAAAGATCTAAAGAGATTTCTTAGGTCTTTGGCTATTATACTAAGGCCACTTTTAATGGGAAATTAGCAAAAGAATTTGAATAAATCGTTAAAATAAATGAAAACAATAAACGGATGACTCAAAATCTATCTACTATATTTAAGCATTTGTGGACAAAGTACCTGTCACCGCGTCAAACTCTTTTTTGCCAAGCTGTATATATTTTTACTATATTGTAAATAATAATAATAACGCGATCTAAATCATTATTCCTTCAAATGCCTAATCGTTTTATGTCAGATTTCCAGAAATAAATTCGTAACGCCTGACAAAACCTTTGTAGTTGGACTTGGAATGCTGCATCCAGTAAAAACAAAACGCAGATTACCCTTATTTTTTCGTTTCTCTGTAATTATTTAAAATTTAGCTGAAACCGCCGTTTCTATTCAATGCTTTGAGTTTTTAATATAATTTTAGCTACACCTCCATCGAATTATGACAAAAATATTTATTAAAATGTTAATGAAATAACAAAACGTGTCTAAAAGGATCAAATCCCGTCAAATCCGGTCATATCCGTAAACTGTAAAATCTTACTGTCATTTCTGTCACTGTTACGTCATTTGGCACAGGGTTGCCAACCCATAAAATAATATTTGTAGTGATTTTTAAAAAGCTTATTATTTTTTATTTTTCATTTCTCCCTTAAAAAAAAAAAAAATCTGCTGTTCCATACATTTTGATCGTGTTGTTGTGCATTTTTGTAGGGAACAGCTGATTTTTTTTTCATATTTCTGTGTCGGTCCCATAATAAAAGTTGATCATATTCATGAGTACTTTCACCTCCTAAAATATCCGCACTAGTTTTAATTTTATCCTGTATAGGTCAGATTGCTGTTCGTGATTTAGTACCAAGCCCCGGTCGGTCGGTCGGTCAATACATTTATTGACCGTCTCCTTTTTCTTCTGAAAAAAATTAGTAATTTACTAATTTTGATTTCATAGCGCCCAACGAAAGCTTTTCGAATTCTGCTTGATCACGGGATTAATTTATTATCCGTGGACAGTGGCGGCCTTTGCCATTGCGAGGCCCAGGGCGGCAGATCTTTGCGAGGCCCTTGTTCTTTGTGTAATTTATCTAAATTGAAAGTATTTTTGATGATGATTGATGATTGACGAGAAATGCAAAGTTCTATTTATTATATCCTTATAACTATAATAATTTATATTGTATTGTATAATTTAATTTAATTTCTCTGATCCCACTGTCAAACCACTAACACGGTTTTGTGGGACTTTGTAATTTATTAAGTTACTCTGTTTTTAATAATAAATAAACAAATAAATGTAGAGTTTTAAAATGTTTCTATAAAATTAGCTGTTTATATTGACTCCTCAGTCGTTTCGCACCGCGAGCGGTTAGAACCGCGGTGCGAATCGCCCAAAAACTTTTTGTAATGGGTTTTTGCGCGAGGACACGAGGCCCCTGCAAGAGCGAGGCCCCGGGCGGTTGCCCCATTCGCCACCCCCTAAGGCCGCCACTGTCCGTGGATCGTGATAGCTGAACGCAGCCCCGGATCTTATTAGCCCCGGAATTATTTCGAGACGGGGCAAAAATTTAAAAATGCTGCCTGGCAATAATTTTACCTATATCACCATTCATCAGCATCATTTCAGCTATAACACTCCCACTGATGCTGATGGACATAGGCCTCCCCCAAAGAACGCCATAATGACCGGTCTAGCGCTGCTCTTAGCGCGATTAATAAGCTTAGTAGACGAAGACACTACTCTGTGTATTCGTCTATCAAGCTTGAATTTTCCGCCCTGTAAATTTGTCGCCCGGGGCCAGCCCCGGATCTATGGGGGACTAGCCGGGGCCCATCCCCGGCTAGCCTCCCCTAGATCCGGGGCTGGATGCACGCTAGTAATTTCAACAGATCCACGGACTACAGCCAGTCTGTAACTCCAATAGTGGATCCAGGTGGGGAGGGGTCATGGGGGTTACCCACAAGTTTTTCGCTTTGTAGACTTATGTAAAACATTCTCATCTTTATTTTTGTAATAATCATTGACGTAAAAAAATATCCAAAGAAAATTAAATATATGTGTTCTTAATACAAGTGATTTTACCTGGGAAAGTTTCATATTGCAAAAATGTGCTTTAAAATAGCTAGCGTTAGCGTGCCTACTCCAGTAATGAATATCTACAAATAATCCAAAAATAGCGCCCCAGAGAATTCTTTACAGTGTATGACGTCACATCCATTTATTTCCAGTGTTACCATAGAGTAATATACTTTTGGAAAATCAATAATCATTATAACTTTAGTAATCAAGAAACTAATGAATTTGTAATTTCCAATTTGGTTAGGATACTGATTACAATATCTCTTTTTCGGTTTTAATTTCCTTTTCAATATAAATCTATAATATAATTCGAGGGAAAGACAACTAATTTAAAAAATCATACAACCATAAACGGCACTTACACGTTAAAAAACTGTGCAATTCAGAACGGTCTTTGTAAATGGTCGATTTTCCTGTTTGCTGTTCTCCATTTGCTGAGTGTTTAATTTTGTTACAATCCGTGCTCTGTTCTAGTTCTTATTTTTTCTTATTATAAGTTATTATTATTTTTTATTTAAGCGTTAAAAGTTTGATCCTCGATAGTAGAAATTAATTATTACTACATAAAACGACTTAGGTGGTACTTTTGCGTTTAGACGGGAGCCATCTTGCAATCTCTAATCAAAGGTCCTTGGCTCACAGTTTCGTTGTCTAGTTGAAAGTCAGTTAATTCCATCATAAAATAATCAAATGGCGTTAAAACGAATTAATAGGGTACGTATTGGCATTTGTGTCCTATATTTTAATAATTTAATGCAGTATCAAATGAAGTGTTGTAAAAATGGTATCAGACTTCGTAGTGAATGTTTCGTCATTGTGAATACCTATTATCGAAATTTCTTCTGGATATTTCCGTGTGCGTGATGGTTTTATTGAAATCATTAATGGTTGATCTATTTTGTTTTAAGTGTATCTTCTACGAGATAACGGTGTTTTACTGGTTTATGTAGGTGACAATTTTGTGCACACGGCGTACATAAAATGTCGGAATTATGTGCCAATTTTGAGGTTTTCTTGTCATGAAACGCGTCTGTGCCGTGAAAATGTGAAACATTTAGGTCTATTGTGATGATTTGTGATAGAAACAACATCGATCACGAATCGATGTAGCCATTCCGAACAATATGTTCAACCCTCATTATTTTCCGATGTGATGATGTGACATGTTCTAGTCATGGTATTGTGTTCCCTGTTGTTGTGTACACATGGTATTGTTTTATTGTTCAGGAATTACAAGATCTGGGCAGAGATCCACCAGCACAATGTTCTGCAGGTCCACACGGTGAAGATCGTAAGTACCTATTGATCCACAGCCTACTTATTTTTTGTGACTCATTGTGTTGTATAATAATAATACTGTGAAGCAGTGTCATGGCAGCAGATCATTTGATTTTGAGTAGTTATCAGTATTGATTTTTTGAAGTGTCTACAGAGTGATCACTGCAAGACTAATAAATTAATGATCACAATGTAGTAATCTTTTATTTCCAATACAATTAAATCAATCAGTTATTGCAACATGACCTTACCAAGTCATCAAAATATAATAGTAGTATCTTGGTAAACAAGATAATCTTTCAAAACATTATCTTATGTGAAGTGATTCCAATAAGCCATGGCATATTTTTGCAGTAATATGCTTGTATTTATGGTTAAACAATAGGATGTTGATTAAAACTTTATACTTAAATTGTAATGTAATAATTATGTTACTTTGCTCAGTGTTTCCTGACTCAGTCATTTTTATTCTTTGTAGAATGACTCATTTTCGTGTACCCATTTTCTATAGTAAAAGGCTACTGCATACAGAATAATGAACTCTGATTAACTATTAAAGTACCTTACTAGACTAAATTTAGGGCATTTAAATTAATATAAAAAAGAAAAAACAACACTGGGTATGTAAACGCATTTTGACAAATAATTTTCTCATATTTTCTTTGTGTTGGACATAGCTGTTTGATATTGACATTTCATGTCAATGACCTTGTTTGGACAGCAATGATCTTACTTAATTATTTTTTGTTATAACCTTCTAATCTCATAGAAATTGTCTCCAATTGTGTTTTTTTAATACCAACCCTGTTCTTATTTTATTTTTATGTTTTTTTCAGTTTTCCATTGGCAAGCCACAATTATGGGTCCAGTAAGTAGTTTTTTATTACTGCAATCTTATTTTCTGCATTATTAAAATATGTTTTTTTATGGTATTATTTATATCAGAAAATTAATGAAATATTCTTATCCTTACAGGTTGACAGTCCTTATCAAGGAGGAGTATTCTTTCTGACCATACATTTTCCAACAGACTACCCATTCAAACCACCAAAAGTTGCATTCACAACACGTATTTACCATCCCAACATAAACAGTAATGGTTCCATTTGTCTTGACATTCTGCGCTCACAGTGGTCTCCAGCACTCACCATATCCAAAGGTAATATTTTTACATATTTCTTTCTGTATATATTCCTGTTCTCTAAAATATTTGTTGGTCTATGTTTTAAAATATGTAAATTGATGAATAATATTTTAACTTCCAGTGTTGCTCTCAATCTGCTCACTCCTATGCGATCCAAACCCAGATGACCCGTTGGTGCCAGAAATTGCTAGGATCTACAAAACGGACAGAGAAAAGTACAATGAACTAGCCCGTGAGTGGACGAGGAAATATGCCATGTGATGAGTCAATTGTGACGTCAGCAAAACATACACACACACATCGCCACAGCCCGGGCTCTAATCCCCTTCCCTTTCCCTTGTTCCCGCTCCCCAATCCTCTGTTGTCCTCATCAAACCTAAATTTACTGGAGATTGTAAAAATGTTCATGGTCATTTTAGGATCTGCCTAATTTCTGTCGTATCTGGTAATTTTTAAATGCGAATTTATTGCATCTAAGTAACACGGTTCCCATGTGCAAATATAGTTTCTGTTTTTATCTAATAAGAAACATTTTCTATAAGAGCAAAATTATTTTTTGTTTAACATTGATGTGTCAGTAGATATCTTTACACTCCTTTAGTTGAAGTTTAAAGATTAGTTAAATTTACATCAATTGAATTTATGTAATTCCTAAACTATTTGTACTTTAACTAGATCTAAATTGCATTGTAAAACTGTACAATAGCCATATGTTAGGAAATGGAGCGTTCCTTGCTTACAACTTACTAATTGTCCGGTTCACTTAGGAATTTTGTCAATGAAATGTAAGTAAAGCTCATAAGTGTTAAGAACATTTTGGGTAATGTAAGTAAGTGGTATCACAAAATGAGCTCGTTGACGGAGTGAGTGTTAATTTTTTTTACTAGAAAAACAACTTTTTTTAAGTTAGTTAATGTAGCGTGCTACAGACCAGACTGACGTTGATTGAAGTGGTCAGTTTTCTTTCATCCACAATATTTTACGACAATGGAAAACGCTCCAATAGTTCAACATTCAGTATAAATTACAGTGTATCTCATAAGATAATAAGTTACGATTAATCTAGATTTTTTTCAATATGGCGATTTATATTATAATTTTATCTAATATATATTGTGGTTGTAAGGATACCTGCGTTGTGATTTCCACGAATATCCTTTCCATTGAACCATCCTTGTTTCCTCTGAGTAATTGAACAAAACTATTGAAGTGAACAGCGTCACGGCACGAGTGGCTAGCATGGGTGTGTTAACGTTACAGCTGCAGGCAAGAGGAAGCTTTGTTCACTTGATCTATCACTGGGAGATTCAAATTTAAAGCTTTTCAAATTGTAATCAACCAACAACTTGTATTTTAGCTTCACTAAATTGTAAGAAACAATAAATTATTGTGTATGTAAATAACACCTTGAGCTTTATTTAGGCAACTTCCTGGTAAACGTAAGCAGCTGTAAATATTCATTTCGTGTTTAATTAGCTGACATACATAGTTGGTTACTGGGTCACTGACTGAGAATCTGCCAAATAATCGCCATGGAAAAGATAAAAATCTTGACTTCACAGTAGACTGCAATGACGTTTGCGGGAATGTAGCTTGCAACATTAACATGGTAGCTGCCCTAATTACTGTTGTTAGGAAATATAATTGAGATTATTTCATTGTGCAGTTTAAGTTAACTTTATCATGCACGTGGCGACCTAAATACTACAACAGTGGTGAAAACGCTACACACTCATAGCTCCCAATTTCCAGTCACCTACAGATTACGTGTCGTGTTTGCCGTTACATACACACATACACAAACATACAATGAGTAGGTAAATACGGGTAAGCCACACTTTTACATTGGGAGACAGGTACTATTGTTCCACTTACTAATTGCACAGGGGCCTGCCCCCTGTGCGATTTATTTAGTACGAAATAAATAGCTATAAACTACAATTGTAATGTAATTATCAATGAGGAAAGTAACAGCACCGTTTATTTTATTGTAGTAACGTCAGGTTGACAAAAAATATGGGATTCACTATAATAATTGAGCCACTGAAGATTGGCTGATATGGGCATCTATATAAGTAGGTACGTTGTCGGTTGTAGTGAATGTTATGAAGATAAGGGCGTTTTTATTGTAACATCACTGATAAGAGGATCTTATTTTTTCGTTTATTATAAAAGCCATTGTTCACAGGACCAGAGCAGAGAACAGCGATTTCTTCTCTTTGGCTTTTGGGGATAGGGGCTTAATTGCCTAAAGCTCCAAACAAAAATCGAATTTGCTATTTATATAACCTACATACCTACGATTATTCACATACAATCATATTTTCTATACGAGCGTGATTATTGATTTTATATCTTATCAAGATCAAGATGTTTAACTGTTCGTACAATTATTACAATGCATACGTGCGTCGTTCATCTATTAATGATTAATGTAATACGCTCTTATTTTGAAACATTGGTTGCAGGAATTTTATAACTATTCGGAAATGACACTATGCATGGGTGCACGAAAAAAATAACAATGCCCATGGCCAGGGTATCCAGTTTTGGAAGTCAGGATATCCAATAACAAACATAGTAGGTCATCAACGGGTTAAGTGTTCGATAATCTCCATATGGGTGTGTGGGAATTACAGGAAAAAAAAAAACTTCATGTGTGTAGTAAAAAGTTTGTCCTTATGTCATTAGTTTAATACAATGTATTCAGAAAATAATGGAGGTACATAATTTACAAAGGCACATAATTATCATTAACGTATCATTACACTTAACACTACAGATTATAGTTCAGTCGTTTCCATATTTTTAGCGTTTTTCATTTGTTCCAATTGTTGGTAAAAGTCGTATTTCGCTTGGTTGGTTTGGGCTTCCGTCTCGTTAGATTCAATTGAGGGGAAAGCGCCTGTGGTAATGAAGTAGGGTTTTTCATTTGACAAGTCTTGGTCCACTGCGTTTTCGTCGAGCGAGTCTCGTTCCGAGCGACTTAGTTGGTCTTCCGACTTGTACCAGTCATTTTCGTAAGCGTGGAGCCATATGGGATTGGATCCTTTTGTACTGTGTTTGTTTGTGTTGGGCACACGGCCTCCAGAGCTGCGGATGGTCATGTCCGACTCGCCGGGCGTTGGTGATGCTGCACAGAAATAGCATAATTATGTCAATACACAGATAATGTTCTTAACTATTATAAAATAAATGATTTATTCATTTGAGAGTTGTATGTTTTGTGAAGTAATTAATTACTTCAACTATGAACTTGTGAAGTAGTATAATTACTTCAACGACAAACAAAACAAATTTTTGGCGGCAGTTGGGCGTAGGAAGCTAACAGTAAATTCAAAGTTGAAAACATCGGGTGCTTATTAGACCACGAAAGCCGACCTCCAGTCACTTTCCGGTGATGGTGATTTGCAGTATGTTGTTAATAGCACGTAAGAAGTTGGTTAAAAATAATTCTTTAGTCTAAGAAATCTTCAAGTACCTATGTGAATTTTCGTAGGGATAATGATAGCACTAGAACATTTATTTTTTTAACCTGTCAAGAAGCAAAACATGGACTTAACACTTACAATATGCGGTCGCTGTAGCGGCCTTGAGCCTCCTCACATAGTCGGCCCGCTGCGACAGGCACATCATGACAGTGAGCACTAGTAGTACACACAGGAACAGAGTGGTCCACACCAGCCAGAACACCGTCTGATTGGACGACAGCGTCTCTGCTGTTAGGGGCTGGTACTCGGCCGGCTGAGTGTCCAGCACGTTGAACTCCTAGGAAATAAAAAAAAATAGTAATTACATCGCAATAGTTTAAATGTATTCAAATTCATCGTTGCGTCTGTTGGCATTCAAAGGGTAGGCAGAGAGGTCGAATCTCGAGCCGAAATTAAACGTTACTTAGCACGTGCTTTGACTTGAATATATTCATCTTAACTTGTAGTTTGTCACTGACAGGAATAATGCTAAGCCAAAGCACGTGTTATGATATGTTTATAAATTAATCTAGTTCTCATATTATTGTAATTAATAGGATCCCATGTGTTAGGGACAATACTATTGCTGTTTCGGACAACATAAACTCTGTACTAAATATGTATGAATTAAATGAAACGAATCATCCTAGTTTCTTTTTAGGGTTCCGTACCAAAATGGTAAAAAAGGAACCCTTATGGTGCGACTTCGTCTGTCTGTCTGTCACGCCTGCTTAGTTTTTTCAAAATCATCAAAATTCCTTCACAAACAAACTTAGTTATGCGGTCCGGATTTTTTCACTTTATACGTCCAAAAATGATACGGAACCCTCGGTGCGCGAGTACGACTCGCACTTGGCCGGTTTTTTCTTTACTGAGCATTGTTGTCTAAAAAAGGCGACCCAAAAAAACTTCAATTGCCAGTAGATAATAGCAAACAAAACCTATTCAATCATTTCATACACACTACCTTAAAAAGATCATCCAACTGCTCAATATTCTTATCGACCAATTTTAACACTTGCTCGACTTCTAACACCGAATGATCTTGACCATTCACGAGGTGTAAATACAAATCGGTCTTCGTATTATCCACTGAGCCGTCTTTATTCTCATGTACTCTCAAATCGTCTACGTTTACAACGGAGTCCGTCACTCTCGCCAGTCGTTCGCGGAATACGTGTATCTTGTCACGTATTTCGGCCGGATGTGACCGGAGGACGAAGCGGACGCGTTGGTCTTCGCGGAGGAGGTAGATGAACACGTGGGCTTCGTCCTGTAGCCCGCCTGTGTCGTTCGCTAATACCTGGAAGTGAATTTCATAGATATGGGTAAGTATACGTGACATTACGCCTTGATCCAAAAGGTTTGGCAGAGTTTCAGGGGTAAAGGGCGATGGCCCTTCATCGGGCACATTTCCAAACTCAGCTTGTTACTAAGCTAGGTTTTTAATAGTAATGCGTGATAGGAAGCGGAAGTGAATCGAACGACTATAATAACAAAAAACTTCTACTGCGGAAATTGACCGCGTCTGTTTTAGAAACCACCATCCTACATAGTTTAAGCCCTACCGCGCCCTCTTCACGCACTCCGCGTATTACGGGCACCCGTGTGCCCGGCTAACGCGCGGAACCCATTTATGACACTGAAGGTAGGCTAACGCCTATTGTAGGTAGCAGAAGGTTCCAATACGATTTCATTTTGTAGTAGTAGCGCATGCTCGTTATCAAAGGTTAATAAGAGTGAGCGAAGTTTTTTTATCTACAGTTTTGTCATTGATGATGACTTGCATAATAAGATGATAAGAAAATAAAACAGCAATTTAATTGGATACAGCATGTCAACTTCAAGCTATTTATTATTCGTCACTATTGATTTGCAGAATACCATGCGGTAGTAAATAGAATTACCACCAATACGCATGCGCGCGGCCATTACGTACAACACACCTTTATTTTGGCGGGCGCTTATGACCAGCAATAGTATGTAAATTGTTGTTAGGTAGGTATATAAAGAATCAATAAAATATACAAATTTTACCTTGAAATCAAAGTATCCTTTCATTCCCTTCTGTGGGTCGAAGTTCAAGGAAACTGCGCCCGTTTCAACGTTGACTAGAAACGGCGATACCGCTAAGTTCTCTAAGCCTTCCGTCAGAGTTTCTTTTACATCCCCAATTAGATAATAACTTATTTTGGCATTTTCATCTTCATCTAGATCTATAGCCTGGAAATAAAATAAAAACATGAGGATATCGGGTTATTTCTTCCTCAAGCAGATGTTGTAAGATAATTTGCAGAAACCGGATTTATCGGGTACAGCTTCCAATAATTGATGAGGCAAATAGTCTTACTTTTTATAATATCCCTTGTAAATAGGTCGGAATAATTCTAAGTTATGATATTCAGCGGAGTCTGAATCAGAATTACAATTATTTATGACGCATGAATACTCTACCATACAACAGCGAAATCATTAAAGATTGGCAGAGGTCAACTGGGTATCTTTGACCCAATTCAACTTTCGGATTTGCCTAATTTGGTGTAACACAGGCTATGAGTCAAAGATGTGACCAGCATGCTTAGCATGACCAATTCTATCTCTATTCTACCGAAGAATAGACAAAGTTCTTTCTATACAAATCGTTATGTCTTTTCTTCTGCCTGAGCACGTGGCGGACACAGAATTTTGTCTACTGAAGACTTTATCTATTATTATTATTCGTCACTTTATATAAACCCGTTTCTACCGTGGTCATGCTACATGCTAGCTAGGCCGGCAGTAAAATATTAAATCACTATGAACTATGAGTGAGTACCTTAACATGCATAAATTCAATCCCGAAGTCAGCTTCAGTGGTGATTCCTCCAGTAAATATCTTGCTGGTGAACTTAGGCGCATTGTCATTTACGTCGTTGACGATTACGTGGACTTTTAGTGTGCTAATCCCGTCCACTTCTTCGTACTTCGGTTTAGTTAGACAGTCTTCTGATGCTTGTACTGTGAGGGAATACTCAGATTTCTGTTCGCGGTCTAACGGTTTTTGGGTTGATAGTCTGAAAATTATTGCATATTATAGGGACTATTGGAGTACTTTGTTTGTGTATTAAGTTTTATGATAGCGACAAATTATAGATGACATAGTAAAGGAACAGTAAGTATGAAAATCCTGTTAACAGGAGGAAACGCCAAAAAAGAAGAAAAAAAACATTAGTAAGGTAATTTTTGTGTAAGAGATACAAGAGTTGAGTTGTATCCTCGTCAGGCGCTGTTACGTGGGAGGGTGGAGATAATGTGTGCAGTTAGTATTTTTCAGAAGATGGGGGGCGCCGAGGCGCGATGATTTCGTATAGTCCCAGTCGCCCCCACATGCTTTGCCACCAGGTGTCGCCAATCGATGCTCGTCGTCTTTTGGAATATTCTCTACTGTGCTCATGACTCACGTCGGTACCTATACCTACTATTAAGTCTAGAAATAAATACAATTCACTACCTATGCGTACTCCTGTGCAGCTCAAAGACATGTTCTTCATCGCCGCCCACTATATAATAGCACACGGGCAGTACAGGCTCATCGCCGCGGTCTATCTCATCTCTCTCTATAATGCTGGGCAAATATATCCCACTGTTGGGCACGTTCTCCGTAAAGTTGATGTGTATGTGCTTGTTCGGGAACCGTGGGCGATAGTTGTCCACGTTTTGCACGTATATTGTTAGGTCCAAGTCGGAGCTTAGAGGTGTGGGTAGGCCGAGGTCGTAGGCTTCTATTCTGAGCTGTGGAAGAATCAATATGTAGGTATACAGGGCGAATTTTCAAGTGTGTGTGTGCGACCAAATCCAATAAATAGCGAAAATATTCAAAGGAGTCTCGGGGCCGATTTCGATAAAACTAAAGTCTGCATTATTAGATTTTTGAAAAAATAATTTCATATGTATACTTGGACTTTTAATCAACATTTTCTTTAGTTTACCGTGTATCACTACTTCTCAGAATTTGATCCTTAGGTACCTACTAGCGACACTATCGGATGGATACCTACATGAGTGTGTATTTTTTCCAATATCTAGGTATTCGCTTCCTGGCTAAGAAAAAATATTTTTCAAAAATCTATTGGTTTTAGTTTTTATAAAAATCGGCCCCGAGACTCCTTTGAGTATTTTTCGCTAAGTATTTGTTATAGTTTCGGATTTTGGCCATTCACGCACGCTTATAAAATTCATCTGTAAAACCAATATAGGTACAATAAAAACGTGTGATAGCTCATAGATAGCTAACAAAGTAGTGGCCTATGCTTAGCAGTAGAAGCTTGATCTGGTATGAGGAAGTCAGTCTGCGGGTACTCAGGTCATCCCCTCGTGTCGATTAAGAAATTGAGTTAGGAAGTAGGTCAGTATCCTTCGTCTTATCTCCAAAAAAATCACTTGATAAAAAGTAGCCTAAGTCACTCTCCAGCCCATAAACAATTCTCTATGCAAAAAATTATGGCGATTCGTTGCTTCGTAAAAGGAGGACAAACCAACAAACATACTTTCGCATTTATAATAATTAGTAAGGATTTCTTTACCAAGTGTTTATCAATTTTAATAAATGTAAGAGGAATATTTAATATTATGTATTGTCTTCATAATAAAATTATAATAAATCAATAAAATCAATGTAAGGAAACTACTCTGGAATAATTAAAATCAGTGATCCGGAAAACAATGCCCAATGTCAGGTTATCGGCGCCCGTCCGTCCGTTGTATTCTGCGTCACATGCTGACGTCATCAACTGCGATCAACATGAATAAAATGAGACGTAAAACCAGAAATAAATCACAGACGTCCAGTCAGTCAACTGCCGACCCCGTTTTGGCAAATGATGCACACAAGTAGGTAGCATCTATACTAATATTATAAAGCTGAAGAGTTTGTTTGTTTGTTTGAACGCGCTAATCTCTGGCACTACCAGTCGGATTCAAAAAAATACACCGTGACATTTTCATCGCTTTCATCCGGCGATGTAGCCACTATACATTATGAACAACTTTTACTATGGGACCAACCCGGAAATCGCGAAAAAAAAATCAGCTGTTCCATACATTTTGTTGAGTTATGAGTGAACATTAATGGATTTTTTTTTCGCGATTTCCGGGTTGGTCCCATAGTAAAAGTTGTTCATAATGATGAGTATAGTGGCTACATCGCCGGATGAAAGCGATTAAAATGTCACAGTATATTTTTATATACGATAGCCAGATTCATGAGGAATAGTATGGGCTATTTAACATCACGCTACGGCCCTTAGGAGCCGAGCAACGGGGGTGAAACCGCGGGGCATAGCTAGTTATACATAAATGTTGATATTTTTATACATTTACAATAGCAACTGTTTATTGTTAATGTGGTAAGGGTGCGTCACGGTCAAACAATTATAATACCTATTGGAAAATACGTAATTTCAATGTAGCATAGAGGCACTCGATGCGATGCTATTGTTTTGTGCGATAGCAAGTCGGTTTACCATTGACCATTACAATTTTAGGTGAGGGAGGCCTATATCCTGGAAGGGCCTGCTATACAGGGTGAATTTTCCAACTGTGAGACTGCGTGGATGGCCAAAACCGAAACTATAAGAAACTGGCGCTTTGCACGCGACTTTGTCCGCATGACGTACACGTAGCGCCATCTAGCGTCCTAAATTAATTGTGACCGTTGAAAATTATTGTTCTTTTCCTAGGGAACTACTTTTTTCTGGATGAAAGGTGTGTATGTCCTTTTCTGTACCCCTGACAACGTATATGCAATATTTTATGATGATCAGTTCAGTGGTTTAGGCGTGAAAAGGTAACCGCGGGGAACAGCTAGCTGTTCCCCGCGGTTTCACCCCCGTCGCACGACTCCTAATGGTAGTAGCGTGATGTTAAATAGCTTATACTATTTCTCATGAATCTGGTTATCATATACAAAAATAATTTTTCGAATCCGACTGGTATTTCCAGAGATTAGCGCGTTCAAACAAACAAACAAACTCTTCAGCTTTATAATATTAGTATAGTATAGAAGTATAGATTAGGATAGTGAAAAAATTTGACAGCGTGGTAATAAATAACTTCTCTTATTTTCTTTCTTTCTATTCATCCCTGGCGTACATAATTTGCCTGTCTAACCTACCTGATACGTAGTGTAATTTGTGTCCATCTAACCCACCTGATATCACACTAATATTATAAATGCGAAAGTTTGTGCGTGTGTGTGTGGGTGTGTGTGTATGTTTTTTACTTCTTCACGTCGAAACGGCTGGACGGATATGGATGAAATTTGGCACACAGATAGATTATAGTCTGGAATAACACATAAGCTTTTTATCTCGAAAAACGCGGGCGAAGCCGCGGGCGGAAGCTAGTTGTCTATATTTTTTTATATTATTTGCCCTTGTGTAACACACCTAGTACGTGGTCTGCTTGTCCCTGTCTAGCGGCTGCGTGGTCCAGAGCGCGCCGCTGGTGGCGTGCACGGTGAAGGTACCGCACGGCGCCGTTGTACCACTGTTTATATTATTGTCCCTGTCTAACACACCTGGTACGTGGTCTGCTTGTCCCTGTCCGGCGGCTGCGTGGTCCTGAGCGCCCCGCTGGTGGCGTGCACGGTGAAGGCACCGCACGGCGCCGTTGTACCGATGTCTATATTGTTTGTCCCTGTCTCACACACCTGGTACGTGGTCTGCTTGTCTCTGTCCAGCGGCTGTGTGGTCCTGAGCGCGCCGCTGGTGGCGTGCACGGTGAAGGCCCGCCAGCCGCCGGCCGCGTCCTGTCG
Source organism: Thalpophila matura (assembly GCA_948465475.1). Classification (NCBI taxonomy): domain Eukaryota; kingdom Metazoa; phylum Arthropoda; class Insecta; order Lepidoptera; family Noctuidae; genus Thalpophila; species Thalpophila matura. The sequence continues at coordinate 13,688,202 of OX419182.1, read as the reverse complement.
CACGCGGTACCGCACAGCGCCGTTAGGTCCTATGTCCGCGTCGATAGCTCGCACCTCTACTACTGTCGTGCCTATTGTTGCGTTCTAGGAACAAATTGGCATAAGTTTTGAAGTTTGTATGGGAGAAAAAATTAACCCCCGTACCGTAGACTCCGTAGAGGCGGGTTACTTTGACCGTAGGGCATAACATTGGCCCAAATTAAAAAAAAATTTGAACTGCCCGCCGTGTCGCCAGTCGACCACACAACCGATCGTCGCAGTTCCGTCGCCATGTATTAGTTACCGAAGGAACTGCGACGATCGGTTGTGTGGTTACGTTAAGGTTCATATTCGTATGAAGCGCTAGTTCATATTCGCTCATATAAATATGAACCTTATTAATAAAAACATAAAGGTCATATTCGTATGAATTTTCTGTACACTGTGCGTTCTAGACATAGTTATATTTGTGAATAAGTTAATTGCATAGGTATAACATTTTAAGTAGACTTACCTCAGGTACTTTGATGGTGACGTTTTGCGGTGGATGCACGAACACAGGCGCGTGATCGTTGTAATCGGTCACACACAGCCGCACCTCCCCTCTAACTACATTGGGCGGTATGCCCAAGTCCCGAGCTTCTACCACCAGAGTGTAGTTGCCGAAGCGGTCCTTGAGAGACTGACGAGCGAACAAACGCCCCGTGTTCGCATCACCACCCACTTGCTCGAAACGAAACAAATCTGTTGGTGATTTATTTTTTAGTAAGAACCTACATGATTTCAACAAAAAATTGTAGATCTTGAGGAAATTGACGAATGTCGCACGATGATACTGGCTCAGAGCATAAGAGCGCGATTCCATTATGCAAGTCTTGTATGCAAGTATGACGTCACATTTGCAATTTGTATAGTGTAAACCACAGCTTGCAAACAAGTTGCAACTAAAATGTTCGATTCAAATCACTTGCACGCAAGTGTGACGTCATACTTGCATGCAAGACTTGCTTAATGGAGTCGCGCTTTAAGGATAAGGGATGAAAATAATAATTAAGTAAGTACCTAAATAACTCCATCACACTCGTCAAATAGCATGGATAGCATGGTTCGATGTTTTGTCAAACGCCAAAGTTCTCACGCGGTGATTTAATTCGGTAAACTTGAAATTCGTTTGCGAATTAAATAAAAATCGTATCACAAGAATACGCTGAACGCTGATCAACTAAAAGTTGACTGACAGACTTGCCTTATACCTAAGAACGCCGCTTATGGTCAAAGCGTGGGGCATATTTGACGCTGATGCCCTGCTCATTACCATTCAGAAAATTTGAAGGTCATCTGTTCTTTTGATTAGGTACTATCAAAATCTACTTAATAAACAATACGTAGTGGACTACTATTAAAAAAGTACCAATCAATCAATAAATTATTTTATTCCAAAGAAGGAAAAGGAATAACAAAAAAAAAAAAAAAAAAATATCACAAAATGGACAACATACACGCTTTTAAAGTTTTTGGAGGGAGTATCGCTCTGTCTTTGTCGCGGGAAGCGGACATAGGTGGTGGTACGTCACTTATCATGCATGCCGTCCGTGTCTAGCAAATCATTTTAAAACGCTTATAACTTTGCCAATTTTGTAGATGTTTCATCGGTTTTTTTGGTGTTAATTATCTTTTTTCAAATAGTTTACAGATTTACAATAAAAAAATAAATTCAACATCCCTATTCTAGCGGGATCTATACTGAGTTATAAACAGGATAATATATGTGGCATATTTTCATGCAAATGTCTTGCTATTACCATTCAGAAAAATTGTAAGGTCTACTACATCTTGACTTGGTACTGGCAAAATCTCCTTATTGGACAATACTAGCGGGATCTATACTGAGTTATAAAAAAGGATAACATACCATGTCCCTTCCCGCCGACTAGATGGAACTGCACTCGTCCGTTCGGCGCCGAGTTGTCGTCAGCATCGGTCGCCGACACCGACGTGATGGGTTCCCGGTAGTTATGGAACTCCGTTATGGTGGTGCAGTCTGAAGGGACGTGCAGGATCGGGGGGTTGTCGTTCACGTCTTCTATGTAGACGCTGACGAATATACAAGATTTTTAAGGTGGATCCGTCAAGATTGCGCGCGAAATTCAAAATATCTTGGGTTTTTTTGCAAATTGCAGCACTGTTTTACGTTGTATGTTGATCCAAATTCACATTATCTTTATTATGATAATGTAGTCTAAATAATAATCATCAAAATCATCAATGTAGGCCTCGAAATTAACTAACGTAACGTAAAACAGTGCGGCAATTTGCAAAAAACCCAAGATATTCTAAAATTTCACGCGAAAGGTGAACAATTGATATTGAACTTTAGTTACTTGGCATACGGCTGATATTAGTTTGAACATAATTATTAAAATCATGATAGTTGTGATTGTAATCCATTGAGCTGACACTATGACTACACACTGACCGAATGTTCAATTTAGTGATGTCGGTATACAACTTTGAATTTGGAAATCACTATGTCACTATAATTGTCTTTTATATTTGTCTCTCTCTCGCAACCTTCCTCCTAGCGAAACACAAATAGTGGCACCGCCATTTTTAATCTTATTAGCAAACATATTAAACAAGATATTATTTTTATACCTAATTAAGATTTTTCGGCGTTTGTGACTTCTAGATTAATAAATGATAAATAGAAATAAAAATTAATTAACTCACACAATTTGTTTAAAAGCATTGCGACTCTCCCCGCTAAGGTATCCAAACTGGTAGTTGTCCCAGGCTTCTATGACGAGGTTGTATGTGGCTTGCGTCTCCCGGTCCAGCCAATCAGAGACAGTTAGCGCGCCTGTCTCTGCGTTTATCAAAAACTTGCCCTGCGAAGTTGAAGTTATTTAAATAAACCATTTCTGATTCAAAATACTTCTTTCTTGGCTTGGAACCGCTTTCTATTCTACCTTATAATGTTCAGGATGTAAAATGCTGGGCTGGAGAGTTATCTTTTGAATGTGAAATCTATTTGAATTGCGTAAGGGCGATTTTTAAATGTTCAAGGCAGGATTTATGTGTATTAATGCTAACGAAAGACATAAATTATATCTATCCAAGCAAGAATAGGTTTAAAATACATGCATTTCATCGTTATAAATGATCATAGTTTCATTAGGTAGGCTTTAGTTTTTATTGTATCGTTCACGCAATGTGAACAGGGTAATCAATGATTCATTTACAAATTAGAACAATTTGAAAATTATTGTGCAGAATTAAATGTTTCTATAGTTATAAGCTCTTTTTATGAGACTTTATATTAATATGAGTACGAATAAATTTGATGTGGGAGTATGAGCATACCTAGGATTTCCTAAGGGATGGGGCAAAAGTAAGAAAACTCTATAGTAGGGTTAGTAATATCAATACTTATTTAACCCAACCGCCTACCCCATCTAATCTACAAAACTTATTTCAGCAACAGTTTTTGTTATATAAATTTTAGCCTGTTTTGGCCACAAGCCATGGTGGGGCATGTGCCCCATTTGCCCCACCCTGCGTACGCGGGCGTTTGTTGTTATTATTTTACGCCATGCCACGGGGTCTCTTTAGAAACAAAGGAACATTTGCTCAAATAACTCTTAGTTATATGTATCGCTTCGTTATTGAAGTTTGTGTAAATTCAGAACATGGAAAAATATACCAGGAAAAATATTTGTTTAAATTTTAAAAAAATCTATAAGCATCCAAATAGTCGGATACGCTGAAGCTATTTTCCACTACTCTTACCTGTGTGGACATCCGATCGAGTAGATACGTGATCTTCCCGAACTCGCCCGAATCAGCGTCTCGAGCCAGAATATTGGCGATCGTAGTCCCTGGCTCTACGTCCTCAAGGACTCGGTACTCGAATGAGGAAGACTCGAATATTGGGTTGTTGTCGTTTTCGTCTAACACCTACAAATAATGCGATGGTAAATGGAATGACGCGACTTTAATCTGGTTTGTAAGTAGGTAGGTGACCAATTAATAGAACTGACCTTCATAAATATGGTTTTGATCCCTAAAATCTATTCTAATATTATAAATCTGAAGAGTTTGTTTGTTTGTTTGAACGCGCTAATCTCTGGAACTACAAGTCCGATTCGATTTTTTTTGTATATGATAGCCAGATTCATGACATGAGGTATAGTATAGGCTACGATCTAACATCACGCTACGACCCTTAGGAGTCGAGCAACGGGGATGAAACCGCGGAGGTAAAGGAATTATGAAATTTGGCAAGAAGCAACATTTCACAGTATTTTGTACTAAACCCTCAGGACGCAAGTCCTACTCACACTTGTACGGTTTTTAAGATGAGGCTAATTAAAGGTAAAAACATGAATTTATGAGTATTTTAAAGTTCAGATTACATAAATGACGAGAATGGCCGTGTTTAACATAAAAAACCCAAAATCAAAAATTTAATTTAAAGTTTATTGCCTAATCATTTTAATCAAGCTTCTTGAAACCAATGTCATGAGCGTATTCTCTGAAGCACTGTCTACAAATGTTCAGGCCGTACTTGCGGATCAGACCCAAATTGACTTTGGGTTTTTTTATAATACTGAGTCATGCAATATTTAAAATGTTTGTTTTGTAATATTGTTATTTTCCTTATAAACTGCTGCATACCACAATGTTATCCTAAAATAGGTACGTGTGTCATGGAATATAGACAAATGGTGGTATAATTAGCCTTATGGTAAGTACAGTTTACCTTCTAAAAAATTACCTAACTTTAGTAATATTTACCTGAATAAACAGGTCAACAACAGAGTACCGTGGCGGTACGCCGCTGTCAACACCCTTGACGGTGAGGTTGATCCAAGGGTGCAGCTCGTGGTCTATCTTGCTGGCTACCACCACTTCGCCAGTTTTGCTGTCCATGTGAACCAGGCTTAGTAGCTCTTTTCGTCCTGTTGATGATACCACATAAAAACTTAGTGGCCGTCTTAGTACTGACATACATCAAAGCGATGCAGTGACACCACAATGCAAAAACTTTGGGCGTTTCATAATCTTTGTTTCATAAATATTTACAACAAACAACGTCGCCGATTTTTGCATTGCACCGTCGCACCGCTTTGATGTGTTTAAGCCCTAAACGTAGCACTTCACTTGGTATACCTAATTGATTAAAATAATATTCACGTTATTTCGCTTATATAACGCGCCCGCGACTCCGTCCGCGTGGACTACAATATGAAATGACCAGTTTAAATGACCTCCGTAGTGTAGGGTGGCTAGTACTACCAAGAGGTCAAGCTGTATCTCAGGTTTATTCCACCGGACTTAGATGAAATGTGACTCAGATTTTAAGTTGGAGTCCAAGCTATCGAACTGTGACAATCAAATCAAAATCCGTTCAGTACATTTTGCGTGATGCGCGCACAAACAGAGAAACACATTTTTTTTTCTGGAATATATTCAATGTACAGACACGGCTTTTTTTACAATTTCATAACAGTACGTATAGATTAGTCAAATTAACGCGAAAGGTCGTATATGCCAAGTGAAGTGACAGCTTAAGACGCACTTATTTTGTAATGTCTACCTAATTACATAAATCTATTCTCTAGTTACATATTTATAAAAAAAAAACAGAACATTGGCACTGCCAAACACTTGCCTTCAACATAATAATTTATACTCTTATTCTTGTCAGCATCATCAGCTATAACCGTAGCAATATTGACTCCATTCTTCGAGTTTTCTGTTATAGATGTTTTGTACATCGGTTTTCTGAACACTGGGTTATTATCGTTCTCATCGTCGACAATTATCGTGAGGGTAGCTGACGCGGTTTGTCGGGGACCACCGTCGATCGCTGCCATATCTTCTACCATTATAACTAGTTTCACTATCTCAAGTTTTTCTCGGTCTAGAAGTCTGTTAAAAAAAGATGTTCATATAAAGAAAGAAGTTTTTCTCTAGGTATGTTAAGATTTTTTGTTTCTATGTTTTTCGTGTATTGCCAGAATTAGTTTTGCTGTAGGACCTAATCATGGCCATATACGTGAGTGAGATTAGTATATTTTATCAATAGCGAAAAGTTCCCTTGTAATTAGAAAAACTAGAATCACCTGGTTGTTTTCTGTAAATAACTGTTACTCATCTGACTGTTTAAAAGTCTATAGCAGGAGATAGGTATATATAATGGCACACTTTTAGTTGAGAATTGCAGAGCGTCGATTAGAGCCTGTGCTCTAATCGACGCTCTGCAATTCTATATAAGTGTAATAATAATAAGTTTGTCTTAGCTGTCTAAGACAAACTTATTATTAACATTAACTCTACAATAATTTTGAACTGAACAACACTATCTTTATTTACCTGACTACCTTCAAAGTTCCATCTACCGCGTTCAGGTCCCATAAAGCCAGATAATCATACTCCACTACAGATATAGGTATGCCGTCTTCATCTCTGGCAACACTGCCGGTCTTGTCTATGGCGTAGCGCAATACTGGCTGGTCGTCCGGATCGTGAGCCGCTGCCCGGTATATTTGGGTCCCTACCTGAGGAGATAGACTTGGTTGAAATAATATGAATCGTGAACAATACCTCATTCAAGAGATTCAATATAAATAAATGCGGCTGTTACGGCAGATTTATTAAATTATATGTCATTCTTCAACATCTGTATAAGTATCGGCGTGGACCTTGATCACAAACGTCACCTGCGCACTAACTGATTTTCGGTCTCATTGGCGGAATGAAGAAGACGGGGGGCGCCGAGGCTGCACGCGATTGGTTCGTCAGTCGATGCTCGTCGTCTAATTGGACCATTCTCTATTACGTATTGTCAACTGTCTATCGTTTATTGGACGGAAAATGTACATGCGCGATCTGTGATCATCTTTAATACCGGTACCTATACCACAAAAGACTCGATGCAATTCATAGCCCAAACAATGTCGTATCACAAAGTAAATAAGGTCCAAGGCCCAAGGAAATAAGCTGTACAGTTCGCAGATCAGTGGGGCTGACTACCCAGGGTGCCTTAGAAGTTATAAGTTTTGACATTCGTACAACGTCTACGCACTGCGTTCGATCCAAACCCGAGAAAATACGGTCCGAAATAAAATACGGCTGAAAACGATGAAACGAAAACCTATATTAATAGGACGGCTACTTCGGACCGTCTTTTCTTAGATTAGGCTTGGACGCAGTGCGTAAAGGCCCTTATGGCTCTTTTAAACCACATTAATTTAGAATATACCTATGGGTATATAAGCTTAGATCTGTTTTTTTAGCCGTTTTATTTAATCACTAGACTTTTGCCCGCGACTCCGTCCGCGTGGACTACAATGAAATGACCAGTTTAAATGTCCTCCGTAGGGTAGAGTGGCTAGTACTACCAAGAGGTCAAGCTGTATCTCTGGTTCCTCCCATCAGAATTAGATGAAACGTGGCTTAGATTTTAAGTTGGACCCCAAGCTATCGAACTGTGAAAACCACATCAAAATCCGTTCAGTACTTTTTGCGTTATGCGCGCACAAACAGACAAACAGATAAAGAGACAAACAGACAAAAAATCAAAAAAAAATTTTTTTGGGTATAGTTACGTCGCAGTACTCTATCCCGACTGTGTTTTCTGGAATATCTTCAATGTACAGACACAGCTTTTTTACAATTTTATAATAGTATAGATAATACTAATGACCTGCGTGTTCTCCCTGACGGTGATGGTGCCGGGCTCCACGAGCACCGGCGGCTTGTTGTTCACGTCTACTATGGTGATGTTCACCAGCACTGCAGCACTCAGCTGCTGGTCTCCGATACCACCGTCTAACGCCACCTATGTATGTGCACAATTTGTTACAAATATATAATATTCTATCAGTTTTAGCCTAGCAGAGAAGTGATAGCCTAGTAGTTTAACCATGTGCCTCCCACGGCGAAATGGTTCGAGTTCGATCCCGAGGCACGCATCGCTGACTTTTCGACTTCAAAACCAGTAGATAGATACAGCATTAAATTATTCAGATTTGCAATCAATTATTGAGATTTACATTCGGTAGTTTTAACTTTTAATCAATTTATTTTACCATACTGACATTGTTTACATAGTTCAAAATCAAAACTTTTATTTTTTTATTTTATAGGAGGCAAACGAGCAGACGGATCACGTGATGGTAAGTGATTACCGGCGCCCATGGACACTCGCAACACCAGATGAGTCACAAGTGCGTTGCCGGCCTTTAAAAAACTGCTCTTGCCTTGGGCATTGTTGAGCGCAGTTTTGCCCCCCCCCACAACAATGGATTTATCAACTGCGCCATCATGGAGGAGGGGGGGGGGGGGTTGGGCCTCCGGTACCCTCACTCACTCGGCGAAACACGACGCAAGCGTCGTTTCACGCCGGCTTTCTGTGAGGCCGTGGTATTACTCCAGTCGAGCCGGCCCATTCGTGCCAAAGCATGGCTCTCGCACGGTAAATTGCAACCAAGTGTTTACATCAAGGATCTTAATTATAAGTAGGCACTTTCAACTTAGCGGCCTTTTACAAGTTCGCAAGTTCTATTGAATTAAGTTGACAAGTATTTATGAAAAGTCGAATCTAGTTGCATAACGCTGAGTTGCAGAGAAGGTCATTAAGTTTTAAAGGAGACTTTAGTGATAGAAATTGTATGGGTAATGCCTCCATTAAAATTTAATTATATTTCTGCAACCGACCGCGACCGTAAGTAAAATACATACATCTATACTAATATTATAAAGCTGAAGAGTTTGTTTGTTTGAACACGCTAATCTCTGGAACTACTCATCGGATTCGAAATATTATTTTTGTATACGATAGACAGATTCATGAAATATAGGCTATTTAACATCACGCTATGTCCCTTAGGAGCCGAGCAACGGGGGTGAAACCGCGGGGAATAACGTAGTAGTTAGATATACATACCACAGTGAGTGTGTATCTGTTGATCTTAGGTGTAGTCTTATCGGGATCGAGGGTGGATCCATTGGCCACGGACACGACCCCCGTACGCGACTCTATGACGAACTTGTCGCTGGCGCCGCGCTGTATGCGGTATACCACACGGTTGTTAGGGGATGAACCGTCCGCGTCGCGGGCTTTCACCTAAGAGGGGAAAAACGTGGTAAAAATTCGGTAGTAAGTACAGACCGGCAAACATCTTGAAAAATGACTTTGACTGCGCAATAGTGCGATTTATTGCATTTTGCATGAATGAATAAATGCGTGCTCAAACTTTTCCCCACTACGCCGCTTTTGCTCAAGTATTTGCCATCTCTGTGCTTCACAGTTCACACCACTATTAGAATAATAAGGTCTGTCAGTCAGTTGCAGAAAAGGTTATTAAGTTTTACAGGAGACTAAACATAGAAATTGTATGGTTAATGTCTCCTTTAAAACTTGATGACCTTTTCTGCAACCGACTGTAGGTATTCTTAAGAGATGGTCAGTATTAATCTTGATTTAAAATTAGATCTAAGATCAGCTGAAAATATAATCGACGAACAAATTGGTTACACATAGGTAAGTATATTAAGCATTTTTTTATATTAAAGTTTTTATTTCCCAAGATATTGCCTCACTTATGCTAAAGCCTCTTTAAACATTAAACTTACCTCTAGCACACTGGTACCGCCTGGCATATCCTCCGGTATAGATCTCTTGTACATCATCTGTTGGAACAGCGGCGCGTGGTCATTCACGTCTTGCACGTAGATCGTCACCGGCACTGTTGACGAAAGAGATGGCTCGCCGAAGTCACGGGCCCTGACCTAAACAATAATGGAGATTTGGCTTATCAAACTAGTTAGTTATATTTTCTGGAATTATTAATATAATAACGGCCATAAATCTCCTTATTACAAAGCTGGTACCTAATCGATATTATATCTTGGCTTAATTACATATTATATTGTTTTGTGACGCTTAACTGACAGTCTTAAACCAATACCGTCGTTAAACCACGTTTTGTAATAACGTAAGGGCGGATACAGACATTCCGAGGCATGCGCCGCTCACGGTTAAAGTGAGTGTTTGGCTACGTCCACACGTATGCTTTGATAGTGGAGCTTTTGCCGACATACGCTGGCTCACCGTTAAATGTGCGTAGCACATGCCTCACCACAAATATGAACGTCCACACATTGCGAAGCATGCGATGAATGCCGTGCACTGCGCTTGCCTCGCAATGTCTGTATCCGCCTTTAGATTTTCTATTGCATGGGACTTATAACTAGTGATACTTAAGTAGGAGTACCTACTTAAGTATCACTAGTTATAAATTCGCCGAAGGAGTAGACAAAGGTTTACAGTAGTAAACCTTTGTCTACTCCTTCGGCGAATATAGGGGTGATATAAGGTAATTAATGTGTGATGTGATGACAAAAAGTCGATTTATTACATCTGCTATAGCATACAGGATAATTATGTATAGAAGAAATCGTAATAAGCGATTGGCGTAGGTGACGTCATCAATCTTGAGCCATCAGATGATATTCTGTTGCGTAAATCTTATTGCTCAAGTTTCTTGCCCACAAACCATAAAGTCGCGTAATCACGGACAAATGTCGCGCGACATTTATTATGTCGTTAGTTGCCGGGTGACGTCACGACGCTTGCGATGTCCGGCTACTGGACTACCAGCAGCCGGACATCTCAAGCGACACTAATCGCGGCACATTTATTCCGTAATGAATAGCTCTTGTACCTAAACGTCTAGCAAATTATTTTGGTCTTTCATAATCCAAATTAAAAGAGTTTTGGCTTTGGATTTTTAGAATTCCGTACCTCAAAAGAAAAAACAGATCCCTTATAGGATCACTTTGTTATCCGTCTGTCATGACCATGAGTGGAGCCATCTCTCATAGATGGCACCACTAGAAGTATGCAGTAGCGCCATGTACGATCAAGTTAAGATAATATTTATCTACTAAGATGTAATAGCGGCATAGATGGCGCTATTTCATATTTCGGAACCCTTAGGGCGCGAGTCGTATTCGCATGTGTCCGGTTTTTTTTTCTGTCAGTCGTAAATACTACCAAAATTAATTTTCTCTTTCTATACATACTCTACTCGTTTTACTATCAAAAGTTCATTCACTAACATATTGTTATAGATTACTTACAGTAAGGTGTATCGGCCGTAAGTTGCTGTTATCTCCTGGTATCAGCTCGAAGTCTAGTCCTCCCACTGGGGTGATGATACCCAAGTTTGGGTCTATTGAGAAGTTGCTCTTGTAGTCTCCGCTGACTATCGAATATTCTATGTGGCTGTTTTTTGTACCTAGAAGGAACAAAACATAATAATAAAATACTAGATAGTGACTAAACTGCTATGTACAAAAATAACTTAAATTAAGGAAGCATGAAAGCCAAATTGTCTCAACAATGAATGCCATGAATGGACGCAATGCACTGCAAAAAATATTAATTTAATAACTCTTTGAATGAGATACTCAAAGCGAAAGTAAATCTAACAATAAGCAATACCATTAATTTAGAAACACCAAAAATAAATCCTACCATTCAAGTCCAAATCTCTAGCTTCAAGCACGAGTGGATTTTCAAATTCCTTCTCATTTTCCAGCAATCTCGCTTCATACTTATTGGCCAGGAACATAGGAGCGTTATCATTGACATCCTCTATGTTGATAATTAACTGGGCTGTATTCCTGTTGCCTTTGCCCAAGTCGTCTCGAGCTTCGACCGTGAGATAGTGGCGGGAAATCAGTTCGCGGTCGAAACTGTCGCCGCCCGCTTGTTTCACTGTTATTACGCCTGATATTGGGTTCAGGCTTAGCCTGAAAGATTTTTGAGGTTGTTAATGATGAAGATAAATAAGTAGATATAATAGGTCCTTGGGGTTTTAATTATGTATTTAAAAAAAAAAGTTACTGACACAGTTTGTCTTGGTTAGGCCACTTGACATAGTTTGTCCTGGCTAGGCCACTTGACATCGTTATTTGATATTCAAAGCGACTGATAATTGTGAAGTGATATTGACAACTAACCAATCCCAATATTAATAAATTCAGCTATGTGTCCCTATAATTTTTAGTTAAATAAAGTGAAAGGGAAAATTGATTTTAGCACACTATCAGTTATGAGAATTACTTACTACAATTAAATAAACAACAATAAAATAACATACTAACAGATTAGCAATGCTTCCGCCCAGACTGGTGTATCTTATACCCCTCGTGCCGTAATTATCCGAGTCCTGGTCGAGCGCCTGCACCCACGCGACAGTGCTGCCAACCCCACAGTTCTCCGGTATCGACACTGTGTACAAAGACTCCGTGAACTCCGGAAAGTTGTCGTTTTCGTCTTTTATGTGGACTACTATTGGCACTATGCTGAAATGTTATGTGAAAATATTATGAAGTCTGTACATGCCAAGCTTTAGACTTTATGCTAAAGTGTGTAGGTTTATTTTCGCTTAAGTTATGACATATTTAGTTTTGGTATAAAAACAGAAATAATCAGAGTTTTTTCATTTTCACACCGAACTTTATCTTTGGCTAGAGTTGCCGTACATTTTCCGAGAAGAAATGAGTAAGGAATGTGTATAGAAAGTTTGTTTAAATAGTTCGCAAGTTTTATTAAAATGAAGTCTAAAAGTATTAATTCATACCTCATTTTGGGATCTTTGGTAACAATTTCTTTGGCGACTAGACTGAAATTCATAACAGTGATCTTCTCATAGTCCAAGAAGGACGCATCATTGACTCTGATGAGAAATGAAGCCTCGTTAATACCTTTGAATGGCGTCACGTCAAACACACCGTGATCTCCAGTTAGGTATAGTTCAAATGTACCATTTTTGCCCTGAAAATATAAACACCATTATATTTGGCAATTTTCATCATTATCGATCATATTATTTACATTCTCCATTCATCATATAACACCAAATAATAGCCTATGATTCTTCAGGTATTAGTGGTTCCTATGAACTAATTGCTGTTGGTGCAAGCGCTGTGTTTGGTAATTTTAATATGGCAAAAGGTTTTAGACATTACCCGGTCTATTTCTTGTTCGATTTAAGAAATTAAGACCTGATTTCACATCATATGATGATGATATATGATCACATCATAATAATATGATGATTCACATCATATGATTGTGATATGATAGATGGCTTCCTTAGATGGCAATGGCAAACCATTATGCTACATTTACGTCACATGTTATAAGTCTATTCCTTCCTTGCCAGTACAGATATTGACACATGTAGGCAAGATAGGTATAAGAGCCTGCCTTTAGTGTAAAACATAATTAATCAAGGAAATACCTGGTCATAATCAAAGACCTCAGGAATAGCATCCTGCAGGAATGTGATGGGTGTGTTCTGTTGTGCATTCTCCAGCACTTCACCGACATATCTGTCATTCCTGAACCTTGGTGTTTCATCATTCACATCTGTTACTATGACTGTCACCTCGGTGGTAGCACTGGGCATTGGTGATATGATGCGGGATTCTTCTGTGGCCTGTTTCAAAGTAAAAAGAAATTAGCTGTTTATGTCCTAACTGAAAAGAAACAGATTTTTGGGAAAAAATTTGAATATGATTTCATTGCCGAAATTGTGTTCTGGTGTGTTACCAGTACAACTGGGACAACCCATATTTTCATAATCATACAGAATTCCATAATATGCTTACCAATATTTCCAATATGTAAGCCCCATTGCTGTTATTAGGGTCTTCCCTATCGAGGTGGTTGACAGTGTAAACAATTCCAGAACTGCTGTCAATGTCAAAATGCTCCTCTCCACCTGATATGATGCTGTATGAGATACGGTTGTTGATTCCACGGTCACCATCAATCGCTCGCACTGGAAGTAGGAACAAACACAGAACAAATAATTTATAATTTATGAGAGCAAATCTAATGGTCATCTATGTTATTATCTAAAATTATTATGTAAATATTCAATAGCCAGGTTGTCTATCTTATTCTTTCTCTCTACGTTTAGTTATAAACTTTTAATACAAACTAAACTTTTGAATAAGTTTCTGATAACACAGTTGATTAGCTTACACAACGTTTTGAAGCTGTATACTCTGCCTCTAAGGCGACTCTCTGACCCTAATCGACAACTTTATGCATAGGTACCTTGTAAAACTGAGGTTCCCACTGGTGCATCTTCACTTATCCTAGTCACGGGACTGGCTACAACAAACTCTGGCGGCTGGTCCTCAACATCCTGCACCTTCACAAGGATTGCAGCAGTCCCAGTATTCACCCTGCCTTGGTTCGCGCGGTCCACAGCAAGCACTCGAAGTTGGTACAACGATTTTCGTTCATAATCCAATCGATTTGTTAAACGGATCACTCCTTTTCCGTTGACGGTTTGCACAGCAAAGTTTTGTACGTTTCCATCTAGCTCTTGTAAGTGGTATAGCACCTAAAATAAAGTTTATTCTATGGAAATTAACAAGCAAACAAAGTTTTCAAATTCGGAACTTTTTTTTACCTCACATGATGGATGAGATTGACACTGACAGTCTGACAAAGTGTCACTGACACTGACAGTTGATAGTTTATTTCACAGATAACTTTGAAATTAGAGGTTTATTTACTCAGATGTATATAACGAAAGTTGTATTCTTTGAAAACATTTCGCACTTGTTGATTAAATTAGGTATTTATGACGGCCATTCTATTAAATTAATTGAAAGATAAACTAATATAATTTTTTATTGTTTGGTCAAAGGGCAGCGCACCTATTCTGTGTGAGCTTTATCTTGCATCTCACCATTATAATACCTACCTATGTTCTTTAAAGTTGTATACAGCAACTATAAAAAATAATGTTATTATATACTTACTTGTCCATAAGCTCCTTCATCAAGATCCGTTGCTTCTACAGTAGTTAAAATCCCAGGAGAAGCGTCTTCTTTTACTGTGATTGCGGAAGGATACGGTTTGAAAATTGGTTCGTTGTCGTTTACATCTTCGACTAACAACAAGAAGCTTTGTGTAATAAAGTTTCCATCTCCTAAATGTCCATCAGTCAATGTTAATACAAAAGTATATTCATCACGGACCTAGAAAAGAAGAAAAATATTTTTTCATCAAAAGCTCACTAGAAAACTTCTCAAGTAGGTAGGTACCTACCTACGCTACCTAAGTAGATATGTAAACTTTTTAATAGGTATCCTGTCCTGCATGTGTATAATACCTACTGGCTAAGTTAAAAATATTAAAAAGCCATTTACCGATTAGAAAAAGTTTTATAGATTTATTTTTAATGACTACAAATGGCCGCTTTCCAGTTTTTTCAGCTAAAATAGCCGTAACTATTTAACGATGCTAATAATGATATTTAAAAATAAATATCTTTGGGTACATACATTATGTAGAAAACTTACATTGAATAATAATAATTTAAAATAAAATATTTTGAATAGGTTTTAGTTTTAACTTCGACACTTTTATAAATCATTATACCTACCTCTAATGATCGGACCTCCTTACAGGTCAAAAATCATTCCTTTAAAATTTAAAGGAATGATTTTTTACAAACAACAACAAATATTGGAATTAGAATTTAATTGTAATTCCAATATTTGTTATGGAATTTAAAGTTTCAAACATTGATAATATTACTTAGCCGTGAAAATTTACTTGATTTTGTCTTAATTAAAACAGAGTCAGTACAAATACCTACCTACAAAGATAAGATAACATTTTTTTTCATCTAGTTTCGCAACAGATAACAGACTCTTAACTCACCTCTCTATCTAATTCCTTAACTAAATAAATATTAGCTTCGTTGGATGAAATGGCTTCTAATCTTAAAATATCACTACCAAGCTGGTCTCTAATTCCAAATTGTAACGAATCTCCATCGGGGTCGACGCCCCTCAGCCGGTATATTAGGCTACCTGAAATTAAAATAACGGTCAGTACTTTTAATTAAACACATACATACTTAAGCACACTATTTACGGCATTTACCGTTTGTGTTTGAAGAGTAGTTAAGAAAATAAAAGTAATTAGATATCTAATCGGTCATTTCTGTACGTTGCATAGGGCAAGATCATAATATATTATAAGTATTATTATAAAAAAATAATACCTATAATTTCTGCGCATGAGTGTTCGTGTAAGGGTCGTATTACAGACTAACTCAAGGCTCAAGCATTACTTATCTCGGCCTCAGTGTCGTAGCTAAGGTCATGAGCGCCCCATTTTGCTCCCCCCAAAACTTTTTTTTTTTAAATTATTTATTTAATTACATACATACAACTACCATTACAGTTTCCCAATACGATAGTGCAGTTTAAGATACAACAAAAATGTATAAAAAATGAAAAAGAAAATACAATACAATTAACAATAATCTAACTCCTTATATCGCTGCCCTAGTTCAACAGTAAGATATCTTAAAAAATAAAAATTAAGATAAGTTTTGTTTCATGTGAAAAATTTGGTCTTCTGTCCGGTTCAAAAATCGGATATTTGTAGTGTACATTGAAATTTAGACACTTCGGTTGCTTTTACAAATATCCGATTATTGAACCGACAGAAGAGCAAATTTTTCACATGAAACAAAACTTATCTTAATTTTTATTTTTTAAGATATCTTACTGTTGAACTAGGGCAGCGATATATAATATTATATAACCACTAAGTTCACGAATAACATATCATCTGTAATGTTACTTTCGTGAACTCGCCCAGTGAGCATGAGAATAAGTCTATTTTGTTGGCAACCAAATTAAGTGTGCGTAATGTTCGCGTAAAGGGGGCGTTGTCCAGCAATTTGGTTCAACTTATTTTACTAGTAAAGCTCTTGCGTCCAAACGCGCAAATGAACGCATTAATACCTAATGTCACTAAGCAGAATACTTATTAACGCGTTAGGTAATTTACTAACGACATGCGACATTAATATTGCAGCCACTTATTTAACGTGTTAATTTTTTAAGCCTTCGTTAAGGCACATTTGGACACAGGAGTTAACATTAACATTAACGCAGGTGGACCCTAAGCTTATGTTAGTTCTTAATGTGCCCGTGTCATAGCGGCCCTCTGCCTACCCTTGAGGTTTGCATCCCTGGCAGCCACCCCCGGGGCTAACCCCTAGCTACGACGCTACCCATAAATACAGGAAATATTCATAGAAAAGACGTTTTTAAAAAAAATCTATCTATTTTTTACCACCCTTTGCAATGGCTACCTTTTTCGTCAGGAAGCGGGACTCTAAATACTTGATAATTAATATGTTATGTAGGTAACTTGCTGAAAGAAACCTTCAGATCATTATTGAAAATTTCGGCGTAGGTTTGATAAATGCTTGGTGGCGCATCATGACCCATTAACTGACGGAAAGTCTTAAGTGGTGAGGTTGGCTGTATCCGCCAATGTCATATGTGAACGCTAAGTATCCAACAACGGACCTAGTGCTGATTGATGGACAATTAAGACTGATTAGGTAAGTTGCCTAGTTAATTATTATACCTAGATCCTAAAATTCCATGTTGGTGTGTAATTATATTATTACACATTTGCAATTATTGCTGATCTACAATAATCTACATCATCAACATGGGCAAAATGAACTATAAAATCGGTTCATAATGAGTAAAGATATAGCGTAACATGATACAAAAAAAAATAGCGAATTGTAAACTCCTCCTTTTTGAAGTCGATTAAATTTAAAAATTGTACTTTTCATAGCTTCAAAGATGATTCAGCAGCATATTCGAGTTTTTAAGACTCATCGTCATTAAGTCATTACTCTGTTCAGACTGACATTTAATTTCTTTTGTAATAGGTACCGAATAGTAAACTCAAACCCCGTCAGGTATTTACGGATTTCACGCTTTGCTACCATTCGGTTGACTAATCGTTACGTCACATCAACGATTAGTAATGCAGGGTGAGCAGGGGATCGTTTTAACAGCATAGGGCTTCCCTATGTTTGCGCCAGTTGTCGTGACAACCCCACTCTACCTGGTCCCCCATTATGAGTAATTTCCGGTTGTCAGTGGCTTACGGGAAATGTCGGGTAATGTCCAACTTTGACTTCAATAGCTTGGGGGAGTTGATATTACAGGTGTTTGGTGTAGTATCATATCCATGTTGGTATTACGAGCTGGTACCTTACGAATGTGGTTTCGTTAATTCGATACTTTTGAGAAGTCTCAAATGTTGATATTTCAGATATATTTAGAGGATATTAATAACTTATTAATATTTTGCACGACATTTTATTAACTCGACCTTGCTGCCGTACACTTCTAAAATGTTAAGCAGGTTATCTACTGCCGGCTTCTGGTAAGAGCGAGATTAACTCAGTATATGTCTGTCTATTCATGCGTTACTTTGTTAAAGGTAGGGTCTGTTCAATCAGTCTACATAGATTATTTTAGGAGAAATAAAATTAATCGCATTCTTACCGACCTGACTTCTTGCTTACTGTCAAGTAGGTTTGTGAAGTATTGGATTGTGCATCACAACTGAGTCATCGATGATTCTTTCACAGTGCTGCTATTAACCATTTTTCAGTTATCTTGTAACTTACCCATGTAAACTGACTTATTGAACAGACTCTAAGCTTACATTGTGTTCTTATTAAAAGAAAGTAGGTACGATACACTTACCGACGGGCGTGTCAAGTCCTTCTTTCAGCCTGACAACAATTTCTGACTGACCATCGATGAGAAACCTGGGCGGTCTGTTGGCGACCACCACTTCTAGAATCGTCAGGAGCAACCAGAACCCTGTGATACATTTGTACTGAACCGGTTTTAACCGGACTCGCGGCGGGTGACATGTAACCCTCGCATGCATTGTACTCAGTCATCTGACACATCTGGCCTTGTTGCTGGTTGGCGGTGAGACCATTTTCTCACTTCGCACGGTTTCACCGTGGGAAGACGCGTGCACTATCAGTGAAAGAGTCACCTCACTGACTTGATCCCTCAACGTGACTTCGCGGACACCTGTAATCATACAAGTTAGTGTTAGTTGGTTAATTTATTGTTACCTATATTTGAAAGGTGATATAAATCTCACTTTTGCTGGAAATGTGTGAAAATTATCATCTCGTTTATGTCTTTGTTTAGAGAGTTAGCGTAGTATATTAGCAGTCTGGGAAAGTGATAAGTATCTATGATTGGTTTTACTGTGCCCTATTAGATAATGTGTGAAATGTCACATGTTATGTTTTCGTTAGTCTGAGTATAGTTTGCGTTAATAAAACGGATCGTTTTCCTCATCGACCGTAACGTTTTCAGAAGCTTTAACTAACATTAACTTGTCCTTTTTAAATATTAGAGCTAATATTGATGATGACTCCATTCGACGACTCGCACAAATCGAATGTTACTTAAAACATAATAGCGGTCGTCAGACTTCAAGAATCTAATAGAGAATCAACATAAATGATAAACCTGATCACAACAAAACTTTTTCTTTCACATTAAAGCTGTGAAGTCCCTTGTGTCAGTGGGTTATCTTTGCTCAGTATCTTGGTACGAGAACTAGCGCGTGGCGTCGACGTCGACGCTGAGCATTTGCTAACTGCCCGTATCTCATTGTCTTGTAGTGCCTAAGTATTGCCGCCGTTGGCACATAATCTTGCCTAACTAGAGATACGTCTACTTTCGAAGTAATCTTTTTAAGTTAGATACTAATGATACCAAATGTCACTGGTTTTGATGTAGCTATTAAATGCAACTTTAATTGAAATAGATTTCTAATGAAGTGCTTATACATAGATGATAATAAGAACGACAGGGTGGTGTGTGTAGGTATCTAATGCTTATCTAACTTCTAACAAATAAATTAATATCCTCACTGATCATTTCAATTATTTGAGTAGTGTTAGGTAATAGAGGCAATAATTAAGCTATAGTATATATTCTGTATTTACCAGAATACCAGCTATGATTTTGGGAACCCTAGGTTAAATAAGGCGTAGGTATTTCACAAGCTTTCATTTCAGTGGAAATGCAAACATTATGTAACACTAATTTTTAAAAGTAAAGTAACAAGGTTACATTTCTCTCATTGTAGCGTAACATCTATTGTTTGAAACTAGTTGGTTATTAAACATCAACCAAATAATATGTGATTAACGCTGAAGATGTTACGACAGCTCGCATTATTAAATTGAATGGGTTGATACACAAGGGTTATTCACATGCATCGGGTTTGCGAAACAATTATGTAAAAACAATTAAAACATGACCTCACGACCCGCGCCGGATGGTAACGTATGAATTAGGTGTCGTTGACGTATTTCGGCGGCAAAACCAGTGTCCCGTCAGGCTCGCGGGCCCTGAAACAAAAGGCGCAGCCAGCGCGACGGGAGCGAAGGCCAATGACTATTGTATATAGTGGTATACTACTATCGGCGACTGACCTTTGTAGATACATCATCACGAATTCACGAGTGATGAACTTTTAGTGCAATCGTTTAATTGAGAACCTCATTGTTGGTTGCGAGATACACTATTGATTTATTAACGAGTTTCAGATTTTATGACTGGTACCTGGATGCGTTGGCACTCAAACGGGAGATGAGAAGTATAAATTACTGAAAGATGTAGAAACTTCAATTAAAACGGCATTTAAATTTATTTCAAAAAGATCTATCAGAAGCAAATGAAGTTAAGACTTTCTTTGACTGGACAATAAATATTTATAGTCACTAAGAAAGTTGGTTGTACAAATCAGCGTGGATTCAATTTGTTCATTCATGATTCCTGTACTTGGAGCGTGACGGAGTTTAAGTAAGTACGGCCAAAAGGAGTGCATGACCGACGAACAAGAGAAAGCCTCCATACTCCGTTACACATGTGGTTGTTATAAAAATTAACGCCATTGCCATGGAAAGTGCTTTTTTTATTGAATATTGGTATTATTTGCGCCGGTCTGTAATTTTGTATTGCGTAAGTATTACAGACAGGTGCCATGGGGGCCACCGGAAACGATTGTTTAATGAAACTGGTTTCATAGGACCTTATTTTCTTTCACTTTTTAAACTGATAGGTGTTCTCCTTGAATTGGTTCGTATTCCTTTGTTCTGATCAGATTGTGTTTTCTTTTTATTTCACTTGTGCTATTTCTGTAAAGGACATGAATGCAGTCGATCGTTCTTACATAGCCTTCTAAAAGTGTTAATTTGCATAACCTACATTAAAATTTTAGGGATTTATCCGCAGATACAAAGTTGTTAATGTTGTTTTGTTATCAATAACACTTTTATTGCAAAACTCCGTCGTGGGATCAGATAAGATGTAATGGGTATTAAATAACCTTAGTAAAATCTAGATAGATATGTCTACTTGTTTGTTTAGTACAAAGTGCATCGGTTGCGATTTCTGCGGTTGCAACTCGGTGATCTTATTTCACTGTTATCAGATGATATGTAATAATATTGATTACTTAGGTACCTGTTTATTTGTGAGAATGTTTGTTCTAGCGGTCTTAATAATATAAATATTTCGACGCTGGAAAAATGTCGTCAAAGGGACAGTTGACATAATGTCCCCCTTAGGGCGTTTGTGCACTATTCCGTTTCTAGCACGTTTTTTCACGGACCGTTTTTTTTTTCATACATTTTAAAGAGTGGTGGGGATCGTTCTGCAGGCCTACTGCCAGACATATTTTAACCAAAGCTTCTAAGATGAGCCACAAATCACAATACCCATTTCTCCGCCTTCCACATCCTTGTCTGTCCCGGCCGATTTTTTGAGGTTGTTTGTCCATTTTGTGGGGCTTCCCACACTACATTTGCCTCCATATTTGAAGATATTATTCTAGATAAACCTGGTATAAACCTAGTAGCTACGTAGGTACTATGTAATGTACTAGTATCTATTCTTGACCTATTATACCATATTATGTTATTGACTGGTTAACCACACTTATTTCACTCGAGTCTTTATTGGATTTAAAGATAATCTCTCAACAGAGCACTAGTATCTAGGACACCTTGTTTGTAAACACAGTACATAATGTTTTCGTTATTATACTTCAGTGGTTACCAACCTTTTTATGACGAGGGAAGTAGGGGAACTAGGTACTGAGACTTTTTTGTTCGGTAGAGGCATAAGATTTAAAATAAAAAATATTTCTTATCCAAAGTACGGTAGGTACCTAATTCCTAAAGTTAATTTAGGTATGGGTTTATAACATTGCTTCGCGGACCTTTACTCAGTTGTCGCGGACAACTGGGTGGTTCGCGTACCACCGGTTAGGAACCACTGTTATACATAAAGACATTGAATTCATTAGTGCCAAGTTAACAGCATGCCGCAGGCGGGTAAGCGGATGTCGTAGAGCAACTTTGAGCTAGACTTATGTCCAGCAGTGGATTACGATAAGCTGAGTTGACTAAACAGTTATGCACCTTTAAGTGATTTAGTTAAAGCACAGATTACAGTTAAAACTTTTCGTAAAACTGTCTTAATTGCTCTAGATAGCATGGTTTATTCTAAAAATATATATAGTTCAGGCATAGCGGAGCTTTTCACATCTGCGAGCCTATATACAGGGTGGCAGGTTAGACAGTGGAAATATTTTAAGGGGTCATTGTACTCATCATTATGAACAACTTTTACGATGGGACCAACCCTGAAATCAACAAAATGTATGAAATAGCAGATTTTTTTTTCGCGATTTTAGTGTTGGTCCCATAGTAAAAGTTGTTTATAATGATGAGTACAATAACCCCTTAAAATATTTCCACTGTTTAACCTGCCACCCTGTATACATATATCTACTTTTTTTATGGTTATAGCGTGGCATCGATATCTGAGAAAAATAAGGAAAAATAAAAACAAAATTACCTACACAGAAAATAAAAAATAAAGACTAAATAAGTAGATAAAGACGGTTTTTAACAGAAATAGATAATGTGAAAAATATAATGGGACTTCTGTTGTTATTTCGTGCCCAGAATCTGTCGCGTGCCATAAATTTGTTATCTCTGCTATAATAATAGAATTTAACCTTTTATTGGCTCTGGATTCTCAGTAGAGAAACAAGGGTGGACATTGTAATAATTAATACGACTTTCAAGTATCAACTGCGCTATCAACTATTCACGATCGTATCAAATCAAAATGTGTTTCGTAAATATTTAAATCCATTACAATTAAAATAAATGGTTACTTTAGCAATCGGGTGGTTACGGACTTATAATTTTAGCTATCAAGATATTCCTTGATTCTCACGCTTCCACAAACACAAGTGCTTGTGAAGAAACACCGACATGGGCACAGTGCTCGACGAACAAGACAACTAACCTCAGATCATATAAACAAGGAGATATGCCATCATAGCAAATTAGTACGGGAACAACTGATGCCACTTTTAGTACATTTTTCGACACAATTACGCGCATAATTAAGCGCTCCTTGTGAATAAAAAGATCTCCCACGCATTAAACATTCCGCACACCCTCAATCTAACACTGTTAATCGTCACTCAACACTAGCACTAAACTAAAACACTGTATTTATACCATCGATCGTGTTCGGTTCGTCGCCAGCGCGTACGTTTTTAGTATGAGCAATTTGCTCAAAATCAGGCATCAAGCTCGATAGCGCCTTGGCACATCTCCCTTGTTTCTATGATCTGAGCAACTAACATACCTATATATTTGGGTAAAAAATCGCGATCGTGGCTCTTATGGCCAATAAAATATGAATTAAAATTGTTTAAAGCCCTTGTCGAATTCTATCAGCAATGAAGTTAAATGTAACTTTAGCAATTGTACTTACTTCAATAGGTATAATGTTTTCTGACATATGTGGCGGAGGTGTACCTACATAAGGCTATTTTCTAAAACGGGTATGAGATGTTTCAGATAATTTCATGAGATTTATACTCGTAGTATAGTCAATAATAGTCATTTGATCGTTGTGTAGGGCTGCTGTACTCTCGGTTTGAAGCGTTGTGTCCCGGTGTCCCGGCCAGTAAGTCAGTTGTCCCGGTTTGGTAGTTAGACATCCATAGTTGTTGCATACACGAAAGAAAAGTAAATCTTCTCAAAAGTGCCAATCTCTGCAATCCCAGGCCACAATGCTCAAGTGGAACACGTGTTGTGGTTTATTACCTCATTGCAGTGGATGAAAATATGAAAAGGGTGAAAAGGAGTCCTTAAAAAAAGTAAGACTTCAAAAAAATATGACTGGACAAAAAAAAGTTGTATACCGAGAACGTAGATTATACCTTATAAAATTAGAATGTAGTTTTTTCAATAGATCATCGTTGATTTTTTGCATTTTATTTAATTTTAATAACTATTTACCAAAAATGAAATGCAGAGGTTCCTAAGCCACGTGTAAAAAAATTTGATTTCACATTTTTTTTTTCTATTCCATATGTCCCGGTCAGCGTTTCAGCATTTATGGCAGCACAGCCCTATCATTGTGTAATCTATAGTAATTACAGTTTATGAACGTAAAAGGTAAAAAGTTTCGTTTAATAGAGATTCTATCTGATAACGTTGACGAATTGCTGTACTTTGTCTGCTTGTCTGTTATTTTTAAAAGAGTTTCCGTAGCTGTTTCAACATAGGCCTATAATAAACTAAATTGCCGCACATTAACTTCTCGCACATGCTCTCTTTTGACCATTCCGTGCTTAACTGCGATTACGAATTGTTACACTTATTACATACATGACTAGCCGTCATCAACACATTTTTTTCTCTGTTACATTAGAAAACCTTTGGCTCGTGTCCATTTTCCTTGTTTGAATACCTGAGTCATGGCAGTTGTAAGCATTTTTTGCTCGACTCTCTGTTTGTATTTCAATCTACTTATAACAAAATCTTAACAAAAAGAGATGCAAAACTACTCTATGTAGATCCGGGGCCTGGATCTACATATTGACTAGTTTTGCATCTCTTTTTGTTAATATTGTTAAATTAAATATGTGTCCAGTGTCCAGTGTGTATGAATTCAAATCATACTCCGACCAACACTTTTTGTAAAATAGAGCTTACTTAGAAGAGACTCTGGGCCTGGAATCCAGGCCTAGAGTCTCTCTGGTAATTAACGCAAGGGCTGCTGAAAAATTGTTTAAAAATATCGTATTAAACAATGGAAACACAGTAAACAGAAGATCCGATCCAAAGATAAAAGCAGGTGAGCCGCTTTTTCTATGATAGGAAAGTATGTAGGCCTTCGCCGGTCGTTAATTATAGGGCAACTCCTTCCTTATTTAGATTGCGAACACTTACGTACATTTTTTGTTCTAAGATATCCGTCATTGATGAATGTGTAGTTTAAGTCATGCAAACCGTTTTTTGTGACAAACGGGACGAGGTTTTGAATGGAGTGCGTACTTATTTGCATGATGAGAAACTACATTATTTTATAAGATACTAGCTAATCTTCTCTGGCTTACCCACAACAATAACTGTACGAAGTTTCATCACAATTCGACCCATGGTTTAGGAACGCATAGAAGAGGAGGAGGCTGTAAACTGAGAATTTCCTAATGCAAAACCCTAAAAAGACTTTTAAACCCACTAGGACCCTCAGTCCACAGTGGCGCTTGCAACTACTATAGCCACGAGGTAGTCTCCATGCAAAAGTATAAACGAAATGCATGTGAGTTGTTATTCGGCAAACAATAGACAATAATATTAAGGTGAGTGAACAACTGTTCAGTTGATGTGACATAACCGTTACAGTGTCGTATGTAGCGAATCTTATTATTGCCAAGTAAGTAATATTCCTAAGTCATGTGGTTCTGTCGGCTGATAAACCATTGTTGGATGAAATAAGTAAGCTTTTCATGTTTTGTAGGTACCGTAATTCGACATATGTTACTCTTTGTACTGTGATTTCACGGTATGGACCGACTGCACAGTGAAACCAAGCTTTTCTGGGAATAGCTCTCTTAAACTGTTCGCTCCGACTTTGGACTACAATTTTACTTCTTGGCTATCCCGCTTCGCTTTTTTCCAACCTCTATACTATAAGTCATCGCTATCGCCTTTTTTAACAATTCCTATTAATTCCTACGTTAACCCGATGGGTGGTGCAGGTGAGCGGCGCGGCGCGAGCGCATGAAGCGTGTCGGCGCGTCCGAGCGTGCCTCCCCGGGAACCGAACCCGTCGCACCACCGCATCCGGTATAGTTACTCACCGATAGTTTTTGCGCTATACAAATAAAAACATTTAGTTTGGCTGGGTTAAATCTCAGATCATAGAAACAAGGAGATAAGTTTTCATAGCAAATTAGTAGGTACCTACGGGAACCGCTGTCGCCACTTTTAAAGCAGTGTGTGTCACTACTACAAACACTTCTTTGTAAATACAGATCTTCCACACTTTAAAAATACCCCACACCCTCAATCTAACACAGTGTTATTCGTCACTCGTCACTCAAACTAAACTAAAACACTGTATATAACGATCGCGTTTGGTCTGGCAGCAACATGATCACATAGATCATGTCAAAGCGTCAAGCTCAATGGCGCCTTGGCACATCTCCCTTGTTACTATTATCTGAGGTTTAAATGCTCCATAGTTCTTTCGTAGTCCTAGTTTTGCCAGCTTGATTTCGAAACATTGAGAACTACTGTTCTGTAGATAAAGGGTTGAGCAGAAGTGTTTAATACACCCACATTTCACCAGTTATGGTGTCCTATGTAATAGGAGGCGAGCCTATTGCCACTAACCGGACATAAGTGACTCGAGGCCGCTACTGAGAATTTCTTTATCGAAACCTAATAATACTGCCTGTTCCGGGGATCGTACCCAGGACTCCGCACTCAGCAGCCGCGCTTGTGACCACTCGACCAACGAAACATTCAGAGGCAGTAAGTTCTAATTACCACTATTTTAGGATTTGGAAGAAGCTATGTGCTATCCCTTGTTACATTGTATAAGCGGTTAATTAATTATTTGCAGACATTAGACGAACTTAATTAAATCGTTTTCAGAACAATTAATCTACCTAAATCCGTTAATAATTGATTTTAAAGTACTAACCCTCAAAAAGCTAACAGATCAATAAAATTTCGATTCGGACTCCCAACACGTTGATCGTGTACCGACTAACGAGTTTAGCCATGGCTCATATAAGTTAAAATATTTCACCGAATATAGGATAATCGCCAGAGATTATGCAGATGTCGTGTCTAGGTTGTTATTTTTGTCTAAATCCCATACTTTCGATTTTAGCATCATTATGCAATACAAAAACGTTTAACTGTAATTCTAAGTTTTACTGTTTTACGTTGTTTTTCATCAACGCGGTCATTGCTCGACGCAGTACTGGTTTTGTATTTATTATGAATTTTCCACTTCGTTTCATGTTTTTAATATAATATCAATTTGAAAATAAGATCACGCAGAAAGGAAACTATTTTAATTTATTATAGTAAGAGAATGTAAAAGTTGAACTTATTATTAAAAATCTATTACTTTGTAGATTGCGACACCAAATGATAAATTAATATTTCAAGAGATATCATTGAGACTGAAAATTACAGTGCAAGAAAATGATTGATTCGCTGTCTATCGATTTCTTATCTAGGTACATAAGCCGTCAGCGACATCCAATGGACGCGGAAGGCCGGGTTAGTTCAATTTCTCAGCCAGGAAGTGATTGTAAATGCATGTTGTCTATGCAAATATTTCCATCAATATGTCATTTATCAAGTACTTGGTTATGAAATGAGTGACATAGGATTATTAAAGTAACGAGAGTGACAGGAGCCTCAAAGGCGCTATTATCTCTCAAACAGTAATTGCGGTACGAAGAAACTGACAAATTGATAAGTTTTCCATTTCAATATACGTGTTTAGTTTAATGATGGGTGTGACGGAGATTGTTACTGCTATTAGTATCAATGTTATCTTGTTAGTTTTCTCCATTTCTGATGATAGCTATCGACTATTTCCCACCTTTCTATCAATTTTTAAATATCTATTAAATGATGATCGCGTGTAAGTATTGTAAAGCAATAATAACATAATTTCTAGCGCGATACTGATCGACTCATCTCGTACCGTGTCATTGTTTACATGTGTCGTGATTTCCCACGATTTCGAACTGAGCAAGAAGTGAACTTGACAATGCTATCGATTTTCCAACAATCACAGGAACCCATTAAGTTTTTAGTTGCGCCCGCGCCGGTGAAATTCTTAAACGGTACTAGTCAGCCACTGATGACGATCACTCGTAGAGAAAGAATTAAATTAAGATGATATAGATAAGGTCATTTTTGTGTAATCACTAACCAGGTATGAATTATGGGAACTTCAGACGACAACAATGGTTACTGGGTAAAGCAATAAATTTTGTTTGCATAATTAATTCACAAAAATGAAAGTGTTTATTGTAGTAAAGTTGCTGCACTTATTTTCACATTAGAGCAATTTTGTATGAATCGCTGAGACCAGAATGATATGAATGTTCTTATTTAGTTTCAGAAACAGTGCTTCTCAGAATTGCGTTCATAATAACATTGTGTCTATGATTCTATAATAAAATATAGTCTTTTTGTGTAATTAATTATTTTTAACTAACAATTAATCCACGCTGAGTTGCAGAAAAGGTCATTAAGTTTTAAAGGAATTGTATGGTTAATGTCTCCTTTAAAATTTAATTATCTTTCTGCAACTGACCGTGAAACTTATAAAGTGTGTGTAAAAGTACTGAAAAAAAGACAAATAAATTCAAAGTATAGTCAACCCTAATCTGCTACCACGATTACGTATGTCAATTTGTATGGTTGCACTTTCTTGTCCGAGCCACAGTTTGAATGTAAAAGGCAATATTAGCTGACCCATAAATTGCGATTTGATCTGTCACGATCTACTTAACGGAATAATTTGTTTATGCGGGTCTGGCGTACAAACAGAAAATGTTTCACGCTACAGGTGACAAGTAGCGTGAATTATACTTACAATTTATCTCGACCCTTCGCTTAATTAAAAATTAACTTTTACTTAAACGGCGAAAATTTGTTTTAGTAAAATGTCCAATGTAGATAATTTTACGGTGGGGTACTTTGGGAAAGTCCCTAATACAGTGTTTCGTTAAATTATGTTTTTTTGTTATAAACACTGGATTTTTAAGCCTAATTTTAATGGTCTAGATAGGTATGTATACCTAGTTGCGTCGGACTAATGACCTGTCACATTGATGTCGTTGTCAACATATAAACCCGATACATCCGCATTATTTCCAGCTAGGCCCTAGCGGCATTAACACACTTTTCATCTAGGCAGTAGCTTAGGTTATACAGCGAATTATCTCGTAATAAGTTGCAATGGTCCACAGAATAATGTCTCATGGAAAATTACTCAACATAAAG
Source organism: Thalpophila matura (assembly GCA_948465475.1). Classification (NCBI taxonomy): domain Eukaryota; kingdom Metazoa; phylum Arthropoda; class Insecta; order Lepidoptera; family Noctuidae; genus Thalpophila; species Thalpophila matura. Next base: position 13,658,884 of record OX419182.1, on the reverse strand, counting down.
CCACACTTACGAGTAATTTACTAAAAATAAAAAAACCTAAATTACAAATTAAGAACTTCCACAAAAAAATAAAATAAAAAACTCACAGATAAAAAAGTCCTTGGCTCTCACCGAGCATTAAAAAAATTGTGCTCGCTTTCGGATTTTGAATGCGTATAGTTGTTGGGTCCAGTAATTCACTGCACTTCCTGTGGCGCGCACGCACTACTATCGACAGGTGTGTCAGACCGCGGGCCGCTCGCGACTGCCTGCCCATCGGCGAACTGCGAACGCTTTTCCACATCCCCTTGTATTGCGATGGTAGTGAAGTTCGATGGGTATTGGGGGGTTAAAGTTTTAGGCTGATTACGATACCTAGGTACCTAATGTATTTTTATATGAATACAGGATAGTGTATTATAGTATAAGTAAGTGTTATCTCGGGTAATATTGGTTACGAACAGAACATTCATTTGCCAGATTTTCCGGTTTTCCCGATGAAATTTTAATTATGGATCAAATCACGTTCTAAAAACATAATTATTATATTGTTTCGAAAAGCATGTCAAGTTGTTTGTAGTTGCGTATAGCTTTGCATTAATTATTTTAAATGTTCTTTTCTGTTAGGTAATAATAAATCAATTTACGTTAATACACATGCGATTTTTTTTACGGATTTTGATGGGTAGGTACTTTCCAGACACTGGTAATGGAATCCTTAATAAAAAGAAAATGTACCTAGTAGGTACTAAATTTTCTTATCGTAAATGTACTTAAATTGTATGAGTTAAGTAGAAATCCATAACAAGTACAATAAATGGATAATAATACTATGAAATATGGTTACTATAAATTGATTAATATAAGTTCCCAAATAATTAAAGTGATAACTCATTCTGATTGATTTTATTGTAAGTGTTATGCATTAATAATGTCCGTAAAGAACTTGCTTTCGATTACATCAACGCTTTTGCATAGCATTGCGTAACATTAAATTCCTTCTTTTATGTCTTATACAGCATGAAAATAACAGTTTTTTCTATTCGTTGTATTCCAAAGATCTTTGTGTTTTTATTTGCTACTGCCAAACACGTTTTAAACTACTACGTTACTGATTTGGTCCCGTTACAGTTTTATTTTGTAAGTTTACAACTTTCTTTGTTTAATACTTGCAACTGTAACATTAATTTATCGGTTGAATTTGAAACGTTTCTCACCATTTCTTGGGTGGTCCTGATCACCCGTTGACTGATGCTGCCGACCTACTTGTCAGAAAAATCCAATTTGGCAGAAACGCTATTTTCAAATAAACTTTTTATGCAGCAAAATTGATTTTATTGTAGTTTTAATTTATAAATAACACCTACAAAAGATGACCTGATTTTATTATGACGACTTGGTAGTCGGTTTGTAATATTCAGAATAGTTTTTAGGGTTCCGTACCCAAAGGCTAAAACGGGACCCTATTACTAAGACTCCTCTCTGTCACCAGGCTGTATCTCATGAACCGTGATAGTTAGACAGCTGAAATTTTCACAGATGATGTATTTCTGTTGCCGCTATAACAACAAATACTAAAAACAGAATAATTTTTTTTTTTAAGGCGGATTCCCATGCAACAAACGTGCCATTTTTATAGATAATGGTACGGAACCCTTCGTGCGCGAGTCCGACCTGCACTTGGCCGGTTTTTTTTGTACATTCGTTTGTGAACGAAGCGTAGAGAGGCGGTCTCCCTCGGCTGGCACTGACCGGCGGACGAGCGGTGACCGTGACGCTAACCATATGCTACTGACTACTGACCATACTTACTACTAGCGAAGAAGTTTAACTGTAGCTTAAAACGGAATGCAAATTACTATGCCCTCATTAAAAACCGTTTTTTGTTAAAACTTACCTGTTACCTACCAAAGTTTTAAATACTTAGTTATCTAATAAATTGTAGATAGGAAAATTCCGCCCGCGGCTCAGCCCGCATTTTTGTTATAAGATGTAGCCTATGTGTTATTCTGATGTATATAATTATGTATAAGCTATATTAGGTACTGTAAAGTTTCATCAAAATCCGTTCAGTAGTTTTTGCGTGAAAGAGTAACATACATTCATCCATCTTCACAAACTTTCGCATTTATAATATTATAGTAGGATTTTATATATATAAATGTTTTCATACTCATTTTCCCTAACGGGCGTGAGCATAGAAATCTTACTCGTTTTACTGAAATATCATCAGATCCCAATAGGGCGAATAGTTCAATTTACTGTTCAAGCGGTACTCGCGCTGCCAATACAATTTGGCAATGTCATTGATCAATTTCGCGTTCAACTGAAAGTGTGGGGTCAAAACTCGCAAAAATGTATAGCAAGTGACAAGTATGTATCGCCGTAGATATGCAAAACCACGGGATGCAAGACACTCGAAAAATGTATGAAATTCATATCGGCTAACTTTTGGTAGTGGTACCTTTCACATAAAGTGCTGTCACTGTCTAGCAGTCAAATTGATAAGAATATTGTATTGATGATAGGTACCTACTTATTAAAATGAGAAAATTGGAAAATGTTTTCTTAGGTAGATACTTTTACTTTTCATTTACCATAACCATAATGGAAGATAAATGAGAAGAAAAAGCAGGAAAACCATTTTCAATTTTCTCATTTTCTTCCGTGGTGTAAAGAAACGACAAGGTGCATTGTTAATGTTATGAATTTCGGAGCACTTCAGAGCTCCTAATATATTCTCACCAAATATTCACCTAAATATACGAGTCACGTAAAAGCTTTTATGCAATATTGCTATCCAATGATTGTTGAGCGATCAAGCAGAACGATGTGTGCGAATATTTTTTTAATAACTCGTTATCATATAAATGTTCTATGAGGTGGTACTCCATATAATATAGAGTGCTACCTCATAGAACATTATTGTCATTTTATTACATGCCAGTTTACATAAGTCACCTACCTGCTTCAACCTAATAGTTTCCAACACCGACCATGACGAATTTATAAGGCGTCCGTTTTCGCTAAATGGCTACTGAATCCTAAAAACAGCATTATGAAGCTGCAATATGGGTGTACGCACCACTCGCTCTGCAACTGTCGCCCCTAATTACCAAATGTACCCACTCGCCTCTTGAAAATGACATACTCAAACTCTCCCCTGATTGTTAATAGATTAAATGTGCAGTCAAAAACGTAAACTTTTGAGTATTGACTGTCTCAATAAACTCTATGACATGAAACGTAAGCTTATCCAATATATTCGATCACTTCATACGACCATGTCGATTTGCATTCCCTTGCACGCGACGCCACAAAAAGCGGCCGGCGCTAATAGCGTGCTTCCAAGTGTTATGGATCGATGCTGCAAAGGCACCGTTCGATTGTTCCGCCCGGCGGTTCGTGCATTCGTAATAGGTGATAAGAGACGCCGAGACGGGTGAAAGAGCATGAAGCAAGGCTTTGCGTAAGAAATATTCTGCTTTAGTATTATATTATATTCTACTTTACCACTATTTATACATTATTATACATTATACATTTAGGCACTAGCGTCCTTTCATCTGGTAATTTTCGTCGCAGTCAGGGACAGTGGATCATTTCCTTATAGGTCTCACCGACTGCGATTAAAATTTACACGCATAGGTACTAACACAACTTGATTTTCATTGTTTAGTTTACTTTTAGACGTGGAAGTGGTCTATGAACCAATAGCGATACGGTTTTGGTATTTATGTAGGTACGGATACTTTTCATTTATATCTACCCTTGTGCGAAGGGGCAACAAAATCTGATCCGGTAGTTTTCAGAAAGTACTTTTAAAATATTTGATATAATTTCTTAATTGAAAAACGTTTTAGGTTTTTCTAACACAGTCGTAACCACCTCAGCCTTATTGGTCGTAGAGATTTTTTGGTAGGTACTTTTAAGTCTTTTTAGGGAACTTTCCTTAAAAGACAAAAAAAAATACGAAATAAGAAAATAAATGTGAGAACTAAGTATAATAGGTAATTCCCGCATTAAATCACAAGATAGAAAAATAATATTGAAGTCTGGATCTACGAAAATTAATATTGACAGCTTTTAGTAGAGTTCTTAGGGCCAGTTGCAACATCTTACGGTTATGTGTCGGTAATCGTCTAACGCCCGAACGACAATTTCACACTGACTTAACGATTACGTACTGAATTACGATGGTTTGAAACAAGCCACTCTACCTACATAGAAGTAATCTTAAAAACACCATGGTAAGGTTTATGAAATGGCCCATGTTCGGTATCGAATTACAAGATCGTGTTCGTAACCCGAAAACTCGACGTTTACGTACTGAGAGTTACAACCTCAGATCATAGAAACAAGGAGATATGCCATCATAGCAAATTAGTACGGGAACAACTGATGCCACTTTTAGTACATTTTTCGACACAATTACGCGCATAATTAAGCGCTCCTTGTGAATAAAAAGATCTCCCACGCATTGAACATTCCGCACACCCTCAATCTAACACTGTTAATCGTCACTCAACACTAGCACTAAACTAAAACACTGTATTTATACCATCGATCGTGTTCGGTTCGTCGCCAGCGCGTACGTTTTTAATATGAGCAATTTGCTCAAGATCAGGCATCAAGCTCGATAGCGCCTTGGCACATCTCCTTGTTTCTATGATCTGAGGTTACAACACTGTACCTACCTAACGGAGGTAGGCAGAGTATCTATAAGAATAGGACAGCGGATATAGGGTTAATACTCGTGCATTACCTACTATTGTTAATAACTAGATCACACTGTATTATACTTAGGTAATAAATTTTCCGACGTGAATTTATAGTGCAATACAAATAACTGAATATTCAAATAATGCATTTATTTCTAGATTGAACGCCATATTAAATCGCTAGCAATCTTGAAACAACATTTGTTTATCCACTGCATCGGCTACATTATCCTATCAGCGATATTGCAGCGAAATTCTTAGAAAAAAAAATCACTTCCATGATTAGTTTATACAATATTAGTACTGCTAAATATGTGCAGCTACGTACATTGTGCGTATAGTCGATGTGCGGTTTGCAAATTGCTCGCAGTTTAAGTTTGTATAATATAGCCACGTGATCGCCGAATTTTTACGCCTAGGTAATATAGGCACACAATGTTTAGCTGGTTAATACTATCTACCAGTCGAATCGCAAATCGCGGTCTCTAGCCTTAGTCTGAAAGACGTTTACTCGACTCATTATCTGCTTAGCCTTTTCCAAAATAGGTTGGGGTTAGCTTCTAGTCTAACCAGACAAACCTGAATGTATTATGGTATTTAGGTACTAGACAATGGTGATAATTTTCTGTCGTCACGTAGGCCAATTATAGGAATAGGTAATAGAAAAACTTTTAAAGTTAAAAGGGGACAATGAAATAATACAACAAATAAATTTAATTTCATATTTTTATTCGTATCATAGTAAGGTAATTAAGTTTATCGTACATTCCATTAATATTTCTATGACTGACACGTTACTTGGTGAAATAATATCAACGTCACATAACGACTACGGCCCAGACTTTTTTAAGGCATGAGAGACTAGCAAGCGTGTGCAATCATTACTGAGCACCAACAAATATACTTCAAGTTGAAGGAAGGACACAGATTCTAGGACTATCAGGATACTCAGGCTTATACAAATTTCTTCTTAGTATAATGTAAGCCCGAAAGTAGTTAGGAACTAACTTTGTCAGTTTGCATTATACTTGCATCTTTTACTTTTTGACTCTTTTCTTTTTGAATATTGGTGTGTTTCGACTTTTCCCTATGCTAAAATTAAGGTTCTATAATTGAGGATAATTTCACAAATTAAATGCGTTAATTGCTATCCTGTAGGCTTGTCACGGCTTAGTGACAAGATGATGAGTCACGAATATTCGTGACATGTTTCGTACCTAATTCCTTGTACGACGTGCTGGTTGGATCGTGGTTAGTAAACTGACCAAGGTATACCTATATCTGTAACGATAGTCTTCGAATCTAATTAGCATTATAGTTGATAACATAATTATAAAGCCTCTAGTGATTAAATCACATTAAATTAAGATGCATTATTTTAGGTGTTGGTTATAATGCAAAACACATGTTTCCTATGAAAATTAAGTATTTCTATACACTGTATATTTAGATGATAACACAACAGTTCCGGGGCTTTTTTATGAGAAGCTTTCAGCTCTCAGCTTTAATTTGTACGATGTTAAAGTAACATTTAAGGAAAAACTTAGGTGCATGAGAATTGTACAGAGATTAACCCCGGCTAAGCTGCTAATGAGTAGATAAATAAATCAATCTGTACATCGCAAGATACAAAGGTATGTTCTTGAACTGGGCCAATCTGCACCTACTGTATTTGCACATTATTTAACACTAGAACGTACGTTACACGGTTAAACTAACACAATTCCATCACAATTACTTTAGAATATCAGTTGATTGATTCGTTCAGCTTGATTTATGGTAATGATTCATTATATTTCTTCTCTAAACAATTATCCTATCAACTTAGGGCTAATATCGTTAATATTAAAATAGATTTGTTGATAAAATCTTTCAAGTTCATAACAAAAAGACACCTTATGAGAAATCAAAGAGTGAATATTGAATATTTATTTATAATTTGTAAGAATATAATTTAACTACTGTTTTACGTCAATATTATATTTCTCAAAGGCTAACTGTGTAATAATTTCAATTAAAATTTAGATTTGACTAGAATTTATAATCAGTGCCTATAGGAAGTATAGCGTATAATGCATTAATTTTAAATTGTATTAGCAATCTAACTCAACTTTTAGTAATGTTTGTCAAACGCGCGTTTTGACAAACTTGTGTACTTTTATCGTAAATTGACCAGAGATTGGGATTTGGTCGCATGCAATTCGTCACTTGACGCGTATATTAGTAGGTACGTGTCATAATTATGCTGTGACGCTACGAATATGTATTTTAATAAAAACGTGGTTACAATACGTTACGAGCAATCATCAAAGTTACTATTGTGTCCCAACTACAATTAGGTATATATTTGAGCAAAATATTATCGAACAACTAAACAACTAAAAACTTATGCGACATTTTGCAGTTAATTACATTTGACAATTGCACATAACGCAACTTCACAACGACTACATAAACTGTCTTTTAACTTTACATTATTTACAAAGGCTAACCTCTTGGAATGCTATACTTCATGACATTTTAATATTTTCTACAATAACATATTCTACTTTTTATTCGTCAAGGGACTTAATATTTGCACAAATATAGGCCGCCAAACGCCTTAACTTCATGCTTATATTTAAAAATTCTACTCTGTAAGTCGTTTTCTAATAAGAATATAATAATTTCAAAGTTTCATAATTTTAATAGTCATTATATTAATTCTTAAACAAAAGCTGCTTATTGCCTTTCAATTCATTGTGTTCATATAAAATAAAATACTTTTTTTTTCATTTTTTAAGTATTAGACTATCTTTGAGTATCTATATTGGTCGGGTAAGATAGATAAATAAATATAATGATGTATATTTTAATAGATTTATTATATTTCCCTAATAAATTGTCTATGAGATAGCTACAGAGATCTTTTCCGAAAATAAATTATTTTATTAGGTAACTTATCGATTATATGAAATATAATTTACGACGGCAGAAGTTTAGCACGATCCACTATTAGGAACTTCAAAAAAACAGCGTGTATTAGATTGTATGGCTTATTTACATATTATATGTAAGATTCAATAATGAAGCTATGATTTAAAATGTTCATAATAATATTATAAAAAATACATGATATAACCAAATCTTTTCTCTATCATAATTGTTTACGTATACAATATACTAAATACTCGAGTTAGCAAATGAAAGAAGAAACCGATGTACCGTGAAGACTTCATTTGCGTCATCTCATTTCAATAAATAATATTTCTCGACATCAGAGGCATCAAGTCAGATGTGTACATCCGCCCAAAATCACTTTTTGGCACAGAGCTCATAAGGTTCCGTTTCTCTTTCGAACCCACTGACTCTGGTTTTCTTATCTCTATCCACTAAGAAATACTAATAATTAAAGTCAGATATGAAGGCTTTCCCATACAAAAGTGAATGTTATCGTTGCTCTCCTGAAAACCTTAAGTTTCGTAGATGCGACCTAAGGCGATTCGCACACTGCCCCGCATCACGCAGCATAGCGCGGGGGTGCGTGATGTTCCGTTGTTTGCAAGTACCTGTATTTGTATAGAAATTACGCATGGTGCAACACACTGAAAACGCATTCACGCGCGGGATTTTGGTTCCGTCGCCACGCACCCCGCAGCGTAGCGCGGGGCGGTGTGTGATTTGCCTAATGCATCTAATGTCGAGATTTTGTCTTCGCGTTATTACGATATTGATTGTATTTCAATTGTTTTAACAATTTATTGAATCTTGATAGAAGTAATAAATGTCATGAAGGTACAATCAGTGAGCAATGATGATTTATCACCGCAGTGTTGGGTAGAGATTCATTTGTTTTCACTTATTTTACTTTCTGCTAAGGTTCCCCTATCGTGGGTAACATTTATGTTAACTCGCTTCGACGAGGTATCATACACTTCTGCTAGGCCCGTTCCGTGCAGGCCTAGGGGTGAGCTTCATCCATAGTAATATGTGCGTGGTATAGTTCACTGTGGGTTGGGCGGCCGCAGCACAGTGATACAAATAGAGCCTCTTAATATTCGCAGCAGGTCAATCACTTCTGGTGTCTTCATTGAAGTCACGTTCTCGTCGTTTACCTGAAAGAAGGAAGATAACATTCTGTTATTCTTAAGATAACATCTTATTCTTATAGTTTTCCTCTCTATCGCTCAAGGGTTTGCTGATAGAAAACTAAATTTTTGAGCTAAGCTGAGTGACGTGATGAGTAGAGTAAAGAACCGATAGATCGATTATTGGGAACGAATAATCGATCTATCGGCTTTTTATCCTACTAGAGATGTTTAATTTAATCATCGTCTATAATTAAGGGGGTAAATATTGTTCTCCGTAGACTACGTAGACTCGATATAATATGCACATGACAATGAACTTTTTGAAAATTTTACAGTGCTAGCTAGCGTCTCAATGTGTAAAGAACGGTCGGTCACTTATCCATAAACTGACCATTAATAGTAAGCGCAGCTTAACCAAAATGTGCATGTGCATGTGCAAAATGTGGTACGTGGGAATAGTCCTATTCATTTTCAATACGAAATATATACGCCCGGCCACGTGGTGTGGTTGAGGTGTGGTTGTGGTCGTGGTGTGATTGTGGTATGTGTGAAGAAGCCCTAAATCTCCCGTCTTCGATTGTTTCTTTGGATTTTTGTATTAGAAAACAATGGAAGACGGGAGATTAAACTCTCTTCCGTGGTTAAGCTACGATTAATCTTACGGCCCTTACTCACGAGCCCCTTAAGTACTATAAATATAAATATTTAATAAAAAAAAATGATAGTGCAGTGATAGCCTAGTGGATTAACCATGTGCCTCCCACGGCGAATGGTTCGAGTTCGATCCCGAAGCACGCACCGCTAACTTTTCGAAGTCATGTGCGTATTAGAAATTAATTATCACTTGCTTTAACGGTGAAGGAAAATATCGTGAGGAAACCGGCATGTCCTAGAACCAAAAATTCGAAGACATGTGACGTCCACCAACCCGCACTGGGCCCGCGTGGTGGACTACGGCCCACTCCCTCTCACAGAGGAGGCCTGTGTCCCAGCAGTGGGAACATTATAGGCCGATTATGCTTATGCTATGCTTATGCTAATAAAAAAAACCTTTATTCCTAGCCTCACCTGCAGTATTACATCTCCCCGCCGCAGCCGGCCATCGCGCGCGGCCACGCTGTCGTTGTACACGGCGGAGATGTAGCTCTGGCCGGACTCCGGGTGGCTCTGCACGCTGAACCCGAGCCGGCTGTTCCAGCCGCGGTTCAGCTCCACTGTTACTATCTGGAATGAGATGTAGTTTCTGTTAAAAGGGGGTTCTATTATTATTTGAACAACACATCATCCGCCTAGCCGCCTAGTCTTTTCCCCAACTACAGTGGGGTCGGCTTCTAGTCTAACTAGTTGCGGCTGAATACTGTGTATTAGCTCTGTGGCTGAATATCAATATTTTACGTGAAGCGACTGGTATCTGACCTCCACAACCTAATTATTGGGGAATACCGGTATTTGAAAGTTAGACCATTTGTCAGACTTTTGGGCTTCTGACCACCTGTAACGACTGTCAAAGATATTCCTAGAGGTACGGAGGGGTCCCGATGACTAAATAACGGTCACTTATCCAAGGACTGACCGCGGCAAGCGTAATAATATTTGAATAACTATTTTAACTTTATTATTTATTAAAATTTGAAGCAATAATTCAAGAGCAAAGATTTTGGGGAGAGGAACTCTGGCTACTACCCTGAATGAGCTTGATACCTGAAAGAGATTTGGACCAAGACCTTCATATGGCTATTTAGAGATATGCATATCGAGATTTCCCAATTTTCTAGAAACCTCCGTTTGCAAGAAGCATTAGAATAACTTCCAGCTGCAGCGTGCAATCATCGTCAATGGTCCAACTTTGAATTGTCTTTTTTATTTGTAATAACCCTATCATGATCAGGATTCTTACCGTAGGTTCATTGCACGTGTTGTCTTGCGGCGGTTCAGGTTTGACGTTTTCTTTTTGGACGGGATCGATTTCCTTGGGCTTGGGTAGGAGGGCAGGATCCGTCTTCACCTTACGCTCGTTGTCGGGAGACAACGCGACACCTTTCCATTTCTTCAAACCGTTGCCTGAAAGCAGACATACATAACGTAAATACTTTGATATTATAGAAAAACTGCTGGCCGTCTCTATCATGCTGGAATCTTTAGGTAGGCTTTTTGCACTCATGACAATACTTTGTTAGGGACCTGTTGTCATGTTTTGCTAGTGAGGCGCAGGTTTGTAAATCTAGATATCAGTGTTTTTTTTTTTACCCGTAAAGGTAGATAAATGTATAAGCCTCGCCGTATATAATCGCAAACGCCGCCGTCTGAAGCTGAAACGCGCGACAGCCACTTGTGGTTGGCACAAGTTTGTATACAAGTTGTATTATATCGGCGCTGGTGGCAGCGTTTGTGGTGGCTTTTATGGCCGGCATGAGTGGCACGTGTGTGGCGAGGCTTAATTGATCAAAATAACCTAATCAAAAACATACCATCATCTTTGTGTCCTTCGGAGCTGGTAGTGTGTCCATCACTGCTAGTTGTATGGAGCACAGCGCTTTGATACGCAGGATTCGCATGTTTGAACCGAGCCTCATCGCTTAACATTTCCACCGGCATCGACACCGGTTCATCAGAGTCTACGGGGAACACGGGCTCCGTGTACCGCTGACGGGACATGTCCTCCTGGTACACGTTCGGAGCATCCAGAGTATCATTGTCCAAGTTATTTAACTCGTAACCATGAGGAGGCACTGGAATTACACAATTTATTCATAAAATTATCTATGATTATAATCCTGAACATTGTTAACAAATCGACAGGTTTTCAATTTTTCGTTCACAGAAAGTTGACTCTGCATTTAGAGCTTTTCAAAGAAAATAACCATCATTTGTTAAAAATGTTCTATTCACGACATTTATGAGTACAAATGAAAACAGTAGAAGATCACGCACATAAGGCTTTACACAACTCTTCGGGATAATGTCAAATGACCGAAGAACATCTATGAAGTGCTGTATGCTACGATGGTGTGTACACATAGTCCTGGTATGGTTCAGAATCCGACAGTCAGTTTATACGCTGCTTTGGATCAAGGGTGTGAAGCGATGGGTTATGATCGGACAGTGCGGCCGACAGCGTCTCACCTGTCAGGCTCAACTTTTGTTTTCTACAAGTGGGTGCGGTGGGGCTGGCCAGGGACACAGTCCGCACCGGCCGCCTCGTGTCCTGAACCACTTCTGTGTGTTCCGAACCGTGTTCTACTTTGTTGGAACTTGGAACATCTGCGTGGAAAACCTACATCGCTTAGTGTGTGGCGTGTATATTGTATGTGACAAAGTGTTAAATGTGGTTAGCAAAGTTTCACAGCTCACTAGCTTTGTGCAGGCTTTATTTAATTAAGCTAGCCGGGATCCACCTGTATGATAAATATACATCCATCGCGCTGTTTGCAATGGTAATGCGGATTAGTTAATGAACACAGCCAGAGATAATTACGTTCATTTGTGCTTTGAATATATTAGGGCCTGTACCGCGTAATATGATTCCTCCGTCTACACACTATAAGGTTATCAATATAAATTAAATCGGATTTGGTTATATTACGCGTAAGGTACATTAGTATAAGGTATTGTACACTGCAAATATATTAGTAGAAATTAATTGAACTACATTATTGTGTACCCTAAAATAGACCTTAGGCTGCCTACCCTAAAACGATCAATAATATTATAGTTACCGTTTTAATTAGAAAAGCCATTAAGGCTGTGGAAATTGACGTATTATAGAAGTGTCAACGCTTTACCAAATACAGTGAAAGGTTAGGTTGACCATTAATCCATTTACGGCACTTTCGATCAGTTAATCACTTAACTAGTTTAACCTTTCAGTTTGGGGCCACGAGCGTCGGAGCGGGTGACAATCCGAAACAAATGGGATTTGGTCACTCTGAAACTATTTCGGCTAAAAGTATTTTTGTGTAGCTATTCGCTTTAAAATGGCACCAGTTTTAACGACTTATTGGCCATCAAAAGTGAGGGTAACTTTTACTGATAGAAGTGATGACATTACGTATGCATTTCGAAGTGAAATTGATTTAAAGTCTGCCTAAAATTCATCCTCCAGTAATATTGCGGATAAAATTCTAAAAACCTTCCAGAATACTTCGCTACCCAAAGCTTCAGCATCAATGACGTCATCATGCAGTCGGTACCTAGTACATACCATTGGGTTGTTCGTAGTGGTTGTTCTCCTTGGTGAGCTTGCGGTACTTGCGGGGGGAGAGGCAGGGGGAGCGGGAACCGTCTGCTGCGTCAGGGGTGAGGCGCCGAGCGGCCAGGTCGCACAACATTGATACTGCTTCAGGCCTGATTACATAAGTTTTGGGTTTCATATTACTTTTCTTATGAGATTTTTTGCAAAATATGTATTACAGGGTAGTGTTAAAATGAGATAGGTACTTGGCAGCATATTAAATTGCTGCAATACTTGACTCTTTAATGCAAAAACCCTTAGGTGAACTCAATTTCAAACTTTGGGACTACCACCTAATTTCTTCACTACCGAAGAAGTTGCAGAAAACGTTACGCAAGTGCTATATTTTTGGTAGGACAAGGAGACTTTGAGAGCTCTGCAGCTTTAACATTGCAGAATTAAAATCGATCTGTTCCTCTAACCTCAGCGGAGGTTTAGGCCTATTCATAGGCGCGTCAGAGTCCGTGGGTTCCTCCCTCGGCGACATCGGCGACAGCGGCGTGGCTGCGTGGTCGCGGTACAGGCGCAGGCGCACCTCGGAGCCACACGCGCGAAGGAACGCCACCGCCTCCGCGTGCGACATGTTGGACATCGCTGTGTCGTTCACCTGTACACATAGAAGGTTAATGACCGTGAGATGATAATTGTAGAATGTAAATAATGCTTTTGGTATGTGGAGGACCTGTCATTGTAGCGATGTTTGGGGGAAGCCTGTAGACCTCTTTCAGCGATTTTTTAGAATATCACTTCGTTAGTTAAGAGCCATTTTACATTTTGTCACCTCTCTCGCTCGCACTAAACCATATTTTTAAGAATGTTAAATGAAAAGATGCATTTTTGAAAAATGTAATTCATTAATGTTCTACAAAATAATATTAACTTTAATATTAAAAACTCAAATTGAATTATTAAAAACTCATCAGTTGAAATTATCTCAAAAACAAATCCTAATAGTTAATGAGCTAAATTGATTAGATGATACAGTAGAAATATGTTTTTAATATTTACCTGTTAAATTAATATTATTATATAGAATATTAATGAATTACATTTTTCAAAAATGCATCTTTTCATTTAACATTCTTAAAAATATGGTTTTGTGCGAGCGAGACAGGTGACAAAACGTGAAATGGCTCTTAAGCGTTTTCTGTCAGATACGGAACTACTTTCTATAACTTATAATGAAATAATATTATGATGTATCCCATCAAAATAGGCTGGAAGCGGAACCTAAAAAAAAACCACTTTCTAATATTGCATCAGCATAACACACTCGTTTTCATTTTGACACATAATCAATATTCTTCATTGATCCAGTTATCGAGAAGACAGATTTTAAAAACATCCGGCGCAATAAATATTATTTACCTGCTAAAAGAAAGTTAAAATTTTAAAATTATATTGATGACAGCAACTATCTCACGGGTAGGGGTATCTTATTAATTTTAATGGTACTATTGCCGTTGGCGCAATCGCTGAGTTTTGTTAAATTAGTCGTTAATGTTTGGTGCTTAGTGATTAGTGTTTTGTTATTATGTAAACTATTGTCAACGCAACCGCAATGGAATTAAAAGAGTGGGAACAATGCTTAAAAATACTCTCCGTTTACTCACTGAAAAGTGGTTAAGATATTCCGCAAAATATTATCATCATCATGTAACAAACCATTTTTGACATTTTTACACAACTAAGCGAGCGTGTGATGATTTATGAAACCATTTTTCAGTTAGTGGGACGACATTATTGATTCAAGTGTCTTCGAAGAATATTTACGATTGTTTAGTCTACTTTCTGTTTATTGAATTTTAATGAGTCTTATGTCAGGAATTCTTACATATTTTAGGTAATAATTCTTTATTACAAGGTCTTTGTCATATTTAAGTACCTATCTACTTATATTAATGTGTCTACTACTAGTCCATGTCTTGCTTCCTCGTCACGCTGTTCTAATTATTATAATTACTTATAATATTATTAGCTTTGTAGTTTATGTAGGTTTCTTATATTTTACAGGACCTGTTTAAACAGAAGTACGGTATCTAAAGAAACGTATTATAGGAAAGGCATCATTGATAAAATCTGTTTTCATCCTGAGTTCCAATTCCTCAAAGTTCTGCCAATTTGTTTGCGAACGTTTGAGGGAGAATGTCACGGTGAGATTCTCCCTCGAACGTTTGCGGTGATACCACGGTATCGGTATTCGGTACAGAATAGACAGGCTGATAATAATGCCCCAGAGTACCATAGCGATAACATTTGCCTTCATCATTATCTAGTATACTTACAGCTACAATCCTGTCACCGGGTTGTATCCTGCCATCGCTGAGAGCTGGTTCCCTCACCAGAGCTCTGACGTAATGCCCCAGCGCGCTGTGGTCTTCCTTCCGCAGCGTGAAGCCGAGGGAACCGTTCACTTTGGTCATTACGATGTCAAACTCCTGAAAAACAAAAATGAGGTCAAAGTTGAATTAGGCAGGGAGACAGATTTTATTTTTCCTATTGATATTACGTTTAATGTTGTAGTTTATAGTAATTATTTCAACACTATCGCATTAGATTAAGTACCTGTAACGATAGTTGTTAAGGATTCGAAGGTTCGTCAACTTTAGTATCAAAAACTAATGCCCGTAATTATTTTATTAAGTCTACAGCAGCATTATACGTAAACCCTGAGGGAATTTAGTACTTATCAGTGAATTAATCGAAGGCTCCATTTTGTCTTAATCCGATTAATACCTAAATCCACTTTATTCTGCAAACTTCCTAAGACTTCTTATTTATAAAATGTATACTAGGATTAGATATTTTTGTAAGACCAAACCATTGCCAAAAACAACTTTTCTCCTTTTCGGCACTATGTCAGGAAATATCGCAAGCGGAACTAGTTTGGCGTCTAGGTGTAATCGTCCGTCAGTCACTGTGCCAAACGCTTGGCCCTGGACGCATGCAACTTGCGTCAGTGGTCCATACAAACGTGACAAGCGGCGCTAAACATACTATCATTGTTCTCATGGTATTGCAATACTGAATTTATTTTGAACACGGATTTTATTTACGATGTTTCCCTCCTGACAGCTGCCAATCAGTTTTAGTTTCGATACACAGAAAGACAGTGAAATTGGACGTTTTCGCGTTAGGATTATGTCCGACGGCCCGTGGTTCTATCAAATGGATTTGAACTCGAATATCGTTATAATCTAACTTTACCTCCCCATTTTTAAGTACCGATTGCCACACACGCTTCTAAGTTCTAATCCTTGTAATAAAATTGTATTGTTAATGTTTGTTTTATCATACTTATAATTATTCTAACTCCGGGATTTGTGCTCGCAGCATCCTGTATACAGGCTTACAGCAGCTCCACTCACTCTACATTAAATTTCCATAATACAACATTAGTTAAAACGAACTCACCACTGATCCGTCATCCTGTAGGCGTGAACAAAGAGCTTTATTAATAACTCGCACGGATTATATTACTGAGTCGCACAACTCACACACCGGTGAAATTATAGCTCATTAAATATAACGCCTGTTAACAAATGACTCGCCTTACAAAATGCGGGTCTCACGATTATAAGGTTCGGATATTTGATTCGCAGATTACTGTAGATTACTGGGGGGTGATTCTCGCGGGTTCAATATTGATATCGAATTCGATATATATTGCAACAACTGTCAAAATCCCTACCATTATTTTGTTGCAATATATATCGAATTCGATATTAATATATCACCCGCGAGAATCACCCCCCTGTACTTATTACTTACTTGAAACTAGAAAGAATATGATAGCTTGTCCATTAAATAAAACGACGTTAATCGCATACAAAAAATACAATAGTACGTACAATATACTATGCCTACTATGTAGCAACGTAGAATGTTAATGGGAAAAGAACAAGGAAACTCAAGTAGATGAAAATAAAATTAAAACATAAATCATAAATGAAATTAAAAAAGTTAGCTCCGTGACTATAGATCATTGTGGAAAGAGCCGGAGTTAAACGAAACAAATTATGTGTGATTTAGTTAGCACACGTACGTAGAAGAGTAAAAAGTAAAGTGCCTTCCACTTTCTTCCCTCCAGCCTGTCGGTAACTTAGCACATCCTACTCTAGGCAATAAAAACTTGTAGTAATTTTATTAATCTTTTTAAAAACTACCGATATTTATGTTCTTATAGCGTGCTCGTTTTATTTTGAAATCCAATGCAATGTTTTTTGTTTAAGATTAGTGTCAGATACAGTAAATTACAGTCTTAGCGAGGAGTTCAGATAAATAATAATTATACTCTTTAATCGGTAGAAAACGAACAAGAAAAAGTGTTCATAATATGTTCTATTTCTCCGATAAGTCCGGTTCCACCTGAGTAAATATGTGTGCCGTTGCAGCGCATAGTCCGATATCATTTAGGCAGATCTAGGATACTGCTTACAGCAGTACAAAAGTCTTTGGAAATTTTAAGTAGTCTATTGCGAATTGCGAATTGCTTTTTTGCCAATTGAAAATAAAGCTACTCGACATAAAAGTTAGGCTCGGCAACCAAAGTGAGTTACCTAATTAATTAATGTGAAATAGTTGATCAAGTAATGCTGCAAATCTTTCTAATGGCGTGGCCGCACACATCGCGTATCTATACCTACATGCCTACGTGCGAACTTCGTGTTAGGAAACTTCCAGCACTCTATCTTTGGTAAAGTATACGCGTAGTACTTTTAGTTTCATTCTTACCCTGTACCTAACCGACCCTTGCTCGAGCCAGCCCGCGCTGAGCCTGTAGATTTAAATTCGTCCCTAAATCATATCGAACCGATCCAGCTAGTAGCCCCTCCCTCTAGTTGCCCTCCCTCCTGCGACGTCCTAAGTCGAGGCTCGTACCCCAGTAGGAGTGCTCTTAGCGTGTGGTCGGTTAGTTTGTAAGTTTTTCTGGTTAGAGGCATTTTGTAAGTCCTCACCAGAAGTCCGGTTAAGCAGTAGTACTTAGCTGTTGGAAGCCAACTGCGAGAGGCGAACTCAATAAATCTCACCCCGTATTGCACGTCGTACACGGGCATCGGGCGGTCGAGGTCCGGCAGGCGCAGGTCGCGCCGGTCGAGTTCCGGCAGGCGCAGGTCGTGCCGCTCGGGCTCCGGGCTCGCCTCGCGCCGCCCGCGCCCCTCCGACGACGACGTCGTCGCGCTGCTCGTCGTCTGAGACAGTCTGGACCACGGAATAGTTAAATAAGGTTGGAATGGTTATGTGCCGCAAAATAGACAAGAGTTAGACCTATAGGCCTTACTATAACCGATGTACTCGTTCACCGCTTGGAGTTGTTAATGCTAATAACTGCTAGCTGCTAATAGTTGCAATTATGGTGCAAACCTGACCAATAGCTGAATTATCGTGCAAATTGGTATGTAGTGTGTGTGAGCAACTGGCGACAATGGTCCTAGTACAAAAGTATCTCGATCGCCTTTCTAACCTTATTTAACTGTTCTGCGGTCTGGACGCACTAAATGCCAAAGGTCATTACGAATTCGCGACTATCTACATCTAGCGTCTCCAGCCACAGATTGTATTTAAATGCCGCAGATCAAATTCAGCGATACACCGCACACAAGACACGTTCGAAGCGGGTTCGTCAGTTAACGTCCGATTTTACGATACAATGAGATAGGAACTCGGATAACATGTTGTAGTTTCTGACGTTCGTGTCTCCTCGCCTATAGGTACATTTGTGTTTAATCTCCAGGTACGTGTACCGAGATTTGTTTGTCTGTCCTTAATGACACCAGGTATTACGATAACATTCATGCTACACTCTGTGTGCTTTCCTTCGTATTGTGTTTTATTTATCATGCACGACCTTAGAGCGTGGGATGATCGAGGGGACAAATTACGCGAGCGTGACGTGTTATGCGCCTGCCACACACTCGACGAGTGGCATGGGAAGTAGCGAGGAAAGGAGGCAGAGACATAGTGTGGCAACATTACTCGTCATGCCACACGTCATGCTCCTCGTCCTCTCTCTCTCTCGTCTCGTCCGGCAGAGAGGGCAACATCGCGGCAAATCACGGCAGCGCGAGGAGCATAGCGATGAGCAGCGCAAGGAGCATAGCCTGGCAGGCGCATTATGGTTGCTCAGTGTAATGAGTGTTTACCTGGCATGCATAGGGTGACAGTTGAGGGGGTCTAGCGGCGGGAGGTGGGGCGGGTGAGGCGTGCGGGCCGGCGGCGTCGGCGGCTCGGGCGGCGTGACGCTGTCGAGCACGTCTGCCGGCGGGCGGCACACGCGCAGCTCCACTCGCGCTGCCGCCGTCCGCAGCACCTCGAGAGCTTCCTAGCATTAAACAGACGGATTAATTGTTGCCGGATTACCGGTCAATAGCTTCTACCTACACCACATTCAAAAAGCGTCGCGTATCAAAACGCCTGAATCCGACATCTGACCTTTCTAGATTCACTTTCATTTGGCATGATTGTGCTGCTATACTCCGAATAATTTAACTTGTTGTGTCGGATTCCGAATTTGATAAAAGCGAAAGCTTTTAATGTTTTTGATGAATGTTTAATTGTTAGCAAAACTTTCTTCAGTATCAATTTAAAATTATAACGCTTTAGACAAATACTTTGGTTGTATTTAAGATACTTGCTGAATTTTGAATTCCAAATTCGTGTCTTACCGTAACAAAGTCGCGATAATATCAAGAAAATTTCGAAACTTTGAAAGAAAACCAAATCGGAAGCTTTGCTATAAAATTTACCTGTTAACTTACCAAAATATTTGTTTAAACGGTTTTCACGCTCAGATCTAACGGATAAAAAAGTTTAGTACATTACGGATTTAGTAATACCTCGGTGTTAAAGTATGAAGTTGCCGTTTATAAGCACATTAAAACTGCAAATTCATACTTTTATAACCAGCTTAGGTATTTACAGTTAGTTATATTGTAGTACACGTATAAGACAAATTAGCGATTAGTGCCGGAAAATGTATGTGTTACACGACTGTTACCGCCAGATACCTACTATAAAATATTGCTTTTGTTTTTATGCTAATGTTTGCTCTATCTACTATTGTCTCTAAGTAGGAACATAGTGAGGTTTAGCTAGTTTAAATAAATGTTTCCGTCAGATTCCCAGACTGTGGTTTTGTTATACTTATGCTCAATAAGTGTTTGCGGCTAAGAAAGTAAGCACAAGTCGCGAGGCGATACCGACCAGAATAACTTGGTAACGGTGCGCACCCCGCTGCGACCGATAAAGGGAACTCGGAGGGAATTAATAGAATTTCCCAAACGAAACTGAGTTAATGGCCCATTTATTTAATGTATTGAATTCTGTTTGCCCACGGTACGCTTTGATACGCGCGTGATTTAGCTACGTTGTAATTTTCTCAGACTATTCATATTTCGTCCAAAACGGCAAGTACTGTACAAATTAGATTATTTTTCATCGCGTGGTGTAGCAGCAGTCTAATATAATTTGGTATAACTTTGTGGCGGACATTTTACAGTTTATTACATTTGAACCCGAGGCCTTGGCGCGGACCGCGTTGGAGTTTTCATAAAAGTTTTTACGTTTATAACCCAGCCTCCGGAGCGGGGGAAGTGCTGCGACAACAAATAGCATTTTTAACATGACTTACTGTTTATTTTTGTAAGCACGAGACCGTGTTTTATGTTTGTACCTTCATAACAGCTATGCAAGCAGAGCTTTGTAAAGGGCAGGACAGCACACTTAAATTTCATAGGCTCTCTTGTAATGAATATAAAATGTCGGCCGTGCACTCGCAAATAACGTCGGTAAAGGTAGCAGTGTTAAAGATAAGAAAAAATGCGCAATATGCTAACATTATTTCGGGTAATTTATTGGTGCTCGGACTTTAAGCAGCCAAAGATATAGAAGAAAAATATTTTTGTGAGAAACCAACTTTTGGGGTCGAATGCAGTCGAATAAAGCGAGATTTACATTACGAAACTAGTGTCGTGAAACTATAGCTCAACAACTATAGTCCTGACCCTTATGATTGTAATTGAGATTATGTATAATATTGGCCAATCTACTATTTAAAAAAAAAATATGAATACAGCTACACTTTTCTTTAGTTTTCCACTAAAACCATTATCACGAGTGGACCGTGTTTCAAGCTGTTGTTAGGCTATAGTTTTTCAAGAAATTAGTTTCATAATGTGAATCCCGCTTAATGATAACGCTTTAGTCTCATACAATGTGCTGATCTATGTAAGTTTCAGGTCCCTCTACTTACGTAGGTGCTAAGTCCGGCTAGGGGAACTCCGTTGGCGGACAGGAGCAGGTCCTTGGGGGCAAGTCGGCCGGTCCTCCACGCGGGCTGGGGGGGGTACAGTCTTCGTATCCTCACCAGGCCGCCACCACCGCAAACTGACATGCCCAGACCGCGGCCATCTTTTTCTACTACTACTGTGAAGGAGTTTTCTGTTGGACAAGAAAAGGATATGGTTAAATTTCAAATACTTTAAACTTTGCCAATAGTCTGCTAGTAAAATGGTTGTGATATATGGACGGACAGATGGACAGGACGCCATTTGGCTACGGAACCCCAAAAAGACAAAAGTATATTTCTTTTATCGTACATTTATCGGTGCTATCACTGAAAGATATATCTTCGACATCTCGATCTATTCATGAACGAAAGTGGCGGGTTGTCAAAGATTCTGTTTATGTGGGGTTCGGGACTGCGGGATGTCGAGACGTGCTCGTTTCCATCACTAGCAGTAAACTTGAGATCCGAATTCTGTTACGATCCCGTTTTACAGCTTATTTACACTTAGGAGCTGACGCTGCATCGAGATATGCGGGAAATAGTCTTATACACTTATAGTAAGGAGGATTACGATACTTAATCTAAAGTAAAGCCAGAATAATGAAGATGGGAAGTGCTTTATTTTACCACACGCTAATGAGATGATGGTAGACTATTGTTAGGCATTTAATCGACATAATAATATTCGCAGTAAAAAGTGGTATAGGTTCGGTTAGTGGTAAATAAATATTTGATCGAAGGTTAGTGGTAGATTCGCTGTAATCGCGTGCCACTCAAAGTAGAAACATAAAAAACCGGCCAAGTGCGAGTCGTACTCACGCACCGAGGGTTCCGTATCATTTTTGGACGTATAAAGTGAAAAAAACCGGACCGCATAACAAGTTTGTTTGTGAAGGAGTTTTGATGATTTTGAAAAAAACTGTACCAGTTAGAAACATCGTTTTATTTTTGGTGCAATATTTGGGTCAATTTCTATCGACTATAATTATTTTAGATTTTTCGCTCCGCAAACTTCGGAGATAAGGGGGGGGGAATGGTATTTTTTCAGACATTTTTCATCATATGTCGAAAACTGTGAAACATAAAATAAAATAAAAATATATTTTGAAATGTGCAGATCAAGCCCTTTCATATGATATGTCATTTGAATTAGTAACCCCACTTTGAAATTTTGGACCCCCACTCCGGCCCCTTTTGCAATAAAAATAAAAATATTTTTTGTTTTTTTTCATTGGCAATATAGTTGGACAAGCATTCTTTATAACTGTTCCAAATTTTAAGTCGATAGCATTAGTAGTTGCTGAAATAAGCAGGTGTGACAGACAGACAGACAGACAGACAGTTGTAAAAACTGTTTTGCAAGTCAGTGAAAAAAAAAGTAAAAAGTGTCTTTTTACAATTAATCGACTTAAGTCGATTAATTGAAAAAGTAACACTTTATTTAGTACAAGGTTTATAGGTACCTACTTACTTACCTGCCGGGGTTTATATACTCGTACATTAAATTATTATTTGTTTTGGGCCGAGTAAGTGCCCGTATTGTAAGGACCGCTTTTGGCAGACCCAAAAGAGCCCAGGTGTTTTCATTATACACAAAGCAAACGAAAGTAAGTACGGCTTGTTCGGGCACAAACATTGTTTATTCAGTATTTTTGAACGTGCGTAAGTCCTATACTTGGAACATAAAATATGTATAACTATTCGAAATATTCCACTCCCCAATAATTGATATAGACGCCTCAATATTGCAAATGAAAGGTAGACAAGTGTCGATCCACGGTCAATTTAAGTCCCTTTTAGGTCCAAAATGGACGTTAGAGGGTGTCTGACATGAATTATGCATTAAGGGAGTCCATAGCAACAATTTCGACTCGGAATGATTTCATTTATTCTGTTTTATGATCAGGTACTGATGCTGTTCCGTTTGAGTGCTTTTGGGAAGAAAACACTTGTCAGAAATATATATTTTTGCGAAACAATGAAAACAGCAAAACGTTTTTAGTTTCGGCAACGGAAAGCCTTACATTTTTTATATGCTTCCTGTCTCAATAACACAAAAAAACATTAAGTAAGATCGATAAATGAACATCAAGAAAAAGTGTCGCCATAACGTATATCTTTCAAACACAAAATCAAAGTTTTTGACGTAAATAGAATCGTTCGTCCATTTGAAGCTCGTTCAGAATGAGCAGTTAATACCTGCGAAGATGTCCCATCGGACGTGATTTGTTTAACATTCTAATATTATTAATGTGCTGACATTTAATATATCTAAGTGAATGCATGCCATAAGTTTAATTCACTAATGTTATGTCGGCGTTCCCAGATTTGCTGCCGTGAATTCCGGGACAAGAAACAAAACCAATTAAATGATACTTCCGCATCTTTATTTAATTCACTCAATTTTATTTTTGGTAGCTTAATTAAATGACCTTCCAGTCCATCCAACATTTTTATAAACCAAGAACAAGACATACTAAAATTTACTCTTGTGTGCAGCTCCGTATATACTAGCTCCGTGGATAGGCGGTTTCCTACTTTTGGAAAAATTCCGGCCATCTGGCAACCCTACTGGTGGTCCTCGTGACGTAGGTATTATGCAGGCCTATTTGCATGGAAACTCTTGGTTTTGTGTTTTGAAGTCTAACATTAGTTCATGATACCTAACCTATCATTCTTCATTATCATCATATTAATTAGTTATGAAGTTCTCTGAACTATTCTATCTAATGAACTTATTACATTGCTGAAATTGGACCTTCTAGTTAATATGAAAATTATTCAAAAAACTATTGGAATGCCAAATCTCCAAAGGAAATTCCCTAGGTACTTACACAATTAGCAGGAATCGAACGTTATGATCGTTTACTCCATCTATTCCCAAAATTGATAGAATTCTAATAATTTCCTCAGTTCGCCGAATATGCGTCACCACTGACCTGTTACTCAGTGCCTAGTAGTACAAAACCCCGATGACGTCATTACGACTGACACGGTAATCAAAACCATAATATCGTTGCATTCACAGGAATGCAGAGACAGCTCTAGAGCCGTCTTACTACTATACCTAGTTACGTATAACCGTATACCTAGTATTAAGTAACCAATCAAGATTGCGACTGGAACTCACAGTCAAGATCAGCCGCCATTTTTTTTAAAACTATGTTGTGGTGGGCTTCCAATCTAGATTGGATTGGATGAGACAATATTATTACACGAACGATGCATCTGCCGTTAGATGACTCTTATACTTACTCTTATACTCATTGTGCTTTTGACAATCTGTAGCATCAACTTCAACAACATCATATAATGTCGATGGTGGCAAACAGGCGTATGGCCTGCCTGATGGTAGGTGGTTATCGTAGCCTATGAAATACTTGCACTTGCAACACTGAGTGTCACATGCGTGTTGCCGACTCTGTAAAATGAGGATACGCTGAGCCTGCTTAGGGGACAAGCAGGTCCCCCGTTGTCAACACATGGTATCGTCAGGAGCTCTGGCAACCGTACTCACCACAGAAACAACAATACCGAAGAGTAGCGTTATTTGGCTGTGGTATTCTGTAAGGTCACGGGGTCTCATCAGGAACAAAGTAACATTTGTTGAAATAACTCATAATAGATGGCGTTATATGCATCGATTTGTTATTGAAGTTTGTGTAAAATTGAGAACATGAAAAAATACATCATGAAAAATATTTGTTCAAATTTTGAAAAATACTTTAAGCACGGAAAAATGTATAGCCCGAAGATAGCCCGCGCTAAATCGGTCACATTTCTTTGTATGAGATGAGGCATCTGTACGTATAGTATTATATTATTATCTGTGGTAAGGTAGAGGTACTACTTCCCCAATCAGGCTGCTCCAAATTTGAACGAGAAATGAAAGTGTCTTGATGTAATTTGTATAGGGACCAATCCACGGAATGACCGCAGCAAGCGTTGCTAAACCTGCAGATCTCTCTAGTTTGCTAAAGAACAACTAGTTCCACTTACAATACACAGTAAACCGACCAAAATCGCGATAGGTACTTATAGACAGTGGAACGTCCCAAATAGCTCTAGTATCAGTTTGAAAGGACAACAGCTGAGTGCACTAGTTGTCCATAGTTCCGATATTGGCAAAGTTCTTCGGTCACGAACTTGCTCGATGGCCTGTATTTAACGATACTAGTAATGGGTCGCTCTAGCATTGGCGTGCTATTATTTTGTATTAGCTAAGTCAAAACAGAGCTTCGAGACGCAAAGAATTCTTTGTATTAATAAAGAAATCTTGTTACTTTACTTTCTTTGAACTGATTGTTTTTGACTGCATCAGTCTTTAGTTCGGTTGATCCCTGATGGATTTACAATATCGTATAGGTACATTGTATACTAGCGAAATGTTGGTATAAGTACTCTACACCTCTGTCTACGTCTTCGAGGAAAATTGATGATAATGATGTTATGTTGTTTGTTTTTTTATGTACTTCAGTAAAACGAAGATATAGCTTTATCACGACTACATTTGGCGTTTTCTAGGGCGGCGGTAAGTTCAGGCAAAGTGGAAATAGACATTCTAAAGCACTTTGCTCTGGCCATGCCAGGAAAAAGTAAATCAAAGACTGAATTTCCTCACGCCTGAAATCACTGGAAATTACGTGAGGTGGTTTTAAATTGTTTTCATGTTGCTATAGCATGTATCTTATAATCTTATTTGTGACGTTTTCATGTTGACAGCGATTTATAACATTATTTTAATTTCCTAATAAAAAGTGGAATAGGTCAAAAAAGTGAAAAGCGATTATCTATAGTTATATTACTGAAATAGTTTCCGTCTAACATTAACAATAACCATTCGGTCGTTGGTTTAAGCATGTGCTTGCCTACCGACTAGATACTTAACTATTTAATCCTTGCTTAGTTCTACGTAGCACTTGATTAACCTTGTTAGGTGAAAGTGATCGTGGTAATTTCAACCTAAATTTGTTAGTTTTATGGTTTATTTTCGGCTGACACAGAGCAGAGGAGTGTATGGCACGTATTCGGTTGTACATCTTGGAAATTCTAAGCTCATCTTAGTTCATTATACTTACAGCTCAGATGCATTTGAATAATTATTATTCAGCGCTTTACGTGCTGCATAGTCAAGGAGGTAGTGATATTGTATGGTAATAACATAGCATAACAACCTTAGTTTACAGTAATAGCAGGTAATAGTACAATATTGTTGGAGCATAATTTGCCTCAAATATACCAACAATGTTAGTCTGCAATTAAGTAAAATAAATAGGAAAATGCAGCCTCATTTTTTCAGGAAAATAATTTACCTCGCAAATCACATGAAGAATGTTGTATTTTTGCAAAAAAATGGTAGTTGTTAACAACCTCGTAGTTTTATAATTATAAATAGCAGTTTGTTATATCTCCGGGGCCAACTGAAACTTTACACAGGGCTAAAGAGAAACACTTCAAAGCTCCATTGACAAACAGAGAGCGGAAGCTTTCGACATTTATTAAAACTTGAGGACAAACTTACCTAATAATGTTTGTTTAGAGGAGAACATTCATTAAATTCGTTTTAGTTTATTTATTATGTAATTTTATCTGGACAAAGCAAATAAGGAGAGGTCAACATCGACGTCCATATTTACCTAATGAAAAATCTAGAGCTTTGGGCGGAAAACCTTTAATAATGATAAAAATTCAGAAGAAAAATGTTTATAATAAGCTTTAATTTAGGTGGTATATTTAAAGTTGAATTCAGTTTACTTGCAAAATGAATTTCCTGTTATAGTCTTAAGGCAGATAATACTTTGTGCATCTAGGCTTTCATATCCAGACACGTTAGGTCGTCTAACATTTAGATATGCTTGTTAGGCTTGCACGGACAAATGTTTAGAGCAAACTGGTTAAATGTCTACCTAAAATGTGCAGTATTGTACCCCTCATGCTCACGAACAATTGCTCCATGTATGCTCGACAAGCGAGCAGTGTCATGTGTTTAGATAATCTGGGGGTCACAGCCAGGCTGCGTTATTTGCCTAAATAATAGGGTAGCAACCTGTTACTGACTTGCGTTGTGTAGTGTAGGTTCATTGCTCGCTTCAGAGACACATAAACATATAATGTACCTATGTATATATTTGAACTGACATAGAAATATAGGGAAATACAAACTTTGTTGTCATAAAAATACTGGAATCTTGACTAGTCTCGGCCGTATCTATGGTCTTTTACAGAAGTTTTCTTTAATTTTGAGCCTACTCTATCAAGAGTCACCAACGCGATACTCTTGGTGTTGCAATTGTTTTATAGGCTACGACATCCGCTTACCATCAGGAAAGTGGTACGCCTGTTTCCCACCATCATGGTATAAAAAAACCTACGTAGAAATAAGAACGTTTTATTTTTAAAGCGTTACGTAGCTGTTTATTCTTTGTTGTTATTTTATTATTTAGTATGTACAACTTCAACAACTTTCAATTGCATAAGTATTAGTCAACCTTCCATATTGCTCAGATCTTCTTCAGCTAATTCCAGTTGGTCACCCCTTTGTTAAGATTTTTGTATGCGTACCCAATTGATCAAAGCGTCTGATAATAATAATGTACCAGCAAAATGTTTAACTTTGCTTTAAATGAATAAATAAGTTATTAATGTTATTATATTATAATTATTTAATTTGTAGGTACGTATTAATATAATTATTTAATAATTAAACATTATTTAATTTTAATTTAGCTCATTGCTTTACCGTTTACGCTAAAGTTAAGTGAAACGTAAAGCTGATTAGGGTAGTTCTCTTTTACATATACATTAACTTGTATTTTGCGGGTAGTTGCGTACTTTATCATGGCCCAAGGGTATTTCCTTTACCTACATAAATAACATTACGAAAGTTAT
Organism: Thalpophila matura; assembly: GCA_948465475.1. Lineage (NCBI taxonomy): Eukaryota > Metazoa > Arthropoda > Insecta > Lepidoptera > Noctuidae > Thalpophila > Thalpophila matura. The sequence continues at coordinate 13,630,708 of OX419182.1, read as the reverse complement.
GTATTAGGGAAACTTAGTTGAAATATACTAATGATGTAATATCTACAAGAACAAAGTTGTTTTGACATAATTCTCGTCTAGTTGAAAACAATGGATCAATGTTCTAGTGAAGTAATTTCAGAACATGAAAAGTTTCAGACTTATGTATTTGGGGAATATCTGTGAAATGTTGTTCAGACATTTCTGACGGTTTTTTAGGAAGTATTATAACTTTTTCCACGTCAGCCTACGTATCTGTTTGTATAATATTGAAGTAAAACTTTCCTAATTAGGTTAGTATATGCGCATCAAGTATGATTAATTACAATAGAAATATTATATGTATTTTGTACGTGACATCCAAAATGCCTATAAGACAGATTCCCAATTTTGCTAGGGTTAATATTACCCGTCGTCTTAATTACCTCCTGTCATTCGTCGTCCAGCATCGCAATGACCCTCGCTTGGCAATATAATCTGCGCAGATCCGGGTCTGACCAGACAATGCCGATATTGGGACACGTACCTACAAGTCACGACTACGAGATCTGACCCGACATTGTCGTTTATTACTTGCCTCCTCTGCTACAAATGTTACGAACGGATAAATAAACGGGTGGTTATTTCGCACGCCTGTAGTACACGTTTGGGATACTATTACATTTTCTGATTTTGTTGTCTATTTTTACATTTTGTCGATTTTCAAGAACAGGGATGAAGTGTTTTTATAAAATGCCTACAATCCTACATACGTACAGTCGTTAACTAAGTTATACTTTTAAAAACTTCATTACCTTCTTACTACCATCGCTCACTAAAGAGATTTCGTCGGACGGAATTAGGTTCTTGTTTATGATTTTAACATAGAATTTATATCAAAATTCCTTCTTGCGCTAACTTTGGTTCATAAATATCTAAAATATATGACCAACCCAGATTCGCTGTACGCCATAAATTTAAAAGCGAAGCCGTAAAAGAATAAAGAATAGAATGCTTTATTGTCCGCCATTTTAATATTCCTCCTCTTTGCCATTGGTATAACTGTATACCTCTAAGGTTAGGTAAAATAACACGGAACTGTACCAGGCTGGTAGGAAATCGAACCATGTATATTTTGTATCTTACAACCAGCCCCGGATCTAGGGGGGGCCTAGCCGGGGCCCATGCCCCGGGCGGCAAACTCAGAGGGCGGCAAATTCAATACACTGAGTAGTGTATTCATTTACCAAGCGTAGTAATCGCAAAGAACAGCACTAGACCGGTCGTTGTGGCGTTCTTTGGGGAAGGCCTATGTCCATCAGCATCAGTGGGCGTGTTATGTCTGAAATTATGATGATGATAAGAAAAATATTGTCGGGTAGGGGCGGCATTTTTCAGTTTTTGCCCCGCCTCGAAATAATTCAAGATCCGGGGCTGCTTACAGCCCGTAAGTTTCTCGTTGAGCGCGGCCACCAAGAACGGTCATTTGCCTACCGTAACTTCTACAATTGATTCTCAGTTTCCATTTGAAATGAGAGCTCTTACATTTACAACGAATTTTATTTGATTCCTTGTACGTGCTCCAAATACATACACAACGTTTCATTTGATATTTGCAGCGCTAACTTCATAAATACGTGAAAATTCTGCAAATATGTAATTGTAGGGAAATTTTCTGTGGAACGAGTGTTGATAACTGCCTTACGGGTATGTTTTCCTGGTATTTGAGTTGGCTTTGTGTTAAGGTAATACTTGGTTCGCATAGCGGGTGCTCGTTCACCTATTGCGTGTTCTGGATCACCGGCCGCGGTGACCTGCCCCGCGATGCATGCCACACCTACTAGGGCTCCATAAGAACGAAATATCATGTTTAATGAGCGATCCTTTTATTGTAGAACAGATTTCAAATGGGAATTTAATCATACGGTATTCTGGGTAGGTATTTTCTATAATTCTGCATACGCAGAGATCACTTCGAAAGTTCGAAGTGATTGGTACAAAAGCGTTTTTCAAAAAAAGGTTTACCTTTACGTTACGTGCTTTCAAATCCGAAGCCCCAGCATCCGATTCGTTTTCCCTTTCTATCACGTTGAGACAATAAAACACGCCTGGAAGTGGGTATTCGGAATGCAAAACGTTTCCCGCACCGCGCCGCGGTGAATCGAAACTGTTCTAGCTCTTTGTAGAGTAATGTGTCTAAGTAATTAGTACGACAGAACTTCGTTTGGATTCCAGAAATTTAAGTGGAAAATTAATTTGGTTTTATATGGAGGAAACAGTAGGGAAGTTATTAGTTGCTTATCTTCTTGTGCAAGTTTAATTTAAGTGTATAAAGATTAAAACCAAGAATAATCATGACGTAATTAATGCAATCTGGACTTCAAAGGACTGAAACCCGTATTCTGGAACGATGCTCAATTAATAATGATAAAACGGGAATTAGTATAGAATTTATAATATATGTAATATGAAAGTCAGATTTGAATCGAGATTCACGCTTCAGCTTCGTTAGAATACGGCTATGAGATATGATTCTAGAGAATATCACATGAAAAGGTACTTTAACTCAAAGACGAATTTAGTCTCAAACCTTGAACCTAGCACCAATAATGCTGCATAAAGCTATAAGCCTTTAATGTTGAGTAATCATTCCCGTCCACTCCTAGCGCACGTTAATCCGCTGACCACGTCGATGTCACTAAGTTTTAAGCGCCAGGACATTTCGCAAGCCGAGACGGCCTAATAACTCTGGCACGAGTGACGCGTGGAATTTGAACGTGACGTCATTGCTGCCCATGAATAAAATGGAGTGGCGTCAGGCGTGTTAAAGCTCGGGTAACGTGTACGAAATGTAGGCGTGGAAGGATTTTCATTAGATTAGTTCGCTTCAAGGGAATTCTTGAGTCAATTGCGGACTTTTATTAGGTACGGATTTTTTATGATTTTGTCCATTTCATGACATAAATTTTCAGTAATAGGTAGGTATTCACCGAAAGTGTTTTTAGTTTTTTGGTGAAAAAACCTTTTCCAAACTGGTTCGAAACTGTTCCCTTGCGTACTTGTATCAAACAACACATAAATTGCCTCGAGTTTCTGGTATATTTACCAAGTCCAAAAAACTATACGAGCAAATTCATCTAACGCAGCCGGCGAGAATGGACATAAATATTCGCGTCTGACTGAATTTCGCTTTTATACCAACGTGCTGCGTACCTTTTCAATCAACAGTTTCAATTTAGTTCAGTTCGATTCAACGCACATGTATTTATGATATAAGGCTTGGAAAAGCGATGAAGATCGGGAGGCAATATTGTATGGTATGATGAAGAATAACCATCAATATACAGGGTGGCAGGTTAGACAGTGGAAATATTTTAAGGGGTCATTGAACTCATCATTATGAACAACTTTTATTATGGATCCAACCCTGAAATAGCAAAAAAAAAATCAGCTGTTCCATACATTTATGTTCACATAACTCAACAAAATGTATGGAACAGCAGCTGATTATTTTTTCGCGATTTTAGGGTTGGTCCCATAGTAAAAGTTGTTCATAATAATGAGTACAATGACCCCTTAAAATATTTCCACTGTTTAACCTGCCACCCTGTAGAAGGGATCAGTGACTTCAGATTTTTGTCACTGCCATAAAGTATGATGGCAGTATAAGGATAAAAATCCTTTTTCTCCTACACATGATACAATTTTGTCCTATTTTTAGGGTCGAATCGGAAAGTGTAGAACGTGGTTATGTAATATCGTTCAATCTTCGGTTGGCCCTTCTCGTAGGAGATTTAGGAGACCGAAAAGTTTGTCGTTTTGCACAAATCTCGCTACTTGTCTTTGGCTTGAGATCTACTTGTCTTACCAACACGCCGCGTGATATCACCACGAAAACTACCGATTTGTTTGCGAACGTTCGAGGGAGAATCTCACCGTGGCATTCTTCCTCGAACGTTTGCAAACAAATTCACAGGCTGCTGGTAGCTGAGACGGATATAAGCTATATGTATAGCATGCATAATCGGCCTATAATGTTCCCACTGTTGGGACACAGGCCTCCTCTGTGAGAGGGAGTGGGCCGTAGTCCACCACGCGGGCCCAGTGCGGGTTGGTGGACGTCACATGTCTTCGAATTTTTGGTTCTAGGACATGCCGGTTTCCTCACGATGTTTTCCTTCACCGTTAGAGCAAGTGATAATTAATTTCTAATACGCACATGATTCCGAAAAGTCAGCGGTGCGTGCCTCGGGATCGAACTTGAACCATTCGCCGTGGAAGGCACATGGTTAAACCACTAGGCTATCACTGCTTATATATGTATATACTTATATATATTATATATACTTATATATATATGTATATACTTAGATCACCAGAGCCTTGTCAATTCACGACATTGTAACATTCAACCTGAAGTTGGAAGCTGTTCACTTTCCCCCTACACTTCCCACTTAAAGTAATATCATAAATACTCGTAGTTTCAACACGATGGAGCCTTCATTACCATCCACAGACTATACCTGTACATGCAAAGGATAATTAAAGTTTATGAAGTGGCGGGAGGATCCTATTTAATTTCGCTCGTTGTCGGCGCGATGGGGCGGTATTCGTGATATCGTAGAGCTGAGATGAACTTTGAGTTGACATAAATATAATTATGCTATTTGAAAATGTATGCAAAAATGTGTCTTATAGAATTTTGATTGTTTTTTGTCGGTAATTTTACATAAGAACTAAGTTTTGGTACTGTTTAATTAGTGATGCCTATAAAAGCTTATTGTACCGTCTGATAATAATATTAATTATGTTTACCAGTTAAATCTGTCATAAATATATTTCAGTTTTAATTTTCTCGATATTTCAACTTCAAGGTGCTTTTTGTCTACACAGCTTATTAGTGCGACATTTCTACTAAATGTATAGGAGCTTAAAGCTTCCTTATTTTGTTTTAAGTCCTTACGACACTGTATGAAAGCAGTGCAGAACTGGCTGACACTGTTAAGGCCGTCACACAAATAGTTATAATTATATTATATGAATAAGTATAAAATATGAGTTATAGCAAGACACATTACGATACTAACCTACATACTTATATTGAAATATATAGCAAGTTATATTACGATATTTTTTGAAATATTTCACCATTATTATTGAGATACTGAACGACCGCCGATGCTATGAGGCCAATAATATAATTATTTTAGCATTTTTACCATGTGCGGTAGCTTGCTATAATTTATGTTATATTATAGCGCCACATATTTTAACATATTCATACGAGTATATTATAGTTACGTATGTGACGGTCTTTATTCTTTCATTCTTGTACAAGGAACGCAAAAAGTAACACAACTTTGTTTTACTTCTCTATGGAATCCAATTATAAATTTAATATGCTCTGGAGCGGCAAGCAAATAGGTTTGACCTGTTGAGGAAATGCCATTGTTATGGGCTTGGCGATATGTACTACCGCGCTTACTGTGTTCACATTTGCCCACAATGCTCAGTTAATTTTATTATTGTATGGAATTTTTTTTTACCATTGTATAGGAAGCTTTTGACACGGAGCGAGGCAAAATAGCAAAAAAAGACTGCTTCAGGCAGAGTAGAAGTACTTTCGTCTGATGAGACTGTAAAAGTAAAGAAGTAGTTTAATTAAAAATTTCTGTAACTTATTTCCTGGTTGGAGCTACTATAGTAAATTCCTTGCTAGCAAAACATATGTGAAAATATTTTTTACAGACTTGGTCACCACCGCGGAATAATTCTTCTGTTCTGTGGTCATCACTTTATTCTCAAACAATATTCAGAAGAGGACGATTATTAGCTAATATTTAGCTGAGAAGAACTCGGTAATACAGAACGCCTATTAGGTTATCAGATTAAATGATACCACGTATAGTACTTACATGGCATTTAATAAAATTTAGATAGTAGGTATTTTTTTCGTTTTAATATTTAACAACATAATGTAGATGCGAGAGATATTACTTGAAGAATACTGGTAAGTTCAAAGCCGTCTTTGCCGGCCATGGGGGCCGGCGAAGATAGTCGAAATATTGCCATTCTATTTATATTAATATTTAACAAAAACATAACAGCTTGTACTAGCCGCTGTACTATTTAATGTTATACCTCATCGGCACCCTGTATAGGCGTTATGTGCGCGTATCTACTTGTAAGAAAAGTAAAAAAACCTACCACATTTTTAAGTAGTACCTTCTTAAAAACGCAGAATTTCTTCCTACACTTATTTTTCTATACTTATTTGCATTTTTACCTCACTGTTTCCGCAGCGCGCTTTATTACAATCTCCTGTCTACCAGATAATACTGTAGTATCTAAAAGTACGTAGCAGCCTAAGCTAAAAATTTAATATAAAAATATTAAGTTTCCTCGCAACTTATATTGCAGATGAGTTTTTTAATAAAGTTTTATTAAAAATAAAGGTAATTCGACTGTGCTATCGTCATGAAATATTACCTCTGAACTGACAATACGACGTCTATTGATTGGTGAACAAAAGAATTTTGACGTCAGTTGACGTCACAAGTCGAGTTCGACTTGTGACGACTTCTCAAGTCAACTTATCTTTGTGAAATGGAATAAGGAAGGAAACATCAAAGTCATCGATGCGAGCCCGATTAGGTACGTTATTTACAAATGTTTTAATCAAAGATGGTCTAATTTATTTTATTTTCTGTTTGGTTCTTGGTTCAATCTATCATATTGACAGACGGATTAATTAAGCCTAAAAATAGAACAGAAAAAGACAACAATATACTAAAAATACATTCTTGGACATTAGAATAGAAGCCATTCAAGTTAGTTAATCACTCAATGACTGTAAATAGAGACACTCCTATATGTTTAGACTTAAAAAAGCTTAAACTATAGTCTACAAAGTATAAGAACTTACACCGCTGTTTAGTACCGTGCTGAAGGAATACATAAAATGAAGGAAAAACAATAGGGGAATGTAACATAAAGTATTCGTTTTGATATTGATTTCCCAATGAAAAACATGTGCTAGTTGCATGTCGACCGCGCATATCGTGGGGGAAATGGGGGGAATGGGGGAAATGGAAATTGGAAGGAAATAGTGTTCGTAAGTAATGGAATGGCCCAAATAGCTAAGAAGTTGGAAGGCAATGTTGTCCTTGTATGGTATTAAGTGGAATGATGCTCTAGTTACAATTAGTAATAAATCCAACGGCTTTAGTGAGATTTGGAACCTTATCTGGTTATTTGGACTTATTTTTAGGGTTCAGGAACTCAAAAGGAAAAAACAGAACGCTTGTAGAATCATTTTGTTGGCCGTCTGTCAAGACCTATTTTCTTAGAAACAAGTAGAGGTACCTACCTATCAAGTCGAACTTAACATAAATACTAACGTAACGTAGGTCTATGGTCCCGTGGACGTGAAAATGCAAGCTCCTAAGACAACTCAATCAAAAGATACGCCCATTTATGTCACACAGGTATTTTGATACTTGCAAACTCACCCATCAAAAAATAGAATCATTAAATTTGACAAGAAGTAAGATCTCACATCAAAAGTAAAGGAGAAAATCCTAACATCGTTAATTTGTAGTTATTTCACACACAAAAAAAAAAACTATTTTTGCAATTCAAAAATTACCTTTGTAAGGAACCACTGTCCAGTCTTTTTGTAACTAAATAAATAAAATAAATAAATAAATATTATACGAAACACATTTCCTAAACTAATATTAAAATGTGCCAGTCTGTCAGGCTATAATGGCGACCAATTTAATAAATCGAGAGCCATAAACTATCTCTACACACGGTAATTATACTTTAACGGCTGGATCTGAAGTGAAATCGTTATCGGCCAAACTTTATGGCACATCCCTGTGTGAATTGGATAAAATTTATATCGAGAATGTGAGCGAAATTCAGAGTACGTACATACCCGCTTTGACGAGGGTATGATCCCTTTATATCAGAGGAACTCATAATAAACTTATTTTGATCAAAATATTGGAGTTTAATTGTCTACTGGAGCTGTTATATTCGTGATAACACAACGTGAATGTTTTTTTGATAATTGCGTTAATTTGAGAGACGGATAAGAATTTTAATTAGGTATTAGCACGTTGCCAAAAATAGGTTTGGGTTTCAAATAATATTATGCTGTAGGGCAATTTTTGTGAGCCCAGTTTCCGTTTCGGTGGTGTTGGTGTTGATGCTATTTAGTTCTGGCTAGGTCTAGAAGACCGAGATTCATGATCGGCAAAAAAATAATAGTCCAAAGCAAAATAGCAAAAAGTTTTGGGCCAAAGCTCAATTCACACCGACGATAAATATTACTCTCGATAAAGATGTAAACCTAAGCTCAATTCACACCGACGATAAATATTGATAAGTCTTGAAAAAGATTATAGGATTGTAAGAGAAGAAATGAAAAAGCAGTGGTAGGTACTATCCTGAGGCCAACACAAATCAAAAGTTGTGATAGAATAGCTTTGGGAGATGTATAACATCGTTATAGGGAATGGAACATTTTTTGTGCAGTAGCCAGTGTGTTTTGAATCTTAGTCTGTAAGTAAAAATATTGATCTACTTAATGTATGCTTGATTTATTGGTCTTCGTTGAGCGCAGCGGCGACCAATCATTAATTTAAGGTACTAGGTATGTGATGGCTAATTAAACTATAATCTAAGTTTATTTATTCAATTACGTAAAAGCAGTAACACCTAACTGAAAACGTAGTGATCTTTAAGTTCTTAAATGCCAAAAGATAATTCATTAGCAATTTCAAATAAAATTGTTAATTGCAGTTATACAATGGACATTTTATTTGAATGTATTTAAAATGTCACGAGACTTTGACCTTTTGTAAGAGTTTTGGTAACGGAAGAGAAATGCAAAAAGGTTGAATGTTCTAAAGTTGGTGAATAAAGTAGTCAAGTACGTAGACAAATGGCACCGGAGTGAGAAATATCGCGGAACCACTGAAGGATATCCTTCTACAGGTTGGAGCAAAATGTAAAGGGAAGTCATTTAATATTAATGCAGAGTCGGGACTAGGGGCCGTACCACAGAGTAAATAGATACAGAGAGTTGACTCCATTCAACGATCGAAAAGGCAGGGACACATAGACACGCGTCTTCGTGCAGCGGGTACACCATCTCAAAGAAATGCTAGTCGCGAGTGCGCTTGCACTTCTTTGAGATGGTGTGAGTACTTTGAGTGGATGTGCGTGCGCATGTTATCATGCGCATGTCGTCATTATACGGAGCCAGCCCTCTGTATCTATTTATTTAGTGGCTATAGGTACTAAGAAGTATTAAAGGTAGGTACCATTGTTCCGTATGCGAAAAGGGGATGGTGATATTCCACCTAAATAAGTATAGCTACGAGTATAATTATTATAGTTTGTATGTATGTAAGACGTAAACTCCAGAACTGCTGATCCGATTCAGACAATTCTTTCATTGATAGGAAGCTACATTATCCCTGAGTGCTTTTTTTTACGAGTATATTAGTTAGTACCTGTGGGTCACGCGGATGGAGTCGTGGGCAAAAGCTATGTATACATAATACAAAAATATTGTGCAAGCCATTGGTTAGAAAAAATCACAATTAATAGATAATTATACTATACAGATTCGTTGATTTTACTGGTAAAATGTGGGTTACCTGCTGGCTGCCTTCGGGGACTACGAGCGTCATATTATCTAACAGATATAATTCGAACAGTAAATTCTTGGAATTTAAATACTTTATGCCATTGTGAACGCCATGAAATTCAGAACATTAAACTAATAATCTTAGTCATAACAGTATTTCACTCTTAAATAGACTATCAAATCAGTGTGAACAAGACACGAAAATATGAGTCATAAAATAAAACACATCAAATTGATAATTTTCTTTTTATTGATACTGCAGTTAACTGTTCTGTTCAGTAAGTACTTAGGTACCTGCGACGCAAAAATCTATAAAAGCAAGGTGGCGAGATGTTACAAAACAACGGCGCTGACCACTCAGTGTTCTCGAGTTGGCGCCATTAATTACAACCACTCGATGTTTAATCAAGAAACTGTAAGACTAAGCGAACAAGTTTCCTATGCCGTAAAAAGAGAAAATCTCAACAACGCGAAACGTACAAAAAGTAACTAATAATCCTGTTCCTGCAGCTTGTGCACAGGGCACGGACCGGACAGAAAGAAAATTTGAAAATAATCTCTACGAACAAAGGGAAGGAGAATGAAGTCTATGCAAATAGGAATTGCGTCACGAACAAGTGGCTACTGAGCCGGATGCTGACCGGCGAGATAGTGGGCCCTATTGAAATTAAGCGAACAATTCAATTACATTCGATTTCGTGGAGGCTGAGCTTTACCGCAGCATTTTCCGTACCTCAGGGTTCCGTACCTCAACTCAAAAGTAAAAAAAATAGTAAATTAAAAATTAAAAAAACCCGACTGCCAAAAAACAACTAAAAAGTTCAAAACAAGAGCACTTTTCCAGCAGTCTGATGCAGTTGGTGGCAATTATTTGTGTTAAATCTTAGATTTTATGCCACCAACTGCATCAGACTGCTTGAAAAGTGCTCTTGTTTTGAACTTTTTAGTTGTTTTTTGGCAGTCGGGTTTTTTTAATTTTTAATTTACTATTTTTATTTTTCACTTTTTAGTTTTTAATGTATGTTTTCGTAATCTTCTTTTTTGTTTGTATATCGTTAATACTTGAAATAAAAACTTAAATCAATAAGTAAGAATTAGCGAGAATGATTGCTTTGTTAAACAACTTTAAATCGTTATATATCCTAAACTATTATTTAAAATGAAAAATGATAAAAGGAACCTAAATATGATTTTAAAATACCTATTCAACGACACCCCACTTGACATAGTTCATCAACTTTTTTTTTTTCATTTTGACAATATGGCGTCTGGTTGTCGCTGTGGTGAATTTTGATTACTGTTATGTCTTTAGTGACACTCGCAAGGTTAAGACGAATCGATTGACGTAAGAATTATCAAAATCGGCCTACGTATTTGGTCTCTAGAACGCCACATAGAAACAAACATACATACATACATACATACATACATACATACATACATACATAGACTGATAAACACATTACCCTCCTTTGCGTCTCGCAGTCGGGTAAAAATGGAACCCTTATAGAATCAGTTTGTTGTCCGTCTGTCACTATGTTAAGACCCTTATTGGGTGGAAGCATCTGCTTTTAGATGGCGCTATTGCATATTTCGGAACCTCAGAGCGCCAGTCGTACTCGAACTTGTCCGGTTTTTTCTATTTGGTCGCGACGGTGACGCTGCAAATGATACGAGCGAGCGGCGGCCAGGGGAGCTTTACACCTTGCATACAAATTGAACACGTAAATGAGATAACACCGTGTTTACACGAAGGTGGGACCGTGTTACAATAAAACCGGGTAATGGGAATTCCTGATACGGCAAATTGTTTTCACAACGGAAAATGTTTGAGAGCATTTCCTATCTTGGGTATTTGGCTGTTGCTTTAAATATGTAACACTGAAGAGGCTTTCAATTTATTTCTGGAATATAAAGCGTGACCTTTGTTGCTGTAACCTGTAACATTATAGGGTTGAAACTCGGCCTCAATGCTGGTACGAATATCAAATTACTGTAATACAATTACAATAATCACTACTGTATATCTACTACAATTAATATCCTATAGCCTGAAATACAAGTACGTACTCATAACCAAAGCTCAAACGGCGTAGTCATGTTACGTTGCTAATCTAGACTAATTATAAACGAGCTTCGATCGTTTAAACGTATCGAGGGATCAAGTTAATTAAAAACCACCCTCGCTAATGGATTCGTCCCACGTTTTCAAGCAATATCCTGTTAATACTACATCGGACATTTCGATGTTATTCCATTTTGTTGATATTGCCAATATTCTCCAGGGAAATTGAATTACTGACGCTGTGGAGCAGTCAATTTCTTTGTTTATATCGAGAGTTCCGACTTGTTTCGCAGTTGTGTTTGCCAATACTGAGTAAATCCTTTGACGATTGTGTCGAAGCTAATAAGTGAAACTTTATAAAGAAACAGTTCAGCTGTTTTATTTTTGTGTAGACTAAAATGTAAAGTTAGAAGGAAAAATAATACAAAAGTGTATCAAATTAAATTCTGCTTTCGCCGCTGGATGCCTCCAGTGGCTTTGCAGGCGTAGAATTAATATACACACCGAATCGACCTCGAAAAAATCCCTAAGCGGTGTTCAAAACCGCAGCAAAATTCACCCTGTATTTTTACGGATTAGCATAGGTATAGACTCGCAGGAGCGGTAGGAAACTTAGTTTTAAAAAGGAGATTGAGAAATAAGAACAATTTTGTGAAGAGTTTGCTGTTCGATGGATATTCAACATTATGTCCAATATTCGATTTGTTAGTTCCTTTCTCGTATTATGCAAAACTGGCTTATGCCATGATAAAAATATTAGCCAGTCAGCTAGGTGGTAGCGTAGTATTTGGTAGTTCATAACTGGTCAATTTTCAGTTCAGTTCAAGTCTGTAACTCCATTACCCCAAAACGGTCATACTGTAATAGTACTGATGTACTGAAAGATAACTCAGTAAAGACAATTGAATAAACAGCGACTCTTGTTACGACGCAATAAAGTGCAATTCAGCTCGCCTGAAAGCCTAAAATTATATTAACCGACAAGACGCCTGTCTTTCCTGACGCTATCTTTTCTGACGCTATGGCAACCCACTAAATGGCTTTGCCGGCCGAGCCCGCCGATGTTCTTGTAGCTTTTTACCTGAAATTCGAAGGGCCCCAGACCTGCACGCTTAGCATGACCACGATAGAAACGGGTTTTGTCTACATAGATGAAGAATAGACAAAGTGACAGTTTGTAGAAAAAAATCTATACTTTTATGCATACAATGGAGAGGAGAAATGTTTCTATTCTTTACTAGACAAAAGTCTGACACGCCAAGCACGCGTCGCCGCGTGTTCTCTATTATTTAGTAGAATAGAGATAGAATTGGTCATGCTAAGCCGGCTATCCAAGATAGATTCTGTCTTTGACTAGTTTATATTACTCTTCCATTCCTGAGAGCCACTAGCACAACAAGTTACATCACGTAACGTTACTCAATAACTACCGAATCAAATAACCGTTACCAAAAGACAAAACACAATCATTTAACAGTGTAACACGACAATACTATTAACGATTTACACCAGTCAATATGTTCGTGTCATTCGAATAATTGTCGATTGCAATTAACATCGGCATCGTAATGTTATGTCATTATTGATAGGTGAATTTATAAATGGCCGCCGTTAGTGAATGACGTTTGTTTTAAAACGTCAGTACGCCAGAGGGACGTAAATGGATAACTTTGTTGTATTGATGGTGTGGTCAGCTTTGAATGATTATAATCAGTCAATCAGTCAAATTAGCTAACGTAATATTAATCATCATATTATATACTACATGAACTCGGTCGTGGCTAGCCGCGCTAGTCGATGAATTTGCTTGTTGTGTCTAATCTGTGGATTGGTGAGACCTTTCCTTTACACGTCGAGACCCTAGGCTTCCATGCCTCGGACACGTTAGCCGGTCCCGGTTATCATCTGAATATCTAAACTGACATTTTAATCCAAGGCGTGGCCCAAGTGTACGTTAGTTAAAATTTACAAACCAATCATTCGATTCTGATTAGTTTTTGTTTGTTTCAAAATAAAGTTATTAATGAACGATGACGTATTGTTAGGGATAGTCAAATACCAACTTCTTGTCCGTGAGGGCCTATTTATAAGAACTTTAACGAACAAAGTCTTTTATATACCGTATGTAGTTCGTCAGGACGACAACAAACAAACGTACCTTAATTTTGTAAAAGTTAAAACATCTTTTGGAGAACTCAGCCGTAACACAAAATCAAACGAATTCCGAAAATCCTTTACGCAAGATAGGAATCTTACTAAGGCTCTGTTCAAACACTCGCGAAGTAGTAGAACAGTTTTGTACACAACACGAAGCCAATTACTCACAACTTGTTTCCGAACTTATCCGAGGACAAATTTGGAAGGATTCGGCCCTGATAAGGGACAAAGACAAGATTTCCGACGAAATTAAATTTCCAAAAAAGTTTACCGATATTGAATTAGCTTTTCTTCTTATTTCGTCCGCTGTTTCTTGGTATGGTATTACATGTTATTTTGATGTTCGGAACATTTTCTTATAATATGAAAAGTTTAGAAGAATGTTGGCTCTATTTAATGGTATAACACAAAAAATGCTCATATCGTCATAATAAAAAGTGTAAGCTAGAAAATCCGATGTGAGAGGTAGCCAGCTAGATTGCTTACTACATAATTAGCATAGTTAATAATGATATATATCTGCTATTGAATGTAGGTAATACTACAAACGTCGATAGCAAGGCAAGTCAATAGGTAATATAAATCTTACCAACTATATTAAAGTATCGTTTGAAATTAAATATATCTACTACTTATTACTTATTAGGTATCTGAACACGTACCTATCTTGCTGTAATAAAATGTTACCTAATACAGAATTAGCGATAAGGGATACTACAGTATAATAAAAGTCTCCAAACGACATCACAGGTCCTTTTTCGGATCTTCCGATCTCTATATCAATAATTCTCACACGGCACTTCGGGCTAGACCGGGTTTCATACAAGATTCTACCCTTACACTTTCAAATACACATTTATATTCACCGCTTACAGCCTTTATATCCTAACATTCAATATATAAAAGCCAATATTTTAGGCTTCAACCTCAGAAAAAGATTTAGCCTTTTTTCTAAGTTTTGTATTTTAGGGATATCAATGAAGTTCCTGCCTACCCCCTGGGAAATAGACGTGATGTTAGATAAATTATATACCGTCTCTTCTGATAATAGAAATTAATAAGCATGTATCAATCGATCATTATCCCACGACTACCAAGAGCCAAGAGAAATGGATAACTATGGCATATACGCTGAACTAGAAACCAAACAACTTATTGCTGTTCGTAATACGTATATTGATATAGATAAAGCCGTATTCTATCAAAGAGCAGATGAAACCGCAGCGCTTGTATGAACGTGACCCACTGAGGCATAAACCGAATGCGCGTCTGGGGAAGCACTTACGTTACCCAGATGAATTGCACTGGATCTTTAGCTCTTGGCAGCTGTTGGTAAAGTATTTGAACTTAGCTTTGCAGCTTGCTTTAAATAATATTTGACTCGTGAGATAGCACTAGCCAAATAAAATGATTCCAAAGTTGACTTAATATTTCATTTTTGAAGTGTTGGTTGAAGTCAGACAATTTTTAATGGACCAAAATGTCTGATGTCAGAACTGTTGTGAAAATTACGGAAGGGTTTTAAGAACATCGATGTGGAAGACAGTAAAAGCGGACAAACTTAAAATCCACGTAGTTGAAGAGGTCGGAAAGACCAATACCAATAGTGTAGGTACCTAGGTACTGCTTATCTCGTTAGACAAAACGGTACAATAATCCGAATACAAATGGCTTATAACATATTCATAGTGTTGTGCACAGATTTAATTTATTGCCGATCTACGATTGGATTGGTTTGTTTGATAAACGACATATCGAACAATCTGTCATGTTCCGCCAATGACAGTGGGTATGTCATAAATCCAATATGGCGGACGGGAATCAATTCTTATTCGGATGTAGCTATGTAGACGATTAATCAATTTTAGTTTGTAATAATAATAAAACATATACAGCAGTCAAAGAAATTGTGAATTTAAATTATGCTGTTCTGGATCTGGTTAAAGATAAGTTCCATCTACATCGTTCCCCTAGGGTGTCGTAAGACGAGACAAGGGTTATATTGGATGACGAAGAAATAGCATACAGTCATGATAGATGTAGGATGATAAAAAGAAAGATGAATCAGTACCTGTGTTGAATACCTAATTGCTATGTATGTTTTTTTTGATACAGCAGAACAATTTTGGTACAGAATTGTTCTGCTGAATAAAAGGAATAATTGAATGTTTTAAAATTAAGGGTGTTGATATTGCGCTTCAATTTGATTGACAGAATCATTATCACACGAGTTGAATTTTATACAATTACTTCTAATTGGCTATTGGTTATTTCGCAACACCATTTCTAACAGACAATCGAGTTTTATCTGTGTACTTCACAACCCAATGTCCATATTCATCGATTAGCATTGCCTACAGTCTTACATTTATAGTGGTGTTTTCTGTACCCAACACAAGCACAATATGCGTGCTCAAATAGCAACGACCTTTCGCGTGTGTCAAAGGCAAACACTCAAGTTGCGAGCTCTGAATGGTGTTGCTAAGGTGCTTACTCCGGCCAAGTTATATTAATCCTGGGGGCAAAAGGCTCAGAAATGTGACTCCAGAATACGTAAAGCTAAACTTCTGTGGTATTCAAAAGTTCGGTTTTGTTGACGTTTTTATTTTAGTTACTAGCGTTTTGAAATTCAACAACTAATTTGAACGCGCTTTAATTAATGGATAAGTGATTAATGCGTTGTGATCACCTATCCGTTAATTTTGGTAATTTGATGTAGTTGGTCAATGTACTATTATGGAATTATTTGAATCAATTAATGTCATTAAGTGTATATTTAATCGTGTTCATTCTGTAAATAATGGAGACCGAACAAGCCTCATTATTTCCATATTGATCAACATTGTCGTTCCTTTAAATATTATAATGAAAAACAACCCGTTCTTCTTTAATGATCATGTTATCTGTAATCTGTTTTGATTGTAAATCTTACCATCATTGATGAATGGGTATATTAATCTTAGCTCCGCCTCGTAATTTTCTAAAGATATCGTAGGTGCGATTGGAGGAACGTAGTCGTCTTCTGGTGAGCGCTCTGAGCCGTAGCCCTGGTCAAACCCTGGATCTTGGAGCTTCCAAACGGGTTCGGCGTCGGAACCTAGGAAAAGAAGAAATGGTTAGTATTAGTGATCATTGTTATTGGTTACTGGGTGTCCCATTTTTGTGCCATTTATATGTAGAGGTTGCTCATAATGGACAAAATTACACAATTTGTTTCGACAAATTTTATATGGTTTGTATTTCATCGGTTATACCTATAAAATAGTACTGTGACTAACTTACTGATTGACAGACAACCCACATCCAAAATTGGTGGACCTAGAGTTTCGAGATTTGGAGGAAATATTCTATGAGTATCCTAGATTAGGTGCAAGTAGAAAGTTTTTTAAATTGCATGTCTAATGGAGTGAAAAGGGGTGGTAGTTTGTATGAAGAAAATAACGACATTGTGTGTGTTGTATTCCAACTTCCACGTGGACGAAGTCGCGGGCACGGCAAGTACCTATACAATAGTTATACCCAATGACAACAAATTATTTTGTATAATTCAATAGAATAGGTACTCACAGCACTGTCGATATATTAAGTCCGCGTTTGGTTGAACAAAAAAGCATAACAGAGTCGATTCAATGTAAAGATAGACTTATACAACATCTACATAACTAGAAAATAAATGTAAAATCGATTGAAGTTGAAAGCGTAACCGTATCTTTCATGCAGTTAAATACGTACAAAGGTATACACTTAGCCAACTATGTATGGCTTTTAAAGCTAACATTCTCTTATAATATGCCCACAAAATCACGAAAACATTGATATTTATCCCAGGAGCATTTTACAGCTTATGGAACGTATTATAAATACATATTATGTGTAATATATGTATGCGACTCTCGGGAATATCTTTTCTTTTGGCAAACAGTTATAAGAATTTGTACACTCTGTCCGTAAACGAAACGAAGCCTTATTTCTATGTAATAAGGTATAATATCAGATTCACATTTATTTGCGGATACCAGAGCGCAAAGTAGCAATGTTTCATGTAATATGTAAAGAAATTCTCATAATTTTCTTTTGTTTCTCGGTCTGTTGATTGGCGTTTATTTTATCTCGTTTTAATAGCAAATAATGTTGGTTATCTTCTGTTTTCGGGGTCATTCGGTTGTTATTTCCCTTTTGTATGAATTAATGGTATGGTTAGGTAAGTTGGCCGCTCGTATTTAGCTGTTAAGTGTGCTCATGCATGGCTCAAAAATCGATCAATAATATCAGAATTATTGTACAACATTTCAAATGTACCTAATACGAAAAGAGGCTTCGTGTGTAAAATAAAGTACGTATGTTTACTTTGTGGCATATTCTTACGTGGAAATGTATTATGTATGAAGGAACGGCTGGTAAAATATCGCTTTGCGTGCCTTGGATTAGTTAAGCGGCTTTGAATATGGCGCTGGTAACGTTGATTTACGTTAGTCACCCCATAGACCATAGTGATGTAACCCACACCACTTATTTAAGTAACAGCATTATTAATTGCCTCTGTGGTCATTTGTCAGTGAAATGCCAGTGCAATAATCACGTCGAATGTGTTGTTCATGGGAATCGAATCGGCTTTATCTATGGACATATCGGACATGCAATTCTATCGTTAGATGGAGAACTTTCGTGTTGTGAAATTATTTTCGTAATTCGCTAGATTTTATCAGTTTTCTTGGTTCCGATTGGGGTTATATTAACGCAGCTTAGAACTGGTAACACTTTGGAGCTTTTGACAATTTTGTAATTTAGAGATTTTTAGTTATCAAATTGATAATTATGTAAGTATTCTAGCAACTTTCGTGTTGTGAAATTATTTTCGTAATTCGCTAGATTTTATCAGTTTTCTTGGTTCCGATTGGGGTTATATTAACGCAGCTTAGAACTGGTAACACTTTGGAGCTTTTGACAATTTTGTAATTTAGGGATTTTTAGTTACCAAATTGATAATTATGTAAGTATTCTAGCCTAGTCAATACTTAATCAACTAAGGGCGTGTTCCACAGTTTCTGGAGAAACACTAACCATTAGATAAATTCAAAGTTGGAATAGAAATTATGGAAATTGGAAATTATATGCTAGATAAGTTAACCAAGAGTTATCTGAAAGTAGATCGAGCCATTAAGTTTGTGTAAGGTTAGCAAGCAAATAACTCGCCTCAACTTTCATGATATCGATTCAGTTGCCGAGTTCATGGTCACTACTGCTGCATTCAAATACGCATTCTTGAAAGTCACCTTGTCAGGGCTTTATTTAAGGGTGTGGAAACCCTGGGGTAACCAAGAAGTGGCGGCTTGGAATGTTTTTTTAATCACACGACAAAAAAAAGTTATTTTCACAGTTTTTCATTACATATTTCAATAAAAAAAAATGCTCTTAAGGAAACAGGCTGAAACGAACAAGTTCATGTTATGCATATTCACAGGAATAAGCTTTTTAAAAAAGTACCTCGTGATTTTTTTCTCTTTGACAGACATTTTTTTTTCTTACTAATAAAATCAAGTTGTGTTAGGCCTTGGGGCTAAACCCCCTGTTGCTTTACCCTATATGCGGTCCTCTTGTGCTACGATTGCAACTACATTTCCACACAAACCCACTGGTGTATTAAGTTTTCCAGTACAAACTAAAGGCAAGTAAACAACAAAGAGCTGTATTACTACTAATAGTAATACAGCTCTTTGTGCTAAAGCTCGTCCTACCACCAAACCTACCTATTGTTGCCGCTAAGCAGTATTGCTGTGTTAACAAGCACATGTTGTTTGAAGGGTGTTTACAGGCACATTAGAAATTTCAGCTTTTTCTCTGGACAACGCATTGATAATATTATTGTGACCTCACGGTAGTAAAGATGTCTTTAGGCGGCAGTGATCACTTACCATCAGGCGGGCCACCTGCTTTGCCACTCAATAACAAAATAAAACGGTCAAGTGCGAGTCGCACTTGCGCACCGAGGTTTGTTTGGACATTTTTCATCATATGGCGAAAACTATAACGCATAAAAGAAAACAAAACTATGTTTTGAAATGTGCCAATAAAGCCCTTTCATATGATATGCCACTTGACCTAGTAACCCCATTCCAAAATTTCGAGTCCCCATTTCGGCGCCATTTGCAATGAAAATATAAATATTTTTTAACTTTTTTCATTTGCAATAAAACTGGGCAAGCATTCTTTATAACTGTTCCAAATTTCAAGTAGATAGCATTTGTAGTTGCTGAAATAAGCAGCTGTTTGTTTTGTTTTTTGTTTTTTTTTTTATAAAACGTTGCCCCACACTAGGATTTCTCCTGTGTCGTGGGTGCGTTTACAAACACAAATTTCACATACACAAACAGCCAGACCTATGTGCAATGCGGGAATCGAACCCGCGACACGTGGCGCAGCAGCCAATCTCTCAGCCACTGCGACAACCTGTGACAAGCTGTGACAGACAGACACACAGACGAAGTCGCACCATAAGGGTTCCTTTTTACCATTTTGGTGTGAAACCCTAAAAAATTGTGAAAATTAAAGATATACATCAAAAAAAAAAAAACAGAGCATCAGGGCGTTTCATGCCCTCTTTAGCATAAAGCCCGTAAAGTTTGTGAACGGAACTGAACTTTATGAATACTGAATGTTATGTAAACAAAAAATGAATTTTGGAAATCATTTTTAATTCATATCGTGGGAGTTCATTTTGTTGGTAGGTTTTCATTGAATGTGCTGTCTGATATACGGAAACGTAGATATTGAAGTATTAACGCTGGTACACAATGATAGCATGCTAATTTCAAGAAAATGCTACAAACATGTGTGTAGAGCAAGTGCTAACAAGCATGCTTATTTTGAGTACGATGTATATAAACTTATAAAGTAATGAGCATGCTATGCAAATATAAAACTACTAGGTACAGTATGGGAGGATGGTATGGGGGTAGGGGGTAAATAGGTTTTTAAATGGTTTTGATACTCCTGGTGTTGCAAGCATTTCATTGGCTACGGTTACCGCTTACCATCTACATATGTACGCCTGTGTGCCACCATTGTGGTTTAATCTATACTAATATTATAAAGAGGAAAGTTTTTTTAGTTTGTACCGAATAGGCTCCAAAAATACTGAACCGATTTAAATAATTCTTTCACCAATAGAAAGCTACATTATCACTGAGTAACATAGGCTACTTTTTATCCCGAAAAATGCACAGTTCCTGTGGGTCACGCGGACGAAGTCGCGGGCAAAGTGCTAGTAAAAAATATAATGTAAAACCTCAGCGCTGAAACAGCACGATCACTAGCTACATTGTACTGACGTGACGTTTACATTATAGAAATATATCGGCCTTACGTGTCGGAATCCCCAAAGTTAGCCAGCTAACCTACCTAGATGCCTCAGGTTAAAAGATAAACGTACATAATAATTACAAAGTAATTCATGCAGTTCCACATTGACCTCTAATCTTTAATGTACTTTTTATAGAATACTCGGCCCGGTCCAGATACTTATTCATTGCTATGCTGATATGTGTGTGTGCATTAATGTACCTACTACGAAAAAATATTCGATTCCGCGAATTTTCAGTTTCCATTTGTAATTGGCAGGGAACATGGATTTATTTTGCAGTTTTATATTTTTTATTTATTGGCCTATTTATGGCCTCCGTATACGCCAACGGCTTTAGGTAGTTGGGGTGGTGTAGCTTGAGTGTTTTGTGCTGAGATTATGCAACGTGACATACGTCCACCTGAAGAAGCACTGTCCCTTAGTTCATTTTTTTTTTCTTTTTCTAAAAATTCACATAAATTTTCAAATTGTTTTGATAAAATTTTAAGGAGTAACGTGGTTACAACTGGTAAAAATAGGGGTGACTTAAGATTTTTTATATCTTTTTTGTTATTAATGTAAAAAAAAATAAACCACATCATTGCTTATGCTCATATCTTGAAGTTTTCTATATTTATTTTTTTATTACATAGGCAATTATAATTATAAATAGTTGCAATTTTGCTACAAAGTTATTTCAGAGTCACATTTTTTCGGGAAGAGGGGCCTATTCTAATCACTGACATTAAAGGCTGATTTGATGTAGGTATATTAAGTATGTATTTAGTAGATTTGATAGCAACCTCGTACAGAAAATGTAGGCATGTGAATACGTATGTGAAACTACAATAGCTATGAAATGCTACGTCGATACTTAATCGTTTTTCATTCGTCTCATTAATCACGGCGCTCCAATAGATCTTTTATAAAATAAATATGTTTCTGTTACCCATCAGTTTATTAGTCCAAAAAACATGGGGCTGTTCTATGTGGTGTTATTTTTTTCTAGTGCGAACCAGTCGTTCTATATAGCGCTATCTCTCTCTCTCACATTGGAATAATAATGGCATTTATTATTACCACGTTATTATTGCTCGCTTTCTTGTCTGTCTGTCTTGTAGGACACTCAGCCAGCCTAGCATGACCACGATAGAAACGGGTTTTGTCTACATAGAAATAGACAAAGTGACAGATTGTAGAAACATTAGAAATGAAAGAAACGGTAGAAATGTTTCTACAATCTGTCACTTTGTCTATTTCTATATTTTTGTTGAAAACCCGTTTCTATCGTGGTCATGCTAGGCCGGCAGGTGTCACATCGAACGCACCGCACCCACGTGTAGTTGCACGTGCAGGATGAGTGCGGTGCGTTTGACATTGAGCTTTAAACATCACCAATCTTTCTGCATAGGGGGGGCGGGTCAAGAGAGCTAAAGCCCCCCCCCCCAAATCTGAAGTCCTGGTGGATTTTAGATTAGTAATTTATTTTTTAGGGTTCCGTAGTAAAGCTAGGAACCCTTATAGTTTCGTCATGTCCGTCTGTCTGTCTGTCTGTCGGTCTGTCACACCCTCGTAAAATCTACAGTTCATAACCAATATGTATGAAACTTCACAGGTAGATGTCTTCTGTAAGCCGCTATAAAAACCTGTAGCGAAATTATAAAAAATAAAATAATTAGGGGTGAAACTAAAGGAACTACATGAAACTAAAGGATGAAAAAAATTTTTATCGCGCACCCATTCATGTGGGGTATCGTTAGATAGGTCTTTGAAAATAACATAAAGGTTCCTAAATGACTTTTTTATTTCAGTGCATATTTAGCGAACTAGGAGCTCCGAAAGTCGTTTACAATGTGTCCCCCCCCTTATAATTTTCCAATCGCGTTATCAAAAAATCTGAAAAAATTCAAGCTCATGGAATCTAATAAACACTCTCGATTAAAATTATTTTGAACAAGATACGTTAATAACTTTTTGAAATATTCACTATTTTCAGTTTTGACCGCAAAAATAACTATATATTTCATTATAATATCAGGAAATACAAAATTATGTTTGCAGTTGGAAGACTGAAATACTTCTTCTTACGGAACCCTAGACTGTACGTGGTTCGACACGCTCTTGCCCGGTTTTTTTGATTTTCAATCCTTAGCAAAATAATATCTGGGACCCCTAACCTCCCAAAAAATAATTTCTGGATCCGCCACTGATCTTTTTGCTGCCTCAACGATCTCATGGAAAGAAAAAACGTACCTGTTCGAAAGTCTATTATAGCAATTCGCAGCGACATCTTATTAATGCTGGCTTTCCAAAATCTCCTAATCAAGGTACAGATACAAGGATACTCATTTACAATCGTTAATCGTGCGCACGCGGGCGACAGTCGAATAAATCAAAGAAATGGAGTGAAAAAGCCACGCTTCGCGTCTCGGGTCGGGCGAAATTTTCAAATTTGTTTCAATGTGTTCACTGTGTTCGGGGCCCGGTAGACAAAAATAGGAGGTGATGGAACCATGTACTGTGTTTGGAAACATGTTGGGGACATAGGCTTTATTGGTTGGTGAAGTTAGTATTTTTTTGTTTTTATTTGAGGTCAGTTGTACACTGTACAGGTCGTTCGTTAGCTGTAACTTCAGTTGGTTGACACCGTTGACACCGTTGCGTTACTTTTATAGGACATCAAAATTTACACTTTATTCGACACATACACACTTTATTTAAGGGGGTTGTTTGGACTCTTATTCAAAGCAACATTTGATAGGTCAAAGAAAAAAAATCGACCAAAACTTTTTCGACCCTCTAGGTATACAAAAGACATCGATTTTTTTTTTAACGTCACACGTCACACTAGGATTTCTCTTCTGTCGTGGGTGCGTTTACAAACACAAATTTCACATACACAAACAGCCAGACCTATGTGCAATGCAGGAATCGAACCCGCGACATGTCGCGCAGCAGCCAATCGTGCGGTCAAAATCGATCGGGTCTATTCGAAAATTCGAAGAAATTCTTGTTACCGATTTTTTTTATTTGACCTATCAAATGTTGCTTTCAATAAGAGTCCAAGCAACCCTCTTAAATATAACCACATACTTCTGTTAGACGTTGTATTTATTACATTTTTCTTCTTCATTTATTAAAATTTCATTTACTGTCCTGTTCAATCTGGATTTATTGTGGAATAAAGAACAATCAATATTGTGCTTGAGCTCCAGTCCCCTAAGATCATAAATGAGGGTCAAGTCTCCAGTTATGAAGCTAGAGTTTCATTAAGTTTCACGACCCTAGTTTTCTAATACAAACTCCGCTGTGAATAGTCAGCAGACCGCTCATGCATAATCATAATATTAATTATTCAGGAATGGCTGATAATGGTTTGCACCATCCCTTTATTAATTTTACACGTGCATAAAGACGTAATAAACCTTATCTTACTTTTTAAGACTGGGTGGCAAATAAACACACGTCCCACTTAAAATACAAAATATTTTTTGTAAAAATATACAAAACCTGAAAGTAATTTGTTCGGAATCAGTAGAAGAATGATTCCAGTTTCTTTAAATCATGTTTAATAAAATAATTATTTGAATATTTCGCAGTCAGTTTTCATGATTAATTTTTAAATATAAGTATAAAATAAATATCGATTCATATAATTAAAATGGTTTTGGGGTATTTGGCTTTTGCATTAACAAAAAATATGTTTTATGGGAGGTCACTGCTACTATAACGGCGTTGTCCACCCTAGATACAAAGTTGAAGTGACTGTAAGTACACTAGCACCCATACCTTCTAAGAACAGAGCACAGAACACAGCAATGCTGCTTAGCGGCAGTAATAGGTATGGCGGTAGTAATTCCCAAGAGGAGCGCTTTCACAAAGAGCTTTGGTATTACAACTAGGCTATCATAAAAAAAAAAACCGTAGGTACTGTAAACAAGTAAAGAAGCTTATAAATAAGCAAGAGAATAAAAAATAAGCAAGAGAATATTTTTGTTTGAAGGTTGTTACGTTTTTCTTTTATTTCGAACAAAGTATTTCCCATTGTGTTATAAATGGATGACCTTTATAACTAAGCCGTCACCGTTTGATCGGGATATCACGGATAAAGCTAGCCTAATTCAATATGCATAGCACTTAATGCCACAGGTATTGATTTCAGTCAGACTTCTTTTCATTAGTCTAGCTATGAATTATAGATCTTACTAGCAGTTAATAATTTCAGAAAGTATTAATTTTTATTGTTCCCAACAAGCATAAACAGAGTTCTAAGAACGACTGGTCCATAACGATCGTTTTCAAATTGAAACCGGACATAAAAATACACTTTCTAAATTATATATAGACTCATAAAGGCTGCTAGGGTTCATAAAACCCATCATTTTGGCGGCAAAAAATGTTCAGGGCTTAGCATGTTCCACCACCATATTTCACATTTCATATTTAGCTCCTTACTCGAATAGTACGTAATGGACGACCCCTCGAACGTAAGATGCGTCGGCTTATCGTAACGGCGCCGCTTTGAATGTGATTTATTGTGTTTACACCTGCATCTTATTGGTTCCTATTACGGGCAGCTACACAACAACTACTGGGGATTGGCGCTTGTTTTGATCCGGAATGTTTGAGGAGTAGTTATTGAGTTTTACGACCGCACTGCTTTTTACTCTTTGGTTGGTTGTTTTAATGCATTGATAATTTCGTTCGTATCTTCCTGCTTAGAAAGCTTAATTGGTATCGGGATTATGAGGTTATTTGAATTAATACATTTATTTACATTCAAATAGATTAACTCGAATATTTAAATCACTGTCATGTATACAACCTCCATTAGTTGGCTTGAATGGTGAGTAATGAAAGTCGGTTAACGCATCGGATTTTAGGGCGAAGTCGAATGGAAAAATGAATAGGTACTTTTTAACAAAAAAAAATAACAGACTAATTTTGAGTTTATTGTTGTGGTTGTAAAACTAAGTAGGTACACTTTGCCAGTTTTTTTTAATAATCATAAATGAACATAAAAGTGTTAAAATAAATTGGAACAGATGTAATTAATTCCTATCAGAATAACAAAAAACTCTTGACTTAACTATTACATAGATAGAATGTGGAAAGCAGTGTATCGAATAATGTTGTGTCAATTTAGATGTTATGTAAACTTGGTGTTAAAAAGCTTTTGATGTCGACCGTCCTCTTACAATTTTTGCACGTTAAGGCAGTTTTCCTAGGCAAGAAATGTTCTCCCAACCAACCAACAAATGTCTGGTGTTTTCTATTACAACAAATTATGCCAGCTCTAGTTTCTAAACTATACTCAGCAATTAAGTTTGAAGATAATTCAGACCTTGAAAGATAGCCAAACTAACATCTATTACGAAACTCGAAGCAAAACACTAATAAATGAAGGAATGAAACCTAGGTCCGTATCGAAAAACTTATCTAATTAGAACAACGCCGACGACCATTATTCTGAATTTCTAGACCAGGTTTGTTTCACATTTAACTGGTAATGTAGGTAAACAAGAGGAGTTAGGGAAGTTATATTCAATAGGCAAGGGAATAAAGGCTTTGGTCCCAAATCTCGGGACGTGATAAGAATGACAATAGTCGTGACGCCTCTGTGTCTGGCTTTGAGCTAGGCAAAACGTTCGAAATAATTGCTTGAGTAAGCACACACGTATGTTGTATTTCGTCTTTAAAATAGAATAGGAAATAGGTTTGAAGTGGTTGTTTTATGTATGAAAAATATAATACCCAATATTTAGGTTATATCAATATTTGAAATATTTTGGTGAAATCAATTTGAATATTATTTGGATGTCGATGTCAAACTCGTTGGTTTAGTTTCACATGTACCTATAATTATTGAGCATAGCGTACAGGGTTCAATGCTCGAGTCGAGCAAAGTTTTATTCGGCTTTTCCTATTAGGAAACTCTCAGTAGCAGCCCTAGATTCGTACCCAGTAAATGGCTAAAGTCTCGCTCCCTATTACTTATCACTTCGGGGATTATAGGCGTGAAGTTATGTGCGAAGTCCCTCCATCTGTCGCATTTAAAAAATCCGCCTCATTAAGGTCGAAATCAATTATTGTGTCTGTCAAGTCCGACAGATGAACGATTAAATCGATATCGAAAATTGTAGGTGATAATAATATCAAAGAACAAAATTGTATTTACTGCAAGAATCTTCTAAAATAATAGCCAAAGTACTTATTAAACATGTTTTCAATATACTGCTCCTTCAGTCTACCAAGAAAATTTAGTTAAAAGATTAATTCAAGTCTTGTCGCATGACGTAAAGGCAAGTCAGAGGCAACGCTTTGAAAGGCTCAGATTAAAGAGCTCAAAGGTATGAAAAGGCGCACCACCTCCCCGTACGTAGGAAAAACAATTTTCTTTTGAACGCAAGTTTTGTCAACTAAAATTATATTACAACAAGTTTGGCTTACAGTTCGCTGTTGAAAGTTTTCGTGTTGTTCAGATTTCAGACGTTTTACGAGCACATAATGCAAGTAAGCATAATTTTAGGTGGATATTCGGTCATTTTGGTAAGGGAATTGCCTATTTTCGTTGGTGCGGATTATTCGTATGTGCATTTTTTCCTCATGGGAGCACTATCGATATTATGTGGTGGTTCCACAGCGGCAGTTGTGGATCCTGTGCAGAATGACCGATGTTTGTTACACTTTCACGAGTCACGATGATTGATGAATGAGCGCTAAGATGTTTTCCTATTGTCTATAAGAATGATTTGATTGGATTATGGAATCAGCCATGATACAAGAGAAAAACAAAGTAAGTGGCTTTACTTAAAACAAATTAACATGAGTTTGTGTTTTTTTGCACCGTCTTCCTAACAACAACACAAAAGATTCTAGATCTACAAACTTATTGTGCCATTTTATAAGACTCCATCTTATGAAACTGCAATTTATTACCAGCATCCTGTAACTTAACAAGTAAAAATAAGAAAAAGTAACATTATGAGAAATACGAGCTAAGAGTTTTATTTGCAGTCGGAAATAGAAAATCTACTGCAAACGGATTGCACGGCAAAGGTTGAACTTACGGAACCCATGCTGAACGATTTTGACTTTATTCATTGTTTTATGAAGATTTATAGCGAAATGTCGTAAAAGTTCAAATAACAATTAACAACAAAGACATTAAGAGGAAAATGTGACGTCACATGAAATATAACCTGCTATTAACGAGTATTTCTCGAATGTACGACGCACTGAAACGAACCACTAATGACATATTTAATGTAGAACAATTAATCATCCACGATGGGAAACGTATCGAGGAGTGCTGGTTTAGCAACCGTTTAAGTAAGCTGTTACTGCGAGGGTTGGCCCCAGGTGCGGGATCCACGGG
The DNA here is from genome assembly GCA_948465475.1 of Thalpophila matura. Lineage (NCBI taxonomy): Eukaryota > Metazoa > Arthropoda > Insecta > Lepidoptera > Noctuidae > Thalpophila > Thalpophila matura. The sequence continues at coordinate 13,602,147 of OX419182.1, read as the reverse complement.
ATAATGTATACCTTCGACACCCGGGCGCGGGATTCTCAACATTTTTCCTCCATAGAAAACTCGATAACTTTACCTCTTCCAATGACTGATGGAGAATTTATACAAATCCCACGCTGTTTTTCTATACTTCTCTCTATTATTTTCATATTCAGGTATTTTACGTTATTCTGCGGTTATTGATGACCGCGGGAGATATATAAGGAATGTATAACTTAGCTGCTTTGTTTATAAGACGAGTAATATAATCACTTCCGATGCTTATTCTTTACTATAAAACAGGAACTCATCACTCTTACAGTTTCCAACGACCTTTTTATTCAGGTCTGTTAAAACTTTTTTGTAAACGTATCAATCATGTTTACGAGCACCGTCTTCCGTTTAACATATTAATCACATTTTTATACTTCATGCCAAGGTGAAACTGCTAAAAGTTTTAACAATACTGTAGCCATTAGCCATATATCAATGTCGAGCGAAGAGTCTGATTCGGACGCGGGCAAATTGGGATTAATAACGGGTCTTAGTGCGAAAGAATTCCCCCCACATTTTCTTTTACTGATTAGGGGGCAAGACAAATCGGTTCGGATAGTGCGAAAACACGGAATGTTTCCAACTCGCCTTTTGTTTCTGAAGGATAGTTGGGTCAGGGTTAGCACTCAAATGATTTGTAGGTAAAAACAATTACGCAGTCCGAAAACAAATACGACCAATTAGTTGTCAGTCTTTTAAGTGAAAGAAGAGAGTTTATTGCTAACATTATTCTGCAACATTAGGTGGAAGAAATATCGAGGTCACGAAGGCAAAATGTTGATCTTTCTAAAGGCGAAATCTATGTATAATTTCATGCTTATCTTATCAGTAATTAATCAGATAACATTGGAGCAGTAGCGGCTTGTGTCTGATTTACAAGGCGATGTTATCCTATTCAATACTTTGTTTTATGCTGTCGGTCGAGAATACATTCGAAGAATACTTTATTGGTCTGGTATACTATATAAGGGCACCATGCCTGAGGTCTTAGGTACGGTTTCCAGATTGGGAAAAAATATTCCTGCTTTAATTTTTTTTGCAGCAGGGTTGAAATTTTGCCGAAATTTATAATAATAATATGACATATTACAGTAATATTTAACTACTATAGCACTACATTTTGGACACCCGGTTAAGTATCCTTCATGGGATCAGAATCGCAATACTGCACCTATATGTTGTAGTCTCAGATCATAGAAAAGTAATATTACTATGGTTGTAGTAATTTGAATCGACTTTACTTTGATTGTGTCCAATTTTAAAATACGGTTTGTCTTTCATACGATGGTTACTAATTAACCAGTCATGAACAATTTTTAGTTACCTACTTCATATGACAAATTTCGTACAACTGGGTATAATGTAGCCGACACTTTATGTAAGTAATGTATTAGAATTACCGCTGGTTTTCGGAGGCACGCGATCGGCCACCCCTTTCGTACCGTCCTTGACCCGTAGTTATTCGGAGCGATGACGTCAGCGAGCATGGCCGAACCCTGTGCCACTAAACAGTTATACCGGTTTAGAAGGAACAATGCATACAATTCGCGACCTAGCTCATATACAACAAACGCGAATTTAGAAAGCGATTAAAATTTTGCTACGTCTCCTGTTACTAGTGAATGCAGTAAGTGCTTCGGAAACGATCAATGAATGTGTAAATTAAGTTTTTTAACGTGTGTCCATAGCACGCCTGCACGCCTATGTATCTTGGTTGGGAAGTTAAATGGTTATACCTCATCTAACTATCTTCAGACATCTTCGCTAGTAATAGCTGGGTTTTCTTCGACTAGGTGAACCTGGCGTTTAGTAAATGTGGCCGATTATTCTTCCTTTATTTCGCCACATTTATGATCCGAGTTTCTTATGGACTTTCTGTTCATATCTATGACATACTCAGAACATGTCGTTGTTTGCGTCTGTACCGAACTGCAGTGTTAAATGTGAATTTATTGTAATTATGGCTGCAGCGTTTATCTGACGCTTGCTAGAACATTCCGGGCAGCTCGACTTTAATGCAAGAGCAAACATCTGTCTAGAAGGCGCTTTAATTTCGTTAGAAGATTGTGGTTGAATACCGAAGTGAATGTTAGGCTCTGAAGTGCTTATCTGATTAAACTAATTTGGAAATCAGACCACAAGAAAAAAAAAGTAGGGATTTTAATTTGTGATATAGCTTATGGTAATAGAAATAGATTCTTCATATTTTTTTATCTAATTCTTGCTGAAATAATCAGGCTTTGAAAATTTGTGAACGGAGTCACGTAGTTCACTTGTTTATTAGCGTACGGTAGAATACTGCCGCTTGACGTAATCCCTTAGTCACCTTCAACGATACCCAAGGGTACGGAAGGCTTGGCCTAATCCTTGCCAAGTTCCACATGGAACTGCTGTGTAGTATTTAGTATAATTTGTAGCGCTTAGCTTTCCGCAGTTGTACCTTATATAATACTGTCTACGATTTTGACTGCCTCTTTGGTCCAGCGGTTGCAAGCGCAACTGCTGAGGCTCCAGGGTTCTATCCCTGGGCAGTGTTATTGGGTTTTAGGTACTATTAAGAAATTCTCAGTTACAGCCCGAAGTCTGGAATTGGGCCCGGGTATTGGCAATAGGCTCCTTCTCATTTCGAGTACTATACCACCAGGCTGCTGTACTGAGATTTTCTAATCGAAAAATCTATATTTCTATTACTACTAATGTACCTACTGTAATGTATTATGTATTACTACTCTATCAACTTCCACTAGCTAGTTTCAAATCACCCACATTTCTCATGTAACCGCTATCGTTTCTCACTACTTTCTTACGAATGATCGATGAGCCCCACACCGCAGACCCATTAAGCGTTTTTATCTTCGTCCTTATCTCTCCTACGCTTCGGATTCCGCCTATCTAGATTTCAAAGAACATAAAAATTTAAGTGAAAAGCCGCTCGAGTTACACCATATTTTAAACCAGATTGTCTGTAGATGAGGTGCTAAGATTCGTCGGAGTTTTTGCGCCGGATTCAGAAGAAGCGAATTATTAAAGTAACGTTTGCTTCTTTGGTCTTGGTTATATTATTTTCTTTATTTCCAAGAGTTAAACGCAACTTAATTTACTATCAATTAATTGATATTAGATGCGTGGAAAGTTATTAGTTAGATTTTTACTGAAGCTTTTGGGAAGTATCGGAAAAAAATTGGAACTGTGACCTTAATATTTTACGTAGGTTATTTGTGCTAATTTGTCATCGTGAGTCTTTTCAACGCTGTTGATAAATCTGTTAAATTATACTCTATTGTATTAAAACATTGTTAAGGTGTTATATATCAATACTTTATGAAGCAAAGTTGCTACCTGACAAAACTTCCGTCCTTTAAGTAGCTTGTTCTAGTGATAGTGATAACAACATAACCAAAGCTTCAAGTTAACTGAATAAGACGTAGTTTCCGCGTTTATTGTTTCAACAGCTAATTAGTACGGTTAACGTAGATTATGAGGTAACTAGCAACTCATCTAATGAGTTTGTTTTGTAAGTAAACACTTTGCTGTAACTTTGATTCCACTACTCAGTGTAGAGAACTTGGTTTTATTTGTTTACTTACTTAAGAGATATTTGAGCTTCCTATGGTTAATTAGGGGATTTTGGGAAGGGATTTGAAGTGTTTTGGAATGTTTATAGTGCAGTTTTTTTTTCAATATTTTACATCATCGACATAATAGTACCTACATATTTTTGAAGACTATTTAGAAAGAAGAAGATAGGGTAAATATAGGTATTAATTTGTGTAGAACTAGGGTGTATTTGACGATAATGATGGTCAATGATCATAATGCAAATCAACATACCTATACTAGACTAGACTTTCTAGATTATCACCTCACATATTAAGTCACCTCTCAAGAAATATATGTTTCAACTCACTTAACGAATTAGCACATTATTCCACTTATAGCTGAAACACTCACAAAATATTATCATTATTAATCTAACATGTCTTTATCTCCGTCTTACCGATATTTCTATTAAACCGCCCGCGGTATTAATCGTCCACATTAATTCAGAACCCTCCTCGCACAATAAAAAAATGTAAGGACCATGCGATAAAGTGAGCGGAATACATATCCGACTGGATATAGACGTTATTTTGCACGGAAAAATTATTTATGTTTCGAGTGGCGGAAGACGTGCGTCGAATTTGAAATACAGTGTTATAGATTTACTATCAATTTGAAGATACTCTTTTAAAGCAAGGAGGAATTATACCTACAGGGTGGCAGGTTAGACAGTGGAAATATTTTAAGGGGTCATTGTACTCATCATTATAAATAACTTTTACTATGGGACCAACCACGAAATCGAAAAAAATCAGATGTTTCATACATTTATGTTCACATAACTCAACAAAATGTATGGAACAGCTATTTTTTTTTCGCGATTTCAGGGTTGTTCCCATAGTAAAAGTTGTTCATAAAGATGAGTACAATGACCCCTTAAAATATTTCCACTGTCTAACCTGCCACCCTGTATAGATGTCGCGCTCGCGTATAGACTGCTGCAATGTAACATGCAATGAAACGTTTATCCAATCTAGGCACGATATTAGTAAAGAAAAATTGAATGAAAAGAAAAACACACTTGGAAAAAAATTGTTTTCGTTACCCTATACCCAAATACCGCTAGTATTTTGCGGTTAGCTTGTGGCGTTGAAATATGTAATTCATCGTTGAATTTCTCAGTTCCGGAACTCAAGGCTAAATCTAAAGGGTTTAATCCAAATGATTTCCTTTTGTTAACGGCTACAAAGATTAAGTTCTTTTTATTAAAATCATTTCCAGTGGAGCGGTTCCGCTTTATTTTCTCAATGAAAGTAGGTTAAAGGGAATGACTAATAAAAGGGTAGTTATACATAATACAATTGTGGAATCCGATGTTGGAATAGGTCCAAAAATTGTTACGAGAACTTTAAATGTCTAGAAATTCCGGGTTTAAGTAAGCAAAATAAAATCGGCCTTCGCTGCACATAAACGAAGGCCACTCTCAGCATTGGATGAACATGTCAGTAGGTACATACCAATACCAAGTCTACCAACTAATAATAAACACGTCGAGTTCAGCAGCAAGTTACTCCACACGTTACATAACAAGAACATTAACATTTCACTCACCGGACTTGCTAACCCTGTACCGCAGACCGCGTCCGCCCTTCGGATGGCAGCGGTTATAGGTCCCGAACTCGGCGTAATTGTTGTTCACTCGGCTGTAGTCCGCCAAATGTCGGTTGCCGTCTAGATGGTTTGGCAGGGACCGGTTCCAGCCCATAACATCGCCGACCACAGATCCACAGACGGACGATTCAGTTTGAGATTTGGTATCGCCATTGCAGAGATCGCCGCTGGAGCGTGCGCGCCGCCCCTTTAGTCCTTTGGCGGAGTGCTGGCTGATGTTCGAGCCCATAGCGTGGCGGGACCTCACGGGGGCCCCGCCGCCCGCATCGCGCCAATCTTCTCCTTCAACACTCTTCTGTCTGCAATTGTTCTCACCTGCAAGCAAAAGAGATTTTGTCATGCCTGTAAACGTCTTTGGCAAAATATTAGAGCAAATAGACTGCTATCATTAACGAGTCCTAAGTTCACGGTTTATCATGGAGGATTATTCTGGTATTTTTTGTGCTTTTTTGGGATTAACCTAAGTCGTTATCTTTATAATAATTTAATTCTCTCTAAGGTAATAATTTTTTAGTTACTATTTTAATTTTAGGTACTGCAAACTTTAAAAAATAGGGCGACTTTCTTGTCTTAATAAGTAAAGAGACTCTCCTTTTCTTCTACTGCATAACACAAAGCAACATAATAAGTTTGTTGCTTTTTGCTATCCTACGCTTAGTTCTCACGCGTGTTTCGGGTTACCCTTGATGTTTGATACCATCTATTCATAGTATTCATTTACGTCGTCAAAGCACGTCTATTGATTTATGTTCCCGTTGACGTAATCAGAACGGATACAAGAAACTAGAAATGCTTTTACCGACGAAAACTATTCACGTAACTTATACAGCTTTTTGGGTATACGATTATAAGTTTGAAGCGTACCTGGAGTAAGTATGAACACATATTTCAATAACGGCAGCGAGCGCTGGAATAGCTAGATTTTATTTGGTTCTCTTTGGAGAAGAGTAATTACGAATATGTATTATAAAACATGTTTTCAACTTTTAAGTAGGTATAGGTACTTGAAAATAAAATGCCTTATCTGTTTATAGGAGTATAACTTTCACATAAATTCATGATGGAATCTCTTAACGGTAGGTGTACACGTTTAAAGCAATGATTTTGTGTCATGTTTGTTAAAAAAAATTAGGTATCCTACATCACGTTTCTTTTTTTTATTCAAAAAATATTATATTTGATTCGTCGTCGATTAGACTTACAGAGGTTCAAAATACTTCAAAAGTTTTGCAACCTCGTCTTAAATTTTCTCCAAAGCAGCGAAAGTGTGAATTTCGAAAATGCGTTGGCACTTTTGTATTGTTTGAGCTCGCGAAATTTCTCGGTTACTAATTATTCAAATCCACAACAACGACGCATTTATTAGTCGATATCTGCATCATTTATCACTAGAATATTATATTCTGTAACGGAAAGTGGTATTAAAAAGAATAAATGAAAATATTAGAGCTATTCGCAGAATTTTGATTAATTATAGTATTTTAATAAATACCGTTAGTATTTTTAGAACATAATTATAAGTAATCTAAAATGTTTATTCATCGTAACGAGTATCCGCTGTATTTTTTTTTTCGAACAAATTCGGAGAATTGTAACGAGTGTCCGGTTTATTTTTTTTTTTTTTGTACAAATTTGGAGAATTGAACCCGTGCCTAATAGCTCACAGTTGAGTTTAGAAATTCCCTTGAGTTTACAATTTTTTTTTTAAAGTTGGCAATAATGTATTACAATGTCTTTTGTAGAAGGAAGTTGGCAACGAGTTCGTGATATAATCAATGTTGTATCTAATCGTTAGGAAACAATCAACGCTGTAGGTGCCTACACATACTTACGCACGCAACGTGACAAATATTTTTTTCAACTTACGGTTCACACGGATTTTAGGAATACTTGAGTTATACAAAAACTCGGAGGAGTGAAAGAAAAGTTTGGAATATTAACGTATTTATAGTAAAAATATTGGTCACTAGCACGTCTTTTGATACTCTCAACTTTGTCCACGTGACTCACAGGAAGAATAAAAAGTATCCTACAGCATTCAGGGATAATGTCAGCCCCGGATCTTCAACTATTTCGAGGCGAGGCTAAAACTGAAAAATGCCGCCCCTGCCCGACAATATTTTTACCTTTATCATCATCATTTCTGCAACACCCCATTGATGCTGATGGACATAGGCCTCCCCCAAAGAACGCCACAACGAGCGATCTAGCGGCGGCAAATGCAAGCTTACACTGACTAGTGTATTCGTCTACCAAGGGTAGTAATCGTAAAGAGCAGCCTCTTTACGATAACTACCTACCCTTGGTAGACGAATACACTAGTCATACACTGACTAGTGTATTCGTCTACCAAGGGTAGTTATCGTAAAGAGGCTGCTCTTTACGATTACTACAGTGTAAGCTTGCATTTGCCGCCCCCTGAAATTGCCGCCCGGGGCACGGGCCCCGGCTAGCCCCCCCTTGATAATTAGCCCCCCTAATAAAAAATACTAATCTACATTATCTATGCTACATTATCCAGCCCCGGCTGGATAATGTAGCTTCCTATTAGTGAAAAAATGTTCAAAATCGGATTAGTATTTCTGAAGATTACCTCATACATACATGCAGACAAACTTTATCCATTTATAATATTAGTACAGATATAGATTGGTAGATCCTAACAGATAAGATTTTCACTGTTTGGGTGCTCTATAAATCAGGGAGCTGCCGTACCTGCCCATAGCTGCCCGTGGCATCACTAGGCCCTATCAGAATATCAGCGTTGCGGCATTTATTTTTAAATGTCGCGGCACTATGCTGAGATGGGAGCCTTTTGGCCTCGTATAGGTATTACATATTTTTTTTAGTTTTATTTTCACACTTTTGTTTTTTCTTTTTATTTGTTTGTAATTTACTATGCGAGTCCCAATAAACAATTTTTCTTTCTTTCTTTCTTTCTTTCGGGGAAACTTAACTGTTTAAATGATCAAATAAATACATTATAACCTAACCATAAATAAAAAATATACACTAGTGTTTAGCAGTTATGATAATTTTCTACATAATTTCTTGTATGTAAATGCTTTTTTGTACATTCTTACACAGGCATGCATTCAAATTACTGGCGAGTTTTATTTTTCTCTGTTCTCACGGCAATTTTAACCATCGCAATGTTACTGCACCGAGCACGTTATTAATTACGCGTATCGTATTTTTCTGGATCATAGATAGAAACTAAAATATGCAGTATTTATACCTAATAATTACTTTATTAGGTATAAATACTGCATATTTTAGTTTATAACCTAAGGGCAGCTCACGTATCATGTTTGTAATTATTCTACATAACTTGACAACTTCTAACAGCCAATGCAAAGCCTTTCATCATTTTCATTCACAACGGTAGTTGAATAATTTTAATCTTAATAAAATCATAAGACTGCTCAAGAAGCTCGTCGCGTGAAAGGGTTGAGTTTCCTTTCCAACTAAATTCCAAAATTCATTTCCTCGCGGCGGTTTGGTAATTTCCATAATTGCTGGAAATATTCGCCAGTTCACCGAAAATATCGGGAATATTTAATGAGATGCGGTGGCCTGTGTCGTGCCTACTTCCGAAGATTTAATGAATCTTTCACCCGCTTGGCGCGAGTTCATTAAGAGCGCCGCCACAAATGCCAGCGCCTATGTACACACTATGTGTTGCGTATGAAATATGAATAACGACGCGGAACGATTCGTTCGAGCTTAGCCTTTGAACTAAATGCGCGGTTTTTGTATTTGTGGCTTTATACGCCTTGCTGGAACAACAGACATGCGCCATTATAATTACAACATTCACACTTGTATAGACCTATTTAACATGGCTTTTGAATATATTTGGACAGGCCTCATGGTGGCTTTTATCATATCAAAATCAAAACATCAAGCTCGCCACACACGGGCCACACGCGAGAGCCACAAAATTATTACGAAGACGCTCAAAAGCTTACCCTCTCGGAATGCGGATTTAAGGTCATTAGATTGTTAGCTGTGACACTAAAAGGGTAAATAGGAAGGAAGGTTTAATGTCTTTAAGCAGCTTTCTGTCACCAGCAACATGAAAGGCGGTTCTAAACACGACACGCGTTTTACGAAGATTCGTCACTCTTAAATCAGACCGTGAAAGAAACCGTAAGGAAGGAGTGTTATATTTTCTACTGCTAACTTGATATTATTATTATTGTATAAGTACGAGAAATAGGTAAAGCAGTATTAGCGGGACTGCGGGATGATGCATACAAAAACTTATTAAAATATTTAGACTAAATAAAAAAATATGTTCAAGTTCGTTTTGTGTCCACTAGAATAAAATGACACTATGATCCTATCCTATTCCTACTATATAAACGCGAAATTTTGTGAGCATTAACGGATCATAACGGATGTTTGTTACTCTTTCACGCATAAACTACTGAATGGATTTTGATGAAACTTTAAAGCATTAAAAGCAAAGCTTATACATCAGAATGACACAGGTTACCTTTTATCCCGAAAAACGAGGGCAAAGCCGCGGGCGGAAACTATTTATTTATTTTAACTTTCTGCAACTTACAAAGGTACAAAGGCGGACTTAATGCCATAGGCATTCTCTACCAAGCTATTATAAGGAATTTAATAATAACACAAAATTAGTTAATACAGGTAACTGAAATACAGCTACTCTGAAATGACAAACTTGATATCATATCCGGTGGCGGATGCGGCTCAGCCTAGGCTGCACGGTAAGCCTAGATAAATGGGCGGGTCCGGCCGATATTGGGTACCTATCTATTTGATGCCAACTCAGCGGTTATTTCGTCGCCGAGGATAAACTTCAATCACGAATTTCAATGATATCATTTCTCATTTTATACAGTTGGCTGGGTTCCTATATCGAGAATCAAATCGTTTTGCTTACATTATGGTATTTTTTGGTAATGCCAAATGTCACTATGATAACTTGTGAGCCCATTTTCTCGTGGAAATATATGATGACTGGTCTACCACGCTGCGCTTTGTGAATGGACATACTCTTCGTTATTGCCTCCATTTATATTAGAATAAAGACTTACAAGAGAACTAGATTTAATATAGAAATAAAAATATTTCACTGATTGATCAGTGTCAGTGCCGAGATTCTGGGGCTCAGCAGATATTAGAGTTTTACTGTAAGTATCTACTGACAGTTTCATAATAAGTTCAATTAAAAATAAAGCGAATATTATAATGTTTTTGTATAGCTGTTAGCCGCTCGAATGCTGCAATTACAGACACAATAAAACATGTAGGTATTAATTAAGTCTCGTGTAGATTTACGTTCCCGCAGGCGAAAGGTTGATATTAAAATTTTATTGTGTATCAGATATTCCGGATTAAAAAAAAAAACAAGTCATATACAGGTGTATGTCCCACAGCTATATGTCACATGGATCCTCCACCCTTTGTGTACGAAACCCTAAAAATAGTAAAAATAGGGAAAATGGAAGACAGGTTTAGAATTCTAGTTATTATGCAACTTTACAACAAAAGCAGCCTTTCTATAATCCTTTATCTCTGGCTAGAAGATAGTTTCTTTACCAAGAACCATACGGCAAAAACTTTTAAACAAGAGCAGTTCTTTCATTTCTCTCAAACCTTTATACTACGGGCCGGTTCACTTTGTTGTCTCACGTACTACATTAAACAATGTCAATATAATGCAACAAAAACCCACACAATACGACTTCCGTTTCAAAGTCGATCTTCCTCTTGTTTGACGCAAAACAAATAGGGCAGGTATACACGGGACGCCATTGTTGGAACGAACAAAAACTTCGACTAGTTACGAATAAAGTTATTATAGCTGCATAATGTTATGTAAGGTTGGTTCTTATGTGAATAATTAAATAAGCGTATAAATAATTTCATGAATTTTTCATCGTTGCAACTTATAAAATTTTTATTCGCATGCCTATATTGAAATGCTAAAATTGTATAGTAAAAAAATTCGGGACAATATAAGAGGAAAATATTTTATTTCAACATCATTCTCAATTTAAATAATGGAGTATTTTTAAAGCCTGCCAGTGCCGTTTTAGGAAAATGCAAGAGAAGAACATTTTTAGTGACAAGGAACCATGCCTAATTTTCTACCTTAAATAAAATGACATTAGCGAACAAAATATAACTCCAAGAACGACAAAGGTAATTGCTTCCATAATTACTTTTATTGGTTTAAATTGGCAACTAAAACAGGTCAACCATTCCCAGAATCGGTGTTTATCTTGATTAATAGTCCAGTTAAATCTTTTATTTACAGATACTGTGGTCTCGGCCCTCTGAACGGGAACGTCAACGTCAGTGATTGAGTAATGATGCGTAACAATGACCTTTTTGTCTCATGCAACGGCGACGTCCTTGCTATTGTTTAAACAGTCGTTGGTAGATGTATTTGTTACGGTATTGTGACTACGGTATATTGAATTATATTAGTACACTATAAATTAACCTTTTGTTTGTACATAAAGACTATTTTGGATCAGCAAGCTGTACAATGTACTGCTATAGTTCGGAATTTCTCAGCGAAGTCGAACGCTCAATTTGTTCCTTTGGTCCAAAGATCGTTTCTGAATGATTGCCCAAGTAATTCTATGCAACTGAGTTTTTGGTGTTGTACCAAAAATCTCTTGATCTTATTTTGGAAAGTAAGAGCTTTGTTTTCAAAAGTAGACAATAGTAAAATTGCAGCCAAAGTTCTCATAGTTATTAAAGGTTATTGTAACAAGGTTGAAACAATTTAAACCGTGAATTAAAACAACTAAGCTAATTAAGGTTTTTTCGTACTTTTACTTTTAAAAGATGTAAGGCACATTCTAAAAGGTTCGTTATGAGTGTGGGGTAAAGTAAAGGGTACTTTTTGGGATTTATTTAAGTGTCTCTGGAAGTCGGGCCCGGATTTGGGCCGCAATGAAATCTCGCGTAGACAATTAAGAACCGTCACAATGAGACGGCAGACTGCGACGGCGACGCTTGGCCGCCATCTTTACGTTATACTAACGTTACTGTTATTCCTAGCCGTTATTAAGACTCTTTGGAACCTCTATGAAATAGTTATGAATAGAAATCAAATCTGTATTGTTATGATCGTGATAATTTATTGAGTTTTATCTATTGAGGGTGGTATTTGATAAAATTGCAATTGGTTTTGAAAGTCTCTATACAAATAATAATAGGCAAATCAAGCCCGAAATTAAAAGTTTTTGTTGATCAGTGATCATAAAGGCTTTGTTTTTTTTTATCTGTCAATACAGTAACATGATCACATGAGACACAATTAAAATTCTATTGTTTGTGACCCCATAGAAAATAATATAAAATGAAAACTAATCCCCCAGTCAGGGGATCAGATCAGAAAAATTGTTTATCTTTCTAAAATAAACTTTTTTAGTTTGTACATTCGTAAATTATAATGCTTTGGAAAGCTCCCATATGTACTGTATTAAGTACCTATACAGGGTAAAATTAAAACCAGTGCGGATATTTTAGGAGGTGAAAGTACTCATGAATATGATCAACTTTTATTATGAGACCGACACTGAAATATGAAAAAAAAACAGCTGTTCCCTACAAAAATGCACTACCTACAACACGATCAAAATGTAGGTATGGAACAGCAATTTTTTTTTTTCATATTTCAGTGTCGGTCCCATAATAAAAGTTGATCATATTCATGAGTACTTTCACCTCCTAAAATATCCGCACTGGTTTTAATTTTACCCTGTATAAGAAATAATTGTACAAAAGCTAATAACTAACTCCTTTAGACTTTAACAAGTCACCAGCATTCAATTGAAGTTCTTAAAGCAAATCTTATATTCCATCATACGCCGGGCACCTACGCTGCAATCACAATTCATCGTCTGCTCTGTAAACTCCTTATTCAACTTCACTCGTTCAATAGGAATAAAAGTAAATCCAAAACGAATGTAATAGGAATGAATAAATATCTGAAGTGACGGACTCCAATGAAGCGAGGATTAGAGGCCTATTTAATCTACTTATACCAATTTGGGACACATCGGATAGTACTTCGGGACGCGATCAAATTGAATAAGCGTTTTAATTTCCGACCTTACGGATGGTTCCTTTTGATAAGTGTCTTTAGATTCATTACGAACTCGTAAAATTACGTTTTTTGTAGGTTTAAATTGGCTATATATTCTTTATTTCTAGTCGAATGAATTACTATAATTTTATCTAAGTACTTGGTTTACTTATTAATTTTTTAAAATACATAATAGTAAAACATATTGTACTTTTGGTATTTTTTTAATTCTGCTCTCTTTCTGTATGTTTGCCTGGCTCATGAGATTTTCAAGATCATGTAAAATTTAATTTATTGGCATTTATTAAAGATAATTTAATTTATTATGTTGCTATGATCTCGCCATATTAGTACCTACCTACGTCTATTCGTCTTTTTATCACAGTCACAGCAGGATCTTTTCGCAATTAAACACCCATTATTTATTTGCACAAAAACTCAATTCGTAAATGATTAAATATTTTTCTGCACAGTCAGCACTTTTTATCTATTTGTCTACCTAACCAGTCCGTGGACCAAACATGTTTACCGCTTCGGAGCAAAGTAGCAGATAAAATCTTGTGTAGGATAGAACAAGCCTGACTTGTTTTAGCTGCACAACATTTAAGAGAGTAAGCATATTTTGCGAATTATCGGAAATCGATAAGCTTCTCGATATAATATCGTAAAAGGCCAAGCCTGGTTCTAATGTTGTACTTATTATTTGGGGACTGGAGATGAGAAGAAAGTATATTTTTCCTATGATAATGATCGATTTGGTTTACTCGATCTATTTACGTATCTATTTACTGTGTGCCACCACTATTCTACGTCATACGCCAGCCAGGCAGCAAGGTCATGTTATAGGGCAGGGGTTACCAACCTTTTTTATACTGCGACTCCATGTTGACACATGTTGTAATTTTTTTGCAACGCCCGCGCCCTTGTAAAAGTAGATACTTGCGTGTAGCTCTGGATATTTTATTTTCAAAGAAACCTCGAAATTATGTAGAATCTTCATAAATATTATTAACTAGAAAAATTGGTTTGCGACGCCCCTGGGACAATACCACGACGCCCCAGGGCGTTGCGACGCACAGTTTGGGAACCCGTGTTATATGGTATAAATAAAGAAAACGCTTACGTCACTTACTGTCTAGGGACAATTTTAAAAGCTTTTTTATAAATACCTATATTATGGAAGGCACTTAGGTACATAGACATCATAGGATATTTGCTCTCTAGACGCAGTGGCAGTAATGACGCAACTGGGAAGAAGCCTTTGTCCAGCAGTGGACAGCAATAATTTGAGTTGTAATTATCAATAACGAAGGGCGAGGGGAAGGTGGTACAATAAAATAGTAACGGAATTATAAATATAGTATAGCATAGCATAATCGGCCTATAATGTTCCCACTGCTAGGACACAGGCCTCCTCTCTGTGAGAGGGAGTGGGCCGTAGTCCACCACGCGGGCCCAGTGCGGGATGGTGGACGTCACATGTCTTCGAATTTTTTGGTTCTAGGACATGCCGGTTTCCTCACGTTGTTTTCCTTCACCGTTAAAGCAAGTGATAATTAATTTCTAATACGCACATGACTTCGAAAAGTCAGCGGTGCGTGCCTCGGGATCGAACTCGAACCATTCGCCGTGGGAGGCACATGGTTAGACCACTAGGCTATCACTGCTTCACATTATAAATAATTCAGTTAATTTATATAAATTGTTTAGTTTATTCACTGTATGTATTTACTTACATATTTTGAGTAGGCGAATAGGTATGACATAAGTAGGTAAAACTGAATTTATAATTTTGTTACTATATTGTTGTACCGGCTTCCCCTCACCCTTCACCGCACTGGCGATTATAATATTAGATAGTGCTTCGTAATTTTTACAACTACTTACTAAAAAGTAACTTGGTTATAACATGTTTAAAAACCATTAAATACTCGTACATGCTGAAAAGTAATTAGTTCATTTCTATCTAACATTCATACAATAGCATATTTATGTTTATTACTACATAAGTTCACAAGTCTAGCAATACCAAAAGAACCATGCCAACTATTCGAGGGCATTGTTGGTGCAGTGGCTGAACCATCGGCTACTCGCAGGTTCGATTCCCACACGAAACAAATATTTGTATGATGGAGTAGGTATCGACTTGGCCACATCACGTAAAACGGCGTAGCGCCGCGCTACGCCGTTTTACGATGCCTCGCCGCGCCGCGCCTGTCGTGTCAAATTCCGGTGCGATGGCCTGTAAAGTGGCAGTTTCTTTCTAAATATAGAATTATAGACTGCTCTTTTTTCATGCGTCTTCCCAATAACAAGAGAACTCAGAAGAGGCGTATTAGAAGGAATTTCAAATTTCAACTGATTCAGGCGAAGACACAGTAGCTCAGTTGGTTAGAGCGCTTGCCTCGGTACGGCAAAGGTCGCGCGTTTAAACCCCACATGTATCAGTTGTTTTTGAAATGTCTTACGTATCTAACAACAACAGGAGAACTAAGAAGAATATGTCTTGAGCGGTCCGTATTTTAGAGAGAAACTCCCACTCATCGCAGGAAGGTCATCGCATCGGAATTTGACACGACATCAGCGCCGTGAAACAGTGCGGCGCCGCGCCGTTTATTTTCACGATGCGGTGCCGTGCCGTGGTGATGTGGCTAAGCCCTATGACCTACAGTAGGTACTCTACCTGCGAAATATGTATAGATAAACGTCTGTAAGGTAAATGCACCCTCGACACAGCAGAAATTCTTAATGCGCGCCAACACTTTTTAAGAAAAAATCTATTAGATACCTACCTCAGCTTATTTGTATAAAGTATTCCCAAATTAATAATGCGCATGCAGATCTTCACTAATTGTCGTATTCCCGGAAACACCGAATCATTGAATCGTAAGAGCCCTAAATTATGCATGAAGAAAATGCACTTAACCACTACTTTATTTATTTTTTCTATATACTTTTTTGTTTCCGGGAATATGACAATTAACGAAGATCTGCATGCGCATTATTAATTTGGGAATACTGTAAGTATTTTGATGACTGCGTTTGCAGAATATCTTTACCAACGTGAGAATTCTATCATGTGTATATTGTATAACAATATAAATCGAGGATGGCGAAAAGTAACTCCTATTGTGTCGAATGAATGCTGACAAACAATAACGTAACTAGCCGTCACCGTATCATCGATTACACTCAGTGTTGGTAGTTTCTCACGAGGTTGGATAGCAAAGCAAAAAGCAAAAATATCATAGGAACTGAAATACTTATCTGTACAACTTTTCACACGCTAGTTATGAAAGGTTATTTCAGCCCTTTAAAAGTGTTTGAAAATATAGGAACTGAAATATTTATCTGTCAGGTATAATTTTTCACACATTAGTTACGAAAGGTTACTGTTAGATAGTAAGATTTTTTTTTCTTTATTTAAAGGGCTTTATTATTGGCTTCGATTAATAATGATTGATTATTGATCGAAGATTATTGGTAAAGACGTCCCATAAAATGAACATTAGTACTCTTAAAATTAACTCGTTTTTTAAAACTACAAGGGACTATTTCACATTGTCCAGATAGGCACTACCCATCAGGTAAATTAAAATTAGAGCAGAAAAGTACATACATTTATGCAAATATCTGCCAAATAATTGCATAAATGTATGTAGGTACTTTTCTGTTCTAATTTTTAATTTAGGTATTTTTTAACCGAGTCTCATCCAGAGATGGTCAGGTGCCAGGCCATAAATATGTTAATTATAAGTTGGTTGTGTAATGTTTAAGTCAACTGATAAAGAATCTCAGTTCCTGTGATAACCTCCTGAAACTTCCGTTCAAAGATTGACAAAGCACTCTGCCGACCCTTTAGGGATTACACACGAGACGACTGTTAATATCCTTCGTAAATGTTGTACAATGGTAGTAAGATTGTCAAGGGATAGAATTTACTTAGCCTTTCGCGTCCCTTCGTATATTGGATATAATAGAGGTAGCAGTGAGCCGTCCGCAGACGTATAAAAGGATAGTATGAGCCGTCCCTTTTGCTGAACGCTGTCGAATGCCAATTCTATTTGGGTATCACGTTACAAGGGTATTGCAGTATTTCCTTGACAGTAAACACGCTTTGTATATCTTAGAATGTTGTATAATATCTGTGGTCAATGAGCAAGTGATGACTCCAATTATTTTTTTTGTTTTAAGTCCAAGAGGTTGATCAAAACCGTATTTTTGTTGGTCAAATCGTCATATTTTTTTAAGGTTCACGAAGAAAGACCTACAAGATATAAAGATTGGACCAAAATACGTGGGGCACCCAGAAAGTTTTGCCCCATCAGGAAGTTCCTCACGCCTCCTGCCTCGTACATAATAGAAAGAGATAAAGAGAAAGTCGCACGTAGACGAAAGAGTTGCGTAATGCTTTTTTCTTACGTGACAACTTCTACCACTCGACTCCTACCGCAAGCCGCGTTAAGGAACTTCGTTACAAAAAGAAGTTACATGGTGTAAAATTAGGGCTGTAAGGAAGGCGACCCAAATTTTAACCAGTGCTGTCCAGGAGTCACTTGTTTTGAGCGCTGAGTGCGTGGGAGCGTTGATTAGGTGAAGCAGTACTAGGCATTACTTTTACACAAAAAACATAAAACGTTATGACCTAAACTGGAGTGATAGACAGGGGAGCCAACATAGCGTCGAAGAGACTTATTATTTAAAACGCTCTATATCACTATTTGCCCAGTGACCACAAATCTAACTGCTTATTGACTGTCGACTCAAGGCACACTTGATTTTCTATTGTTGCCGACCTTTAGAAGACCGGCCCACACACGAGAAACTTAAGGTACCTAACCCTACCTAGCTACGTACATACTATGTTAGGTATCTTTGAAAATCGAAGAGATAGACTACCTTACTTTAACAAACCAAATAAACCTCGCCTAGTGGCGTTCTTGTCAATGTCAGGATGGCGGGACCAAATTAGAATTCTGAATATTGAATAGTATAAAAAATTACTACCTAATTAGTACCAATTGGTACCAATAATCCCATAATTGGTACCTAAATACTTTTTACGTTATTGCATTTTGAAAGTGGTCCCGCCAACCTGACGTCAGGATGGCGTGACCACTCCCGGTTTAACAAGTTCCTAAAGCTGTAGTGACAATTGAAATATCTCAATAATTACTACCTAATTAGTACCTAAGCATATATTAATTACGAGTCAATAGCTTTAACCAATTTAGATATACAGGCATTTTAAACTTTTTCTCACTTTGTGTATGTTGATGATATAGTCATTTTTGTATTGACATAGCAAAAAAAGTAGATACACGAACACGAAAAGCAATCTATCTTGATTTTATACATATATAACATCACGCCGTTATTCCCCGAAAGGTTAGGCAGTGGTGTATAGTACGACATTTCGCCAGATATGTGTAAGTCCAATGTGATAGAAGGTTAGGGAGGCGAGCCTATTGCCATTGTTCAGCAGTTGCGCTTGCGTTGCGATTACGACCACTGGAGACTAGCTAGACAGGGGCGGCACCCGCGGCCCACGGGCCGCATGCGGCCCGGGTGGCTCCTTCTTGCAGCCCGCGACTGTTTTGAAATTAAGGTCGCATAAGGTCATATCTTTCTGAATTATTATAAATACGCGCCACAACTGAATAACTGATAATAAAAACACCGGGCAAGAACGTGTCGGAACACGCACAATCTTCCGACCGCAAATATAAGTTTGTATTTCATAATATTATTATAAAATACAAAGTTATTTTTGCAGTTGTCAAACTCAAAACTGAAATTAGTGAATATTTCAGTAATTGACGTATCTTGTTCGAACCAATTTTAATCGAAAGTATTTAGTAGATGTTACAAGTTAGATTTTTTTCAGAATTTTTGATAACGCGCTCGCCTGTAATTTTCCATTTTTTTTTTCATTTTCCCTGGACACACATTGTTAACGACTTTCGGAGCGGTTGTTCTCCCGTAGCGAAATGATTTTGTCTTGGCAGTACATTCGATTGATATATAAAAAAAAAATTAGAATCAAAAAATGTCAGAACGGTGTGATGAGAATGATGTGAAAAACAAAATCCCAAACCAATAGTACGTAATACCTCACGATAGCTACGCAAGCGCGGCGACGACGCGAGCGGCCGCGGCCGAGCGGGGCGCGCCCGCGCGGTCATTGCCCTCCGTGTTTATCAATCAGCTGATAACTATTCCTGAGTTATTGATAGACAAATTACTGAACACATGAACACGAAACAAAAAAAACAAGATTACTAGGTAGGTAGGCACCTATCTTAGAAAACGATATTTTCTGAATTAGATACCTATTAAAGTAAAGCGTAGGTATTCAAAAAAATGGAATAAACTTATTTACAATGATTTTAATTACTTCCCTACTTTTAAATGTTCGGTATTTAATACAAAGGTACAAGTAGGTACTTACGCTTAGGCCCGGTAACGGAGTAGGTAATTTTTCGAATTGCAAGCCACTGCGTTCCATACACAATAACACAATCGAGCACGTTTTATTTGAACTTTACGAAAATGATAGGTACTTAAACAGTCTTTCATTGTTGAGCACTTTCCAAACGTAGTATTGACTTACGTCAAACCCAGCCATCACAGCCATACACATAGGTAGGTACTTCGACGAGGATCCCGTTTGAAGTACCTACTTGTGGATTTCCTCGCCGACCTCGGGCAAATCAACGGCTGATCGACCTCTGGTACATGCAAATCGTTCTGCTGCCGGAAAACAACCACTAACATTTCGCCGTGTATATTATGCACATAAAAAAGTCGTTTCGTAACCCTAATGTTAAATAACATTCAAAGACCAAAGAACGACAGTCAAAGACCTATCCAACGATACCCCACATGAAGGGGTGCGCCAAAATATCTTATGAACAAGTGCGTCCCGCCTTAATTCATTTTGCCACTATATGGCCCTTTTTTGCTAAAAGGTTGCCGACCCCTGAGCTAGACCAATGAAGCAGTCTCATCATCTCAAGATAAAATTATCTTCTAAAAGAGAGAGATAAAACAATGTACATTTTTATTTATTTATTCGAGTAAGTCTATCCATGATTTTATGGTGTACATTTATATTGTTCCTCCTTTAAATGAAAATATGATGAACTAGCTTCCGCCCGCGGCTTCGCCCGCGTTTTCCGGGATAAAAGGTAGCCTATGTGTTATTCCAGACTATAATCCACCAGCCATTTCTGCGTGAAGAAATAACAAACATACACACACACCCACACACACACGCACAAACTTTTGCCATTATAATATTAGTGTGATATAATCTGCCTTCTATTTTTTTGCTATCACGTACGTTTTTATTTAATGTTTTTTTAATTGCTCAAAATTATGTATGTTCTTCTGTCGCACTTGCAATAAAGCTACTTTATTCGGTTCAGATCGTATTTGTACACACAAAAACGGCTTGTACTAAGAAAATAAAGAGGAAACGATATCAGCTCACATGGTTTTAACACTTATGCTTCCGCTTGGCAGCTGTGGCTCCGTAGCACTCAGCATGTTAAAAAGTTGCTAGTGATTGTTTCTGATTAATACCGGATATTTTCGTAAGTCTTGAATTATATTGATACATGTAGCGTAAATCTAAGTGTATTTTCAACTAAATAGTAAAATAAAATCACATGATTAAAATATTGTTTTAATTTTATAGCAAATTTAATTTTGTTTTAGGTACAAATTGCCAAGGACTTGTAAAAACTCCTGACATGTTTTGTTATAGTTTGTAATCTTAGAGCAGTATCAGATGAACACGGCGAAAGGTTTCAGCAAGATATACTTCACACACAAAGGCCCTTGAAAGGAAAATGTTCAGAAGCAGATTTTTGTTGGTCAATTCGTCGCGAAACTCTAATAGAAAATATAAAAAGAAGAAAACTACAAAATAATTAGATTGCCTAATGGTTTTTTTTTTATGTTTTGTAAGGGATCGAATTCAATATAGTGTCAATTATTCAATTTATGATTTCAATTTAAAGCGAAGAAAGATTTTATTTAAAACTAGCTGTTCCCCGCGGTTTCACCCCCGTCGCTCGGCTCCTAAGGCTTGTAGCATGATATTAAATAGCCTAAACTATTTCTTGTGAATCTGGCTATCTTATACAAAAATATTTTTTCGAATCCGCCCGGTGATTCCAGAGATTAGCGCGTTCAAACAAACAAGCAAACTTTTCAGCTTTATAAAAAAATATATTAAAAAATGTATACCTACGTGATACGTTATATTTACTGCTATACCTAGTCTTGCCATAAATATTGTAACAAAGAAAAAATATTTTTTCTATTGCAAATAACATTATAACTTTTACAGTGTGTTAATTTAATACACAAATCTAAAATAATGTTAAATATAAAAAGCTTATTTGAAGTGGTCTCTATTGGCTGCAATACAGTCCTCTAAACGTTGAGGCCAGTTATCAATAGAAGCACACACTCTTTTCATGGAAAAATTCTTCACTGCCAATCGTATAGATTGTTTTAGGGACTCCAAATTATCATGGAGTTTAGGGCAAGCCGTACTCTCTAAAATTGACCATAAATCATAATCCAGCGGATTAAGATCGGGACTAGACGACGGCCAGTCTTCAGCTCTGATGAAGTCCGAAACGTTCGTTTCCAACCAAGACTGCGTGGACCGAGCTTTATGACCTGGCGCCGAGTCTTGCTGGAAGGACCATTCTTGGTTATTGAACATGGTGTTGTTAAGGGGCTTAACTACCTTCTCAAGAATGGTATCTTGATACACTTGTGCCGATGTTTTGATACCTTTTTCACAAAAATATGGTTCAGTCACTCCTTCATAGCTAACACCAAACCAAACCATCACTGAAGTTGGATAATGCCCACGTTGCACTCTGTCGAGTGTCGACTAATTGGGAAGCTTCCTTAGAGCTTTGAGCATAAATACGGTCATTTTGTTTGTTAAAATGTTGCTCAATTGTAAAAAAATTCTCATCCGTAAACAAAAATTTTCTGTGACCTCCCTTTGCGTACCGCTTCAGTAGTTATTCCGATTTTTCCACCCAATTCTTTTTTAAATTATCAGTTAAGAAATGACCAGTGCGTCTCTTATAGGCTGCAAGTCCTATATCATCTTTTAAAATACGCGACATGGTTCTAGGTGCTCTCTTCATCTCCCGAGATAAAATCTTTTGCTTTCGGACAGGATTTCTTCGAATTCTTTCCCTTACTGCTTTGACCACCTTTTTCGTACGAACACTACGTGGATGGCCAGGTCTTTTTAAAAAGATTCCGACGAATTGAGAAGCTCCTCCTTTTTTACCCGACTCGGCAAAGCCAAAAGGAAGGATTTTAGCAGTCTATTATGTATGTTTGTTAGTATTTAAGTGTGTTCCACCGTAGCGCCTAAACTACTCATCCGATCTTGATGAACGAGGTGTCAATCGATTTTTTATTATGGTCCGGGTTACATAGGCTATATAGATTATGAAAAAAACTAACATGGTGGATTTTAGTCGCTATTAAGTGACGTCAATTTTTTTTTTTATCTTGTCGTGTGGGGTTTCAAAATGAAGGGCTCGAAGAGACGATTTCGAAAATATATATATCTTAGATATATATATTTTCTAAAAAAATAAAAGTGAAAAATAAGACAATGTAGTACATTTTAAAAAATTTAAATCCCGACTGTGGTTTGCACTGCGTCTTGTTCGGTATTAATAAAACACAAAAAATAATTGAAATAAAAAATATAGTTAAAAACTAAAACCCGACTCCGAAACAAATCGAACTGAAAAGCGTGAAACAAGAAAACATTCCTGTCTGCCACCGTATTACTGACCCCAACAGAGCATAAAATCTGCTTCATCGGTCTAGTCACTAGTGGTCGCAACGCAAGCGCAACGGCTGAACAATGGCAAGAGGCTCGCCTCCCTAACCTTCTATCACATTGGACTTACACATAACTGGCGAAATGTCGTACTATACACCACTGCCTAACCTTTCGGGGAATAACGGCGTGATGTTATATATGTATAAAATCAAGATAGATTGCTTTTCGTGTTCGTGTATCTACTTTTTTTGCTATGTCAATACAAAAATGACTATATCATCAACATACACAAAGTGAGAAAAAGTTTAAAATGCCTGTATATCTATCAACATCAAAACTTTATCAATTAAATTATAAGGTGGATTACTGAGAACTGATCCAAGCAATACAGCAATATTCCAACGTAAATAACCTACTAAGCATTTATATTTGTAAATACCAAATTTAAAAGCCAAGTATGGCTTTGTGCCATGCAGCTATCGGAAAAAGATTTCACTTATTTTCACATAAGTAACCAATATATTTCGCGTTATTATCTGAGGGTACAACATATCTTCTCAGTGGATATAAGCGTGGTATGTCGACTGGAAAATGGTTATAAAAAGGCTCTTATGCAAACCCTCCAACTACGAAACTATCTGATGTTAGTGGCACAAAAACTGGTTAATTTTGCGCAGAGGTTGAACATCAAAAGTTTTTGCGAGGTAACCCTACCGTGTTCGAGAGGGTTATGCCTCATTTTCGTTAGAAAAACCGGAATTAATAGGGTGATTATATTAAGTTTGTGTTTCATTAGGATTAAAATTAATTAAATATTGTTGACGTCCTAATTAAAAATACAAATTATAAAAAAAGTAGCAGTCCTTTGGTACAAGTTGAACATCAGATTTCCCAACTCAATTTTTGTTACAAATAAAAAACTATTCTAGGTCAATATTGTATTAGTTGGGAAAACAACACATCTAAAAATATCGATATCGATAAATTATAGAAATAGTATAGAAGCTGATAAATAGGAATATAAATAAAAAGGATAAATTAATGGCAGTCACATATTTTATCGAAATGGTCCTTTTTCCCCGCCATGAGGTATGGGATTAGTTTGTAAAGAAAGAGTCATGACCCCTAGTTTCAATTTATTACCGTAGTAAAATAATGGGAAGCGTATTGTGAAAGTAAAAAGTTTTTATATTGTTAGTTTATTAATTACGAATATAAAATTTTACTGCAGTTTTGGAACCAAAATAAATGGTTGGAATTTGAGACGAGTGCAAGAATCAAGGAGAGGCATGCCGCATGTCCGACATTGGAACAGTAGGTACACAAAATATGATTTTATCATAATAATATTATGATCTTTTAAAAAAATATGTTGAAATTAACTTGGTTAAATTTAAATTAATAATATTAAATTGATATGCTAACTTGATTGATGGATTGAATGAAAATAAATTCTAAGCTAACCTCACCTATTTATAAATACAACGATTCATACGGAAAAAAATTTTTTCAAGTACCTAGTTACCTATAAACTTCAAGGAGATATGATATAAAACAATTATACTTCTATAACTCTTTGGTATTTACCACTATTATCACAATTCTCAAAACTGCCACCACCTTGCATTCCTAACAAACACAGCTGTCGATAGTTTAGTTTATCTACATGACCAGCATATCTTGGCATATCGGGGTGGCGCTGCCTGCGGAGCCTAACAACTATAGTAATACGTAGAATTCAGTACATTTCTGGTTAGTTCTACATTTCGTCACCGCCGGTCAAGTTATACTGGGTACTTACACAGGGTGTAAGTGCAACCGCTAAGGTGTGTTTGCTCTCATAATGCAATTATTGTGTTCCGATTTATCACTTGTTTGTATGTTTGTAAAGTATTTTTTTAGATAATACGTAATACCTACATAGAGCAATCAAAAATAATGGCGTTGTTTGTTTAAGATATGATGCATGCATGAGGTTTATTCTTGGAATACTTCCAAAAATAAAATGTCACCCCGTCTATTCTTGTTAGTGTTTCTGAAGAGTACGAAAAGGTTAATGTTTTTTATAAGGTTCCTAATAACTCAACTTAGCAACGTCGGAAAAATAGCGTAAAAGCATCATCAATATTAAATTCTTTATCACGTCTTCTTTTAAAAACACTACGAGAGCTAGTTTTCAATTGTAATATTTATACAGGGTGGCAGGTTAAACAATGGAAATATTTTAAGGGGTCATTGTACTCTTCATTATGAACAACTTTTACTATGGGATCAACCCTGAAATCGCGAATAAAAAATCAGCTGTTCCATACATTTTGTTGAGCTATGTGACCATAAATGTATGGAACAGCTGATTTATTTTTCGCGATTTCAGGGTTGGTCTCATAGTAAAAGTTGTTCATAATGATGAGTACAATGACCCCTTAAAATATTTCCACTGTCGAACCTGCCACCCTGTATAGGGTAGGAGAGGGATTAGGTTTTAGTACAGACCCATTTACGAATTGATTTAGCCCTCTAGCTAGAGCAACAGCGCACAGTTGCTTTTAAATAATGCTTCCTGCAGACTGAGCAAGAACTAACAATGCTACATCTTAGCTTGTATTCTTTTGAATAAAAATAAATAAATATAATTTATTTCTGAATAATGCACATCAAAAACACAATCTTAGTGATAAAGATACGGAAGGCAAATAATTACCTATATAACTAATATTAATTCTGTGTAATATTTTCCTGCAAATTTATATTTACATTATACAGATGATAATTGCAAGGTCAACAGTGTAAGAAAGATCCAGTAGATAGCCAACAAAAAAGTTTTAGACAAAAGAGAAAAATACACCATTCGGCCATTTAGAGTCTTATGAATATTCAAAGAGCTCGCCAGTCTTTATTTTTAAGGCCACTTAACTGGTGCCAAGTTTAGTAATTTAATTTATATAAGCATTGTAGTCATGGTCCATTAAAAATAACATTGAGAAAAATATTGTATACCTAATTATGATTTTTATGCGTCATGTATAACCCGTTCTGTGATGGTGTCTTCGTATCTCTCAAGTTTAAATGCTTCCATCAAAATAGCTTCTCAAAACAAACATAGTTTATGTGAATCTTTTAAATATTATGTTCCATAAAAGTACGTGAGCATCTTCCTTCGGGCCTTATTTAGAGCGCTTTTAATCTGAGTAAGGGAATGTTATACGACAGTGTTAGGGCTGGGATCTACAACGTTTATATCCCACCTAAAGGTTTTTTGAAAGGTCTTAATTTTTTTTGCCATAATCCAATTACTTAACTGGGCTCAAAAAGTTTTTGCCGCATCGGATTGAGCTCTTTGCGACACCGTAACCTATTTGGTGAGGCGAGCAAGGATCCCGTCATATATTTTTTATCGACACATTTCGATAAGGATGGATGTTGTTCTTAAGTTGGGGCCAGACGTCGGCAGGGGGCGGGGGCGGCGCGGGGGACGCGAAGTGGGTCGCCGCGAGGGTTGCCAGGTGCGCAGTGCCCACCCAGATTGATCGCTGTTTTATTTTTTTAAGTGTAAAACATAAAAAGTAAAAAAAGATTGCGTTTTTTGCCACAACACTGTGACCTTTTTATTGGTGTTCAAGTGTAATGGATGTCGTAAAATGATAAGGTACTGTGCGGGTCACATTTTAAATACAACTCGCTTACTTTGACGTTACGTGCGTTGCATGTGCGAATACACAAATCACAGCATAGGTACTCCTAGTTTCCTACACAGAAGCTCGACTCATAGGCACTATGTATCGTGCGCGCACGGCAAACATAAACTCACGTACGTACGTCCATTTTTCCACAGGCAACCCTGTCTCCGTGATAGGTATTTATAGCAACGTGGCACAGTGGAATGCATCGCCCACCTCCATCCAGCAATAATATCACCACTGTCAAGTTCATTACTCACTCATCCCGATGTAAGAGCTTTTGAGTTTTTAACTCAGATCATAGAAACAAGGGAGTTGTGCCGAGGCGCTATTGAGCCTGACGCTTTGATATGGTCACATTGACCGTAATTAAGACCGAACGCGATCGATGATATAAATACAGTGTTTTAGTTTAGTGCTAGTGATGAGTGACGAATAACAGTGTTAGATTGAGGGTGTGCGGAATTTTTATAGTGTGGGAGATCTTTATATTCACAAGGAGCGCTTGTAATTGCGTCGCAAACTGTTCAAAAATTGGCAACAGTGGTTCCCGTACTGCTATGATGGCATATCTTCTTTTTTCTATGATCTGAGGGTTTGAGCCTATATTATCGTAGTCCTAATTATAGTTTGTTATCTTGTAGTAGTGACATTTAAGTGAGTCATTTCCTCCCGTTTAGAGACTGAGACAAATTCCTTGAGGCGAGATCGTGTCGCGAAAGTGTCTACGTTTAGAATAATATTGCTGTATTGGCGCTTGGTAGACAGAATTCCACGTGCGAGAATGTTAGTGTGAGTACCTACATGATGAGTTACTGTTCTCAGTTTAGATGCTGTGAATGATGTTATTTGACAAAAAAAAAAAAACAATCGACTTCAAAAAAACCGTTTCGCAAGTCGGTGGTTTTGGTTTTTATTCGCTTTTTTTGCCACCAACTTTGACCTAATGTATTAGAAGTACTAAAATCTTTCTGAAAATATGTAGATTAATTAGTGTAAAAAGTCATCAAAATTGGTTCAGTTGTTTTTGAGAAAATCGCGGATTTACAAGTAAACGAATACAGAACCAAATTTTTAGGGTTCCGTAGGTACCAAAATGGTAAAAAAGGAACCCTTATGGTGCGACTTCGTCTGTCTGCCTGTTTGTCACGGCTGCTTATTTCAGCACCTATTAATGCTATCGACTTGAAATTTGGAACAGTTATAAAGAATGCTTGCCCAACTTTATTGCAAATGAAAAAAGTAAAAAAAAAGGTTTTTATTGCAAAAGGGGCAAAATAGTATAATAAATATAATAAATTTAGTCCGAAATTTCAAAGTGGGGTTACTAGGTCAAATGACTTATCATATGAAAGAAGATGATCTGCACATTTCAAAATATATTTTTATTTTATTTTATGTCTCACAGTTTTCGACATATGATGAAAAATGTCTGAAAAAATACCATTACCCTTATCTCCGAAGTTTGCGGAGCCAAAAATCTGAAATAATTAGAGTTGATAGGAATTAACCCAAGTATTGCACCAAAAATAAAACGATGTTCCTAACTAGTACAGTTTTTTTAAAATCATCAAAATTCTTTCACAAACAAATTTAGTTATTCAGTCCGGTTTTTTTCATTTTATACGTCCAATAATGATACGGAACCCTCGGTGCGTGAGTACGACTTGCACTTGGCTGGTTTTTTTTTAAGTCGTTTAATTAAAAAGGACAGTTGAAGAATATAGTTAAACTCACAAAAAGGCCTTGACGTCACAAAATAAATAAAGGCGTCTACGTAATTAGATCCCTTAGTTAATTATTCAGCAATTAACATTTTTATTGGACTTAAAGCACTCTGAGTAATAAATACTAAAGTAAAATCATCAGAATTCTATAGAAATACGGTTGAAAAGTACCTACCTGTTTCGTAAACAGGATCTTCGGTGAAACTCAATAGTAAACTAATTTGTATGCAATTCAGGTTTTGTTGACACGAATTTTAAAATTTTGTAAAGTCTCGAAGATGTCTGTGACCCTCCTATATGTATACTATTTGGGAGTTGTTAAAATAAAACACACTTTCGAAGAAGCTACTTCTGAAGTGGATACCATAATAATATGCTACACTATGTAAAAAGCGCTTTATAGTTTCAGTACAAAGCAAACAGTACAAGCGCTTATTTTAGTACATAGAGGCTTTAAAGCGCTTTTCAGATAATATATTCTAGTAGAATGTTGTTGTATTATAAAGTTTTTAACTATCAACAAAACAGCTTTGTACGTAAAACCTATTGTAAACATGAGCTTAACTGCTAAGATTTGAGAACATTGTAAATTCTCTTGAGAGACGTGGATCTCTTCCAATGCATATGAAGTATGAAGTATGCAGAATTTTTGATCTTAAAGACTTTATTGCTTCAAAACAGAATTCCTTAGGGTATAGGTAGACGGGTAAGAAATAAGTGGAGATAAAATTGTGTACAGACAAAAGGTGCTTCATAACTGGGAATCTACCAAGGCTTTGGGTGCTTACTGTAAAGTGCATGGTCCACAGATTTAGACTAGGCTAGATACCGCATTTTCACTAAATAGTATGAAAACGAGCGTGCCACCTACGATGAAGTCACGCAAGCCAATTAAGGCCTCGGGCAACCCTTGAACAGTTTTTACAGTTAATAATGATGACACCAGATGTTGGCAGTCCATCAGTGTGTACAGTGTCGCATGCTAACTCGCCCCTAGTTCGTGTGCTTGCGATGCCAAATGCATGCATGCTTAGCATGACCAATTCTACCAAAGAATAGACAAAGTTCTTTCTACTCAAATCGTTATCTTTTCGGCCCGAGCATGCGGTGACCCGTGCTTGGTTAATCAGAATTTTGTCTACTAAGAATAGAGACATTTCTTATCTTCATTGTATGCATGAAACGGTAGAAATCTTTCTAAAATCTGTAACTTTGTGTATTCTTCGGTAGACAAAACCCGTTTCTGTCGTGGTCATGCTGGACTGGCTTTTTTTTTTTTTTGAGGATGGGAAATTATCAAATGACCCCTCCCGCTCTGGGCGGAGCGAAAGGGAGTGTCAGACTCTTACTGACTAAAACCCATCCGTGTTCCTTCCTTTGCCCTTTATGTTCCGGGTCAGCGGTACCCCTTTCGGACAATCCCGCTTTCCCGGCAGGCTTGGGCCCTAATGGGCCCCCTCTCTGATGCTGACATCTCTTTGAGGCGCGCGTGAAACACGTACGCGCCGTTCGGCACGGGCCTGGTCCTGATCGGACGGTGAGCTACCCATTACTCACCGCCCGCAGGCCCGCGCCTACGGTGGCCGGGAGTCGTCACGCGGCTCCCGACGCGGACGCCCGGAGCGTCTACCGCGGCGGCTTGGACGGGAGACTCTCTCCCTCTCCCGTCCCGCCACCTCCTTCGCTAGCATGACTGCTTCGCAGAAGGAGGCGACTGCCTCCCACTCCCCCTCGCCCCGGACCATGGCTTGAACCAGGGCCGGGCGCGAGAGGTCGCCGCCGCTGCCGATCGCTTCTACGAGGACACGGCGGTGCTCCGCCCATGTGGGACAGGCCCCCACCGTGTGCTCCACCGTGTCCTCGGGGCAATCAACGCAGTGGTGACACCCGGGCGTTTCCTCCCGCTCGATGATGTGCAGGTACCTCCCGAAACATCCGTGTCCGGTGAGGACCTGCGTCAGGCGGTAAGTGAGGCTGGCTGGCATCAACAGTGAAGTGTGATGGATAGACGATTAGACGGTATGTCTTTAATACATAAGGTTTTGCGAGATGATGGACGCATGATGAAGACCAAATACCCAATTGTATTTTGATTGTGTTATTTAATACTTAATTTATACTTGATAATATAATTTTTACATTTTTATTATTATTTAAAAGCCCTTAAAAATTAGCACTACTTACTCAAACAGCCACAAAATTATCAGGTGGTCGGCAGTTCACGTAATAACGCTATCATAGTCGTTTATACATTGTTAAGCTTTACCTAATTGTCGGGTATTACCTACAACAGACAAACACCGCTGTTGTGCACTTAAGTTTAAATTACACTGTAATGTTCAGTAAGTAGGTAGGTACCTATAACGATTTTCCATTGGCTATTTTAGTCCAACGTTTGTTAGAATATTTACGAAAATTAACTGGAAAAAGGTAACTGTTCTAGATTCTAGTTTGTTATTATTTTGTTTCCTTTTTTATTATTTATATGCTGTTTGGAATATCTCATATTGAATATTTCATTTTATAGATGTATCGAAATATATATTCAGACAGATACAACACGGAACATTTTCCATAAAAAAATACAGCAATAAATCAGAATATGAAATCTCATTCTGATTTAAAAACATGAGCGAGTATTAAACACACCATTCGACCAAAAATCACATCATTTGAAAGAACAAAATCACAAATATTTACTTCTGTTCCCGCCGGGTTACGTATTCAACTCAAATTGTACGTATATTCACGAAAGGGTTATTGAATCAGTCGTGCCAGCCCGGGCCAGGCGTCTCCCTCGGGCTTGATACACCCTGGCACGACATATTTCACAACTTTGTAGTCAAAAGTACTTCGGAACTTGTAGAATTTACAAACAACGAGCGTACACACGAGAACGAGAGCTAATTATGTTGAAAATTTCAGTATTTTACCAAAGATTCCCAAAGAAAGTTTTTTGTGATCGTGATATCTTGCTCAAATAAATGGTAATGTTGAGAATAACAGGCTCATAATTAAGTTGAAGTTTAACATAATTAGTAATCGAACTGCAGTATGGCGCAGTATCTACATGACTTATTATTGCTGAATTTTCTTTCTTGAAACTGGTTCTATTTTTCAATCTGTTCAAATTGAAAGGTCCTGCTAGCGGGCTATTATATCTTATGTCATCCATAAACACAAATAGGTACATCAGTCAATATAGCGAATAAGAAAATTTCCATTAGTCCTTATAGTAAATAATGATGGTTTTCCTTCATATAGGTAACCTAACTCTTTCAGTTGTTACTATGTATGTATGTATGGTTTACTCACGAAATGAGTAGGGTTACCCATTAGCCAAGGACTACGTGCCAGCAACACAGATAAAAAATTATGATGACAGGTTTCCCACGACCAATCAGAGATGTTATTTATTTTTCCCAGAAATGTTTTTCTTAAAATTGTGGCGGCTCGAATTTCGATTGACAAATCGTGCGCAAAATCTACGATGAAAAATGAATGAGTAAACATCCATTGAAAGAAGTTGCTCAGTGAAACCCGGAAGTAGGTATTACTTAATTGATTTTAATAGATTCTTTTTCCGCGGCAAACATTTTTACCAACCAGTCTTTTTTATGAATAACATACCGTTCATTGAACAGCGGAATAGCTATTAGATATAATACGGTATGAATAAAAAACACACATTTATATTAAACAATCTTGTTTGATCAAATCTCTTCCGACCGGAGTCACGTCAAACGAGTTTGCACAGATGTTACGTATTTCTCTTTCTTCGAATAAAAGCCAAATCATATGTAAATTATTCAGGAATCTCGACCTCTCAGGTTATCTATAGCATAATTTAATGGTGTTACGTTTTTTTTGCGAATTCACCACCTCGAGCGGAAATTTAAAAGTCAAAGCGAAATTACCGCTACGTGATATACATAATATGGACATGACATGCAAATAGTGGCATTTAGATACACATAAATGCATTTGGATAGTCAGACAAATATACATTTTACGACAGCTGTTTATCTGCAGAATAAAATGTAAGATGAAAATGGGAAGATAAAATATTAACAAAACAACAACAAAATATGTCCTATGATACAATGAAGATCTGAGTTCCTGAACAACAAAACAATGAAAATCAAAACTAGCTCAAGATTGTAAAAGTCGGCAACAACAATGGGTGCCTTTACCCGACGAGTGGAGAGTGGATGACTTTGAATACGAAGAGCTTTAACTATTCCTACTTTTTACTTGACATTTAATTGCTTGGGCTTGCATACAGGAAAATATACCTCATTTTGGGTTACATAAGATTTTTAAAATTCATAAGTGGAAGAGCATAGCAACCACGGGACGCGACAGGTCGTTCTCACCTTTACCCTTTTTGCGAACTGTGATCAGGAAGATACAGGCACGATTGACTTGCGAAAATTCTCGCGTTGAACGACTGTAAGGAGTATTTTAATAGCTATTATAGACTGTGATAATACTGTACAAAGCAATGGCGAAGGGTAAAAGTTTTCTTAAAAGGAAGCCGGTTGAGAAATGTGTGCAAAAAATCTAAAGACAATAGTAGGTGCCTAATTGCCATTTTTTAGAAAAGATAAAAGTAATGCTGCAAAGAATCGTGTTATATAAAACTTACGCTACTGTTACATAGACTCTTTAGAAGCCCTGTTAATTTTAGTGAATATACCTATACCTACTGTATTTAGCTTCCCTTGAGACATAACATAAACAATTGAAGGTCTAACCCAACCGGACTCAACGACTTGCACTGTAAATTATGTTTGTGGTTCATCTTAACACTATTAAATACTGACAAGATGAAGCAAAACATTAACAAATTTATTATACTGTATAGCGTGATTTTGAATTCAGTAGGGTTAGACTTCCATTGTTTATGTTTGTCTCAAAGCCAGTTAAATATAGTATAGCATTTTTTTCAATGGATACAATGAAGAAGGGCTTAAAACACAAATTGACATAGACAGTGATAAGCAGACTATTCTCTGTTTACTTAAATCCATTCCAAATTCAGAAGAAGCAATATTGCATTAAATACTATAAAGGTCAAATAAAGGTGCTTTTTACTTTTCATATCAAATCTGCGTGCATAAAAATAAAACAAAAAGGCATACGATATTGATCCATTGAAAACGATGTCGAAAACATTTCAAAATTCAACGTCACTCAAATTTCATGTGGAGCGGATAGCTGTCAGTGGCAGACTCTAGTGATCCACATTCAATAGACACGCAGACGAGCTCAAATATTATAACAAACACTAACACAGCCTTTCAGTCTACACAAAGAGGATTATTACCCGTATTCTACAAAAGAAAAACTTATTAAGAGCCGCCAGATTTACCTAAGCATACACTATGCCTAGGGTTGCCATAACTTTCAGGAACTAAAGGGATGTTCTAACACTTTTGATGCCCAAAACGCATAAACGAATTCAACGCCGAAACGCAGCGTTTTAACTACACTAAGGCCTGATTTCACCAAACTTTCTTATTCTCGAGAATAACTATACCAGGAATTATTTAACTCTCCTTATTTACTCTTGGATAACTTCGTTTATGTTTCACCACTTTACACCAGATTAAATATATTCTCGTTTAGTTAATCTGTGACGTTCGTTCGTCCCGAACGAACAATATGAACGAATGTATAAACCGCCTAAATAAAATTGGTTACTTTCTTCGTGAGAAGTTGTGTAAACTGTGTATTTATTGATTTTAGTAGGGTTATATGTCAACATTTTTGTAATTTGGATGTTGACTTTTTTTCGTAAATACTGTTGGTGTCTAGCCGTAATCTTAAATCTTATTTATTAGCTATAATTTGTAATTGAAACATACATAAAAAATTTTTGGAAGAAAAAAAAATTTTTGGGACTTAGAAAAACTTTGAAAAAAATGTTTTTTTTTTAATCATGATTTTTTTTGGCATTGGCAAAAAAAATCATGCATTTGATGCATGGCGTAGAATACACTTTTACAAACATTTTTACTTCTGAGAAGTATGGTCCTATGACGCACCTTTTCTAAAATATATGACTTCGACTTTTTTTTTAATTTTACCGAAGTCTCTATTACCCCGTTATGGTAGCACGCACGAAAAAGTTTTCAGGAAAGAAATTGTTTGTCTAGGCCGGAAATATACGGTGTGGTAAAAAACGGGCGGTTTAGAAAACTTTTTTTTTTTGTCAAAATTATTCTAAGTGTCCTGCTAGTTTTCACCTTGAGTAAGGTTAGGGGCGCAGGACTTAGAAAAATTTCCACTGGAAAAAAAAATCTGCAATTGTTTTCCTGAAATGCATAAATCACTTCTAATAACAAAAAAAAAATCCTATCCGAATTGTATTCTAATTTATGCTCAATTTTTCTAAGCAAACATAAAGCAGCACGCTTAGACAAACGGAACCTTTTAACAAAATCTATATCATCATAGTCTTCGAAATAATTGTTCCTATTTTTTATCCATCGTGGACGCCTTGGTAAATAATCATCATCACTGTCCGACTCCTCAATTAATGCTCTCAAACGTCGTCGTGCCATTAGGATCAACAATTTAATTTTTATACTAGGTAAATAATAAGAAAAAAGCTTAGGAAAAAAGGAAACTTGGAAACACACTAACAACGCTGTGTTGTCTGTTAACAAATGTCCATAGTAGTCTTTGCAAATGTCAAAATGTCATTGAATAAACTCAGCTGTTAAAAAACTGACGCCATGTTGATATTTTAACCCTGCTGGTATAAGCAACTAACTCCTTGAAAATCGGCGGAATAGCGATTTACTCGCGAATAGCGGTTTTAATCTCAGAATAGGCTATGGTGAAACGTAAAAATAGTTTATTCTTGGAATAACTGCTAATTTACTCTCGAGTAAGACTTATTCTAGTTTGGTGAAATTGGGCCTAAAGCATATATGTATAGTTGTATACGTTGTAAAAGACAAACCACGTACTTTGTTAACGGCTACTCTCTGTTATCAACCGTAGTGGGCATCAAAAGTAGGTACCTATCAAATAAATTTAAGAAAATCTTAATCAAAGTTTTTATCCAAAGTCAAGTCATACTGTCGTAGTAAAAATTTTTCACTTAAGTAGGTATAATAACATTAGTTTAATTTTTCGACCAGTCTCTTTAAGGTAGATTTTCTTTTTTTGTAGCAATACGGGACGCGGTCAAATATTTAGTGTCAGTCCCGTATAATGTATACAGGAGGTATGGCAACCCTAACTATACCTGTATCAGTGTTTTATTCTTTAGTAAAAGGCGACGCAGATTTGGCCAGACGCTTTTATGTAACACAGAATTAGCATTCCTTAGGAAAGGATACGTGGAAAAGATAAAAGAATTGGAATTGTACTAAAGAGTCGATTGAATAAGTTTCGTGATGTACCTTCTACCTATTCAAAGAGAAGACGTAACTGTTTGGGTACGATTTTGCTGAGTTCGTGTTGTACGCACATTATTTTTGGTCTGGTATAGAAATTAAAAGTAATAAAAATTGTTTATGAAGAGTTATAGTGCAGAGTCCACACTTGGAAATTTTAATTTCTATGGACTTCATAACCTAAGAATACGACAGTATTATAATACCTAGTTAATATAATACAGTTAGCTAAACTGATAAGTCTAATAACCCATAACTGTTAATCAGACAAAACAAAACTACATAGGCGTAGTTTTTATGTTCTGCAAACTTAAAATACGCGTGTCAGTGCATTTTGTTAAAAATAATTGGCTTTGAAATGGACATTGTCAATTTATTCTAACTACATTCGTATATAAAAAAACCGGGCAAGAGCGTATCGAACCACGCACAGTCTAGGGTTCCGTAGGAAGAAGTATTTCAGTCTTCCAACTGAAAACATAAGTTTGTATTTCCTAATATTATAATGAAATACAAACTTATTTTTGTGGCCAAAACTGAAAATAGTGAATATTTCAAAAAGTTATTAGCGTATCTTGTTCAAACCAATTTTAATCGAGAGTGTTTAATAGATTCCATAAGCTTGAATTTTTTCAGATTTTTTGATAACGCGATTGGAAAATTACAGGGGGGGGGACACATTGTAAACGACTTTCGGAGCTCCTAGTTCGCTAAATATGCACTTAAATAAAAAAGTCATTTAGAAACTTCTATGTTATTTTTAAAGACCTATCCAACGATACCCCACATGCAGGGGTGCGTGAAAATATTTTTCTTCATCCCTCAGTTTCATGTATGGGGCCCCTCCCCCTAATTATTTTATTCTTGTTCAAACCAATTTTAATCGTAATTATTTATTAGATGCTATTAGCTTGATTTTTTTCAGATTTTTTGATAGATAACGCGGTTGGAAAATTGCAGGGGGGGGGACAAATTGTTAACGACTTTCGAAGCTTCTAGTTCACTAAATATGCACTTAAATAAAGAAGTAATTTAGAAACCTTGATCTTATTTTCAAAGACCTATCTAACGACACCCCACATGAAGGGGTGCGAGAATTTTTTTTTTCATTCTTCAGTTTCATGTAATGCCCCCCCCCCCCCCAATTCATTTATTTTTTATAAATTCGCTACAGGTTTTTATAGCGGCTTACAGAAGACATCTACCTGTGAAGTTTCATACATATTGGTATGAACTGTAGATTTTACGAGGGTGTGACAGACGCACAGACAGACGGACATGACGAAACTATAAGGGTTCCTAGTTTTACTACGGAACCTTAAAAAGGGCGCTGAAATATTTTTTTTAACTTTTTACATGACAATGTATTTTCAAAACTGGCTGCTGATTATGAAAAATAAACAGTTCTGATTTCGAAATTTAAATCTTTATTCGAATTCGGAAAGGTCTCGTCTCGACTGGCTGGAGCTTTGTGGTGAACTCGTAAAGCATTGCTTCGACCGCAGTGTTCCTGACAGGTCCAACAATCGGCCTCCAACATCTTTTGTCGTTTGCTTTTGTATATTTAACAGAGATATTATTTAAATATTGAATTTCACAATAAACGAATACATTATACCTATTTGTGCTAGATCCGATTTCTGGGCTTTTAGATGGAACTGATATTGATAAGGATAACAATTTTATTGCTCACGTGTTTACGACTTGACATTTTTTATTGGTAATTTTTGTTCCATTTTTAACATCACGCCTGTTTTTTCTCTACAGGGTTTGGTTGAGGTTAGAGTATACTACATCCTCGGCAGTTATGTTAATAAAGCCCATGTTATAGGGCGCGAGCCTATTGCATTTAATTGGGCGCAAATCCAGACTCCGGGCTGCTACTAAGAATTTCCTAGTGGAAAAACCCAATAACACTTTGCCCGATTCAGGATCGACCCAGAACCCCACGCAGGTAGTCTCTTTTTTTAGTGTGTTATTATCATTTTATTGTTAGTCATTGAAAAGTCCTGTCTGCATTAATATAAAAGGTACGCGTTTGAAAAAAACGTTGTCGAGCACTAGGTTTTCCCCGGTCGCACAGCAGCCAATCTCTCAGCCACTACGACAACAATGCCGCTAATATAGATCCGATTCTGAAAATTCTTTTACTAATAGGAAGTTACAAAAAAATGCACAGTTTCTGTGAGTCACGTGGATGAAGTCGCGGGCAAAGTGCTAGTATTAAATATGGGATAAACTTAGATATCATTTACGGCATTAAATTAATTTCCCACCCTCTAAACTTGTTTGGTGCCTACTCAAAACCAGATTATTAGAATAAAAATATATTAGAATTATAGATAATAATAATTATTAAATAAAGATGGAATTATAGACAATCATAATTATCATGTTGATCTATAAAATTTGCAGTCGTGCATTTTCTAATAGAAAACATACAAGTTTAATGATGTAGGAAGTAGGAACGTTTATATTAAAATTATTTGCAGTAAAATCATCGCTAATTAGAGGTAATCAAAAAGCAATTAAGTGATGTGCAAGAAAAGCATGACCGTCGATTTTCCTAAGTAAAACAATCGAATAGATGAGCATTGCGGTTCTTGAAAGTAGATGTACAAATATAATTTTATGTTCGGTATTTAGAACTACTGTTCTAAATACCGAAAATAAAATTCCGGAACATAAAATTGTAGGTATATCAGTTAGTAAGTCAGTCATGGTACTCCATGACTGACTTACTAACTGATACCTACAAAACCTAGCCTAAACAAGACCTAGAGAGATTTGAAATTTGGAAGAAAATGTTCCTTGTGTATTATAGGTGCACTATGGGATTTTTTTAAATTCCGTCCCTAAAGGAGTGAAAAGTGGTGATTAAGTTTGTATGAAGTAAATAACGTCATTGTGTTGTTTTCCGACTTTCACGCGGACGAAGTCGCGGGCACAGCTACTAAGTTAATACTTATAATAAATACATGGTAGATATTAGGTAGGTATCATCATCCGCCTAGCCTTTTCCCAAGCTAGATTGGGGTCGGCTTCCAGTCTAACCAGATGTGGCTGAATAACAGTATTTTACGTGGAGCGACTGCCATCTGACCTCCACAACCCAATTATTGAGTAATATCGGTATTGGAATGTTAGACCGGTTGTCAGACTTTCGGGCTTCTGACTACCTGTAACGATTATCAAAGATATTCCTATGACAACCGGGACCGACTGCTTAACGTGCTCTCCGAGGCACGGAGGGGCCTCGATGTGTAAAGAACGGTCACCCATCCAAGCACTGACCGCGGCAAGGGCAGCGTAACCTCACAGATCGATCGATCAGTGCGGCTGTCATTTAGCCCCGAGCCCCTCAGATACTAGGTAGGTATATAGACTATAAATTTATAATTCATTGTTAATCATATACCTAGCTCTAAATTCATAATTGTCACGTAACTTCTTTTTGTGGTGCCTTTTAATCTATACAAAAGATTATACAATGTTTAATTTAATCGCTCAAACTAAAAATATGCTTTTAAATTACTAGCACATATTAAAACCTTATTAATTAATAGATGTATTTGTCACCAGAAGGAATTATAGGTAAGGACTTATTTATACCTTTAAAATTACTAACGGTCTATGCTACAAATCTAAGAACCACCAAAGAAAAATAAGAACAAACGCGTATTACTTTTCCTATGCTCTAGAGAAAAGCTAAAAGGGTAGTAACTTAGAAGGTTTTTCATATTACTCCTAACTTAGAGGAATATGGCAGAGACGGTCAGGTCCCTGAGCGCGCATACATTATAAGTTTGATCTTTGCAAATTGAGTAAGTATTTATGACCGTATTCATGACAGACTTCAGGAGGAGCACGAAGAATATGTCAGTAGCTGGTAGCAGAAATGAGGGACGTTCGAAAAGCGCATTATGCAATAAATACTTTCAAAATTGTTTGTTATTTGTATGACTTCGGATTGCTGAAGGCTTTCATAAAATATAAGACAGTCGCAAGGTGGATTTTGGTAGTAGACAGAGTGTGAGAGAAAAAAATTATAATGCAGAGTGTAAGCTGGGAGACTTTGTGTCTCAATAACATTCACTAAGACAGTAGTAAATACGTTATAACCCGTGGTAAAGATACCACGAGACATCCGGGCCCATAGACCGATTTCTTGGGCTTGATAAAAACACAATTTTGTAGAAATCAGGACACCCAGTTCGTCCAATCAATATGAGGACCCTTGAAATGATAACAATTTGCTCCAGTTCATTAATCATTATGAGGACCCTTGAAAGGATGACTGTTTATATGTGTATTACTTATTCTCAAAATGAACTTGAGATAGCAACCATCATCTTCAATACATATAAGCGACAATAACGTTCCAAACGGTAGCATCACCTTATTCGATTTAAAAAGTAACACCAGGACACAACGGAATTCCAATAGCTTTGATTCCTAACACGTGCTGTTTCAAGTGCCTTTTCACGTCAGGGTTCAGATATACAGCCTATATAAAACGGCGTGTCGTCGTTTACAGTTTGTAGTTCTACAAAGCCGCCAGCGAAAGAGGCGGTGGTTAGAACTTTAAAAAGCTTTATGTATGTGTATTCTTCACGAACTTTAAGAACTTAGTAGTTGTCGGCCGCGTAAGTTTAAAGTGCCTAAATTTATGCACACTGTTCGAAAGTGGCTTCTACTGAAGTGACTCGGTATCTGTTTGTTGGACTCGCTAAGGCCTTTATTGGACATTTTTCTAGAAGTTTGAACGACAGACTTTAAAATTTTCGTATTATATTAAGTGACGGCTGAGTTGTTTGTCGCCGGTGCAGTTAAGCGGCTTAGTGAACGTCGGCGTCGCGGCGCTGGCGCCAGCGCCGATAATAGAAGGGTGGTTGTTAGACTTCAGAATAAGTTTCCTGTATTCTAAGAAGCTCATTGATATTTTTTTGTAGCAAACCTGTTTTGTTATGGTTTCTTGCACAGTGATGCTGTTATACAATGAATGATATGTGTTCTAGTCGCAGTTCAAATGAGCTTCTTTGGAGAAAAATAAATCTAAATTCCAGATTTTGTATAATTGTGGTAGCAAGGAAACTTATACGAAATATTATTTCTATCTGTTAACCATTTCTCTGTGTCCGTGTAATCCCATCTACATAATATCAGCGAAACTGAATATTTATTTCGTAGTTAGAATAATGTCGACGTCGAGCATCAAAAAGTATTCGTCACAGCTGACGGTTACTGCTTTGAATAATTGCAAAATAAATGTCTGCCCATTAGAGAGAAATTCTGTATAGCAAGCATCCTTTACTCCAAAATAGAGTTTTTGTAAAAGCAGAAACTGATAAATTTTGTGAAGCAAAACTGACAAAACGACTGATTGACGTATAAATAATATTCCGATGGGACTTTAATTAATAAAGAAACTGATCGGTTCATAATTAAGTAACAGCACGTAACTAGTGCAAGAAATTCAAAAGTGAAATTGCGAAATGAATATCAAACGAAGCCGGACTAAGTTTTGTATTCATCTATAAATTCACAACAGCGACCGGTGTCTTGGCAGAACACTTCTAAGCAATAAATACCGATAATTAATGTAGAAAAGGACCATCCATCGATTTTGTTACATCCGTGAATCCTTTGTCGAAATTTTGACGTTGTTTTTCTAACCTGGCTGTTGATAGTTTGACCTAAAATCGCCATGAAGCGATAAGTCGGAAGATAGACAGACGGAAATTCTAAAATAACAGTTATAATTTAGCGTTATGGGAACACGCAGTTATGCTTGGATTTTTATTTTTGAAACACGGAAACATTTTATCTATAGGTACATCACAATTCCATAACGTGTAAATAAAAATGACTCGGTAAAAAAGAGTTTGACCTCTTATAAGTGCACTAATAATATCCCACAAAATATTATATTTAAGCAATACTGGTAACAGAATAACATCCATAAAGTAGCAATAAACACGATACTTTAACACCTGTACACACTGCAACTTTTGTTAACCCCACAACAGCTCTAATACGGGAAATCCCACCTAATAAAGATACGGATTTGCCGAGCAAAGCTCATACAAGGCGATTTGTACCGCTATTTTTGGCGCAGATTTTGAATTGTCTTCCTCTGCAGCTTTCCTTAAAGACTGACGTGAGTTCAAAGGGAGGATTGGAGGATTTGGCTCATAAGTGTAGGTATGCATGCAGCAGAGTTGATAATTGATTAACCTGAGATTTAGCATAAAAAAACGTTTAACTTATCGTGTTTCAGTTAGATTATGAATACAAACCTGCAGTTTCTAAACAATACACCTGAGTATATTTGTTATTTCTTTCTAGTCGATAAGTTCACTTATTAACTCAGTTTACCGTATCAAAACAGTAAACTAATTTACAGTTCAATATTAAATTTTTAAAGGTACCTACATAGGGATTGATGTCAAAAACGACCTTCATACAGTCTTTTCCCGTTACAATTTCCGCAATTTTTTTATTTAAGTCCAATTTAAGTACCTTTTAAACTCCCTTTGTGATCAAAGGAGCTCGGCCCAATCAATGAACATGGGATAGTAAACGGAAAGTATAGTAAGAGGATTTAGCAGGGACGCGAAGGGACGCCGCTATGACCTTCTAAGATGGCAAAAACGTTTGTGTAATAGGACTTTGGACTTAATGGATGTGCATTTTATATTTAGTACTGTCTTTACTTATAACTGTAAGCCTGTGATACATATGCCTGTAGCTCGCACTGTTCGCACAAAAGCATGCCAGATACTGGTGCGTGTAAGCTAGTAGCACGTGTAACGCAGGTTTGTTACTTAGCATGCTAGGCGATCGCAGGCCGTTGAATTTTTCCCCATGCGGGAAAGGGAGGAGGGCTTGCGAAGCGTTTCTGGAAACTGGCGTACCCACCAGCTACAAACTCGAGTAGCGTTTTGACATCGAATGCCAGTAGCTGGCATGCTGGTTTGCCGGTTTGCCAGTGCATAGTACCTATGCTACCTACAAGCATGACATGTATAAAACAGCCCGTAATACATAAAATACACATGTCTTGTCTATGGCTCGCACAATTGCATGCCAGATACTGGTAAGTGCGAACTACTGGCATGAGTAACGCGAGTTTGCTAGTAGCTCGTATGCTAGTAGGTACTTAGTATTCTAGGAGAGCACAAGCCTTTTGATTTTTTCTCCATGTGGAAAAGCGGAGAGGGCGACTTGCATGAATTCTAGACACTGGCGTGCCAGCTGCATGTGTAGCATTTTGACATAGAATGCAGATTTGCCAGTGCCTAATATGTTACGTACAGGAATGTGTTTACTTACAGCCTTAGGTACCTACCTATATTCTGACAAAAAAAATGTTGTCTAATTTCAATGGCAAGTTGAATGTTTAACATTTGATTTAATGTTACTCACACAATTACAGCTAGGAAGAATACACAGGTACTTTTTACAATTATAACGGTAGATGACAATGCAAAATTATACAATAAGCAAAAGTCAAATATGATGAACTCCATGGGATATCTGTGGTTCGTAAGTTGGGCCGGTATAAGCTCTGATGTAGTGTAAGGGCTGCAAATATTCATTAAACTAAAAATGGAGTAA
This sequence comes from Thalpophila matura, assembly GCA_948465475.1. NCBI lineage: Eukaryota > Metazoa > Arthropoda > Insecta > Lepidoptera > Noctuidae > Thalpophila > Thalpophila matura. The sequence goes on along the minus strand of OX419182.1, from coordinate 13,558,546 downwards.
ATTAAACATGAAGCAAAGTAATAATAATAAAACTAGTCCACCTGTACAGTAATCCTACTACTGAAACGGACAAACAATGTTGCTTAGTCGTACCTAGGTAAGTACAAGTTACAAGCTCGATTACGTTCTATTTATACGACTCTGCAGTAAAATGTACCTACCCGTAAGGAACAATGTGTTTAAACAATGTAAGGTGAAAAGCATTTCTATACTGTAGACTAAATTAACTATAGGTCTGTACATAGCAAAAATATTGTGCGTAAGGAACCAATGGCTAATAAAAAACTACATGTAGGTATTAGTAATTCATGTAGGTATTACTTACTTTATACTAGTTAAAAACCGCCCTGATCCTGTGCACAGTGGTCCAAAACTAGAATTGAAACGAAACAAAAATACCACAGAACGGTTCTCTCATGCACACAATACGACTATTACTTTTCACACGACCAGCACAACGGAATCGAACTATTTATTAAAACTAAACACAAACTAAATTGTATTAGAACAGGTCATTAATTCATTGTTCACTGTCGGGTTCAACTTTCGCAAGTTGTGTTGAAGTTGCGGATGTGAATCGCGGAGGTTAAGAACTGAATGATGATATTGTTGCACGTGAGGTGGGAACGCGCCGGTCGCCGGCCGGCCGGCGCTGTCGACGTGAGCGGAGTACTGTCAAACTCGAACCAGCCAGTGAGCCAGCTGGTCCCACATCTCCGACACTCTAGCGGACGAACTCACAACTAACAGCCGCCTCCAAGTGAAACGGTACAACCTTCGGTTTAACTTTTTCCGGTTTTGGGAGAAAACTTAAACTTAGACGAGAAGGTATGTGAAAATGTGAAAACGCTTTTGATACGGACTTTCTTTTGAGCACCCCGAACCATAAGCCGTTTTATACTTTATCAATAACTTACACGAAAACGTCATTTCTGTCGCACTTTTAAGGAAGCACCATAATTATTATGCATTTGTGATTATGTAAATTTTAATTGCCTATTTTATAGCAAAAAGTCCAAATAAGTACCAATACTTAATTCACTTCCTACACACCAAAAAAATACAATCAAAAGCCAATTTCCATAATAAACTCGTAAAGCGCTAGTCAAAACAGCATACTTACACTAGTTTTACCATGTTTCTATAAAAGTAAGTTGTCAACAGAAATATGTGTTCACAAAAGATTCTAATAAGGAGTTATCCACCCACGCTCGCTGGCAACAAATAGGATCGCGATGGCGGCGCGGCGGCGCTGGGGGGGAGGATATTGACTCGCGGCGCCGCCAATGCGCATGTTCTGAATCATGTGTTTCTGTTTTTAAGCTGTACAAACACTGTATAAGAAAATTATCGCTAATAACCACGCCGACAACTAAATCCTTTAATACGGCTCCGAGATTTCTCGAAGCGAGTTTTTGTATGGGATGTTACGGGTTTGTGACTTTGCGCACTGGGCGAAAAGATTATCCAGACGTAAACTAAACAGCCTTGACCTTGTGCGCAATTAAGCGCTGTAGTTTGCAGTATTTTAGTACCGTTATTAATACTGTTGGATCTTAATTTATCCTGCAGTATATGTAGTAAATATATCCAATACGTCAGTTCAGTCATTAATTTACAAATTGTAGCCAAAAGTTAATTAAGCAGAACGCAATAGAAATCCGTTTTGTTTAAGTTATTTTCAAGTTATGTGTGAGAAATCAAGAAGTGCAGACAAGCTCAGAGATGCAGACATCTCTAAGTGTTGGCTCAGCGCCAACATTCCGGAGTTTTCGTGCGAAAGTCACTTTTTCGTCGGTTTTCGCCTTCTACGACGACAGGGCAGGGGAAGAAAGGAAGCAATTACTTAGATTTATGGAATCCGAGGCAAAAAGTCCGTGTAGCGGTTGGATTTTTCAAGCTCAAAAAACTGTTTTTCCAATATAGAATGTTTATGCTTTAAATCAATGTTAGGGGAAAGTGTTTTGTTACCCTATTTACATCGTTCGATTTTTTCCGGGTCCTGTCTGTAATGGCACCTAACGCCTATTTTTTTCTTGTCACAGTTGCATGTGAATAACAGAACAGATTTGGAAATCTAGAAATATTCAGCAATAGTGGATCTAAAAATATTTGTGGGTAAACACTAAGACTACGTAATAAAATATAAACAGGATGATAAAATGTATCTGTTTGCACTGCTATTAAAAGACGTCTGCTTTTATTTTTGTCATTAGTTGACAAGTCTGTAAATGTTTTGGCTGCAATTGTATGTAAACAATTGTATGGGCGTCTACATTCAAACGCTATCAAGAATTCTTAAAAAATCGTAAAGAGGTTTTCATGTAACTTCGATTTATTAATAACAGTTTTTAACCCGTAAAATGCAGCACACTTTCTCAGTGGCGGAGTTCCTCAAACTCTTCAAGCTTTACAAGACTTGCTGACTAAAAGCCTCATAATATATCCGTTAGATGGCGCTTTGAACTGTTCAATCTTGCTCAAGTTGAGAACTTGAATAGAAAAGGTTTTACGCGGGTTAGGGCAGATGGCGCCACTGAATTCTTTGTACATAATTGAAATAGGCATTGCTTTTTTTATTAATTTTCCAATTTTTCATGTTTTGTAGATCTAAAGTCACAACATTCACAAATAGCCTCTCGAAAAAAATATGGCATTTCTTGTTGTGTCGTGTTTTTTCAGTTAGAGTAAGGTTACTGATGTAGAAGGCGGTTCATTAAGTCACAAAAGGATAAATTAAGACTTGCTGGTAATTAGGATATAATTATATTCATACATGACACACAATATACAACAAAATATTGCAGCATTGCAAAACAGCAGAGACAAGCATGTTAATAAGTTTAATAATTTATCTTTTCATACATACCTACTTAGCAAATTTTTTTGAAGCTTAGTTTTATTAGATCGTTTGACGACTATACATTTCTTTCTTCTTTCTTATTTGAATAGAAAGAAAGACAAATGAATAAATGATTGCCATACAGGTTAAAGAAATAGGTTACAGAAAATATTATATCGAACAATATAATAAAATTAATGGAGGACTCTGATAGTCCGTAGTAGCACCCCCAGAAAAAGTAAGGATGGCGTTTGCTTGTACCATCATGCCCACGGTTTAGACATACAGAGAGTCTCTCTTTTGTGTTGCGTCCAACACCCGGGTCTCAGCCTAAATAATATTTTTTTTTCAATTACCTATAAAAAAACTTTTTACGCATAACTAACCGACTTCAAAAAGCCACTACAAAGTAAATAATAATTTTGGTTTCGCAAGTCGGTGGCTTTGGTTTTTATTTGCTTTTTATGCCATCGACCTCCGAAATCAAAATTATTATTTATTTTGTGATGGCTTTTTGAAGTCGGTTATTATTTTGTAAAATAGTTTTTATTAGGGTTCCGTACCAAAATGGTAAAAAAGGAACCCTTATGGTACGACTTCGTCATAAGTTATAAAATATATAAATCAAACTATAGACATAAAAGAAAATGAAAATGTATTTTGAAATGTGCAGATCGAGTCCTTCCATATGATATGCTTCTTAGCCTAATGACCCCACTTTTAAATTTGATACCTCCACGTCAGCCCCCTTTTTCAATAAAACTAAAAAAAATTACTTCATTCACTTGCAATAAATCTGGGCAAGCATTCTTTACAACTGTTCCAAATTTCAAGTCGATAACATTAGTGGTTGCTGAAATAAGCAGCTGTGACAGACAGACGGACAGACCTAGTCGCATTTTTGGTGCGGGACCCTAAAAATTGCGAATGTGTATTAAGGTTCGGTTCCGCACCAAAATGGTAAAAAAAAACCCGACTGCCAAAAAACAACTAAAAAGTTCAAAACAAGAGCACTTTTCAAGCAGTCTGATGCAGTTGGTGGCAATTATTTGTGTTAAATCTTAGATTTTATGCCACCAACTGCATCAGACTGCTTGAAAAGTGCTCTTGTTTTGAACTTTTTAGTTGTTTTTTGGCAGTCGGGTTTTTTTAATTTTTAATTTACTATTTTTATTTTTCACTTTTTAGTTTTTAATGTATGTTTTCGTAATCTTCTTTTCGAGCCCTTCATTTTGATACCCCACATAGATAGGTTTTGAATGATTGCTTTGTTAAACAACTTTAAATCGTTATATATCCTAAACTATTATTTAAAATGAAAAATGATAAAAGGAACCTAAAGATGATTTTAAAATACCTATTCAATGACACCCCACTTGACATAGTTCATCAACTTTTTTTTTTTTCATTTTGACAATATGGCGTCTGGTTGTCGCTGTGGTGAATTTTGATTACTGTTATGTCTTTAGTGACACTCGCAAAGTTAAGACGAATCGATTGACGTAAGAATTATCAAAATCGGCCTACGCATTTGGTCTCTAGAACGCCACATAGAAACAAACATACATACATATTTACATATTATACATAGACTGATAAACACATTACCCTCCGTACGTCGCGCAGTCGGGTAAAAAGGAACCCTTTTGGTGCGACTTCGTCTGTCTGTCTGTCACAGCTGGTTATTTCAGCAACTACTAATGCTATCGGCTTGAACATTTATAAAGAATGTTTGCCGAGCCTTATTGCAAGAACATGAAGTTTAAAAATAATTTTAGTTTAATTGAAAAAGGGGACTGAAGTGGCATATCATAATGAAATGTCTTATAGTTTTCAACATGATGAAACATTTCTGAAAAAATATCCTTTCCGCCCCTTATCTCCGAAGTTTGTAAAGCGAAAAATCTGAAATAATTAGAGTTGATAGAAGTTTACTAAATATAACAATGTTCGTAACTATCACAGTTTTTTAGAAATCATAAAAATTCCTTCACAAACAAACTTAGATGTGTCTAAGTTTGTTTGTGAATGACTTATGTGGTCCGGTTTCTTTTTTAACTTTTATGAGTAAATATATCCAAGAACGATACGGAAACCTCGGTGCGCGAGTACGACTCGCACTTGACCGGTTTTTTACAATATCATGAGAAAATAATACATTTAAGCTGTATACTCACTCAAAGCCACCGGGAATTTTAACAAAAGGAATTTGCTGCGATGTGAAAAAGTATAGTTTCATACAAAGGGCAGGCGTAACTCGAAGCTACAGTGACAGTGGGCAATAAATCATAGATAATGGAAGGTAATGTAATATTAACATTACTTCGCCCTTTGACCGAGTCTGTATTTCACGCATAAAGGTACATTTTTAGTTTATCCAATATTTACCAGTAAATTATTTTTTGTAAATGTTCAACGTTCTTACCTATGTGTTAAAAAGGAGGTTTTCAATTTCACGGTAACTTTTCCAGTATGTTACCGCTCTTATCCACTACTACAAAATTAATATTTATGTTTTCTAAAAGCATGTATGCGAAATCAATTCCTGGCTTTTTTTTCATCATACTTCGAGACAGAGATTAGAACTCTTCAGAGGATTCGTTTGGAGCCGCAACTAAAACTTTATATTTATCTATGTGGATTTTTGGTAATTTATATACTATATATACCTATATACATAAACTCACGCCCTTTTCCCATGAGAGTAGGCAAAAATTACAGAATGCTATGTACTACGATTTTGACGTACCTACTCTTTTTGCTCCGATCACGTTCATATATCAGGGGGCCGATCACGAGTTACTTATTTTGACGTATGGTAGGTATCGTAAATGTAAGCATATTTTAAATTGAACATAAATATAATTATGTTTTCTAAACAATATTCATATAAATTGAATAATTAATTTCTCTGCATTTTTTAAAATGTGGAAAATTAAATGTATAAAATTTTATCAAAATGTTCTAGGACTGTTGTATTGATTGATTGTTATTTAGATTCAAATTATGCTTACATTTACGATGCCATACGTCAAAATATACAACATTCATTTTAACAGCAGATTGGAGATCAGAATTTAAATAAAAAATATTATTTTTACCTACATCAACCACGTGACAAACAAGAGACTTTCAAGTTGTGTAAAATGAAACTTCAGCGATTCATAAATGTAGAATATTTTTAAAACTGAACGAAAATCTATTTTCTGGATAAGATGGAATGTGCACGTAACGGGCGGCGTAATAAAAATTCATGCTCACACCTTGGATAACGGCAATGCAGCGTGTTTTGTCTCACAAATGTGAACGTTAATCTTGTGTAATTACGTATTATAACAGCTTAACATTATTTAAAGCAGCTCCGTGTTTAAAAAAATAGTGGGTTAAAAGTAAAGCACTCACTGAACTGAAACTTCGCGCCGAGGCTCCGTCTTTTCTCTCTCAACTTATTCCTGAGTATCCTCCTCTTCAAGCGGTTAAGTACTACGTCAGCTTCATCCACACTCTCCGAGGAGGAAGTATGAACGACTTGAAACGTGCCACTCACAGAATGTCTTCTCGTTTTCGTAAATACACTGTTCTTCCTGTTCTTAGGCGCGATCTCTGATATACCACGTCTATACATTCTCAAACGTTTCCTCATTTCAGAGTGGACAGCATAGTCCGTTGCGGTATTATAAAATTCATTGTTTGACGCCATATCTCCTATTTTGTCAGTGGGACGCTTTCCAGAGGCGATTTTTGAAAATTCCTGGCGCATAGCCTTTGCGCGTGAATTTGGGGCATATTCGATTGTTCGCCGGTGACGTAGAGCAAACCAATCCGGATTAGAGCTCACTCGAGCCCGTAAGCTTTTTAAGTAAGTGTTCAGGAAAGATATTTTGTTGTGTGGGGGATTGTACACAACGCCAGATTTAGAACGCGCCAGATTATCATTTTCGTATCCTTTCGCACACCCGGTCAGTGTTGCGTCATTGAAAGAACGAGATTTATGAAGAGCAAGATCAGGTTCATTTTCCTTGTTAGATGAAATATCATCGATTACCTGATCAATTTCACTTAATGAAGAAAGGGAAGAAAAGGGACTGTTTTGAGTATCAATTAAATTCTCAGAATGGTTTTGAAGATTTTCTTTATCTGTTTTGGATGTTTGATTTATACCGTTACAAGTTTCGTTGTCAGAACTTTTATAACTGCTTATTTCACTCAGGCCTTCTGAGTGAAAAGGGCTGGTCTCGAGGCTATTTGTTTGTAAATTAGTACAGTTGTTTAATGTAAGTTTACTCGGAATGTTTGACACACTGTTACTGTTTCGTATAATATAGCGTTCATTAATATTTTTTGTGTTATCATTTACACTAAGTGGTGTTCTATAAACGCGAGTGTATACTTTTTCTCCAGAAATAGTGTTGTGCTTTTTAACAGGTTTTCTGGCGATGATGTGACGGAAATCTCTTTCTTTTAATGATTGAGATGTTTTTAGTAAACAATCATCAAAATCAGAGCTTTTAATAGATACATTCTCATCATTTGTTTCAACGAGGAGATTTCCGTCGCAATCAAAAAGCTGTACTGTTGGAAATCTCATCCCAGGGGAGAGATTTCGAGTCCGCAATTCCCATTTTCTTTGACTCGGTTTTCTTAATTGTATGCGAATTATGTTATCGTCTATTATAGGACCGTCACTATCACTGGAGTCAACTTTTCCCGCCATAATTATATTTTTATTCACGTAAAAAACTGTGGTATCCGGAATTATTTAAAATAATGTGCAAACTGTTGTTCACTACTCGCAAATTGTTTGTTTACAGTCAGCTGTTCTTAAAGATTCTGGCGCGTGCCCAACCAAAACAATCCGGCATTCACTTTAAAATAGCACCAATGTCAATTTTGTTTTCCGAACAGAAATAAATATCGTAACATGGTTAAGAGGCTATATAGCACGTATAGGACACAGCACACCAGTCACTTTCACGCACTGTAAAATTATTACTGAACATCACACTGTAAGCAGGCGGCCCATGTTGAAAACGATTGCATAAGTTCGCGTGTGTGTCGATTGCGCGGAATTGCACCGTCTAATGAGTTCGACGTCGATGGTTTTAATTTGTCCGCGTCGCAGATAGATCGCAGCATCGATTTTCACTGGGGTCGAGTGTCGGGGCGGTGCAAGCGCGCAATTTCCTCTCCCGAGCGCTTTTCCTGCGGGAAGCTCTCTGGGAGGGCAGCGCGGGTTTTTGGTCGTTCGCGACTCCGGACATTTCTGCACTGAGCGCAAATATCTGAATAGTCGAGGAACTATAAATAGTGAACGAACGAGACGGCGATCTGGCTGGCTCCCCTTGAACCTAGTAGTACGAGCGGTGTTTGTATCGGACAACGTAATCTGTGACGTGTGTGCAAGTAACAAATGTTCGCACTGACACAGTTTCCCATTTGACCAGCCGGCGCGACCATATGCATTCGTGACTAATAGTGGCGCAGATGGTCTTTATATAACATTATGTTACGTTTCTTTGCATTCAGAGATTCACCTGCGCGAAACAACTCGTAATAGGTACAGCCATTGAGGTAATTTACATGACAATGACATTACGCAATGAGCCCATAATAGGTTGATTGAACAATGATTTGTAGTCAGTCGAACTTTAGGAACGCGTGTGCCAACTTTATTTTTGAAATATGTCGTTTCAAAGTTTTAAATATCTGACCTTCAAACATCGTTCGGATAGGGACATTTTTTACCTCCAGCAGCGAAGCATTTCGATTAAAATTGTTGAACAAATTCGTGTGGGATGATCACTTTCCCACAATAACATTCTTTTGGAAGTATTTGAAAATGTAATTGAACGATGTGGCGACATCAGCTATTTTCCTCATCGTTTTAGGGAAGACATGAATAATATGTGAATACTTACCTTATATGAGTGCAAGTCATCCAATCTATTATCTCTTTACTGTTTGTTTTTACAGGTGACGTCACAGGGCAGGTGTATAAAATTACGAGCTTCCATTTATGTCACAAAATAATATTAATGAAGCCGAAACATATATTTTAATTGCACTGTAATCGCTACTGGAATTTCGGGATAAAATTCATTTGGGGTGACCTGCAATGTAAGAGAGAAATCAACATCATAGAATTTTTGCAATGAAGATATTTTTGTTCGTGATTTGTAAAGTAAAACATAAAAATAAGGTATACCTACTTAACTTATGGAAATGGAAAAATAAAAACCATAAAAATGGAATAAACACCATAAAATACAACTCTAAAATACTTTGTTGTATTGAAATTTGGCCTAACTCCATTACAAAATCAATAATCCTAATAAACATGCCAGTATTCTTACAATAAAATGCTGAAGAAAATCAGTAAGACGCTATAACATCTACTACTATGTAACACTTACATAAACCTTTGATAGTCCGTGTGTTTATCTCGGAAAGGGGTGTTATTATTAATGGCTCCTATACCCGGGAGTGTACGGATCATTGCCTTGGCTATAATCTAGCTACTTACCTTCTACTCGATACAGATTGCTTCATATTTGTATGTGTTGAACACTGATGGCTGATTCGGCCAGGTGATTTGATAAATAGTTCATTGTGAGAAGGTTATGTTTGGTTAGGTTAGGACCATAAAGCTGAGACCACGTTATACTATATAGTATAGCGTATGCTATATAGTATAGCGCGCCATACAAAGCCATACTATATAGTATAGCACAGTGTGAACGTGTCCATAACAATGTATGGTGCGCGATATTGTCGTGCTATGAGCTATATGCTATAATGCTATATAGTATAGCGTAGTCTGAAATGAGCTTAAAATAAGGAATAAGTACTATCTAAATATAGAGACAAGTTGAAATAGTGTCCAGCTTTATGTAGTAAATAATAGTTCAAAAACCATCCAAAATGGCGCTAGCATAGGCAGAGAGTATGGTATGAATGTAGCTCAGTAGCGCTACCCTAATTTAATGCATTTTGATGGAACTTTTCATACACTGAGATATTCTTCCTTTTATCTAAACTCCATGGTTAGGATAAAAGATTTGTCACATTAACCGTTAGTTTCTGAAAGCCTGTTTAATTTGAACTGTTGTCAAATCTCATGTGAAGTGACATGATTGGTCAATGTTATTTTGGTCAACCAAACACGACAGCTGACATGAGATTTGACAGCAGATTTACAAATCAGGCTTCATCAAGTCTATAGGTTCTCAACTTGACGCTGGCAGAATAGTCGACACCGGCTCAATTGCCATAAAAAAAAAAAAAAGTCTATAGGAATTGAGGCTAAATGAAGTAGGGTCTTGGTACTTAATGTCTTTTTACGACGTCACTTGAAATTTTTTTGAATTCTGGGTGTGGAATCGAAATTGGAGGTATTTTTATTTTATTTTTTTCTTTGTGAAGGCACTGGAGAAGTTCCTAGCGCAGCAAAGTTAAAAAAAAAAATTCAAAATGCCATGTTTCCACGATAGAAACTATTCTGGCCCAATCTTGCAACCGAATTGATTACCTAACATTCATTGAAATGATTTATTCAGATGACAAAAATATTGGTTTTATTTTAATTAGACAGTGGTTAATTAAAATATAAATATTTAAGCCTTTTTTGCGAACCATAAATAAATAGGAGTACGATTCCGGATGTGCTCAAATGTATTCTGCACATTTATATTTAATAAATTAATTACTTTTCTATAAAGCACTGTCTGTTATTGTTTCAGACTTTATTACTATACATTTTCGATTCAATAGTCTTATGTAATTTCCCAAACGTTGTCTAACTGAATTTGATTCTTCAGATGACCTTTCATCTTCAGTTTCGAGGATAAGGTTTCCAATAATACTAGGTACATATACTTACACAATTATTATTAAGTAATCAACATCAGAGACTATTGAGAAGATGACTAAGGCAAGTAATGACGTAACTACTATTTCCTATTTGCATTAATTCAATATTGTATTTAATTAGTCATACTAAGTAGCAGACTCTATTGGGGGCTGTATTTTAATCGTCAACGTTCTGATTATTGGCTTCAGCTTTAAGTTATTCAGAATAAATACCTAATATTTAAGTACATAATATTAACTATGTAGAGTTTGTAGAGCATTGACAGAGTTCTTCTTCCTTTTCGTGCCGATGGTACAGCTCGTTTTTTGCGCCCAGTAAGTGGTCACATTAATCGCAGCATCAGTGGAGCTTCAGAGGTCATCTAAGCGACTAGTATATGGGCACCTTGGACACTCCAGCAAGTGAGCCATGGTCTGATCTGCAACACCACACTCGCACTGGGTGTGGGATGCGTCTATGATGCCCCGTTTTGCCAAATTAGGTATAGTTAAAGCAGCTTACTTGGGTACGTAAGCGATTTAATGCTGTCCATATGTCTATATCTTTCTACAGTTACGCTAAGGTCTTTTCTATCGAGATTAATATTTCTTTGTCAACCGTATACTCAATTGAACTTAAAGATACTTAATGATATTGAAGTGCGCTAATGAACCGTTTTGAAGAATATCGTTTTGTCACCTTTTGCCAGGCCCTGAATTTGGTGAGCAATCCATGATTGTTTTTTAATGATCTATTTGATTGTTTTTACCCTTAATGTAAGTAGGTACCTACATAGTTATTTAAAAACGGAGCTCTGTGACAGTTTTCATTTTAATTTGAAAAAATTAATAAATTAGTGTTAGCAATTTAATTAATAGGTAAGTACCGTATCTATTGTTTTGATTGAGACACTTAGGTACAAAACTAGGTAATATTCTCAAAATTCTGAGATTTTAATTTTATTAGTATTTCTTAAGCATTAAAATTCCGTGGCGTTTTGATTATAAATCAATAAATTGATGAAAAGAAAAAGAAAATAATTACAAGAAATTATCGTAAATTCTTCGCAATGGGCGACTTATTTTATTAAAATACCATCCATATAGATATTACGTCACCACTGGACAAGAAACCTGCCGGGCTACATGCGCGCCGCGACAAAATTTTGTCGACGCTTTTATCGTGCATTTGTCTCGTATTCGCACGAGAAAGAGCGAGACAAAACAGTTGAGAAAATTTTGTCGCGGCGCGCATGTTAGCCCGGCTGGTTGCTGTCGCCTTCGGTACTCTTTTTAGGGTTCCGTACAAAAAAAGATAAAAAAGAAACCCTTACGGCTCAAATACACCAAGTCCGTCATCGTACGATCTTTGCTCGTACGACGACGGCCGAACTCGGATGATTGAATCAAACACTTGTAAATGATAGAGAGCGCGTACACCAACACGTCCGCCATCGGCTGACAAAATCGGACAAAATCGGTCGTGTTGGTGTACGCGCTCTCTACAATTTACAAGTGTTTGATTCAATCGTCCGAGTTCGTGTATTTGGTGGATTTACGGATTTGGTGTATTTGAGCCGTTATGGTGCGATTTTGTCCATCTGTCCGTCCGTTATTTATTATTTTACATGACGCGTAGTTTCCGACTTAAAAAAAAAACATTCCCCCTTTATTTCCGAAGTTTCTAAAGCATATTATCTGAAATAGTTACAGTTGATAAAAGTTTATGCAATATTGCAGATAGATGTTACTTGATAGGGTCGCGTTTGACCATCTTATCTAATGCTAAGCAATGATGCGGTCGACTATTTTTGTATTGTAGTTGAATAATATTTATGGAATTTTAAATAGAAGAATGTAGAGGGCGTGTCAACCATATACCGATTTAAAATTTAGTAGGTATTAATAGAAAGTAAAAGTAAAAAAACAAACGCGTGTAGACAGTTTGCCAAAAACCCAAAGTATCCAATACCAGACATTTATTTGGCAATGTCCCGAGTCTTGCCAATAACAATTTAGTACTCTATAATTGATTCTCAGCATCCGAGAGGCAATTTATTTAAACATAATTAATAGCACAAGTAATTCATTTAATTGATAGATTCGGTAATTAGTTTCAATTAGATTTATTGTTGAGGTAGTAGCAACGAAGTGTTGAAGATGTTTATTTATTAATTGTTGCCAATTATTCGGGGTCACGTCGGAAATTATATTTTTCTTTATTTTTTATTTTATTTTATTTTTTATTATCCCAACAGCAGATAGCAGCAACAGACGGCAGCAGAATGAACCCCGGCTAGTATAGGGCTGCCATAAATGCTGAAAAGCCGACCGGGACATTAAATTTGGAATATAAAAAAAATTGTAAAATATTTTTTTTTTACACCTATTACAGATTAGGAACTTTTTCGTTTAATTTGTGGTAGAGATTTATTAAAACTAAATAAAATGCGAAAAATCAACGATGATCTATGATCGATGAAAAATTACACCCTTACCTATATTCATAATTCATAAGTATAAACTAAGTTCACAGTGCAACATTTTTACCCGACTGCGCCAGAAAGAGGGTTATGTTTTCTGAGTGTATGTATGTATGTAGGTATGTATGTATGTATATTTCTTTGGCACGCTCTGTAGCCTAAACGGCTCGATGGATTTTAGCTTGAGAGGTGTCGTTAGATTCGTCTTGATTGTGAGAGTGACACTGGGTATATCAAAATTTAAAATGGCCGTTTTCTTGCGCCATAAAATGTTTAAAATATTTTTTTCACAAAACCTATCGAGTGGGGTATCAAAATAAAGGGTTAAATAAATGACTTGCAAAAATATATAGAACTTATATGTTTAAATGACATTTGGAATGAAAAATGCTAAAAATTATAAGTCACTAAAAGGTAAGAAATAAAAAAAATTATGAAATCAAAAAACCCGACTGCAAAATAACAACTAAAAAGTTCAAAACAAGATCACTTTTCAAGCAGTCTGATGCAGTTGGTGGCATAACATTTAAGATTGAACTTAAATAATTGCCACCAACTGCATCTGACTGCTTGAAAAGTGATCTTGTTTTGAACTTTTTAGTTGCTTTTTGGCAGTCGTGTTTTTTGATTTCATCAATTTTGTTTTTGCCCATTTTTTTGAAGCCTGACTTTTTTATGTAAACCCTTTTCCCCTTTTTCGATTTTTCGTCCACTGCGATGAGATCAACGAAAACATACGTTCCACATGAACATTTTGGCCTGGGATTGCAAAGAGAGATTGGCACATTTGGAGAGGATTTTCTTTTCTTTCGTGTATGCTATCAAACCGGGACAACTGACTCACTGACCGGGACACTGGGACACAACGCTTCAAACCGGGACATGTCCCGGTGTACCGAGACGTATGGCAGCCCTAGGCTAGTACGATCTCGAAAGAATCAAGATCAAGAATAATTGGACAAGTCCACTGCTACGGATCTGAGGTCGGACAACAGTGTCGTCTCGCCGCTTGGCTCGTAGCGGCAGACGACGTGTCGCTAGCTTCGGAAGGTATTTCATAGAAATACAAAGTAGGGTCGCGACGACACGCCGTCGCGTAAGTACTAACTCGAGCCTTGATAATAGTTTTCTTCTTTGAGAGGTTCACCTAAATAATAACAGTCACGCTAATGGATCTATCAACGAGGTTAAGCTTGCCGCGGTCGGTCCAAGGATGGGTGACTATTCTTTACAATCCGAGACCTCTCCGTACCTCGAAGGGCGCATTAAATGGTACCGGTTGTCATACGAATATCTGACAGTCGTTACGGGTAGTCAAAAGCTCGAAGGTCTGGTCTAACAATAGAACTGACCTAACAATAGTAGTCCGCTAGCACTTGGCTTGTCGAAGTCAGATTACAGTCGCTCCATGTAAAAAACTATGAATAACAGTGTTAGATTGAGGGCGTGCGGCATTTTTAATGTGTGAGCGATCTCAATATTTACAAAGGTGCGTTTGTAGTTGTGAACTTGTGACGCACACTACTTTAAATGTGGCGACAGCGGTTCTCAAACTAATTTGCTATGATAACATAATCTCCTTGTTTCTATGATCTCAGGGCTAGGCAGACGACGATGTTTTCAAATACCATTAGGCATTATGTAATGGTATTTTGAATTGTTTGTATAGAGCTATTTCAGTAAATCTAAATATTGATGGTCTCTTTAAATGGGCAAGATGCCAGCTGGGAATAGATGCCTTTAATAGCAATTTATGATATTATAATGATCTTTGTATAATATTTAACTACATTATACAATATAAACTAGAGGGGGAATACTTTGAGTATTTATGTGACTTTCAAAAAACAGTAGAAAATTATGTAGGTACGTAATATTTCTTGGATTTATTTATATTATTGAAATCATAATTAGGTTGCTGTTATTGACATGTAAGTATATGAGAAACTATAAAACCAAGTTTACGCACTTGACCTTTGTGACCCGGATCGCTGAAAACCTGTAAACAAAAAATATTACAAGTAGGTAAATAACTTTTTATACGGTTACGTCTTTACATTGGAATGTTGGGTAAATACATTATTATAAGGTATACAGATACACAAAATCAAAATCAGTACTAAATTTTTATCCAGTTCCGATCGATCCAGCGTTGAAATCCGTAGTTTAGTGCGCGCCGGAAGTCGAAATAGTGGATCCCTAAAAAGGACACTTATTCAATTTACAATATACAAAATATAATCCATACCTTTGTCCACCACCACCACCTTTGTCGGTATATCCCATTATTTATACATAAAGGTAGTTTGGTAAACAATAGAACTGCGACTATTTGTTTGATGGGTGCACAAACGGATCTATTTGTTGTGTCGGGTACAGCGGGGCACGGGAGCCGGGCACTGCAATATTGCAATAATTTGTACCTACTCTATGCCGGCAATCGATCTCGGCAGTATATTGTATGTTTGTACATATTTATGTGACATTGGTAGCGAACTGTGATGTCGTCGTAGTATATTATCATAATGCTATGTTAATGCGGTCCTGGTGCTGTCTTTGCTACGATTATTTGTAAGACTCACAGATAGCATAATATTATCTAAAGTCAGATTCTGTGATCTATCTTTCTAGGATGTAAGAATTACCTATATTTGTCGTAGAATTTCGATGATGAAATCCACTAAAACAAATCATGACCAACTGATCTTGAATAATATTTTAATTTTAGTGGTCTTTGTCTCAGGGCGAGGTGAGTCCAATAGTGGGAGGACATGGACACAGAATGATTAAATACACTTGTGCAGATCAATATCACCCGCCTCCTAATCTATCTACTTGTTCCCTGTTACTAGGTCAGCAGATTGCTGTAACTAACTTGGTCTTAGCCAATTTGTTGGATAACTTCCTTAAGCTACCAATACCTAAGGTCCATTTCAATAGAACTTGCGAACTATTTGAACAATGTTAAGCATAGTGAATTGTCAAAATGTGATGAATTTGTGTAGAAAGTTTGTTTACATAGTTTGCAAATCGCGTAAGCAGATCGCGATAAGATATTTTCGTATAATCCGTAGATAAAAACGGATAATACAAATTGGCACACTTACTAATCCCCTAACACATTCTTAATGACAATAGCTTTAATTTTGACAATTAGACATTATACGTTGCGTCGTAAAAATAAGAATCATTGCATTTTGCTGTATTAAAAATTTTGTTAGTGATTGTAATTATTACATGTGAGTTCCGCAATAAGCTAGCGATACGCTACTATTAGAACGAAACTTGCAGTAATTTCTCAGTCGATCAGATACAGATATTAATTAGCGTCTTTTGAACTCGTGACTGCAAAACAAAACTTTGTACAATGTTTGTCTAAATTACTCATTTATAATAAGCACAAACTTGCTGAAGAATGTTTAGAACAACAATAGGCAACAATTTACCAAGATACACGTACTTTACCGAAATATGTATGTCAACGAAATAGTTGGGACTCCAGAGGAACATGGTCCGCAGTCGACCAAGGAGGTGTTATGCAAATTAATGCGTATACAAGTAAGCGTCAAGTTGGAAACTTGAACCGCTGAAGTGTACGCAAACGAGGAGAATATATTCTGTTATGGTTTTGTGTGCTTACTTCATTTTGTTGCTTAGTATCTTTAGTTTATTCCATTTTGTGGGTGGTTAGTTTAGCATTTTTGTCTTATTGGGGAGCAGTAGTAGTGGCCTCGATAAGTCGTAGATTGTGCGTTCGAACTCCAGCAGGCGCAAAATTTGTGCAATTTGTTTAATTACTACTGCTTTAAAAAAGGTGAAAAAAAAAATATCTATCGTGAGGAAACCGGCTTGATCTAGAACCGTAAATTCGAACATTATAATAATAGCGAGAAACAAAAATGGACTTAGTTCAATGTTGTGCTATTGCAATAAAATGAAGCATTGCGAGCCCTGCTTTGCTGAGTCCAGAACTTTTTTTTTTTTGTTTGAGGATGGGAAATCATCAAATGACCCCTCCCGCTCTGGGCGGAGCGGAAGGGAGTGTCAGACTCTCACTGACTTAAACCCACCCGTGTTCCTTCCTTAGCCCTTTATGTTCCGGGTCAGCGGTATCCCATTTGGACAATCCCGCTTTCCCGGCATGACTCCAGACCTATCACCCTATTTCTTTATGTAGGGTGGTACTAACTAACAGGGTGGTAGTAACTAACCAAATATTCTATTTATTGGGTATGTACAAAATGTAACAAAATGTTGTACATGCCCATTGCCCAATAAATAAAATATTTGGACAGCAGTCTTTAAAAAGAAAAATCCTTAATGTAAGAGAAAACGCGACTTCCCAACCTCAAGGCACTCATAATATAATACACTGTAACTTCTTTTTACAACATCTACGACCAGAACAACATCTTTCCAAGCCATATCGCCCAGAATCCTGATAAATATTCATCAAGTAATTAAACACCTTAAAAATTCAATTTAACTTTATGTTCCTAGCACTTTTCCTTACCTCACCTGCGCGCCACAAAGGGCCATCAAAATAAAGACGGACGCCATTTTATTGCTACCATTCATCAGTTTTGAGCTGTTCTTAATACGCCAAAATGTTCGCCCGTCCATGGAATACTGAAGCTTACTTTGTTTGGCTGAATTTGTGGTACAATTGTATTGAAGCACTTTATACAGCGCCTAAAGGTGCAATTCGGACACCGGATATGTTTGTTAAGGACCAATAGAATCGCTTCATTTATCTAGCCTCGCTAAGCGCAGCTCCTGTGGAAACAGCTTAGCCGAACGAGGTTTTTGTAGATACAAACAAGCGAGGGATGAGTGCGAGGGATGTGTGCCAGGGATGTGTGCGAGAGATGTGTGCTAGGGATGTCTGCTAGGGATGGACGCGAGCGAGAAACTGCTAGCAGTCGCTAGATGGTGTTTGTTAAAGGTAGGTGTGTAGACGCTCGCATGTAAAAAGGCCCGCTACACATACTCGCACCTCTCATCTGCGCACCGTTTCATAGCCTCGCTACACATCCTTGCACCACTCAGCGGCTTAGCACATTTTTGGTGGAAACGCTCACATCGTTTTATAGCTTCGTTGCGCATCCTCGCACCGCTCAGCTACCTCGCACATCTCTGGTGGAAACGCAATCTTAGACTTGGCTGTTGGCTGTAAAACCGCTGTCGTGACTTCATTTGCATTTGTTTTACGCCAATTAATTACGTACGGCTTTGCATTGACTGTGAGGTTATTTATTTTAGAAATATTTTGAATGCAGTGTAGCTTGATAAAAAAAATGTTCCATGTCTTTTCAGTGTAGGTATAAGATTGGGTACCTACTAGAGTTGAGTCCATTTAAGTTTATTCTATGTTATTGAACATAAATGCTTGAATTGTATTCAACTGTGGAAGTATTCATGTCGCCGCAACCAATAATAGTTCCATTTTATTTGTTTTTCAATGGTAGCTCCATTGCAAGGCAAATCGAGTAGGAAATATAGAAAAACTAGATAGAATTTTCTGTCATTTTTTAACTTCAGGAATTGAACCGATGTATTAGTCTTGTTCTAACATTTTGATCCGATCAATCCGATCTGCAATAAAAAGTAGGAAGGAACATTTTAATATTCACAGAACGTTTCAGTCGCATTCTGGCCGATGTCCAAACAGGAAGCTTTTGTGGCGATCGTCCGTCGACTGAACGACAACCCACGATCGCTGTAATAATGGCCACCTGTTAGCCTTTGTATAGCCGCTGTATAACCTTTATCAAATCATACAAATGACTGCCAGAGGTACTTTGCAATGGATTGATTGTAACCTCTATAGGAGTAGGGAATTTTAGATATGGATGAAGTTTTTTGATACTAGAATAATATAATGTGCGTCTTAGTATAAAATAAGTAATTTCTGTGTGAATAAGATCATCATCGTTACTAACCCTCTCGATATACATAGGTAGATCAGGTTCTATAATAACTACTCTTGGCAGGTTGATGAATTGGCAATTACCATTTTATATCGACTGGGGGACGCATCTGTCCATATTTTATATGACACTTTTACTCTGATTGTCTTTGCGATAGTCCTCTTAATGCACGAATTCAATGAACACAACACTACGTCAAAACGTATAAATGCTCGGACTAATTGAACTTTTCTACTATTAACAAATCTATTCAGTATCACACTCAAACTTAGTAGCACTATTAATCCATTAATACAGTCCACATTGTACTAAAATTGTTGAATCATCCGCCAGACTAAATCCAGTAATGGATAGATTTATCAAATATTGTTAAAGAGTTCTTGATAGGTTTGTGCCTATTCTACGGTCTGATGGATTCGTGATAGATTTTCCGTGTGCGGCGCATAACGTAATGGGTTACAAAAGAACGAGTCGATACCCATTACGTTTCGATTTTATTGACAGAATTGGGGCCCGTTAACATGGCCACGGCATTAGATAGCGATCGATAACTGATGGAATTCATCGCACATTTTCGTGTAGGAACATTTTTAACAGTTGTTTTATCGCGAACTCTTTTGTAAGTGGAAACTTAATTGCAAGCCAGAAAATGTGGTAACAATTTTTAATTAGTGTATAGAAGATTTTTTACGTAGATGTATTCAATGGGAACACCCAAATACTCCGAAATATTTTATTCCGAATTTCGATGTTCCGATTTTCAAAAGTCCGAATTTTATAATACCTAAGAATTATAATGTCTATTATTAAAAATCACGAAATTTATTTTACCGAAAGTCGTAAATGCGATTTGTTAGTTTTCCGATTTTCATACGTCCGAAGAATCAAATGCTTGAAGGGTTCTTGGTCCGAAAAACGACTTTCCAATTTTCAATACTTCGAATAAACTACTAAAATTAGAATTCTGAATCACTTTTCCGAATTTTATTAGTTCGAATTTCAAAATTTAGTGACAGAAAGAATCGCTGCAAAACCGACTTCACGTAGTCTTGTCTGCCCTACCCTAGAGTGTAATTTAAGCCCGCGTAGGCGCGGAGGGGTGGGGCGGCCCGTGAGCTGAGGAGCAGGTGGTTTGAAGGCCCGCCGCCGCGGCTGAGGCTGGCCGGTGAAGCCGGCCAGCAAGCCGAAGCTGCGGTGGTGAGCATTAAAACCATCTGCGACAATAAGCTCGCGTGGGGGCCGCCCAATCCCCGCAGCACCGGAGCCGTGACAGAAACAATGCTTGCTGCATGTTGCATGCCTGCTTGCTTGCTGCTTGCCTGCTTGCATGCTGCATGCCTGCTTGCATGTTGCATGCCTGCTTGCATGTTGCATG
Organism: Thalpophila matura; assembly: GCA_948465475.1. Lineage (NCBI taxonomy): Eukaryota > Metazoa > Arthropoda > Insecta > Lepidoptera > Noctuidae > Thalpophila > Thalpophila matura. Next base: position 13,538,068 of record OX419182.1, on the reverse strand, counting down.
CTTGTTTGCATGCTGCATGTCTGCTTGCACGCTGCATGCCTGCTTGCATGCTGCAAATCCTCTGTATTTTACTAATTCCAGTTTTACAAGGCGTTTTTATTTCGGAATCGTTTTAATCGGTATTTTAATAATCGGAATTCGTATTTTTGATGTTTCGAATTATAATTAAGTCGGACTTTTTGTTATTCGATCTATTGAAACTCGGTATTTTGAGAATAGTAATTATAAACGTTAGGAATATTGAAATTTAGGAATTATAAAAATAGGAGTGATAAGTCGGAGTTGTTATATTCGGAATTTTGAACCATTCGATTTATGAAAATCGGTATTTTGAAATTCGTATTTGTGACTGACGGAATAAAGTTTTTCGTATTTATGTAGTGTACCCGTATTCAATACTTGCAGCTTTGTTGGCTTCATAATTAAATAATAGTGGGATATTCAAAAGATCTTAATATAACAAGATTTTTTTGAAAAAATTACATAATTTATTACAGGTAGATATTATTTATCGTAGTCCTTCTATATTATAAATAATAAACTTCTTCTATAATAAATATGTACCTGTAATAAATGAGTAAAACGAAAACTGGAATTGACTGTATAACCTGCTCTCCGAGGAATGGAGTGGTCTTAATATGTAAAAAACGGTCACCCATTCATGAATTGTCTGCGGCTAAATAGCCGTATTTAGCCCCTCTAACGAGCCTCCCAGCGATGATACAAGAATAAAAATATTCGGAATAATATCGTAACCTACGCCCACGATAAAATTTATTTCAGCCCATAAAATTTAAGTAGCTAGTCTGATTTCATCTATCTTAACTAATATTATGAAATTGTAAAAAAACCGTGTCTGTGCATTGAAGATATTCCAGAAAATACAGTCGGGATAGGATACTGGGACGTAACCATACCTAAAAATATTTTTTTTTGAAGTTTTGTCTGTTTGTGCGCGCATCACGCAAAAAGTACTGAACGGATTTTGATGTGCTTTTCACAGTTCGATAGCTTGGGGTCCAATTTAAAATTTTAGCTACGTTTCATCTAATTCCGAAGGTATGAACCAAGAGGTCAAGCTGTATAGTTTGACATCTTGGTAGTAGTAACCACCCTACACTACGGAGATCATTTTATTGTAGTCCACGCGGACGGAGTCGCGGGAAAAAGTCTAGTCGAGAACAATAATTTTAGCGAGTAGAAAGTCTAGAATCGCGAAGCAGATTCATTTGAATCTGCTTCGCGATTCTAGACTTTCCATTTCAGTTTGTTGGATCGTCCTCGATATTGTTTGCGTTATTCGTATCGTGTTGACTTACTTATTGACTCCATGCCACTCGAATCTTTCGCTTCTGTTTGCTATGTTCGATCTATACTGAGGAATTTTACATTAGAGCATTATTTTACTTTCTGTTCATGTATTATTTATTATGTTTTTGTTCTAGATTGCGAAGTGGCGGTACTTTGTATTGGGTTTTCGAGTATATTTATTTTCAGTATCTTATTGGTCTTATATTTTCTATTGTTGATAGATACAATACAAACAAAGTAGAATAACCAGGTTATGAAATGAAAAAAAAAAAAATATGACGAATTACTTTTTATTATCGTGGTTCAAATATTTTTTTAATAATACGTGGGTACCTCAATAGTGCTAATTACAAAATCTTATAGACGTTCAATGATAAAGAAACATCTTGTTGTACTTTTTACACATTAATTTCAACGCCAATAATTGTCTTGTAAAACCGTAAGCACGAAACTCCTGGGGGTTGATTCTCACGGGTTCGATATTGATATCGAATTCGATATATATTGCAACAACTCGATTTTATCGAATCGAATTATCGAATTCGATATCAAAATATTACCCGCGAGAATCACCCCCCTGGGCTATCATATGCCTAGTACATAATAACCCCACTTAGCCACTTGGCCAGCGTTTAGCCTTGTCGTGAGGGCAAGACGGGCAGAATTTTGCAAATATCCAAGTGCCCGGTGCAGTCCAGTGGCCTAGATATGCGGAATGTTTGGGATAATGTTGCCATGACGATGGACGTCAGTTCTACTGTATCGGTGCATTTGCATTTATTTAGGTCGACTATTCTAATTAGGGTGGGCGAAACTGCATGGATTAGATAATAAGAACTATTATTATGTAAGTGCACCTATTATGATTGTAAGGGTTAAGTTTTATGCCTTTTTTTGTATTTTTGTGCTTTATCTTTTATGTTTTTTTTAAGATTTTTAAAAAGTTTTTCCTGCTTCTTAAATATAATATACTATCATATTATTTTTTCACTTTCCCTGGCAAAGGTTCAAAAAATGTCTTTGAACGAATAAGTTCCTCATTAATATTTTATATTTTTCATTTGCATACTTACTGAAAGGGCAATAAAAGTCAACCTTTTTCTTTTACCTGGTTAAGTGCTCCGTACATATTGGTTGAACGGTCTATTGATAAGTGATTGGGTATCAAATAACCAATTGGTTAATGGAGCCCCTTAATTTATTCGCGAAGCTTACCGGCAATAGATTGTTCAAAGCAATTGATTAATTGCTGTCTAATTTATCTTGCAGTGGCCTCCTACAGTTGAAAAGCTTATAAATTATGACTTCAAGCTCATAATAGTCGTAAATCACGGACTGATAAACGAAGTTTGGTGTATTTCGTAGGCTTGAAATGGAAAGGCATGTTAGTTGTTTATTTTTTATGTCTGGCTATGGGTACCTACCTGGTTGTGTGGTCCCAGTGCTGAAGGAATTTTGAATAAGTAAGCTTCACATTATATGACACGGACTTTCGTAATTCAGACATAGGCTTCTTACAAATGCTATGAAATGCTGAAATGTTATTATATATTTATGAGATTTCAAAACCAAATGATGCGGGCGGGATTTGAACCGCTGCCTGTACCTGGCTACGCCCACGCCTCAGAGATTAAATTATCGCCAATATTTCTACGCACTACCTAGGTTTTTCTAGGCATTTTTAGTATTTGTGGTTATACTGAAAATGCTGGAAATGGCTGGCGTTCCATATTTTTTTTCAGACTAGTTGCCTCTAACCCCTGTGGCTTCCGAATATCTGGTGCATCGATTAATCATGAGAAATTGGCGACTGAAGTATTCGTTGCCGATAAGCTATCCCTTCGTTACTAAGTGGTACCATTTATACACAGCCGTAAAGTTTTCAGTTTACAGTTTCAGTCTTAATAATTAAATCGGCGTGCTGTTCAGACGCGTATTTTTTTTCGTTTTAGAATTTACTTTGAACCAAGCGTTTCGTCTGTCCATAAAATGCTCGCGGGCACATTTTGCGCAACGTGCTCAATATAGCTCAGCGTTGTAACATTTCCTTTGAATCGTTCGTATTTTGTGAATCTAAAAAATGCCAGTCAGTATATTTGGAAGAATGGTCGCAATGCAATTGTGCTATACTCGACTTATGCATGATTTAACTGTTTTGTTTGTGATGTGGAAGCCATTAATTGGAATCCTCCAAGACTATAGAAAACTAGCACTTTGCCCGCGACTTCGTCCGTGTGATTCTCAAGAATTCTGCATTTTTTCGGGATAAAAAGTAGAATTCACTCAGGGATAATGTATCTTACTATTATTAGTGAAATAATTTGAAGGACCGGATCAGTAGTTCTGAATTTAAATCGGTCCAGTTTTGGAGGAGGCAACAGATGAATATACGAAATTATGATTTTGTCTATTACAAGCTTTAATTTAGTTTCATCTGTCGCGTTGTCTGTGGGTAATCAAATGTTACATGTTAAATTTGACCCACTTCCCGGTGTTCGATTGACCTGAAATTTTGTATGTATATGTGAATCGCATGACAATGCAATATAATGATGTCAAAGAGCTGGTCTGATGATGGAGCCGGAAGGTGGCCATAGGAACTCTATAACGAAACGACGCAACCCCATCGAGTTTGGACTTGTTTCATTTGTCTGCACGAGTACTCTAGTTTTAGATGATGTCCAGGGTCTCATGATGGAGTTGGGAAACGGTCATTGTAAAAGCTTGTATTGAAAAATTTATTTTCAACATAGAACTTGTTTTATTTGTGTACTTACTTGTAATCAGACCGAGATGCAGTAAGTTGTCTCTCTTGCGCTCTTTTTGATCGATCGAACGAAACAGTGCGACAGCCATAGATTTCTGTTAAAACCTATTTTCTTTTATTATTAGGAAAAGGTTTGCCCCCATGGGACTTTTAACATAGCTGGTAACCTATGGGTTTACTATAAATCTGTGTATTAATTTTATTTTAATTTTTGTTTAGTAATTTCGTAGGTACATTATGCAGAACACCAAATATCACTTTTAGAGCAGGAAACGAACTTCCCAAACAATATTATCACAACATTTTCAGCCTCTCAGACTGAATTATAGCTACATAACAATCTGAAATAGTGCGAAATCTCCGTAACAAGGATATAGGGTGTTTCCATTTCCTCATACATTTCGCCTATTGTCGTTCACAACAATGGTTCATTAATGTTAACACGGGTTGATATAGGTGCTGCCGTCTGCTTAATTAAATATATCCTACATTGTTATTTCACGTTAGAAGATCGTAAGTCATATTATTTGATTCTGGTTTTAATTGATTTACTTGTTTTCTTAATAGCTAGCTAACATTAATTCTCACTAGTGTTTTAAGTACCTATAACTCAAATTTTTAGACACGTCATATTCAGTAAGCTGACAAGATATTATGTGGTGGATTTTGTCGATTTTTATTTGAGGTATTAGATCAAAGCATTGACACTTGTCTTACTTACAAGGACGGACAAATATATATTTCCTAGATCCTAGATCCATAGTAGGTAAATAATGTTTTACTGTAGACTGTATGTACTAGACCGACCAAAGTAATCTTTCATCGATTTACTTTCCTATAAACAAGTCTTGTTCGGGATCTAATTCTCTTATTCATTCCTCAGGGGGATTTTCTCCACGAGCAACACCATCTACTTATGTATTAATAACATCATATGTTCTGTGATAACCAATCTGGCTACTTGTTGCTTTTATGGCAATATTGCCCTCGAGGCTTGTGGGGAGCAGTATATTGAAAGGTATTAGGTATTTATGGTGTAATAATAGAATGAATGAAAACGTTATGGTGACTCCGGAGCTCTTGTCCTTATATCTTTAGTTGTTTCTTGATTGATAAATACATTCTTCATTTAAAGAAAATAGAACGATTTTATCCTAATGGAGGACTTTAGATCAAAGTTGTTCTATTTTCTTCAGTCTTCATATCAAATGATTTGTTAGTTTAGATATCTAGTGAGATTGCGCTGAGGCGAGGATTCTTTTTTAAATTACTTAGTTACGTATTGTCATTTAGGTACACGTAGGTAACTGAAAGATGATATGACTGACTCTAAGTTAAAACCTGGGTACCACAGGTACCACTGACTTATGATGTAACACATCGCACGGAACTGGAACCCTGCATAAAATGTAATAAATTGACACCCAATGTGTCAATGTAGGTATATTTATATTTTTTTGTTTTGCTTATGAAGTAGTAGGTATTTGCTCTGCCGTGGGAGTTCCACGTTTTTATACCATGTTTAGCTTTCAATGGTTCGAAGCGTCTTCAGTTTCAACCAGTGAAAGTGCTAAAGTTGAATTTCAATTGCCATCTAAAAACTTCGATTCTGTATGTAGGCCATAAGGAAATAAAGCCTGTTCAAATAACGGTACCTTAAAGCTTTTTTTAACAACCCCCCTCCCTCCACAACCCCAGAACAATCAGTATAACTTCATAAAAGAAGGGTACAAACTGTCTTAGAGTTACGGTCCTTTTACAGTACTGTTAGAAAGAAAAGTTTGCACAAAAGATCTTTGCCCGTTCAAAATTGAAGTTCTATCTAACAAGTAGAGAAACGCCCGGGGCCCGTAAAAGGTTTATCTCGTTATGGTGTGACGTAAAAACGTTTTAGCAGAATTAAAAATGTTTTCTTGGTCGATATTGTTTGGTATCTCATTTTTTTTGAGAATTTTAATGACGTCTTTCATAAGAACAGGAATACGGCTTCGTATTTAAAGTTAATACTTGTATTAATAAAATAAAAATAGCAATCTAATCAATAACTTTGGTATCAAAAATTGTTTGTTTAATTATCAAGCAATTAGGAATTATTTAAAATCTAAGTTTAATTGTTTTATGGTTGGTCTACATATTAAAAGTACAGCATGATCCTCAGAGTATAGCCAACATCTTGAAACATGACCTTGACTGCGCCGTAGTCGATTTTTCGTTTTAACGTAAGTGCACAAACTTTCCCACACTACGCCACTTTTTGCACAAGATGTTTGCCGGTTTCCGTACATTTTTACAACCTTAAATCCTATCCTACTAATATTATAAACGCGAATGTTTGTGAGGATGTATGGATGTTTGTTACTCTTTCACGCAAAAACTACTAAACGGATTTTGATAAAACTTTACAGTACCTACCTAATATAGCTTAAACATCAGATAACACATAAGCTACCTTGTGTCCCGAAAAACGCGTGTGAAGTCGCGGGAAAAAGCTAGTATATAATAAATGCAAAATGAGTGAATTTCCACTAAAGTTAACATTAACTAAGACACCAGCTTTGTTCAGAGAACAGGAATAAATAGAATTACCAGACAAACAGAGATGCATCGAGCTCTAATCCTCAAGAGGGAACGGGGCCTGCGAGGAATTTGAAAAATAGGTATTTGAAGAAACTATTGCCTTCGCGCTGCGCCCGAACAACCGCCGTAGTGTGTGATAGGGACAGCTGCAGCTCAGACCGATTACATCACAAAAAAAATTACGAGATTGACGTTTCGTATTCCCCCTTTTTCTCCTCGAAAACTGAGCCGACGCAATTTTATTTCTTTTATTTATTTAAAAAAAGAGTATGCTTAGGTTCCTATCATATTCTTTTATGTTAAAAACTTTTCTAAATTGTCTGGTAGTCCTCTAATCACGGCGGTAAAAATAGTTCATTTTTTGTATTTTTTGGAGGGTCATATTTTCTTTCCTAATTAGTTGCTGAAAAAAAGAAAATGACAGGGACATGTATACAGCAGACCTTGATTTTATGAAACAAAAAAAAATACTCTAGAGCCATTATTCAGGAAGAAAAAAGGGGAATACGTTTGTATGGAGAATCTCACGCCCTGTTCCCTCTGTGGATTCTGTAAATTCCTGCACAAAATGTAAGCATTATTATACGTCTTCTTTTTATCAGTCGAGTGAAACATTTTCTTTATTTTTTTACTAGACAAGAATTTAATAATAAGCTCAGAGCCAAGGCAGCTTACACTGAAAAAAATAATTTCCAATTGTGTGCATTTTTTGCACAGTTAAAATTGACACAGTGGTAACAACGTATTTTCAGTAATATTATTTTACTTCGTAGGCGCAACTGAATAAAACAGTTTGAGGCACACAGTTACAGGAATGTAAGGTCATTAATAAAAAAACCGGCCAAGTGCGAGTCGTACTCGCGCACCGAGGGTTCCGTATCACTTTTGGACGTATAAAGTGAAAAAATCCGCACCGCATAACTAAGTTTGTTTGTGAAGGAATTTTGATGATTTTGAAAAAAACTGTACTAGTTAGGAATATCGTTTTATTTTTGGTGCCATATTTGGGTCAATTCCTATCAACTCTATTTATTTCAGATTTTTCGCCACGCAAACTTCGGAGATAAGGATAAGGGAATGGTATTTTTTTGGACATTTTTCATCATATGTCGAAAACTGTGAGACATAAAATAAAATAAAAATATATTTTGAAATGTACAGATCAAGCCCTTTCATATCATATGTCATTTGACCTAGTAACCCCACTTTAAAATTTCGGACCCCCACTCCGGCCCCTTTTGCAATGAAAATAAAAATATTTTTGGACTTTTTTCATTTGCAATAAAGTTGAACAAGCATTCTTTATAACTGTTCAAAATTTCAAGTCGGTAGCATAAGTAGTTGCTGAAATAAGCAGGTGTGACAGACAGACAGACAGACGAAGTCGCACCGTAAGGGTTCCTTTTTTACCATTTTGGTACGGAACCCTAAAAGTAATTTTAATAAGATTGTCAGTACATAACGATTGAACATCAGTTTGGATAAAACGGTACATCATGATATGTTTCTGATGTTGGCTCCATTTAACTCTTAAAGAAACTTTAAACAGTAACTTTTAACGAAAATCGGGTTACTTTTACAGATTTTTTTTCAGTGATTCTTATCTATTGATTCTAGTGGTAGTAAGCGTAGCTGCCAAATTTGAGAGCGTGGTTAGATTATCAGGTAAAGTAAATTAATTGTTTTTGGGCTAATCAATTAGGTATATTATACCTCAGATCATAGAAACAAGGAGATGTGCCAAGGCGCTATCGAGCTTGATGCCTGATCTTGAGCAAATTGCTCATATTAAAAACGTACGCGCTGGCGACGAACCGAACACGATCGATGGTATAAATACAGTGTTTTAGTTTAGTGCTAGTGTTGAGTGACGATTAACAGTGTTGAGTGAGTGAGTGAGTGATTGAGGATGTGCGGAATGTTCAATTATGCGCGTAATTGTGTCGAAAAATGTACTAAAAGTGGCATCAGTTGTTCCCGTACTAATTTGCTATGATGGCATATCTCCTTGTTTCTATGATCTGAGTATTATACCCATTAAATTAGTTGAGTATCACAGTTTGAGTCATATGAACACCATTGGTGTTTAATCGGAGATCTGAATTCAAAGAAGCATGATGATTTTAAAAGGGGTCGCTTCTGTCTAATTTAGTGTTTGTGAATTATGCAATAAAAATACAAAAAAAATAATAGCGCTTCTCTTTCATTGCAGTATTTTCAACATAGAAAGTATTGCTAATAGAAATGTCAGTTTCGCAATTCGCATTCTGTAAATATTTGAATCAAACAGTAGTCTAGGTAACCCATCTATACTTATAATAAGAATGTAAATTCCGCGTGTCTGTACATTGCATATATTTGCAAAAAAATAATAGGGGGGACTAAGAATGAGTAATGAAGTAAATTTCTATCATTTTTAGAATTAATGTCTGTCTGTTTGTCTGTCGGTTTGTCTGTCTGTTTGTCTGTGTGTTTGAACACGCATCAAATCAATACTACTGAATTGATTTTGAGGAATTAGAAAGAAATGTATAGGCAGTACCTTGAGGTAACATTTAGTCTTTGTTTCATTGAAATCGGTCCACTATATCAAAAGTTATCACAAAAAGTCTACCATCAGAACTAACTTTGATAACATGTGAATTAAGCCACACATGTATTTGTTCAATCCAATCACCGTACATCCGTATCGCCGACGCGTATCATATGTTAGGTAATTATTATTACTTTTAAATCATAAAACCACTGAATTCTATCATTAAAATATGATCATAAAACACAATCGTTTTGCAAATGACGTAAGATTGTCTAAATTGTTGTTATCATTGTTGCAGCAGAGACCGATCATTAATCTATGCATTGTTGTAAACAAGAAGTTTATAATAAAATATATAAGTTTTTGGTGTAAATTAATGTAACCTCCTTGATTCCAAATTAAGAAAATAGTAACATCTCAGAGCATATAGCCCTGGAAACGGTACCAATAGCGGTGTATCACCGGATAACATTTTCTATCATTTTTTGCAGGGGGCGAATTGAAGACGTATACACTACGAAAATTTGACAATTACGCACAGATACAGGCTTACAGATTGTACTTAAATAAAGCCATGTTGGTGCATAATTTATACTTACACTAGCTGTTCCTCGCGGTTTCAACCCTATCCTTATAACTCTGTCTGTCTGTCTGTCTGTCTGTCTGTGTGTTACGCAATCACGCCTAAAATACTGAACCGATTCAAATGAAATTCGGTACAGAGATAGTCTGGAGCCTGAGAAAGGACATAGGCTACTTTTTAATGCGAAAAAAGGGCTGTAAAGGGTTGAAATAGGGCATGAAAGTTTGTGTGGAAATTACGTTATTTTTAAAGCGCGAAGCCCGGGCGGGTCAGCTAGTATAAACTAAAACCTCAGGTCAATCTTAGCATACCTATTCCAGTAGCTAAACCACTCGGGTGAATTAAACTTGAGTAACAACTCACCTAGTAAGGTTAAGTAATAACTGGTGATGTAACGGCTTTGACCTTTCTCGCTGCACTGAAATGGAAGTTAGTCAACGTGGTGTTGTTTGTTCTGGAAGCTTCTGATTTATTACTTTTTACCCGACTGCCCCAGAAAAAGGCATATAAATAAAAAAGATTATGAATGTTTTGTTATGTTAAGGGCCGTAGAAAATAGTTCGGCTGTCCGAATCTAACGCGGTCCACCATTTGGTGACCCCTGGTCTAGATAAACTACATATAAGTAGGTAGTCTACAACATAATTTTTAGTATAAACAAAACTTAAAAGTAGTTTTCTCAGAATCAGCAGTCATCAATTCATTATTTCTTGAGAAAATATTCCATGATTTAAAAGCAGCTGGAATAATATATTCTTTAATATTTTTCTTTAAAAAATAAACAAAAACATTGCCCCACACTAATATTTCTCCAATAGGTCTCCAATAGTTCTCCAATAGTTCTGCAATGTTGGTGCATTTTCAAACACAACTTTCTAATACACAAACACTCAGACCAGAAACAAATCTCTGCTTCGTGCGGGAATCGAACCCACGACATGTCGCGCATCAGTCAATTTCTCACTAACCGAGCCGTCATAAATATAGGTATACGTATACCTAACTATGTTCAATATTATGTTTTAGAATTTGGGCCATCATCTTTATGCCAAATTATGATTTCTCGTAATTAGAGCCAAGTAGTAGTTGGCACTAACTATCATAACTCTCCTTCGTTTGCGTTCCTAAACGTAGGTACACAAATACCTAGCATGTATCTTCTCAAGATCTTTTGAAGATTCTGGTATAAAGTGTTTTTTTTTAATTATTTTATTTTTGTATTGTTTTCTTTATTTTATTTTTATTCAAAAAAGTTTATTCTCTCTGTTAGTATGTGTCCATCATCGCATGCAATAAATCGATTTTCCTTCTTTCTTTCTATAGACAGTCAACAAAATAGTTTGGTACCTATGTAGGCAATAATAAAATAATAGAGTTAATTGCACGACACGTGTAACATCCATATTGCGAGCATAATAAAGTGTTAAACATAAAGAATACTAATGGGCGACACAAACGTTCAAGTTTCTCGTTTAATTTGCACGAGACTTAAAGCTTCAATTTGCAGTTTGTCCACATGATACTTAGTGATAGAAATAAGATATTAGTACACGTTGCATTAGCATATAGCATAATCAGCCTATCATGTTTCTCCTCTCTGTGACAGGGAGTGGGCCGTGGTCCACCACGTGGGCCCAGTGCGCGTTAGTGAACGTCACATGTCTTCGAATTTTTGATTCTAGGACACAGTTTCTACATTATAATTTCCTTTACCGTTTTTAGTGCAGTGGTAATGAAACAAATTGCACAAAATGTGCACCTGGGGGGTTTGAACCCACGATCTGCGACTTGTAAGTCCGGGCCGATACTGCTCTCTTGCTCTGCCAGAAAAAAAAAAATTGTATACACATTTTTGTATTTAATTGATTTACATCAAATTAGTCCAAAGTGAAAATGGTACCTATGTAATATTTTTTTGTAAAATAAATTGATTACGACATCAGCAGCGTTTTACGCTGATGGCAAAACAATAGCCACCTAAACATTGATGTCATTAAAAAAACATGGTCAGCGAAAATGACCTCCCAAGCATCGCATTTTCCGGTCAATCGAACTTAAATCCCGCCCACACTGTTTAATGTGCAGTAGTTACACAAGGGCGTAAAACCGCCTAAAATATCGTTTATACCTCCACCGCTGATTTTCCATTACATTTACGACGTATGTACATGGGCCATGGGGCTCGCGGGTGCGAAACGCCGAAAAAGGTTTTAAAAGTTAAACTGGTTCTGTTTTAATCGAATTCCCGGCGGTCGAGGGCCGCTGTCACGGATCAAGAAAGTAACAGATAAGCCGTTCAGGGATTTCTGAAACCCTTTTTGTGAAATGTCAAAAAATATAAGCAACGATGAATAGCATCGGTGGCTGAAAAACCTACGCGTTTGGGAAACTTTTTTTTCGAGATACGTTAATGGGTGTTTTTTCTTTAGATGTTAACTGGTAGATGGTAGGTACTGTAGGGTTCGGGCACAAAAAAACAGGTCAGCCGAGGATTCTGTACCTTCCTTGGACGTAACTATTATAAAAAACCCTGACCGCATAACTAAATTTGCTTGTGAAAGAATTTTGATGATTTTTGAAAATCTATGCTATTTAGAAATATCCTTAAATTTCTCCTGTAATATTTTATATGTTATTATCTCTCTGATAAATCATGAGGTCTAAACCTAAGCTTTGTCTTCCACTAGTTTCGAGAAGTTTTTTTTAAATTCTAAGATTAGGTACTGAAGTAATATTGTATCGGCATAACAAATATTTAAAAACACAGCCAATTATTGCTGTAATGGGTGTTTGGTAAAGAATCGAGGCAAAGGATTATTCTGACTCCACAGCCCACCTGTAAACTTCGCCCATAAATATCTCTCTACGACATCGGAAAGGCCTAACTGTAGTTCTTAAAAGAGTTCAGTTTATAATACCTCATTCATCTTACTGGCAGTAATGTAAGCCTGGTACTTGCTTGTATTATTTTGCTTTGAGGAGTTTAATAGAATTCGAAATGGATGGTTCATTAGTAGGGATCGCAAAAACATGAAAAAGAAAGACAAAACGACGAATTCTTACATTATATGCTTTAGAATAATTATGGTAATACATAATAATGTTTGACGGATGTTGATTTTTCAGTACCTACCTCAAAAAATCTAGTTTGTGTTCGCAAGAAAAACATTCACTAAGTAGGTACACCGTAGACGTCTTTGATTAGTCAATTACAAACGCCTTGTTTTGGTGTCCAAAAGAAGTTGTGATTTGACAGAAAATTAACTAATCCGACACTTTAATTGATGCTTTCTTGAAGAGTTGTGGTGAATTGAATGAATTGTCTACATCTTGCATGCAAAATTACCGCATAGTTGTGGAGTTGCGAACAACAGTCCACTACCTATACCAATATAAACAACAAACAGTCTTCTACAAAACTGGAAATAGTCTTTGATATGTCCACTTATTTAAGCCTTCGGTGAATAGCTAAATAAACGACATACAACACAAACATTTACCGCCTCCAATCGAAGTGCGTCGGCCATAACAGCTTCTGTCGATATAAAACCGATATACGATTGTACTGCCTTCAATCTCGTGTCGTTCGCGTCTCGTTCACGCCAGTCCTATTTTTGTTAGTCCAGTTTTAGGTTCAGTTCCATTGCAGCTTTGTGTTGGGAATTGATCAGGTTTTCTAGAATTCAGACTTTCGATTCACTTATTAATTGTATCTAACACGACTAATTACAGCTTACAGCTGCTGTGTAAGTGTTATTTCATTTGTCTCCCTCATCTTATATAATTTTCAGATTTTCTAAGTAGAATAAAATACACGTCGTAGTTAAAACTCAAAGTTTACTTAACATTTTGCATTCGTAAACATCTACATCTACGAAAAACGAAAATGCTTTCTGAATGTAAACTTCGTTTGGCTGCCTACTTAAAAAAAAAAACCGGACAAGTGCGAGTATGCCTCGCGCCCTAAGGGTTCCGAAATATGATCATAGATGGCGCTACTGCATACTTCCAATGGCGCCATCTATGAGCTCTACTTATGGTCCGGTGACTGACGGCGGACAACAAAGTGATCCTATAAGGGATCCGTTTTTCCTTTTGAGGTACGGAACCCTAAAAATCGTAGTAGGTACTTCATAAATGCAATACTATTCTGGTATGAACTACGTATGATACGTCACGTCTGACACACAAAATAACGAACGCTTCACGTTCAAAAATGGTAGCGCTCATCGAGATGGACAGGTGTAATTCAGTTTGGTGTCGTCACTCGTCACGTGACGGACGGACGTGACGTGACACATTCACGTTACGTATAATATCGAATTTTTCAACGTGCAGCTTTTAACAAGAGAATTTCAATGATCCGTAAAATTTTTAAGGTATTTTGGAGTTAAAACAAACATACCTGACTTGGGAGAGAAAAGGTTTCAAATTGTTTACGTAGGGACTACCTGCCGCTTATACTTATCATTATTATCGATTACTACTCTAACCCCGATATTGTGAAATCAGATATTTACGGGCCGATAGACGGACATGAAGAAACTAAAAAATAATGTAAACACAATCGGTTATTATATTATTTTAACTAGTGTTGTGACCCGCCTCAGTTTCGCGTAGGTACAAATAAAATATAATGTGGCAAGTGTAATTTAACCTACCCTAAAAAAAAACTTAAGAAATTCTCTAAGTAATGGTGTAAACAACAGACAAACGACTTTGTTTTATGCTATTAGATACTGCGCATAAGAATGTCTTCCTATATTTCTGTTTAGTTGTTTTATTCCATAACTGCGCGTCGATTAGTTGAAATTAAACCTTATACTGCTGTTTTTAAAGGTTACAAAACGCGCTCATGAATAGTGAGAACTATTACCTACTGCCTGTACCTAATACATGGCTGTGATTTCTACACCCAGCTGAGTTTGACGTCTAGATTTGAGATAGCATCGTTTCCGCTAGTGCCAACTAGGTTTTGCTGGCTCGGTTTGTAAAAAGTTCGATCGCATTGGGAATGGTATAATTCTCACTAGCGCTTTTTGGACCTGCTAAATCATTGGTAATCTATACCTACTATCTATACTAATAATATAAAGCTAAAGAGTTTGTTTGTTTGTTTGTTTGAACGCGCTAATGGCCAGATTCGTGAGAAATAGTATAAGATATTTAACAACATCACGCTACAAGCCTTAGGAGCCGAGCAACGGGGGGAGGGTGGGGGGAACCGCGGGGAACGGCTAGTATTTTATAGGTAAACTTTATTTTAATAGAACTTGCAAACTATGTAAGCAATGTCATTCTTATTAAGGCAAATTGTCAAAGATTAATTTGTATAGAAAGTTTGTTTACATAGTTCGCAAGTTCTATTGAAATTAAGTTTATATAATCTATTTTATCTCGATATATAGATAATTTTATAGATGCTGTTGATAATACTATGTTCCTTATTAAACTTTTGAATGATTACCTTACCTAAATACCCAAATCGCAAAGCCTGGTTTTTCATCTCTTAGAAGTGTAGTTTAAAATCAAACAATACTTATCTACTTATTAAATTAAATCTTCAAAAGCTGCTAATTGAGTATGTTTTGTATTTGTTATGCTTTTATCCATTTCAATTCGGCTAATTCCGCTTTATAACATAAAATACGATTACGGTATCGCACCGCCCGAGCCCTTGGTTACAAGACAAAAAGGAGTCCCGATTGCCTCTATCAAAAGCACTCAATACTCATTTAAATGAGGTTGCAAATGAATCCAGAAGGCAATTTAAAAACTGGACTTTACGGATAGAGTGCGACACTTTTATTGGTTCTCTTGACTTCCCCTGATTAACTTCCATTCTGGTATTGATAGATTTGATTTTTTTTTTGGTGTGTTTGTCTATTTTACCTACCTATATTTAGATCAAAACTTGCCTCCTGATTATTCGTAATAATTATAATTACAGTACTAAGAAAAATATCATGCGCATCGGCAAACATCGTTCATTATCGGAAATACTTTAACACTGCAGTGGCTTCAGTTCCGCCTTTTAAAACAAAAAAATATTAGATGGTTTGATTTAATCCAATTAACTAAATATAAAATAAGAAGATAGTCAATCAACATTTATTTCATACATCCCTCATCTAACGTTAAATAAAAAAAATAAACAAGCAAAATTAAAATATGTAAATAGGTACCCGTTAGAGAGAAATAATTTCATGTAAACCTTCAGAAAGCTTTTTGGGATTATGAAACGATTTTACGAAGGCTTTTGTTAAAAACGAGGGTGAAATCAATCGTGTTTCAAATATTTAGATCAATTGATTTTTCCCGTTAGTGGACCGTGACATTGTTTTGTGTACGTAAAATAAATTGGGTATGTGCCCGTGCCAGCCGGCCATTTATCAATAAAAACGTTGAGTTGTTGTCAGTTCTGAGTGTGTGTATGTACATACACTGAATGTACCACTTTGGGTAAATGAATAAGGCAGTAGAGAGAAATATATTGTTTAAACAATATTATGATTTCTCAGGGGCTTTTTGAAGCGTGTAGCAAGTGTTGAAACAAGATAGGTACCTAGTTTTTCAATGACAATATTAGTTTTTTCTATATAAAGAGGTAAAGATTCTGAAAATTATTTGACTAATAAATGCTACTTTATATCCCAAAACACAGCACCAGTTACTGTCAAGCGGTCACGCGGCAAAATCGTGGGCAAAGTGCTGTGATAAAAGGAAAAATTAGCACCATTTACCAGACAGACACAATAATAAAGCATAATATGTCATATCCTATGCAAAATTATGATCCTATGGAAATTATTTTGATACCATTATTATTGAATCTAAGAATTTAAGCCCAGCTATAATATTTACCTACTACTAAACCAAAAAAACTTTTTTAACAAAAAATAACCGACTTCAAAAAGCCACTACAAAGATAATAATAATTTTGGTTTCGGAAGTCGGTGGCTTTGGTTTTTGTTTGCTTTTTTTGCCACCGACTTCCGAAACCAAAATTATTATTTTCTTTGTAGTGGCTTTTTGAAGTCGGTTATTTTTTGTTAAAAAGTTTTTATTTTTCCCTTTTTAGTTCTTTATCTCGCGTTAGATTACTTTGACGACTTCGTTCAACAGTAAATCTTCTACGTAGTGTGTACATTTATGCATATAACTTTGTACATAGGAATGATTACCTAATGTATTATATACTAAAACCTTTCTCAAAGTATGTAGATTACGTTAGTGAAACCCCCATCCAAATCGAATCAGAAGTTTTTGAGAAAATCACGCACATACAAACATACATACATACATACATACATACGGGACGAATACAGAACCTCCTTTTTTGAAGTCGGTTAAAAAGGGCGATAAAATAATCAAAAAGTTGTGTCTAGACCCGTCGTTAACATGCGGCAACGTGATTAATAGCTGCCGCTTTGATACTAACAGGTGCTGAATACATTAGGCATACTTTAACCTGAATTTTAAAACAATGACTGTGAAGTGAAGTGTTGTTTAGGTCCGTTCACAGAAGAACTGAAGACTTCTGTAATGTAGGGCTGCTAGTATAACCAAGAGGTCAAGCTGTATCTCTGGTGTATCCCACCGGAATGAGATGAAATGTGACTTAAATTTTAAGTTGGACCCCAAGCTAAAAATTAAAAAAAATATTTTTGGGTATGGTTACGTCCCAGTAGGTAAATAAAATAAAATAAAAATAAAAGTCCCAGTAGGTAGGGTACCTACTGGGACTTTTATTTTTATTTTAATTTATCCTAATTGTTTTTTCTGGAATATCTTCAATATACAAACATGGTTTTTTTACAATTTTATAATACTTAGTAGGTATAGATATTGACATCAACATAATCAACAATGAACCTAAAATGACAAATCTATACTATTTTAATTAATATAGGACATTATTATCGACACGGGTCAATACAACAAGGTCATAAAAGTTTTAAATTATCATGAAACTCAAAACCCTAAAACTGCTGCAGTAGTACAAACTGTCCAACAAAACATATTTTCACATCATAATTTACCAACTTAATCCATCCGAAGCATGTGAAATACTCGGCGCGTATGCGAAACAACTTGAAACACTTTGTTGTACCTGTGATAAATGGATTCATAAGCAGAAAGAGTTCCGGTGGCCATGCCCCGGAAAATTGTGTAGTTGTAGCCCTATAAATCTACGAGGGTGGGGCACCAGAGAATTTATGTGGGCTAAAAATAGAAGGTGTACCTCAAGGATGCATATTTGGACCGACAAATATTAATTGTGGGAATTTGCGAGTGTGAAAGGGTTTTATTTTTGCTCTTTTACTATGTTTGTAAATTTTACTGGATAGTATGTGCATTATTTATATATATTGACAGAGAATATATATTACGTATATCCAAAGTAATTAATTACGCTGTCACTCCAAGCTGCTATCATTAGATTGAGTTGATATCATCAACCACCATTACCTTGATGGCAAAAGTATGAAGAAGGCAGAGGTTATGGTTTATTATTTATGGAGTGCAGATTATCTATTTATTGGTACAGTACTGGTATTGGTGGCGTAGGTACTTGTTGGAATTTGTTTCGGGTTAGTGGATGGATAATATTAAATGTTTCAGGTACCTAAGTATATAATCTTAGGTACCTATTATTGTAATCTGGCGTTATAAATTATACAATCATTCTAGTAATTATTACATTTAGTTATTGAGGTCTCCCTAATATAAATTATTAAATTTCGATATTGGAGAATAATAGAGTTTAGGTAGGTACCTAATTCTTCTAAACAAAAGATAATATACTTTTCAAGATCATGTAATAGGTGCTAGCTAAATAGTAGAAAAGCTATGAACAAACAATAAGAAAATATTCATCGTAATATTACGGTGAATGAACATATTCTTGGCGGAAAGACGTCTAAGCATTGTCGTCCTGGAACATTTTGATAAAACTTTATACAATTTGCACATTTTAAAAAATACAGAGAAATTAATTAAGAATTTAATTTATATAAATATTGTTTAACAAACGTGTATTTTCAATTCAAAATATGCTTACGTTAACGATACTACACGTCAAAAAAACTCATGATCGGGGTACAGTTCATCTTAATTACCTAATGTAGTGTTGATATTTATTTTTTGGTATGTTGCTTATTTACTTTGTTTATTTACTTGTGATTGTTTATTAAGTACATCTGTATATCATGCATCAATGTCATCCCCCACCTTTGTGAACCGCAAAATGATAGGCAAGGAGCCTACAGTAAAATGTTGGGCAAACATTCCGTCCCTCGTAATAACTATTATTTGCACAGACAGAAAAGCCAAATTATATTGTATATTTAATAATAAAATATGTTTGGTCGTGTATAATCTTTTATCGGTAGACGAATAGCCTACGGCTTAAAATCCAAATATCGATTCACTGCACTAACTTACAAATACTATCGGCATACGGCCTCCAGTTCACATTTGTAATCTGCTGCTGCAAAGCGGATAAAATAAGACATTTTAGTGGCTTTGACAGTTCAAAATGCTTGGAGAGAGGTGATAAACCGATGAAGTGGTTTTCAACTCTTTTCAGGCATCTTACGACTTGCAAAGCGGATTTCGAGGTTTCGCAATGTGTTGCTAAAGGAATTGTGTATAAAGGCTTTACCTTTTTATCATACTGAAATTATACTTTTATCAGATTACGGTGGGTTTCTACACCTGTGCGTTTTACACATACATGAAAAAATCAACATGGTAGATCTGTTTACGGCACACATCTATAATCTGGTGCACAATGGGGTTGAGTTATGAGAAGCTATTGCCATTGACAGTTGGCAATACTTGGAGAGAGTTGTACGTATTGTGTGGATCGAATACGTACGTATTGTGGTAGTTATCGCGACCAGGATGAGTGGTGACGCGGAAAATCTATTTAACATTCTGTAGGTTGGTGGATTTGGTAGAAAAAGTTTGAGGAAGTGGGTAGTTGGATATTGAAGATGAGAAATGGTTGTTATGAAATCAGTTTAGTCACTGACTTTCACTACAGGATGGAGTACCAGTCAAGCTTATTACGATTTGAAAACAAAAGTAGGAAATTTATTAAACTCCTGTTCATAATATTTAATAATATCAGCCCTCTTCATACGCTGTCCCATTGCTGGGCACGGGCTCCTCTCAGTATACCTAACAGGGAAAAGGCCATAGTCCACCACGCTGGCCAAGTGCGCGTTGGCAGACTTCACACACCTTCAAGAACTTTATGGAGAACTCATAGAGTAGAGGAGAGATAAAAAATAATAGGTATAGCACCAATTCGACCCCTATGTTCAATAATATATCTACGTTTTTTTTGTAAACACGAAGCTTAGGACTCTTTCAATTTAGACGTTTGGTGTCGGACTGCTGACGTGCGATAGCTGTGCGATTATCACACTGACGCAGTTCGGTACCAATCATCTTATACTTAATTATGCCTGTAAAAACATGTGATACCATTTATATTTATATTGTAGTGGATATTATAATACAGTCCGGGCAAGAAAGGCAATGGGGTCGTCAAAAGCCATTCCACGGTTGCACACGTCGGCTTCAAACCTAAAGTAAAATATGTATTAAATTAGAGAATAACCAATACTTCATATTTTAAGGGTTCGTTACTAAAGGAACTATTGAGTTCACAAAGACTGAATTTTATATTGCAATACAGCGCTGTTTGCTCCAATTTTGCTTCACGGAATCAACGAAGCGAACCAAATTAGGACTCTTCTTAGTTTCCTCAACAAACTTTGCGCACCCTTTCAAGTACAAAATGATTGGGTCGACCTTTTAACATGAATCGGCAATAACTCAATTAGCACAACCTTTAATCTGGCAAGGCGCATCCGCTGATGGTTTTCCGATTCTATTAGCCGCAAAGCGTAGGCGGCGGAGGTTTGATTAAGCGGAACGAGTGAAGGAAACGACCTATTTATTAAGAACCCAGTTACTTACACCAGGATCTTGGCATCTTTGGTTTTATGTGCGATTTCATTTTGCTCGGGATAAGATTGGAGTAAGATAGCGATTATATTTGTGAGTCTAATTTTTCCTTTTAAGTAGGTAGGTACTTACCTACATCGGCTACATCTTTTTTTAATCCCCAATGTACTAAGTAGGTATAGGACTTTTGTCCCATTAACCTATATGTCTCGACAAGCAGTTCCAAACATTAAACATGTCACACTCAAGTGTTGTGCGGGCACAACCTTATATTCACTTATATTCACTTTAACGTTTGATGCGGTGAGCAACTGACGAGTACCCGCGTGTGGGACATGATTTTTGATCGGAACTGCTTGTCTAGGGACATATGGGTCATTATTTTTTCTTTAGAATTTCTGACTGTCGAGATTTTTTATATCCTACTTATATCAGGAAAATTTTACGAGTTGGTCAATAAATGTGACTGATTAAAAAAATACGTTTTTTTTCTTAAGTAACTTTAATTTATTCAATGTCGGTTTGTAAGTTTCTTTTAACAATTTTTATTTAGGTGCGGCGCAGACGACAGACTTTTTGTGCAATCGAGTCTGCCGCGCTTTACACCGCTCGAACAATCTGTTCACTAAGATTCGCAGATTGTTCGAGCGCTGCAAAGCGCTGCAGACTCGATCGCACAAAAAGTCTGTCGTCTGCGTCGCCTCTTAGATGTACAATTACACGCCATCAATATTATTTACCTCTCTGAGCGATGCTACACAACTAGGTATACGTACTATCAGTACATCTACCTAATATTATCCTAAGTTACTGACAGAACTTTGTATGACAAACACTCATACAAAGTTCTGTCGAAGGCAACACAAGTTCTTAGTAAACTTTTTCTGTGTTAAAAGTTAGATTGGATGTATGTATGTACTATTTGTGTGTCTGACGGTAAATGTTTTATCGAATTTTGTAATCACAGGCATACACTCGGAAACTTTGTGTGTTTGAAGAAAGTCTACAACTTTTCAGACTAAAGGATGATTGTACTTAAAAACTTGGTCTTATAAAACTATTTCAACTACAGTTTTAAGAGTTGAAGTGTATACTTTTTTTCCTAAACGTACCAGGTGGATATTATAGGTACCTAATACAGAAAACTTTACCTATAGGTACTTTATAATATTATTAATGCGAAAGTATGTTTGTTAGTTTGTCCTTCTTTCACGTAACAACGGAGCAACGGTTCGCCATTTTTTTGCATAGAGATAGTTTAGTAGACTGCTCCAGATTTGAGCGAAATATCCAGCTGCCTTACCTGTCTTAGTTTCATAAACTAAGAGATATATCATTGTTTAGAATTCGATACAAAAATTGATATAATTCCATGGGAACAAAAAATACGTTCAAAATTCAATTTGAAAACTCCACTTTCATTGCTTTGTTAGTTCAATATTCATGCGTTAATTGTTGTATTATATAAAACAATGGCCTGCAAAACAATTGAAAGGCTCGCATTGCGCGCTCCCATAGAAGTTCACTTGATTGAATACGACCCTCGTCAATTTCACATCTTTGTCAGTCGAGATACAATGTTCTTTGTGGTTATACTATAAGATGTTTGCTCACTTTGATACACAATTGGGAAAAGCTTTTATGAAAGGGTTTCTTAGCGCTGAAGTGGTGGGAACCGCCAATCTTTATTTGATAGAGTGAAAACTGACGAAGAGATAACTGTAAAATCATTTTCTTTTTTCCTTATTGGGTCTGTGGGTAAGTGATATTGATAGGAAAGTATCGATTACGTCGATTCCTTTATCGTCGATTGTTTACACGTTATCATGCACGTGTTTTATGATGTTCCACGTGATCAGCTTATGAATAACGCATCAGAAAGATCTGTTTTCAAACTTTTACACCCTTACCACAAAAAAGATAAACACGTGTTAAACGCGAATGCTACCAAAAATAATACACATTTGTTTTAGGCAAGCTAGTGCTAAAACAAGTGCGGATTATTTTTGGTAGCATTCGTGTTGAACACGTGTTTATCTTTTTTGTGGTACGGCCCCTAATTTTTGTTATAACATGCATAAAGAAAGTTTGAAATGTAAGAGTTTTACTTACACTTTATTAAACCATTTATTAACAGTTTCAATATCAAATAGTTTTAACTTAAAATTGAATTTAGCCGTCTTCGAATCAGCTGAGACCAAGGAACCAGCAAAGCGCAGCGCTAGATAATTCCTAATATCAATGGATTTCCAGTCGAGGTGGCACGCCGCCGCGCCGCGCTTCGTCTCAATTTTATTCTGCAAAATCCTTCACATTAATTGCTGATGGCACTTTAAACTTTATGCACAGGAAATGTGGCTTCTTGATAGTATTAACTTTGGAACACCATCATTTAATTAAGAAAGATTATGAATTCGAAAATCACGAGGACGTAGAAATTGAAAATTGTTTCTTCATAGCTAACTTTTCTTTATTAAAAACGGTTTAACTACTCAAAATGTGCTAGCTTCTTAGCTTTACTTCCTTTTGTTAATTAAATTGTCACTATAAATATCAAAATCTTGAAAATACTGAAGTAGCTATGTTGTAATTAAAACCTTCGAAGACGCAAAGCCTAATTTAAAGTTAATTAGAGATATTCTGTAAATAGATTTGAATAAAAACGGAAATGTATAAAAGGCTCTTAAAGTCAAGACTAATTACAATCAATTTACGAGAACCCTTAAGTCTACTTCGTCTTAAACAAGTGTTAATTAAAACTGAAATCACGATTTCCTTTTATTCGCTTCTTTTATTAGGTAGATTAAGTATTCAATCTCCATATTTTTCTTAAAATACTATTTTTTTGTAAGTTTCGTATTATACTCGTATACCTATGTTGCATAGTATAGGCTTTTGCTATCATTTGCTTTCTTAAGCCGAATTGAAAGTCAAGTCTGAGCAATAAGTTCCCTCAAGTATCTTAACGGTTTAGTTATTTATAATGGAGCTCCCTAAAGGGACGAGTAAATGAGTTTGTCCCGGATAGAGTTACCTATCATACCTATGAGCTATGGAACATAATTACATATATTTATTCTGGTTCGTCTCGGAGAATGCTAAGAATTGAAATGTATAGACAAAATATTTGACTAGTTGTAAAAATGTACAACAATGTAGGTACAACCTTACAATGTAGGTATGAAAAGAAAACGATATTTTAAAAATATATAAAATTAATCGAAAAATAGAGGTGTTACACGCTTTACAAGTTTTTGGAGGGGGAAATTCTCCGTTCTTGTCGCGCAAAACTGATATCGTAGAATGAGACCAAAAAAGGTAAAGCTAAGTTACATAAGCAATTCTTTCTTGAGACTTTGTAACGGCGATTCGTGTAAACATGTTCCTATTTAATTTTAGTATCCGCACTACCTTATACATAACTTAATTTTGAACTATCTGTTTTGTGGGGCTTTCTTTAGTTTTAAGAATAGATACATAATTACATACTTACATACAATACAGAAACTACCATTGATTGTAGCGCGTGAAAACAGTACTAATACTAAGACTTCATTCCGTGGAATGGTTTTACATTACACTTATTTATTTCAAAATGCCTGCACTACTGTACCGCTATCCTGGTCTCTTCACTAGTATATTCCTATATGATATACTATGATACAGCTCGACGTCCGATTACCGTTCGTCGAGAATTTCATCGGATTACCAATTACGGCCAGTATCGTCGTCCGCTACTAACTGATACTACTACTAGGTTATACTATACCTACAATTCTACATATTGCACTCGTTAGTAGGTATATTTTATTGAATTTACTACACAATGTCATTATGTGACATTCGATGGCGTACGCAGCCGTACGCTTTTCTATAGTTTTTCATAAGATATTGAAAAAGTGTGAGATAGGTACACGGAACTTAAACATAGCTGGCGAAATGTTTCAGGGAATAAAGGCGTGATTTTGTTAAGTTATTAACTCACAAACCTATGAAACATAATATTTTTGATTAACATTTAAAGAAACAGCTCTCAGCTACGTACCGTAATATTATCAAGCTAATTGTCTTTTGTTTTTCACTTCTGTCCCCCAATAGACCTGTCTGACTTGTAAGTAATCTGTCTGGCTATTCAAACAATTAAATTCTAAATAGCAATTACATAGATTTCATTTAAACTAACTGCTTGACGTTAAGTCGCTATAATCCTATCTCGCCAAGTAGACGACAATGAAGAAATAAGCGGGTTGATTAAAATTTTAATCTTTTGATCTTACTTAGTTTATAGAAAAAAATAATATAAGTTTTAATATTTGCTTTTAAATTATGACACGTTCAAGTTTATCTTTAAATTTTAATTTGACTTGAAGGCGTGATCAAGTAAACTTGTATGAAAAAATATTTAACCACACTACTTCGGCTATTTGTGGAATAAGCAAAGTTTGTTGAGGAATAACCAAAGTTTGACAAGACTTAACTCAAGGTTTTGGTTACATATTACATAAAGTTATGTGGCCACTTTTTATGTTAAAGGTTGACAAAAGTTTGATTATGTATAACTACATTTTTTTTCAGTGTGGCTGTGTGTGGGCAAATGACAATGTACATGTCCATGAGAGGGGAACATAAGGGAACCTCAAATTGGAACTAGCCTCAAGCTTCATGGATATTATGAACAACTTATGAACTTCAACTAACTGATTAACACACTAAACCGCAGCGCTGCTTGACAATTTTATTCAAAAGTAGGTACCAGGAAATGGTCTTATTGAAACAAATTCTTGGATTTTTGTTGTAAACCCTATTTTTTTTCGTCTGTATAACAGTTATAAACTGCCGCATCGCAGTTTTCTAAACACAGAATGTTCACGTTTTTAATATTATACGCTTGTGTTGGTTTACGTTGAGATGGTAGATGGTATACATGACTCCCGACTTTTCCCTTAGGGATGTAGGATACGAAGTTATTGCATTATATGGATGGTGATGTAACCTGTTCATAATAGAACTATACTTCGAACATGTAGTTTAAGTTCAGGTTCTGTGGGACTGGCGAGCGTTGCTTTGTGATAAACTAGTGTTACAAAGGATCTGCCTGTACACAATACCTACCATTAAGTTCAAGCCTGTTTTTGATGTCTTAGGTGTCTACTTCTCGCGTGGTTTGAGCTTTTGATACACGTATTATTATTCTTGTAAGGGGAGAACTGGTTTTGAGGTTCTGACTGACTCGTTTGTCTAGCAAGCGTGACTGCTGAGCGCTGCGTCCTGGGTTTGAACCCCTTCTGGCAATGTGTCTGGTTTTTATGTAATTCTTAGTAGCTGCCTGTAACCTTAATTTTGTACCCGTTAATGGTAACAGGTTCGTCTCATTACATTGAACTTATAACATAACCGACGAAATGTGGGTGTATTTTACAAGTCTGCCTATCCTTTTAGAGAATACATGCATGATATTATGTTATAAAATCTTGATAGCTGTCCGGAATCTTACATATAAATAGGTTCGTTCGCTAACGAGCAAATTTTGCGTGGTGTATGGTGTTGTAATAAAAATCACCCTAGCTCCTTAAAGAATAA
Organism: Thalpophila matura; assembly: GCA_948465475.1. Classification (NCBI taxonomy): domain Eukaryota; kingdom Metazoa; phylum Arthropoda; class Insecta; order Lepidoptera; family Noctuidae; genus Thalpophila; species Thalpophila matura. Next base: position 13,511,731 of record OX419182.1, on the reverse strand, counting down.
GCGTGAAGTTAACATAACAAAACATCCCAAATAATCGCAATTCTTAGCAGGTCCAGCGCAACAATCATTAAACAAATGGCAGTCACAACTCACAGAAACAATTAGTGAAATTGAGCGAGAAAGAGCATTGTTTTTTAAGTCTATTAATATTAGTCTTCGCCGGACGAAATAAACCAATATTGTGGTGGACACGGGGTAGAACAATAGCTCTCTGTCACTGCGACGGAGACAAATAGACCCCCGGAGGGGAAATTACCGTGATCTGGAGCAAACCATTGCCAATAAATTCCTTTTTAAAACCACTGAGCTGTTTGTGACCTTTAATTTTTAAAGGGTAGACTGACCTAAGACCGAAGACATTTACGATACTTATGTTCAGGTAAATGGATTAGAAAATAAGTAATTTGAACTCTTGTGAAGTGGCTTTTTTATTTTGTTTCTTTTGAGTGGACATTAGGTTTCTAGTAGATTTGAACTGGAAACCGATGGGTGCGAGAAGCACAGGACCGGTCGGTCACGCAACGCTTGAACTCTTCCAAGCGTTGCGTGACCAACCGTGGTCGTGAAAGACGTCGACTGTTAGCGTAGGCCTCTGCCTACGTCCAACAGTTGACGTCTTTCGACTAAAATGATGATGATGATTACTAGTTCCTCATGATAAAAAAAGTATCACCCACAAAACCACTGGCTGCATTTTCTGTAGTATATTTATATACATACTTTTAGATACTTTAAAGAGAAAAAAGTTTTCTAAAGTGATCTATGCTTCTTTCTTTAGTGTCAAGGAGGTGTTAACACTATGTAAATATTTTTTATCATCGTGCCTTTAGATGAATAAAGAATAATATAGTGTTATAGGTAACTGGCTATTCGACACATGAATGACCTTTAAGAAAAGATTCGGTGATATTTTTAGAAGCTGCTCACAGAATCGATACTCGAGTGTTAAATTCTATCTCCATTGATAAGTACCTCAGTCACGAGTATTCGATTCCAACGATAAAAAAATATACGCGTCAGAACATGATTGTACTGACATTGTTATTCTATGTTTGTTATTTCGTGTTGATGGTTTCATATCCATTGAATATCATCCATGCGAAAAATATTGTTTCGAATTTTGTATTCAAAAAATGTTCGTAGTATGTGCGTTATTTTTGAACATGGCCAAACATTTCGTAACACAACATTCCCTCTGATTCCCATTACGAGTTTGATATTCATTTTCCATTAAAATGATCACGTACTTGTTCGATTTCACACGTATTCTGCTTATAGAGTGTATTCTAAATTATACATGTTGTGATTCACAAGCTTTTCACACATATGATATAATTATTTTCATAACATACAGGTAGGTACTTACTCGTTTGTTTATCTACTTCTCTCCCGTAATTACACCTTTGCACATAAGCTTCCTAGCTTCCTAGCTTCATAAGCTTCCTAGGTTTCCTCGGATTCATTAGTGTGCATAAAATGCTTGTGTTGCCACTCGCATAACCAACTTCCATGCAGGTGGGCCGGTGTACATATTTGTGCGATATTGCCTTGCATCCAGGGTTGCCATACTTTGCTATTTGTAATCTCAGATCAAGAAAGTAGGGAAGACAGAGTACCGCGAACAACAAAAGTGAAGCCGATAATTGCCTATGAATAAAACTTACAATTAATTTGATAACGGTTACACTTGCAACTACAGTCCGCACGATCTTACTTGGCCGGGCAGAAGTTAGACACGAGTGACTGCTGATTAATTGCTAATTAGGTATCTCTTACTACAGGGATCAAGAAATAACTGAAAAAAGTATGTTTTGGTGAAACAACAAAGTTTATTTTCCACTTTTAAGCCCCTGTGCACCCTCTTTACGCACTTCGTGTATTAGGCCGGCCACAGACATTACTGAATTTAAGAGACGGAATCCAGAATCGGAAATCAAAACGTTCAGAATCCCATATATTATAATCATTGAACGTCACACACAGTCTGATTTTTCCGGTTAAGATTTTCTATCATTTTGGTTTGCGAATCTGGATTCCGTCTCATTATTCAGTAATGTCTGTGGCCGGCCTTAATTTCGGGCACCCGTGTGCCCAGCTGTCGCGCGGAACAAACCCTTCCGCACCCTCCTCTCGCACTCCTCGTGTGATCGAGCACCCGTGCGCCCGGCTATTGCGCGTTAACTGTTTTCTTAAAGCCTGCAATACATGTTGGCCGAGCGTTGCCGAGTGCGGGCCAATACCAACATGTTGACGGTATTTTGCTGATTTGCATTGTCTTGCTATCGCTCGGTGTCACTTGCCTAGTTGGTTGAGTATAGACAAGCGCCAACGAGTATAGACCTCATTTGACGTAGCTTGCCACAATTGGCAGTCGCTCGCGATCACTTGCCTCACTTCGGAGCGGTGCCGTGTCGGTTTTTCTGCACAAATGAAAGGCGCTCGCGCGCGCTCGGACAATAGTGTTCACATGTTTGTCCGCGCGCTATTATGCGGTTGACGTCAAACTTGCCGAACGTCTAGACAGTAGCGCTTGCCTTATGTCAATTTGTCTAGGCTCGCGTTGGTCTAAGCTCGGCCAACATGTATTGCAGGCTTAACAACTGTACATGCGCGAATGTCTCCGTGAGCCAACTTCAGCTAGGCCAAGTTATTTCATGTGGACTGTTTAGTGTTTACTTCTATACCTACGCGTACACTGCGCACTAGGCTACGACTGTACGCTACTCGAATTGACCTTTACTCTCACATTGTTTCAACAATGTGTGTGTTTGGGAGGAACTGTGGTATTTCGGGTTGACAAAATATATTTTCGAATAATTTCCACATAAAGCTAGATTCACATAATGTATGTTCAGCCCAGCGAATTGGAATTGAACTAAACAACTTAGGTGTTTTTATTTCTTAAGGGGAACTACTCACAAAATATTTTAATCAGATAAGCTAGTCTAAAATAAATATATTTCAGAACGTTCCTGACTATATTCACCTCTATGAGATGTTTACCCGTCGGGTCAAATATTCAGCACAGCACAGGTTGAGCTCCCTTTGAACGCATGTAAAAAGCCTACAATATGTGGTTTTGGGCTTCGGTTCTGACTATAGCAAACAGACCATATTGACAGACTAGCTCATCCTGTCTGTACGCCGCCTAATGAGAAACGTGCGTGGGCCGATATTAAATTACATCCATCGGATATGCCACAAAGCTAACGTCCATGATACAAATATTATTATACTAAACCAAAATGGCCAAACGGTACCTAAGTGGTATTTCAAAATTTCTCCAATAATTAACGTGCCACGTGACTGATGTTCAGAAGACCGTCAGTCCAAATAATGATCTATCTATAGGTATAAACATTGTCAGTCAGTATTTAATAGTGGCAATTGGACTGACTAAAGTAAGTTATGATGACATTTACCCAATCAGCAAAGTATTCAAGCTTATGGTCTTATCTTACAGAGCATAAGCATTAATCAATTTCTAATTCTCCTACTGCTGGGGCACATGCTTCCTCTTTGTGAGAGGGAGTGGGCTGTAGTCCACCACGCGGGCCCAGTGCCGGTTGGTAGAGACATGTCTTCGAGTTTTTGGTTCTAGGACATTGGCGTTTTTAGAGCAATGTTGATGAAACAAATTGTACAAAATATGCACCTACCGGGGTTCAAACCCACGTAACTTTTAGTTCGGGGCAGCTACTACTAGATCTTACCTACATCATCTTATAAAAAAGAAAAATAAATAAAATATTTTATAATATCAGACATCTGATAACCCTATAAAATTATGATGGCATTCGGCTACGAACAGTCTCCGCCAACTACGTGTAAAAATGGTTTAAGCATTTCTACCGACCGACAACTTTTACGTACTCGAGATAAATGTGTTTCCGTTATCGTTTCCTCATCCGGGATGCGCATGCGGACACAAAGCAATCACATGTAGATTGTAATACCTTTTCATAGAATATTGCTTACGAATTGGGTTTTTGTGTACTGATAATGTAATTTGGACACAGCTGCATTGAATTTGATTTGGGCTTCGTTTTATTTTGGGATTTGGGTTTTGTAATATATGTTGAGTTAATGAAAAACCGGCCAAGTGCGAGTCGTACTCGCGCACCGAGGGTTCCTTATCGGTTTTGGACGTATAAAGTGAAAAAAACCGGACCGCATAACTAAGTTTGTTTGTGAAGGAATTTTGATGATTTTGAAAAAACTGTACTAGTTAGGAACATCGTTTTATTTTTGGTGTAATATTTGGGTCAATTCCTATCAACTCTAATTATTTCAGATTTTTCGCTCCGCAAACTTCGGAGATGAGGCGAATGGTATTTTTTTAGACATTTTTCATTATATGTCGAAAACTGTGAAACATAAAATAAAATAAAAATATGTTTTTTAAGCCCTTTCATATGATATGTCACTTGACCTAGTAACCCCACTTTGAAATTTCGGACCCCCACTCCAGCCCCTTTTGCAATGAAAATAAAAACATTTTTTGACTTTTTTCATTTTCAATAAAGTTTGGCAAGCATTTTTTATAACTGTTCCTAATTTCAAGTCGATAGCATTAGTAGTTGCTGAAATAAGCAGGTGTGACAGACAGACAGACAGACAGACGAAGTCGCACCATAAGGGTTCCTTTTTTACCATTTTGGTACGGAATCCTAAAAATTGACAAAACCACTTAATCTTACAATATGGAACCCTCAAAATAATGTTGACTTATTTATAGAAGGACACTTCACTCTTAAAAGATATATTTACCTGGAAATAGAATATTGGTAGATTACTAGAAAGAACCTTTTTTTAAGAACTTCTGTTTTTTTATTACTTCATTCAACTCGCTTTCGTGTGTCTGTCTGTCTGTTCGGTATAAATTTTGCAATTCATTTTTCAAGCACTTCCTGTCATCGGATTAAGCTGAAATTTGGTATAACTATGTAATTTGGATGACAATGCAATAATACGGACTAAAAAGTAAAAAAATAATAATTGTACATTTTTTTTTTTAAAAAACCCCGTTTTTAAAACGCACTAAAAAGTATGAAATAATTTCTGATGAAATGAAAAACGTGGAGCGCATGCAATAGATAATAGTAAGATGCGCCCTACGTATTTAATTTCATCAGAAATTATTTTATACTTTTTAGTGCGTTTTAAAAACGTGGCTTTTAAAAAAAAAAATTTTTTACAATTATTTTTCATACAGAATTTTTTGCAGATTCTTGGATATAGCTGTAAAGCAGACAAAGTACTAAAAAGTTTTCTTTATGAGATTTTCACTAGCAGCCTGGAGGCTGAATTTGTATTCGGTTACTGGTAATAATAGTGGAAAAACAAGGTCACCGATAAGTTGTAAGGAAAGAGACACAGGAGACGTAGCCTTATACGATGGTTTGACCAAGTGAAGCAACACTTAGACACCAGAGGTCTTCGACGCACTACAACAGGCCAAAGATCGTCACAAATAGAAGGAGATTGTCACAAAGTTTAGTCGAGCATACTACGATACTCTGCGGTAAGCTAACGTGTATCTACACCTACCGGGACCCACGCCCTAACCGAGCGCGGGTGGTTCAGGGAATTAGTTCTATATTTGTTCTATTAGTACCACCTGAAATTTAATTTGTTCTGCGTTATTTCTTGTAATAAATGCCTTTGATGTCGACCTCCGGCTAGCGGACTACTTTTTTAATAGGCGCCTGACAGTCTTCAGATTAGTCTCAAACTTTAGTTCTACTAATATGCTATTCATTTCACTATAAATCTTTTTATTATTACGCTTAGTTTCTTAAAGATTGGAGCAAAACATAACCTCCAGCCAGCTAACTCATTATGTATCTATTACAGGTTATGTTTTGCTCCAATATTTTAGAAACTAAGCGTAATAATAAAAAGATTTATAGTGAAATGAAAAGCATACAAGTAGAAGTAAAGTTTGAGACTAATCTGAGGAGTGTCAGGCGCTTATTAAAAAAGTAGTCCGCTAGCCGGAGGTTATGTTTTACTCCAATATTTAAGAAAGTAAGCTGACTGAAGAAGGGAGTGCCGATAGGCTCACTCTCTATTAAGTGGAACTTATGACTGGTGAAAGGTAGGCGTACTATATGCCTCTATGCTTTCTTCTTTGGGGAATACAAGCGTGATGTTATGTTCAGTATTTAAATATAAAAAATATTCGCTAATATTATTTATTATCTTAATGTTTCCGCTTGGATTTCTTTTCTTCTTCGGTCGCTGTAAATCGCTGTAATGGTATTTAAGATAGTTTTTTATTCTGCAAGATATTTATTAGATTTTAATGTTGGCTATCTAGAAAACGCTGAAAATAAAACGGTTTTATGTTTTTTTCCGTATTATGTTCAAGGGTAATCAGTGTTTACTAAACATAATACAGATGACTTAATGGTGATGGACTGAAAATTTAATAGAATTTTATACTCATAATATCTCGTCTGTATTCCCGAAAGCGGAGGAAGGGGTATCTCAATTACTCACATTTCGCGAGTTATAACGTAAGTTCCATAATTATAATAAGGGACGAGTCTATTTGCCTTTAAGCACTCCAAATAAGCTAAATATCCACGGAGTCAATAGTGCACTGTCGAACCACCCCATTGCACTATTGACTCCGTGGAAAGATTGAACCGCGACAAGATTTAAGTTCGACGGGACTCATTTCCGACAGGACTCATTTGCGACACAACTTGTCTTCGATAGTCAGATGTATTGTATTATATTGAAAATCTTTTATGCTTTTCTCGTCATAACAATTCATAAAAAATAAATAATCTTGCATTGGTTTTTAGTTTACATAATACTTTCGGCCAATCGTTTCTGGCACTCTGGCCACTGTCGCGGCACCGTTCGCTTTGCTCGCTCGGCTCATGCATTGTGAGGTCAGCGTTCTAACGGTTTTCCAGAAACTATTGGTTTTTCATTTCGGTTCTTCTTTTATAATGCCGGGGGTTTCGCCTCCCGAAGCTCTTAGTTTCACTATCGAAAATAAGTTGTGTGTGTCACATATGAGTCCTGTCAAAGAAGAATCCTGTCGGATATGGGTTCCGTTAAAGTTAAGTCTTTCGTCTTTCACTTGAAATTTTTATTAGATACAGAAACAAGGTTGGACAGATCAATAATATTCGAACGATGTCTATGTATATTCTGTCAGTATAACTACTTAAGCACGCCTGAACACTCGAAATTGATGTATTTTATTTGAAGTTTCAATGAGAAGAAAGTAATTTGTTTTATGAGTTCAACAGTAAACTACTTAACGAACTGTAAATCCAGATATTGTTTTATTGTCTTTTACTTAGAAATAAATGTTGGTATTTTATGATTACGACTGCGTTGAGAATTTTAACTTCGTAGGTATTCGTGTTAGTTGAAGCAAGTGAGTTTAATGTTACTAATAGTGAAATGGTGTTAACTTTTTGACGTTTCTACGAACCCTTATTTTAACTTATGTAACCTAGGTATATACAGCGTGTTACAGAAATGCGTGTGCTCATTATTTAAGGCGTTGTTTGTACTCTTATTTAGAGCGACATTTGATAGGTCTAATTCGCCCATAAATTTTTCACCTCTCCTCACGAATTGTATCGGTATCAGCAAATGCCGTTTGAATGGAGATCACATGGGGATTAGCAGATCACTCTCTCTATTTCAAATGAAAATTAAGCTTAAAATCGATTTATCCTTTCATTATGTAGGTACGCATTGAATTAAGTAATATCAGTAAAATGATATTTGGACCGAAAGCTGTTCTAGAACTAATTACAGCATAAATGTCATTAAATTCCAAAAACATTACAGTACCTATAAAACTATTTCTTAGTACTAATTGAACTTAACGTAATTCATAGGTGTTCTTCTAAAAGGTCCATAAAACCACTTTCAGTCAGAACTCGGTACGCCAAACTGTAGTTTTCCAAGTTTGAAATATCTAGAAATTTTTCACAGAAACTATTAGGAAAATGTACTCATTCGCCTGAAACTGACATTAATAGTAGCCATTAAAAGAGGCTGCCAACGTGAAAAGAGCAAAGAAACTGTTATTTATTATTCTAACAACGGATTTTTGGAATTCTGTAGGCGGGATTTTGTGGAAAAGGTAAGTATTTTAAGGTTGGTATTTTCTTTGTTATGCTGAAGATACTTTTTAGGGTTCGAAACGTCATTTAATGTTTTTCTTTAATGTTGTCCAATGCAAGAACGTAATTTTTTTTTCACAAAACAGCTCTGTATAACATAATGATTCTTTAACTAAATTATTTTATGTAGAAAATTCCTAGCATAATGAATCCTAATCCAAGTCTTCCAAGTCTTAGTTAATATAATTATCCAGCCTCTTCTGGTTAAATTATTTATTTATTTATCTTCTAGATAATTTTATTTTAGGTTTAAGCCCAGTTCAGTATACCATAACAAGCGTATTACAATTGATATAAAAATGTGTTAAAAATATAAATAAAAATTAAATAAATAATTCGGTCGTCCTATTCCAACGAACGAAAATCACTCCATCAACGATTTTTGGTTTATAAACATGAACTAGATAGAATATAATTTCTACCTAGTTCATGTTTATAAACCGAAAATCTACCACCTTTAACAGGAAATCTAAAAACTACCCACATTATGTAAATCCACCTATCGTGTCACACCATCGGGGTACGTGTGTCCTTTGTATCCCTATTTTTACTCTATCGGAGATAGCTACTAAAACAGGGGAGTTTCGACGTCATGTAGCTTAAAACGGGGGAGCTTCGACGTCATGTGTATTTTACTCTCGACGTACCCACTGGCGGGAGTTGAACTGATCAACATGACGGCCATGACAGGTGAATGTGACGTCACATCCATATATTCTCGGGAAATAGAAATGTAGGTATCGGTGGCGAAACGTTAGGGCAAGTCGTGATATTTGCGTGTGGGTGTATGTGGGTGTGTGTATATTTGTTATATCTTTTAGATGTATTTGGATAAAATTTGGTAAAGAGGTAGCCTTGGACCTGGAGAAACTCGTAGGCTACTTTTCATCCATTTTTACGCAGACGAAGTCACGGGCGACAGCTAGTTATAACTGATTCCATTTTACTTATGTCATACCTATTCACTTATTCAAAAAGCCCTTCGCCACTGGTAGGTAGGTATGTAGTATAAGGAGCGACTACGATATAGGCACAGTTTAACATTGTAAAACAGTGATATGAGCGCAACAATTTTTGGAAAATAAGGAAAATTAAATGGGTTTTAGTAAGATAATAAAGACCAATTGTTATACTACTTATTTATAGCTTGGCGTCAGACTCAGCCTCGAAGTTTCAACAAACATTTTTGTAATCCATTATCGGTTCGACGCACATCAAAGCGTTCAAAGTACAATAAAACAGATAATGTATGGCAAAGTGCAAAAGTTTTCGAACTTTGAAGCTATGTCTGGCGCGGGCCTCACGGGGACCTGACATTCGATTTCTACACAAAAATAAACCCTTAAATGTGTTGTACTTTAAGTAATTGGACTAGTCTAACAAGAAATAAGTAAGTCAGCCTGTTAAGTGCCGGATAAACACCCGGGATTTCACTATCTGCTAGTCTATTCTGTAACGACACGCCGCGTGAATTCACGCGTGCGCGTTGCCTACAAGCGAAGTGAGAATGTCACGGTAAGATTCTCCCTTGAGCGTTTGCAAACAAATTGGCTGTTCTCGCGGTGAATGTCGCTTGCACACACGAGTGTACATAAGAAATACGCTCCTATTATTCATGGATTTTGTTCCGTTTTTTTTCTTTACACAAATTGACTGTACGATCCGTTCATTCAGTTCATATAGTTTTTATATTTTTTGGCGGAAATTGGATAAAAACGTAATTAGGTTGGTATATAAAAAAAAAATAACAAAATTTTATGTGGGTAGCTACCTCCAACTATGCGCGATCGGGCTGACGACTGACAACTCACGCAGGTACCTTTTATCTGTGATAGTGTTACAATGTTTGTTTTAGTGAAAGTGTACCAATTTTATAATTTGTGACTGAATTAACGGAATGCCGAATGAAAACTTCATAACCTGCACACTGCACATACTTCTCATCATTTCGAGGTAATGTATTTTTTTTTGTAAATAAAGAGTGTCCCGAAATTCACGCAATAAGTACCTAATTTTGATAGAAAATACAGGTTTATAATTATTTATTGATTGAATAGCATATTGGGTAAATACCTAATTAATATTAATATATATTATCATTTCTTTTACTTCAAATTCAAATTCATTTATTGTTTGTCACAGGTGGAAGTTAGAACTTATAATTATTATTACATTAAGGATCGCCGTAACATACCTATGAGGCGTACAATATTTTTGTCATCAAATTTATTTAAACAATTAATAAAATCCTTATTCATTACCTGGTTATTATCCACTATCATGCATTAATATAATTGGTTCACATTATTATTCAAATTATTATTGCAGTAGTCAAATTATTCTTTATATAAGTTTGAATTTCATATCATTATGAAATACAAAGTTAATTTTGCGGTGGTCAAAACTGAAAATAGTGAATATTTCAAAAAGTTATTAACGAATCTTATTTAAACCAATTTTAATCGAGAGTATTTATTGGATGCCACAAGCTTCAATTTTTTCAGATTTTTTGATACAGCGGTTGGAAAATTACAGGGGGGGGGGGGGGGGGGCACATTGTTACCGACTTTGGGAGCTCCTAGTTCACCAAATATGCACTTAAACAAAAAAGTTATTTAGAAACCTTTATGTTATTTTTAAAGACCTATCCAACGATACCCCACATGATGGGGTGCGCGAAAATATTTATTTTCATCCCCCAGTTTCATGTATGGGAGCCCCCCCCTAATTATTTTATTTTTCATAATTTTATTACAGGCCTTTATGGCGGCTCATAGAAGACATCTACCTGCGAAGTTTCATACAAATTGGTTATGAACTGTGGATTTGACGAGGATGTGACAGACGGACAGACGGACAGACAGACGGACAGGACGAAACTATAAGGGTTCCTAGTTTTACTACGGAACCCTAAAAAAGGAGATCCTCTATAACTATAAAAAAATTCACTTGAACTGGTAAAACCTAAGTTAGAGTAAATAACAAACTAACAATGTTAAAATACAAGTTCAGTTCGCAATCAGGATCGATGTACCTACACTAGTTATGCAGTTCTCAACTTGATTGAGTTTATGGAACCGGATAAAGCAAAATATTAAAGTTATCAACGATAGAGAGCGGTCTCGTGATTTTTGTAGCCATTTTTGTGGCAGCGATCGACTGTGAGTTAGTTAAAACTACTGTCGTTCGTGGCCGATATTGAATTTTAACTGGAGTAGGTATTACTTACAGTTTTTAAAGGTATAAAGTTTTCATTTTACGATATATATTTCTACGTATTATTTTTCATGAGTGTTTTTAAAGCGCAACGGTTGTTGACATTTTAGCGATATTTTTTTTATTATTGTATTGAAATATAATTTTTGGACAATATGCCTTGATTATCGCACTTTAACTTTTATATTTTCATTTTGTTGGTATGATTCTGGTAAGTAGGTACCTATATTGTATTTAATTTAACTCATCACGATACCCTCGTGATGAGTTAAATTAAATACAATATATGAGATACAATATATATAAGAGGCACAATTAAAATTATATCGTTTTCCGAATAAGGCTACCGCTATTAACGAAGTATTTGCAGAGTTGTGAAATCCTATTCGTTACGTAACAATGTACACATGATACCGACGGTTGATTAATCCGCTGGGTGCGTAACATTTTAATTATAGAGCGTAATTTCTACGATTTTCGTCAATTTAAATGTTAATTTAAAAATATACATAAACACAGTGGCTTAATCAATTAATCACTACCCTATCGTAATTCACTATCTATTTATCACAATATAATTAAGAATAACTAATACGAAAAAAACACGCAACCTGATATTTAGGGCGTTATCACGCTGGCGATTTTCAAGCGTGTTTCCAGCGAGGCGATTAAGGCGACGGTAAATGGTAACGGCCGTAAATCTCAAGTTTTAAATCTCTTATTTCGCCGTCAAATAATGCAGGTTAGTTGTGCAATTTTTTATGTTCAACTAGAACATATGTACATCAATCGTACCTGTGAATATTTAACTATTGTAGTAAAATACTTAATGAAATAAATTCATGAATTACTGTCTACCCAAAACATAAAAACGTAATTACTTTCAAATCGCTTATGATATTTTCATGATTTGTTTTGTGTGAAAAGACTATGTTACTACCTATAATATTGCCTGTTACTTTTTTTTTATTTAATATTATAGATACTAAAAAGTAATAATACGTCTAATTCGGCACAGCGCGCTCCTTGATAGGCGAGTCGTATTGCTCGGTGGACGTATGTCGCGTTGCTTGAGCTCAGCACAGAATACTCAAGCTATACCACCCAAATCACTCAAGGCCGTTGGCAGTTATCAGCGCCTTAATGAACGTGTTTGCAGCGAGTCCGCCGCGGGCACATAGTACCTAAGCTCGTTTCGCACCCTCGTTGGCGACGCGAGCTCGCGGCGAATATACCTTGCGTACACACGAAGAGCTCACTAGACACACGCAGCGAGCGCGTTGTCCAATAGTCTCGCTCGAGACACGTTCACAAATCGCTAATGTGAATGCGCTCCTAGGGGATCAAAAAGTGGTATCAGAAAACTCCGTCCTGATTTCAAGAAAAAGCACAATGGTTACATTGTACGCTTTTCACGATTCAGAATGAATAATGACGTTTCACCAAATGCCCTGTGAAAATGATAAATTGCTTTTTAATTTCGTCGGACTCCCTGTTGCCTTGATCATGATGATGCGATGTTATTGCTTGCGAGTTAAAAGCTTGGATATGTAATAGGTTGTTGTGATTTCATGTAGTCCTTGGTACTTGGTGTTGGTTATTTTTGTTTCCGATATTTTTTGTAGATTTGTAATGCTATCTTCACAATTGCATACTCGTGGCTAAATAACAGCCGCGTCGCCCGCGTCGTTCTACCGATCTGTGAGGTTAAGCTGCGCTTGCCACGGTTAGACCACGGATGGGACCCCACCGTGTCTCGGAGAGCAAGTTGTACAGTCGGTTCCGGTGGTCATAAGATTATCTGACAGTCGCAGTTCGCAGTCAAAAACCTAAGAAAAGGGGGTAACCCATTGAAGCAGTCTCAATTTATTATACATTTGAAAGTTTACTCAAAGATTTCTTATAATAAATTTAATGCACTAAAAAGATATGTGAAGTTTCCCTAAATGGAGAAAATATAATAACAGAAAACCAGACAGACGAGCAACTGAAAACAATTTTCCGAAGCATTCAGTGGACAGTAATTGCCCTATTAGTAACATAAAGCCAAGTTACGACAGTAGTTGTTAACACAGTAGTTTTTAGCTTAATTTACCTGATTCCATGTTTCTTTCGGAGTATTAAATATTGTGTCATAAAAAAAAAAGTAATTATTTCTTTCGAAGTATATTAGAATTAAAGATAATAATAGCACACCTCCTTTCTTTGTTTTAATTAGGAAGTTTTTTTCATTAACGACTTTTCTTTAAAAACGTTATGGGAAAACGTGACCTATTTAAAAAGTAATTGCATTTCAGAATAAGCTCTTCAAAGACTTAAATTTTACGGATCTCTGTACCGGGAATTTTGATCGTATCTTCCATAATCTTTTAAAACTTTTCTTAAATTCTTTTGTCTTTTACGTTAAAGCTATAAAGATTTTATGGATGGGAGCAAAAATATGAAAAAATGAGGCTCGTATTAAAAAATGCCACTCATTTGAAAGCTATCTTTTATATATCGTTATCATAGGAAAAACATTTAGGTATTATGATAAAAAATGTATGAAATTAAAACAATGTTCGACTTTTTGACAACAGCTCAAGCCATTCTGCGTCCAAATTAGCAATTAACAAACTTTTTGACAATAGACCTCACAGTTTATAAATGGTTGGGGTGCAATGATAAAGCCTCCATAATAATGTGGTTGATAGATAGAGACCGGCAAACATCGGTGGATCCGTCAAGGTTGCGCGCGAAATTCAAAATATCTTACGCCATGTCCTACGTGGACGACTCAACGCGAACGCGATTGCGAAACGATCCGATGCGAATTTAATGCGATGCGGAGCGATGCGGCTACTCTGTCCTACGTGCGCGCGAACCGGCCCCTCTGCGCCCTTCGGCCTTAAAAAAATATGGCCGACGCGTCCACTTCGCGCGAAAATATCAAGCCAACTGATCGCGTTCGCTTCAATTCGCGCCGCTCCGCACCGCACCCCACGTGCGTTTGGTCACGTAGGCCACTTCAATAGGTTTCGAATGTTTGTTGTTTTCGCGCCGCGCCGCGCCGCTTCGCGTTCGCGTCTAGATCGCTCACGCAGGACGTCGCGTTAGGTTTTTTGCAAATTGCAGCGCTGTTTTACGTAGTCTGTTGATCCAAATTAGATTCGCGACATTAATGTTAATATAGTTACTAAATGATAATCATCAAAATCATCAATATAGCCCTCGAAATTATATTTGAGGAAAATCGTAATATTTTTACGGAATAATCGTATGTTCCTCAAATATAATTTCGTTGCTGACTGTACATGTCTATGAGTAAGGGTAACTAATGTTTCAGAGGAAACACAGCCTAACAAGTCTTATTTGCACTCACTATTTCTCCGCCAAGTTTTCGTAAAACTGAAGTGGCAAATATCCATAAAAGTACAAAAATTGTGAAAAAAGCTCGCACTAAATATTTAGGTTGCGATCCTCAAGGCAATATTAAATTCTTTTGGGAACGTTGGAAATTTATTTGAAAATATTCGATATTTGGCGTGACTTAGGCGTTTGTAAATAAAGACGAAAGTCTTCATCTGGTCCAGTCATCTCCTTACATCCCATTGAGGCTCATTACCTATTCTGCAAGCTTGCACCTAACCTGCAGCATAGTGAGGCTGCTAGTCAGCGCTTTTATAAGCTTAGAAGTTACCTACATCGCATCACACGAGTAGTTACAACATTGTTTTTTTTTACTGTTTTTAGGGTTCCGTACCAAAATGGTAAAAAAGGAACCCTTATGGTGCGACTTCGTCTGTCTGTCTGTCTGTCTGTCACACCTGCTTATTTCAGCAACTACTAATGCTATTGACTTGAAATTTGGAACTATTATAAAAAATGCTTGCCCAACTTTATTGCAAATGAAAAAATAAAAAAAAAAAAATATTTTCATTGCAAAAGGGGCCGGAGTGGGGGTCCAAAATTTCAAAGTGGGGTTACTAGGTCAAGTGACATATCATATGAAAGGGCTTGATCTGCACATTTCAAAACATATTTTTATTTTTTTTGACATAATGATGAAAAATGTCCAAAAAAATACCATTCCCCTCCCCTTATCTCCGAAGTTTGCGGGGCGAAAAATCTGAAATAATTAGAGTTGATAGGAATTGACCCAAATATGGCACCAAAAATAAAATGATGTTCCTAAATAGTACAGTTTTTTAAAATCATCAAAATTCCTTCACAAACAAACTTAGTTATGCGGTCCGGATTTTTTTACTTTATACGTCCAAAAATGATACGGAACCCTCAGTGCGCGAGTACGACTCGCACTTGGCCGGTTTTTTTTATTATAGGATACTAGCTGTTGCCCGCGATTTCGTACGCGTGAAAATTACAAATCTATCTCACGGAAACCGTAAATTTTTTTGGGATAAAAGTAGCTAAAGTCCTATTCCAGACTATAGTCTGGAATAGGACTTTAGCTACTTTTATCTAATTTTTATCTACTTTATTCTATCCTTAAGCTTATTGCATCTAGATCCGTTCAGCCGTTCTGGCGTGATTGAGTAACAAACATCCATTCATCCATCCAAATTTTCGCATTTATAATATTAGTATAGAAGTATAGATATCAAGTGAGTCTGTCTATCTGACAAGTACATTTTAATGGCTGAAGTAGGCACCTACCAAGTTGATTGTGACTAAATTAGTCTGAAAAAAAAAATAACCTTTTCGGGAAAAAAGATATTGACATTTTTCATTCCGAAAAAGTCTAACCTGCGCAAGATATCGCTTATTCACAATAGATATTTTACACTAAAAAGTTATTAAATTAAACGAAAACACTAATGGACAGCGTGGGAGTCGTTTTATAAATAAGATGACGCCTATGAATACCAATTGACGAGAAAAGGACCTACACTTTTTTAAGGGAAATTCCATGTTGCATATACCTAACGTGGAAGTAGGTACCACCACCATGGTTTTTTCTACTGTTAAGTATCATTGCTGTGTTTCAGTTTGGAGGGTATAGGCACAGTATAAATATGGACAGTACGGAAACTACGTACTAACGTTCGAAACGGCACACTCACACAAACACGCGTTTCGACGAGACCTCTAAGCGGACATCGCGGTGCTGTCAGTCGTGAGTGCCGCGTCAAGACGCGTGGTTGCGTTTAGTAATAGTTTAGTTTAATAGTTTATTTAAAGAAGCTATTCATTAGAATGAGAATTGATTATACCATAAAATTTAATAATAAAGCATTCCGAACATATCGTAGCAGACGAAAATATTTTTCAGTGTGTAAATAATTTGTAACTGTGTAAAATAAAGATATTTTTTTAATGTAGTGGTTTTTTAATTACTGTCACACACATTTTCGTGTTAAAACCCAGTACTATGCGTTTTAACTTAGAAAAGGATGACCTTGGCCCTATATTAGAATTCTCTCATGCCTCATGCACGCTTTTCTAATACTTACACGCTCTTAAATAAACAATAATCATATGAAAATAACATGAACAAGATAAATATTATTGAAAAGTAATTTGCAAAAAATATTTTTTTGTTAAACTTAATTGTCGTCACAATATGGTGCCAAGGTCATCCCATCCTTAGTTGAAACGCATAGTACGGTGCGCAGCGGCCGGGTTGATCAGGCATCGGCGCCACATATGCGCCACGCCGCGCGCCGCTTGCGGCATCCACCGCGCGTTCCGACAAGGACCGAACGAAACGTTTTCGTCTTAGAGATTTAAATTTTATTTGTAAACTAGTTATTTTAACTCGATTGTTTGATCACTACAGAACACAGAATCAGATGTTTTGATAAATACAGTTCAGTTTCAAAAACATTAAGAGTGACAACCCTACCGCTGCAGTGGAGCGTAGGTATTTATTTCTGCAAGTAGGCTTAGTTTCCATACTGTCCATATTTATACTGTGGTATAGGTGCCAGTGTAATAATAATACAGATACATAATCTGATCTGTAATTACAGATACGTTAGACATTTCAAACTTTGTATCTAGGGTGGCCAACGTACTTGCTGAACTTTTGGTATTGCTGGTAGACATCAGCATTTCAGCAATACCAAAAGTAAGGCGGTGGCAACCACTTATCAGTTGATCCGCCTAAATGTTTGCCACGCAAATAAAAATCTATTGGTATTATAAATCCACTTCAGCAAAGTAATTTTAGCTGATATGGGCTGACTGATCTTCTTTCGTATTGGCACGATTTATATAGGAATAATTCCTGCCATGGTAAAAAATTTAGCCACTCGACAAGATTTGGTATCAAGGCTAAACTAAGGCACGTACTTGAGTCCAGTCATTGATAGAAGATTTTTAGATAAAAAAGTTGGAAATAGAATAGGTTTTCTAAAAGACAAAAACGGATGGTATTTTATTATCATATTTCCCCATTTCCAGTGTCGTTCGCATAATGCATGAGTTTTCGGGGAAGCATTGTCCGTACAAACAGCCCCGGTTGCATTCCACCATTTGTAAATTCTTGCTTGACGCAATTTGGCATAATGCCCGCCAGAGGTATTGTTCTTGTTGAAAGGAAGAGCTAGGTGTGTCATGCTTGGAGATTTACTGCGTTATTAATTTCCCGCTTATGCTGATATTGTTTTCAGGTGCTTATAGATAGCTTTTGGATTAATTTGCGTGATCCAACGGCATTGTACGCGCTAGAGAAACTTTATTGTGAATGGAACGTAACTTTACTTTGGTTAAACCTTCTAAGGCTGAGGTCTGTGGCGCGTACTTAAGCTTTGCTTAGTCTTAACTAATGAGTTATGACTTATGAGCAACTCGTTATTAATACTGCAAAATTTGAGTCCTACTGAGTGCATGCTTAGCAAAGTTTTGCGTAAGTTGTAGATTTTATTAACTCAGACTTTGCTAAGCGCACTTGGATTGCATTATATTTAGTGGTTTGCTAGTTAAATTTGAGAAATTTCTAAGTACGCTATAGATCTCACCCTCAGTAGGTAGCAAGTTTGTTAGCATAGCTGACCACAAGAATCCGCCGAAGTTGACAATAAACTGGTGATTATATTATCTTTTACAAACATCACAAATATTGATTTGCAAGTCCAGCCCTCCAAGTAACCTAGAACCTGTTAAACTTCACCGCGAAGTATGAACAAAAAAGTTCTTAGCTTATCAAATTGGATGGCTTTGTGAGTGAATTAGCGCTTACGATTCCACTGTCGTGCGGTGGCAGCGGTCAAACAGCCACGTCGCGTAATGAATGCAGCGCTTTATCGCAGCGCTTCAGCTAGGATTTATTGCTAAAGGCTAGGCGTGGGACGGAAGTTTCTATTTTTAGGTCTTTGTCATAATTTTGTAGATGTGGATTTTCATTCAGCTGTCCTTTTGCAGTATCCATTTTGCTTAGTTCTCGATAAGTTCCCGATTTCAGTACTTAAATAGTGAAAGTCGTCGGCGGCTTCCTTTACTTTATCATATTGTGTACTAATACTTTAATTAATAAACTGGTTTATACAAAATTATTCCTTGCTTCCATTTTGACAATTGAGCAATACCTGCACATGGCATAGTGTGTGTGTTTGTAAAATCTGCTTTTTCGATGATTAGATCAACGCGATAGATCAAACTAAATTTATTCCGATCACCGGTATGTTGCGCTATTAGGCTGCGAATTTTATTAGCAGAACCTACTCATTTCTCATGAATAAGCATAGTGTGAGATCGTCAAAAATATTTTCCACACGATCATTATTTTATACATAACAATATTTTTGGTACTACGAGTTTTTTCGCAATTAAAAAATCGTGTCGTAAAAATTATTCAAATACAAGCCAGAAATGAAAAGGTTAGACGTATTTTCAGTAATTCAGGCCACGTTCAGCCTGTTAAGTGCAGGTGTTGGGTATACGTGGAAAAAAGGCCGACATGCCAGCGCCGCTTTGTTTCCTTCGAGTAAGATTTACATCGTAAATCCTTTTAATTACGACACACGATGGGATTGTTTTTAATTTGTGTACGGATGGTTTTCATGTAGGTATATAGAAATTCAGAGGTTTTCATACTTGATGCATTAATCGTACAGTTATAGTGATACGAATATTACCGCTACAACGAATGCTTTCCGCATTGCTTGCGATCGACACGTCGTCTGACTAATATGTCGTCACCTCTGATTCCTATCTGAAACTATGACTGCTAAGAAGCCTAGAAGAAGCAGAAATGGACCGCTAGCAAAAAGTACAATCACCATCACGAGGAAACCAGACTCTCGCTAATAAGTCGTTATTGCGGTAATGCGAATAACACATGGAGCGGTGCGGTGCCGCCAGCCGCGGCGGTGAACGGTCGAAAGGATCAAAATTTTACACCCGCGGCTAATCAAAATCTTATAATTCAGCGCGGAGTTGCAGTAGAGTAATTCTGCGCCGAATTACCGTGTCGTGTATCAAGCCTTAACGGTATACTTACAGGGTACAATATTATGATCCACTCAACCACGCACAGCCGCGGCAGGCGGCCCCACGCCGCTCCTTGTGCTATTCACCTAACTAAAAAACTTATACTTAACTAGACTTTTGCCCGCGACTCCGTCCGCATGGACTACAGTGAAATGACCAGTTTAAATGACCTCCGTAGTGTAGGGTGGCTAGTACAACCAAGAGGTCAAGCTGTATCCCACCGGAATTAGATGAAACGTAGCTTAGATTTTAAGTTGGACCCCAAGCCATCGAATTGTGAAAACCGAATCAAAATTCGTTGAGTACTTTTTGCGTGATGCGCGCACAAACAGACAAACAGACAAAAATTTAAAAAAATATATATTTTTGGGTATGGTTACGTCCCAGTACCCTATCCTGACTGTTTTTTCTGGAATATCTTCAATGTACAGATACGGCATTTTTACATTTTTATAATAGTATAGATGGTAGAAAGAACTTCTGAGAATTCTCTACAAACGGCAAAATAAAAGTAGATATAAAACCGTACAACTATGTTACTTAATAATCTGTAGTATTTGTGGGCCACCACTAGTCTTGCTTTAATAAACAGAGGACTTGCGGTCTCAGCCGGGTAGGCGGCTCACCGCGTCTTGTCGGCCGGCCGCGAGAATGCCGCGAAAAACCAGACCATTTGATCCGGACTCCGGACGTGATAAAGTGGGACGAAATATTCGTTTTTATGTTGCTCATCCGTTTGATGAAGTAACTGGGACTTTATCGGGGTTATTATGTAAAGATTTTTTGGGTTAACGGATTAATAATGATGTAATAAGGGTTTAATTTAAGCTTTGTGAGTGCTGAGGACTTTTATATTTGCGGTAGCCCTTCGTTATCATGTCGGAATTAAAGTGCCTTTAAAAACGATATTAGCAAAATCTGTGAAGGTTGGGTATGGTTAGCAAAACGCCATTTCTCAAACGCTAGACGAATTACTGTCAGTTAATTAAACAGTAAACATTAACTTACTGTTGGTAAATGTGTCTTTCAATCATTCGTCAGTAGACGTAACCAGTTAAACTCGACTTAATTGACATAAGTTATTACTTAATATATTGAGACAACCAACATATTAGTTCAAAGGTCTAAACTAACGTTAGTCGGTGACGTTTATTAGTCATTAATTCTTGGTTGAGGTTTAACACGCCCTAATAATGGAGAACCGACGGTTATGGGAATGAGGTCAGCCGAATCGGTTGAGACAACAAAAAATCTCACCCCGGCTTATTAAAGATTCAGCTTTTATCGCTTTATGTCTGTTTGAGAACACGGAAACAATTTTAGCAGATTATGAAATAAAACGAGGATGGCGCGGACTTTTTGCTAGAAAAAGTTTGATAACTTTAACCAAAGATTTTTTTTTATTATTGTGCGAAATAATTGCACAGAACTCAAGACCCGAACCAAGTAATTTGCTAGCTGTCCAAAGCAATTAACTTTGCAAGGATGGCCAAAAGATAGTCATACATACTGTGTACACTCGGAAATCCGAACCCACCCGATGTTTGACGACCTATTAATTATCTCAGCCATCTCGATCAGGGAAAATAAGGAAGGATATTTAATTTCACTTTTATCCTCATAACCTTTAGAAGGGACTCGTAAGGGTGCGTACACGTTACCAATTAATGCGTGTTTTTTCTCTCTCAATCTTCACGACTAGCCTATGGATATGTCTGCGCGTCTTGCATAAGTTGCACTAAAAAAAATTGTAGTTATACATAAACCAAACTTAAAAGAGACCAAATAACTTTATGATTGTAACCAAAACCAGTAGTTAAATCACCTTTAAGTTTTGTCAAACTTTGGTTATTCCTCAAATAGCCGAAGTAGTGTAATTAAATATATTTTCAGTGTGCACGCAAGTTTTTGCACTGGCATGGTGGGCGTATTTTTATCCTGTAATTAATTAAGTGTATGCATAGCTTAGCTTGTGTTTTTCGACAGAAACAAATGAATAATACGAATTGTTACACTTCTGTGGAAAACAAAATAGGTATTTCTCCTTTATAAAATGCTTACGCAATGAAGCAATCTACTGGATATTTCCTCTCTCCCACGCAACCAACAGATAAGGCCGAATTTTGTTTTCATGTCTACAAGTACAGTAAGTACTTGTTCGTTTATTCGTTTACTATGTCACTGCCCTTAGAATTTTATTACATGTATAGATAGACAGATTCTATGACACAGTTTTATGGGAGTCGATTTACAATCTCCGTCGTAACACCAGTAGGTACATTAACTGCGCCATTAATGGCCACTTTAGTATTATTGACGCCTTCTGCGAGGAACACAGTCACTTTTACGTTTCGAAGCCATTTTTGCGTTTTATGTCCGTATCGTGAACCCCGTTTGTATGTACTAACCTTTTCGATTGTTGGCGCGTGTTTTATTCCTGTGTACGCTAATGTTGGGTTTGGATACGGTATTATGAGTTTATTATCTCGTTTATTCATTTTGTATTCACATTTTTTGTCATCTATAATAAAATAAAATAAAAACATGTGACTTTATTTATTAATAATGCATTTAGGTATGTATATTGTTTATTAATTAATGAACGATAAATTATACTGTAAGTATTAGCTATAAGAGTATCTTGTGTTTCGGTTTTCCTACGTGGAATTCAAAAGGATACATGAATCTAAGGGCCCGATACGGTGTCGTGTAATCGTCAAATATGGAGGCCCGAATGCACATTTTATACTGACTTACGAATACAAAAATGGTGTGAAACAATCCATTCAATTGTCTGCACTTTTGGATTCAGGTCAACAAAATCTATAAATGATTTTTCAGTTATAATTATACGTATTAGACGATTTATTTCAGGCATGTTCCATTCCTTCAAAATATTTTTTTATGAAAATTATAGTGAGAAAATAATTAACAACATTTTCTACTTTCACATTTCCAATATTTTCATACTTCACTTGTCTGCAAAAGAACATAACGTCTAATTATAAGTTTTAAATTACTTCCGTATGCCTTATAATACAGATCGTGTTCGGCTAACCAAAGTTTATCTCCGTTAACGGGATTCTGTTTAGGATAGAAGATCCCCTCCGCGCCTCAGATGGCACGCCGAGTAATCGGTGTCGGATAACTTCAACAAATTGATTTTTAGGGCGTGTGAGACCTCTTGTGTATTTATGTATTCCTGGATACACTCAAAAAGAATTAGCGGTCATTAATTTGTTTTCGGAGCAGTTAAGTCAGTAAATAAAATCTTGTGTTAGGTTTTCGCGATCACTACACATTAGAATAAAACAAGTTTTAACGGGTTATATCGCGTATATTATTGATTTTTGGTGTTCGACGTTTCGAACACTTTGCAGCGTTCGTGGTCGCAGTCATCCTGCAACCACGAACACTGCAAAGTGTTTTATTCTAAATAAAATCTTTTAAGTAGTATAAATAATTAAAGAAGTAATGTAGGTATAAATAAGGTACCTATGGTATACAAAACCAAAATAGAAATTCTACAAGATCAATCGTAGCTGCAATTGCTATCGCCGCGACTGCAAGCGACACTTAATGGCTCTTACATATTTTTTATGAGATTATACTTATTATGAAAGTACCTACATTCCGAGCGCGGCGACATTCTCGCCTGTCGCCTCGAGGATATTCGTTATATGCCGCTGTCGGCTGCAGTCGCGGTCGGTCGCTGTCGCCAGTGTCGAAATTGTATTATTTAATGTTTTTGAATTGTTTTCTGCTCTCAAATGGAATATCAGAACTACGTAATTTCTATAAAGTATACGTACGTACGTATACTATGGAAAATTGCAGTCTTCATTCCTGTTATCAGTAAGCAGTAACTAAAAGCTGATTGTATGCATTCATACCAAATTCATTATTACAAAAATAAAGTAAACACAACGCTAGCATATGATAAGAATATTGTAGTATTGTGTCATTTCACATTTTGCCTGACTTTCAAGTAGAAATTAGAGCGAAGAAAGAGCATAAAATTTGTTAAATCAAACGGCACATTCTTTGTTGAACAAAGAGACTCGCAAATTGAATTTGCATTTGTTTCATAGATTCAGTTCTTGGAATATGGCAGATAAGCACGTTTAGTTATTCACATATTTCAACCCATCAAATATTAGCAAAATATAAAGAATAAGTAGGAACCAAAAAAGAAAGTTAAATGATGAAAGTTCATTGAGGAATGATGAGTTCAGACGTCTGAGCGTGTAAAAAAAAAACAGAATATTGTAAAATATTGATATTCAGCCGCATCTACTGACCCTAACCTAGTTGGGTATAAAGGTTAGGCCAATGATCATCCGCGTTTCCGTTAAACTATTTTCAATTAAAAAAAAAAACTACATTGAAATCGGTCTATCCGTTTGGGAGCTACAATGCCACACACAGACAGACCATAAAATACCAGTCGATAATTTTCAAAGTCGGAAATTAAAAAAAACACCATTCTTAGTGCCACCTTTCAATTGACCATTCAAATCAATTTAATTGACCATTTTGAAAAAGCGCATTGAAATAGATCTATCCGTTTGGGAGCTACGATACCTATAGACAGGCAGACATAGACGTCAAACCTATAACACCACTCGATTTTCTTTCTATGTCGGAGGTTAAAAAATCCTTTCCTAGGGCAATTCCACCCGTCTTGTGTGTACATGATTTAGGTTATGCGTTGTCTATCAGTCTGTCGATTAACTGATAAACTGCCTATTGATTTCTTCAGGAGGATACGACACCGCGCCGGTGGGGCCAATCTTGCAATACCGTAGAGAATTTCTTTCCCAGATTTATCGCTTCATTAGCGAACGATATTACCCCTGATTTAAATTAAAATGGAACCGAAACGTGCTTCGATTACTGAGCTTAACTTTTTGTTTAAGTATTCGTAAGTTATTGTTCATTAAGTTGTGTATAGGATTTCTTGTTTATTTATTTTATTTCTACTCAATTTAGGGCTCTTAGGACCCAATAAAAAAATATTTGTTGTAGTTAAGGGAGTAATAAGTATAATTAAATAGAATGTTTTATTGTAATCTTATGTTGTAATAATGCCACTTAGTTCATAAGAATCAATGGAGGAATGTACGCAATTGCTACAGAATATTTTCTTCAAATCACCATCATGTTGTACGGTGTTATTATGGTCTATCTAATGACTGAAATTTCCCCCTCCTTCTGACGGAGAGGAGGCCTGAGTTGAGACCTATAGGTTCATTTGGCTCAACAAAATGTAGGTATGGAGCAGTTTATTTTTTTTTCGCAATTTCAGGGTTAGTTCCGTGGTAAAAGTTGTTCATAATGATGAGTTCAATGACTTCTTTTCGTATTATGACTGACTAGAATTACATCTTGTACCTTATATCCAAAAATTACGCGGAACTCCGCGGAAAAAGTAGCATACAGGAGCAAGTTGAAACATAAAATCCGCGATAATAATTCCGTTGTGATCGCGACGTACCCGCACAATGAAGCCTCCGCGCGTCCATGTAACTGACGTGTGAGTCCAGCCGTGTGATTCACCCTCACATTTACAGCGAATGTATTGAAATGAATAGCGTATTGAGGATAGAATTAAATTTTGCATTGAATATTGCGGTGAATAGTATGAAAAACCGGAGAAGTATAAGTACGACTCGCGCCCTGAGGGTTCTGAAATAGCGCCATTTATGCCACTTTTACATTAAAGTAAATATGCCATATTATCTTGATCATAAATGGCACTTCTAATGGCGCCATCTATGAGCAGATGATGGCTCTACTCATGGTAATAACAGATGGACAACAAAGTGATCCTTTAAGGGTTCTGTTTTTCCTTTTGAGGTACGGAACCCTAAAAATTAGACAAATCTTAATACCTACCATTTTTGATTGAAGTAATTTTAATAAAGTCTGCGATAAGCTAAGTTTATTGATTCAATAAATAATGTCTGGCTGTGGCTAGAGATTTTATTTCGTAATTTGAAAGAAGACGAAGGCCAAGGAAAAAATTAGGACGACCGGGTAATCCAATAAAAAAGGGAGATGGATAAGCTTTAAATCATTATCATAGCCTGTAAATACCAATTGATAAAGTAGCACTTAATTACTCCGAAAATATTACAATTATCATAACACCATGACAACATAATTCAGTCTAATTTGTATGGACTTGACTGTATCCAATAGCACAACATATTAATTTATAAACCTACAAATACCCCAAAGCGAAATTAACAAATTAATACGGCAGCGTCTCATCAAAAAATATTCACGAAATTTCACATAAATTATCTCCAACGCTAGCAGAAAATTGGTATTTCCATTAATTTAGAGGCACACGCCCGCGGCTAAACAAAATTGATTTTGTAACGTACCAAGTTTATTTTTTATTCTGATCTGTCAAACCAAAGCGATCCGTCAGTGGGAGAATAATGGTATAGTATTTTATATGATTTTTTTTTTTGAATTATGTAAGTATGTAGATTTTGGAGAAATGAATACATAATAGTAATACCACTTAAAATGTATACCTATATTGTGACTAGTTTGAAGGTTACGTCGGAGTATTAAATGACACAGCGAGGGTTACTTAACTTTGCACTTAAGGTTGACTTTATTGCCACTATTCGCGAGGAAAAGTTCACATATGAAATTTTCATTTTGACATTTAAGCACCCAGTAAGTATACAAAGCCTTACATAAAACGGTAAATGGGATTCTACAACACAAGTAGTTAAAAATTAGTGCCTGATAGTGGTGGGTGTTCCCCTCAGATCATAGAAACAAGGAGATATGCCACCATAGCAAATTAGTACGGGAACAACTGATGCCACTTTTAGTACATTTTTCGACACAATTACGCGTAAATTAAGCGCTCCTTGTGAATAAAAAGATCTCCCACGCATTAAACATTCCGCACACCCTCAATCTAACACTGTTAATCGTCACTCAACACTAGCACTAAACTAAAACACTGTATTTATACCATCGATCGTGTTCGGTTCGTCACCAGCGCGTACGTTTTTAATATGAGCAATTGGCTCAAGATCAGGCATCAAGCTCGATAGCGCCATGGCACATCTCCCTTGTTTCTATGATCTGAGGTGTTCCCCGATAGTTACAAGCTGGGTGTCTTCAAGTCACGATTGAATCTGTTTCTTCTAGGCAAGCGCGCTCCATCGTAAACTGCATCATCGCTTATCATCAGGCGAGCCTATTAATATAAAACAAAAATCACGAGTATGAAACCTAAAAATGCTGGTTTTGTACAGCACATCCATTTCATTTTATATACCTATTACATCAAATGAACTTCATCAACACGTTGAATTACAAGTATTTCGTACCCTGTCCTGATATCCATAAAATCACGATTACCTCTTACAGGATAAACAGAGAAACAAAAATAATTCCAAAATCCTGCATGAAAACCTCATGACATAAATGTGAACCCAACCTAATCGCGATCCTTCAGCTGACTTTTACGACACCCGGGCTGACAACCAGCTGAAACATTACGTTTTCTTTATACACATCAGTATTAAAGAAAATACCTCAATATGTTTGCCGAAATATACCGAACATTGGCGTGTCTTAGATCACCATTTTGACGTAACGTGACGGAAATTTATTATTATTTATGTGTACACGTCGCATCTCTATCAATGTTCTGTACACATTTTGTTTCGCCATCGATTTGCCGTCAAACTCGTGTCGCAGGTGCGCTCGCGAACACCTAAAATTATCTTGACATTTTATTGGCACGGACTTCGACTCTGTTAATTAAAATGTCTTGGGCACATTTCCCATTACCCAGCAAGTTCGATAGCGATTTTCTAAAGAAATTTATGCAATGGAAGTTTGGAAACAGGGTCTGTTGTGCTTTCTTTGAACTTTGGAAATTCTTTAATAAATATATTTTTAACGCTAATAATGGCGTGCCGGCGGAACTTCCGTTTTCCAAGAAAATCGCGTGAAACTGAAGGCATATTCAACCCTTACTTATTCGTTTGTACTTATAATAGGTCTTTACCTATGAAATTGCCGTTTTGTATGAAAAAATTTAAACGATTTTTTTTTCATGTATTTTTTATTTGTATTAATCGAAGTAATAACCCATGCAATCAATGCATCTTTGCCAATGCAGTGGCAGTTTATTGATGCCCTTCTTAAAGAAATCAGCTGGACGGGAGGCAACAAAAGCTTTAAAGGCATTTTGTACTGCCTCTCGTGTATTGAATTTTTTTCCCGCTAATAGTTATCCAAATTCTGGAAAAAGTAGTAGTCTGTAGGCGCAAGGTCTGGTGAATAGGGCGGATAACGGAGAGCTTCCAACCCCAGTTCATGCAACTTGGAGACCGTCTGCTGTGCAGTATGAGGTCGCGCGTTGTCGTGCAGGAGCAGCGGAGACGAGCGATTGACCAATGCTGGTTGGAGATGTGCCAGCTTCTTCATCATTGTGTTCAGTTCTTCACAGTACACATCTGCAGTAATGCTCACCCCGTTTGGTAAGAAGCTGTGATGAATCACACCGGCGCTAGGCCACCAAACAGTGACCATCACTTTTCTAGGGGTAAGTTTTCGTTTAGGGCATTGTTTAGGTGCTGAACCAGGATCCAACCAATTTGCTGAGCGCTTGCGGTTATCAAACAGAATCCATTTCTCATCGCAGGTAACAATGCGGTTCAAAATTCCTTCATTTGTGTGTCTGTTGAGCAGTGCAAGGCACGTCTCGACGCGTACTTCGCGCTGGCGATCATTGAGTTCGTGGGGCACCCATTTGTCAAGCTTTTTTACCTTGCCAATTTGACGCAAATGGACCAATATTGTTTTGACGCTAACGTCGAAAGCTGCTGCTAATTCAGCCGTAGATTGTGTATCATCAGCTTCCACAATCACCTTTAATTCGTCATTGTCGACCAAAGTGTTCGTACGACCGCGAGGTTCATTTTTCAGGTCGAAATTTCCAGAACGGAAGCGAGCAAACCAATAACAGGTGGTGCGTTGGTTTGTAGTGTTAGCTCCGTAAGCGTCATTGATGTTGCGTGCCGCTTATGCCGCGTTGCTGCCACGACGGTACTCGTATTCCATAATTACTCGAATTTTTTACGTATCCATGATGACAAAAAATATTGAAATGCGAAGAAAATGTAACATTAATCAATAAACAAATGACTACTTTTGGAAAAAAAAACCATGTTTTTTAAAATAAAATTAATTTGAAATTAGAATTCTTAGCCAAACAAAAATTATTTTGATTTGAAATGGCCAGTACTGCAGAACGGCAATTTCATAGGTAAAGACCTAATATTTATGATAATAGTTATAGCACGAGAACGAGTAATCCATCATTCAATAATGCCCCGTAGAGTCTCATTTTGTCATTATTCCTAAAACAATAGAGCTTACCTAACAACCATTATATAGACCCGCATAATTTTTAAATAGTGATTTATATCCCGTATTTGGGTCGACCTGGGTCGACCATTGCATGTAAAGAACATGCCTCCGATAAATCTCTCTGCACACAGTTTATTTATTGGCACGTGCGATGAACTGGCGATTTGAATCAAATGTTGCCATGTTTACGCTATATGTTAATAGCTGAACTGCTATGTAATCTTGAGTAATTGACCGTGTATTTGTTCAAGATTGGAGTAATGAGAAAACATTTCAAATAAAATTTAGTATATGGTGGGCCCCTAAGCCCGGGTCGTCTGGCAGGGCCCAGCCACCGGCCAAACCGGCGTCGGCAGGCGGAGCCCAGGCGAAACCTGCGTCGGCAGGCGGAGCCCGGGCGAAACCGGCGTCGGTCGGTGGAGCCCCGGCGCCAGCCACACAGGCGCCGGCCGGCAAAACACCAGCCGGGGCCCAGCAGAAAAAAAAGAAGGGCAGGACGGCTCGAGAGGCGGAGGCCCCAGAGCCCACCTCTCGCGCCCAAAATCGTGTCACCGACACCGAGTGGCAAGTGGCCGGCGGGAAAAAGAAGGCGGCCAAGGCGGCCAGAAAAAAGCGGCAGAGGCAGCGCCGCAAGGAGCGAGCCGTCGCGGCGAGGCTTCGCGCCCCAAAGACCGCGGCTGTAGTGATCACGCTACAGCCGGACGCGGTTAAGAGGGGCGTGACGTACTGCGACGTGCTCACCAAGGCGAGGGAGACGGTGGACCTCCGGGAGCTGGGGATCACCGAGGGCCTCCGGCACAGGGTGACCGCAACTGGCGCCCGAATGCTGGAGATACCCGGTGCGGCGAGTGGTCCTACCGCTGACGCCCTAGCTGAGAAGCTAAGGGCGTCCCTTAATGCGGACGAGGCCCGAGTCTCCAGGCCCATCAAGTGCGCAGACATGCGAGTCGTGGGCCTGGATGACTCCGTAACGGAGGGAGAGGTGGTGGCCGCTGTCGCTAGGACAGGCGAGTGTCAGGCCGACCAGGTGAAGGCTGGCACCATACGTCCTGACACCACGGGCATGCGAACCGTAATGGTAAGCTGCCCCGTGGCGGCGGCCAAAAAGATCGCGGAGGGCCGAAGGCTTCTGGTGGGCTGGGTGTCGGCGCAGGTCAAACTGCTGGAGCCCAGACCTCTGAGGTGCTTCCGATGCCATGTGGGGCACCACGTTGGCGTCCAGTGCACCTCGGAGGTGGACCGCAGCACTCTGTGCTTCCGCTGCGGTCAGCCCGGACATAAGGCCGGCTCGTGCGAAGCCGCGCCGCACTGCACAGCATGTGCGGCTGCTGGCAAGCCGGCCGACCACCGGGTGGGCAGTAAGTCCTGCGCTCCACCCGCCGGAACCATGAGGCGAGGCAGGCCCTCCGCCGCTGCCAGTGCCACCACCACCGTCGCCGCCACCGACACTGCCGCCGCCGCCACTGCCAACGTCGCCGCCGCCGCCACGGCCACCGTCGCCGCCGCCGCCACTGCCGCCGCCCGGGGGGAGTCTCAAATGGAGGAGTAAAACGGCTCCATTGAGACTCCTCCAGGCGAATATCGGCCACTGCGCCTGCGCTCAGGACCTGTTGCTCCAGAGCATGGCGCAGTGGTCGATTAACATTGCCGTGGTCGCTGAGCCGTACTTTGTCCCGCCCAGGGATGACTGGGTTGAGGACCTTAGCGGCTCAGTGACCATAATTTCGTCGGCCGCCGCCGGCACCCCATCCCTCGAAGGGGTCACGAAGGGACAGGGGTGTGTAGCAGCACGGTTCGGGGAGATCGTGGTAGTGGGAGTGTACTTCTCTCCGAACCGAACTCTCGCCGAGTTCCAGAACTCTTTAACAGAGTTAAGTGTCGTCGTCGCCGTATACCATCGCTTCCCCGTGCTAGTGCTCGGGGACTTCAACGCCAAAAATCCGGCCTGGGGTTCCCGTTACACTGATGTGCGGGGCAGGATGGTGGAGGACTGGGCTCTGGAAACAGGCCTGGTCATCCTAAATCGGGGTTCTGTTCCCACATGTGTGCGGATGCGGGGTGACTCTGTGGTGGATATCTCGTTTGCCAGCCCCGCTCTGTCACAGTGGGTCATTGACTGGCGCGTTATGGAGGAGGTGGAGACCTACTCCGACCACCGGTATATCCGGTTCGACGTCTCCGCCCAGACCTCTAGCGCGCCGGTCCAACAGGCCCCGAGTGGTCCGCGGTGGGCGCTGAAGCAGATGGACCGGGAGCTCCTCCTGGAAGCCTCGATCGTGCAGGCCTGGGTGTCATCACCGGACAGGCCTGCCGATATTGATGATGAGGCGGAGTGGTTCCGGGAGGCCATGTCCAGGATTTGTGACGTGGCAATGCCCCGAGTCCGTCCAGGAAGCGCCCGACGTCAGGTGTACTGGTGGTCGCAGGAGCTGGAGACGTTGCGCAAGGCGTGCGTCGAGGTGCGACACCGGTACTCCAGGCACCGTAGGCTCCGCATCCGCCCTCCGGATGCGGAAGCGACAGAGGCGGAGCTGTACGAGGGATACAGAGCGGCGAAGACCGCCCTCCAAAATGCTGTCCAGCGGGCCAAATACACGGCCCGCGAGGAGTTGGTGGAGACTCTGAACGGAGACCCATGGGGGCGCCCTTACAAAATGGTGCGGAACAAACTCCGCACCTGGGCCCCCCCGCTGACGCAGAGTCTCCGCCCCCAGCTGGTGGAGGAGGTGGTGAGCGCTCTGTTCCCTTCACGGGGGGAGCATACCCCCCCGCCCATGGCTCCGCCGCCCGCGGTGCCTGAAGCGGACCACGCGGACGACGATGACACCCCTGAAGTG
The DNA here is from genome assembly GCA_948465475.1 of Thalpophila matura. Classification (NCBI taxonomy): domain Eukaryota; kingdom Metazoa; phylum Arthropoda; class Insecta; order Lepidoptera; family Noctuidae; genus Thalpophila; species Thalpophila matura. The sequence goes on along the minus strand of OX419182.1, from coordinate 13,479,666 downwards.
ACCGGGGTAGATTTGAGAGTGGCGGTAGGCAGGCTGAAGGCCAAAAATACCGCCCCAGGACCCGATGGCCTGCCAGGCAAAGCTTGGGTCCTGGCCTCGACGGCTCTGGGGCCTCGACTGGAGGCGCTCTTGAGCGCATGTATGGAGAGAGGCCAGTTTCCACTCCGTTGGAAGACGGGGAAGCTGGTCCTCATTCGGAAGCCAGGGCGCCCTGCGGACTCTCCGTCCGCATACCGGCCCATCGTGCTGCTCGACGAGGTCGGCAAGCTCTTTGAGAGAGTGATTGCGGGCCGCCTCGTCGGGCACCTGGTGAGGACGGGGCCGGATCTTGCGGACGGCCAGTTCGGCTTCCGCAAGGGGCGCTCGACGGTGGACGCCATCATGCGCGTGAGAGCCCTCACGACGGGGGACGCGGTGTCTCGGGGCGGGGTGGTCGTGGCGGTGTCACTCGACATCGCCAACGCATTCAACACCCTGCCCTGGAGCTGCATTGGGGAGGCACTCCGGTATCACCGGGTGCCAACCTACCTCCGTCGAATAGTCGAGGCATATCTGACGGACAGGGCCGTCATCTACCCTGGTCGCGACGGGGAATGGAACCGGCGAGAGATGTCGTGCGGTGTCCCGCAGGGATCGGTTCTGGGGCCGCTCCTGTGGGACATCGGTTACGACTGGGTGCTGCGGGCCGACCTCCCTGATGGCGTCAGCGTGGTGTGCTACGCTGACGACACGCTGGTCCTGGCGCAGGGGAGGTCGCATCAGGCGGCGGCCGACGCGATGACACGCGGGGTTGCGATAGTCGTGGAGAGGATCCGGCAGTTGGGTCTCGAGGTGGCACTGCATAAGTCCGAGGCCATGTCCTTTCATGGGCCTCGGAACAGGCCACCATCGGGATCCCAACTAACGGTAGGAGGGGTTCACATCGGCGTCGAGTCCACGATGAAGTACCTGGGACTCGTGCTCGATAGCCGGTGGAACTTCGTGGAGCACTTCCGACGTTTGGCCCCCAAACTGGAACGGACTGGGGCCGCTCTCAAGCGGCTCCTACCTAACCTGAGGGGTCCAAACGCCTCCTGCCGGAGGCTTTACGCTGGGGTCGTGCGGTCCATGGCCACATATGGGGCCCCGGTGTGGGCGCGTTCACTGCGGCGGAGAGCCGCCCACTATCTGAACGCGCCCCAAAAGGTGGTAGCCGTAAGGCTGATCCGGGGCTACCGCACGATCTCGGGCGAGGCGGCAAGCCTCCTTGCCGGACTGCCACCGTGGGATCTGGAGGCGATAGTCCTCGCGCGCCTGTATGAGTGGCGCGCGGAGGCACTACGTCGGGGGGAAACCCCGCTTCCGCGGCAAATTGCGGCGGAGCGGACGGACCTCCGGCGCGATCTCATGGTGGCATGGAAGGAACGACTTTCGCAACCCAGCGCAGGGCACGCCGCAATAGCGGCGGTAAGACCCCTCTTTGAGGAGTGGCTAGGGAGACGTCACGGCGTCCTCACCTACCGCCTGACGCAGGTCCTCACCGGACACGGAAGTTTCGGGAGGTACCTGCACATCATCGGGCGGGAGGAAACGCCCGGGTGTCATCACTGCGTTGATCGCCCTGAGGACACGGTGGAGCACACGGTGGGGGTCTGCCCTGCATGGGCGGAGCACCGCCGTGTCCTCGTAGAGGCGATCGGCAGCGGCGGCGACCTCTCGCGCCCGGCCCTGGTTCAAGCCATGGTCCGGGGCGAGGGGGAGTGGGAGGCAGTCGCCTCCTTCTGCGAAGCAGTCATGCTAGTGAAGGAGGCGGCGGGACGGGAGAGGGAGAGATTCTCCCGTCCAAGCCGCCGCGGTAGACGCTCCGGGCGTCGGGAGCCGCGTGACGACTCTCGGCCACCGTAGGCGCGGGCCTGCGGGCGGTGAGTAATGGGTAGCTCACCGTCCGATCAGGACCAGGCCCGTGCCGAACGGCGCGTACGTGTTCCACGCGCGCCTCAAAGAGATGTCAGCATCAGAGAGGGGGCCCATTAGGGCCCAAGCCTGCCGGGAAAGCGGGATCGTCCGGAAGGGATACCGCTGACCCGGACAAAAGGGCTAAGGAAGGAACATGGGTGGGTTTTAGTCAGTAAGAGTCTGACACTCCCTTCCGCTCCGCCCAGAGCGGGAGGGGTCATTTGATGATTTCCCATCCCCAAAAAAAAAAAAAAAAAAAAGCGAATACGCCTTGTGCTGCAAGCGTCAAAAACAAATGTAGCAAACTTCGCTGCTGCTTGCAGCGCTACTTTGTGGCCTTGTAGTTATTAGACATACATTTGTTTATGACGCTCGATGCTGACGCTTGCAGCACAAGGCGAATCCGCTTGGAGCGTCGCATTTCCTGGCCCTCGCAAGAGGCTATGTGGTGTAACAAGTCTAACTAAGTAATATAATGTAAGAGTACAAAGAACTATTTAGCCGGCTTGCAAAAAGAAAAATCTACCATGTCCTGGTTTCTTGTTGATTCTTGAAATGTTCGTAACAGCTGTAGAAACTGACGAAAGATTTGAAAAACTGCTTCGAGATTATTTCGATGAATATTATAGTTCCAACTTCTGCGTCACAGCTTTGATCTTGATAGTTTATTTTTGAGTTGATTGTTGCATAAGCGCAACAGTTATTTCCGAAGATATTAAATCTGTACTTAATATCTTCGGAAATAACTGTTGCGCCTGTGACAACAGTGTAACTCGTGTCGTGAGCACAGATCACGCATGTATATTTTCGACCCAATAGACAGTAGACAGTTTACAATACACAATAGAGAATAGTCTGACGAACCAATCGCGTGCAGCCTCGGAGCTCCCGCCTTCTTTATTCCGCCAAAGAGACCGAATAATCAACTAATGCTCAGGTGAAGTTTGTGCTCAAGACTCGTGCCGGTAATTATACTTGCCCTGTGCCCAGTGGGATTTAACATCACAACATTACTATTTGTTATACAGTGTGTTAAGAAAATCAGGGACGTGTTGAAGGAATATTCAGTACCTACCTGTTCGAACTAGTTTGATTAACTACAAGACTTGTCTAGACCAACCTGGAAATCATGAAAAAAACATCTCAGCTATTCAAAAATATCCATAATAGGTACATACTTACTCAACAAAATCTATGGAACAGCTGACAATTTTTTTCCTCCTTCAATATGTCCGTTTAATTAGTCACCTAGTTTAAGGCCTCTCCTCCATTCCTTTTAATCATACCACAAACATGAGCATAGTTGTAGATATTATTACTCAAATTCATAGTAAAATTTCCTACTATTTGTATTTCAATCCTGTATTCATTTTGTAACAGATTTCGACCGGACTTTTGCAGTCTGTGGTTTGGATATCGACCTCAAAATCAATGTGAAGAGGTATAGATTTTTGTAATTTTTTGACTATGTTAAAGCCATGTTATGCTTAACATATTGTTATTAAAATTATAACAGATTTAAAAACAACAATCCCATGTCAGTTGTTTTTGAATCTCTTATTTAAGTACTCGTATATAATAACGGTATAGATTTTTCCCAGTACTTATAAACTCCTCTTAATTTAAATGAATAGAGATGACAATTGACATAAGAGCTGTTTAATATAATCTTCGTTTATAAGTAGAGGGGTTTTATTAAATAAAACAACAGACCCATGTTATGACGACACTGCCTTAGTGCATTTTATTAATTACATCATTATTATGCGTCTTCAGACAACGCAAATATAACAATAAATTCAAAACAATGCTTCAATTCTCTATACAACTACATTTTTAAAAATTGTGTATATTTATATCACATAGTGTATGTTTTTGATTTTATACTCATTACTATTCGAATTTGGATAATTTATTTTATTATTTTTTATTGTTAGTTATATTTTTGTGTTATATTATTTGTTTCAGGTACCTACACGCTATAATATGACTGAAAGAAAAGTTCAAATAAAATCTACATTAAATGTGAATGAAAAAAAAATATGGAAAAGATAATTCCTAATACATTTCAGTTTTTCAAAAGTGCCCAACGTTTCACCAGTGCCCGACTTTCAAAGACTTAGAAGATTTAAAGGGTATACAACAAATATTTAATGAACTTAGCTGTCTAAGTTTCCAAGAATTCCAAACGGATTCAATAATATTTGGGCCTCTAAAGATGTCAAAAGAAATATCTATTATGTTCTTTTAAACGTGCTACAATCATGTTTTAATTAGTAATATTGAGGCCGATATAATTATCTTGTTACGACTTTTTAAAAAGTGAACGCGGATCGCGATTTGTTACAATTATTTTTACTCAACTTGTTTTTAGCTTCATTTGTGTTTCTGATATGAATTTAGACAAAAAAATCAACTATATTATTTAGAATTATTATCATCATTCATCACACTACAGAAAAATTTAAGCTCGTGAAAATGCAAAATATTCTCCTACTTTTTAGTCCCCAAAGTGTTCACTGACATTCTGAAACGCGAGCCGCACCCACTTTATTTACCTTTGTACCCTGTAAACTGGTTTTTCGACAAAGGTATTCACAAGTCCTACTAATTTTGAAAAACACTTCTTTCATTCTGCTCTTGAATGCTTTAAATAGGTTTCATATTTTCAGGATCGACTAAAAGTTACGTTTTATTTAACGAGCCAGTATTTTTCAAAATTGCGTTTAATTTACGAATTGTTCAAAAATAATGCAACATTTAATTTCACATAGATAATAGACATAATAAATAATATTACAAGAACACTATTCACCTGATTAATAAACTTCACTTAACCAGAATGATATGAAAAAACATTCGTAACATGTATTGTCGTTTTTATTATTATAATAACTTCTTAAATCTAATGTATAAACTATTACTAAATGTTTGTGTTAGTCTATTGATATTTGTATTGTTTGAATAACCAATTATTCAAAGTTTATCCTTAATTACGAATAATTGAATGTTCTCGACGCAAGCGGTGAAGCGTTGTGTGATGGAGGCTTTCCGCTAATGTGGGGGCAGAGGGGGAGGGGAAATGTGGGTATCGTAGGTCACAATTCATATTTGGTAGAAATAGAGGCTCTTGGGGACGTGTTCTGACGTCACTAGTTAAATGAACTCGCTAATGCGCTAAAATAATTTCTCAGCTAGTGTCGACGTGACTCCTTGTTCTAAACAAAAGAATTGTTACACATTAAATTCTTTGTAAATCGAGAGCTTTGTTAATCGATTAGCTATACGTTACTACGAAAAAGCAAGTCATCTTTGCAACGTCGATAAATATTAGCACAACTACAGATACATTGACTTTGTGAACAATTTCTCAACACAAAAGCACTAAAAATATAAAACAAATACGGGATATTACGAATGAAATGCGAACACGTTTTCCCAGTCATTAAGCTGTGTAGCTGCCAGTGGTGTTTGAACACGTCCTCAACTCCGGAAATAGACAAGCTTATAGGATAAGCCACCGAGGGACTGACGCAGCACATTCTGCCAATGAGAATTTAGATAAGGTATCATAACATATTTCTTCGTCTAGTAAATATAGCTAAGAACGTATGAACGTGTATGAAGTGGGTCAAGAAGAACGTAAAGGAATTTAATACGACACTCGGATGGGACCCGTACATTTTTATTTTATTGCGGAATTTTTGGAGCGTGATCTACTTAGAGTTGTCGATACACCCAACCTTATATTATATTTTTTTTAAAAAGCAAACAACTTTTTACATACCTATTTAGAACACTCACAGAATAACTAAATACTCGACATATTAAGCAGCCACTTGAATACAATAATCCCATTTGGGAGCAAAAATGAACTAAAACTATAAAATAAAGATTAGCATCATTATGTAGTAATTAACTATTTCATACAAAATACTGTAGCAAGCGAAACGTATAACTAATTATTACTCTAATATTATTAACCATTTACCTATAATTCAGTCACATTCATCTTAAACAAGCACTTGCAAATATTTGCTCTGAAAATTGAACACTTTACATAACAAATAATTAACTCACGCGATTACATAGATTTCGTAGGCATTACAAAGAATTTAGTTAATGGTTGTTGCAGTAATAAAAACGGAACTTTATTAGGCCATTTATTAGAAAGTGTAATTTGTAGATAAACGTATACAAAACAAATTTCCGTGTTTCCAGATTACCATCTAACTGATATTCCAATTATACGTTCAGTGTGTTATTGACGTTCGATTTAGTGTGGCTTTGCCGCGTGTATCGTTGAAGCAGATAAAACCTCCTTTATTTTCGAATAGCTCTGTTCGGACTATTTATGTGTTTTGTTACCTATTCGCAGCGTAGTCCCCTATTGTCGGGGCTCCGTGATATGGCCCCTAAATCCGTCACTGCGGGGATAACGCCATTAAAATCCCCACATGATTGAGTCAACATACTTAGCGCGATGCGGTAGCGAATATTAAATAAAATATAAAAAAATAGTTCTTACTACTCGATCCTAACACTGCAACTATTTTTATTATATTTCAATATACAGATACGGCCCCTATACATTCATTATTTTAGTTCGCGTTACAGCTCTATGTATATTTATCTATTTCTTTATAAAGTGCATTCGAAAGAGGTTAATTTTGATATAGTACCCATGATACAGACCAACTCATTTACATTCACTTGATTCCCGTGTTCCACCGTCTTAGTCTTTATAACAAGAATTTATTTAAAACTCGACTAATTGGTAAAAAATGTCTACATTTCGACACCTACATTCTCATAAGGCTTCTTCGTAATAAACTCCTACGTTGATCTGAAACAATGGAAATGTTCAATGAGTTATGCTTAAAAGTGAATCGCTAACTTTCGGAGCTGAGAATATTTATAATGCTTTCTCTAATTTTTTGTGGAAGTTGTTTGAAGTTCTAGAGTTCTGAGTTAAGGTAATGAATTTATGCTTTGTTAAGGTTAGAAGGTGCCATTAAGCCTTGTCGCACACGGGCCACTCGCGACAGCCACACAACGCTACAAATCGCCGCTATTCGCTGCGCCTCGCCGCACCCGGGCCACTAGTTACAAACATACGGTTTCATACCATTCATATATGAACTATTTCTGACGGCGTTTTGTGCTGTCGCGAGTGTGCGGCGAGAGCTATACGATATTATTACGTGCTATAGATAACACATTCATGGTATTAATCAAACAAGTACCTAGTCGTTTAAATTTCTAACAAAAAAAAAAACATTTTTGTTTTCCTCTCGCAGTTGGCTTCTAACAGCCGTTACTGTTTAACTGCCTCCTTTTGAGCATTTGTAAGGCTTTTGTAGCCCTGTGAGGAATTACAAATGCACACAGGCATAAAAACTAAAAAAAAATGATACTTACATATTATATCAGTGCTTAAACTACACCACATGTACCGGACACCCGTCCTTAGCTCTAACGTTGTCTAGCGGCGGTGAAATCACCACATACGTGTCTCGACTGGCAGTAGGAACCTCGTCATCATCCCCCGCGAACAGTGGGGGCGGGGGGATGACGTCATCATCCACCTCGTCTTCTGTGATCTCCGAGCGCTTGCTCCGGCCCGGCATGTAGTTCATAACGCAAGTCACAGCAATCAGGAACAGGAAGAATATGAACACCACGTCGAACATGATTAAAAAGTTCAGCATTACAAGTTGCATGTCACTGGCTAACTCCCCTCACATTCTGCGCACGACGAACTGAGAGGCACTGCTATTCTCATCTTATAGCATTGTTGTGTTTTGATATCTGAAACAAATGCAAGAGTTTAAAATACCTACACTTGAAGATTTCGTTCGTTATAGGCACTGTTAGCGCAGTGATTGAGAAATGGTAATCTTAGATTTTTGTACGGAACAAATATTATACGACACTATAGTATGGCCTAAAGGTCTTAGTTTAAAAAAATACTGGGAAAGAGCGTATTGGACCACGCACTGTGTAGGGTTCTGTAGCAAGGAGTACTTATTTGTGTTTTATTTGCTAGTAAACTCAAAACTGAAAACAGCGGATATTTCAAAAACTTTGCAGTAGACGTATCTTGTTCCAACTAATTTTAATCAAAAGTATTTATTAGGTTCTACAAGTTTTTTTTTTAGATTTTTTTATAACGCGATTGGAAAGTTAGAGGGGAAACGCACATTTTTAACGACTTTCCGAGCTCATCACATTAAATATTCACCTAAATAAGAAAATCACTTTAAAACCTTCATGTTATTTATAAAGATGTATCCAAAGATACCTAACATGAAAGGGTGCCCGAAAATGTTTTTTTTCATCCCTCAGTTTGATGAATGTAGACTGGAGTACGGTTTTTTTTTTTTTTTTTTTGAGGTGGAAATCCTCATGGATGTCCCCCGCCCTGGGGAGGGCGGGGGGGTCTGTCAGACTCTTACTGACTAAAACCACCCCGGTGTTCCTCCAATTACCTTACGCCGGGGGCGCGGGAGTCGCTTGCGCATTCGTCCGCACAGACTGGAGTACCCTCCCAAAATTTTGTTTCTCATAATTCCACCACATGCCTCTAAGCCGGCTTACAGAAGACATTTACCTACCTGAAAGTTTCATTCAAATTGTTTAACAACTGTAAATTTGATGAGGGTGTGTCAGACGGACATGATGAAACTACTTATATGGGTTCCTAATTTTACTACGGAACCTTAAAAAGTTAAATCGTTTGACTAAACTTCTCGAATCTCGATATCGGTCGTCTTTGCAATTTATTAATGTCTGTTCCGATTTTCAGTGACTTCTGTGTTAAGTCGGGATGTCTTTTATTCGTGATTGAGTTCAACGCTCGCTTGCAACTTAATAATTCAGTATTATTGCTACTGCCTATTTATAAAATAGACCTGTTACATAAAGTACTCCACCTGGGATTGTATTAACATCTCAGTTCATTGACCGACCCAAATTACCTACAAAATTCCGTGAAAAACGTTATTACCACTTACGTATCGCAATCTTGGAAAAGGTATTAGGTAAACACTTTGGTGTAACAATATAAACGAATGGAATACCAAATAAATTAACAAATAAATGTATATTTATATTCCTTTCCCAATCCTATAATATGGTTTTTCGAAGTCTTACTGGGAAAAATGATGCGTGAAACACCGAATTTTCCGCTTCGAATACTCTCGTGCGGTGCCGTTACATTGTTTTCACGCACAGTTTAATCTGGCTTTAAAACGACTCAAAAAGAATTGGCTTCTACCTTTGCTACGTATTTTAATGCGGACCTCACTTTCCGGACAGCCGCAAAGCTGTTTACGTTTTAAAAAACCATACATTTTAATCGAGTACCTTTACGATTACCGGGCTAAGTAAAATAAATATTTATTTGTTTCACATTTGCATGTTACCGAACGAATAAATCGCAAGGAGAGTGAAATTCATTCCCTTTGTTTCATGTAATGGCCGTAACTTGAGATTTATGTACTGAACCCTTCATTTGACAGTATCTTATATGTTTTGTTCCTGAAACGTCGGTTCGTATCACACCGAATACGAAATATTTCTTGGAAGATACGGTTGAACAGTTCACGAGGAAAAAATCTTTATGTAAGGTTAGTGACCTCTTGGATTTTTCTCGCCTATATATTATTATCATGTTTTGTAAGTATGTTTATGATAACTTGGGTTGGGAATTATCATTGTGAATTATTGTATAAACCGATTTTCAAAATACCGATGTTAAAATAATAGCATGATGGCAGCATATTTTGGTAACGTTAGTAATTGCAGTAGGTATATTTTTTTAAATTTCTACTATAAATCTTCACCATTTCAAAGATAATTTAACTATCTAACTTTTAGTTAGTGTTTTTTTTTTAAATCAAATATTCGTTACTAAAAAGTAATAATACGTCTAATCCCGCACAGCGCGCTCCTTGATAGGCGAGTCGTATTGCTCGGTGGACGTATGTCGCGTTGCGTGAGCTCAGCGCAGAACATTCAAGCTATACCGCCCAAATCACTCAAGGCCGCTGGCACTTAGTAGCGCCTTAATAACATCTTCTGCCAATAAATAGACCTCATGTTTCATAAAATATTAGGACGATTCTAGACTATAGAGCGTTTCACATAAGAATTCCGTTTGACGCTACGTTGGCTGCCCTGAATGTGAATACATATATTACAACGTTTTAACGGTGTTTAAAGCTTTCTTTCAGCACTAATTCACTTTCATCGCTTTTTAACGTCCTACGCATTACTTTAACACATAAATCTACAAAAAAACTGACAGACAGGGGAGCCAACATAGCATCGAAAGGAATTCTTACGTGAAATACACATTACTTTCATGGTCATCAGTACGAATGACGCAATAAATTGTATTTTTTCAACTTTTTCTGTTTCTAATTTCAATTTGGTATCGCATTTTTATCTGTACAGCTCTCTGTAAGAAAATAAGAAAAAAAAATGTTGCCGAGATAAAAATACGTCATCGTACAAAACGACGGTCTGTCCTTTATCAAATTGCTACTTGCAAAAAGTTCTCAGAAGTTTCCCAAATTTGCGTACCAGGAAAAGGGCAAATGTTTTGTCTTTTGTACAAGATATCAATTTGATATAGACGAGAAGTTTCTTGCGAACTAAGTTTTCGGTTCGATGTACTGAAAAGATACTTTGTTATATTTGTACAGCTTGAGGCAAAGAAATATTATAAAGCTGAAGAGTTTGTTTGTTCGAACAAACTATTCAGCTTTTGAACGCGCTAATCTCTAGAACTATCAATTGGATTTGAAAAAATATTTTTGTATATGATAGCCAGATTTACGAAGTGTATAAGTTATCTATCTATCTATATTAATAAAATGCTTTGTCCTGACTGACTGACTGACTGACTGACTGACTGACTGATGGATCAACGCACAGCCTAAACCGGTGGTCGTAGAAACGTGAAATTTGGTGGACGTATTCCTTATATGATGTAAGCATCCGATAAGAAAGGATTTTTGGAAATTCCACCCCCAAAAGGGTGAAAAGGAAAGGAAAACGTGTTTACTTGGTCTGATCAACTTTAAACTCTTAAACTTTAAACTCTTAAATATAGAGTTCAAAATTCAATTAGTTAAAGCACTGAGCAAGGACTTAAGCTGAATGCCCATTTACCCGAGCCGAACGGGCGGAAAGAGCCGACCGAATCGAATTTTAGAATTCTTTGTATGAAATCCTATGAAACCTCGCCCACCTATCCGCACCGAATCGGAAGAATTTGGAAGGTCCTCAAAATTCTGATGACATCTTAGAATTTTTACGAAGCGCCTGGTATGCCTAAGTAAGGAAAATGGCATATTCGTTTTCATACTATTAAAGGAACTTGCGGTATCTAACCTATTCTATATCTGTGTTAGATTCGGTTACTTCGGCGCGGATAGGTGTGCAAGGCTTAAGAAAATTCGGTTCGGTCGGCTCCTTCAGCGCGTTCGGCTCGGATAAATGGGCGTTCGACTTTAGTATTAACATATGTGACGAATATTCCAAATTCAAATAGATATAAAATTTTAAAAACAAAAAAGTTTGCATACAATTCCAAATTCAAATTCATCTGCTCTTGAATATTTAAATCAAAAAGTTTCATTACTTGCCTTGATTTTCCTTCTTAATTAAATGAATTTTATACAATTTGCACATTTTAAAAATACAGAGAATAGGTTCTTAATTTAAATAAATATTGTGTAGCAAACATGCATTAACGATACTATACGTCAAAATAAGGCATGATCGGGGTACAGAATAACACATAGGCTACCTTTTATCCTGAAAAACGCAGGCGAAGCCGCGGGCGAAAGCTAGTTTAATATAAAACCGCAAGAAGGAGCCTTATACGGATAAAAAGAAAAAATAAATAAATATAATAGCTAATAAATAGCCTTATAAAAAGAAAAAGTCAGAAATAACGCTAAGCAAAAACGAAGTAATAGCGTGGGTGGTGGGCGGCTAAATAATCCGATTTCTTTTAAATTAAATGAAGGGTGAAACTGCGGGGCACAGCTGGGATTATATAAATCAACAATTCTGCTAGTTATATGGAACTGACCCTGATTTGACCCGACATAGATATCAAACAGCTAGGCTGATGGAAATATTAAGTATCAATTGGTATTATTAGTTTATATTTTTTCTTAGGCCAGCCATGTGGACCCAGGAGGTAGTATCATTAAGCCAAATTAATTTGTTATTTATTCAAAAATGTTTCCCCAAACAGTCTTTTACCCGTTATTGGCACTTGGTTCGTTATTTTAAAAGGTTCGTTATTACATAACCGATTCAGGGCTCCTTCAATTTAGACGATGGTGTCGGACAGCTGCAGTGTCGCACCGCGTACTACCGTCTAACAGTTGTTGATTTCCATACAGTTGACGCGTCTAGAGTGCCGTTCTGCTGTCGTGTGCGCACAGTACGGACCCTCCAAAGAGCCCTCACTGTTGTAACAGCCGATTCTGCTGTTTGATCTATACAATATTTTCGTGTATTAATTAAAATATCAAAGTTTGAAAGCAATACTTAAAAACCCCATTATTTTTAAAGCGGCTGAAGCAATCCATGAAATTCTTTGGTAACATTCCGCCGGTCCTTTTCTCCGCTCGACTAATATCCGTTAAAATCGTTTGACTAAAACAATAGTCTGAAACTCTGTCTGCATTTTATACCAGCCATCATGCTTGAGTAGAGTTTCTTGGATTAAATTTGATTTCTATGATTCAGAAATCTTGTTGATATAAGCGTTGAATTTACGGTCGGTACTGACAATTTAATTTTGGGTTTGGTAAATCTGTTTAATGGCCTGGAGCGAACAGTTAATCTGATTTATGGATGACTCTGGGGACCTGTGGAGCGCAAGAATTGGTTGTCAAAGTTTAGCTCCTCGTTGGCACATGTCATTTAGAGAATTAGAAGTACCTACATACATACTTGTTCTAGTAAGTACCTACCTAGTTCATTACGTTTGCGTACTTAAACAAGATAGTTTATCGTCTTGAAGTTGATTTAATTTGTAAAGTTTTTATGAGCTGAAAAATATGCTTAAAGGCCATAGAATTTTCAATTCCAATATTTTCTTATAATAATATCTTAGAACTGATATTATCCATAAAATCCAATCATATTAAAATCAAGCAAACAGTTCAGAAAAAGAACAAAACCTCAAATCACACCTACATTATACATTCACCATCTTGGCTAAAAGAAAGCCTCTTTTGTATTGTTCGAAGTTGCAAAAAAGAAAATAAAAAATACCTACGTAATACTAGAAAGAAAACAGTAACGCCTACGTAATAGCAAAGAGAAATGTATTGATTCATGTTTGTGATACGACCATATGAAACAAATGATCATCAGCTGATTTTCTAAAGATGCATGTAGGTCGGCTCCCCAGACTGATACTGTATTATACTACCTACTATTAATTGCTGACTGATATTTATCAGAATGTTCGTTATTTTTAGTATTTTACATGGACTCACAGCTATCCTGCTGTTCAGAATTCTGTTAAATATGTTTAGAGAATGGAAAATTGACACGTTGTCAGAACTTTTGTGTTTCGACTTCTTGGAATGACTGACTTGATTGCTGGAATTACGGCTCAAGGTGGTCTCGAAAAGTTCCTATACACGGCTCTTCGCTGAACTTAGGCACCTCTTAAATAGATACTCATTTACCCACAGCTAAATGAATATATAATAGCATTTTAATATTCTCACCTCTAAACCATTAAAGCTCATTAACTTCAAAGTTCATAAGCGTAAGAGTGCTGCGATTTACGTATTATCCCTAGTAAGGGTCTTAACGAAGTTACAGGCTAAAACATTAAACGTTAAGCAGGTGGAAAGCCCGAATTATGAGGGTTTGCGGCTGTAAACTAACTTAGCCGTAAGAAACTGTAGCGAGGCTGGACCGGTCAAGAGCTTTTCTTGGTTCCGATCCTGCGATTTAATTTAGGGCTTTAAATAAAATATAAGTTGGTACACTTTAGTGGTGAAAGGTGAGGGGAAGCCGGTACAGTAAAATAGTAACAAAATTATGAATAATTCCGTTTTATTATGAATAATTTAAATTAAGTAAATAGAGTAGACAAATACATTTTAAAGTTTGTTTTACTGTAATGTCAATTTGATTCAATTTTTATCAATATTGAAGAGTTCAGTAGAAAAACTGATGTGATAACAGATTTTTGTCGCTGACTTTATATTCAGAAAGTCCTTCTTTTGGAAAAAAATACTATTTTATATACACTATACAAAATAGAGACAGCCTGGTTGAAACAAAGGAGTATAACAGAAGTAAAGTTGGTTTTCAAGAAATCTTTAAGTCTCGTGAAGTAAGTTCCTTTCAAAGCATTGAGTAAAACTTATTTTTTAGGTTTTGTATTGTTATAAGAACTTCGTAAATCAGGATTTACTAAGTTTATGGCTGTGAAGGACTTGATGTCCAGTGGATCTTAGATACATTGAGGCATTATAAAACTTGTGTTTAGCTTCTGTAGTCGCCTTAAACGTATTTTTCACAATTTGCTAGTACTTAGTATAAATAAAAGCATATCGCGAAGTTTACAACTTATTTTTTGTTTTTTCCTATTATTGCTGTTTCTTTGTTTGCTTAGATCATTTCCTTGAAACATATTTTTTTGATAACCAAATTGTCATTTTTATAGAACAGGCTTGCGTTTGGCCACCATCTCGCCTGATATTAAGCGATGATGCGGTCTACGATGAAGCATGCTCGCCAATCACATTGCAGGCTTCACATAAATTTTCAGGTTTTGATTTTCACAGAGGTCACTGAACTTGAACAGCCTGACTTTTACTATGCTAACACTACATCCAAACCGGGTACATTTCACTGCCGTCCTTAACCCTTCGGAAATCGAAATTGCACAATTCGTAAGCAAATTTCCCACAAGCTCGTACTTGTGCTTATGGCGTTGGGAATCTTGTCAGGGCTGTCACACATCAGCTTTACGTCACTCAGTTAAAGGGGGTAAGGGGAAGGGGGGTCGGTTCCCGTCCTCAACGTCGTGTCTGTCCCGTGATTGTAATCCCAACCCATCACATGTGTTTTGTCTCCAAGCATTTTCGGTAATACGTTCTACGTTCGCGTTATTTTTTTGTTTTGCGTAACCTGTAGTTTAAATATGATTGAATAAAAAACTTTCGTTATATGAGTAGAATTGTTAGATGGTCAGACGATCCTATATAGCGTACCTACGGTTAGTCTCAGAAGTGTCAGACATGCGGCAAGCTGATAGCAGTTTATATTTTAAAATCAAGTTAAATTAACCACGGGGTTGCGGTAAGTGCGCTTGGCATTATAAAATGTATTGCACAACACAGGACATAAAGCTCTAATATAAATAACAAGTTATTTTCTGTACTGGAGCAGTGCAGTTATAGTAATGACCTTAAGAATGACTATACTATACTATTTTGTTTGATGTTCTTGGCACGATCGTCTTTTGTCAACTATACGGGTACGTCATGGCAAAGGGGTCCGTAAACGTCACGAACAGTCTGTTTACTCAGAGATTGAAACAATACGGCACTGATTTTGCAGCGTGACGTCAGTCGTGTCTATTGAATTGTGTATATGAACAAATAATTAGTTTGTGTTCTGAGGTGAGGTCAGGTGCCGTGTGTTACCAGTATGCTTATGAAGGAATGATGAATCAAAACTGTATTTTTCAGTATTTAAGGATTTATTACTCCGTTATTCTTTGGGTTTATTTCGGTTTGTAAACA
Organism: Thalpophila matura; assembly: GCA_948465475.1. Classification (NCBI taxonomy): domain Eukaryota; kingdom Metazoa; phylum Arthropoda; class Insecta; order Lepidoptera; family Noctuidae; genus Thalpophila; species Thalpophila matura. Next base: position 13,463,926 of record OX419182.1, on the reverse strand, counting down.
TTTTTAGTCAGTGCGCAAACGATAATATCAAATTTGTCTGTCAATTAATAAATTAATACCTAAGTCAACCTTTTCGGAACTGTTATACACAATGTTACTTTTAATTAGTTCGCGAAACTTAGCATACTTGGTGGGTATCGATACATATCTAATGATAACTTATACAATTTTGTAGGCCTAATACTTCCGAGATGTGTTCCGCGCGCGCCTCTCAGGAGGAAGTGCAGACGTAGAGTGATGGCAGCAGAGGGTGACGAGGCCCGCTTACAGTGGGCGGGCCAATACCTGCTCAAGGGGCGGATGCACTAAAAAAAGCCTAATTATTTATCTCGAATTTTTACTAACTGTAACACAATAAATAATTGTTATTTTGGTTTCCTAATCCAAAAAATAAAGAATTTCAATATTTTGCAAAGTTTAGAATTTACATTACATGACGTGACGTTACGTTTAGATATCGATTGTTAGATAGGTACTCATGAAATCTGTAAAGTTTCGCCAACTAATTAAAATTTGGTAACGTATAATTTTATTATTGTTGAATTTGACTTAATGTTGACGTTGGCATTTGGAAGCAGAGCCAACCGCCATGACATTTCATGCAGTAGGTCACATTATTATTTTGGTATAATGTCGGGGTTAGTCCAATATTGACTTATTCAATCAATTATTAATTGTGTACAAGGAAATGAAATCAAATTCAGCTACGTGTAAGATATTGAACTCATATGGGGTGGTTCAATCTACTGTGATATTGCTTAGGTTAATCAAGTCAAATAAGTAGAAGGGTAGTTTTTTTTAGTGGTCAGCGTCACTTAGATTTAATTATTTTTTTCTATATTTGTTCCGTGCAGGAATCGAACACGGAACACACAGCAGAGCAGGCAATTGCTTCACCACTGCGCCAACCATGCCGCATATTTACTTGTAAGTGTTAATAATCCTATTTACAGAAAAACAAAAATATTTTCATTTCAACTCATGTGAATCATGTAAAGAACTATCCCTCGTCTTTTCAAGAAGTATTTCATAGACGTCAAAAGAACAATTTTAAAGTAGATTCAACTATTTTCTCTTTCAACGGTGTTATTACAAAATTCTCTACCGTACTCACAAGCCAAGCGAGTAATGTAGCAAAAATAACTTACTAAAGTTTTCGACCTAACGATCCAAAATGAAACTGGTCATCATATCGATTATCGATTATGTAAAATAGGCCGCCTCTAATATCGAGATATTTGAACACCTTATGTAGCGGATCGTAGGCGTATTTTATCAACCTGCCTATTGTTGTAGTTGAATTAACATTTTACTAGAATGTGGTAGTATGACTAATGGTAGTTCAAGCCAGAAATATTCGTATAAATTGACTATTATTTATTTAAATTTTCTCAGAGTTATCGCCGTGAATGCTTTTAGTCTATCATAAACTTTTAAAACAAAATGACTGCAATTAGGCAAGCGTTCACGAGTCTCGCTGCGCTACGCGTCGTGCTACGGCGTAGCTCCTACTACGTAAAGATCGCGTAGTCTCTACAATTTTTATTACGGTGCCGCTGTGTGACAAATTCAGGCATTAATTTGTTTTCAGTGATAGATATTATTTTTAAATTAATACATTCTATGAAAGACATGCATGCGTTTTAATATCCGAACGTCTAAGATACAGACACAAGAATAGTTTACTGATCCAATCACTTAATCTATAAAAAATACTATGTAACTATGAAAAGCAACTTTTCAAACAACAAGATACTTGGTTGAATATAAAATATTTATTTAAAATATATCTGATTTCGTTTTGATAATCCGTTATTATTTTATTTATTTATTTATTTATTAAGGTCTATAAAATAATTTAATGTCCAACAAAACTATATATATGTATGTTATATTGCGTTTATTTAATTTTGTTATGGGAACTTGGGCTACGGTCACGTAATATACGGAAAAGTAAAAGCCTCCTGGGAAATCATAGCAACGGGTAATACATCCATACGAATACTTACATACATAGACGAATCGTACACTCAATCTAATCGCATTACAAAATATCGACGTGCAGTTATTCCCTGAATACATCATACGAATTCTGCCGACTCAGAAGGCGTTGGGAGGTTCCTGTGTAGTGATAAATCGCCTCTCACTCGACTAGCCGATCGGCCAAGTCATTAACAACAATTTGTATAAACTTTGAGCTATCGCAGACGTGGGTAAAGCGGTTTCAACGTCAACACACAAAGCCCCGTTCCAATTTAGCATAACTTTCGGGTTGCAGTACATGTTTATTAAAATATAGGCTCGCAACTAATCCGGATTTAGGGATAGTTAGGGCGAACTATGCTGCGGTACCTGCCCTTAAATTGTTGTTAACAGGTTTTAGATTTAGTCTGAGGTATTAGTTATTATAACTGTAATTTACGGTATATCACTCAGTATTTGCGAAGGGTTAAACTTAGGGAATGGAGTACCCGTGTCTTAACTGACATATAACCTTAGTTTGAGGATTACAAGCTTAAAAACACTTGTGTGTCAAAACACCCTTGATTTGCCTCATGGTTTTAGCAATCTTGATCAATCATGATTGTTTGTTATATGGCTTGTAAACATCTTTCGTAGAGACGGCTTTGACGGCCTCTTTACTACTCGTTGAGTTCCGTAGACTGCTACGAATTTTTATTACATATAAGCATTGCATTGCATCTCCATTTAGGCGGCTTCACATCACGTTTACTCACGATATTTATTTACATTTAGGTATTAACTATTACCTATATACTTAATTAAAAAAATATGTTTGGCATTAAAATAATCATATTGTTAAACGCTATACTCTCATCCGAATTACCAAAACCTGTGCCATCACGACTATGGGTACCTATACGTCTACATCAACATCAATTTCCAACGCTATTATTAATGATCCTTCCTCAACTTCGAGGCTGAGTGAATGAAACAATAAACAATAACTACTTTCCTAGGTATGTAAGTAGTTACACTACTTGACATCTTTTAGAAACTCATTTTAATATACAAATGGAAGGCTTTGTCCTGATGGTGTCTATGAGTGACAGTACTGAATGGGGTACCGTGACGTTGCACTTTAGTAATGATGTAGTATTAAATGGAGGGTAGAATGGTAGCGTATTGTACGGCTAGGGATATTAGTGTGGTGTGAGATAGTGATTTTTACTTACGCGTATAGTTTTTTTGTTGTGAAAATCTTTTTATCCTTTCTTTAAAATTACTTATCAAATATCTACTCTAAATATAGTTTTGTGGATCTTTCTTTTATTCCATTTTACCGACAACTAAGTAAAACATAATCTCTCTTCTCAACAAATGAAGATTCTAGGTAGTACATGGCAATTTACTTGTAAATATATCTTTTGTTACATAAATAGGGCTGCGTAGGTGTTCGCAAATAACACCTCTTTTATTAAGGATACCGTACAAAACAACACATCTTATTGGCATAACAAAACGCTGAGTTTATTTCGGAGCCGAATTCCGAAACCCAATTGGAATGAGAACACTCACTGCATAAAGTTTATTACTCACGAACTTTTTCGAACGCTCAAGCGACGAGTAATAAAAAGGTATTATACTAATATAGGTGGGAGTTTTAAGCGTGTTGTTTTACTGACGGTACGGTACCAGGCAGCGGCGGTACCGTGGATGCGGTCTTAACAAAAGTACAAAATAATACTACTACCGGAAAATAAATGATACGACCTAGGAAAGAATACTATTTGTGTGTCCCTATTTGTGGCATTACGGAAGTATATTTCGAAATATTACTGTCTTGAGTTGAGATAAATATTGTTGTACGTAGGCGGAGGCGATTATATTTCGGGTATGCTTCAGGCATTCGCAGAAGACCTCTTGTAAGATTATTTCTGTACATGTTTTATTTATTTAATGAGTTATGGTATTTAACAAAGAAAAATGAGCTAAATTATTATTTCATAATTATTATTACATTTTGTGTAGGTAGGTAGGTACTGGTAAAAGTTTTGCAAAACTTCTGTAAAGTTAGGTTAGGTTAGATTTATGCTATAGGTATAATAAACTTACATAAGTTTGAGATATGGGTTTTGTTTGATTAAATTGAATATTTCTATTCAATTTCAGAAAATAAGGCAATATATAATATGCATTCAGAAAATATACCAAATCAACTCTAAAATGAACTCGGACTAGTCTTAAATGACATGGAAATAGATGAAATAAAATGAACTCTGTTATTCTTCGACTTACTCTCCGTGCTCCGCCAAAAGGCTTAGCGGCTTATATAATTATATTCTGGCTCAGTCTTCCGGGCCGTCAGATTATACAATGTGGAGACGACAATACGACAATTAATTAACTTAGTACAACTAACGACTTTCTTTGTCTGCATACAAATATATCCAATGTTTAGTTCTAGGACATAATTTTTTACATTTTGTACATGATGTATCAGGCAAAGTGATTGTGATTAGCATAACATGAATTTTAAACATGTTAAAGCGATGTTAAGTTTATATTATTGTTAACATCTGACACGGTTGGGACTCGAACCCGCGACCGCTGCCATACCGTGGCGTCACTCTAACCACTGAACTACCGTGTCACACCCACATCAGTGGAAATTTTAAATCTCTTGAATACGCCTCTTATGATTTTATCAGTATAAATAAATTTACGGGTTAAAATAATGACCTAGACAGCGTATTTCTCAGACATAAACACGCCTACGGCAAAAATAAAAGACACACGTGGGCTGTAAAACTATCTACAAAAGGTTACAGGTACAATGAAATGTAAATATTAATAAGTAAAACGAAAAATAGTACGTGTTGAATGATTGAATGAATAAAGCAGTCGGTATTTCAATCATGGAATTCATTCCCTTGTTCATTCATCTTTGAACACCTTTTTTTTACGTCACTGATCGCTAAGCGATTTCAGCTTAGTGGAAAAATATCTGTTGTTTAATTTTTAAAGGGGAGACAGAGCAAGTTTTACAGACTTTGCATTATCGACGCAGCAGTGAAAATCAAATTAAATTCTACCCTATTCTACCCAATAGTTTTGGAGCTCACTCATGAATAAAAAACAAGGGAAAAAGGGATTTTAGATTTTCTCGTTTCCTATCGCATGCTCGAACAATCACTTTTTCTAACTATTCCGATGCTGCCTCCGTTCGTATTGATTTAGGCAATATTCGCACATTGGAAAACGAAAAAAAAAACGTATGCGACTGAAGCATGATCGGAGTATTTACTCCGGAAACGTTTATAGTTTAACTTGTACGGTATACATTAATAAAGATACTTAAATTATCATCATACCTTGTCGCTCGTAATGGGCCAGATTAAAAGGCTGAAGGTCACCCAAAGGAAAATGAAGAGGGCTATTCTCGGAGTTTCCCCGCGTGATTGAATTAGAAATGAAGAGATCAGCAGGGGAACCCCAAGGCAACCGACATAGCCCGAAGAATGACTAAACTTAAGTAGCAGTGGGCAGGGCACATTGCCCACAGAACAGATGGTCGATGATGGGGTCGAAAGGTTTTTTAATGGTAACCGCGTACCGGAATACGCAGCGTGAGTAGACCTCCTACAAGATAGACCGGTGATCTGGTGAAGGTCGCAGGAATTCGATGGGTGCGGGAAGCATAGAACCGGTCAATGTGGCGACATTTGGGGGAGGCATATGGAGCATATGGGGGAGCGGATGTTTCGGGTAAAATGATGATAATGATGAACACCATGCCTGTATTCACTGAATAAGTAGCCTGACCTCTTCAGTATACCCATATTTCAGATATGTTATAAGTCCCTTTTAATCCCATGTAAAGGTATTGCCATTTACCGGATGTTAATCCAGATTCCGGGCCGCTCTTAGATCATAGAACCTTGTTTCTATGATCTGAGGGGCCGCTATTAAGAATTTTATACCACATAATTTTACACATTATATTACTTTTAAGCCCTTCTGAACTTTAACTAACTTACATAATAGTTATAGTTAAGTACCAGTGGCTTTGATAACTAAGTAGTACAAACTTTTAAATCACGTTTGTTATTTCTTGACTGCATTGCTTTTAAATAAGTAGGTGCGGTATACAAAGATAGGGTGCAGTGGCTAAGTGGTTAGCTTACTCAAAACATCACGCTCGATCCTCGTACAAAAAAGAACCATAGACAGTCATGGGGACTGCCGACAGAAGCGAAAACATAATATCTAAGTGTGAAAATATAACCACAAAAAAAAAGACCACGATATTGCAGTCGGGACCCACAACTATTTTCAGATTATAGTCATACTAGCTTCCGCCCGCGGCTTCGCTCGCGTTTTCCGGGATAAAAAGTAGCCTATGTGTTATTTCAGGTCCCAGACTACCTCTTTGCCAAATGTTGTCCAAATCCGTCCAGCCGTTTCAGCGTGAAGAAGTAACAAACATACACACACACACGCACAAACTTTCGCATTTATAATATTAGTGGGATGGGCCCCGATTGCAATGTATTGTTTTTTCTTTTTTAGTGGTTATTTTTAACACCACGTAAAATAGAGGGCCAACCGCGGTCGGGTATTATTTATTTTAATTCACCATTTTATTAAATGTAAATATGTAAATACTTCTGTTATTGATGAAAAATAGTTATGATTTAATAATCTAAAGTGTTAACCAACTTTTGCCGCCAACTGTCCCATCACGTAGCTATCCGACATCCGACATTTCCGATCAAAAGCGTTTTAAACGTTAACAGAATACTTGGAGTGCACTATCCGTTTTCCTTGGTTTTACGACTTAACAAATGGAATTGCTCTCTATAGATCTCGTACGTGATTTTTGGTCCTAATGTTCTGGGAATGTCTTCATTCCTATTTTAAGCTCAAGTGCTTTGCTATAAGCATTTAGGTATTTATTTACCTTTTTTTCCATTAGATTGATAAAGGTAAGCGGATATTATATCGTCGGGGTGTGAAAACAATATTAGGTGCTTACGTACCATTACTATTGTTTTTCAAGAGCTTAGCTTTCTTTTTAATATGATTATGTAGGTATGTAGGTATCCATATGACTTATGCTGAAAAAGTGAAACCCCAAAATCAACCCAATCTCACAACATTATGCTATGCCAGATGCCGCCACCGCCTCGCCCGGTCCGATTTCGTCGCAGCGATTATTTTATTACAGAATTATCATATTTATCAATAGTTCAGTTTAGCTTTCTCTTAAAAAGTATTTAGGTGTCAATATTGTATACGTTTAAATAACGAGACCACAGTCGGCCCAATCTCACAATATTATGCTATGCCTGTCGCCGCCGCCCACCGCGCCGGTTTGGTATTTCATTTGACCAATACATAGGGTTATACCCTCAGATCGTAAAAACAATGAGATATGCCATCATAGCAAATTAGTACGGGAACAATTGATGCCACTTTTAGTACATTTTTCGACACAGTTACATGCGCTCCTTGTGAATAAAAAGATCTCCCACACATTAAAAATTCCGCACATCCTTAATCTAACACTGATAGTCGTCACTCAGCACTAGCACTAAACTAAAACACTGTATTTATATCACCGATCGTGTTCGGTTCGTCGCCACCGTGTACTTTTGTACTACGCCCAATCTGCTCAAACTAAAGCATCAAGCACAATTGCGCCTTGGCACATCTCCCTTGTTTCTATGATCTGAGGTTATACCTAAGTATTATGGTGGTTTGCAAAAATGTGCCAGCTACAGGGTTCGTTATATCTTGAATAGCTTCTCGCAGAAGATCACCAACAGTTTTAGTAGGTAAAAATCTCGTACAACCAGGCCTCCTCTTAAGACATCAGGTACATTTGTAAGGTTTCTTCCTCCTTTAACCGTGAAGTTGTCGCGGAGTGCCTCCCTCCTCTGACCTCTCAAGCCTCGGCTAGCTATGAGAGGGAACCTCCACAGACACAAATCTTGATACGAATAAAACAGCAGCAGGATGGTTGGGAGAGTTGGAATTGAGACGTAGGTTGTATATGCACTTTATAACGTTACACAGAGGTATGAAAATAACTATTACAAAAAGAGACTATTTGCTTATAGCTTTGCACACTTGATAAATAGGTAGTAGGTAACAAAATATAACAGAACAGCGGTTCAGCGGTCCACAAGTGATGTCGTTGGAGACCAGACAAGAAACAATGAAATAAATGCATAAAAATATGAGATGTTCTAATTTTGAAATTTGAAGTTCAAATCTGGAAGAATGGAGTGGATGAAGAGGCCAGTAATGGAAGATTGCCAGCACTAAATGATGAATGAAGGATGACGCCGTCACAAAGTGATATTACGCCTACCTTACCTATCGCGTGACGATAACCATACACAGCGTATTCTCCACGCTAAAAGAAAATCACTCGACTCCACTTGGCTCCCGAAATCCACCCGTATCGTATGGCGATCAATCACGCGATGTTCAAAGTTAATAGAAGCGCCTACAACGAGGCTTACATTCAATTAACCCATATACGATATTCATGTTGGAGTGTCTGTAATTGCTTTAACACTAATTAAGGCTGTAGACTCAAGATTTGTTACGAATAGGCTGGTAATCGGGTTAGTTTACGATGGCTGCCGTAAAGTTTTGATAATTAGGTATGTATTTGCTGTTTTTTACACGTCTGCGGCAGAGCCCAAAAGAAGGATATGTTTTTGGTTGGTATACAATACGATTCCTACCGGCGTCCCTTTGAAAAATAGCATATAGTCAGTATTGCCTACTTTTATTAATTAGCTTTTCGAGGCCAAATAAGGATTTGTAGCTCCGGCTTACTTCTAACAAAAACTGATCCTTCGCCACTACCTCCTATAGGTGAACCTATAAGTGAACCGATATCAAAAAATTATGGAGTCCTTGGATTCGTCTTATTGACACGAGTGAGACTGACTATATGGGTTATGAAAAAAAAAACATAGATTTTTCGCGCCATTCATGAAGTGTAGCCGCAATGCGCATGCACATATTGTGATTCGCGAAATTCAAATTTTCTTTCATTTTTTGCAAATTGCAGCTGTTTTACGTCGTATTTTGATCAAAATACAACTCGCGACTGACTGATTTACTGAATAAATAATCTTCAAAATTATAATTATCAATAGTCTATCATTATCATAATGGTACAAGTATGAATATTTCATGAAAATATATTTATACTTTGTTGTTATGTTATAAAGCTAGTTTTAAGTTCTTTGTTTACCCATAGGTATCGTTAGGTTGTTCGTCGATTTAGAAATTAAGTTAATCTCTAACTTTATCTAAAATAGGCCGTGTAGGCTCTAGAAAGGGCTCTGTTATTGTCTAAACTTTATTTCGTTTGTAATCAAATACTGAGCCGTAAATATAGAACAAACATTTACTTCGAGGCCCAAAACTAGATTATTTGTAAAATAAACAAGGATTTACAAACAATTGCTTCTTAATTAAGTAAATATTGACACTAAATTACAATCACACAGTATCAAATAGGTACCGTGTGTAATATCGAATTACAGAGTACATAAACACGTGTAACAGTGTTGCCTAACGCTCAATATTTATAGTCGTTGTTAAGTATTTTGTTACTCTGTGTAGGTACACGTGTAGGTATATTTAAACTAATTAGACAATGGTGCCGATTCTGTTGAACATCCCACTAAACTAAATTTAATCACACTATATCTCTTTCCTACAAATATCATTGAAAAAGGACAGAAAATATTTAGAACTGTCCATGCCCTTGTCATTTACGGGAAAATAGTCATGAACTTTTGCGATTGCGACTAAATTGATAAGATTTTAGATTAAATAACACAAGAATTGATGAAAAAGAGAGTGCAAAAGAGTGGTTAATAGCTATGAGGACGTTATTCCACTGTTGTTTGTATTTTTCTTCGAAATTATCCTCATCTTATTACTTTAAGCGAGCAATTCTTGTGTAGGTAGGTATCTAAATAATTTTATGCTTAAAGAAACTAATTTTATGTTTCTTGGATGAAATTTTATATTTAGATGTTTCATTTTCCAAGTTTATCTATAAAGATAGGTGTAATTCCTGAAAAAAAAAACCGTTTTCACACAAAAAAAAAAATAATCGGTCGCCCAAGTACCTACCTACCTTAATAATAATAAAGGAGAATAATTAAGGGAATATTTATACAAGATTTGGCAACCACAATGTTAAAAAAAAATGAGTATAAAATATGTTTTCGTAGAGCCGTAGTATGATTAAGTTATTATTAGCAGTTTTGTTATAAATTATACTAGTAGTAAAATTAATGTTAATCTTTTCTGTGTTTGTAGTTAGTAGATGTAAATAACTAATAAAATTGGAAATAACGATATTTCGTTATTTCCAAAGATCGACTTACATCTACTAAAACCGAAAAGCCAGCTATCTAGATAGTAGCTTTCTTGGCTAAGGCAAGTTATAGGTAAGATAGCTGGTATTTTATGCACTACAGTAAAATTCAATATGATCATACTTTAGACGACAATAAGCGACAGTGCCGCATAAAGAATCCAAGAGAGTTCGTTATTCAATCCAGCTGAACTATTATGATGAACCCACTTCAATCGCTAGTACCTACATTTATATTCTATGGGGAGCTCCTATAAGATTATTAGCGAACATAATACGATCGTTAAGTAGGTAGTTATGTATACAGGGTGTCCCACGGCTATGCCACATGGAGGGAAAGTACTTCAAATATTTGAGATAGGAAGTTTTGCTTCATAGAGAATTGAAAATTGAAAACGGCCGTTAACATATCTTTTTCTATATAAAAAGTCAGGCTGTTTTCAATTTATCGGACTTGTTGGTAAATTCAGCCCTAAATCGTTTTGGTCCTTGAGTTCGGGTCATATTAGGTCATGAAAAGGAATGCATAAAGTATTCTAACAATTTTAAATGCATAAAATAATTTGAATATTCTAAAAGGATCCACGATGGGGCCAGATCTTTGTGTACCTATATATAAGAAATTTTACACATTTTGAAATCTAAGGCTGTTGAGAAAATTATAAACTATACGCACCTACTATCTACGTGCGTCGTATGGTAATAAGGAAATGTGGCTTATAATAGTAAACTTCATTTCAAACTTGCGAGCTATGTAAACAATGTCAGTATGGAAAATTGCCATTTCATTAAATTGTAGGTATAGAAAGTTTGTTCACATAGTTCGCAAGTTTAAAGTTATTTGCGTATATTTCAAGTTTACAATTAATTTTAGTTATCTGAAAATCAAAAATAGGTCATGCAACTAGTACTACAGTTGTACAAGGTGGCAGGTTAGACAGTGGAAATATTTTAAGGGGTCGTTGTACTCATCATTATGAACAACTTTTACTATAGGACCAACCCTGAAATCGCGAAAAAAACTCAGCTGTTCCATACATTTATGTTCACACTAGCACTTTGCCCGCGACTTCGTCCGCGTGACCCACAGGAACTGTGCATTTTTCGGGATAAAATAAGCCTGTGTTACTCAGCGATAATGCAGATTTCTATTGGTGAAAGATTTTTTTAAATCAGTCCTGTAGTTATTGAGTTTATTCATTAGGTACTAAACTAAGCGTAGAGCTATTTGCTGACACCGCGGCATTTTTCTTACTTTTAGCATTTTTATACCCGTCGTAACTTCTAAACGAAAGGTCTGATTCGAATAATTTAAACAGTAAATAACGTGTAAATAATCAACCTTGATTATGAAACTATTTATTTGGATAAGGATTAATATCATGATATGAATGTTATCATCTTTCCATTCTACTCGTGTTTTGATTGACACATTTGAACAAAAAGCGGTTATTCTGACTTAACTATAATATTTAGACATAATTATAGCCTCGCGGACTTTTTTGTGGGTAATGATGAGCTATAAACTATGTGCTAAAAATTATGTGCTATAAACATGTAATACATTATTTTAATGTATCATCAATAGTTTTAGCAGCGTACGCCAAATTATAACTTTTAAGGCAATTTTTTGATACCTTGGGTTACATTATTGTAATTTTCGTAAGGATCTCTACGTTTTTTGAAAATAAAATATAGCCTATGTTACTTGGTGATAATGTAGCTTTCTGTAGCTGTAAGAATTTTTTAAATCGGTTAAGTAGTTTTCGAATTATCCATTATAAACATACAAATATACAAACATACAAAAAAACAAATCTTTCCTCTTTATAATATTAGTTTAGAAGTTTAGATAACTCAACAAAATGTAACAGCTGATTTTTTTCTCGCGATTTCAGGGTTGGTCCCATAGTAAAAGTTGTTCATAATGATGAGTACAATGACCCCTTTAAATATTTCCACTGTCTAACCTGCCACTCTGTATAGTATTAGAGACCATGCTGTAGGTACCTATATGTATATATGTTGAACTAGTCTCCAAATTAATTAATAGGTACATCTCTAAGTTTATGTCGGAATCATGTGCCTTTCGCCTAAAATAATACCCACATAATATTACGCCTATAGGCACATTTTACACTCATTCTATTTCTACTATTCATTCTACGTTTGATAACATCACATCTAACGCATTTGTTTGCGTTAAGTTTGCCTACATTTTATCAGCGTCTCGTTGCACAAAACCAGAAAGGAATTCTTTGTGATGCAGACTACAGGCGCTAAGAACTTCACGCTGAAAGCTGTCTAACATAGCTTTGTGCTACTGACGCCTAATATAAAAGTCAAATTACTGCAGTACGAAGTAATGTTATGAGACATAAAGATTTTTTATTAACAAGCAGAAAAGCTGCTGTGCTCCAACTGAACTGCACTTCAGCTATTGCTGTCTCTTACTTGGAGATAACAAAAGAAAGAGACGAAAAATAAATATGATAACCGAGAGAATGACAGAAAGAATTTGAGATGTTGACGTCAGTTGACATCAGACATCATATATTATCTTCCTCGATGCCCACAGAAGTCCATAGAACTACATTTTATTCCCAGATGCGTGTCGACGGTTCGCAGTCAATGTCAAAGCATCCAATGCAATACAAAAATACAAAATTAAACTTAATTCTGTTCACATACGTCACATCTTTAAACGCGCGATGTATTGGTATTCTATAAGACACCACCTGACTTACAAAATTTGCTCGGAAGCGGCCAGCAAGGTCACGCATCTTTGCGACTTTTATTGACTTATTTTTAGATTTCTGTGTCTCTGTCTAACCTTTCTAGGAATACAGGCGTGATGGAAGATATATGCATAAATATTCAAGTTTCAAACAATTTATCAAAATAATAATTATTAACATGAGAAAAAGAAACATCTTTAACTTATTTGATCACCCAAAAGCAGGGTGCAATCAACCTACAACTGATGTGACGATGTGTCAAAACATCGAAATTTTCTGCACTATATCTAATTTAAATAGTAACGTATTATGCAGGCCACACACACTACGATAAATCGTAGCGTACACACGGCTACACATCAAGCTGTACATTCCCAGTTTACACTGATCTCTCACTGTAAGAAAATCCAATACAATGCGAGATCAGCTTATACTGGAAATGTATAGCTTGATCTGTAGCCGTGCGTACAATTCAAGAAAATCGTACAAAACTACAGTTTTCGCATACACACGCTACGATTTATCGTGGCAGTCTGAACTGTACAGTGCGATCGTAGCGATTTCTCGTAGCGTGTGTGTCCTGCATTATACACATAAACCTTCCGGAATAAATTCTCTAAATGGTGGTAAAACCCCATTAAAATCCATTGTGTAGTTTATAAGAACTAAGCGGACAAACAGACATGAAAAGTGACTTTGATTCTATTTATTTATTTAACACTCATGACCAAACACTCTATTTAAACTACCCTATTTTCAGACAAAACAGGTACACAGCCACAACTAACATATTTACAACTATTTCTAATTCCGTCACCTTTTCAAAATCCCTCGGGCTTAGGTTAAATTATTTCGTACGTAATTGTAGTAAAGTAACTCCAGCTATTATCCCTATTATAATGTCAAGGTCTTTTAGAGGGTAGACGGTGTGGGTCTATTGACATCTGACGTCATAACCGATGTCATAGTTTGCATCAAAGGGCTCATGAGTCTATAATTTTCCCACTGCTGGGACGCTGGTCTCCAGTCTGTGAAAAGGACTGGGCCGTAGACCACCATGCGGGCCCAAAACAGTTTGGGACGTCACATGTCTTCGAATGTTTGGTTTTAGGACAAGCCGGTTTTCTCACGATGTTTTCCTTCACCGTTTTTAGAGCAGTGCTGATGAAACAAATTGCACTAAGTGTGCATCTGCCGAGTTTTGAATCCACGAACTATGCCTTGAAGTCAGGGTCGCTACTTACGTCTCGGGTCTCGGTATCGGGAAATTTCATATTCAATTTGGATGATTGGAGCTTTATGCATAAGTAGTGTTTGAATATGCAGTAGCGCTTAGTTAGTTTGGATGATACCGTTTCGTAGTCTAGTTAAAGCCAATTTTTAGTGGAGAAAATTATTCGGCCGTACCACAAAAAGATAAACATCTGTTCAACACACGTTCAACACGAATGCTACCAAAAATAATAGGCAATTGTTTTAGCACTAACTTGTCTAAAACAAGTATGTATTATTTTTGGTAGCATTCGTGTTTAACAGATGTTTATCTTTTTTGTGGTAAGGCCTATTGTGTCTATTATTTATTGGTTTGATTTGAAATGTTTGCGTTTGATATATAAAATTATTACATGTCTAAAATGATGATTAAGAGATGTTTAAATCTATAAGTAGATCATTAAATACATTATTAATTTATTACAAGTCAATGTTTATGACAGATTAATAAAAATTTCACGGTACCGTACCAGCTTTTCCTGACAGACGATCTTTGAAAAGTAATGTTGAAACAAGCTAAAAAACAAATGTACCTTCGTGTAATTAGACATTTATACTGGATCTAATTATAATAAATTTGTATTTATACAAATTTGTATCTAAATTTGTATTTATACAAATATTTTATCTACCGGTACGTATTTATTTTTCCATTTTCCGCTTTATGAGCAATTTTCAGTGCTTAAGTCGCGGAAGGATGTTGTGATTGGGAACAGAGCCTTGAAAATTGCTCGGAAAATCAGGAAATATAAACATTCAAGCAAGTGAAGATATTCAAGCGTTATCAAAGAACTGTTTTACACGACTGGCCAAAAAATCTATAATCTCCATCTGGTGTTATTTAACATTGATTTTAAATAGGATTGGTTTTCTTATAGTGTAGAGCATGTAAATATCTGTCTAGGCAGATATAGGTAACTAGGTTTCATTAGCAAAGGCGACATCAAGTTTGAACAGACATGAGGGATTGCGACTAACGTTGCTGTCTCGAAATGCTGCCGACATGGATGACAGATTAATGTGCAATTAAAATGTTCGCAGCATCCCACGTTTCGCTCAGGAGCGAACTTTCATTTATCTCATTCACGGTTCACGCACCTCCGTTAATTATAATATCGAGATAAATGTCAATTAATATTGAACTCCATCAATATTGTGAAATATATATCGTGTAATTTTCACCCTTATGACATAAATTGTAGATTTTCTATGTGATGATAATATACCATGTGTAGTCTGAATTATTGATGGATGATGTCGATCTGTGTTAGGGGAGACTTATCAAATTGCTTTATTTAAGTACGCGTAATCTATGCATCAAAATCGGGATCAATTTGATTCCGCCTATCTAATATGGTGAAAAAAGGAAAGAATCATGGCGAGCTCCATATATTGATTTGTACAAAAAAAATAATTTATTTAGAGAGTTTCAAAATGTATTTTAATTTTCACATTATATTTACAAGAATAGATTGATATGCTCAGTATATTTTTTAAACCCTGCATAATTAAAATATTCCAAAATGAAAAATATCAGATTTTCGTTTCAATTCTATTAGCCATTCTGTATTTTAATAAAGGATATCGAGATCGATGGTTCATTTACCTGTGAATGTTCATTTATTGTATGTATTCCGGCAGAAACATAAACAAAACCCAACAATAAAACAAGATAAACACAACACAGTTGATGAGTTGACGATCAACGATGGTTTGACGGGTCTGCATCCGATTGTATGAGTGACAATGACATTGACAGCTGGCTGGGTCGACCAATGAGGAGAAGAAACGTCAGAGGGTTCGACATACAAAACAACTCGTTCAGAAATAATTAGCTCTTTTTAGAACTATTTACTTTTATAATTATATTTTTATTCCTGGGTTCTAAAAGTATTGTAAATGCCCGAACATTATTCTTTAGGCGCCCAAGATCAATTGTAAGGCAATTCCAACTTCTCTAAAAATCCGTTTTTTTTTGTACAAATTCTGCCATGATTCTTTCTGCTTTTGAAAGAAGAATTATGTGCAGCTATGAAATGTATTTTGTTGACGAGATTTTGTGATCAACATTCCTTTTTTCTCTGCTTTCATAGAGTGACTTTATTTATCTACATCTTGGTTGGTTGACGATAATGATACAGACTTCTAAAATATAAGCTTACACATAAGTAGTTTAGGAAAGTCCACTAAATCCTCACAACTGCTAGGTACTATAATTACAATTAATGTAGGTATTAAGAACATAGTTTTGTTAGTTTTACCGTGAAAGGGGAGAAAAAAAATTAAGCTATAATTATTACGTAAAGCCGAAGCATAGCCTATAAGCGTCCCGATAATCCGTTCAGTGTTACCTAAACTTTATCGCTTAAGTAAATCTACGTCATAAAAGCTCACACTCGCGTAAGCAGCAATAATGTAGGCAGCAATAATTCCCGACTTGAGAATTGTTAGTTGCCGACTGCTCAGAATATTAAGTGCAGGCAACTATTTATCGCACCAAATATAATTATTGTCACGTCTCCAAATATAGACCCTACTTTTAGAGGTGCGAAATTATGTGTTATGAATATTCAATTCATATTTGTATCGATTTGTATTGCTGGGATTAAAGTACCGTATTGGTATGCTCTACTTGTGCCCGATTTGATATTTAATTAAGTTTTATAGAAAATTACGGATGCTTTCATGAAAATTCAAATTAGGTAATTTTGGAAAATAATTTGTTATTGACTAATTACGAATTTAAAGGTTTTCAGGAGACATTTGCTTTAATAAAATGTAGGAATGTATAATTAATTACCTATAGGTAAAAATATGTTTTCAACAAACATCAGAAAACTTTCCTTTTTACCGTTTCAACGATTCTTTCAGAATTAAAATGTACACCCTAATTTTGACAATCATCATGATAAATCAACCTTCACCTCAAAAAATTACCATCGATTCTCATAACTACGTACGAACAAAACTCATCACTCTACCTTAATTCGAGTTCTAAACAAAACACACGTCACACTTTCATGTCGGACTATAACTTCGCGTGCCGGAGTCGCGCCGTGCGAGTCGGCCGGAGTCGGTCGGCAGACTAGACGGCATGGCCCCGCACTCCCGCCCTCGCTGTTTTGATTTACAAACACCATCCAGTATGTCATGCAGTGTTCGATATCCGGCCAGCGAGAAATTTGTAATAAAGAGGCTTTTATTGGTCGCTGATGGTTTTTGGTCCTTTGTGCCGGTAGGGGCGGAATAAAATTGGTCCTTTTGGAAAGATTAAACACGTATTTTCCTCTGTTGATTTTTGATAAATTATACATTTTTTATGTCGTGCCAATATCGTAAATGAGTTTAAAAAACTCAGGTTTAAGTTTTGTCTGTTTAAAATGATAAAACGTTAATTGTTTTTCATCCTTACAGGGAAGTTTTTCTAATAGTCAGCGTTTCACAATGATTGCAATATCAGAAACTTAATTAGTCTTTAGTAATTTTTGATTCCCAATAACCGACTACGATCAACTTGGTAGATACATAAAACCGTATAGTAAAATAAATAAAGTATGAAAAAGGGAGTAAGGGAGTCGATCAAATATAAATATGATTTAAAATCCCGGGTTTTGAAACCTTAAGTTATGTGCAAAATTATTGTACTATTATATTTTATTATTGTACTATTTAATATTAAATTATATTTATATTGTAAACTATTTGAATAAAAAACAATGTCTGAAGTCGATGCCTGGCTGTAATACCCGTATGATTCAGCCGCCGACTTCGTAAATTTTGTAAATAAAGCTTTCATTTCGATTAAAAGTTGGTCCATTTTCTTTTAGGAAAATGGCAGTTTTAATTTTTTCCATCACATCTAAGAACCTATTGCTGTTTTTTTTTGAACGCAGCATTTCCTTTTCAAATTCAAAACGAACCAAATGTGATTGTTTGGGTTTTTTGTCGACGATGTTTTCAGTTTTCGGTATCATTACGCGGTATGTAATTAAAGCTTTTCATTTTATTTTCCCATGACATTCTCCGTCACTTTTCTTTGGAAATTTTACGAAAATAATTGGCTTTACGAAAATAAATATCCGTTTTATATTACAAGACCACAAAAGATATCCCAATTCCGTAAAATAAAAGAAAGTCGTAGTATTTATTAGTCGTAGAGCCTTTCTTTAGAAATACGATGCAAATTGAAAATAAATGTATTCGCAACAAGTTTTACTACAATGTTGGGAACGAAGTGACAACTAATATTGATCGAAACTTATTAAAGTTTGAATAACTAAGTTAAAATTAATGTTGTATGAAGTTTTGTTTAATTGGACTTAATTCTAAAGAGTTGAAACTTGCCCTACGTGTAAAGGCAATCAATTTAATAAAATTGACAGACAATTAATCAGAATTCAATTTGTTGGACTGTACAATCAATTTGGCTATACGCCTAAACTAGAGGCCTTGTCAGGATGATAATGGGAAAATAATGACGTTAATTTATGATTTTGTAGTAAGCATGGATATATTTTTTCAAGGTTCTGTTTTCGTTATTTAAGTTCAGGATTAAAGGAACGTTTAGTAATTACGTAAACAATACAGAGGGCTTACAATATCAAGCATAGTACTTTTCATGGACAAATGATCTGCAATAAAGAATCTAATTTTAGGTTTTCCTAAGTTTACAATATGTACACTTAAAAGGAAAGGCAGTCACAGTGTATATAAAAATATATGGTTGCAATTATAGGGTAATATAAAAAAGAGATCAATCAACAAATCGTGTATATGTTTCATTTCTGCGTCAAATCCGTGTCCAGTCAAGCGTAGGATCGTTTGAAAGCGTACCCAAACGCAGTGATTTTCAAATCGCGTGGGTGGAAACAATATACGTCACGACCCCTCCACTCTGATTACTGTCCTAAATTGAAAACGGGAGTTCCACGGACACGTGTCATTGCGTTTGACAATGGCTTGGAGAAGTTCAATGCATTATGCAAGTCTGGAAGCATTCTCTGTAGGTTTGCTGCATACGTTTAACACTGGTAAGCGTTTGTTATCATGGCATATTAATTACCACACTCCCTTTTATTGTGCATAATATACAGAAATTATCCGTTTTGCTAGGCACACCTAATAATAATATTGGAATTTTAATTGTGTCTCTACTGCATTTGAACCCATCAAATTCAGTAATGATTATTGTGATGGGATTTCAGTATCGTCAAATAAAACGTCACAAAGTTAATAAATCATAATTATAACTGGAAACTTTGTACCATGACATGTTTTAAGATACACGTGAAACAAAATTAAGATTTTGTCTTTGTAATTTTAGGTGTAGATACTTATTTCGTACATTTATTTTGAGTACAAGATTATGTAATAATATAGTCTTCTATGAAACGCTAACCTTAGAATAATGTTAACCGCCTATCTTGCGTGAGTGTAATTTTCTTGATAGCAACATCACTATGAAATTTAATATGCTCGTCTGGGGTAAATTGAAACTACAACAATAAGCTATCTAGGGCATAAAGATTGTAATACAAATGTAGGCATTCCGTCGTACCAGGACTCACAATAATATTATTAAACTAGCTGTTACCCGCGACTTAGTCTGCGTGAAAATAGATGAAAAGTAGGCTATGTGCTTTTTCAGGTCCCAGGCTACCTTTTTGTTAAATTTCATCTAAATCCGTCCAGCCGTTTCAGCGTGAAGAAGTTACAAGCACACACACACAACACAAACTTTCGCGTTTATAATATTAGAGTGATTGTCTGTTTGTTTGGTTATTCTTACAGCGAAACTACTGAACTGATTCTGATGGAGTTCGGCAGAAAAGTAGTTAGTATTTGCAGAAGGACATAGGGTACTATTTATATCGGAAAATAACACGTGAGTGGATCTGCAGGGCGCATTCCATAAATTGGTAATAAATACTGGTAAAACGATAGTGATTTAAGTAAATTGATAAATGCTAAATTAAAACTTGATAAATTGAGACGACGATGATAGATTATTAACTAAGTATTTCTAGTGTTTCTGTCTTAATCTATTAAATAGATATAAGTATGCCCATCATGGGCCATTGTGTAGAAGCCTCACAATATTAAAGTTTGAAAACAGTTGAATGCACAATATTTCCATTTACATGACGGCAGGAAAGCCAAGTTTGTTTAATATACCTACTTCACTACGCCTCGCAGTTCGCTGAGTTGTTCTAGCTTTTAAGCTTGTGTAGACATTTATTAGTATCTCGTTCTCTGTCAGGTAGTGGGATTAATATATATCTGTTTATTGTTTATAGGCAAGTATTAAACATTGATGTTCAAACGCCTTCTTTAAGTGCTTAATTCGAATACCTTAGAAAAGCGGGTAACAATTTGATGCACCTGTCTGAACATCATCTGTTTGCATGCTGACTATATGACGTTGACGTGTAGTACATAAAATTATAAAAAAAAAAGTGTATTTACACACCTTCTGTGTTATAAGATATGTTTTATACAGAAGGTATATAACTACTAGTATGACAAAGTTAACAGCTACTAGTCTTATGCTGAATGCATATACATTTCCTTACACAACAAAATAATAGCAATTAGCTGCAACAAACGTTAAAAAAATAATATGAAGAAATGAGAGCGTAAAAAATCAAAATTACAATATGATCTGAAAACTCATCGGTTCTGAAAATTCAATATGTAAGCGTTATTGAAGTAATTTTCTAATATTTAATAATTCACGTTACCCATATCCTGCATTCTTTAGACTACGATATTCAATTTTGATTCAATCATGAATATCATGAATCATAAAAGACATCGGCTTATATTGTTTCTAGACTTAATTAATATTATAGGTAATCTTTTTATTTCAGCTGTAATAGCAATTCAATTTAAAAAGTTTTCTGATCAAAGGCTCTTTAAAGATAAACTTTAGAAACATTACATAAGCACCGACTCAATTATTTAAAGAAACAGAAATCAGACCTGAAGACTTGAAGAGATTATTAATCCAACGTAAAGTCATCAAACAACAAACTTTTAAAATAAAAACGAAATTGCAATTTATTCATAAATCTCCAAAGAGTAATGAGAAATGTGAACCCGCGCGTTTCCAATTAATGACTACAGTGAAACCATCTGAAGTATTCGATAGCGGACTATTGGTCCGAGTATATAAGTACACAGTACACACAATAAGAGCTTGTCCAACCGATGCTGTTCACGCGCAAATCGACTCGTGCGGACAGCAAATTTGTGTTTCGTCCACATTCCGTGTTAAGGGGGAAAGGATGCATGGGTGCTTTCGACGTGAAGTTTGACAAGCGACTGAAACTCGAGAACCGGGCGTGGGAATGCTTTATCTGTGGTGCTTTATCTTCTTGGCATATTAATAAGTCATTGTAACTTATTTTTTTTCTAAAATGAGCTTTATTTATTAAGGCTTGATGTGTTCTAAATGACAAAAAATTTCTCATTGAGATAAATAAACATAATACAAAACGGGTCACAGGTCGTTACACAATTCGACCCCCATTACTGACCATTAAAATTTATAAGCAACATCATTCGCAAAAAATAATAATAAACCCTTAAGCACATCTCATTATCCATTTTCTTAGAACAAGCTTACTAATGACGTTTCCGCGCAGATATTTTTAAAAGTATCATCAAACAAAGAGGAAAAGGGACAGCAACATTAATAAAGTCGAGGAAAAATGCTGTGTCCTTTTGTAAGAACTTGTTGCGTCTGAATCTTGTATTTCGGAGTGGCGTTTCAAGTACAAAAACTGGAAAAGTGTACCGGGATCGTAATAAATTTGCAAATTCGGTACCTAAGAGTTTTTTACAGCGTCGCTTGTCACAATAGATCTCGTCTCGTCTCCAAGGTTTAAAGGAGTCGTTTTCTGTGTAAAATAATGGAATAATGCTGGTTGACGTTTAGAAAATAGGGTGTTACAAACGCACAATGTTGCTTTATATTTTAGGCATTCTGTTTTACTTTTAAAAATGTTGTTTTCGTTTGCAAATTTACCACAATTTCTTGTTTATATTTTGCAGATGGTTTCATTTACGTTTTTATTAATTTGGTGAGTGTGAAATTGTTAACACAGTTTATGTTTTTTTTATAAGTTGTATGTTCGACGCTTTGGGACGATGGAGGCTTCAAGAGTTTTCTTGAAATCCTTTTTCACGATTCTGCGGAAATTTCGACATAATTGTTTTATGTTCCTAATTGGTCGATCCACCTTAACTTGCCTTACCTTAATTGTTGTTTTCATTCGTAGATCCTACTATTGGTGTATACTCTAGTAGTAAATGTAACGTAACTGGGTCTCTATAGAGCAACAGATATATAATAAATACATTATGTGTTAAGAGTCTCGTGTAGTCTCAAGACTCACCGATCACGATTAGTCTATTCCCTTCCCAGATATTAGACTTTTTGCGGACTAGAGGACCAACCAAGAAAATAAGGTGTTCTATCGTGCTAGCTTTCTTTAAGCCAATGCGGCTAGAGGGAATAAGTATACTATCCAACGACCTCTGCTAAAGAGTCCAACGGATAATAATAATAATCACTTAATCACCGTGTCTGGTGAGGTATTCCAGATAGCACACCCAACCGAACCGCATCAATTCGAACCGCACCTAAACTATTCTTCGGAGCAGACCCATGGGTGTGGTAAATGGAATAGTGATTGTAGTTTTAATGTTATTAGCTTTATTCTTTTGTTCCTTTTTAAGACAGTGAGTGAGAAAGTGGATAGGCAGATGTTATTCTTCGAGAAATACACAGTACACTGTACGTAAGTACTGTGCAAATGTTCTAAATACAAAAAAAATAAATTATATAATACATGTCAAGATAAAACATTTTACACACTAAACAATGAAAAGGGCCTAAGAGGGGTCACTGTAGTACCTAATTCTAAAGCAAAATTCTTTGTTTCCATTAATTATTGTCCCTTATCATTATTGTGTAAGGGACGCCGCACGTCAACCATTGTTGTTTGAATTAAATCAAATGGTGTTGGTGACATCCCTGGATGGCGGTATCATTGCTAATGTATAAATCTGAATTACTGTTTGTTATTTATTTAAATGCTGTTTAACGGTTAAACATTATTTTATTAAGTTACCTATACAAAATGACATAAGGCCATTTTCAATAACCGATCTATCAACTCTTTCCCCTACTAAAGATCAATTTTTGACTTATGATTTATAGAAGTAATGTCAAAATTCGATCTCTAGTAGGGGAAAGAGCCGATAGATTGTTCATTGACCATTAGTAATAACGTGATATAAATCTACTGCTTGAATACAGAAGATTTTTGCTTGCTTACAACATATTGAAGACTATAAATTATATTAATAGGTACACCAAAATACACGTTTTACAGTGTTCAGTGAATAACATTCATTTATTTATAACTAAAACATTATTATCTATTTCAGTTCGGACCCAACAGAACCCAACGAGACTTAAGGTAAGATGTATTTTCACACATTGCCGTTAGAAATACAGCAACATTATATGGCCGAGACATTACGAGCGAAGATGTGACGGAATTACTTACCTACCTGTAGCTTCTGTAGGAGAAACACAATAAAGTTTATTTTAAATTTTCAACTTGTTGTTGCGGGGATGAACGAAACATAATTACATATTATGTAGGTACCTAGGCTTTAATCAGATACTTTATAATATAATAAAATAATTACACATAGATCTCTCAAAAAATTAATGTAGTTCATCAGAATAAAGGCATGCTTGTGGAGATAAACAGGATCCCCTCAATCCGCATATTATAAAAAATCCTAATCTACAGCATAGCAAGATAAGCATAACTTTTAATAGCATATACTTTGACATAATATTTTTTGGTACACTGTTTAGCATAACTACCATTTGAGCAATATTTTTTTGGGTCTAATTTTGAGAATATAACTTACGAATTACACTGTGATAGTAGGTTAAAGTGCTGCAGAGGTGGGGCCACCTCTCGTGTAGGGTGACTCCAGGGCTTGAGTCACCCTACCACGAACATATTTTATTCTACATAAAAAAATGCCTAAACATTTATTCAGAATTAATATTATATACGTAACGATCATTAGGATAAGTAAAAGCATGTCATGATAAATTACATTACATTTTATGCGATTCAATAGTTAAACAAGTAAATATTCGGTGTAATCTACATACGGCTGCATTAATTGGTTGTATGCGGGAAAGGTAATGAAGTTGTCTGTACACACCATAGCACTGTTAAATTAATCATTGTCGTGATCAGATAATTTGAATATAGATGTTACAATATTTGGTTATTGTCGAACAGCAATGTTTGCAGCAATATTTACCTTAATTTCACACTGTAACTATTACAAATTTTGCTCAAGAAGTCTAGTCTATAAATAACGGAGGCAATGACCTCTAGAACTTAAGTCAAAACAGTACAGTATAAACGGCCTATTTAGTAATAACAGTAGACGTTTATGACGCAAATAATGATGTATTACGACTCCATTCACCTAATTCCCATTACATTTAATCAAATTCATTGATCAAGAAAAAGCTAACCGAAATAACCTAATTTTCCCTTTATAATGAAAAGTTTATTCACCCAGTTATTTATTACGAGAATTATGCTCAAGTATATTACTGAAAATGGTGTTAAAGAAAGATTAGCCAATGAAAGTAGGGCATTGTGAGTGCATGAGTAATTTTTGTACACTCTACTAACGACACCGAAGTTCGTGCCGTGAGTCATAAAGCTTTGCAAACATATGTACTTCTACGTGTACTCATATAAAGGTTTGAAAGAAAAGTGACAGGAAAATGCACACGTGTTTTTCTGTGATTTTTCTTTCAGTGTGCCTCTCGGAGGTTCTATCGAAAATGTGGGGAACAATATACGGTAATGTGTAGGACTAATGAACTCGTACACGTTAATTAGGTAGTCAAAAATCAACCTTTTATAAATCCACCAGTAATAGCTGATGATAGTTTATTTTTGCAATTTTTATAAAAAAAAATGATGGAAAACTTTTGTTTATGAACACTTTGTTAATCGCCACGGTTTTACAACATCTAGATAAGTTTCGTTCAATTTATTTGGCAGATATTTCATACAAAGTTCCATTTTTTGATTTATCTGGTAAATATTGCCAATCCAAAGAAGACTGGGAAACTAGCCCCAAGTATTGTATTCATTGTCATTAAATCTTTATTTTATAAGTCCGTTTTATAAGCTTTTAAGCAAACACTCTTTGGTCGATATGAATAATTGCCCAAAAATAATAACGACGAACGATCCAATTCCATTAAAATGAAATCTAAATTCTGTTTATTTGTTTAGGAAGTGGTTGATACGTTGAAAAATCAATTGAGTGGTCAACCCTGAGGGAAATTTTCGCATGCCAAAGTAAACATATTTACTTAGGAGTATATAACAACATTTCCTTAAGGTTTTCTGACCTTTTACGACAGTATGGAAGCGTTGAGTGCCAGTTTAAATTAATACAATGGTCGCACTGAGTACGATCTTATATCCCATTTAAATGTCAACGCTAGCTTGACCTTTAGACCTCTCAACATGTGCTTTTCTTTTACGTGTATCTGAAATACTCTATTTTTTAGTTGACTTCAAATTTGATTATGCATTCGGGTGTTTTTTTGAGTATATGTAAAGGTTTTGTAGGTGTTATAGCAGCTAAGCAATAACATCTGAATTGTTTACAAAGTTCATAAAAAACCTGATAATATTATGGTCTTAGTCAATTACATAGAGCAATACTTGAAAATATGTCTAGATGTTAAATTAAATACGTGGTGCAATCATTTAGAAATGAATGAATAAGTTTCTAAACCAAAAACAGCTGAAAAGGTACAAAATTATTTATTTCATCTAAGTATGTTAATTTTCTATCACCCGTTTAAACCCCTTACAGTTCCCCACAATTACCATAAAACTAACCATAACATCAAATGTTTCGCTTTTTAGAGCAACAAGAAACTATGAACGACCGGTCATATTAAAACGCTTTTACTGAAATTGAATTCAGTTCTTGTTGACTTAGGACTGAAGTGGCGCACTATGAAAACAAACGGTTAAGGTGCGTACGAACGATCCAACTTTACACCCGATCTGTAGATCCGATCCTGGCGAGTCTCAACCGATTGACATTGTGAATAGATAAGTTGGGCTAATATAAACATGCCAATCTATCGGGACTATTCGGGACTCGCTCGGATCGGCTCTACAAATCGGGTGCCAAATAGTGTCGTTCGTAATACGCTCCTTTGTTCTACTATTCTAATATTAGTAGTAGTAGGAAAGTACTTTCTCACTTTTACTTAAAAGATTTAAGACTTTTGGTGTAGGTGTTACCGTGGGAGAGCCATGCTTCGGTACGAATGGGCCGGCTCGACCGGAGTAATACCACGGCCTCACAGAAAGCCGGCGTGAAACGACGCTTGCGTCGTGTTTCGCCGAGTGAGTGAGGGTACCGGAGGCCCCGAAATTCGTTATAAATATGTACCTGCCTAATTTTATTATAAAAACAATGTACCGCTCTCTAGGTTTTGACGTTTGCCCTACTTATTTAGTCTATCTAAACAAAAATAAAATGTTTTTGAAAATAAAATACCTAACCTTTAAATTTAAAATTCTATTTTTTTTATAAATTCATTTGGACTGACACATTTTCATGGATCTGACTACCTTGTCAAGGAAACTCGGATGATGTTTTCTGCCTAATAACATTATTAGGCCCAGCTTAGTTTGATGTACAAAAGTTGGCAGTGCTCCTCAAAGTAATTAGCTTAGTGAGGGTACGAACAGTTTACATGGTTAAATGATTACTAAAGTTGACTGGGGACCTCATGTAAGTAGTGCGAGCAATCAGGGTAATGTAAGAGTGGTGGACGTAGCTACGATTAAAATGTTACGGGGTGCGTTTGTAGAAGTTTTGTCTGAATTGCAAAAACAACTACAGTCATCATTCTTCTTCTTCTAATGCCTCTCCATTGTTGAAGGTTGGCAGACAGCTTCTTAAACTTTTTCTTGTTCAGGCCTAGTCTGAACAGTTGTTCTACAGTCTTGATATCTATTCTCTGATGTTTCTCAGCATCATAATGATGGTTTTGAGGAGGTAGGAGATATTGGTCGTTTCTAAGTACGTGGCCTAGGTACGTGACCTTTCTCTGCTTAATCTTCTCTGCTTGATAAAGTAAAGCATAGGCCACTACCCCTTTTTCCATGGACATCGTATTTTTTGACTGCAGTATTATGTAGGGAGGAAATCCTCTATAAGGTAAAATACACAAAGGTACGAGTTCGTAGCCGACTATTTTACCTTATAGAAAAATTCCTCCATATACCTATTTAATTTAATAGCGTGTCTAAATATACTGCATTACAAACTATTCCCAGAAACATTACAGTGCAACAACCTTATTAATAATATTATTATCTATTCATTCTCGGGCTCTTCCACAAATAAATTATTTCCATTTACTGCTATAAATTACAGCATACATTAGGCCAATCCACTGTGATTCATACACGCACTGTGAATATATTCAAGGAAATAAAGCCAGGTAATAATTCCGGCAGAGTCACGCGAAACGAATGCTAGGCAACGCAGGAAGTCGAACGTTTATTTTGATAAGCGTGACGAAATAACACGAATTTCTTGTCCCACATGTTATGGAAATTGTTAACATGTTTAAGGGTGGATTGTGGGCTAAAACAAAGGGATGATGAAATTGAGTTTTACTTTATAACAGTCGATTTGGTGGGAAATACGTTTTGTGGGTGTGTTAAGTGACTGCAGTATTTTGTTGTGTAGTTTCTTGTTATATGTGGGCAACAAACAGTGCAGTTAATTAAGTATATTATAGTCATTATGTACAAAGTTGAGGTGGTTTCTAAGTTTAAAATTTAAGTGTTGTGAATTATTCTTTACTAATAAATGAGTATTTTCTCGTGCTTGCAAGTTCCTATATAAATTAAAACATGCTACAGGTACTCTATTTGAGCTCTGAGAAAAAACGTAATCAATGGAACCACAAACATCAACAATCAGTGCAAGGCCTGATTTTGAATTTGGTCGGGTTAGATCTTTATTGTTTTTTTTTGTCACAAAGAAAACTGAACATATAGTAGCAACCAGTAGCCAACAAAAAATGCTATATTCAACAAAGTTCAACTGTGTGTCAATATGGAAATTTAATTTCCACACAGTGTTCATTTTCATTAAATTTCACATCGTAATTAAAACAAGGACACATCCAACAAAGACGCGAAAAAATTAATTATAAAATGCCACATCAAAGTGTTGATGAAAAATATTTTACGCTACGTAAAGAGATGCTTTGGCGCTTGGTTAAAGCGAAGCATAATATCTAATATTTTTACCTGCTGTTAACTACAAAAAAATATAAAAATGCTGCTACCACGCTCAACTTTTTCCGAAGCAAACTTGATAATATAATATCGTTGGTAAAACTACGGGGACCGTGTACACCTGATTGTGAACTTGCAATTTGCATGTTATTAAACTTTTTCTATGTCAAGTCGCTATATCAACGATGCTATAACAGCAAAGATGCTATGACAGATTAGGAAATAATATGGTAGGTAAGTGATAGTAGTGGTTTATAAGAAAATGGAAATGGAAATAGGTAAGTAAGTATAGTTACGTAAAGATTGCCAATGTGAGCCAGTCTGACAGGTTAAAATGGGATCGGGTGTAAGTAATAGTAATAATGCACCAGGACAAGAAAATATGGTACGGGTTCTTAAAAAAAACCGGCCAAGTGCGAGTCGGACTCGCGCACGAAGGGTTTCGTACCATTATCTATGAAGACGGCAAAAAAATCATGTCTGTTGTATGGGAGCCCCCCTTAAATATTTGTGTTATTTTATTTTTAATTATTTATTTTTTTGATATATTCTGTGAATATTTCAAGCGTCTTCCTGTTGCCGTTATCAATATCCAGCAAAAAAAATCACGTTTGTTGTATGGGACCCCCCCTTAAATATTTATTTTATTCTGTTTTTAGTATTTATTGTTATAGCGGCAACAAAAATACATCAACTTTGAAAATTTTAACTGTCAAGCTATCACGGTTCATGAGATACAGCCTTCAGACACACAGACAGACAGACAGACAGACGGACGGACAGCGAAGTCTCAGTAATAGGGTTCCGTTTTTACCCTTTGGGTACGAAACCCTAAAAAGGGCGCTGTCGATGAGGCAGGCCTAGGGAATGCTTGCGTGACGACCGACTTTACTAAAAAAAATCCAATCCAACCGTGTGCATTTTTTGCACAGTTAGTATTTTATAATTTAAGTACTGGACATTAAAGGTATGACTTCGTTGGTGCATATGAACGCAACGTACCTACAGACGCAGAAATTGAACTATTGGCATGTGTCTTCTTACAGCGAGTGCCGCACTTGTGACTAGCATTCGTTTGAGATAGTTTGAGATTGCCGTGTATGGAAGGCGATCTCTGCACTCTATTATATATACAGCGAACGCAGAAATAGACGTGAGTCCGCCTACTTTATCTATTTATTTTGTGGCGTTGCATTCATACGCATCAAGTAACTTTTACCTTTAGGCTTTTTCATAAAGTCGTAACTATTTTTGCGAAAACTCGATAACCATTTTTATCTCAACATTCCAAATCCCTCTAGAACGCATATCGTCTCACAGAATCTAGAACCCAAAGCAAAATATGTTACCCAATCCCAGAGGATGGCCTAACAAAGCCTTAAACAAAATCTATGTAAGTAGGTACGAATATAACAAATACAGACGACAAAGGTCCTTCAACAAATGTATGGAAAGGTAAAAATAACAGTGTAGTGTGTGTCACGTACATTTCAGACCATTTGCTTATTATTAAGAGGAGTACCTTGCCCTCAGGACGTGCCTCCCGCTTCGTTTAGAAATTGGGTCGGCCCTCTCCCTATAGAGTAGGCAGAGGCACCATTAAGAAACGGCTTACGAATAAATCGATGACGTGTTTTTCGTCGCAGACTGCGTGGTGTTTATTGAGATAATAATCTCACTAGTTATTTACGTACTAACTAATCCTAAATGGTTTAAGCATATTAATGGCGCTATGTGACTCTATGACGACGTTGGGTAGTCGCTCTATCCATCTTCAGATAGTTCCAAAGTTCGTTATTGTAATTCGAGATGATTTCTATTCTAATTCTGGAAATAACCTGTTCGAACTTTTCGCTGGTGGAGACAAAATTGAAATTATTTTTTGTACTCCCCGCTGCGTGTAAAAGACCCACTACTTAAAACTAATATTGAGATAATTTTATTAAAAATTAATAACAAATGTGAAAGTACGCTAGGTGACAGTACGCACCTATTTACTATTATCATCCCTAGCTACTTAGAATTATGTTAAAAATCCAACGTATTGTTATCACTTCATATCAAAGTACCTAAAAAAATATACCGTGAATTATTCTGAGCTAAATATTTTAGGCAACGTGTTTATTTTTTATCTAAATTGTGTTATAAATTACAACGTCACCCATTTGGGGATTCGGAGGCCCTCTCGCACACTTTTCATATTAAATTAATTGTCGCATCACACTTTGACACAGTTGTTTGACGCCCCCTCCCTATTGACGGCACGTGCGCCACAAAGGGAAAGAAAATTAAATATATATTTTTTGCTTTTAAAGCTGCTTTTTTTAAGTATTATGCCTGAATAATTTACTCACCTCGTTTGCCATTTCCAACGAGCATTAAAAGCGCTTTAAAATATACATCGGAATAAGTAAGAGGATAGGTACCTACAGGAGATAGGTACCTACTCATAAATAAAGTTAGGACCAATTTACGCAAGAAAAGATACACAGCCTCAGTCATCGCAAAAGCATTTCCTTTAAAGCATAAAAGAATCATTTATTCAAGCACCCTTTCAAAAAGTTTTGCATATTTTATATAAAGTGTGTCCCAGTCTTAAGTGTGCGACGATTTCTTTGTTTATTCTAGGATTAACGAGCCACAGGTGGACCAGAAAAGCCTTATTGAAAATTGAAATTTATTTCATGCCAAAATGGGTTTATTTTATGCGAAGCAAGATCGTGATGTCACGTTCAGTTATTTTTAGGGTTCCGCACCAAAATGGTAAAAAAGAAACCCTTATGGTGCGATTTCGTCTGTCTGTCTGTCTGTCACAGCTGCTTATTTCAGCATCTTCTAATGCTATCGACTTGAAATTTGGAACAGTTATGAAGAACGCTTGCCCAACTTTATTGGAAATGAAAAAAGTCAATTTTTTTTTTATTTTCATTGTAAAAGGGGCCGGAGCGGTCCAAAATTTTAAAATGGGGTTACTAGGTCAAATGACATATCATATCAAAGGACTTGATCTGCACATTTCAAAATATATTTTTATCACAGTTTTCGACATATGATGAGAAATGACTGAATAAATACCATTCCCCCGTTCTTATCTCCGAAGTTTGCGGAGCGAAAAATCTGAAATAATTACTGTTGATAGGAATTGACCCAAATATTGCACCAAAAATAAAACGATGTTCCTAACTAGTGCAGTTTTTTCAAAATCATAAAAAATCCTTCTCAAACAAACTTAGTTACGCGGTCCGGTTTTTTTTCGCTTTATACGTCCAAAACTGATACGAAACCCTCGGTGCGCGAGTACGACTCGCACTTGGCCGGTTTTTAATAAAGGCTTTGGCTTGTTTAGACACTTAAAAATCAGTTATCTCTTGAAGTGTTATTTTGGTCATACAACAACATTACTTGACAAAATCAGGTGCAACACCTTACATGGTCATGTGGTCGTAAAATTAAGGGTTCCCCGAAATTGGTTTACCAGAAAAAAAATCAAGGGCTATTAAATACGATAACCATTTTCCTATCATTAAAATGAAATCAGATTTAATTATATTTTACGAGTTGTTCACTATTTTTATTGATTTTTTAAAAGTAGATGTATTTATTACAATGAAGACAAATATAACGACACCTCATATTTCATGTGAAAATCTATCAAGCCGTTTAGATTAGGTACAGATCATGCCAAAGAAATAGACATATGTACCTACTTACATAATTTTATTGGCTCTTACTTTAATAGTGGCAAGTATTTTAGTAGGAAAATCTCTCGGTTACAAAGATGATTTTTAACAAGAAAAATAATTAAAAAATAACTTTTATTACAAATTTTCAAAATTAATTAAAATTTACTTAAGATTAATGTTTACACAAAACCTTTATTCTTCTATGACTATGAATACCACTAAGGTCATGTATGCAAGTTTTTTTGCTAAAAATCATCTTTGTAACCTCCTTAAAGATTTGCCATTATTAAAGTAAGACCTTTTAAACAAACAAAAAACATTACCTTCTGGAGCATTCGGATAATTAATTACCAACTACAAAGCTTATTACAGCCACTTGTTGTTGCCATAGATACGTCACCGTAATGGTGTTCATTAGGTTTGCAAGTATATTTGGATATTAATTAATCATGAAGTAACGTGTTGACGAAAATAGAATGGAACATTTGTCTCGTTTTAACTACAGTAATTGAGGATATGTGTTAATAGAGGGATATCACTTTGAAGGGGTAGGTAGAAATTACATAAGGCCACGTGCTTCGATTTTCACATAGTATTTTTGCTTTGTCTACGTTCGTACATCTGTACCTTATTTGCATAACTCAGTTGCTATCATCATGGCATTCATTTTGACATCCATTACGCCGTGTGTGTCATATCCGTGCTCCCGATGACTAGCTCAACGCCGCAATGGTCGTTGTTGAACTGTCAAAAGAAAGCCATGGTGATAGAAATTGAGTTACGCAATTAGGGTGGGCCATAGGTATACGCACACCAGCTGCGAGTAGGTAGGTACTCCGCACTTGACCTTTTAGAAGAATATCACCAATAAAATCAGAGTAAGTGTCTTTCTAGGCCGTTTCCACTAATATCCGCCTTATAAATTCCTTTTGCTTATCGCCATTCATACTTCTCAAATTCTCAACGTATACTTTTAAACCATTATTAATAACACTCATAATATAGGTACCTATTATCTTATAAATAAAGAAAACGATGATAAAAGCTCAAATACAAGTTGTTCAAATACAAATACTTCATAAAAACAATAACGAGTAGGTGTTAAAGACCTACAAGACGTGTCTATCTATAATATTTTCTCTATATAAATATTAGTCGAGAGGAAAACTTCTTCACAACAACCATTTTTGTATTTGTCCTAATAAGCACTTCCTTTTCAGAAACTCGTACAAACAAAAACAGCGTACGGTACCGAAAATAGCGAACCAAAAATAGCTTTTTAACCCCACAAATAGAAGGGAAATACGATAAACAAAATGAGGATAAAAACGAACCACATACGACATAAAAAGAAATGAAAAAGAACCTTTTTCTTTTAAAAATCGGCCTAGTGCGAGTCTGTCTCGCCACCGAGGGTTCCGCACCTTCGTTGGAAGTATAAAAACCGTTTTTTTGTGAATGAATTTTGATGATATTTTATAAACTGTGCTAGTTGGAAACATCGTTCTATTTTTGCTGTAACTTACCTATAGGTAAATTTCTGTCAACTCTATTTCAGATTATTCGCTTTACAAACTTCGGAGATAAGGGGGGAATGGTATTTTTTAAACCTTCTTCATCATAAAATATGTCAAAAACTATAAGGCATAAAAGAAAATGAAAAAATAATGTTTGAAATGTGCAGGTAAAGCCATTAAAATAATATTATGTGCCTAACTTAACCTAGAAATTCCACTTTAAAATTTCATACCGACTTATGCACACTCGGCAATGAAAATAAAAATATTTTGTAACCTTTTTCACTTGCAATAAAGATTAGCAAGCATTTTTATAAATATACCAAATATCAAGCCTATAGCATTAGTAGTTGCTGAAATAAGCAGAAGTAGCATACAAACGGATGAAGTCGCACCTTATGGGTTCTTTTTACCCGACTGCGAGACGCAAAGGAGGGTAATGTGTTTATCAGTCTATGTATGTATGTATGTATGTATGTATGTATGTTTGTTTCTATGTGGCGTTCTAGAGACCAAATGCGTAGGCCGATTTTGATAATTCTTACGTCAATCGATTCGTCTTAACCTTGCGAGTGTCACTAAAGACATAACAGTAATCAAAATTCACCACAGCGACAACCAGACGCCATATTGTCAAAATGAAAAAAAAAAAGTTGATGAACTATGTCAAGTGGGGTGTCGTTGAATAGGTATTTTAGTTGGTTGGTTACGTTGGTTAGGTTTCTTTTATCATTTTTCATTTTAAATAATAGTTTAGGATATATAACGATTTAAAGTTGTTCAACAAAGCAATCATTCTCGCTAATTCTTACTTATCCTCAAAACCTATCATGTGGGGTATCAAAATGAAGGGCTCGAAAAGAAGATTACGAAAACATACATTAAAAACTAAAAAGTGAAAAATAAAAATAGTTAATTAAAAATTAAAAAAACCCGACTGCCAAAAAACAACTAAAAAGTTCAAAACAAGAGCACTTTTCAAGCAGTCTGATGCAGTTGGTGGCATAAAATCTAAGATTTAACACAAATAATTGCCACCAACTGCATCAGACTGCTTGAAAAGTGCTCTTGTTTTGAACTTTTTAGTTGTTTTTTGGCAGTCGGGTTTTTTTAATTTTTAATTAACTATTTTTTTACCATTTCTCTACGAAACCCTAAAAGTGTCCTTTGATACTTGAACCAAATACGAATTAAATGTGGTTTTCTTAATCAACGTCACAATAAATTCTCTCAAATATTTTAATCTAAATTTTGTGAATCTTTATTGCCAGGTACCTAAGTGGAAAGTATGCGAGTCTAATGAAAGGAATTCCTTAGACTTCGTACGTGTAACATGACCTACTCTGAGAAAGTATACCTACATACATTATTTGTCTAATACTTTTTGATTTTTCTATGTGATTGAGCGGCAAACTATCGACTGGTGCCCCACCTGATTAAGTGTAAGTGGTCACCACCGCCAGATGGCCATCTGGAATACCAGACGCATCGCAAGTGCGTTAACCTCTCAATTCACTCCAAATCTAGTATTTTTAAGTCCAATAGCTCTTTGTTATAAAATTATCATTTTATTGTACGTATCAATTTATTTCTAAATCGTCAGAATAATCCAAGTTCCCAGTACACCACTTTAATAGACACAAAAGGCGTTTAAAATCCAAATTGTGCCCTTCAACCTGACGACAGGTAAACAGGACTCTTTGGAACATTTTGAGCATACATAACAAGGAATGCTTTTAGTATGATTTTGTCGTTGAGTCTTTTGCTTTTTGCTCGGCGAGAGCATTATTAGAAGTCATTTCTGGGTAGCACGGAGAGAAATTGCACAGTAATGACTACATAACTACGGCTCTGTAACGTGTAGACAGTATCTATTCCGTAATGAGACCATTGTTTGAAATGCGCCAGGATCATAGCTGACGTTTCAATACGAATTAAACTTTATTATTTAAGTTGTTTTTCTAAGGCAAAGTTATGATTCGGTTAGCGTTCTTGTTGGCTTTGTTAAATGGAGAAAGTTAGGTACAAACGATATCGGGTAAAAGCGTAGGTACTTTAAAGAAGTAAACATTGAACAATTTACCGTATTTTAGATGTTTTTCTAAGTAGGTAAATATAGGAGATACTTGTTTGATAAAGTTCTGACAAATTAATATCAACGCTAAACAGAATTTTTATTAAAAAAACATTGCTAATTTTAAATTACCAAAATATAAAATAGAGAAAACGAATTACACTTAACACAGGCAATTTTTATTCAGGCTACAACACAGCAATTAAGGAACGCATTTGCATGAAAATCTCACTAAAACGAGCTGTTCGTAGGTAGGTACCGCAAAATATGTAAATCATTATTTTATTTTACGAAACACAGAGTTTAAGAATAAAAGGCAAAATTCGAATTCGATTATAATCTGAATAAAGCTCTTGACGAAACAAACTCAACGTTAATTCATTGACAATTTCCTTCTAATAAATTGTTGGCAAGACATTGCCGCGGCGGGACTGTTTGCTTTAATATAAACGTAGGCGCTCATTTCTAGTACACTAAAGGTAGTTCACATTAAAACGTAACAACAGAAATTGTAACACATTCAACATTAACAGCTCGGTTTACGATTCGATAAATTGTGTGTAAATAGTTTTAATGATAGCACAAATATTTGGTACCTATCTACATGAATAAAATCAGTCACATGTCGACATGTCGGAGTTCCTAGTAGATATTTTAAACTGGTCTAAAATTATTGATTAGTACCTACCATTAAAAACATAAAATGAAAATTATTTTATTTCAGTAATACCTACTGAAAAATCAAAGAACACAAATCACTATAGTTGAGATCATCAATACTTCAAACTTGGTTGGGTATTGCGGTGGGCATTGCGGTAGGTCATTTTAACAATGTGTTTTGTTTGTGGTCTCCCCACTCGGCATGAGATCCCAAGTATCAACAAATAATCGGAACAGACAGTCCCAAAACTTAGTGCTAAATTATGTTTGTGTTTATTATTACGCTGACAAACGCTCACAATCTGTACCTACCCATGTTATATTTACCTATACTTAGCATAAGTACCTAATTGAATTTATGATCCAGAATTTAATAACATTCTAATAAAAATATTATTTGAATTAAAGTTCATTAGTTACATCACAGACTGTACCTAATAATCCAACAGGCTATTAGGTTTACATGCTAAAATGATAGGTATATTTTGTATTACTTTCCTTACTGTCTCACCATATTAAATTTCTATGAAATTATTCTGACAATAATGTAGGTGTTCAGACTAATTAATTCAAATTAAATTACGAGTATTCGTTGTAGCTACTATGAAATATGATTTCGTTTAACTAATAGGTAAGTACCTACTTCGGTTCTAGGGAAACAGTCGAATAATTCGTAATTACTTGCAGCGGGTGTTAATTAAGTAAATAGCTGACTGGAGCAATGTAACGCAATCTGTGCAAATCGCGGGTAGTCGTAGTGGGGCATGGCGCATGGCGTATGGCGTATGGCGCCAAAGATACCGATCTAGCATGGCGGGCCGAGTGACCGCCGACCGCCGACCCCTGCTCCGCTCATGCTATGTGACGTCACTGGCACGTAGTGCTGTGTAATTGTATGTCGATAAATATATTAACTGCTTGACAACCACAATTATAGAAAAAAATATTAATTCTCGTTTAGATCTACGTTCCGGTAGGCCAGAGTTTAAACCAGCACCCTAATTGTGTAACCA
Source organism: Thalpophila matura (assembly GCA_948465475.1). Classification (NCBI taxonomy): domain Eukaryota; kingdom Metazoa; phylum Arthropoda; class Insecta; order Lepidoptera; family Noctuidae; genus Thalpophila; species Thalpophila matura. The sequence goes on along the minus strand of OX419182.1, from coordinate 13,426,177 downwards.
ACTCGCAATTGCCACAAGATTCTCATTTTACTAATCTAAAACAAAATCCATTGCTTCATCTGTTTAAAAAGTAGGTCTGCTCGACCACTAGCTAGCTCAACGCAATGTGTTTTGTTAAATTGTCAAAAGCAAAGTGATTATCGTTGCGAGTCTATTACGTAATTCGCCTGCTAATGTGAAAAGCTAAAATCACTTTACGGTTTTTCCAATAGGTTTTTTATTATTTACAGAGAATGGTTATCATCATGCACAATACTATAGGTATTAAGAACATGAAATTTAAAGAAATTAATGTATGCTTATTCATACTTTTTTCCGTAAGGTTTAGTGCAAGTAAAGCATGGGGTAACAATCGAATGCATTGACGCAACGTGAAGAAGTTGTGAGATCGATTTGACTGGTTTTCGACGACCGAGGTTTCTTTATCTATCTTCTTATTCTATCTTCTATCTTCTATATCTAATAAAAAGCATTTTTCATAAGTGTAAGTATGATTTATCCGCACCTTTTGTAATTAGCTTTATAAAGTCTTATGTTGATTAAGACCCTGTTAACCAAAAGCATTATGGAATACTAAAACTTGTCTTCGATCGACAAACAAAGTCCTGTTTATCGATATCGTAAACTATCGACACTTCACATCGCTGTATAAATCGTGACTTATTTCCGAGTTCGCCTCGGTTGTTACCTATAGGTAGGATGGACGAAATATAGAAATTGCAATCTAAACTAATTATGCAACAACAGCTACTAGTTGTAAATTGTTGTAATTACATTATAAACTGGCATGTTGTAATGTAGGTAGTGTAGATACACTAACTTGCAAATTGGGTTTTGTAACCTATGCAATAAAGTAGTTTCACAGCATTCAGAGAAAGAATCAAAGAGTTTTCTTTGTATAAGGTGCCCATGAGGTACATTAAATAGTACGCTGGCTAGTACAAGTTGATAAATACCTGTTATACCTAATAATAATAATAATTTGTATGTTCATAAACAGAATGGCAACGTTTGAACTATCTTTGAGGAATGGAGGAACGAGGTGGAATGCCCCTCCATTGAAAAGCGATCCTCCTACCAGACCGGGTGATATTGGTCTGGCGGGCCACTGCCCCAACAATTGAAGTCGGGTTTTTGTATATATGTTATATCGCTGTGAAACCGCTGCTTGCGCGATGTAGGATTCAGCCAATAGTCGTCATGTAGTGACAGCTGTGTACGTAGTCTTCGCTGTTGTCGGCAGATGTCACTACATACCTATCGGTATTTGACCTAGGTACTAGTATTCGTCAGGTGACATCTCCACGCATCTACATGATGTTGTTAAAACGAAGAAAATGTCCCGCGACTAAAATATTAAATGTTATTGTTATAATAATGTCATGTACATTGTACATGGTAGGTGTCATCATTTAATGTGATAATCAGCACTCTGTATAAATGAAATATAGGTAATAACTATAGGGTTGCCCACTTTTCGCATTAAGAGTGGACGTCGTCAACGATGTGAGCGTGACGTCCTGAACCCTTTTATGTAAGTCGGAAAATCCCTTGCTAAGTAGTAGGGTGATGTAAGCTTTTTATAAAACTGGCTATATAATACTGTATTTCGCCTTTACGCCGAAGGTTCATGTGGAAGTATATAGAACAAAATGCCTGTCAAATACTAAATTGGGCAAACACTCCGTTTGTGTGGAAGTCGGAAAACAACACCATATCGTTATTTCCTTCATATAAACTTTGCCCCTTTAGGGATGGAATTTCAAAAAAATCTAATTGCACCTAGGTAGTCAAGGAATATTTCCTCCAAAATTTCCCACCCTGTTTCACCTCTTTGGGAATGGAATTAAAAAAAAATCCTTCCTTAGTGCCCCTCGAGGCTATTCAAGAAATGTTTCCTCCAAATTTAAAATCTCTAGATCCACCGATTTAGGTCGTGCGCTGTCTGTCAGTCAGACACGGTACTGTGTACCAACTATAGGGTCCTGAATTAAAATTCCTCATCAGCACTTCCCTCTATGCCTTTGAGAGTACGTTTAACAACTGCACTGCATCGTTGCTTTGTTCCCAGTTGTCATAAAAACGCATAAAACCACGAATTAAGAGCCAGGTGTATCCTCTAAAATTTCTTTAAAGGAATGGATCACTGCTTATTTAATTATGAGATATTTTTGTTTGGAAATCAAACAATCCATACTGAATTGTAAAGCGTTTCATGAAAAGTCTTAAGATGTCATAAATTTAATTATAAAGTACCTAATAGATAATATATTATTTTACTACCAACATTAACTTTATCATAACAACCCTTCGTGTCTTAAGGTTTCAGTCATCGTGCGACCACGACCGCTGCAAAGTGCTCGAAACGTCAGGAAAACAAAAATCGGTAATATATGCGAGGAAATCCGTTAAAACTTGTGTTATTATAACCCTTCGTGTAATTTGATAGCAATGTTACCAAAACAACATTCCTACACACACCGCAACTAAAAAGCACAGTGATACATTCATAGATTAATAAAACCCGATTACGTATAGAATGTTAACCCGGGGTTACCTAGCTTAGAACGGACCACTCCAAAACATTCCTGGGACCTGTATAGGCAATAAAGCCGCGTAATTACGAAATAACTTTGTACCTGTATTTGCTGCGGGACTATTTATTTAATCACTTTGACGGGAAAATAATGGAGAGGGCAGGCACGACTGGCTCCCATCAAAATTGTGCGCCGCCAATCTATCGCGTACCGTGTTGCCTATGATGGGACCCTTTACGCCTGTGTGGAGATTAAATAATTTCCGTGGTTACCTATAATGGGTTTGGAATAGCCAGGACAGTTATTTTGGATAAACAGCGCTGATAACATTGCACTGCTACTGAAGACGCGAACAGTGTTGGCCAGATCTGCGTTGTAAACTTCTTTGCGTGTCAATGACTCCACTAAACATATTTTTGGCCGTTATAAAATAGCCCTTGATATTTACGCGGCCAATTTGATGCCTTTATTTGTAGTTAAAATTACCAGCAATTGTTTTTAAATATATAAGACATTGCCAAAAACAACTGATACAGGCAGGAATCGAACCCGCGACCTTTGCCTAAACCGGGGCAACGCTCTTAACCACTGAGTTACAGTGTCGTGTCTGAAACAGTTGTAATTGGAAACCTCTTTTTTACGCCTTTTAGGGGCGTTGGCGACGTCTATCGGAGACTTATTACAAACTCGAACTGTTTCTACTTTTGCAGGACATCGATATGATATCAACATCTATATTACAAATATATATTTTTGCGATTTTTTTAAACATTTTAAAGCCATGTTATACTTATATAATGTTATTAAATATATAAGACATTCCCAAAAAGATTAAATATTAAATATATAAGACATTACCAGCGATTCTTTACTTTTAGGTACAACTCTTCAGTTTCAACTTTCGAACCAAAACCTTTAAGTATTTTCATCTACATTCGATCATAGTTTTAATATAAAATGAGAGCGAGATTTTTGACTCTTAACGAGTTTACATACTCGGTAGAATAGGTCGCCCTTTTTATTTTCGTGGAAAACTTTTTTGCCATACATCAAAGTTACGTCCAATTTGTCTAATGGATGCAAATAGATGTTGCTCTGCATGTCGTTTTTTATTGAATTGCAAATGTTATGATCACCACTTTTTATTGATGTAGCTTAGAATATAGCACTTATTTAGATTGTAGCATAAAGTTTTAGTAGTATGTAAGTATTTACTACCTGAGGTATTTTATGTTAGTGTAGTAAAATTATATTATTACGTACGAGAACAAGTAATGGTAATGGAAATTGAAGTCGCTTTGACTTTGACCAAAGCGAAACTATGTTTAAGTGCGTATACGCAGGATAATGTTGCGCAGTTACAGGCCTATCAGAGAAAGAAATTACATAAGCTTAGTCTTAATAAATGGTAAATTATTCACTAAAGTTTTTCAATCGTAGTACAATCACGTGTAAAAAGATGTATACAGTTAGAGAAAATCATAAAAAAAAATCTTGTTATGTGAAATGATTAATCATGCGCATTAATCTATAGGTATTCAATTACAAACTATTTGAATTGTGTCATATAAGTACGTACCTACTTACATTTAAATTTATACTCTACGCGAAAGGCGCTTTTGTAATTTCAGTGACTAGTTACTCGAGATTGTTTGATATAAATAGAATGAACCTGAAACCAGCACATAAATAACATCTATCATCTTTTATCTACTGTTACATCAATTTTACTCCAAGATTGATTATTCAGCAGAGCAACTTATAATGACAGAAAGACGACGTCATTAACGTGCCCGTACTTTTATTTTTTGCGATCAATTGACAACCGTCATTATTAATAAAGATTACATAACATAAAATATTTTATCGATTAATTTTGCACATAAATTAAACAAATAATCGTTTTGATTACCATCGATTAACAGCATGCCCATTCCTTTGTTTTTCTTGAACTTTATGAAACTGTCATTAGATGGACAAATATATGTATAGATGTTTGGAGGCTGAGTCACCCTCGTCCGTAAGAAGGCTTGTTTAGAAACCCCACACGTGGTCCCCGGGTGGTGCAAATCTGGTGACAACCTACTGGTGGTAGGCTTCGGCCGTGGTTAGTGACCACCCACCGGACAAAGTCATGCCGCCAAGCGGCCTAGCCGTGTTCCGGCATGATGTCCGGTGACACCACTTCTACTAGGCAAGCGTGCTCCATCGTAGACCGCATCATCGCTTAACATCAGGCGAGATGGCGGTCTAGCGCAAGCCTATCATCGAATAAAAAAAACCGGCCAAGTGCGAGTCGTACTCGCGCACCGAGGGTTCAGTATCAGTTTTGGACGTATAAAGTGAAAAAATCCGGACCGCATAACTAAGTTTGTTTGTGAAGGAATTTTGATGATTTTGAAAAAACTGTACTAGTTAGGAACATCGTTTTATTTTTGGTGCCATATTTGGGTAAATTCCTATCAACTCTAATTATTTCAGATTTTTCGCCCCGCAAACTTCGGAGATAAGGGGGGGGGAATGGTATTTTTTTGGACATTTTTTATCATATGTCGAAAACTGTGAGACATAAAATAAAATAAAAATATATTTAGAAATGTGCAGATCAAGCCCTTTTATATGATATGCCACTTGACCTAGTAACCCCACTTTAAAATTTCGGACCCACACTCCGGCCCCTTTTGCAATGAAAATAAAAATATATTTTTAAGTTTTTAATTTGCAATAAAGTTGGACAAGCATTCTTTATAACTGTTCCAAATTTCAAGTCGATAGCATTAGTAGTTGCTCAAATAAGCAGGTGTGACAGACAGACAGACAGACAGACAGACGAAGTCGCATCATAAGGGTTCCTTTTTTACCATTTTGGTACGGAACCCTAAAAAAACACTGAGCGCCATACAAAAAACTTTTATAAAACTCTTTATATTTCATCGATATAAATTCCCGTAGTGATGTAACCACTGATTTATTCGATTACCTACTAATCTACAAGTGCATTCGCGATATTGCAATTTGAAAATTAATTTCATATCAGAGGTAATTGAACGTCATTTAAGTGCAGTTACTCATTTGTTTTGGTGCATCAAACTGTCATGTCAACCAATTAGGGACAAAATTTCATATATCCAGCAATATTAATGGTAGGTTTTGCTAATAGCTTATACTAGAGTGGACGCTTAAAAACATTAATAAGGGTTAAGTATAGATAGGTTAAATACATTAAAAAATTGCCTAAACCATGATACGATCTTCATTAGTTTTGCCAATAAAAGATTTAGATTATGTATAGTGATGAGTAGGTAGGTAGGTACCAATATTTATCGAGTAACTGATAGCGCCATATTGCGAAAATGTAATTTTCCGAAGGAAGTCGGGAGGTCTTCCGCAAAATGGCAGAATTTCGCCATAATCGTCTTGCCGAAATATGCTTTACAAGTGAAGCACATTCTGAAAGAAAATAGAAGAACTCTATACCTATTATGACAAAAAAAATCTTATTTATGAGAAGGAAATTCATCTGTTAAAATCAAAAACCGTACCTGCAAAAGGCTGAATAAAATAAATAACGTTCAAATGTTAAGCTTTTTACGAAATAAAAACAAAATAATTATTAAAACATATTTCATCGTGCACATTGACAAGCTACTAAAAGTAATACGCTTTTAAACCATCTTCAATCTACAATAGCATGTTTTATTCAGCACTCATTGTTTCTGAATGATCAACTATTTATTTGCCGTCTCCTTTGACAGATAACGCTTGCATCGGAGTAACTACTTGTATAGCAGCGTCAAGTCGCAATCACTTGAAAGATATTGCCTTATATTATATTGTTTGCCTCCGTTTTACGGTAATCGGTGATTGGTTATTCTTTGCACGTCTCGGATTGGCTGTTGATTGTTTTTTGTTCGGCGAACTTTATTTGAATATTGAGTGTTTTTGAGACGGATGTGGCTCGAAGTTGTTTGTGAGAATTCATCTATGTTTTAGCGTTGCGATGAGGAATTTCTTCTTTGATTGGTCATCATCGGAAGGTTCTTGTCTTACGTAGACTATTAAGTTTAATGATGTTGATGTTTGATTTTTGAATAATTTACTCTGATTTTTACACCTACAAAAAAATATAATTTAAGAAACGAGCTTCGGGCTCACGCGTAGGGTGTCAACGGGACCCTACTACTAAGATTACGCCGTCTGTCCGTCCGTCTGTAACAGGGCTGTATCTTATGAACCGTAATACCATTTAAATTTTTCACAGAATACGTGTAAGTATGGCCGGCGCTATTATGACAAATAATAATAAGAATAAAAATCCAAAACCTCCATACAACCAATGCGGAACCCTTAGTTGCGCGAATCCGATACTCACTTGGCCTGTTTTTTTATTTTTTCAAGCAAACCAAATAGGAATCGTCAACTTCAGCAACGACAAATTTTAATGCCCACAATTTTAATGTCCACAACTTTCTTATCACAGGGCCATCATGTGAAAATTTAACTTTCCTTGAATTAAAAAAAAAGAAAGAGTAAGAGCTCTTACACACGAGCGGCATGTTCCCAACGGCAGAGGTAACTGCAGCCGTCGACGCGCGTCGGCGGCAACCGTCGACGGCTTCCGTTGACGCGTCGACGGGCGGCAGCTATAGGTCGACTGCTGCCGTCGACGCATCGACGGCTTCCGTTGACGCGTCGACGGCAGCCGTCGACATTTCAACTTCGAAGATCAGCGGCAGCTATAGGTCAACTGCTGCCGTCGACGTGTCGACGGTTGCCGCCGACGCGGCAGCTATAGGTCGACTGCTGCCGTCGACGCGCGTCGACAATTGCAGTTACCTCTGCCGTTGGGAACATGCCGCTCGTGTGTAAGAGCTCTAAGCAAAAAGGCTCTCCGCTGGCCAAAGTACCTAACCTTTAAACAACGTAAGTTCAAAACCATGTCAAACAACATAAACTTTACAATGCTTACAATACACTTACAAACTTCCCGGATTATGTAATATGAGAAGAAAATGCCCAGTTGAACTTCTAAGTAAACTGTCGATGTTTATAAATACTGTACTAGTCTACGTCTGGCCACGTAAATACGTCGGTCAAGCTGGACTAACAAGTTCCGCCTGCACAAGTTTTATTGGAAAAAGAGTGATGGATACAATTACGTAATGTTAGAAACTCCTTACATGTTTTATGTCCCGTCACTAGCTCCTACATAATTAAAAAAACCTGCCAAGTGCGAGTCGTACTCGCGCACCGAGGGTTCCGTATCAGTTTTTGACGTATAAAGTGAAAAAAACCGGACCGCATAACAAAGTTTGTTTGTGAATGAATTTTGATGATTTTGAAAAAACTACTCACTAGATCTCGTTCAAACCAATTTTCGGTGGAAGTTTACATGGTAATGATATATTTTTTCATGGAATCATATATTTTTTTAGTTTTATCATTCTCTTATTTTAGAAGTTACAGGGGGGCAAAAATGATATTAGAAACCTCAATATTATTTTTGAAGACCTATCTATCCCACACGGATGGGTTTGATGAAAAAAAAAATTGAGTTTCAGTTCTAAGTATGGGGAACCCCAAAAAATTGTTTTTTTCTATGTTTGTGTGAAAATCTTAATGCGGTTCACAGAATACATCTCCTTACCAAGTTTCAACAGTATCTAAGGTCTTATAGTTTCGGAAAAAAATGGCTGTGACATACGGACGGACAGACAGACAGACAGACAGACATGACGTATCTATAAGGGTTCCTAGTTTTACCACGGAACCCTAATAAATAATTTAAAACAAACCATTCTGGTTTGTTTTAAATATAGAATCTTTGTGGCTGACTGACTGACAGACGATGCACAGCCTAAGCGGGATAATACACTATCAAATATACATAAATGATCAAAAGATCTTTGAGTCAAAGATAAATGATAATGCATCAAAGACAAATGAGTCATATCGACGTCAAAGATATCAATTAAAATTCTTCCTACTAAATATTGGATCAAAGATGCAATCCGATGGACTTAGAGATTTGAGGAAATATTCCCTGAGTAGGTACCCTAGACATGAAATAGAGAGGCATTTTTTTGCAATTTTATTCCTAAAAATTATATTCCCTGGGACCCTAGAGATGAACTAAGGAGGCATTTTTTTGAAATTTCATTCTTAAAGGGGTGAAAGGGCGTGGTATGAAGGTTTGTATGAAGAAAATAACGGCATTGTGTTGTTTTCCTACTTCTACGCGGACGGAGCCGCAGGCAAAGCTAGTATAAAATCGTCGTTATACCTACAAAAATCGCTGTTATTTTTTCATTTGTTAGTTTATATTGCAATTTTAATCCTTACTTTTTATGGATTCAAATAAGGATCAAAATTGATTGCGTCAAAAATCAACGATTGAAAAAACACATCGTAGCAATTTTTGTAGGTGCAGCGACGTATTATATTATAATTAATGGCCTGCTATCTATAACTCAGTTTTAAAATATACAGTGATGATTTATTTTATCGTGTAGATATTTAAAGACCTGTTAATGTAGAACTATGCAACCTTATTAAAATTAATTTATTTGATTTGAGCTGCTGACCACAAAAAATCAAGAACCCACATCCCTACTTATTAAAAATAAATCTAGTTCTTAATTTAAAATGTTGACTACCTACTTATATTATTTTATGAATTCTCAATTTAAGCTTTAGCAGTCTATACTTTTTGATACCTGTTTCCCAACTCATTTAGTCCATAGCTAATCGATTTTGTAACAATCCAGTCTAATTTAATTCTAGACATCTCGATATCTTGTCTGAAGAGTTGCCCTTCAAAGACCTTGGGATTAGCCCAAATCTACCTGACTGGCTGACCTAATCTTCTTCACTGTCAGACTACCGTGTTTAAGTCTAGTTCGTTTTCTTTTTATTAAAATACATGGCCCCGAATTTGGAAAAGGTTAGACTCTAAGAATAGTGTTGACGTCAGACTAAGGAATATTTCAGGTACGTTTGCTCTAACTAGTAACTCGAAAGGTAATAAAAACTTTATGGGCTCTTTCAATTTAGACGATTGGTGTCAGACTGCTGCCCCAATACCTATTGTACTGTACATGTAAAAATTGTATGGGCGCGGAATCTTAATGGCGCTCTCGAAATTTTGTCTCCTCTCTCGCTCGCAAAAAAACAATTATTATCTGTTTCTGAGGTTTGTTTAATTCATGTGTTTATAATCATTAAATTTGAGTTTATAATATTACAATTAACATCATTTTGTAGTTTACTATCAGATTACATTTTTCAAAAATGCATTTTTTCATTTAACATTCTTAAAATATATGGTTCTGTGCGAGCGAGAGAGGTGCCGAATGCGAGAGCCCTCTTAAGTGCGATCATAATTTATAAATTCTTTAAGCATAAAACAACATGCACTATGCCAGTCATCTTTAGGGCCAGACAGAGACCAAACATGATAGTTGCAGTAATAATACATTGTGTTGCGATTGGACCATTATAATGCCCCAAAAAAATACACCTATTCTCAAAAATGACCTACGACAAGCATCAACAAAATTATCAGGGAACACAACATCTAAACACCGTTAGCCTAGCCGTACTTTAAAGATAGCTAATCCGGGCATTATCTTAAACGCCCAAACATTAAGTGTACGACGAACTTTATGACGGCACAACAGCAGCACAATTTCTGCACAACGGACGTAATTGTCGTAATCACCGTCACGTAGCAATGTGTTAAGACCTTTAAATCTGCTCCATGTTTAGATAATGGAATTATGATTAGCACGATTCAGTAATTGAATTGGAGCTGCGAACAGTCCATTGGTTGAACGAATGGCTCACGTATACCCGTGGTGGAGTAATGAAATTCAACAGAAGTAATAATTTAAGGTGCGTGGGTTTGTGCAAAACCGTATTGTTTTATTGGGTGAGTTACATAGTGTTGGTTATATTATGTTTGTGTTAATGTAGGTATTGAAGTTCGTAGGTGTGGAAACTTTTTAGTTGAAACAGCATTTCAAATTGATATTCGAACATGTGTTTTTTGATAATGACTTGTGTCATTCACTTGAATAAAAGTCTTCTCTGTGCAAACAACTTTTTTACTTCCATATCCTAGTTATCTAGTATATTTCATCAATAGGTTATGGGCCCAGTCACTAAATTTGCCATCAAGAATCTCTGCGGCCTAGATGACTACTCTACGTGGAAATTCGCTATAAAAATGATTCTCATACGAGAAAAGTTGTTCACGTATACGTCTACGTACCCGGATTCCAAAGACTCCACCGCCATCGAGAAGGACCAAGATGCACTAGCTTTGATTTGTCTACATGTGGAACCTACACTTTATGCGTATGTACAAGATTCAAATTATGCAAAGGATGCTTGGGATAGCTTAGCGAAAGCGTTTGAGGACAAAGGCGTAAATCGCAGAATCACCCTCATGAACGCGTTGTTGGATGAAAAGCTAGAGAGACACTCGTCGATGCATGAATATGTTGCTGTAGTTATGTCTCTTTCTCAAAAGTTGAAGGATATTGCCACCGGATTTGACGATGATCTTGTAGCTGTCGTGTTGCTGAGAGGACTACCTGAAGAGTACAGGCCTATGCGAATGGCACTGGAACACTCTGGGATGAAGTTGACTTCAGAGAACGTACGGCAGAAGTTATTACAGGAGGATTCACGTCAAGGTTGTAGTACATTGTCTTCAGCGGACTCGGCATTGGCTGTGCGTAAGAGTAAGAAGTGGAATGGGAACAAAGATATTAATATGACCAAAATTAAATGCTTTAAATGTGGAAAGAGTGGACATAAGAAGCCGGACTGTCCTGAAAGAAGGAAAGCGGGTTCAATCTCCAAACTAAGTGACGTCGCGATCGTGAGCCTGTCTTCATCCAGCGCCGGAGACTCCTTCAATCCGACGGAGTGGTACATTGACAGCGGGGCATCTTCACATATGTCTTTCCAGAAACATTGGTTTAAAGATTTGGTTATGAATGTTGGTATGAGTAACGTGACTTGTGCGAATAATGATAAGATTGAATGCAAGGGTAAGGGTGATATCATAGTGAGTTTGAAAGGACGAATGCTTGCTGTGAGGGATGTCGCGTATGTACCTGGTTTGCATGTTAATCTGTTATCAGTGTCTAAATTAGTAGAGAAAGGATGGAAGGTAAGTTTTGACAGAGATGGGTGCAAGCTAATTCACCATTTGGTTCCAGGCCATTTCAAGGGAAAGCTTCTGGCTACCGCAAGTGAAGTCTCAGGGATCTACAAGCTTGAAGGTTGTCAGGCGGTTGTAGATGGGACTGCGTTGGCGTCAGTGAATGCAGGTAATCCTTTGATGTTGTGGCACCGGCGGCTTGGACACGTAAATGAGCGAGATTTACGTAAGCTCCTGGGTATGGATTTTGGTAAAAGCGTAATGGAACCTTGTGTCGCCTGTATTAAGGGGAAGGCACATCGTTTACCTTTTCCAGTTGGTGAGGCTGAGAGGGCAGTCGAGAGACTGCAACTGGTTCACGCAGATATCTGTGGTCCAATGTCTGAACCCACGTACGGTGGATCTCGGTATATGCTAGTTATTTTAGATGATTTTACACGTAAATCTTTTGTATTTTTCCTTAAATCAAAAGATCAGGTTTTAGATCATTTTAAAGTTTTTCTAGCTAGTGTAGAGGTTGAAACCGGGTTAAAGGTGAAGTGCATACGCACGGACAATGGAACAGAATTTGTGAACAGGAAGTTTGATGGGTTTCTACGGCAAAAGGGTATAAAACATCAATTAACTGTTCCCTACACTCCGGAGCAGAATGGCGTAGTGGAGCGAGCAAATCGTACTATTGTGGAGATGGCTCGTGCTATGTTGGCGGAAAAGGGTCTGAGTGCGAGACTGTGGGGAGAGGCATGTAATACGGCTGTTTATATCAAGAACAGGCTGCCTCACAGTGGCAATAATGGTAAGATTCCTGAGGAGTTGTGGACAGGGAAGGCTCAGTCATTTGATCATTTCAGAGTTTTTGGAACGAAAGCGTTTGTGCACGTGCCCAAGGAAACTCGGAAGAAATGGAGCCCTAAAGCGGTAGAACATGTCTTTGTTGGTTACTGTGAAGAAACCAAGGGATATCGTTTCATTAATCCCAGTAATCCTCGCGTCATTGTTAGAGGAAGGGATGTAGTTTTCTTGGAGAACTCTACAGCAGTAGTTTCAGAGGATCCTAGTCAGCTCGTAGGTAGCGGTGACAAAGGTGCTGAAGTAATCTGGGAACTTGCAAAGGTACAAGGCCAGTCAGGTTCGTCACCTGATAGTGCAGAAGCTACTCAAGGGCCGAGTTCCATAGATGGGGCTGAAGTATATGAAGACGCGGAGATGGAGGTGGGAGAAACGGGTGATAGCGGAGCAGAAAATGTCGTGGTGCAAAATGTTGAAACTGAAGATTCTATTAACAGAGAAGAGTCAAACGAAGGTGAATGTCGTTATCCTCTACGTAGTAGAATCCAAAAAGGAAACCTTCATGGACTTGCATGCTATACAGAAGACAAGGAGCCTTTGACAGTTAAGGAAGCCTTAAGTCGGGAAGATAAGGATAACTGGAAGGAAGCCATGAAAAAAGAGATGGATTCGATGTACGAGAATAAGGTCTGGAAGCTCGTCAGAAAGCCACCTGAAGCTAAAGTCGTGGGAAACAAGTGGATCTTCAAGTACAAGTTTGATGCAGATGGTAATAAGACCTATAAAGCTCGACTTGTGGCGAAGGGTTTCACTCAGTCCTACGGGGTTGACTACTTCGAAACTTATTCACCGGTCGTGAGAAGATCGACAGTTAGATTGCTGCTATCGTTGGCTGTTGAAAAGGATTTGTTCATCAGTCACTTCGATGTGAACACCGCCTTTCTGAACGGTGATTTACATGAAAGAGTTTATATGCGACAGCCGGAGGGTTGCATAGATGAAAACTCGAAGGAAAAAGTTTGCTTACTAGAAAAAGCGATATACGGCCTCAAACAAGCTTCACGGTCTTGGAATGAAAAAGTAAATGAAGTGTTAATGTCTTTGAACTTCAAGCGCTGTGACTTTGATAGCTGTCTTTACAAAAATAATAATTTTTATATCGCTCTGTACGTAGACGATTTTTTATTATTTTACAAAGACAAACAGCAGAAGGAAGTTTTATTAGACAATCTTTGTAAACAGTTCAAGATAAAGGATTTAGGGGAAGCGAGACAAGTTTTAGGTATGCTTTTGTCTAAGACTGATACTGGAATATATTTGAATCAAGAGAGGCTTATTTCGAAGATCTTGGATGAATATGGTATGTCTGACTGCAAACCAGTAAAAACTCCGACGGAAATGGATTTCCATAAAGCCTTGGCGGAAGGGGAAGGAGGTAAGTTCTTATCCTGCCAAGACTCTCGTAGTTATCAGGCGCTCATAGGGTCGCTGAACTATTTGGCCTGTAACACACGCCCGGATATTGCGGCTGCGGTAAATTTTTTGGCACAATACAACTCATGTTGTGAGGAACGTCATTGGAAAGCTGCTAAACATATCTTGAGATACCTTAAGGGTACAAGGGATCTATGTTTGATATTTCCCAAGTCGCCGGTGCAGGACATCACGGGATTTGTAGATGCTGACTGGGGAGGGAACATCAAAGATAGAAAATCGTATTCTGGATTTATTTTTAGATGCGGAAACTCGTTGATTAACTGGGAATGCCGGAAACAAGCTTGTGTGGCACTTTCGTCAACGGAAGCCGAATACATTGCACTTTCGGAGGCAACCAAGGAGGCAGTTCACTTGCGGCAGTTGAATGCATTTATAAGAGGTGAATATCTTGGGGCTATTTGCATTTTCGTAGATAATCAGAGTGCTATTAAACTTGCGTACAATCCTGTAGCGCATAGAAGGACGAAACATATAGACATAAGGGCGCACTATGTCAGAGATTGTATTGCTAAGAATGTTGTACGTCTGGACTATGTGTGTACGGAAGATAACCCAGCAGATGTGCTGACAAAACCATTAGGTCGTGTGGCATTTAATAAATGTGTGCGCGATCTGAATCTGAGTGTGTCTGGTGTGGTGTGATGTGAGGATATCTGATGATGGATGTTGTTTGAGGGGAAGTGTGGAAACTTTTTAGTTGAAACAGCATTTCAAATTGATATTCGAACATGTGTTTTTTGATAATGACTTGTGTCATTCACTTGAATAAAAGTCTTCTCTGTGCAAACAACTTTTTTACTTCCATATCCTAGTTATCTAGTATATTTCATCAATAGTAGGCGTATGTATCTTAAATGTTGATAAAATTGCTTGATACAATTTATAGGGTTCTCCCGTATGAGCTTTCTTGTGCTCTTCACATAACTGATTTCAATCACTTCTTCATTTTGTTCTATGTTGCTAGGCATTTCGATTTGATGAGCTAGTAAATACTTGATTTAATTTATTAGGATTGATTTTTATAAAAAAAACAATAAACAACATTTCTTACAGCTTATTAAATTACCTGTATTAATTGGCGAGTTACAAAATCAAATAACACAAATGCATTTACCTAATTTTTTTTCTAATTCTTCTGAGTTGGTGTTTAAATCAAGGCAAATAACCTTTTGAGTTTTCGAAAACAAAATAAAATAAACATTACAACAATTTTCCATTGCCCATAACACAATATTGTACACACCATACGTAGTCCTGCGATTAATATTTCATCAAACGATCATTTTCATCAATTTCTATATGAAGTTAGGTATTTACATCGAAATCCGGAGTCTCCTTTGTAGGTACAATATTATTGTATAATCCATCCAAGAATTTATGAGCTTACAAAAAAGGTATAAAATTCATCCATATAAGCCTTCGTATGATATCTCATGGTGGAATCTTCAGTTCCTAAGATACTTGCCAACTTTTCACTTCGCGCGAATAGTTGAACAACTTCAATATTTCAAAGTGGAAAGTTGAGAAGTGAATTGTTGGCGTCGGGAAGCGTTTGGAATATTTTTAGGTGGTTCTCCAAAGTATTGTAAGTCTGGAAATAAATTAAGGTAAGGTGCGGTGGTAATAGCCTAATCATGTTTTTTTGGGAATTATATTGGAGACGGGGTCGAACGTTTCGTGGAGCTGAGTAGTATGCTCTAACTTTTTGAGGTTTTAATTAATTTGCTAATTTATTATTAAATACATTAGGTAATGTTAATAAGTTACTAAGACCCACAAAACCGTATGAGCAGTTTGACTGTGGGATTGGATGAAAAATTATACAATATTAGATTGGATTACAAAGTACACTATGGGATTATACAAACATAGTTATTAAAAATTACACAATAATATTATTTAATAGTTGGAATATTTATCTTTTCATCTGTCTGTAGTCTAGTTTCAAATGGAACTAGGTTGATTTTCCACCATTACTGTTTTATTAGGTTATTTTTTTTAAAGACACGGCACGCAATGGCTCGGGTATAATATCAAGTAATGCTTAAGATTGACGATTTCTTCGAATCAATGAAATCGAGTCAGGTATACCGCACTAAATCTATGCCCATGAAACAGTGCAGTGAGTGCAGTGACTGACTAACAGAGAACGCACAGCCTAAACAGTGGAAAGAGATTTGTTTTGCGAAAATATTCCTTGAGTACAATAGAGGTGCACTAACTAGAGATTTTTTGAAATTCCATCCCTAAATGGGCGATAAGGGGTGCTAAAGATTTTCGTGTTGTTTTCTGACTTCCCCGCGAACGAAGTCGCGGGCACAGCTAGTTCTAGACAAAATGAACTACATAGAATAATGAACTAGTTATAAAGACTGTTCTTTACGATTCTCTAGTTATTTTCTATCTACCTATTTCCATATAAGTCGTAAAATCAATTCAAGCAAATGATTTATTGATCTTGCTAGGTCCAGAGATAAAGACCGGTAAGATTCGTTTTGTTTTTATAAGCCCTTTATAATTTTATTGTTATAGGTACGTGACTTTTACTAGCATTTCATAGGGCATAAACTGAAGTTTAGATCATTCGTAAATGGACAGACAATGCCGTGGTGATACATCTATATATATAAAATTGCTTGTCCTGACTGTTTCATCAACGCAGAGCCCAAACCGCTGAACCTAGAGATTTGAAATTTAGACAGTAGGTTTCTTTTATGACGTAGACATCCGCTAAGAAAGGTTTTTTGAAAATTCTACCCCTAAAGGAGTGAAAAGGGGGATGAAAGTTTCTATGGAAGTACCGTTACTTTTGAAGTTAGAGTCATGAATATTGGTATTTAGACTCTTCTTTTCAAATAAATAAACACGTATTTCAGGGTTTTTGAAAATTCGCCCCCAAAAGGGGTGCAAAGGGGGATGAAAGGTTGTATGAAAGTACCATTAGTTTTGAAGTTACAGTCATGAAAATTGGTATTTAGACTCTTCTTTTCAAATAAATAAACATGTATTTCAGGGTTTTTGAAAATTCGCCCCCAAAACGGGTGCAAAGGGGGATGAAAGTTTGTATGAAAGTACCGTTGATCCGATTCTGAAAATACTTTCACTAATAGGAAGCTGCATTATTCCTGAGTGCTATAAGCTACTTTATATCCGGAAAAAATGCACAGTTCCTGTGGATCACGCGGACGAAGTCGCAGGAAAAGTGCTAGTAAATACATATTATATTGGGCATTAATCGTAGCTAACAATCAATCGAGTAATATAAGGCCTTATCGTTTTAAAGTAGGTCTATATTAGGCTCCTGCCTTCCTCCTTTAGTTATGAGAGTTGTAAGAAACGATATAGTTGTACCTATTTGGAGATTATTAACTTAGTTGACTAGTCTGATGTTCTCCGAAAACTTACAAAATATTTGCTCTTTGATGTGATTTGTAATGTCAACGGTAATGATTAGGTATTTAGTTAAAATTACGTTACTTACATGTAAATTATTTAAATATGAGAAATCAAATGGTCCTAAATGAGTTTGTATAATTATGATATTCTACTTAGGTACATCTATACTAATAATATTATATAGCTGAAGAGTATGTTTGTTTGAACGCGCTAATCTCTGGCACTACTTGTCAGATTCGAAAAATCTTTTTGCATGTGATAGCCAAATTCATGAGAAATAGTATAATATAAACTAATATAAACTATTTAACATCACGCTACGACCTTTAGGAGCCGCGCAACGGGGGTGAAACCGCGGGGAACAGCTAGTTTAACAAAGAAACTTTCAAAACAGTCTAATCATATTCCAAAACAACAAGGAAGTGCCAGAAATTGCCTATTAGATTATAAACACGAAATGTTGCGCCGGCACATCATCTATTCAATATTAATGCCCCTTACTTCGTTAACAGTGAGCCAGGCCACGGACCAGCCCCCGCGGAGCACCGCTCCCTACAAGGATAGATTGGAGCCTTGTTCTAATCTCGAACATGATATCTAGGATTAAATACTGCTATTCGTTTAAAATATGGCCGATTCCCGTTTGGCCGGTGTGTATTTTCGGGCCGTTTCGTGTTTTATTAGATATCCTAAGCAAATATAATATTAGGAAACTGTTTACGGCATACTAATGTGTATGGGTGTATTTTCGATATCTTTCAAAGCTATTGGTAATTCGATTTCTAATAAAGTCTGATTTACTTTGGGCAGTTCTGTGACAAACATAGCTTAGTGATTTTAGGGCATAAAAATAAACATATTCTAATTATAATTTAGTTTTCACTTATATCCGTATACACAACAACATTAAATTCTTAGTGCCTTGCTATGTAGATAGTTTTTCCCCTAGCTTTTTTGGTCTTTAAACAGCATACTCTGTAGTTCAACTATTTAATGCCTGAATTAAATGGATAAAATAATTAAGGTTTAAGTTAAGTCGTTTACTTTAATAGCTTGGAGTGGGTAATGGCGAATGAAAAGTTCTCCGAGGACTCATTAAAGTCACCACAGCTTTTTTTAGTACCTACTTTGCATTTGGTCCTTAGTTGCACGATCTTCGTCTCATTTGCGACATTTTTGTAGTCACAATTGAGACGTAGATTGCGTATTTTATTCTATAATCAAACGTGTTAAAAACCCCAAAAACCAGTAGAAATTATTTTAAATATTAATAAAATGATAGGTAAAGCTATCACGACGTTCGCTCTTCTCTAGAATAAAGTCCACACATGCGTACGTCATTTGTATTTAGCGTTAGATAACTCAGTTCTTGTAACCAGGAAGTACACTGATTGCGCTTCTGTAAAAGGTACCGCTCGTTAGCAACCATACGAACAGCTGCTATCCAAAATGGCGAGGTTTGACCCCTGCAGTTATGAGGAAATCTAGATTTTTCACTAATATACTTAGTACTATCTGTGCAATGTTTCCTTTTAGGTTAACAAGGCTTTGTCGCAAGGTTCCCGAAACCTGCACACATTAGATAGAATTCAAATTGAGCCCACTTTCAGTTCATTGAAAGGTTAAATTGTCTAAGTAAATAATGGTTCTATTCTATACTAAGACCACCGACGATTACATTAGGTAGTTCAAACAAAAACCTACTTCAAGCATAAAAAAAACTTTTTTAACAAAAAATAACCGACTTCAAAAATCCACTACAAAGAAAATAATAATTTTGGTTTCGGCAGTCGGTGGCTTTGGTTTTTGTTTGCTTTTTTTTGCCACCGACTTCCGAAACCAAAATTATTATTTTCTTTGTAGTGGATTTTTGAAGTCGGTTATTTTTTGTTAAAAAAGTTTTTTTTTAGTTCTTTATCCCGTGTTAGATTACTTTCACGAATTCGTTCAACAGTAAATCTTCTACGGAGTGTGTACATTTATGCATATAACTTTGTACATAGGAATGATTAGATAATGTATTATATACTAAAACTTTCCTGAAAGTATGTAGATTACGTTAGTGAAAACCCCATCCAAATCGAATCAGTAGTTTTTGAGAAAATCGCGCACATACAAACATACATACATACTTACATACATACTTACATACATACTTACATACATACATACATACATACATACGGGACGAATACAGAACCTCCTTTTTTGAAGTCGGTTAAAAATTAAGCGCTTACTTCTACGAGTATGATACTGAAAGCAATACAGCGCGCCTATTAAAAGCAGCGCAGTATCTTCAGCACGCGCGTTTTATAGTAACAGTTAAAGGCAGATACTTTTGTCTGTTACTGTTTCAAATAAACGTAGACTTACGACTTTATATTGTCTGGTGACCTGAATATGTGCCAGCGAATTGGCATAATAATTGCGACTTTGCGTATGTAAGTATGTTACATTTGGGCTTAGCCATAGTATATTCTTATACAGTATTGTAACTTGTTTTTTTACTTCTTTTGTGTCAGAATGAGCTAAATAAAAAAATCGTGTCGTGGAAAAATTATTATTAGCCAATCATCAAGTTGGTAGCGGGACGATCATTTTATATTTTATTGTCACTCTTCACCCGTGGAGGTTTTTTTGATGCATCCAGACTGTCACTTTTCTAGTGACCTACGTTTAGAATTGCTATATTTAAATCAAGCTTGGATGGTCACTAATAAATGGAGATAGAGAAAGAGCAAAATCTCAATGCGGTCCTCCTTCATACTTCAGTTACAACTTCAGATTATGTAGTAATCAACGTGCGTCTGTTTCCAAATTAGTCTTTGCTTCACAGTTACGCTACTGTTTTCTGTATTGACTGTGGTTTGGGTACGGCATGCGACAGGATATTAGAGTGAACGACAGTGGCAATGTATCTTTTGATAAAATTAATTTAGCAAGTTACTTAGCAAGTTGTTATTGCTCATTTAGTTGTTAGAATTATTTATCAAAATATGGCGGGGCTGAGCTAGGCCGACCTGTGTCGTGACCACTATACCTAAGTAGTTATAGGATGGGCGGTAACTTTTACCTAATTATGCAGAACAACATTCTAAAATTTATCAAACCTTAACAAGTTTAGGATCCAAAAGACTTACCCCCGTATTCACAAACATTACTATAAGGTCTCGAAAATAAGCGCTTCATACGAATATGAACCTTAACAAAATACCTACACATAATTTTCATAGTTCAATGAGTTTTTTGTACACTTTGCTATGAGTCCTCATAGTAATGCTCATGAATACAGGTATAGGTACCTACAATTCCGACACCGGCGGCAGCAACCCACCGCAGCGAAAGCTGCTGTCGCAAGCAATACTAATGGTCTTCATACATTTTCTATGAGATTGTATGAAGCTACATTCAGAACGCGGCGACACTGTCGCTACATTTGTTCTGTGCCACGTGCCACTGCCGCCTGCCACTGCGGTTGGTCGCCGGTGTCCGAATTGTACCTTTATGTCCTGAAAAAGGCAGGTCATTGTAGATGTTAAAGGGGTTATAACAAAACGATATGATATCTACCAATCTAGCGTTTGATTGTACAACTGTAATCATCAAAATAATGCAGACCCCAGTCTTTCATAGTAATGATGTTCTTCAGAAAGACAAGTCTAGATTAAAGTCATTGATATAAAAATTGCACTTAAAACGTTCATGTTTTGGAAACATTGGCATTATCATAACAACGATCATTTGCAAAACCGCAGCGCATTTCGACAATGATTTGATAAAATCCCGGCCCCGTGGCTAATGTTTGCGGTGACGATTACCAGTGCCATAATTGACGTTAAAGACAAGTAGATACACACAGAGTACAGATAAGTAGATGACACCAATTCCGGTCAAGGGAGGTAAATGCAGAATATCCCTATATAAGCACTTATATTAAATACAGGGATGCTCAAACTGTCGATCGAGGGACCGTATAATGTAGCCCGAAAAGTTTATATATTTATATCCAATTAAGTCAAACCTGTCAAAGTTAACCGATAATTTTGTTATCGGTTAACTTTGACAGGTTTTTAAAATTGAGCTTTCAAATAAGAACTTTGATTCATACGAGCTTTAATATTAGGTCTTTACCTATGAAATTGCCGTTCTGCAGTACTGGCCATTTCAAATCAAAATAATTTTTGTTTGGCTAAGAATTCCAATTTCAAATTAATTTTATTTTAAAAACATGGTTTTCTTTTTCCAAAAGTAGTCATTTGTTTATTGATTAGTGTTACATTTTCATCGCATTTCAATCTTTTTCGTCATCATGGATACGTTAAAAATTCGAGTAATTATGGAATACGAGTACCGTCGTAGCAGCAACGCGCCACAAGCGGCACGCAACATCAACGACGTTTACGGAGCTAACACTACAAACCAACGCACCACCTGTTATTGGTTTGCTCGCTACCGTTCTGGAAATTTCGACCTGAAAAATGAACCTCGCGGTCGTCCGAACACTTTGGTTCACAATGACGAATTAAAGGTGATTGTGGAAGCTGATGATACACAATCTACGGCTGAATTAGCAGCAGCTTTCGACGTTAGCGTCAAAACAATATTGGTCCATTTGCGTCAAATTGGCAAGGTAAAAAAGCTTGACAAATGGGTGCCCCACGAACTCAATGATCGCCAGCGCGAAGTACGCGTCGAGACGTGCCTTGCACTGCTCAACAGACACACAAATGAAGGAATTTTGAACCGCATTGTTACCTGCGATGAGAAATGGATTCTGTTTGATAACCGCAAGCGCTCAGCAAGTTGGTTGGATCCTGGTTCAGCACCTAAACAATGCCCTAAACGAAAACTTACCCCTAGAAAAGTGATGGTCACTGTTTGGTGGTCTAGCGCCGGTGTGATTCATCACAGCTTCTTACCAAACGGGGTGAGCATTACTGCAGATGTGTACTGTGAAGAACTGAATACAATGATGAAGAAGCTGGCACATCTCCAACCAGCATTGGTCAATCGCTCGTCTCCACTGCTCCTGCACGACAACGCGCGACCTCATACTGCACAGCAGACGGTCTCCAAGTTGCAAGAACTGGGGTTGGAAGCTCTCCGTCATCCGCCCTACTCACCAGACCTTGCGCCTACAGACTACTAACTTTTTTCAGAATTTGGATAACTTCTTGGCGAGAAAAAAATTCAATACCCGAGAGGCAGTACAAAGTCTCTTTGAAGAATTTGTTGCCTCCCGTCCAGCTGATTTCCTTAAGAAGGGCATCAATAAACTGCCACTGCGTTGGCAAAGATGCATTGATTGCATGGGTGATTACTTCGATTAATACAAATAGAAAATACATGAAAAAAATTCGTTTAATTTTTTTCATACAAAACGGCAATTTCATAGGTAAAGACCTATTATTTAGTTATTAGCAATACTTTAAGACTATTATCAAATCATGCCTTACTCAAGTTACCCAATAAGTGATGGCAAAAAAGTAAGAACAAGTAGTTGGTGGATACTTAAATTGCCATCGGCGGATATGTCACGTCTCGTTTGGTAATTGCCATAATGAATGCCAACCACTGACTTTTAGGGTAATGCAGTTGAGCTATTTAAAATAATTTAACATATACTTGTTTATGAAATAATATTTCAAACAGATTTTGAATGGCACATGTATTCTTACTGCTGTGATGACGTAAGTACTTCATTATGAATATTGAAATAATTTAATAAATGGAGATATAAGTGTCTGATAGAAATCATTTATTTTGGAAAGCTTATTTATTACTGACAAATACCTAGTTAAAACAGCCTTCAAAAAGAACACATTAATGTCGTGTGAAACAGTTTCGGAAGTCGATGCCTTTGATTTTTGATTTGGTTTGATTCGGCACCGATTTCCGCAAGTGTTTCAGACAAAATTATTATGTTTTTTTGAAGGTGGTTTTAACTTTTTTTAGTTTATTATTTTTCTATTTTGAGTGACATACACGATTACAGCATCAGCGTGAGTTCATTATGAATGTATCATCAACATACGCAAAGTGAACTAAATAAGTATATACTGGTTTAAAAACTACTCAACTAAAGTTAATGAAATTTATATGGGACCATCGCGCAAGGTTTTTGTACCAAATGAAAAAAAAAACAATAGTTAAAGCGGTTCATAATCGGCAAAGATATGGTACGTAACGTACGGATACGTAACAAACATACAAAAAAAAACACCGAAGGCATAACCTCCTCCTTTTTGAAGTCATTTAGAAAGCCTAAATAAGGAAACTGTGTTATAGATGAAATTAATAAAATGCATAAGATGGACGCCATCAACTTTTGCTAAACAAAAGACTTGACTTTAACGTGTTATTTGTTCTCACACAATAATAAATGTACTACACAATGACGTTTACGCTTTATAATATCATTGGTACTACATTTCACAACGGCAGTAATAAACCAAGCCTGATTTAATCACCGATATAAATCTTACCTACCTCAAATTAATTCCTAAAATAACCTTCTAAGAAAATAGTTACCAAAAATATAAACTGGCTCATTTGATAAATGTGCCAACGTTAGCGAAGTAAGGCGAGGCGCTTTGAGGAAGTTGGAAGGCCTGTCAGATCTACATTACCAGCGAGACTTAACACACCACCCTGTTCCCGAGCTTACCCGAGTTTACCCGAGGTTAGCCGACCGCCGGATATGATTAATTGATAGTGTTCAACAGATTCGTGAAATATTGGATCTTAATTTATATCTTAGCTACTATTTATCGCTTTGCTCATCTGGGACGGAAAATAAATATCAAACGTTTTTAGGGTTAATGGGTGTATATTTTGTTACACTTTTGTATGCTTGTATCTTCTAAAAGGGTAGATGGAATCGAGGGTGCTATTTAGACGTTTAAATATTACTGGTGCTGATATTAAATATTATAAAAACTTTGTTACTAGCTTATAAATGATTTGCAATCAATTAGGTATAATAAAACGATGTTTGTCAAGGCCAATAAAATTATTGTTTAATATTCTCAAGCTCTGAGTAAACTGTAATTGAATAGAGTTGTTTGGAAATTGGCTCGGGAAGATTTTGGGTTTGGTTTCAGCCTATTCTTCTATTTATCTTAGTTTATAACGATTAGAGGTCACAAAGAAGAATTTGAATAACGTAAGTTACCTTTTCCAGGTTTGATACAGAGTCTTTCTCATATCAGCATTAAACGTTCTTTGCTGGTCATCAGAGCCGTCTTAGACCATTTAAGTTGCAACGGCTTAGGCTACAGAGCGTGCCAAAGAAATAGACATACAAACATACTCTCGAAAAACATTACCCTCCTTCTGGGGCAGTCTGGTAAGAAACTGCTAGTCTATTCTGTAACGACACGCCGCCGCCGCGTGAATTGATCGCGAGGACTGCTGTCATGTCATCGCGCTTGTAGCTTAGGGATTGACAAAGATACAATCATCATTGAAAATATTTTTATGCGTGAGAATACTCCCTCAGTGTGATAACGTCTGAATCCGGTGAGCTCACGGTGAGATTCTCCCTCGAGCGTTGCCAAATAAATTGGAGGAAGCCGTGACACGCGCACGCGTTGTCGACAACCGAAGCACATGAATAAATAACCGCATGTGACCGAAGTGGCGAAAGCACATGAATAAATAACCGCATGTGACCGAAGTGGCGAAAGAATGACACGGTGACATTCTCCCTCGAGCGTTCGCAAACAAATTGGCAGTTCACGGTGATATCATGCGGCGTGTCGTTACAGAATAGACTAACTGTACTGCACTTCCATATTAGTTAGTACATAGCTGTGACAAACATGAATTTTGTCGTAAGCCCATTTTGTCCCTATCCATGACTCCTGTCACTGTAGTGCGAACTGGGTCTGTTCTTAAGCCTATTTATAAGCCTGGTATAGTAAGCTTAGAAAATCTCAGTGTATATGTTGACCTGTGAACCATGATATGTTAATGTTGCCTGGCGCTTGAGTTATACTCAGATTTAATTGCTTTGCGTAAAATTGTCTACAATCTACATACATTGAAAGAGAATGTAAGAAGTATTCAGAATTTCAGAAGACCAAGACAAGCACACAGGCAGAATTTTTTTCAATAAAATATCACAATTGCAGAGGAATATTAAATGTTACGGCAATAAAATATGCCTAAAATAGTTATATATACAAAACCTCGTGATCAGATCATGGCAACCAGAACATTGACCAAAATACTACGAATTCCCTCATTTGCGGTTAGACATCTGAAAGTAGGAAGGTATCCCATCATTAGTGAGCAATATAATGTCATCTTTAAGAGCAAGAACACACTTGCAATTAATCGTTGGGCGATAGTTGCACTAACCAAAGGAAAGCGTGAACGCGCCTATGAGTGGCAAAGCGATCATTCCATACTTTCTTTTGAATAATTTGAATTCGCACAACGATTAATTGCAAATGTATTCCTACCTACTCTAGAGGTGCGGTTAAATGGGCTAGTTTTTTGACAATTTCTTGCTGCAATTGTATAGCCGTGAGTTAAGATCTATATCGTGCAACTCAGTAGAACAATTGCCGTAATCTTGCAGCATAGCCCGCCGATATTGCAATGAAGTTGAATTATGGTACATCACACAATAACTGCTGTACGACATAGATCTCAACTCACGGCTATACTCGTACAATCGCAACAAGAAATTGTCAAAAAACTAGCCCGTTTAACTGCACCTTATAACAAAATGCTTACTTGATTCACCATAGATTAGTTAGATTAAAAAACAATATAAGTACCGCATTCCCGCCATCACTGACCCAGCTTCGACATACACAAGTCACTGTTAGTTTATCTACTCCCCATTAACGCCGTAGAAAACAACCTTTCCATAACATTATAGGCTTCGTAATACACCAATTTGTTCCGCTCCAATTGCTTTGGGTAGTTCCGAGAGCATCATTAAACTAATGAATGGCATGCGACGACACTTGGACGACAAGTGGGCTGACTCCGACTAATCTCGACTGTACATCACTCCTTGACGAGACCTTATAAACGTCATGCAGTGCCTGATTAACAGGCACATTCTTTTTAATGATAGTCAAGGAATTCAAGATCTGTGTGTAACTGTACTTTTGGAGATACCTCGTGTTGATTTTACGAAGACGACGCGAACTCCGGTTTTAATGAGACGCGTGAGAATTATATGTACAAACTAGATGTTATTTTTATGGATATGGGTTTTTGGTGTTTTGATGTTTAGTACTGGGAATGGACATGTTTTGTGGATTATAGTAGCTTCCGTTCTGTGCTTTTTTGTGGATTTTTCTAGGAAATGGTGTTGCGTAAGCATTCTGGCTAGAGTTCACAATCAGCTGTTCCTTACAGAGTTGGTGTACCTCTGTTTTTGTGGTATTTTAGATGATTAATTACTTGATGTGTTAATTTTAGTATTTATTTAACCAGATCTAGTTGTAGACTGGAAGTCGATTCCAACTTACATAAAGAAAAAGCTTGAGTGAGGTTGAGATTTGATGGTAAGGAATTAAAATGTAACAATTGAAGTCTCTACTTGTCTCAGACCCCCTTAGGAAAATAACCATTTCATAATTATATTGTATGTAATATGCACCAACCCAAAGGTCAATGCACTACTAAAGCGGGGAACATAAAACCTCAACAGCGGTTCACACTTGATCAGTTTTGTATTAAATTATGTTTTATAACAATGATTTGTCGTAAATAAGCGTCATCAACATTACGTGTCCTATTACAGAGGTACTAAGGTTAAAGTATCTGCTTATGTTTCTAACTGTTATTTATCTCAGAACTCCTTATCGATGAACTTATTCAACGGAACTACGTCTCTTGCGAGATAATGTAGCGAATGATACATTTAAAACAATTGCTTGTAATTTTCGAGCTGGGGCGCGTTTATCACCTACAATATCACTCGGAGTCTAAAAATATTTGCCTTTTTGGCACAATTGTCTTGATTAAAACTGTCATTTGCTTGACTGTGGTAATACCTATTATTTCGATCAGGAATTCCCAACCACAGTGGGGTGCACCTCCCTAAGGGGTGTACCTATAGGGATCATAAGGGGGGCTCCGAATTCCGATTAGAAAGTCTTAAGTTGTAAATTATGCTTTCTTTCACTTTAATTATTCTTAGGAGTGAACAGGAATGTTTTAATTTACTTGATTATGCTTATAATTGAGAAATATTATACTAATGTTATACTTAGGTATAACATTTGTATTGATCGTCCGAAACTTAAACTTTTTAATCATGTTTTGAGTAGGTAGTTGTCCAGCATAATAATTTTATGTAATGAAAATCAGTAGGCGACGTAGGCGTACTGTTACCGAATGTACAAATGTAAACAGCGTGCGATCAAACCGCAACGAATGAATTGAATTATATTATTTGACATTTGATCGCGTCGATAATTGGGGATCTCGGTCGAGTGAACAAATAAATCAATGTACTGATTTCAATATATCACTTTAATGCAAATAGACTGTAGCTTTCGAGTGCCATACGAAGTTGCGTCAGGCCCCGGTATTTGATCCATAGGGGCGTGGCGTGCGTGCGCGCACCGAGAGTGAAAGCTGAAATCATCACGACCACTCTATAGTTTAATTATCGCACATCAATAAAATTTAATGCCATTTAAGACGGAGATAAAACGGTTCAGTGAGGCGAAATAAAACAATTTGTATCAACGTGAAATTATTTTTTATTGCATGCTTGAGATTGAAGCTTTATAACGTTTGAAGCAATTATTGCTGGGTTTAATTGTTTCAATGGAAAGTGAAGGTTACAGACGCACTTATTAACAACATAATCTTTGTTAATGACTGTGACGTGTTATGTAATAAGGGGTGTAAAGATTATACGTCTAATAATGAAGTACCTACGCGGAGTAAGTAGTTAATTTTATTTGCGATATTTTTATGAAGGTGGCTTGAAATGACTTCGCTTTATGATTTGCAAATGAGTGTCATAATAGTTTTTTGTTTTTATAAAAGTGGTTCACTGTCGTCCTGAAACCATTTTCTGAATAAAGCTACTAAAACCACCTACCTACTGGCAAATTAAAAGCTTTAAGTTGTATTATAATTTTAAAAGTAAAATTCAAGCATTACATATTTTTTAGACAGCTACTTCTGGACTACAGTACCTACCCGTAGGTTTATATTAATTGACATTTATGATTATTATTGTTCTATAAACGCCTATGTTATTGACACTGTAAAAGGACAAAAGCGCTTTATTTAAAAAAAGAGAGCACATTTTAAAATCGTCCGGCAACAAGTATCTACCACAATCCACAATACAAACTAGTTTTTCTCTTTGGATAGCATTCTGTGTTACGTTTTTCTCTCATTCCCTTTTTAAAATGAAATACGCAAAAAAAACTAAAACTACACAACGCTTTTTGTATTTTTATGAGCAACAAAATAATGTTATTATTTTCACACTTTAAAAGATGCATTCATCTGCTGCCCATTTTCCTCGAATACTGAGTGGAATTGCCTACGTGACGTTTTGTACAAAATCAATTATATTTTTTCAATTTTGATGTTCCAACTTTCCCTTTGAAAACACTTTTTTGAAAAAGAGTGCCTATTCAATAAAAACAAACTTTAAAAAAAGTTAAAACCGCCTTCAAAAAGATCACAACAATGTTGTGAGAAACAGTTTCGGAAGTCGATGCCTTTGATTTTTGATTTGGTTCGATTCGGCACCCACTTCTGAAACTGTGACATAGACACCCACGATTACCGACAGTACTCGTAGGTAATAGCGTGAATTCATTACCACCAACCAAACCTACATACCACTTTATGCTGCGAATAATTGCATCGTCAAAATTGCCAAAGTGAACTAAATACAATTTATTAAAGCTGATTAAAAAACCACTTTATCCAAATATGGGACCACCGCAGAAGCTTTTTCTGCTAAATGAAAAACAATAATTAAAATCCCTTCGTAATCGGCGAAGATATCACGTAACAAATATACCTACAAAAAATATAAACGTATCTCCTCCTGTTTGAAGTCGATTAAAATCATTTGAATTCGTTTAATTTTATAGAACTGACACTATGTAGGTTAACATTTCTTTTGCTTTAGATTTGGACAAACAAATCAACCATGTCTTTTGAACACACAGACTTTCCAAATATATCACGAATTATGCAAAAAATAATAGTGTTGCAGGTAAAATTAGTTATGTTCTAAATACGTGTCTATCAATTTGGGTCAGTTTTTATTATACCTAAGGTGTTTTTTCACTTATGTTGTCTAAACTAGAGTTGGGGCGGACCGGTGCGGTGTCACTCGTGACAAAAGGTGTTACGTGAAATTATTTCTGTACTACGACTAACCAGTCTTAATCCTTTATGCGAATATTATTCACTTTCTCTGTTTGAAAAGAACCAACACAACAGAAGATTTAGAACTTACAATGTTTATTCAAGCTCCTTAATATTTTGTGTTTTTTTTTACATTTACATAATATTCAGTAAGAGGCCGTTCTTAGTTTGGCCGTTTTTCTCGGGTTTTACGAAAGTGATTGCGATTCAGGTATGGAAATTGCAATGATGAAAATACGTAACGGGAAGAGTGATCATTTTTCTACGAAGTGTATTAAATAAAACTATAATTTTAATAATTTATACATGCTAGATCTTCTGTGACTCACGTTTCGATTTCGGTGATCTTTTTACTGAAAAAAATTGTTCAAAATTAATTTTAAAAATCATTAATAATACAGTCACATGTAGTTTGGAGTGTATAATTAATCAGTTATTACAAAGTTCATGCAATAGGTATTAGGTACTTACAAAATAAACTGTAAAAACTTATAATTTGTGTTGATTTTACGCTCTAAATATTTTTTTCTGTAAAATTTTACCGTAAATTTACAAAATAAGTAGTCAGATAAAGTTCAAACATTGATTGTGTCCAAAAAAAAATGGGTCTAATCAATCACCAGTATTGTCTAAAATGAAAAGCAAAATGGACTAAATATTATAAATTTTGCGCTTGTTATTAATCATTTAGTCAAGGGCGCAAAAGCAATTGCGCCAGTACCTATCAACAACCCTGTTTGCCTAACGTTCCTCAAGTTCAGATAATTTTACTTACCAAAATCATTTTTGTGCACTATCTCAATCAGAGAACAAAAAGTGGGACGGCTTCTTAAACAATATTTTTCATACTATAAGAAAAATCGATAATGTAACTCTATGTTTAGGTAGTTAGATCTATAAGAAAATAAAACTGCGGAAATTAAAAATGTCAAAGTCTGCAGCCCCGGATATAACAGTAGGGGAGTCGATTGCACACTCGATTAAAGTGTTGTCACCCAACACTAGCAGAACGACTCTCACAGTTTTTATCGAGTTTTTTGACATTGGCGCTCGATTGATTCTGATTCGAGTTGCATTCGGACAACAATGGATAGCGGTCATGGCCGTCGGATCCGAGTGGTGTGGACAATCTGGTAATGCTAGCGTTCCTGAGCCTCCCATGTAAATTAACAATCCCTCCTGCGATAAAAAACTCATTGGTTAACCTGATTCATTTGGCTGCCAGACTTGTCTTGCGCGTGACAGGTCGTATTAACCGACGAAGTATTAGTCGCGGGTTTAGTGCCAGACCCTATTTTTAGGATTCCGTACTTCAAAAGGAAAAAGTAATCCGTAGGTACAAGAACAAGAACACTTGATTGTTCGTCTGTTTGTCAAACCCCTTTTTCTCAGGAACGCGAGGAGGTATAAGTTGAAATTATAGGTCGAATACTTATAAGGTCTACGAACTCTTAGAGCTGTAAAAATATCAAACTTCAAAAGTAATGCAATAAAAAAATACGGCCATTTATAATGCCGCATGTTTGACACTCGCAAATAAATCAAAACCTATAGGGTACTTCCCTTTGACCTAGAGTCATGAAATTTGGCAAGATGCAAGGTTTCACGGCACAAGTAATCGGATGCATATTTACCTAAACATTACTTTTATTTCAACGAAAAAATAATGTGGACATACCTTTCTGTTTTTTTTAATTTTTTTAACATACTTACTAATTATTTCATTAATTTGATAGTATTTCATTAATGTGTTAGTACGATTTCAATGTAATTGGACTGTATGTTGGTAATGTTTGCATCAAGTCAGACAAAATTGTCCACGCCTATATTAAATACTTTTACGTACAACTCCAACTGTTAATCTATACTTATAATAAATCTGTAGAGAAGTCAATTCTGTACATGAAATATATTTTCAAAATAACTATCAGGGGGTGCTTAGTGATCGATACTGATGCCAAAAATGCAATAAGTAAAATTTTTGTCTGTCTGTCTGTCTGTCTGTCTGTATGTTCCTTATAGAAACAAAAACTACTCGACGGATTTTAACGAAACTTGGTACAATTATTCTTCATACTCCTGGGCAGGTTATAGTATACTTTTCATCACGCTACAATCAATAGGAGCAGAGCAGTGAAGGGAAATGTTGGGAAAACGGGAGAAGTTACTCCATTTTTTAAGCTTCCGTCGCGTGTGCAGCCTTAATGGTTAAAGCTACATAGAAATCATGTATGACAAAAATGTTTTACATAAAATTATCTAAAAAATATCCCACAACAGCATATGTCTATCTTTTATGGTTGACTCACAATAACACGTGTAACTCCCGATAGCTTAGCAGTTCGGAGCTTTCTGATTGTATTTGTTTACTCTTACGTTTATAACTAGTTTTCACTCATCCCTAATTAAAAAAATTAACATTATTACCTATTCAATAAAAAAAGAATCATAGAAATCGGTATAGAAACACCAAACTTATACATGAAATACGCTAATAAGCCATCGCGCCGTCGCGCGTGAATACTGAATCATGCTACCTAGGTATAAGGACTATTTTTGTGTAACAGTTGCCGCGCTCGACGCGAGATCGGTTAGTGGTGATGAATTTGCGGTATTGCTGTAATCGCGTGTGTTTATGTTACTCAAAATAGAAAAATAAAAAACTATTCACCCCCTCGGGTAAAACAGCGCTTCTGCGGGGGTAATAAGATTGATAATCTTCTATACAAATAAATAAAATTGAAGTGTCTGTAGTATGTTGTTGTAGGTACTGTTATGAACCGGGGAGAGATATAATGGTAGTTAAAGTTTACTCCTGAGGTACGTTCCCATGGGATAATTTCCGACGTCCACGCGGGCGAAGCCGCGGGCGAAAGCTAGTATAATAATATTATTACTGAGGCGAAATGTTTTTTAAAAGTTTTTAAGATAAACAATATATTTATTCAGAGGCATGTCCATATTATTGTGGGATAAAGTGAAGTGTAGGTAAATATGCATCCGATTATGCGATCTCTAGTCATGTCACATTAAAAAAAAATGCGATTACAAACTTACATTTTGTATGGAATCCCCAAGGCGCGAGTTCTACTTGCACTTGTCCGGTTTTCTTTTAACAAACCTGCTGTACGTAGGTATTCATTTTATAGATGTCGTAGTCCGATCGTATATCTGGGCATTTCATGAAGCGCCGCCATTTCGTGATTTGGCCAGCTAACACCCGCCATATCGTTCAACACTCATCGTTTGACGATTTGCTTAGCGATGATTGAGCATATGATTTCTATAATCTAAAAATGTAAAATAATTAAGTAGGTACGTACTCATAAATAAATCTAAAACCAATATAAAATTAAGAAATCAGACGAAACAATTAGAAAATTATTATATTTCGATAAAGATAAATAACTACTTGGGTACACTTGTTTATCAACAAATACTAACCTCTAAAATACGTATAGACGTCTATGATTTTGTCACACTGCGCATAGAATCTGCGTTACTAGCATAAAACTCATGGAGCTGATGTTCATAATTTTCTTTATATGCACTTTTATTTTCAATCACTTTCATTATCACAGCTATTTTATACACACAAGATTATTTTTGTGACTCCGCCATGTTGCACGCAGTAAACATAGCTGACAGCGCGGATACAGCGCCATCAACCGCGAAAAATGCAACTACTTTACGATGTACCCAATTTTTAACTGGGAATATCGACGAATAGGTTGTTCTCGTCGATTTGTCGTATTTTCTATTAGGCACACCATGATATGTCTGGCCATATCAGGAAATGGCGGCGTTTCATGAAATGCCCAGGAATTTCATGATCTGGCCAATTATACGATCGGACTACGACATAGACACTAGCAATAAGCCTATTGACATTTGCGTTATAATTGGACCAAAAATGCTAACTGACACATTAAGTAGGTAATAGTCTACTTTTAATTATTGGCAATGTAACTCATAAATTGAATTATCCAATGAACTGTATAATAATTTGTGCCAAAAGTTACTAAACAAACAGTGTAACATTGTGCGTAACTTTGCCTGAAAAAGAAAACTTTGATAACAATTGTTTGTCCCATGTTTGTTGCCAACATAAGCGTATCTACAAAGTGTGGTAATTTGTAATTTAACTTTGTGATATCAAGAAAAAGACTTGGTTAACTAATGTAGGTATGACAAGTTTCATAACAGTGACGTCACTAGATTTCTTGGTAAATGGATGTTGTTTAGTTAAAGATGTTTATTTATATGTTGCTATTTAGAGTTTTAGATGCATCATCTGTATCTTTGGAAGCTCAAAAATGTAAGCTACCTCGTTAGTAAGTTATTTGAAATTCTATTATCCCTCTATCTGTTGCATTTGAAAAATCCGCCTCATCCTGGTCGAAATCAATTGTGTCGGTCACAGATGAACAGTTTTTATAAGTATAATCCATTACTAGTCCATCAACAAAAGTGTTAGGGCTTGTTCTACTTTACCAGTAAGACATGCTATAGACATAAGCAGGTCCGTACATTCGACAGATGAACGATTTTATAAGTATAATCCATTACTAGTCCATCAACAAAAGTGTTAGGGCTTGTTCTACTTTACCAGTAAGACATGCTATAGACATAAGCAGGTCCGTACATTCGGTTCGGCATTATTTGCTGAACGTTCACGCTAACAACCGATTTTGCCGCCCGGGTGGTGCCGATAGCACGCCTAATTCAACAAATAATGCTGAATATGCGAACCCGCTTTAGTGTGTAACACGCCTAAAGTTCTACTGCGGCCAGAGCAGTCAAAGTTTCTAATGCACGTATCTAGCCACTTACAAATTTGTTTCCCAAGTTCATGTCCGATACTAATCAAACTGACTCGATACGGGCAATATTTAACAAATCACTTAAACTTTTAACTGGTGTTCCGCGGAGCGTAAACTTTGGGCCGGTAATTAATACTTCATTAGCGATCGGGTTAGCGAATTTGTTGTCATAAATTCCTGGGGTGTAAATAATCGCCTTATAGAGCAAGAGTTGTGCAGTAAAGTAACAGCTTGACGCCAATTATAAGCGATGTGTGACGGTGCCGGTCAGGCACTGGGTCGCCGCAGGGTTGAGAGCACGTATGAAATTAAAATTATTATTTAAATAAATAATGCAAATATTTTTCTAATAAATCCGACGATTATATTCATTTAGACATCAATGTAATCGTTTTGCGGCTGTGCTAACGTAAAGTATGTAAATTGCAAAAAGAACAGCGTTGGGTCTTATCTTAATAATTACTTTCCAAAATAATAATTATAGGATATTTTT
Organism: Thalpophila matura; assembly: GCA_948465475.1. Classification (NCBI taxonomy): domain Eukaryota; kingdom Metazoa; phylum Arthropoda; class Insecta; order Lepidoptera; family Noctuidae; genus Thalpophila; species Thalpophila matura. The sequence goes on along the minus strand of OX419182.1, from coordinate 13,391,092 downwards.
ATGAAGCTGTTTGCTAATGAAAGAATGAAGAATGCTGTACCTGCTATAAAACCCAAAAAGGAAAACTAGGTTATGTTATGATTGATACCTACTTGCTACAATAGACTGTTTTAAATAAGGTATTTATTAAAATTTATAATATGGTACCTAATCATTATTCATCGTAATAAATAATGTGAATGATAACTGTTGGTCTGAGGTTATGAACCCGTCAAATCCAATAATTTACAACTGTTTCTGTTTAAATTCGCACAACAAATACTAAGTAGTCTTATGCCTTACAAAATACGAATACCTACCTAATTTATCAGAAACTGATTGTCATACAGACAGATTGTCGTTTAGAAATTACTTCAGATAAACAGCATTCGTTTATTCTGCTAGCACATCTATATCCAAGAAATTTACTGATACCCTTTGTCTGTCGCATTTGAAAAACACAATTGATTTTGACCTGCTTCGGCACATAAGGCTTAAGGCATAAGGCTTCTCGACACATAAACGAACCGTATTAGTTAACTTTACGACAAGCTGGGAATGCTGTTTTAAAACTATGCATAACCGTTAATTCCGAGTAAAAGGATTATCCGGCCAGCCCTATGCACGCATCAAGCGGGCCTGTCGGCATTCATTTGTCGCTTCGACATCGCGAAGCAAAGTCGCGTCGAAAGTGAGAGCCGCCCGGCTTGCAATTAACCAAGTAATTAGCACCGGCCAGGGACGGCCGTTTGTGCACATCTGCAAACGGCTTCCGTTTAAATACTTGTGTATTATGTAGTAGGGACATCTGTACTTCGAAGCTTATTGGTTGTTTTAAGTGATTTTTTATTACTTTTTGTACAGACTTTAGGTATTTGTTTAGGCGTAATCGTTTTGGGAATTAAAAGGATTTTTAGAAATTGTTGGTTGATAGATTGTCTGATATTATTTATTGCCCACTACATCTAGTTTGGGAACATGCCGCATTCGGAAGGCATCATTCATCGCGCATGGCTATGAAACTAAACTTAAGATTCACCTAAACGTACTAGGCGCATATGAAACAAAAGAGACTCGGGAATAACAACCCTGTGCCTGACAACTGGGGAATAATAAAAGAATACAATTAAAACGTGTGTTATAAAGTTATAAGTTACTTAAATATTATGTCACATCCGAATTCAGATAAGGTAACACAAAACCCAATAAAGATGACAGAACAAACTCCATAGCTCTGTAACCGGATTTGTAAAGGGCTACAGATTGAAACCTTTTCCTAAATCATGTGTTCCGAATACACGACCCTTAAGGGATTTCTTTTTACAACTTTTTATTATATTGTCGAACCTTAATATGTTTGCTACTGAGTTCCTTGATATTCAAAACGTAGTTTCAATGATACGTAAAAGGCTTATTTGTATAACAATATTATTACGAATGAAGAGTATTTAAATTCGTAGCAGTCGGTGTATTTATTTGTTTTAGATCACAGTGGCTCAAATAATAATGCCTCCTTTTCAAGGACCAATTGTTCCGAGTTTTCGAGTCTGTAGGTATGCCGTATGGGTATTGTTATTGTATTTTGGATAATACCTTGTAAGCGCAGTCTCCGCATCGTTATATTTGCATGTGAATCTTGAATGTAATATGAGAGGTAGTATTTTGAATACGGGTTATTTTTTAAAGAAATGTGTGCGTCATTATTAGCGCTCTGCTCATTTATTTAAAACTACTTAGCTGTTGCCCACGACTTTGGGTGAATGAAAATGGATGAAAACGGAAAATTAACGTATAGTGTTTCTCCAGGTCCCAGGCTACCTCTTTGTCAAATTTCATCCAAATCCGTCCAACTGTTTCAGCGTGAAAGAAATAAACATGCACATACATCCACACAAACTTCTATTAGGTATAATTACTAAGTAGAAGTACCTAGGTTAAGTTTCCTTTAATTTTTTAACCTGATTTGTTGGTATATCCAAAATCAGGGCTGAATTCATAATAATATAATACTTTTAACTTTTTTAATTGCGTTTTTTTATCGACTGTCATTTTTAGTTTTATTTTACAGGGGTTAATAATAATTAGTTAGTAATCACATTATATGCTATGTAGAAAAAAGCTCCCTGTGAGATTTCAAATTAATTTCACATAATATTAAATGCATGTTTCTCCTGAGATCTCTTTGAGCTCAAATCAATTTACAGGGAAATAAAGTTTCACTACAAAACGTGTAGGTACACTGTATTGCATACAAAGTATTACCTCAGAGACAGCCGCGGGCTACAGCCACCAGCGGGATCACGGCGGGATCACGGCGGGAGTAATACCATAATCACTATACTTGGCAGGCGCATTAGTGATCCCAGTACGATATTATTAACACACCGGGCTTTCCTGTAGCTGAACTTTTTTTAAATTCCTTTATTTATTTCACCTGTGAGATGTAAAAGTCTGGATCTTGTGTCCGAGACTATGTTACACATAAATAATTTTAACTAAGAGAAACGATGGATTCGATCGTGTCCCTTACATATTTGTAGTCGTGCAGACTAATGCCAGGCGAACAGCAATCCAGCCGACCAATTGTGTACCTACTTATAAAATTAAACTTATCCCTCCAATTGTTAAATTACTGCAAACGATTATTGGGTTGAAGAACAAAATAAAACTACATCACACATCCAGTGTTCCATAGTAGATTGCCTAATACCTATTACAAATCTACAGTAAATAATTCTTCAACGACAAAGCCTTCCTTTATAGAGCACATTAATTCCACCTAAAGTATTAACATCACACCTTTTGGGAAAGAAACGTGGGTAGTTTATCGTATTGGATATTAATACCATCCAAAAGTAAGCCGTCTTTGACCTAGCCTTGGAAGAACATACTTAATATATATTACTGCCATTAATTATTGCTGAGGGGCTCGTGGCTAAATGACAGCCGCGCTGATCGAACGATCTGCGAGGTTAAGCTGCGCTTGCCGCGGTCAGTCCTTGGATGGGTGACCGTTCTTTACATATCGAGACCCCTCCGTGCCTCGGAGAGCACATTAAACAGTCGGTCCCGGTTGTCATAGGAATATCTTTGACAGTCGTTACGGGTAGTCAGGAGCCCAAAAGTCTGACAACTGGTCTAACATTCGAATACCAGTATTTCCCAATAATTTGGTTGTGGCGGTCAGATGGCAGTCGCTCCATGTAAAATTCTGATATTCAGCCGCAACCAGTTAAACTGGAAGCCGACCCCAATCATGTTTGGGAAAAGGCTAGGCGGATGATGACTGCCATTAATTATTGCTGCTATCGCAAAATGTAGCTATTAGTAAAAGGACCAATTAGATAAGCTTTAATTAATCTATATCGAGTGGCTAATTGAGCAGGAAGACAACAACTTTCACGCTCCATATTTACATAACGCTCTCGTAACGACAAACATCTAATACTGAATAATGGGCATCCCCTTTGACCGCAACAACGTACGTTTTTAGAAGGTTAATATTAGAATCTCTAAGCAGTAGTTGCTTATTATGCAGATAGATTAACTCCTTGTTCATGGAAGCCTGGTCAAGACTGATCAGGAAATCCTTTAAGTTAACTGATTCGTTGTCCAAAATAACAGACACAAGAATTGTTATTTCCTTCATACAAATTTTACCAACCACTATCCCTCCTTTGGGGATAGAATTAAAAAAAAACTCTCCTTGGTGCATCTTTATGGTACTCATGGGCGTAGCCAGCCATGGGCTTAGAGTGGGGCAGCAGTCTAAAATAATATGTAAAGCAAACTATACCTGCGGTTTGATCGCATTTTTTTTGTATCGACTGTTGAGTGTGAACTTTCTTACCGATATTAAATATTGTAGTTAGTACCTACCTAGACAATTCATTTTTTAGATTTTGGTTAGGTACCTTACAGGTCAGCGCCAGTGTGGGGCAAGTGCCACCCACCCTGCCCCACCGTGGCTACGCCCATGATGGTACTTTTCAAATCTCTAGGTCCACCGGCTCTGGCTGAGCGTTGTCTGTCTGTCACAGTACCCACTGTTTTATGTGTATATGAATCCTTAGCCTAACCTATCGTATATACACCCTACAAGCATAAATCTTCTTTGCAGAGACAACCAAGTCCAGGTAAAATTAGATACAGCCGTTCATTAGGCAAATATAATCCCTAAATCGCTTTACAACACTCAAGGAAACAGACATGAATAATATTCGCAAGCAGCCGAGACCACTGCATAAACTACAAACGAATACACAAAACAATGCTTTTAACAACATAAAATTTCCAGCTAAATTTGAATAACAAGAGAGCCAGTAAAACATATAAGCGGCCATATCTCTAACAACACAAAACCAGTATGTTTTGTATGGATTGCGTGAACGCAACAAAGCTCCTCGAACGGTCTCTGGGAACCGATCCTGGGGCAATAAGGAAATCGTTGGAGTCCCGCACGAAAATCGCAGCGGCGTGAGGCCAACACCCGGGAGATCGGTAGCTATTCTGACGTTATTAGTTGCGCTACGTATGGTCAAATTGGCCGTAGATGGTAAGTAAATTAAAGGAATGAAATATACATACTAGATAACTAGAATGCAGACCCACAGATAAAAAATAATAAAGTGTGGTCAGAAATATACTTGAAAACTGATAATACAACAATAAAATTGCAAACTTTCATAAAAATGTAAGAATACAATAATAACAACAAATATTTCCCAATTGAGACACAATCGAAAAATAGAAAGATGCCAATTCAAAGCTTTTTAAATTCTTAAAACGAGACGTGGAATACTAACCGCTTTTACAGTGACAATTCTATTTACCACGACGTGCTCCACAAAACGTAATAAAAAAACCGGAAAGCAATTTACACGCAAAGATAGATAAAGTAAGAGTAAAATAGCTGTTAATTTTGATTGATTCCGCCTTTTGCTTTTGTTCATATGTCGTAATTTTAGCGGTTCCTTGTTCACGTAATTATTATTTTTTCAACACAGAACACTGAATGTTCACTGTTTTGAAGATTGTTTTCACATTTTTAACATTTTGTTTTTGTTTTTATTTAATTTAATTTTAATTTATTTTATGTTTTATAATGTTATCGCTTTAAGAAATTCACCTATTTGATACATTTCTCAATTTCTTTATCACATAAAATAGAAGTCATTTCTTAATGGAAGAAAAATCTACAAAATGTCTTTAATATACACTAACCTATAGAGCTCTAGTCAAAGTTAATGGATAATCATCTCGTTTCAGAAAAAAGAAATTTGGAACTGATCAAAAAATTATAAAGTAAGAACTTTATCAGGAACTCTCATAAATAAAGACTAACAAAGCTTAACATGAAAAGATAAACACACAGATACAGCACAAATTACTTTGTTAGTACCCCAACAAGGCATTTTGTTCCCCCATCTCGCCGTTACGGAGATTGTTCTGGACGTAGAAAATTGCAAACAAATGATTTGCCCGGGACGTGAATACGAGATGCATCCTGAGACGGTATTCATGTGCACGCATCATACATTTGTTCTTTACATGCACGGGTGCGGGGAGTAAAGGAATCACGGCCTTAAAGTCAGCGATGACAAAAAAATGTTCAGAATCTATTTTGTAATAGGCTGGAATGTTTTTATGAAGAAGGGGCGTTATGTTATCATGAGATTTTGAAGTAAAACTACTAATACAATGATATGATGATTATGATATACTCGTAAATCTATTGCGTGTTTGTTAAAAGATATGAAAAAAAAATGTTATGGTAAAATATGTAGGTATATGAAAGAAATTGAACGATAAATTCTGTTCATAAAACATTGTATCAGGAAACATTCTAGCGGTCAGTGTTTGTCTTAAACTTCCAACGATGTTCTCAACACTAAATTTAAGTGTTTGCTTCTCTGCAGATGCGAAGATATAGGTACACACTTTCAACAATAGCACTTTGATGAGCACTGAAACGCTACATTCAAACTTCATGTTCAGGTTCCCAACTTCCACTTCAATGTATGTAATCGGCGATATTACGTGGACGCTAATATCAAAACTAATATCGATCAATACTTTCAATAGACCTTGAATCAAGTAGGACACCGATTCTTTATATTACAAATTGGGTTACTAATTGCCATATTTTTAAATGTCACAGCGTCCTGCCTTTATCTTGTCACTGTCTTAGAGGCCACCGCCAAACATGTGTTGTAGGCATTGTGACGACTGTACTTACTGCATCTAAAACGTTGCGAGAAAACAAATCGACATTCATTGGAATGTCAACTTTATGTTTTACTACGCAAGGTTTAGAGTTGTTATAAGTTTTAATGGTACAGGACACGGAGTCAGGAAACTGGATGCAGTGACTGAAGTGACAATGACAGGGACCCATTACAGGAGAACTAGTTCTAACTTAGCTTTTAACTTGTTATCTAGCGTCCTCGTGGGAACATATAAATTATACTGGCTATGATTACTCATGTTACATATAATTACTGCTATGTCGTCCATGACTGATGATAGACTCGCGCAAAAAGTTTTAGCTAGGTGGTTTAAATATACATGAGACTAGCTAATTATTGTGCGATCTCACACTCGACATAGGTACATAATTATGAATTCTTGTAAGGGTTTATTACGTCGCAGTTGACTTGATATTTTCAGTTAATGTAGCTTTTTCCCATTAATCATTTATCTTTAGCCTGTTTTCGAAAGACACGATGTTGTTTTGCAAAACCATTACCACGAATCACGCTTTGATTTTACACCTTAAACATTATCTACAAATCTCTATGAAACCTTCCATTAACTTCTCCAACCTCTCTTTAATCTCAAAACATCCGAGCAAACACTGTGAACCATTAGCCTCCGAACTACGCAACACTGAACTAACGTCTGTCTAACTAAAACCGTCAAGTCTAAATACGGAGTATCGAGTTGTCGTTTCAATAGCATTAGTTTGTTGTTGTTGAGGCGCCTCGGCTGACGTCGACAGCCCGCGGACATAAGGACTTTAATAGGAAAACAGTCGATATTGTACGTTGAAATTTGAATATTTCGAGTGGGAGAGGACACGCACGGTGAAGGGTTAACATCTTTGCAAGGAGTATTAGTTTGTAGACTGAGTCGCGTGTACTGACATCGATAGACTGCGGACTTATAGACTGTTATACAACAGTCGCTTTTGCACATTGTAGCTCTCCAGAAACAACCAAAAATTATGGAGCTTCATTTTACATTCCTTTCCACAAGTCACAACTGTATTATAGAACTAGACTTTTGCCCGCGACTCCGTCCGCGTGGACTACAATGAACTGACCAGTTTAAATGAGCTCCGTAGTGTAGGTTGACTAGTACTACCAAGAGGTCAAGCTGTATCTCTGTTTTTTTCAGCGGAATCAGATAAAACGTGGCTTAGATTTTAAGTTGGACAATAAGCTATCGAACTGTGAAAACCACATCAAAATCCGTTCAGTAGTTTTCGCGTGATGCGCGCACAAACAGACAAACAGATAAACAGACAAACAGACAAAAATTCAAAAAAAAAAAAAATTGTGTATAGTTACGTCCCAGTACCATATCTCGACTGTTTTTTCTGGAATATCTTCAATGTACAGACACGGCTCTTTTACAATTTTATAATAGTATAGATATAAATTTTGCATTTCAAAGGCTTTTCAAACTTTTCAGGACATTTTTCAAAACAGAATAAACGTACCTACATGAAATTTCTAAAAACCTATATAATTTCTAAAAACCTTTATAATTGGTAGTAATTTAAACAATTTCTTTCAAGATCATTTTTAAAAGTGAAAACCAGAAACTAATCTACACTATGTCAAAGCTAACATAATGAATTGAAACAGGAAGTAAATCGTCGCATTTCTTTCTCAACCTCGTATCTGTAAAATCTTAGTTTTACAGGAACGAAAAAAAAACTGCATTTTATGTCAAAATTGCTTTATATTTCAATAAAATAATTATTAAATAACTTAAATAAGGATTGGATGAATTTATTAAAAGAATTTTAGATAACTTTGCTCGTTCCTGCAAAACTACGATTTGACAGATACGAGGTTGAGAAAGAAATGCGACGAAATTAAAATAATCTTGTAAAATAAATTTTCTGGAATTTTCCATGAGATTATAATATAGGTTGTCAATTTCAATAACTTTCATTTGGTTTGTCTATCCCGTTCGTATGTGACGTTTTGCTGTTAATCGCAATGACACCTAGGGCATGAGTTCAATCTGTGTGTGCAAAATACGAGTACCTTTCACCTATTTCTTACTAATACATCTAGATTTTGTTGCTGTATTAGCATTCTTGTTTATTTCCTTTCTTTCTAAATTGTCCGCGCACCAGATCGTATCTTTTGCCTTGTTGGAAGTAGTACAACATCAAAAACTACTGTTTTATTCCGTCCCATATTCGTAACTCAGTATAATAAAGTCAGAAACTGTCTCATTCAATAACCACTTACCGTTATGTGTCAGCGTTTGTATGAAGATTGTATAACAAATCTCTGTTTTTGCTTATCTGATGGAAACAAGCGGGCTAATGGGCGTATGAGATCATTTTAACGGACTATTGTTCCTACGTAATGTACAACAAAAATTATGATATTGCATCTAGTATTTTTACCACTTACGAACCGTTTTTAGGTTTATCGAAAACTTAGATACGATTTTTTTCTTATGAAACTAAACATTTCAGTTTTATAGTTTCGTAAAACCTAGTTTAAAAATGTTACTCAATAAAAATGATTGCCTTCGCGTTAGCTCATACGTCATTCTGGTACTCTACCAGAATGACGTATGAGCTAACGCGAAGGCAATCATTTTTACAATTGTGAGAAAAAGTCGATGTATGATATCGGAGACTATTAAATCTAAATGCCAAAAGAGAAAACGTACATTAGATGTATGGTAACATTGTTGGCGTTTATCAAGTTCTCACAGCAAACCTCATTTTAGGAAAAAAACATTGACAGAAACAGACTTTTGCTCGTACTTTTCCTGCTTGTGGGCCTACCAAATGAAAAGCAAAATACGTCTTTGAAAGTATGACGCTTTTAGCGTAAAGAAACTTTACTACTAGGTACTATGTAGAGAAGTGTCTTTTTAAAAGGCCTTAATTCGATATAAACAGTTTATTCAATATTAACAAAATATTGTAGGTATATTGCCGGAGTGGGTGTTCCCCGACAGTTACAATCTGGGTATCTTCAAGTCGAGAGTTAATCGGTTTCTTCTAGGCAAGCGTGCTCCATCGTAGACCGCATCATCACCAAGATGGCGGACAAACGCGAGCCTATTATTTAATAAAAAAAATTAAAAAAATATTGTCTCTATAATCTGGATGGATGGATGGCTTATAAGTTTTTTTTAAGTCGTTATTACCATAACTTAATCACATTCTTCTGGAAGAAATAAACTATGTAGTAGCAAACTGTAGGAAATAAAACATTTTGTTTCGGCATTCTAAGAAATAAGCCGTTTTTGGTATGGATAGGTAATGAAATAAGTTATACTCGACTATAAGTCGTATATTATACGTTTCATATTTCCTTAATCCATTCAAGTCATAACTATGGTGCTAGTACAATAGACCATCGGAATACAATATGCACTCGACCTCTCTTGTTGGCTCGAAGCCGCCTGCTCCATGTCACTCAGTTTATCTCCGTGTAATTTAATCGCAGACATAAAATAATGTCTCAGAGCACATTAAGAATACCTTGAAGCAAATCCTTAGGAATGCTTAAAAGGATTGTTAGTACGCACTGATAAATAGTCGAAACAGTTTGGCGCCGACTGTCGAGACAAAACCATTAACGCTTTGGGTATCACTAGAGTAACCATAAATTAAGAAAATTGGTCGTACTTGTATTACTTGTAAAACAGTAATTTGTTTTTATTGGTTAATAACACGCTTTACCTATTGACTGAAGTTTTGATTGCTTGCTTAAGGCTAAAGAGGTCTTACTTGTAAGGGACTGTGAGGAAAATAATAATAAAGCGTTTTAGTCACTGCGGCTTTATTCAAAGTTCATAACAGTATTTTCTGTATGAACGTTAGCTACTACTCATACCTATGTAATTGTTGCTATTATATCATATAATTTTTTGTTACATTTAGGAATGACATTTTTTTACTTTAATTCAATTTTTAAATTAAGACCGCACGGTTGTCGCATTGGCTGAGAGATTGGCTGTTGCGTGTCGCGGGTTCGATTCTCGCATTGCACATAGGTCTGGCTGTTTGTGTATGTGAAATTTGTGTTTGTAAACGCACCCACGATACAGGAGAAATCCTAGTGTGGGGCAACGTTTTTTTTTAAAGAAAAAAAAATAAAAATCGCCTTTCTCACTTCTGTTTAAACTTTCGAACGTTTCTAACAGATTAAAAAAAAACGCAAACGCCGTAACGTAGTAGTACATTGTAAGGTGGATTAAGTAAATAAATTGCAACGTGTTGACTTATAACCCTTCGTATATTTACGACTATAATATTGGCCCACCATCTCTTCCCAGTTCAGATCTTGTGTCCGATTTTAAAGCAAAACGTGGCTCTGATTGGTGAGAACATAATTAGTATGGCCACTAATTGAATTTCTGTTTACTCCGCACAGTCTAAATCGTGAAGATATAGATAGCTGGTACGAACTGACCATATATCTTGGGAGCGGAAAAATCGTGAGTTACACAAACGTATAGCGAATAGTTTACTAGGAAATGGTAAATGTGCAGGTTTAGGAAAGCTAAGTTTACCATTACTTAATAGGGCACTTTAAATTAGTATTGAGATAATTATACCGCGCTTTCTAATAAATGTATGTATGTACTAAAATGCTACGTAGCACTAGTAGGTCTTTCCGTGGTTATAAGTTAAAGTATTGTACACACGGATTTTTAAATTTAACTATAGCAAAATAAAAAAATATGAGCTAATGTAAAAAATATTATGTAATAGCAGTTTCACCATATTAATGTAAAAAGTAAAATAATATATACAGTTGCACTTACAAGATGTTATTAATTTTAGGTTTATTTTTCAGAAAATTTTCAAATAAAAAAGGTTAAACACTAAAACACGTTCAAGTAAAACAAAAACAATATAAGTAGGTAATAATCAAATACATTCTAAATAGAATATTATTGTGTGAAACATTTGTTCATTTTTACACGTGTATATAATACAGGAGGTAATGTGACGTGTGAATTGGAAGGGGCAAATGTGAGACTAATCCCGTTATATGAGCACAATATGGTTGCCGTACAGCATCACGTGCTGACTTAGATAAGCCTAGGGATGTTCCTATTTATCGGCGTTATTAGAATATAAATTATTAGGTGTGATATGGTTTGTCTCAACTTTAGTGCTATTTTTATGACTGATTATTGGGGACTTATTACTGTTTATTGAGATTTGCATGACACCAGAAGGTCAATTCTGAGATTCGATTTTGAATTAAATCAATATGAATATTTTGCTTATTAATTGAAACGTTTATTTAAGCACGACAATACTAATTTTATTTATATGCTAACTCAAAATGTTAGAACTATACCACATTGGGCTTTGATCAACCTTCGGTCAATTTTCTATCTCATACGTTGTTTGTAAGTTTAGGAATATAACACTTGAGTTAATTAAAATACTGAGACATAGATCAGAACTATTTTAGAAGAATTAGCCTTTTAGTCTTGACTAAGAATAAATCATTTCTATCTGTGCCTGTCTATTTATGGTATCAGATACAAATGTAAACATCACCAAGTCGATTTCCGAAAGCAATTAGAACTTGCAATAATAATAATATCAATTTTAAAACCGGTTAATGGTCACGCGTCTGTCAACAAAGTTATTACTTTGGTAAGATTAATGGTTGAATTAACTACATGTACCTAAGAATCCTACCAATAAATTATTTACTGTTTATAAATGATATAATGTTGTTCTTTAAAAAAGTACTTTTTAAAACCGATAAATTGACTTAAGAATTCGTTATTGTATTTAACAGCCTACATAAATCCGATTTGGCTCTCACTCTTTTATCACTTATCATGGTTTAATGTCAAAACTTATCTCAAATGATATTTTTAATAACCCATTAAAATTAATCATGAGAAACCCATAGATTACTCACTACAATAGAAAGAACTCCCACCTTGTTCAATTTTACGATGCCTCTCATGAACAACCGCCGTCTAGTAAAGTTTTTGAAGTATCTTCTCGAAACAATCATGCACATGGCAACGAAGTAGCAAAACAATTCCCATAAGAAAATTATGATATATGAATAGGGATGCGCCGGGTAACGTACTTACATCGACATCACAGGGACTGCACTAGCCGCAGTACAATTCATATTGCATGTCCAGTACCATCGCCCACAGAGAACCGGCAACTACGACGGATCCGAATACTTTGATACTGCCCTACGAACAGTCTTACAAACCCAATTAAGTACAAAGTAGTTTCGAATTTAAACTCCTCACTATAGAGTTTATTTTCTGTTGAAGGCGGTCGGTTATAAGATCCAAGTGCGGGAGAAATGCAGCCCTCGACAGAGTAATAGAAAAATATAAAACAATTGCATAAACATCAACAAATGGACAGACATACCACGACTCCTTACCGAGTCAGAGCTCAGAGGTGACCTCTAGTAACTAAACAATGGGTTATAATATACGGGGGAACGAATCATAGAGGATGCTATTAAAAACTTGGTATAGGAAGTTACGAAGTCTCCGTTTTGTAATGAGAAGAAAGGTTTATGGGACATTTTGAACATTACTCAATCGAGATAGATGAATACAGACGGTTGGAAAGGAGCAAACTTATTTTACCCGAACTTTGCAACCGCTAAAATAATGTCATGGGTTGAATCCTATAAAGCCAAATTAGAATGTATTTTAGATTCCTGAAAAAAAATTATCATATAGTAATGATTTTATTAAACGTAAATGTGAAATCTATGCGAAATAAAATATTCCTAATTTCCTCAAACGAAAAACTCACGTCTAAGTAACCTGTATGGTTTAAATCCTGGTTATGGCAATTGAGACACGACAAGATAACCATCTTGCAAATACTCCGAGCTTACACCGGTTTGATAGAACTGGCTTTGCCACCAGTCCGCTTCCAAGCAGTATAGTGCTTGCTATTATTTGGCAGAGGAATATTTGGAATTGTGAACTAGATTCTTCGAAACTGTACTGAACTTGCACCATTGTCAATGATAGATCCCTAAAAATTTGGCATTTTAAATTTAAAAAGTAGATATACTAAAATAATGATTAATATCAATTTGTTTTATTGAGTTTTCCAAACTTTTGCGGATGGTGACGTAAATGGATTGTTTGATATCTTTCCCATATAAATAACTTTCCCACAAAATTATACGTTTGTTGCTATTTGCTAACTATCAAGCAATAAAAATCTAGGTGTTTTATGATTGTACTTAGTGACTGGCATTTCATTTAGTGTATTTGACCAAATATTGGCATTATTTTGTTAACACAAAATATACCAATTTTTTATTAATGTAATTATTTTTTATTACAAATACGCCAACTGAAGTATCGTCTTTAGAAGATAAAGACACGGAAATCTTCAGACGTCAGTTCTCAGGAGAAAAACTAACTACCTTTCATGAAACTCCATAATAACTTTTTCATCAAGTATTACGATATTTTGCTCTCTACAAAACCTTTAAGCTAGTTCCCGTCCAATCTTAAAGCAGTGTAATACACGTATAATGAGCCACAACATAAATTCACTTCATTAGGCGTTCCGCTGCACAAAGGCACCGTGTTCACTGTTTACACGTGTTCTTAACGTAAACAAACGCGTTTAGGGTTTACAGACAGTTTGCGAGTTCTTTCTGTTGTCTACCATAGTGGATTATCTTGACTTTATATTGGTTAGAATATGATAATTTATTTTGAAAATGAGTGAACTACAATTGCACAAAAATTGGAATATCGAGATCTATGTGGCATTTTCTTTTCGCAAGTGTAGATATTTATCTACACTAAAGTCAAAAAAGAAAAGAAAATGATGGTACATACAGTACATACAGTTGGAACTCCCTGCAGGGAGTTCCAACTGTATGGACCATCATTTTCTTTACCATTTATCTACACTGTCTTTGTTATTGCATTGTAATAGCTAATTTTGTTTAATGGTTTCTTCTAATCGATAAAAATTTAAACAAGTTAATCTTTTTGGTGTCTCCTGATAAACATTTAAAGACATATGGAGTGTATTATAGTTTCCTTGTTTGCTAAGGTCTTTGTATGCGTAGGGGTGCTCAATTAATCACCGTTTTTGTGAATATAGGTACTAATTAAATCGTTTTACAACCATGTATCAATATTTAGCTTAAAGTGCTGCATAAATACTTTAACTAAGTAGTATTACTTACATACACATACACCTACTGTATTTATTCCACACGATTATTTATAATAATATGTATTAGCGATCCTCGCATACCGCGTGGGAGTTATAAATCCAATGACAATCAATAAGCTATTCGATAGTGAAAGTTTCATTTCTGTCGTATGACTAATAACCGGGACTTAACGTCCGTTAAAAGTGAAAACTGTCGATTAAATGTCAATCTGCTTTGATTTTAAAATGTATTTCAAACATTTTTAGTTTAGTAATTTTCTTTTTCTGAGCAAGACGAAGATGTAGCCTAGAAACGGTGCTTCGAAAGAACTTATGCGAGAGATGATAAATTATCTTAATATTATCTGCACACCCTAGACAGTCTTCATTGCTTCCTAAATGATTAGTTTTCTCATGAAGCTAATATCGCCATGACACCAGAAAAAGTAACCGTATCTGTTTATAGTATTTATGTATTTTATTTTTCTATATAAAATATGAAAATGTTTGTCTTTGAAGTGTTTATGAAAGAAATTTTATTTAGTGACATGCATAATGCATGCTAAATAATTTTATTTGACAGACTATTCGGCTCTAGTCATCACTTGCCTTTCATTTATCACTTCTGTGTCCCAACATTCTGATCCATACACTCCGTTTCCATTAACCCGTTGTCCAGTATACCCTTATTATTCCTGCCATCAACACCGCCACTATAAATTACGATTGAACAACAACACTACAACACAACAAGCTACTGTTGTCGGTTGCTGGCCGGGTTGCTGACTCGTCGCGTGACTTCTCACATTTGTAAACGACTGCAACTAGTCGCTAAGAGATAACAAGGCCTCGGACTGCCTATGATACTCGCGCGAGATTGTCTGAAGTTAATTTAGATTTACTTAGAATAATTTGTATTCGATTTATTGGTAGTATTTTGAATCTTAAGTGACGATTTGTTTTATGTAATGGTGGTTTAAAAGAAATGTGTGAAGATTGTCTGCTGTAGAATTAATGTTGGTGGTTTATCGGTGCTTGGCATCGCTACTAGCTGTAGTTAGGTTATTTGAAAGTGATAGGGAATTGTTTATGTTCTTCATTTGTTATTTATGCGTATACTTTTAAACATTGATATATTGAAGAAGTTATTGGATAAAAAAAATAATTAGTTGTGGAGCGTAGTTCGCACGCATCATTGATTCTTGAACATGGTTTTTGATAAAGAATAGACCTATTCTTTCCACCTGTGAGTTTTATGAAAAAGTTCTAAAGAATTATACTAAGAAGGAGGGCAGCTGCTTCCTTCTTTCTGCCGATAGTGTCAAAATTCATTGGTTTAGCACAAACACTTCGGATTTCGTCAACTCATATTCTGCAGAAAATGTTAACGGAACCCCTAATATGATTATGCTTATCTTTTTTATGCGACAACTTATTCTAATGAAATATTGTTATGGACGTTACCGCTCACGTGTTCTATTGTAATCTTTAGATTGTGATGTCTGTAACATGATATCTATTCACGTAAGACCCCTTGGAATTGGGCTCATCCCGTAAAAATACACACACGTTCCGTTTAATACCGCCATTACAGAGCCCGATTTATTAGACATCGATTGCATTTTTACAGTCCCCATACATCTTACAATAATATCTCATCATATTAAAATTCCAATGCAATGTCAATGCTATTATACGCCGGTTCATAGACCTGTCGTAAACCTTCATATTTTATCTTATAGACATAACCAAACCGATTATAAGTCACGTCCAGCATTATTGATCTGTTACGTTCATCGGTTGGTTACATCAGTGCGACTCGTCACCGCCTCTTCAACCGCAAATTGAGATATTGGCATAACCGGTCAACCACGCGTAGCATATATTTATATTTAAAATATTCAGATGAACCTTGCCTCAGGCATTCCTCAAACATTTTCATTCGAATATTATAATATATTTTTACAATACACGGCTGTAATCTCGCGTACTGCATCAACGTCTATTTTACGCCATAATGACATCGTAATATGTCCCATAAATTTTGAAGGCAGGTAATACATACCTCTATAAATATTACCTTAAAGTGGTGATTTACCCGACTCTACTGGCGGTTAGACGAGAGGGAGGTAAAATCTCGTTTTACATAACTCTAAATCGTTACTAAGTTGTCTTAAAAGCGTTGAAACGGTACTCTAAAGTTCCCAGTAATGGCTGTTGACAAAGTTTTTTATGTTATTAAGATTCTAGTATTTGATAAACCAGGAACTGTAGTTAATGTAGATATTGATACGGGTAAACAATATGCTCACGGCTTAGTTGGTCCCGATAGTAGGTAATAATTTAATGGATCGTTAGAACAAAGTAACTGTTCGTGTGTAGACAGAATAAGGAAGGATCTGTTGTGTTTTAATGTGTAACATATATAATGTGACCGCTTATGGCTAAGACGGTGAATTTGTATGAACATTATGTTAGTGCAGTAAACTAGACAGGTAAAATAAATCCTTTATAGGCGACCGCTGATTTGTTATTAGATAAAAATGTTTCGTAAGATGCCGCTTGCAAAACCTGTAATAAAAGCGCCGACAAAGTTGTCTGGACTTTTTTATTCTAAGTTATTTAGAATTGTTCGTAATGTGGGATGTTTTTAATCGGACCGGTGCCGGTGGTAGGTACAGTGACGGAGAATGCTTGAAGACATTTGGTTGATTTGACGTGTTCCAGAGATGCGTAGGTGGGGCAGTCCTATTTTACAAGGCCTATACTTCGGCTGTCCGTCGAAGACCTCAAATGTAACAGATTATCGTCAAATAGACTGACTGCTTATTTACTTTAAAACCATCTCACAGTAGTGATAGGACAGATGATTTGATTTCTCATTCATCTAGATGTTTCATATTTAGATTGCAGTCAGTCCCCAGGTACCTAGGTACTAGATCCAAATTTAAAAATAAAATCATTATCATTATTATGTACCTACGATTACTCAATCAGACCGTTTTCTATTACCGAGGCATTTCACAATTTATATTCAAAACAAAATAAATCAACAATTCTCAAAAAAATACAACAAAAGGAAATTGAAAGCAATCAAGAAAATATCATCGCCCAACTATTTGCCGCCACTCAGTCCGTTTCAATTCGACGGAACCATTTCAGTGAGGAGTGAGAAGTATGGCATTCCAAAGGCGTATCGTTTGACCTATCTTAATGGATCCCACTTCGCTTTAGGCACCAAAAAACTCAAGGATAAGGAACAAAATGAACGTCGAGCGATAAAGCGCTTCCAATTCATAGTTGTGTTTTTTTCTTCTGAGATTTAATTTGTTTGAAAGATTTGGTGTAAAAAGTTTAGACGTGACGGTCAGTTTGAAGATTAGCTGGTTCATTGCTACAGATTAAATGAACTGACAGCAATGTTTAAGATTTTACTTTATCACATTTAAGGCATAGAATGTTAATCATCTGTAATAAAAAATAAAAAAAACTAGGTATTTAAATGACAACCTAATCAAGTTTTATTGTCATACGATAAAAAAAATACGATAATATGAACATCTGATATACATAATTAAGATACAAATATATTTTTCTCAGGTCTAAAAAAATATTTAACTTATGCGTTAAGTAGCAATGCTTCAAAAGCGCTAACACCGCTTTATTCCAAATCCACATAAGGATCTTTACAAGGATGCTCACCATTAAAAAGTAATAAAATCCGAATTCAAAAAATTCTGTAGCATAAAAAAAAACATCTTGTATAGTCGTAAAGTGTATAGGGTTGGCCTAGAAGTGCATATCGGTTTATGGCTGGACCTTAGTGAGTCCTCGCGATAAATTCATGGTATCGTGAGCTAGTGGATAGCCAATCGCAGTCGTAATAATAAAAGGTTAGATCAAGCTTTATTCATTTGTGAAGTCGCGTGGGAACCCTTTATTTGTAGCACTGACAAGGACGATCGAAGTATGCGAGGCTAAAGTGAAAATGACGATTGAATCGTGCGCATATCCTTATCCTTATGCGATTCGACCTTGTTTGATGATTGACTTTATATGGGGTGTCGTAGTAGTGTAGTGACCTGCATAGGAGTCATTTTGTAATTTGCAATTATGATTGCGTCTCTGTATGTGGTAGGGTGATTCATCGGAACATTTAAAAAAAAAATGAAATTCTTCCCTATCAGCTCTACGTGGCTCGTTAGCAATTATTTTTCTAATAAAAAAATCAGGCAGTAATAAAAATAACTAGATGCTAAAAGTACTAATTTAAAACGAATAAGGAATAAGGTGTTAGCAAAAATGTTAAGATATTAATTACTATGAAAAATTGTGGACTAAGGATTTGGACTTGTGACAATTTTATGTTGTAATTGTACTATGATAACTTTTAATTTGTGTCGTAAAGTTTAGACTTTACAAATACCTATTTGTATTTGTAGAAAGCCAAGTAAAACAAAAAAAAACTAAAAATATATTGTGAGACAATGTGTAACGGTAGCAAAAAACTGTCTATTTCTACATTTATTTATTGATTGGCAATCCATGGTCTAAATACTGTGTGAAATCTTTAGTAATTTAAGTACGTGACTTTGTGATAAGGTTTTATGATGTTAATTTTAGAAAAATCTGCTGTTTAGATTCTTGCAGTTGTTTGAATTTGTAATACTTTAATTTTATATTTAAAATTGTGACTTCGTGTAGTTACTTCTGGAAATTTACAAAATTATGTAATCGCTCTACCTACATAATAGCAATACATTTGACTGGAGCTAAGTAGCTAAGTTAAATAACAAATTTTGAAGTTTTAGTAAATTTATGCACAGAAACCAAACTTTTGTAGCAAGAACTCGCAGGAAGACCCGCGGGTTTAGCTAGTTATGAACTAAATAATAAAATTCCGTGAAGAGTGAAAAACCACTTGCGTACAAAGATCAAATCGGCGCAGGCGCTGTTAAGTGCAAGGCTATTTGCCGCTGCATGTTTTATGTGAAGAAGTCAGTTGTCCACAATTCCGCGTAAATACCATGAGTCAATCAGGTTATTTTGAGGCAGTTGACATTCGTTATGTACCTATGTATTACGTTATATGGTAAGTAAGTACCTACATACACTACTTTTTAAATCCCACTATCCCACTAATATTATAAATGCGAAAGTTTGTGCATGTGTGTGTGTATGTTTGTTACTTCACGCTAAAACGGCTGGACGGATTTGGATGAAATTTGACAAAGAGGTAGTCTGGGACCTGGAATAACACATAGGCTACTTTTTATCCCGAAAAACGCGAGCGAAGCCGCGGGCGGAAGCTAGTAATTATATAAAAGGTTGGCTTTTTAAGTATTTGAATGTTCTATATTTTTTTTATAATAAGTGGCGCTGTATTTTAAATCCGTGGCTGGCGTAAATACATAGACGTCATAGACATAGAATTTATATGAAAAAAAGTTGACATCACAGAAATAACGCGTGAGTTGTCATATCCCATTGCCATTATAGACTAGTTTCCGAAACTATACATTGTTCAATTTGAAAATGAAAACCAGTATTTCAATAATATTATCTTTAAAATGCGTTGTTGCTGAAAAAGCAACAGCAAATTCAATACCAACTATCTAACCATATACTAATTTCACAACCGTCAGTAACTGTAACACGTATCAGTGTAACGTGTAATGTAACGTTTGACACTGCACTTACACGCTTTCGTTCACTGTAATCAAATATCACCGTGCAGCCACTGATTTTATGCGTGGGCACACGCCTTTCTATCTACGCTAAAGGATCGCGCACATTGTTGAAATTTAGTCGATATAATACCCTGTATATGGTTATAGTGGGTCGTAAATTTTCGGAAATGCTCGGCTGTGTTCGGATTTGATTGATTTTATTGTTTGCTGGGACATATTTGGTATATCGGCGGTTGTGACTTTTGATAAAACTGCATTGTGTTTTACTATTTGTAGCGATATCAAATCAATGTTCTTATAACTGCAAAGTACGCATTGCGTTGAACTTAGTTTTTATGGTTCGAAAGATGTCACAAACGCCCCAAACAGGGATATTTGAAAAGGATTTTAAAATGCAACTGATGCGTGTGTGATATTTGAGTACGGTAGTTAAGTGGTCAGAGCATTGCCACGGTACGGCAGAGGTCGCGGAATCAAATCATACTCGTTTAAGTTTTTAAAATCTATTATAAAAATAATAAGCATAGCACGTTTAAGAATAGGTAATAAAAATACACTATTATGTCCTTTCTATAATTAGCTTGTCGAATTTATACCTTGAAGATAAGTCAACATAATTATATTAGTTACCTAAGTATTAGTTATACACGTAATCTAAAAACGGCATTTCACTTGGTGTATTTGACCAAATATTTGCGTTATTTCATTTGTATTAGCCAAATAACGCCAATATTTGGTTAAATACGCCAAGTGAAGCATAAAATATACAACAACTGAACAACCAACGATCATTGACACAGTCATTGCTGATATAAGTTGCAAAAGCTATTTATAATAATACTTAACTACTACATATATCATCAGCGCCGTCTAAACTCACGATTTAATCAAAAATCTGGGCCACAATAGCGACGTAACAAAACAGTTGATTCGATGTATTGATCGTTTTAACTGTAGATCATTTCTTATTGCCAGTGTAACGAGTGGTTGACACAGATTTTTTTCACTTAAAACACACTTGAGTAGTACTGAAATAATCGATCGTGAAGAGTTACGTACATTGCGTAATTTTACCGGAAACTGAGGAATTACACAATCGAATAAAAGATTTCTTGTAGGTTTTGTCGATGGTTTTGGTAAATTGTGGTTTTTTATGCTTTATATAAGCTGTGACTGCGATTTTATTTCATCATTATCATAATACCTATATTATAATTATAATTATTTGCACAAGTATTCTGATGAACATGTTTTTGCTTTTTGACTATAGAATGGGCCAGCTCTTGACCTCGATCTGGTATGATGCAAAGCGATGTATGAGGCCTACGATGGAACGAGCGTGCCCAGAAGATGCCTGTTCACTCTTGCTTTGAAGGCTGACGGGTTACTACCCGTCAGCCTTCAAAGCACACGGACGCACGCGGAAGCACACGGACGGAAACACGGACGCTGGCAGAAAGTTCCACACTCCATAGGTAAATGTGGAGAAAGAGTGCCGAGTACGATTTTTCGGGATATCAACCAAGTGCGAATGGTACCCTGCAGTACGTCTGGAAGCCAAGGTTTTCCCGGTGGATTACAGTACGGAGTTCTTCAAGAAAGAAGTAGGTAATTAGGTTTATCAAGGGTTGATAACGCGCATTTGTTACTCGTGGTGTTGCAAGGTAAGCCGTACGCTTGTTTGCCACCATAGTGGTGTAAAAAAGATCATCTAAACTTTCCCATTTACATCATTAGCGGGATTTTGTATATCTAGTTCCATTTTTTATTCGAGATCCGCAAAAAGCGCTCGCGCTCCGTTTGATTGATCTCATTTATCACGGCGCGGTTTGAGAAATGACAGGCATCAATTATTCTACATTTAATCCTTTCTGTGCCCACGCGAACCATTATCGTATAAAAACTGCAAGTGTCGTTTGTAATGATAAATTATAGATTAAAGTTTTATCTGTGTTGTTTATCTGCTTGAGATATTATGTAGATGTATTTATTGCTTATTTGAGATGGCGCCGGAGAATTATCAATAGGTTGTTATTTATTTCTTTTTGCAATTTCATATTTTCCGAAAATAAGCCAGAAATTACATAAAGAAACTAGTGTCATGAAATTGCTTTACATGATCATAATTGGGGAAGTATTATTTTGGTTAATCTATAAACTGAATTAATTGTTATGTACACAGCTACACAATTTTTCTTTATAAATTTGCTTCCATTAAAATCATTACAATGGATGGACTATGTGTCAGGGTATAGTTTTACGACACTAGTTTCGTAATGTAACGACCTGGTGGAGATCTCGGGAATTCCCGGATATGGGCAGCGCAGAAGCAGAACCGGTCGTTGTGGCGATACTTGGGGGAGGTCTATGTCCAGCAGTGGACATCTTTCAGCTGATATGCTCATCATCATCAGCAGATGATGATGATAATAAATAATATATGACCATGACCACCGGGACCTACTGTTTAACGTGCTCTTCGAGGCACGGAGAGGTCTCGATGTGTAAAGAACGGTCACCCATCCAAGGACTTAACTTCGCAGATCGATCGATCACCGTGGCTGTCATTTAGCCACGAGCCCCTCCTCTTTTTATATTTATTGATATATATTTTCACGATCACTTAGATATTTCCTTCCTATAGCAAATCCAATCTATAGCAAAGATGCATACGTCACATCGGCCCGTCTCAAGTGGCTGGTATGTAATTATAATCTTGTCGTTTAATATATGTGATAAAGTATACATTTTACGATTCTATCTTGCGCGGGCGTCGTACATTGAAGTGATGATGGACCTTTTAGAAGGGACATGGTAAGTTTTAGTTTGAGTTAGGAGCGTTCGCGGGATTAATTCAATTTAAAAAAGAAATTTTGGATATCGGCGAAATGCATAAGAGAATAGCTTATGCTGTGGTGAAAAGAGTCATCCGCCTGCTCATGTTGCGCTGCAAATTTTTGAATTGAATTATACTTACAGCTGTTGCTGAAAATCAGCGCTGTAGCTCTGCTTCGTACATGAGTCACAGCATTATGCTGAGCGATGGCCATTTTGTGTATGTGGTGCATAATTTCCCAGGTTTTTTGTTCGTGTAAATTGTGTCTTGTATAGATATATAGTGTAAATAGATATATTTTCTTTCTTCTTCTTTTTTATTTCTTATTGGACATGGATGTCTCTCAAGCATTTTCACAACGACCGGTCTGTGCTGCCCACATCCAGCTGATTTCCGTAACCTTCACTACTTAGGTACACCGATTTTTTTGCGTCCGTAATAAGAATTCTCGACACTAGCCCCTTATAAATGAACCGAAATAAAGTTATGGTTAAAGTTATGGTTTCGAAAGAGAAATAAAAGCCAACAAGCTCAGTGCTTAAAAGTGAATTTGGTCGGATGTGTACATCTGACCAGATGCTTGATCTGGTGTCGAGAATTGTATTGGTGGTATTGTATCCTAGATTTTTATGGTAGTTATCCAAAAGTTAGTTTAAAATTAAGGCGGTCCCACACGTCGGATCACTGCTTAATCTAAATCACGAATGGCTACCACAACGGTTGCCAGTAATTATTTTAATAAGAGTATGACAAGACCTATCAGATAATACCTAGTATAAGTAGCAAATTTATAATCTGTAGCAGTGTGTAGGTACTTGTTTGCTCACATTCCAAACTCAAGTCAATATCTATACGCGAAGACTTGTCATTGGCTTTGTGTTGATATGCTGTTATTAACTCAGTTTTGTTGTAGCTGTAAGTCTTCCATGTTTTAAATAAATAAATAAATAAATAATAAATGACATTTCCAAGTAATCTCATAATTAGCGCAACTTCAGGAAACGATGACCATGTTCTACTAGCATCTCTATATATATAATAGATATAAATCTAACCGCAATGTTCATACTAGTAAATAAGGAAAACGGTAGACATAGTATCATTGTAAACTACAGATCGCCAATAACGGTCTACCTACAGTCCCCAATGTGATTCGTATATGTTCTGTGCAGCGAGCATGTTGCAATTTATCGGATACAGTTCTGATCTCCGGAAATAACTGAGATTCCTATTAGTAAAGTCCAATTAACCTATAGCTTGAACTGGAGATCAAACTTGGGACCACAGCCTGGGACCAAAGAAACGTTAGCGGACCGAAGCTTGCGTTAAGTCATTGAATTGACCTCATAAATAAAACCGTTTTGTAGCACAAGGATTATTAGGATACTGTTCATGTCATATGTTTAACGAAGGCATTTGTTTAAATAAACGTCTCTGGTTTCTGGCAAAAAAATGACAATGCCTGCCCTTAATCGAGGAAATTGTAAAGGGGATATAAGGGATATACAAAGAGGCGTAAGCAGCAGCGCCTTCTTGACTGATACCAACATCATTTAGATAGCTGTTCATTAAGGTTATTGCGAGGTCTAGCTGTTCAGCCATAAAAGACCCAGTATGATGATATACCTAAAGAATCTCTAAAGTTACAAATAAATTCTGTGAAATCAGACTGCGCTTAACACCTTTACTTGGACCGTTATCGCAGAGATCATGCATTATGTCGCTGCCGCTTATATCTTACATCTCCTTATCTAAAAAGTGTGAGGCTCGTCCGCCCCCTCGCGGCTCCATCTCTTCACACCTAAGAATTCAATTAATCTCAACGCGCACCCGCTTCGCTGGCCACGAGATTCGTGACTAGTAATTACTTTTTGTAACAAAAAGAAAACAAATCCATTCTATACTCCCCCGCTTGTTTACGAAAATAAAAAGAAATTCTAACCGAGTAACGGACCAGCAGAACAATGAGCGATGACGTGGAACTGTTCCTAAACAACTGCCCAATAAAAGGGATATCTTGTTACGAGAATATTGTGCTTCATCTATAATAATCACATAAGAAACAAAGGCGATAACTAGCAAGGAGTAAATTACGAACAAGATTTACGTTTATCATTCATCATTCGAGAATTAATCTTCCCGTTCCTCGTATCGCCTAGAGATATTTCAATATACCTCAAAAGAATCCCATTTATTTGTAGGTACCTGCCGACTTTGCCTCATATTTCTCCGGGAATAACAAAGGCTCCGGGATCAAGGCATGACCTGTGGGCGCGTTCAGCAACAAGTTGTAAAAAACCACGCGCACGAGAGCGCAAGTCGCAAATGAAATCGAAATAACGTAACGTCCAGTCCCGGCAAGGTCTCGCGGAATGAGATACGGCCTTTTGATTAACCATTGTCGGGGAGCCGACCCGTGGACTCGCCTCACAACGCTGCCTTCATACTTTATTTATGTCTTTATATTTATTGCATTCTTCCATTCGCAATAAAGAAGATACGTTTTTCTAAGCGCGTCCCCGCTCTCCATGATCAGACCGGTAGCCTTCATTTGCATACATTATGTATATTTCAATTTTTTTATCGCATCTATTCTCGTAGTCATTATAATATTTATTAGATACGGAAAATTGATTAATATTTTATTTGTGTCTTAATTACAATTCAAATGACATATTTAATAGCTAATTTTTATCGTCGTCGGTGAGATAATTCTATAGCGATTATTCATAGTTTTGATGATTGGATTTATATCGAGCAATAACCTTTGTTGATTTGTTTTTAATGAACTTACAACGTTACGTGCCCTTTATTACCTTATAATGACATTTTTAAGGTGGAGGGTTGGCTATAAGTCACGCTCTGGCCCCGAAAAGAAGCGAACCTCCTTCTGTTAGTAATTACATGCAAGTCGGCGGACGCGTAGGGTTCACCCCTGTGCCTACATCACGCGATGTGAAGCTTTCGCAGAACTAAAAGATGTTTTAAAACCAGTAGCGTCGGACATTATTCGACGAACCAACTCTTAGAATCGAATCTTCAAATACTCATCGAACTTCAACTCCAGCTCTAGATATTGGAGTTACAGAACTCCTTATTTAACTTTCAGATAAAACTTTGAGCAACGCGCTTGATTTGTTTACTCCACTTTACCTATATACACGTACTCGTATCTTACAAAATTATACTCTAGTTCGATCTTTATCGCCGAGTACCTATAAAATTTATACCACGCGATAAAGGAACTCTTTGTGTGGCGGACTTTATATCCGTAAGTTGATATTAGCGTCAACGTAAAGTCTTCTCTGGGGGTTTTAGAGCCACATAATCCAGTCATTACAAAAAGTCGACACTGCGATAAAACGTGCAATAAGAATGGGTTGGTATAGGTAGTACCTATACTACCTATAGTAAGTTTTCATGTGTGGAAGCGGGCAGCGAGCGAGCTGGGCTTGGCAGGCCGGCGGGCGGCGGCGGCGGCCGGGGCCCGGCGACTTGTCCTCAACTCGGTAGCCGTGGCCGGTTCTCGGCGCTCGCCACTCTAGTACGGCACGGGCGGAGTCACGCAGCGGACGCGCGCCGCAACAATCCGGCGCGCGCATACACACACGAACATAACTAAACATTTGATAATACAAACTTTTTCACCGGTGTGTTTACTGACTGTGTTTGACTGTTTCGTACGGAGGATTGAGTGCACTTTGAGTGACTTGGGGACGTGACAGGGATTTGGCGGGAGTCTGGAGGGAAAGTGGCAGGACGGAGGCGCGAGCGCGCCCTCTTTTACATAATCGTTGATAACTGGAGCTTTCGTAATTGTTGCGTGATAACAGTAAGTACACTTTAGTGTAAGAAAGTTTGTAGTGTTTTAGAAGCAGCGCGTCACTAATGAACTTTTATATGTATTGTTTATGTTTAGATACGTGTTTCTTGTCTGTTAAACTTGTATGAAAAATACAACAGTTTAATCTTTCCTTAAGTAGACATTATTGCTCAAGTTTTTTCTATTTACATTGCGCATGTCAAGTTAATGTGGATATAAATTTATCTGGAGTTGATAGACGTAATCCTCTTATCTGTGACTTAAGTAAGTACTGGTTTAACTTAAAACTGTGTCCCGCCTGTCG
This sequence comes from Thalpophila matura, assembly GCA_948465475.1. Taxonomy (NCBI): domain Eukaryota; kingdom Metazoa; phylum Arthropoda; class Insecta; order Lepidoptera; family Noctuidae; genus Thalpophila; species Thalpophila matura. The sequence goes on along the minus strand of OX419182.1, from coordinate 13,364,050 downwards.
CTTTTGTAAATAAACACAGATTTAAGTAAGCACAGAGTTATTTGAATATTTTAGTGCCTTATTTGAATTTTTGTAGGTCGCGTTGTATTTTACTTATTTGAATTCGAAATGGCTTGAACTCAATCATGAAGTTAGTGTGTAGATACGACCTTTTTACTCGCATTACAGTTTACGTTTAGAATGGAATTTCGTCCCTTTGTGCTGTTTTCAACTTTTTGTTTTATACATTAGGGTATGTTTTGCAATGTTAGATACCTAACAGTTGAATTATTCCATATCAATTTTAATTCCATAAATTAGCGGTTTTATGATTTATTGAGGCCTTTATAAAGCCTCGGGCGAATAATGAGATCGATTTTCAATAAAATGTTTGTTTCCTCATGTCTTATTAAATGTTTTTTATTACAATGTTTTCCTTCACCATTCTTATTGCCAGGTGTGTGTTAGTCACGAGTACCTACATAGACATTATTGAATGAAATAATTGGGTATTCACATTGGTATTTTTCTTTTTTTTTAGCTTTTACTTTAACCCAAGTTTTGTAGCCATGAACCATGTGCCACAATATCGACTACAGCTGACTACTACAAAACCAAAAGATTAGATCTTTTGGTTTTGTTTGAGTATAACTACATGAAATATAAACTATATAACTTGTTATTTTTAGACAGTAACATATTTTTTAACAAGTTAACGCATAGGTACGAGGTTTACAAATCATGGTTTATCGGTAGTTTTGGTTTAAGTTTATTGTCAAACAATAGACTTACACCAAGACTATCGTTTGGGTTCGATTCTCGGGTCTAGCAATTGTGACTGTTCTGATTTTCTACCATTTGAGAACGGCCCTTTGGTATTAAAACGTGGGTAGGGTAGACATGAGTTTTTGAACCCTACTTGTTTTTGATGCTTTATTTGAAAACAAAGGAGGAAATCGTTGAGCGAGGGGTGCTTGGTTCGATCCCCGAGTCGGGCATTGTTATGAGATTTTTCCATAAGAAAATTGCCAGTAGCAGCCCGGACTCTGGATTTATGCCCGCTTATTGGCAATAGGCTGGCACCCTATCACATGGGATTTACACATAACTGGCGAAATGTGGGTGTATAAGACACCTGTGCCTAACCCTACGATAAATAAAGCCGTGATGTTAGTAACAAACCAAATCTATATATATTATAGATATTTTAGTACACTAAACTAAGCTTTCGCTTTCGGGATAAAAAGGAGCCTGTCTGTGCTGTTCTAGACTACAATTTACCTCTGTGCCAAATTTCATCCAGATCCGTTCAGCCATTTTAGCGTGATTGAGTAACAAACATCCTCAGATCATAAAAACAAGGAGATATGCCAATCATAGCAAATTAGTACGGAAACAACTGTCGCCACTTTTAGTACATTTTTCAACACAATTACAAGCGCTCCTCGTGAATATAAAGATCTCCCACACATTAAAAATTCCGCATACCCTCAATCTAACACTGTTAATCGTCACTCAACACTAGCACTAAACTAAAACACTGTATTTATATCATCGATCGTGTTCGGTTCGTCGCCAGCGTTTATATTTTATATACGGTCAATGTGACCGTATCAAAGCGTCAATTTTAGTAGCGCCTTGGCACATCTCCCTTGTTTCTATGATCCGAGCAAACATCCATCCATCCATCCATCCAAACCTTCGCCCGTGACTCCGTCTGCGTGAAAATTTATGAAAAGTAGCCTGTGTTTCTCTAGCTTCCAGGCTACCTCTTTGTCAAATTTCAACCAAATCTGTCCAGCCGTTTCAGCGTGAAGAAGTAACAAACATACACACACACAAACTTTCGCATTTATAATATTCGTAGGATATAGAAGTACCTATAGATAGATAGTGTAGATAACAATGTATCTAAAATCAAACTAAGTAATAAAATAAGATTAACTTAAGCCGACGGGGATGCTAGCCGTCGTAAGACCAATCACGTTTGATGGCCAGATCGTGGCCCATTGTCGCAATTGAAACGCGCCATTATCGGCTACTTATCACCGCTGACGTGCCGACCAATCGTGAATACAGCCTACAATGTTTACGAGTATTTGAATTCTATCTCAGAGACTGAAACGAGAGGAATTTTTCCGATCATGCTCCTGCGCATCTTAAAGATTTTGATTTTTAATTATTATCAAAATGATCAAAACAAGCAATCTCAACAAGATAAAGCTATAATTGGCCTATTCTTTATGTTAAATTTTTAATGGTTATTGTTAAAAAAACTTAAAATCCAAGTGGTTCCTAAGTGAATCTTTTAATTAATATCCACGAATAACAACAAGAATAACAGAATCACCATAGAATATGGATACTAAGCAAAATTATACGATGATGATTGAATACAACAACGCGATAATGATCTCGTGAAGCCAATCATGCGATCGTGCGACACACCGCTATCGAAACTCTTTATCTTTGGCCACTTCTCTAGTGATGGGAAAAAAAATCATCGACAGCAGTAGTCGATATGGCGGCACATGGTTCATGGTTACAAAACTTGGGTAAAAGTAAAAGCTAAAAAAAAGAAAAATACCAATGTGAATACCCAATTATTTCATTCAATAATGTCTATGTAGGTACTCGTGACTAACACACACCTGGCAATAAGAATGGTGAAGGAAAACATTGTAAGGTGAAACAGAAGGGAACAGAAACGCAAAACGTAGGCAAAAATAATTTATTCGATCAGTCACAATTAGGGCAGAGTTTCGTCTTACAGTTAGAGCAGTACAAAAGTGAACCTTAAAGTGAGCTCGCATCGCTATTTATAATTTCATCCCCACTTAGTTCAGGCGATGTGACGTCACAGCCCGTCATCGGCGCGTAGTGTTGCCAGTGGCGCGCTTATCTTGGTGTTGCTCTGCTGGCCTGGCTGGCCTAGCTGGCATGGCTAGCTTGGCTGCCACGCTTGACTTGGCTGGCATGGCTGGCGTGGCTGGCTAACTGGCTCAGCAGAGGCCAGGCGTTACACTCGGCCATCCTGAAACAATTGCTCCCGCAATGGGAACACATAATATGTGTGATTAAACTGCTCATCAGACCTACTGGCACTGGTAAATACAGGAGCTATACTTCCATAAGGTTGCAGAGAGTCAGCGCAAACAAGTCCTAAGTTTGTATAACCTCTTAGGCCCTTAATGCTCCTGGTCTTGTATCTGTCATTGCCAACTACTGCAGTTACATGTAAGGGCTGGAATATTATATATTGTGACTTTATATAGTAGGAGCCTGTCTCCAAAGAACCAAATTATTTCCCTTTTTGTAAGCCTGACAGTTTTAAATCATTTGTCAAAGTTATGTTAAAAAATCCATTACGAAAATAGTAATATAGAAGAAACATTAGATTCAAAGTTCTTAGGACTGCATAATGACAACAAAATTAATTCGAATTCACGTATTGACCATTTGTATTAAAGAAACTAGGCAAGTTCTCATATGCACTATACAAATTAAGAAAAGTTGCAAATAACTCCGCAATATTAACAGCATAATGGCTACGTAAGCTCTACCATCAGATACGGTGTAATATTCTGAGGTAATAGTACCTACAGAAAAAGAACGTATATTCATTGCTCAAAATCGCTGTCTAGTCTATGATTAATCTACATCCAACTTGATTAAACCGACTCCTGTAAAGTATTTTTTTTTTAAGCATGAAGATATGCAGAGAGAGCCTGCAGAGCCTTTACTACCTATATACCAGATACCTACATGAATGCGCAGTATTTGTCAAGTCTATTATTTGAATATTCTACCTATAGTTCCTAGCAAAACATTGCTTCTATTAAAGTATCTTTCGCACATAATTTATTAATATATCCCAAAAATAAAAATATTCAAAAAGAAACTTCATGACAATATGTTAGTGTATGAATGCTACTGCTATATTTTCTTAACTGACAAATCACTTGCACAATTAACCTTAGCCGTAGTGTGTTCATTAATGCATACGTAGGTCTACCTGTTGGTGGATACTTAATTGAATAGAGTCTTATTAAAATGCATGCAATTTTTATGATATACCGTACTTAATTTTATTTATCTGACATTTTAATTATTATCTTATTTCGACATAAATTATCTCCCTATATTTAATTTTTGATTGATGACAGTGTCATTATGTAACTTCTTCAATTCTAATATATACCTATTGATTATAATAATTTATTAGTTTTATTGTGTGCCTAAACGGCGGGACATAGCTGTTCACATTATTTAAGAGCATCTGTACTCTGTACCTACCTATGATCTATAGTAATCTATATAATATTATAAAGAGGAATGTTTTTTTTTAGTTTGTACCAAATAGGCTCTAAAACTACTAGACCGATTTTGAAAATTCTTTCACCAGTAGAAAGCCACATTATCACTAAGTAACATAGGCTACTTTTTATCCCGAAAAATGCACAGTTCCTGTGGGTCACACGGATGAAGTCGCGGGCAAAGTGCTAGTCCACAATAAAGAATATGAATTGGAATATGTTCTTCTTAGCACCAGCTTTTTTTTTGATACACATGCCTTAACGCCCTTTTTTTTTTGCACGCTTAGTGTGATTTGGCTCGGTAACCTGCCCCGGAATAGATACGTCGCACACCGATCTATCACTACGAGCAAACCTCAAATCATACGGTTTAGAGCTAGATGTGTCATTAAGTATATTATTTATACCTGCCCATACGTCTGGTAAACAATCAGAACAGTTGCTGGCTGCTTCACTTAGGTCAGTAATGCGTAAGGCATTGAGTATGGTACGATTTGTGCGCTCAAATCGACTAGTTAATGCCTTTCCATGGTCTTTTACTAAATTTTCTTTTGAGGACTAGTATCAGCTGATTCTACGGTTTGAGTAGGTTCCGCCATACAAACTAAAATACGTCCGTTATGACCAAAATATTTTCATGACCTTTTTTTTGTTCTACAAAACAGGACTAAGTGATCTACTTAAATGATTCGAAATAGTTCGTTAGCCTTTAGTATAAGGTGCAACTTGCCCTCCCTTTTGCCTTGTTCACCCCTACCATATGCACAATGTAAACAGGACGTTACATACTCTCAAATGAATCGCGTCATTTTGGGGAACCAAAGGTCACTTTTTGCATTTCACAAACCTACATGCCCTATCTCGTCATGATGCATCTGAACAATTTTCCATCTAGCTGCTACAGAAACTACCTACTAGGCGATTTCCATTACCAGTTTCGCGTTATAACCTTTCATCTATCAATGCATAATGATTTACTAAGTCGGATTTCGTTAAGCCGCCTTTTAATCGATCAGATAAGTTTTTCAATTTTTCATCCTGACACCGCGTATAAAACCAATGGCAACAAACAAACTTTATGGCAACTTATATTTATCGCATCGATTGAGTTTGTACTCAGGGCATTCACATGTTCATGTGCTCACTGGGTCTGTATTCAACACTAATAACGATATCCAGAATTTGTAGCCACCATCTCGCAATACGCGGAATTATACCTATTGCGTTTTGTAAGGGTTGCACGGACTTTTGTACAATTGGTAACAATTTTTACGTGTTTATCTACCACCTACGCGCGAAATTTTCGTTAAGATTTGACTACCGCGAGTGTTTCCAGTTCATAACTGTCATAGATAGACACCTTCTTCCCTAGATGTCACTCTGCTAAAATATATAACGGGTCCTAATGTCGTAAGTCGTAATGAACCATCAGCCGGTTGCTGAAGTAATATGCCTGCTTTATCTAACTTGCAGTCACTTGCATGAATGTATATAATTTCAATTTGCAATGCGAGGCAAATGCTAATTGGCTTCGAACACAAACACAAACTTAATTTGACATAATTATCCTAATGGCTATTGTCCCAACCCAGGATGCGTTTTTCTTGGCAAAGTCAGATAACGGGCGGGCAATCATTGCAAAATATATGTATTTGCGAAATTAGCTACCTACAAAGTCCTATAAGTTGGCGCACCTAGTGAACTTTTTTTTTTGTCACAGGAAACCATGACACTGCCGTCAATTTTTACTATATGTTGCGCCATTATAACTTTTGTGCTTTAAATAAGTCCGTTAAGTCGCTATCTTTGCAAAAACGAGCACTTTTTTTTATATTTAGTTTTCAAGTTTTCCGATTTAAACTTTTGCAACACTGATTCCAACATTTTTAATCCAGATAAATAATGTCAACCGAGGGTACTAACAAATCACCCAAAAATGCTAATATTTCCTTCGGAGCATTTGCAGGTTGTGTAGGTATTACGAACAGATTCAACTATTTTGTTAAACTAACGCTGAAAAACCGATAGTGCATTAATTACTAAGCCAAATGGAACGCAAAAGAATTCTTAATAACCTTGTGATGTAATTAATGTAGGCGACTATAAACGTGTCTTTAGCAGAAATCATTTGGTGGTGATAATTCTGATCCGTATCAAGACTTTTTTTATATGTGTATTCTATAGGTATATTAGGCAACGGGTACCTATCTATCTGATAGATATTGCGTTATGGGCGCGATTAATCAACGACAACCTACCGTCGTTTTTTTTTGACTAAGTTAACTAAATAGATTCTGATTCTTTAATTATTCCGGCATCTAATAATTCGGCAACTTTAGACCTTATGATTTCCTGTTCTCTGTGCGATAACCTGTAAGGTTGACGATATACCAGCTGCTGAATAGTAAGTTTCATTTTCATCTACAGTCGATTTGTTTAACCAAGAATGTGAGTGCTACTAGCGAAACTATATTCTGTATACCGCAATAATAAATGAATTCAATCATCACGCTCGATTTTGTTTAATTTCTCTAACTGAATTTTGGCTAAAGGCACAAAGTTCACAGCTAAGGCAGAGGCAGGCATTTAGACGCAATACATGAATTAGATAAATCACAAAAGAAAATCAGGCAGACAAGGTAAGTGGCAATTGGCAATTGGTAATTGGCATGACTTGGGTACACACCTGGCTAGTTGATGTTGATAAGTCGCAGATTTCGGCTCGTGCCCGCTTCTTGCTTCTTCTTCTTGCCCGCTTCTTGCTTCTTCTTTCCCGCTTCCCAACCGACGTCCATAGTTCCTGTATTGATGACCTTGATGTGGCCCTCGCTGCAACAGGGCCGTGTAGCAGGTGACAAGGTTTCTTCATTGAGTTCGCGTATCGCCCTATCGACTTCCTCGTACGTTCTTCTTGTTGATTGCGCCATATCTAACTTTAGTAGGGCGATTACGCTTCATATCCCACTTCTGAGTGAAACAGAAGGGAACAGAAACGCAAAACGTAGGCAAAAATAATTTATTCGATCAGTCACAATTAGGGCAGAGTTTCGTCTTACAGTTAGAGCAGTACAAAAGTGAACCTTAAAGTGAGCTCGCATCGCTATTTATAATTTCATCCCCACTTAGTTCAGGCGATGTGACGTCACAGCCCGTCATCGGCGCGTAGTGTTGCCAGTGGCGCGCTTATCTTGGTGTTGCTCTGCTGGCCTGGCTGGCCTAGCTGGCATGGCTAGCTTGGCTGCCACGCTTGACTTGGCTGGCATGGCTGGCGTGGCTGGCTAACTGGCTCAGCAGAGGCCAGGCGTTACAAAGGATATAATGACTGAAACCATGCAGTGGTGATCACTGTGATGGTCACCAACTGCACTACTCCAGCACCGAAAATAACTTGTCATTTAATTAAGGGCTTTAAGTCGTGTGTTGTACAATACATTTTATAATATCAAAATGGATTATCCAACGGCTCGGGGTAAGCGCGTTTTGCATATTAAAATGTATTCTAAATCATTTACTTCAAGCTTTTATTGAAATGCCAATTTATTTGCTGTGCTAGAGCGGTGCAATTATAACGAGTGATGACCATCACTTGTCTGTATGAAAAAGCAGTGCAGTGCATTGCATTCGGGCAGTTACAGATTAAATAAGGGTAATAAGATAACGACGCTCTGAAAGATCTGCCTAAAAAATTAGACTACTGTATTCTTTTTTGCGCGGCCAGGGTCACTGGTAGATCAGTGGACTGATAGTCATAGAATTATAGTAGGCAATATGTTTGCCCCCGGCGATCTCGCAAAACAAATCACGAGATGCGGAGATCGTGGCCGACACTCGGACAAACTATACTTTTTATCTTTGTCCATTTCAGTAGTGATGTGCAAACTAATATTTTTTTTAGTCAACAAAAAAAGAAAAAAATCGATATGACATTTATGAAGAGTATTAGGTTTGCGGTCCCTTAACGAAGCACTAGAAAACTTACAACCAAAAAAAAAGCAAAACACAAAAAAAAAAGAATTTTGAACTAATACTCGGAAATATAGGCAAATAATTACATAGATGGTAATAGATATTTCCATGCAATGTTGTAAAGGCGGTCATGAGACGCCGAGATCGTGATTTCTGTTTGACCCGAATCTATACTCTTCGCACCAGTGACAGGCTGAGTACTGGTTTATACCAAATCAATCGTCACGTAACATAATACGATCGTTACTTAAATGTTGTTACTTACAATGTTTAGCCGGTTGATATAGATACATCTGACATAGTTAAAATTACATGTAATACGATCATTTTATAAGTTTAGACTGTTTTATGATAGGTTAATATTCGATTTTCACACTATATTGTCAATAGTTGCCTGAATAAACCAAATAAAAAACGACGATTTACATAAATTATTGGTTAATACATTGAACGTCTACAAAAACAAAACAAAGCAAAGGGTCTGTACGATAAAATAAATCGATTGTTAATGACTACAAAATCGACTAATGCATCCCATCTCTAGTTATCGCCACAATGGCGTCCTCTCGTTAGGGCGCGACACTGACTCCAGCCGCCTAATGGCGCGTCGTGCTGCCAATTCCTGGCTTAAGGCTTAAGGCACGACCAGCAGGCGTTAGCACGCATTAGTTTAAATGTGTTTTCTTTTATGGCAATACTGAAGTTGAGGGTGTTGTGATTGTAGGAATAGCTGCACGTTTTATTGTTATGTATGAATGTGATGGGATAAATGAAATAAAATATGAAACTTAACACAGAATTAAGACGACTCACTTCAGCAAAACAATATATTTTTTACTAAGTTTCTTGCAGTATGGTGAACACAACAGTAGTGGCATAGTTACTTACAACTGATTTAAATCATAACAAAAAGGGTTAAATTATGCAACTTCTTAGCAATAATGCCCAAAGCATGCAAAGCACGTCTGCGCTTCAAGAATTCGAATCACGCCTGATGCCTATAAAATAGTTAATACAGCTGCAACTTTGTAAACACAAAACTATGAAAATATTAGTACCTACCGATAAATTATATACTTCGCTGTAAATATATTTGAATATTACATTTCAAGAGAACTTAGTGCTGAGTTTTTAACGTTAACTACAAACAAAAATATTGCTAATCAACTAACATGCGCGAGCGCAGCGCGTTGAAGTCTTTTGTATGGAAAAGGAAGCGCGGCGTAGCGGTGGCGCCCGCGCATTCGTGAGGTTGCTGTCCGATTTCTTGCAATTTTTACGATTTTAATTAAGATTGTAATCATTAACTGTAGATTGCGTGATAGCATAAGATTCGTAAAACTAGTTACAAGTTAGCTAGAAACTAGTTTCCTGAGTAAAAGCAAAATATTTGCATTACGGACTTGCAAGTTTTCGAATAATTATATTACATTTTCAACCTACTCCTACAAAATATGCATACCGTTACATGTAAGGTTACATATAAAAACATATATTTACTACAAATGGCATTTACTTACCAAACCTCACATCTGTGTAGGTGCAAACTGCCATACATTTCCAAAGCTGTATTTAACATGAATATTTGACACAAAATATGAATTTTATTTGACATGCTTACGTATCAGTCACTTTTATAATAAGCCCACCGTATAAACGTTCCTAAATTTAGAGCTTATTGTGTCTCAATTTATTGTAAAAGGTCCTCAGCCCTCTGAGAGTGCATAGCTCGGCCTACGCGGATTATATAAACAAAGCAGATATCGTCCCATTACTGACGAGTTATGGGCCATTTAAATAGTCAATTATATTGAGTATGCTTGAGTGAGATGGCTTTTAAAGGCTCCTCCACACAAGTGCGATAATATCGGTCGATAATATCGCAAGCGTTATTGCGATATCTGCAGTTTTTAGTTCATTTTGTATTAGGACGCATGCAATCTTACACACTGCTACGATAACAAATCAAATCGTTATCATTGCAGCAATATGTAAGATCGCATGCGTCCTAATAATCGCTGGACGCAATCGCAATACCGCAAGCGTTTTACTTGTACTGCGACGTTATTATCGCTGCAGTGTGTAAGATCCTAATACAAAATGTACTAAAAACAAATATCGCAATAACGCTTGCGATATTATCAGCCGATATTATCGCTGCGGTGTGGAGCCTTTATACTTAATTACTTGAATTATAAATCAGAAAGGGCTATTATTATTTATAATTACTTGTCCAATTTTCTGTGTTTAGCTTAGAATTGTATGGATACCGCAATGAACAATTAGTTGAAGGTGTTTTATTACTTGTTTATTGATATTTACTACTTCCAATAATAATAATAGCCAGTAGTTTTTGTAAGGAACCGTTTGATTGGTTATGTTCGTAGATTTATCATGATATTTATTTATACCCAATATAATATATTATATTTCAATATCTTTGAATTGGAATTGAAATAATGTAAACAAAACAACTTATTATTTTTATAGCTACCTATATTTTTTGTGAATGTTTTTCTAGATTAAACTACCAATAGAGTTGATTACTTGGAGTTATGGAAAAATACCGTATCAAATGCACGTTGTATGTATAAAATAACATAATTATGTACTAAATTAATTCGAGTCTATGTGGTATTCCCTTGTAAGTCAGGGCTAACACGTGTTATGAAAGCTTTATTAAGCTAGCTTTATGCCTGCTTAACAATCTATCTGTCAATGCATCGGTAGACTTAGGCCATGTTGTTTCATCTTACAGTTACGTATCTGTAACCGTCAAATATGGCGGCTTGTACCACAATTTCATACTGACTTAACGATTACGTACTGACTTACGAATACAGATGGTTTAGTTATATCGACAGGTTTATATCGATTTATTGTGTAATCGATTACAGTTTACTACTTATTGCGCATTACTTAATACCTTTCTTATATATATATATATATATTTTTACAAAATTTATAGGTAAAAGGTAGTAGTATAACCTATTAATTTTTCAGCTAAATCGTTTAAAGGTTGAAGGCTCATTTAAATAAAATTCTCTAACAATTGTTCTTTTGAGTGATTTCTATCTGATTAATTATCAGCTTAATCACTGTCAAAATAAAAACTCTAATCAACTTCATTCGTTTCTCAAGTACGAGCAATCAGGTATCTTAATCAAATCTACATTATTTTTCTTAATCAAATTGCCATCTTGATAGTTATCAATAGTGAATAGGGTCTCTCAAATGAGAGCGGGTTTTCAAAACTCGTGAGGCACCTACGTTGTTATGAGCTACTACTAGAAAAAAGTGATAATGAGGAACTACCTACTTTATTTTTCTTAGAAAAAAAAACTTTCTTTAAAAGGTAATAAACCACATTATTTCTAAACTCAAGGAACTAGGCGCACTTATTATCATCTCACAAGTAATACCTTCATCTATAATCGGCCCTGTTTTTACGGTCGCCCGCCGCCTGACCTCACAACCCATAGGTCAATTTCCAACCTACATAAACTACTAACAAAACATATTAGAAACATAATAATATAGGTAATGTAGGTAATCTCTAACGAAGTCGGCCTACATAAACTTCTCTGAGGAAGTACGTGATTTGACGTAATAAAACACTTCGATAGCCTCTCACCCAGTTTTTTTGGCGACCACAGAACTAACATAATCGGTCGATCTGATGTAGGTCGAGGGTATAAATTCCATGTTTTTATAACAACAGCGTAATAGTTTAATACTGGATTTCGGCTGTTCTAAAAACGAGCAATCAAAAACCACTACGTAAGAAACGAAGAAGTGATTTCTAGTATCATAACCAGCCTATAGCTTTCCAATGCCGGACATACACTGAGCTCGATCTTCGGCCAATTCATCCATTCATTATCAGTCCCTCTGCGACAGCATTGGAGGTTTATTACTGAATTTCGACTGTTCTAAAAAGGAGCAATCAAAAGTCATTAAAAACGAAGAAATGATTTCTAGTATCATCATCAGCCTATAACATTCCAATGCCGGACATAAGCCTCTCCAATTGTACACCACCGAGCTCTATCTTTGGCCACTTTCATCCATTCATTACCAGTTCCTCTGCGAGAATAATTTCCAGCATCGAGTAATGCTTTTTGTTCATGTGTAGCCGTTCCCAATAACTGATCTATCAGCTATCAAATATCTATCCCTAGGAAAGAGCTGATAGATCGGTTATTGAGAACGGCTATAAGTGACTAATCATACTTTCGGAAAAGCTAACTAGCTGTGTTGTTGTGACGTTTAGTAAAATATAATAGAACGCGGTTTCTCTATACTCCAATAAGGTTTCATAACTTTGACGTAATGCCACGTGATTTGATAAAACCGATATAACTTAATGGTCAGTTTACCAGTTTTTTGGCGACTAAACAAACCTAATCGTTCAACAAGATGTAGGTCGAAGGTAGATTGTGTTTTCCATTATTCATGTCCAATTGTTCTAAGTTCTGACGGAAAATCGTTAGCGGTGACTCATTAAAGAAATTCGACCGGTCTCGAGATCCTGGTTGTTGATAACGTAGTTGCAGTATATCGATTGCAAAGGAATTTCGATTTGAATAATATTTTGTGTATCGATATAAATCGCTCGGTATCGTTTGGTATTTAATGCGGCGCCTTTGTGGAGTCTGTTACGCATCATGTTGATGTCAGTTTAATAATAATTATGTTAGTAAGTTGGGACTCTAAATTGGAGGTTTGATTTGGTTTTGGAATGCGTTCTATACAAAAATGTTTATTTAATAGATGTTTTTTTTTGTTATTTTGAAATTCAATACAGCACCATTGCTACAAACAAATGATAATAGAAATAATAATATAATCAATAACACATGGCTTTTTACATAAGTACCTATATTCTAAATTCTATATCAGGCTTTATTTATTTTGTCAATTTTGTCACGTATCGACTAAAAACTTCGTCCTTGAGTTACAAAAGTTTTTTACCAGTGTATAATGTAACACACACATGCATACATATATACATACATTCATTCATTCATTGACCTCTGTGTACGATCGATAACAAAGAATACCTCGTTTGAATTGACCGGTGGATATAGAACGAAACTTTTAATTTATTTATATACCTTCAATTGAGGATGCCATTTGAATGATGCCATTCAACCTGAAAAATTGAGTAGGTTTTGTTTATTAACTAAAAATCTAGTCGATTTTTGGTGATCATGGAATAAATCAGATTCAGACATTTTGAACATGAAAACTGCGAGGTGCAAAAGCTTACATTTATTGACACGAAATCTTCAAACTTAGAAAGCTCTGCAATATTTTTATTTTTCAAATACACAGTGTATAGTCAAAAAAAAACAGGTTTTAAAAAAACCGACTTCCAAAAACTACACTAAAAACTATGAAATAAAAAGTTTAAACTTCCATAATTAAAAATCTAAATGTATATTGAAGCCGGCGGGGCCTCTTCAGGTTTTGGCCTCTCAGTCTTTAAACAGGAAGGGTGTGCGCAGTGTGTGCACGTGGAAATTAAGATTTCCTTTTATTCCTTGTTAATCTGCAATTTTGCTTATTTTCATGCTAGGCCCCGCCGACTTCAATATACATTTAGATTTTTAATTATGGAAGTTTAAACTTTTTATTTCATAGTTTTTAGTGTAGTTTTTGGAAGTCGGTTTTTTTAAAACCTGTTTTTTATTTTTAACTTTTTAGTGTAGTGTAACATGTCATGTTTTTTTGATAATAATACCTTACGTATATAAAAGTACCATAAAATCATGCATAGAGCGACAAAGTATATAGACAAAGTACATACCAAATGTGTGTCAAAGGCAGTATATTAATACTGCCTTTGACACACATTTGGTATGTACTTTTACCGAGATCGATTACTTCCACTAATTTAAAAACAGTGATTTTTCAGTTTGTAATGGCAATAGGCTCGCTCCCTAGCGTTCTATCAAATGCGACTTAAGCATAAAAAAATTGTGTGTACTATACACCTCTGTCTAACCTTGCGGGAAATATCGGCGTGATGTTATGTATGTATAATATCGAGATCGATTGCGTTCAGGAATTCATGTACCTACACAATATCACTTTTTCATCATCGTCATGATGTCATCGAGATACACCAAAAATACCGTTTATTACACCTGGTTAAAAATCTACTCAACCAAAGTTAATAAAATTTATATGGGACCACCGCGCGAGCTTCTTCTACCATATGAAAAAAGAATCACGTAAATCGGCTCATAAGCCACGGAGTAATCAGTGTACATACTTAAAAAAAAAAAAAAAAAAAAAAAAAAAAAAAACCAACCGAATGCAGAACCTCCTCCTTTTTGGAAGTCGGTTAAAAATGTTTAGCACTTTTCAATATTTTTGTCTATAGCATAATTTATAACAAATTCGCCCACAATGTGGACCGTTTACATAAACGTTTCTATTTAATTATGTGAAAATAAAATAATTTTACAAACACCTATCACCTATCAACCGTACAAAAAAATTATGGTCGTACAAAAATGTCGTACAAACAAGACCCAAGATTGTCATAGTACAAAAAATGTTAACCCTCAAACCACTGCGTAATATTTAATTTAGTGAACATTCAAGGTTATGTTACAAGTGTAATGCTTACGATTTGAACATTATTGGTCGCGTCTGATAGCATCGAAATGATTTTGTAACCTTCAGGCCGAATGGCTGTTATCACGCGATTGCGACGGGTTAACTCGCGGCCCTTTGTCACGACTTTAACTTACATATATCATTTATACAGCGTGTGGTAATAAACGCGATTCCTGAAATTAATTGGTTGAGAATCAAACACTGAAATTATTTCTGAAATTTTGTAAAACATACTACATAAATGACTATCTAATAAAATATGACTAAGTCTTAAATTAATAAATGAAAACATATTCAAGCAGAAATACGGTTTTGTTAAGAAAATACTCAAGTGTAAGTAGGTACTTATATTGTTAGCAGTATTAATTCAAAATACAGTAGTACCATGAAAGTAAATTCTTAATTACATAATATTCATTAAAACAAATACACAAGCAAATAAATAAATTATAAGTATTCCGAATCCTAAATTAGAAAAGCTTGACGTGGTTTAAGCTAATTCTATTTAATAAAAAAACCTCTGGTGAACTCAACTGTCCCCGTCAAGTCTATAACTTATGAACTTGGTACTAACACAGTCTAGCTATTTTAAACTCCTTACGGTCGTTCAACGCGAGGGTTTTCTCAGGTCATTCGTGCTGGGGGACGGGGTTCCCCAACTGCCATACATGCAGTCATTCCAAACCGAGTTCTTTCACTTTCTTTAAGTAAATTTTGACATTTCTCAAGTCTCGTCAAATGTATGGACGATGAACCACTGTAAGGTTATACACTATGGTATTGCTGTGTATTCTTCTTGTTACACATAGTAAACACGGCATGCTAACTTATTTTTTAACAAATAGTTGTGTGCTAAGTGAGGAAGCCTGAAGCAAGTGCATTGGTACACGTGTTTGTTAAGTTCCAAGGCCATAAAAAGTTAGTCTCGAATAAAATCTTAAGCTTGGCTGGTATGTTAAGCTTTCAAGGTTTTAGGTAGAATTTTCTCATACTTGAAATCAAAACATACTACTTTTAATCGGTATCTAGAAGTTATTCATCGCTTGCAATTATACTCAATAAATCTACGCTCCTGCGGCATACGACATGACGACGACGATGGGTTGAATATTTTTTTTATCTGGGGAAATGTGGGTATACTATTACACCCACACGTGTATGTAGCAGACGTGTATACACCTGCTTGAACATTCAGGGCATATAGGCAAGATATGATGTAGGTAAATATTAGGTATGTTAGTGAATAATTAATTCAAACAATAATATATGTCTTCGTTTCAACACTGCTGTGCTACCTAGCTTCGTGGCGACCTTGAGAAACTTTAGTTTTAGTCGGAATAAAACTAATTATTACCCGGAAGGTGTAGTCATTTCACGTACTTTCATTGCGACTTACACTCATTATAGGATTAAATTAGTTATAGATTAATTATTACTATTCCATTTATTTGTTCTTTACACATATCTTTTACATTTTTAAACATTTATCTAAATACAAAATAAATAAAAAAATATTTAAAAATATATTTTATTACTATTCCATTTATTCATTTATAACACATATTGTTTATATTTTTAAATATTTCATTATATAAAAATAAAATAAAAAACAAAACATTTAAAAATACAAAAAATAGGGATCCACCGATATGGGAAGCAGGGTCCAAGCTACCGGTGGTTAGGGCTCCAGAGATAGGAACCTCCGCACAATGCGCGCCGTATCGAGGAGAACTGCCTTCTGAATCAGACCCTTGATCCAGCCGCCTAACGAGAGCCTCATGAGATGTTGGTCGAGGCTCTTGGCCATAAGGCCATTGGCCGATACGACAATCGGCACAATAATAGCCGAGTCAACATCCCACATGTCAACAACCTCGTGCGCCAAGTCGAGATATTTGATTTGTTTCTCTTTCTCAGCTTTTACGAGGTTATCGTCATGCGGGATGGTAACATCGACCATCACCGTGCGGCGCGCTACTCGATCTATTATCACTATATCAGGCTTATTAGCAATAATAGTCCTGTCAGTGATAATAGATCGATCCCAGTACAACGTGACATGGTCATTTTCGAGAACTGGGTCGGGCACATACCTGTAGTAAGGTACCTCTGAATCCACGAGGCGGTATTTCAAAGCAAGTTGCTGGTGGATAATCCTGGCCACTTGGTTATGCCTGTGCAAGTACTCGCCGTTAGCCAGACGAGAACAACCGGAAACAATATGTCTGATGGACTCACCCGGACGGTGGCATGCCCGACATATGTCAACCGTCCCGTCCTTCACAATATATCTCCGGTAGTTGTTCGTCATGATAACTTCGTCCATATTATTCTTATTACTATTATTATTATCAGATGTGTCAACAATTATAGACGGTCACTTAACTTCAAATGATTAAAACAGTATAACATTTAAAAAAACTTTTAAAATTTACCTTTCATCAATATACATTGCCATACCTACCATGTAATTCATTTAATCAGTGGAAAAAAATACGGTATTTACCCGACTACGGAAAAACAAAAAAAATGCGTTATAATCTTTGACCATGTATGTACTCGTATGTATAAGAAATAGAATAGACGTTAGTTAATGACGTATCGTTAAATATATCCCAAACCAAAATGTGTCCTAGGTTATATGACGTCACAAGAAATTCAATATGGCGGATGCTAGGTGCCATGGTGTGCATTTTCAGTTCAGTTTTCCCGTGGTCGTCTTTAATATCTCTTGTTTCTGACAAAATAACCTACATCCACATAAGACATTTATAATTATGCCAATAATTTCAACAATCAATGATTTGGCAGCCACCGATTGTCAGCCCGATTACTTATCTATCCCAATAGAGATTTAATCTCGTGAGAGAATTGACATGCCACGTCAATAACTCGATATAAGACACGAAACGGATCAGACAGTTTCTAATTTTGTAGGTACTGTAGGTGAGTAATAAATTAAATTACTTTAGAAGACATGGAATAACTGCATTATTTGATTAAGACGTATTCAAGAGGACCACGCCGGCTTCTTCAAACAGTAGATTTTTACGGTGTCTAGTTTACGTTGCTTGATAGATTAAAATAAGGTGTTAACTTCCTATTTCAGTTTATACGATGATACAATAATAGTATGATGGGCCACAGCGTTCTCTTCTTTGTTAATCACAGCTTAAGTACGAAGTATCTATCTGTTAGCCAAGTTTGCCATTTCCTCTTACCTTTTATTGTAATTATAATGAGGTTCATAATCACAAAGGAACAAAATGAATTGCCTGAAATTTAAAAGAATACCGTAAATCGTCTGCAGAAAAAAACCTTTCTAGTCTAGAATCCTGAAAGGCCGCAATTTTGTCACCATTGAACTTACCACCTTCAAACATTTGCCGTGACTGGCCGTGACTTTGAATTCCAAAGAGTAATTCACAGAACTGAAACGAAAACTTCACGTATTCTGCGAAATATACCTACGCACTGCGCGCGCGCTTTTGCACCATCAGCTGTTAGTCGCTTGACCCCGCTTAACCCCGCTCTGTCTCATGTAAAATGTACCTACCATCGCCAATTTTTTTTGTTTCTTTGGGAAAGTTGTTTGTTATCATGAGTTCAAGCATGATGTTCAACTATCGGTCACTAATTACCAGTCATCCTATATTATACCCATCAGCCTAAATAAATGAGTACTCATATTATTATAATCTTGGTATTACTAATAGTAATAACCTTAAGATTTGCAGAGGTCAGTAAATGTCACTATCGCGTGGGCTCCTTTATTCCCCCTAGGTAGTCTAGGTACTTAAAGCTTTTGTGGAAATGCCCTATGGTCCGTGTTAAAGGCTGAATCATAGCCGGTTCCATTATTCATGAACATTTTACGTCATCAGTCATAATGAATGACCTTTATTTTCAGCTTTAGTATGACGTCACACATATATTTCCATTTAATTGGCGTTTGGGTTTTTATGTATCCTTTTAGGATAATTAAATCGTATCGCTATTGGAAAAATTATAGTTTATTTGTGTTATTTCTATTTTTAATTCTGACAGTCTAGGCTTTCTATTTAGTTTTTATTTTGGCCAAAAGACGTTCACTGCTGGATATAGGCCTTTCCCAATAATCGCATGTTCCTATTTAGTATTCAACCTCTTTGTCCTAACCCAATAGCTTCATAATTATTAAATTAAATACATGCCACTATTATAAAATACTTTTATTTCAAACTAAAAGCAATTACCGTCCCTACAAGGTCTTCATTATAAACTAGCTATTGATCTGAATAAGGTCTCGTATGATGACTGATAATAATCGCCGCAAAGTAATCAACGTTCCCAATGGAGACCTTCCAGAAATCAATTATAGAACATGGCGATTGATATCAAATGACAAAATCTGTGATATAGGTTCATGTTAATACACTTGAGGCAAATTATGATGGTTGGTCCACGAATAGTTACAAAGTCTCCTTTGCGTTTAATTTTTTAATTTCACCGATACCTTTCAACGGGCACTCAGCAGTGGCGCTTGGCAGCAGAAATAAATATGGTTGTAGTACTTACCTGAGCGTACCTAATAATTATATTATAAGCAAAAACTTTGTACCTACCCCTTTTTACGAAAATTACGCGAACGCACAGTTAAAGTTTATATGGCAAAGAAGTGCAGAAATCTAACATTTTTATATATTATGCATTAGAAATGCATAATATATAGAAATAGGCAGCAATGATAGCCTAGTGGATTAACCATGTGCCTCCCATGGCGAATGGTTCGAGTTCGATCCCGAGGCACGCACCGCTGACTTTTCGAAGTCATGTGCGTATTAGAAATTAATTATCACTTGCTTTAACGGTGAAGGAAAATATCGTGAGGAAACCGGCATGTCCTAGAACCAAAAATTCGAAGACATGTGACGTCCACCAACCCGCACTGGGCCCGCGTGGTGGACTACAGCCCACTCCCTCTCATAGAGGAGGCCAGTGTCCCAGCAGTGGGAACATTATAGGCCGATTATGATGATATTATGTTATGAGCATTAGAAATAAATTAAATTAACAAAAAAAACATTATACACACTACCATGCATTTGACACACACAGGATAAAGAAATGATTGACATTGAAATAATATTTATTTCTTCGACCACTAGTAGGTACTACTAAATCTATCCTTAATGTCGCACAAACAATGCCACACATGGATCTAATTAATGCTAGACACACCGTCTCCCTCACGAAACAGAGATGAGACAGATAAATCGCAGAGTTCCAGAAACAATGGGTCGCCGAGGTAAAAAAATGTATCACTCCATCGGCATTTGGTCGAGCTCTTAAAATTCTACGCGCGTTTTCTGACCATGGCATTTTTGTTTAGAGCCGCGACGTAAAATTCGAATTCCCATGTTTTGAGGCCGACAACCTCCCACCGTGTACTCAGTACGGTATGCCCAGAAATATTCCGAAATCTTTTTGAAATTAGCTGTTAAAAAATATTCCGCCATTTATTTATTTCTTTTTTTTTAACAAAACAAAGATTTAAACTAAACGCGTGATTGTTTTTCTTAGCTTGATTGTAACGATATACACAACAGTATTATTATTAATTCAACAAATGAGTAAGATCGACTTTTCTTGAGTAATTATTGATGAATAAAGCTAAATAGGTACCTACTATTAGTGTATGATTTTTTGATCAGTGTGTTACATAGAACATTTTACAAATCACCATTTAGACATTTTTATGACAACAAAGTCGTACCCTTTACCTAACAAAGTAGTAGCCTTTCTAGTACCTACCGAATTTAAATTGAACTCAATAACTTAATGAATATCTGTAATAACTAATAATAAGAATGTCTGTACATATTTAGTTCTAATGCAACGACTAGACTATTAATGCACTGCACATTGCACATGCAAATATGTCCCAATTACACGAATACCTACAGGCATTGGTTTAGCATAAAAAAAAACAGTTGCCAACCTGTAATAGCTTGCGTGTGCTTACTGTATGGAAACTACCTAATGACCAAACTTTAATGAACTATTAAACTATCTGCTGCTTTTCATAACTAAGCAGGTTTTTTAATACTTATTCATGCCAAATTTTGTGTAAAACCAAGTGAAGCATGCCTAAACTATTAAACTCTTTCATAATAAGTTTGTCAATGTAGACTCGTCAGAAGAAAATTGAGTAGGTACAGCTTACATTTTAATAATGAATCATTAAAATCATGATGCATCATTTTATTAAAATGTAAATTGTTGCTCTAAAGTCTAATGGTTAAAATAATTCTGTAGTGTGTTTAGCTCGCTCACTACGCTTACGCTGCTTTTCCAACAGAGATGTGACCGAGAGATGAACCAATAAGATCGCTTCATTTTCACAACTTAGCTCATCTTAATGAAAATGAAGCGGTCTCATTGGTGTCACACACACTACTTTAAATAGAATTAACATGTAGAGTCCGTTAAGTTTTATTGCACAACTAACGCTGATAGTTTTCCTGTAATAAAATTACAAACATACCTCAGACTCTTGTAGCGAATATAATCTTCATTCAATTTAAATACTGATTAAGTTTTGTACAAGTGAATAAGAGGAAACTGTTGATGATAGAATCTAACTGTGCTATAACTACTCAATTACGGTAACTGAGTTCGATGGTTTCACACGTGGGTAGTATTTTGCACGTTATTTCGATTACGAAGCCGTCTACGTTAGTTATTTACTTTGACAATCGAATGTTTAGGCTATTAAATCTTCAGTGCAACTGATTGCGTTTGATTCCGATGTTGGCTTGCCTAGTTTACGACTGATGAATCTTTAGTTAAGAGTCGTGTGGGTTTAAAGGGAAACTGCTTAGATTTCCATTATAATGAACTTAGAATAGTGTTTGTTTAGTATTATTAATAATTTACAGACGATTTTAAACCGTAATTAAATAGAGAGAGCAAACAGTTTGGTACTAAAAAGAGATAACAAAGCACTACTATCGCTAATATATCTACTAACTCGAAAAGCATGCTTCATCCTAAAGATATTACCTATAAACTTTCAAATTAATTTGTTCTTAATACAGCCATTTTGTTTAAATGATAAAATATTTATCATTTATTTTGTAAATTGTAAAAAATAAATAACACTTATTAATTTTTTTTAAATAGATGAGTTTGTTGTTTTCTTAATAATACCTTTGAAAAGAAACACCGAAACATGCTCAAAGTTGATACAAGCTGTACCTACTTACAATGAGTTCCAATATTTCTCTTGTAAATAACATAACCGTTAGTCGTAATTAGTTTACTGTTATGATTTGTCCAGATTGATGATGAGTTCTCATCTGAAGTCCGTCTGGGAGTATGCCCGGTCAGCATTCAAAGAAATAACAGTATACCAGCTTAAACATTTTTACAGTGTGCGATATAATTCAAGATGACATTATCTGAGTTAGCGTTAGAGTGCGCCGGCGCCGCCACGCCGTATAAATTAATTTATAACGTCTGACCATGGAACAGATTGACGCAGAAATACTACTTTATAAGTGCTATAAAAGTAAGTTAAATAATCACTGTTGCGTGTTCCTTGATAACGGTGTGCTGTAATAATTTGTTTCTTTTACAATAGTAGTTTGGGTTTTCATATAATTAAATCATCATCAAACTACATTTAAGATTCCAATGTTTCATGTGTAAATTCTTCTGGGGACCAGAAACCTTGTATAATGTATGTCACTAGGTACTTACATTTTTTTTATATCGACTTTCACGAGTTCCTTACGACATATTGTATTAACCTAATATAGTAGGTTTCAACAAAGGGCGAAAAACATAACCCTCCTTCTGGCACAGTTGGGTAAAAAGGCAATGAGCTCAAAGCTCTTTGCCAATTTACGTACCGTAGGTATTTTGGCATTTACCCAGTTCATTTTTTTTAGTTTACTGTTTCACTTTTTGTCTAAATCAGGGTTTCTTAAAGTGGGGTCCACTAGTCCAATAGTAGTAGGTACCTAGATTACATTAGTTTTTTTGCAAGTCGTCCACCTTACCGCGTTTCGTCCCATACACTTGTATGGGACCGATACTTATCATTTTTAACACTAACATAATACTTAGCGTCATCGTCCATTTTTCCGCCTGCCCGTTCTACAACAGTGTAGTAAAAGAATGTAGAAACATTATTTTTAGTAATGATCAAGACAGTGTGCCTTCTGCATCCATCTTGAGTGGTAAGACCAGGTCGATAGGCTCGTTCAGTTCAATTAGCTACCGTCAGTTAGGCGTACGTGGCAAATGCACCGCTAGCTGCCACCTGATTAATTTATGGAGCGTTGTTGCCTGATATAGTCTAGTCATGCAGTCCCACTAATTCTGATGCACAAAGCAATTGTTGTGCAATGGAAAGTAGGTACTTAATAAAGTACTGCTTCATGTGCCAACGACTTTCGCAATTTCTTCTATTGAGTTAATTTATTTGCCCTTTGTAGTTTAGATTACAAAGTAACTTTAAATCAGCAGTATCGTAAATATAAATTAGATACTAGTACAACTGTCTCTGGGGTCATTGTCGTCACATTCCATAAAATAAATATTTTTAATCATTTGTTTCGTAGTTTGCTTTATTAGGAATGTAGATAGTAGTGCCTTTATTATTACCGCCAATTAAATATTTCTAGTAATATTAAAAAATAATCTAAGTAACTTTTAATGGAATTTTTAACAAAATTATACAACTAACAAATGAAATAATAAATCACTTCACACAATAAAAATAGATACTCTCATTTCTTTTTACTCCTAACTCTTATAGATTGCAATTCATGTGGTTACTGACTCCGAGTCTATTACGATAGCCACGGACCGATAACTCATTCACATGCCCTTATAGGGTAAGCAAGATTGCAGCCGAGGGAACCGCTTAGAAAATGCGGATACTATAAGCTTCATATTTTCGTTTTGAACAAAAAATGTTCGAGATATCACATTTTGTTGTGTAATGTGTCTGGCGCCATGAAATGACATGATAGACGGATCCGGACAAGAAAGAAAAATGAAGAATGCCCACTAGTACTTGCGATTTTATTAAATCTATTTGGTAGGTATAGAAAAATGGAACATTAATTATTTTATAAGTTAAGATCAAGCCATTTCCTCTGATATATACTTAGGTACTTGTAAATGTTAAAGTTCCACAAGCGGGTGAAGACACTGGCTCCTGTAACACAGGTTGTTACCTAACTCAGGAGTCAGGGCTTGAAATGTATTGTAACATCCAATAAAACATTTTATATTGTATTTAAAAATTAGAAAGACAATAGTTGGTCCCGGTTAATAATGACAGTGGTTGCGGGTTGTACAGAAGCCTGAATGTTTGGCAACTGGTCTAACATTAGAATACCGGTATTACGTACTACCTACCCATACTAGTTGGGTTGTGGAGGTCAGATGGCAGTCGCTCGATGTGAAATATTGAATACATAGTTGATATTAAACACATAGACTGCAACTGGCCCAACCAAGTTGGAAAAAGATGGATAAAATTTTAGAAAAGAGAAAAAGTGACGAGAATGCCACAAAGCTAACTCCTAGAATATTCGATAAAAGCACAATACTACCAGTCTTTTAAAAAAGGAGTGGAATAGTTTCAAATAAGTGTAGATGCTCACTGCACACCTTACTTCAACGATTTTTTCCATTTTTTCCATAATTTCTTTATAGAAACAAAAAATGGCGGAGTTTTTTTTTATACCACGATGGTGGCACACAGGCTTATGGCCCGCCTGATGGTAAGTGTTAGCCTATGAAACGCTTGCAACACCAAGAGTATCACATGCGCATTAAGTACCGTGGGAGAGCCATGCTTCGGCACGAATGGGCCGGCTCGACCGGAGTAATACCACGGCCTCACAGAAAGCCGGCGTGAAACGACGCTTGCGTCGTGTTTCGCCGAGTGAGTGAGGGTACCGGAGACCCAACCCCCCCCTCCCATGATAGCGCAGTTGATAAATCCATTGTTGTGGGGGGGGGGCAAAACTGCGCTCAACAATGCCCAAGGCAAGAGCAGTTTTTTAAAGGCCGGCAACGCACTTCTGACTCATCTGGTGTTGCGAGTGTCCATGGGCGGCGGTAATCACTTACCATCACGTGATCCGTCTGCTCGTTTACCTCCTTTAATATAAAAAAAACACATTACCGACCCTTTAAAATGAACATTTGCTGTGCGGGACAGTTTAGGGGATAAGCCGGAAGCAGTTCATCCTCAGGAGCTCTGGCGACCTTATCGTCCATAGAAACAACACTCCCGAGGATTTCTGTTATTTTGCTGTGGTATTCTGTAAGGTTAGGGCTGCCATCACCTAAATTGCTGACGCCCGGACAAAAACTTTAAAAACCCCGGACACGGTGATATCGAATATTTTTTCCGGTCGCCACCGAAAAAAATATTTCATCAATCAGGATTCCCCTGACACAGTGTCCGCGTCTTACCCGCACATTTTTTGAAACCCCTTCCGGACGCTCCCCGGACGCCCTCTAAACTAGGACAAATCCGGGGAACCCCGGACGGATGGCAGCCCTATCTAAGGTGGAGGTACTTCTCTAGTCAAACTGCTCTAGATTTGAGCAAGATATCCCTGTGCCCTATCACTTTTGAGTTTATTGTTTAACACACGTTTTTACACAGTGGATTTTCTGTGCCTACCTGTTGCGTGCCTCAGAGAAGTCTTGTACAGCGTGTTTGAATTAAAGATGCGTGTTACGTTCTAAACGAGTACTATGTCATTATGTGGATGATGTATGGTTGCTATGTGGTGTGTAATAGTGTCTAACAGTAGACTGTTATTAGCTATGATACTGTTTTGCGCTATTAGAAGGTATAAGTAGTGATTGTGTTGGCAACATTCACTCGGGAAAAATTATAGGTTTGTCTTCCTATAATAGTATGTGCAATAAACAAATAATATAGAAATTTAATAGATGAGGTGTCTAGACTATCTTCTAATTTTCCTTTTTACATGATAACATAATTATAATATATAAAAATCATAACTTGAAAAGAAACAAATTCTGCCAAATTTTGCCTCGCAAGTCGGAAAATTCAACTGCATGACCAGTGATAGGATTGGGTAGTGCAATTGTGCGGAATTTCTAGACTATATCTTAATATATGGATATGCTATATAAATATTGTTCGCTAAGAACTAGTAACATTAGATTTAATAACAAAAATGCATTGTTACGAAATTCTTACGAATGAAGCTAAACTTACCGCCATTGTTTACTTTAAGTTAGATAAAAAAAATTGAAATATGGTTCAAATAATTATGCATTTAAAATACATTAAAGATAATAAAAATATGAGAAAAGAATATTTAAATTTATAGAACAATCTCGGAATCTCATAGGCGTATCCATACCATTATACAACTATTAAGGTTGTTGACCCTAAACTGCACTACCTATTCCTATCACTGATCCATTGTAGTGGTTCAATATCTGAATAACTACATCGAACAATTTTATAACCCAACCTGCCTAACATAACATCCTTTCTACCATTTACTGCAACTATCAACAAACACCACAACAATGCGATCAATAAGCTTCAGTGACGAATTACACGTGCAAGCATGCAAGCGCGGCACATGCCGTACGACACACATTCTCACAAGGCAATGTCATTTGCAACGCAGCTTTCTTGCATAACAGTACTGGATTTGAAGCCAAGAATTTTATACAAACATGATTTATTATGTAGGTACGTCTACGTAATAATGATCCTCCGAATTGACGGTTTAGGGTTACATTCCCAAGGATTCCCACCCTTAACACACTGTAATTTAACACCCGTAGGTTAAATTACAGTGTGTTAAGGGTGGGAAATAACATTTAGCTATCAGGTTTATTCTTTCTTTCTAATCACTCTCACTGCTAAGATTCGTGACTTCGTTTCTACTTGTCAGAGGATTTTCTTCATGTGTTACGATCCTTTCTAGTGAAGTGCGGCGCTGTTATGTGTCTCCGTTGATTGTATATTTGACCACACCACCGTTTTTGGCTTATCTTTATTTTTTCTGTCACCAATAAGCGCTCTGCACACCTAACCTGCCAACATGGTTTCGGGTGAAACTGAAAATAGGGGTAACTTGTTTTTTTTTAAACCTTTCTTGATAATAATCCAAAAAAGAAAAGAAACAAACCATATTATATACCATTGCTCAAATGCTCATATCTTAAAGATTACTCATATTTTAAATTACATTACATGTGATAATCAGTGTGATAATCAACGAAAAATCGTGCTAAAAAGTTTCATGCTTTTTCTGAAAAAGCGGCCTTAACCGTGCTACTGAAATTTTCCTAATAGAAAAAAATCAAAAGCACTTTCCCGACCGGGAATCGAACATAAAACTCAGCACTTGCACTATTAGACCAACGAAGTAGTCCATCTTGTCATAAATGTGTGAATATTCATGTCTTTATGGTCAATAACCTACACCTAGTGTTGTTTAAATCAAGTCTAGCAATGTCTGGATGAAACTCATAATCGTACCAAGTTCATTATGTTCGTATAGCGACATGTTGTGTAATTGCTTTCCAGTGTAGTAATGAGACGTTTAACGAAGTTAATGACTTAGGTATCTACGATTTATAGATGTTGAGAATATCTTTATTATAACGTCATTTCTAGTTAGGTGTTATTCGTAAACGTAAACATTTATGCAAATATTTCTAGCTAGTCACTAGCTGTGCTACGCGGTTTCACTCCCGTCGTTCGGCTCCTAGGGATTGTAGCGGGATGTAAGGTATACCTCATGAATTTGGCTAAAATATACAAAAAGAAATTTTCGTATCCGACTGGTATTTCCAGAGATTAGTGCGTTCAAACAAACAAACTCTTCAGCTTTATTATATTTGTATAGATTGGTAAATCTAGCCCGAATAGATTGGCCGAGGTGTATAGTATATCCATATTTCGCCAGCCAATGTACCTACCTAATAGGGGGCGAGCCCATAGCCAGTAACCTGGTCAGAGACCTAGACTCCGGGCTGCTAGGGAAAACCCCATAACACTTTGCCTGACTCGGGCATCTCACCCAGGACCCCGCGCTCAGCAGTCTGACTTGAGACCACTTAATCGTTCGTCTGTCGCACTTGACAGACAAATTGATTTTGACCTGAATGAGGTGGATTTTTCAAATGCGACAGATGGAGGGTTATAGAACAACACAGCTAGTCAGCCAGCATTAACGTACCTATTACTTATTGAATTATTCCCGTCCATCGGCATTATAAGGAGCATTGCATAAACACAAAGATGTATTATTCATCGCACTATTGATTGTAACGGGACACGTTGCGCAACGCGTTGCGTGACGTTATTCCCGATGAATCAGAGTCAGACTAACTATAAAAATGTTAATGTCGAGTGAAACACTTGACGGCCATACTTGGTTTTTTTTTTATCTGTGGCCATACATCTTGTAATAATGCCAAGTTGTTGGGTAAGGTTAGGCATTATAGCTTTATACTTAGTATTTATGTAGTGGTTGAGTGTTTGCGTTAGTTTACATGTGTCTGGCGCAAGTTTACATTACAGTTATCGAGTTGTAATACGGACTTTTATTGAATAAAGGTACCTAGGTATTTTGCACAATTCGAAATGTACAATATTTCGGTACCTACGTAATCTTTTATTTTATTTACTTTTTAAACCAAAAAACGTAAAACATTTGTCTGGAAAGATCCAAATAACAAAAAAAACAATTTATAAATGGAATTCCATTTTCAGGACCTTCAACCGTCTAATAACGGTCACCCCAACTTTCATGTACCTTCTCACTTGTCTCATACCAAAAGCGACACTGCCATAGTTCCAGTACGTCACAATAACGGTCTTTAAGCGATTTATCGCGTTCTCACTACCGATAATTGTCTTCGGCAATGTCGTCCACTTGAAATGGATCGTGGGTGAGGGCATTAAACTGATTTTCCACGCTGTCACGTGGTCAAACATCGTTATTAAAGGATTTTGTCTAGTTCGTAGTAAGTGTATTATTTAGTGATGGCTTAATTTCTAGGAACGAGTGAGTGAAGGGTTACAGATGTGTATAATACGCCTATTATTTTGCTAGCTAGACCCATGTAATAGAGGCGAGCCTATTACCATTAAACGAACACAAATTCAAACTTAACTTTACTTAAAATAATTCAGCGGGTTCTCTGTTCTTTGTTGTGTAAAATTCATTACGTTTTCGTTGCAAAGTTCTGGCAGTGCTTTTTTGCACGTCTTTAGTGATAGGTATTAAAAATTTTTTATACATTAATCTACAAATTTTATCCTCAAACCAACTTTTTTTAAAGAACAGTCAAACTCTTCTACTTGTCAGACGTTTTTTTCGTCACTTTACGTTTTATAAATAACTTAAATGGTTTTTCCGTAAGACGATTCATAATGCCGATCCTTAATGTGTTAAAAATTAAGGCTAACTGTACATGTACAGTATCATGTTCCGTGTACAGTGCCATGTTCTCTTTTTACCCGACAAGCCCAAAGCCAAAAGGGAGGATTATGATTTTAGCAGTCTATATGTATGTTTGTATTTACGTATGTTCCACCGCAGCGACTAAACTATACTCAACCGAATTTTTATCTGAAAATATGTGCATTTACCAAAGAACCGCTTCTGATATTATTATAAAATTATCATAAATCGTCATCAACCTGTTATAGTCTAGGTACTGCTGGACCTATAGAAGCTTTTATCGGTGCCATAAAACATTCGCACGTTTTTGCTCTGAGTAGGTACTTAGGTGTTTTTTTCCTGGTGTTAAAAATAAACCTAATCTAAACTATATCTAACAAAAACTATTTTAACTAGGTACAGTCACGAGCATAAATATATTAAGTACAATGGACAGTTCGGCAATAATATCTGATATCCATAATTAATTAATTTTAAAAAATACTGAATGAATCATTAAATCAGATATTATAACCGAACTGATTCATTCATTAATTTATAAAATTAATAATGAATCATGAAATAAGATAGTGTTGAAAACTGTCCGTGGTAATATATTTATGCTCGTGACTGTACACAAAACCTAATAAAAATGACATCACGTTTTTATCAGGATTTACGGCTATAGCGTAAAATAACTTATCCATTTTATAACAGATATTATATTAAAATAGTTTACAAAACTTTTTGCCATACAGCGAGGTCGAAGTATTTTGAGCACAAAAAACAAAATCCATTTATTTCCATGATTGAACATTGTTTGTTTTTTGCCATTCACATACATAATCGAAGCGGACTGGAATGCAGTGGAACCAGTATAAAACAAACTCTTATTACCGAAGAGCAACTCGTCGTCAATTTAATTAATTTCACAAGAAAACAAAACATTTAAAATATTCATGCCGTATTCACCGAAGGGCTGTATTTGCATATTTCACTACGAGGGTCCAAGTTTATTGGCGGTCGTGTGTGGTCCTCGGTCGCTATGGTAACGAAGCTATCGCGGTCACAGCGGATCGCCTTACCGCCTTAACTGATGGACACGGCTAATTGTTAGGAGCGCCGACGTCGCCGCCCGCGCCCGTTGCCCGCACTGACACCACACGCTTCTAAATGTCACTACAACACCGTTAGTTTCATTTCTTATCAGATCCCTCTCCAATTAAGCACAACTTAGTAGTACTTGGAATCTCGTAAGCGATAATTATACCAATTTATTCGAAATATCAACGAGAACATGGCGTATTTTTATCTTGCCTCCGGGACTAACATGGTACCGTGATTAACTTTATGGTTTTAATTGTCTTCGCTTTTAGAGATACCTAGCGCCTGTCACGTTAATTCTATACGCAATTGCTTTCACGTTTTATAGCGATTTGTGGCGGTACTTATCTTTAGCCACTGCTGACCCAAAGAAACATCGGCTTCTCTTTAGAAAACTCACTGAGATTCCTGTCTCCCAAGATGTTTTTTATTAAAATCTTTAGATACCAAGAAACTAAATAAAAAATAAAATTGTAAGGCTTTGCAGACGTTGTAGCAAAGGAAAAAATCCGTCTGTGAGAAATTGAAAAATAAATTAAAACGATACCGCTTCTATTTACTCTATGTAGTTTCGCGTAAGATACTGAAAGCTATTAAAATTTGCAAGATCTCAAAAAAGGTTTAAAACTTTTTGTAATTTGTTTTGATTAATGGAATTTTCTTTGTGCTAAGGTCAGTGTCCACTGGGGCATAACATTGCACGCATCATAGACTTTTTACACTCGCATGCATTGATGGACTCGAAGCAAAAGCGCATGTCAACGTTCACTCTTGAAACGTCATGTTTATACGAAACTGACATTCCGCATAAAAAGTTTTACGATACGCTTCAGCTGGTAACAGGTTTAATAGAGCGAACTTTGGATTATTTCTTAAGGCGCTTACTGATTTTTATTACAAGATTCCTTAGTATAAGTACCTATCACTGAAATTAATGGAACTGGATCAAAGCTTTATTGCGCTGCTGGCGTCTTACAGTCTTAATATAATAATTATGCCAATTAAAAGATTTATGAAAAACTTTTTCAATAACTTTCAATTTATTTTAGAATATCATCAAAGCTGGTTGGTAGACGGTCTATGTTGCAAGACCAAAAGTCTTGCAACATAGACCGTCTACCAACTTATAATTATGAGAGTGGCATTTTCCTCTTTGACCGTCCATGACGTGATGATGATCTCATCATCATTTAAACCGATTTCTCTGCAAATATCCTGAATTTTCTCCAGATTTTCTTTTCTTTTGATCTGATAATCCTACGCTGCGCGCTGGGTTGGTACCCTACATAAAATGTTCAATTTCTGTTCGATTCAGAACAAAGGCATGCTACTATCTCTGTAAACCAAAAACATGAACCGCTAAACATATTCAGATTTAAACAGTAAATAAATCACGCAAGTTGTAAACTATAGCAAACAGGTTACTGGTCTAACAATTTAGGTCAACAGTGACTAATTAAAACTTTTGTTACACACGCAAAACTTGCTTTGTTTAGAAAATATCCGCTGTGTCGCGTAGTAGCCCGCGTTTTAGCTTTAAATAACATAATTTATTACAATATTTATATAGTGTAATGCTTTCCGTGTGAGACTGAATGTGAAATTAAGGCTTTGTTAAAAATAAACCTGTAAAGAAACGTAGGAGTCGTGTGCTAATTTTTGTGTGAGCATGTACGGGACATAGTATTAAGCTTGATTCATACTAAACTTACGTGTTGTGTCGACACTATTCTCATGTGATGCGTCAGAATAGTGTGCACACCTTCATACAAAACACATATCTGATAGACTTCTACTGTACCTACTAATGCATCACCATAGAACACGTAGGTCTAGTGTGAATCAAGCTTTATTTATGTTCTGTAGTCAATTAACTTTTCAAAAAGAGCTCAATAATCAATATCATAAAATTATAAATGAAAAGATTATTTTTAAAATTAGTTTTATTATTTATTTCTAGATAGCTGCATAATGAAAATTATTATTCTTTGGACATGGCATTGATTACTTAGATTAGAAATTCGATTTTACCGTATCAAATGAAAATATTGCCATACCAAAGCAGACAACTTTGCCGCTTTAAAAAATATTATGTATGTATGGAAACGGAAACCAAACGGAAACCAATGCCACAAAATACTACATAATCCAAAGAAAAAAACTTCCAATATGACAATAACACAATGTTGGTACGTGCTTCAGCAAATTATCATCGATTGTCGTGTTTCATCGTATAACTGGACACAGAATTATGATTAAAGTCACTAATATCGACAAATCGGGATAGTAAAACTACGTCATGTTGCCTGCAAGCTATCCTATTATTAGATTTAACGATCAAATATAATGCGTATAAGGCGCTAATTTGTTCCGGCATTGTTCAGACCATTCAGCGGCCTTATAAAGACTCCAACTAATTCCGTATTAATCACTTTCTATGTTAAAGAGTAGTAGAACTTTTTGTGGAAGAGCTTATCTGGGGAAGTACACTGCCATATCTATTTCTGCCGCTAAGCAATACTACTGTTTTCCAGTTAACTCCAATTTGAAGGGTGAAAACTTTGTAGGTCAAATATAATATAGAATATCTATCGACTGTGTACTTGCGCTAACGTCTGGAGTGGTCTGGTATCGTCGATCAACTTAGATTGCGCGTAATGTAAGATAGCAAAAAGTTTACTGCTGAATGATACAGTCTAATCAGCTGATTAAAACCTCAAAGTTTAATAAGACCCATAAATAATAATGGTACGTAAACATTGTACGGAGAAGCGGTTAACATAAAATATGACATTTATAAGGCAATATTTTAACTGCATGTGCATGATATTAAAGTGTTTAACGAAAATAATTGTTGTCTGTGCGGAATTTATTTTATGGACATTGTTATTTACGACACGATCCTGACATGTTGCCATTGTAGTCGTATAATAATGAGTTAATTAACTACAGGAATTTTAAGGTATCGTCTTCATTGACGATGACTTTAGAGGGAAGTAACTATAGTGAGCTTCATTTGTTTTATGGCAAGAACATTTTCAGCGATATCCACAACTTTTCTTCGTAAATTTTATGCCTGTATAATTATATAAGTTACTGCTTTTTAATTATGTTTCGTTGTGATAGGCCTTGATTCTCATTGGATTTGGATTATAGACATATTTTTATGTTGCCAAAAAATATAATGAGTGCCAAAGCAGACAAGCCAACATATAGCATCGGCGATTTAGTCGCTTATTGGAAGCTTGATGCAGCGAGTGAACGCCACACTCCGATTCATTTTGATACTTACAGAAATAAATACAGAAAGTGCAGCAAGCTGCATCGCGTTTTCTGCAATAAAATGCAGAAAACGCGATGCAGCATCGATATAGTCGCAAAATCGCCAAAAATGCTAAAAGTAGTTGGACTGACATTTGTGAAAAATAAAATTCATCTTAGGTGTTTCAATATCTTTCACAGAAAGGAGGCCTAAGCTCCCAGCGGTGGGAACAATAAAGTGTGATTATGCATAATGAAGTAGGTACTATTTTGCTGCCGATTGTACGTATGGACAATGTAACATTTTATATCACACCCATTAATACTAGTTCTAAGATGGTGCATTTGAAACTCGGAATTGTTTTATATCAATCGTAAAACGCAATATTGTATGAGACCGCGAGTATAAGTGTAATTATTGGAGTTATTATTATCAACATCGGTCTAAATTGTTATTGCACCTAATCATGCCATAATAATTCAATAAATATGTTTGATTATTATCTAGGTGTAATTTAGATTGAATGTTATAATGATTGTAGTAACGGCAACGTCGTGAACATTGGCTAGTAGGTAGTCTAGCAAAAAGTAAAAAAATGTTTTGTCGTTGTGTGATGTTAAATATACCGGTGTCCAAATTCAGTTTCATATTTTGTGTTAATTAACATACGATTCTTTGGACAGCAAATCTTGAGCTGAAACTTGGTAAAAAGGTTTTCTTTTCGTGTAATACAGAATTATTTATTTGGTTGTGGTGTTGGCATATTAAAAATAGTTTGAAAAAGCCGTTCTTTATGTATATTACCACCCATAAATCTGAGCTGTTCTGAACGACACTTTCAAGGTTAAACGACGGACGTCAAGGAGGGTAGGTACTCAGAATTCGATACTGGTTCGATTATATAGAGACCAACTTTGATATAATGAAAAAAAAAATACAGCTATTACATACATTTTGTCAAGTGATATAAGTAGTTATTTATGTATGGAACAGTTGTTTTTTTTCATAACTTCATGGTTAGTCCCGTTAGTTAATAAGGTAGTGGATAACTATTAAAAATGTACAAATAAATCATTTCATTTCAAAGACGAAATAGGAACTTTATAAACGTAAAACAAATATTTTAAAAGGAGTTGTTTCAGAAATGTATGGAGCCTGGGAGTGGTCTACGTACGCAATAAGTATTATAGCTACACATGATAGTAACCGGTTAATAATGCTTATTTTCTTTAATATTACTTCCTTTAATTCTAGTTCATTATTTTCTTTGTCGAGGAGAGCAACACAACACACATAAAATATGGTGGATCAACAATCGACAAATGAATTCTGTGAAACGTCATTTTGACAACTGTTGATGTCAATGATTATATTAATTATGTCAATGTCAGTCAAAATGGCAACCAAAATCCCACACATAACGACTCAAACGTCACGTCATAAAACATAACTGTCAAATTCAACTGTCATGGCCGCCCTAATATTAGGGACATCATAATGAAAAACTTCATCTCAAATAATTCTATTACAATTGTACTCTTCTTCAAATGATTTTTTATGTAAATCTCTTATTTTTTTCATATTTTTCTATGTAGCGTACGTATACCAGTTCCAAGATAAAACATCTCCTTTATAACAAAATGCAAAATTCTGAATTTCTGCCCGGTTAAAGGCAAAAGACTTGCCCCTATTACATGAGACTTACAAATAACTGACGAAATGTGGTTGTTGTGCCTGTACTATACACTCTGCCTAGCCATTAAGAGAATACAGGCGTAATACTACGTAGCTTTTGTTCCTTTGTACCTTTTATGTAATACTAAGTAGGTACATGTTATATCTTCATTATGTAATTGTGAAGTATTTATTAAGTATCGATCAGGTGATTAAGCATCTATTCCGCAACACAATATTAATTTCGCATAGCCTTTAAGTCGTTAGAATAGCACGTACGAGCAATAAACTTTTTTGT
Source organism: Thalpophila matura (assembly GCA_948465475.1). Classification (NCBI taxonomy): domain Eukaryota; kingdom Metazoa; phylum Arthropoda; class Insecta; order Lepidoptera; family Noctuidae; genus Thalpophila; species Thalpophila matura. The sequence goes on along the minus strand of OX419182.1, from coordinate 13,328,362 downwards.
CTAGCTCATTTGTAGGGTTGTTAAAAAGCAATATTCTTTAAGCAATAGTCTGAAGTCATTAAACTATTGCATTATTTTATTTCCTTTACAGAAAAAGAGTACCGTTGCTGCTTTCTGAAAGTTTTAAATGTACGCTCAGAATTTTACACGTTTAATTGCGGAGAAATTCATTAGAATTTTCCCAACTATGTGTGAGTAAATATTTTACATTACATTAATAAAAAATAAAAACCTCGAAATGCTCCTGTTCGATCAAATGCTGATTCATGTTGGGTATAAATGCAGGCACAATAATCTGTAATGTAACTCCCATCATGACCCGAGTTCGCCGCCGAGTATGACTCAGACCCCAAACCGACCCTTGCTCGAGCCAGCCCGCGCTGAGCCTGTAGGATTTAAATTCGACCCAAAATAATGAACCGATCCAGCTAGTAGTCCCTCCCTCTAGTTGCCCTCCCCCCAGCGACGCCCTAAGCCGAGGCCCGTACCCCACTAGGGGGTGCCCTTAGCGTGTGGTCGCTTAGTTTGTAGTTTTTATTTAGATTTAAGCCTGGCTGGAGGCATTTGTAAGTCCTCACCAGAAGTCTGCGTTAAGCAGTGAAGGTGTGAGGCTGTTAGAAGCCAACTGCGAGAGGCTATTAAAAAAAAAACTGTAATGTAACATTCGCTAGAATGCTCATTCCCTTAATCTCTCATGACCTTAGACCTTTTGGGAGGGCCTAAACCTACGACCTAATTATTGTAATTCGCACCAACCCTAATGTCCACTATTTATCTTAAATTCACGTATCGTTTTTTTTTTTTTTTTTTTTTGAGGATGGGAAATCATCAAATGACCCCTCCCGCTCTGGGCGGAGCGGAAGGGAGTGTCAGACTCTTACTGACTAAAACCCACCCATGTTCCTTCGTTAGCCCTTTTGTCCGGGTCAGCGGTATCCCTTCCGGACAATCCCGCTTTCCCGGCAGGCTTGGGCCCCCTCTCCGATGCTGACATCTCTTTGAGGCGCGCGTGGAACACGTACGCGCCGTTCGGCACGGGCCTGGTCCTGATCGGACGGTGAGCTACCCATTACTCACCGCCCGCAGGCCCGCGCCTACGGTGGCAGGCAGTCGTCACGCGGCTCCCGACGCCCGGAGCGTCTACCGCGGCGGCTTGGACGGGAGAATCTCTCCCTCTCCCGTCCCGCCGCCTCCTTCACTAGCATGACTGCTTCGCAGAAGGAGGCGACTGCCTCCCACTCCCCCTCGCCCCGGACCATGGCTTGAACCAGGGCCGGGCGCGAGAGGTCGCCGCCGCTGCCGATCGCCTCTACGAGGACACGGCGGTGCTCCGCCCATGCAGGGCAGGCCCCCACCGTGTGCTCCACCGTGTCCTCAGGGCGATCAACGCAGTGATGACACCCGGGCGTTTCCTCCCGCCCGATGATGTGCAGGTACCTCCCGAAACTTCCGTGTCCGGTGAGGACCTGCGTCAGGCGGTAGGTGAGGACGCCGTGACGTCTCCCTAGCCACTCCTCAAAGAGGGGTCTTACCGCCGCTATTGCGGCGTGCCCTGCGCTGGGTTGCGAAAGTCAAATTCACGTATCGTTGACAAGTAACATTACATGAATACTCATTAGTTTCTATAGATAATGGATTACCATGGCTCCCTCCCATAGCCACGGTATGAGTCACCGCGTGGCGTGGGTGATATTAATTTCTTGCTGCAATCACAGTTGCGGCTGTTAGCCATGAGTAACTAATAGTTAATTGATCATTTGAAGGTATGGTACATATGAATGTGGTTTGATTGGAGTACAGTTGATAGGAGATCTGTGAAACTGTCTTAGTACACAATACTTAAAGTTTTTAGTTTATTTCAGAAGCTTTTGTATGACACTCAAATAAAGGTAAATAGAAGTGTAAATCACAAGACATTTTAAAATAAAGTACGTTTAAACGTGTCTTGACGAAGATTTGGGCACTCCGCTTAGTTAGGATATATTTATTACACTCTTTTGTCAATATTTATATTACTTATTATTTTTTTCATTTTTAGGGGTTCGTACCGCAAAAAGAAAAATGGAACCCTTATTGTGTCTGTAAAGTTTCGCTAACTAATTAAAACTAATTTTGTTATAGGTAGTAGGTAGGTACTACATTCATTTACATACCGACTTACTTACCAATTGTTCTGTAAACAACCCAATCCACGACTTTCTTTTGGGACTTCTGAAGGTTTTGTCAAAAACTTGAAGTATGCTTATACTTACTTAACAATTAACTCAGTCATTAACATACGGCTTGAGTATCAACGTCAACATTCTCTTCAATGAACTATAGGCATAGTTTACACCGTACAAGGTTTATTATGATGTGCGGTTTCAATATCCTACGTGTTATAGTTGAGGTAGTGCCGCGCGTGAGGCCACGACCTTAGTCGCGCTCCAATTATGACGAACAGGTGAGGAGAATCATCATCATCACGCTTAGCGTGTAACTAGAGCAAAAACTCGCTTTAAAATAATCACAACAACTGTTGAAAGTGAAATTTCTGTATAACTGATGTGCTGTTCCTGGAAATATAAACGGTATTGAGTTTTTTTTTTGTGAAAGTTACTGGGAATATCAAGTAAATATGAGAAGATCTGTCTTTTAAATGTATAGCATTTAAATTAATACAATAATTTACCTAACTCACACTTGTTACGACGTGTCTTACTTATACATCGTTTATAGTTTAGTCTGAACTCTAAACTGTCAAAGTCGAGTTTGTCGTAGGTATGACATCTGTTGTTTACAAAAATTAGCAATAAAGTCCATTTCAGGAAAGAAGTCCCGCGGACAATTGTGGAACTACATTATACTACATTATGTCGCGCGAATACAGCGCTGCGTCTGCGGGACTTCTTTCGTGAAATGGACTCTAGATATTTATTACTGTATTCGTCGCTACAAGCTTATCGCGTGTGTCATAATTAGACACCTATGCTATGCAGCCAATCGTTACGAATGGTACGGCTATTATTGGTATTGCCAGATCCACTTCCCTTAATAGCTATTGATATATGTATGTGACGTATATCGATAACGCCATGGTTTATTATAGCTTGCACAACTCTGTACTACAGTACAGCCAATATCAAAAGTAAGTGATCGTAAAAGTTTTGTAAACCCGCTGTACTATTAGCATTTCGTAATAAAAAATGTTATTAATTACACAAAGAAATAGAACGCAAATAACATAAAAAGATGTAAAAAAAATCATAACACCTACTTATTTAAATCACTCTTTCAGTTACCTACTACATTTATAACTTCTGAAATAGGTGGGTATTCTTGTTCAGTTTTTTCTGCTATCAACTGTACAAGTAAAACATATCAACCACCACTTAAGTAATTTATTTTTCAAACCATTCATCATAATCTGTTTACGTAACCCGCTTTATGATCTGGCCAGAGCGGTTTATTTAGATATTTCGTAAAAGTGACCAACTCACTAAGTACCAAGAACATGATAAGTACCAAAAACTCGCCAAGTGCCAAGAACTGGCCAATCAATATCCCAGCTTTGTTGTGCAGAAACATTTTATTTAATGAACATGCTATGTTATCGGTGGTTAGGGCGTAAACGTGAAACTTTTTATCTGACGGCTGGGACTTAGAGTAATTTGCATAGTTTAACAATTACTTGGCACATTCTTTCGCAAGTATCCCACATCTTGATATCGTTTGCTAACAAAGGACGGGGAACTCTTCGTGACTTTGGTGCTGTTTGCTTCTTATGTGAATGTGTTTGAAAATATAGTCTCAATAGAACATCACAGTGACAACGGACTTATTGAAAGACCATTCAGTATTCGAATCTCATTCAATTTACTATATTAGAAACAATCCCGGAATCGCAAAAAAAGCAATCAGCTAGTTCATACGTTTTGTTGAGTGTTACTGTTAAGAGGGCTCTCGCATTCGGCACCTCTCTCGCTCGCACAGAACCGTATATTTCTGTTTATGATTCTTAGTCCTCGTTAAGTTCTAATTAGAAGTAGTTTATGTATAAGTAGTATAATTATTTTATGTTCTTGGTAATTTAGGTTACGATGGAATTGGCATATACTTTCATGTATAAAAATTACTTTAACAATAAAGAAAAAAGAAACCGTATATTTTAAGAATGTTAAATGAAAAGATGCATTTTTGAAAAATGTAATCTGATAGCGAACTACAAAATGATATTAATTATAAACTCAAATCTAATTATTAAAAACATATGAGCTAAACAAACCTCAAAAACAGATCATAACTGTTTTTTTAAGTTTGTTTATTAGATATCACAGTAGAAATGTGTTTTCATTCTTTACCTGTAAAATTGATATTATTTTGTAGTTCACTATCAGATTACATTTTTCAAAAATGCATCTCTTCATTCAACATTCTTAAAAATGGTTCTGTGCGAGCGAGAGGCGAGACAAAATTCCGAGAGCGCCCTTAACAATACACACTGGTATCAGACACAAAAGGAAGGTTACTTAGGTGAAAACTGAAAATCAGCGCTGTGTTGTGGTTCCCGCTATAGCACAGCATTATGCTCAGTAGCTACATTTTTGTCGCAGTTATAGTTCGGTTTATACCCGAGAAAAACCCATTCCGGGTTTATTCCCAAGCATAAGCCCATCTGTAAACTCGCAGTTGACGTTATGTTTCTTTGTGACAAATAAATCATTTTTCTTCTTAAAAATCGCTACGTAGAAAACAAAATTCAAGATTTGACTATAATTGTGGCACTAATTAGTATGATAAGTATTTTTGATGTAAAATGAAATCTATGTTATACATACGCTTATCAGACTATAATAATAAATAAAATAGCGTCATATTGTTGGTGTAGGTCAGATTTACGATTCACGATACAAAAGAAATTCCTAGTGAACAGCAATTTATTTTTTAATACCTATCTAAATTTTATAAACCTTGCACCATTTTAATTAGGTATGCAATTGCCACTTTTAACTTAATACTGAACCTATCTATGAATCATAAGACCAAAATAACCTATTACTTTGTAATCTAATGCTATTTATTTTAATAAGCAACAAAATAATGATTCCGATTCCCGGCGCCTACGACGCGCTACGAGCTACGAGCGAGCGTCATAAACTAATTCAGTTTTCGTCATTTAACTCGTTTTGCTTCGCATATTCATGAAGCAAATTATTTCACCTTTGCGGTCGGTTGACGTATAAATATTTAGAATTTATAATGACGAGCAAAGTGTGAATTAATGACACATATAATAAAAATGATTTCAGGATTCTTCAGGATAACGCGGAATATGAAATTACAAATAAATGGTACCTAAGCACAATAATAATGACACGACCACTTGAAATAAAAAATATAGGTAGTAGATATAGAAACCTTGATTCTTTAAAGATGCCGTCTGTGGTCAACATATTTCATTTATTTTGAAATATCTACAAAGTAAAGTTTAAAACTTATTACATCTCGAATTGAGTAAAAAATATTACACTAACACACATAAGAAAAACCGGGCAAGAGCGTGTCGGACCACGCACAGTCTAGGGTTCCGTAGTAAGAAGTATTTCAGTTTTCCGACCGCAAATATAAGTTTGTATTTCATAATATTATTACAAAGGTATTTTTGCGGTTGTCAAAACTCAAAATAGAAAATAGTGAATATTTCAAAAAGTTATTGACGTATCTTGTTCAAACCAATTTTATTCGAAAGTATTTATTAGATGCTATTAGCTTGATTTTGTTTTAGATTTTTTGATAACGCGGTTGAAAAATTACAGGGGGGGGGGACAAATTGTTAACGACTTTCGAAGGTTCACTAAATATGCATCTAAATAAAAAAGTCATTTAGAAACCTTTATGTTATTTTCAAAAACCTATCCAACGATACCCCACATGAAGGGGTGCGCGAAAATATTTTTTTTCATCCTTCAGTTTCATGTATGCACCCCCCCCCCTCCTCTTATTTTTTTTTTATAATTTCGCTACTGGCTTTTATGGCGGCTGACAGAATACATCTACCTGTGAAGTTTCATACAGATTGGTTATGAACTGCAGATTTTACGAGGGTGTGACAGACGGACAGACAGACAGACAGACAGACAGACAGACCGACGGACAGACGGACATGATGAAACTATAAGGGTTCCTAGTTTTACTACGGAACCCTAAAAACAAATAAGACGATTATAAAAAGTCATGCAATCTTTCTAGCAGCTAGAGGATATTTCTCAAGCGCCAAACGCAACTAAATCACACGTGATCATAACAAACAATGACACACTGTCATTATCATTAAGATAATTTCAGTACCACTTTAACCGACTACAATAATATCAAACACAAAATTAAAACATTACTGCAGTCATAATAAGTATTTATTTTTTACCTAGTGTGTGGCCATACCGCGCGTCGTAAAGCTGCGCGTGCGACGCGCTAGGGGGCCTCCGCGTCACACGACTTTATGGCCACATTACACTCGGATAGTAAACGATGCCCTAAACTGACGTTTATTTAAAATACTTGTTATGCAACATTGCATCTTATCGGGAAACGGTAGAGATCTTTTTCGGAAAATTATAATTTGATCTGGAATTTTATTGATGGCCCGATTAAATGTCGATCACAGGATGTTTGTTTATTTTATTTAAATGTTTATCGTTTGTATGCTAATCAGGTTATTTGAGAAACCAACCTAGAAATACACTTCAAAAAATCAAGGAAAAATAGATAAATAAACTAAACCTGATTTATATTTTCTGTCATTTCTCTTACAAAACTATCGAACTTAACCTATATTCCGTCAAGAATTCTCATTTAAAATCAAACAAGGCAAGCGAAATAAATAACATTGTTATCTAGCAGTTTTACTGTTAGCTACGAACTTGTGAATGTATTACCTAAATGTAGCCATACCACAATCGGAGTTCGAACCCTCGACCTCACGACACAACTCCATTCTCGGTAAATTGAGGCTTTAATAAGTTCTCCTTAACTTCTATGTTTCCAAGTTTAGATAATTTGCTGCTAGTTTATATTTTAAGGCAATTATAAACTGGTCTTTGGACACCCAGTATTTCATATAACCGGATATGAATTGGTCCCAATTACAATAGTTTAGGTACATACTTAGGTACATAGTACATACAAACACGCCCTAACTTTGAAACTATCGACTTGTGTGGGACATTTATAGGTATTAAATTCAGTATTTTACATACAAACTTGATGTGAAAATGTGTAAACGATCATATCAGTCGAAGACGAATCAGTATGCGCTTGCGCACTAAATACGAACGAGGTGACTATCATTCTCATAAGTAGGAACCTATTGGTGTCACAAATTGATATCTACACAAGATGCCTAGCTAATCATATAGCACTCCAATAATATTTTACAACTATGTATTACATTTTAAGACAATACCCGTAAACTTGTCGGCACTAACATATAAATACTATTGCCCATAAAAGGCAATAATATAAGTACTTCACAATAATAATTGTCGAGGCAGAAGTCATAAGTTACGGCACGCGTGTAGATAAATAGAGGATGTAAAATAGCTCGTTTTATGGACAAACTTCTATCTAGGAGCTTAGAGGATGTATTTACCAGGGCATAGAGCACACATAAGAAAATATGATATCACCCCGTAATGTTGCACTCTTATTGTCTCTTATATTAATACTAATAATAACCGTGATTCCTCAAACCTGTGCCTAAACCATTGACCTATATGTCTAGACACGCAGTTCCGAACATTAAACATGTCACACTCAAGTGTTGTGCGGGCACAACACAAGCCTCACATTCACTTTGATGCGGTGAGCAACAGAAAAGTACCCGCGTGTGGGGCATGATTTTTGTTCGGAACTGCTTGTCTAGGGACATATAGGTCAATGGCCAAAACAGATTTATTTTTGAGTTTTTTTGAGGTTAAAAAGTAACGTAATAATCATGGAAATAGTATCTACCACAGCTGTCGGTAATGTATCGATCGTCAAACAATGAAAAACCGAAGACACTTAAGTAGTAATTTATTGATCCTCCTCAATATCTTTGTATTTTACGAGACGAACGTTAAAGTTCTAAGAGGCTGTTATTACTTTAGTACTTATTCTCATCTATGGCTGTAGTGCTCGAAGTTACTTCCTAACTGTCATCTTTAATGAACACTGTCATTATGTTATTACTCGACTGACAGTTCACACGTTTAAAGACAAGAAATGGCTGCGTGGGTAGCCACTTGTTTCAAGTATAGATTGAAATCTTACTTGCATAAAGACCAACGATCGACAAGAGCAATGTTATTTGTAGGCAAATCAGTGGTAGTTTATTTGAGTTTGTCGCATGCAGCCAGCCGAACTGTTGTTCAATCTATAATCGATCATTTGCTTCCGACCTAAATGTCTGAGTGAAGATATATTTATCACACCTTCTATTCATGTTTTTTTTAGTTTATGAATATTCATTATCTCAGTTTAGCCTTTTCTAATCATAATTACTTATTTATATAGTTTAAATTGTATGTAGGATATTATGCATTACTTTTAATATTTTTAAAATATGAAAACAAAATTATAACCTGATTTACATAAACATTTATTAATTTAACACATTGCACTTTTATAAATGTTTTCATGTTATAATAAATTATTATATAAAATTATAAACAGTAATAAAGTTCCTGGATTCGTTTACTTTCGCAATCTTTTGTCAAAGGCTTGCAAATAAACTGTCGGCAAACGTTGTCTAAAATAAAAACATTTATCCATTTATAGTTTTTATTAAATCTAAAGTAATCGAAACCAATGACTACAAGTTTTTCCACATCCATTAACTCAGAAAAAATTGTTACGCCGAATTTCGAACGCAACAGTCAGTTTAAATAGCGTCAGTCTCGCGGAGTGATTACTGAGCCATCAACATTTATATAATGTTTAATAAATATGTACACAGTCAGACCACCCGTAGTGCAGGTATCACTTTCAACCACATTGCAACGAACAAGCCAAAAGTTTTTACAACACAAATCTTAGTTTTTCATTACACCCTTTTTTGGGTATGTGCCGTAATAACCTTTTTAAGTTTAATTTTTTTATGTAAGTAGTGTAAAAATCTGATGTTTATTTGTTATGTAAAAATTAATGAAATCCTAGGCTTGCATAATTAATTTAAAAAATAAACAAACTTTACTACTGACGCCACAAACTTCATTTGCATCACTAGATTTCCCCAAAATTTTATACGCACGTAATTACTGCCAATACCTATGAGTGACTATGACCACAAATATTGTTATTGCGAGTCGAATTAGAAAATGTGCATGAAGGAACCTGTGTAATGTAACTGTGGAGCGAAAGCTGAAATCGCTCTATTGTGGCTCGAGTTTGAGCTCGAGATTTCATATTCGCTTATTCTCGCCAATAAAAACTCAATTCCATCTGAGGTTGCGGCCGCGATCCGAGGAAAAGTTAGTATTGTAAGTTACGTTCGTTTTGCAATTATTTAATTGGCTGTCTTGTTCTCTGTCTAGTTCTAAACGCTTTATAAAATCGAGCAGTTTTAAAATAGACTAAACTGGTTCGTTGGACACGGCTGTAATAGGATTAGATAATATATCGCAGTATTTGCGGATCTTTTATGAGCCTTGCAAATATCATACATGCAAGATGACAAAGCCTTTAAAAATCTACTGCTGAATATCAGACTGAATAACTGGTATAATGGACAATCAAAGGAGAAATTGTCAGAACAACTACGCTTGGTACTTCAGCAGATGCCATTCTTCAAGCCCTGGTTCCCCCCAAAATTTTGAACCAGAAAACCAATAAAAATTTTAAGTTTCCGTATTCCGACCCATCCGGTCCAATTTGATTAAAACACAGGCGCTCATTACCGTCTTACTCGCAAAGAATAATAGACAAAAGCCCTCATTACCGCCTTAGGCTTAAGTTCACCGACAAGATAACAGTCCGTTAAATTGAAAACGGCTGTTTATCACATCTTTTTCTATACAAAAAGTCATGTTAAACGGCTGTATTCAATTTATCGGACTGTTATCTTATCGGTGAAATTAAGCCTTACTCGCAAAGATTGACAGACCCTGGTTATTCGCGTATTACGTATGTAAATCCTTGGCGCGGGCAGTCTGTGTGCTCAACACCGAAGCGAAGGTACAGACCTAAGTTAGATTTATTTCGTTCCCGGGTTATAACTCAGGCCAATACGTGACCGATGCTCACGCCTACGCTTACATAGAAATTATCCACGACCAAAACGTTATCAACAATGAAATGGTAGCGTATTTCACGTATCTAACACTGCCGGGGTCGGCCACCTAATATTGGTTAAAGGTCGGTCGCAAAAGGTTAGTTCCTGTCGCCCGCGGCCGGCTTTCTACCGACTGTAAACTAGTGCAGTTGCATAGAAAGGTCGTGCTGTCAAAAATGCAGCTTTCGTACTTACATAACTGGACACGGTCAACCGTTAACTGCATGTAGTAACTGTTGTTCTAAGTGAAATGAAAGGAAATTTATGCACTTTGCTGTGTTTACTACGGGGCGTTTTTGTTGTCTTGCATATTTTACTTTAGCTTAGGTGGTATCTAATAGTTTAGTCGACGGCGTAAAGTTATTTACACCCGCATTTCACTTTGCCATAGTAGTAAGCTCAGATCATTAAAACAAGGAGATGTGTGAAGGCGCTATCGAGCTTGATGCCTGATCTTGAGCAAATTGTTCATATTAAAAACGTACGCGCTGGCGACGAACCGAACACGATCGATGGTATAAATACAGTGTTTTAGTTTAGTGCTTGTGTTGAGTGACAATTAACAGTGTTATATTGTGGGCGTGCGGAATGTTCAATGCGTGGGAAATCTTTTTATTCACAAGGAGCGCTTAATTATGCGCGTAATTGTGTCGAAAAATGTACTAAAAGTGGCATCAGTTGTTCCCGTACCTACTAATTTGATATAATGGCATATCTCCTTGTTTCTATGATCTGAGGTAGTAAGCATACATTTTCTGGAACAATGTAGTCCTAGATGCATTGTTGAAGGCAGAACGATTATTTCGCATAAAAGCCGAATTTAATTAAAAAGCGCCCTTTGAGCTGGAGTGAGAAGATATTTATTATGTCGCTTTACGACTGCGAGTGTGTGGTACTACCACTTAAAGTTTATTAGGCATCTAATATAATAAATCATTTTGTCCACGCTCTTTGATTGATGCAAATTATGTTAATGTTGTCAAACGTGTTCGACAATCTGAACTAATGAACCATTCGATAGATTTATGGCTTCCTTGTAAAAATTTAATGATACGCCGCCATATTTACATAATACTTATTGAATCTATAAAAAAAGCGATTAATCTTTTACAGATTAAAGACACGGCCAAATAGTTTTAACTTTTTCTGAGCTTGAAGCGAATGCGTCAATAAAGTTTTTGCGAGGAGACAGCGAAGCGTGAGACAAGTAATTTATACTAGTCGTAGTGATCAATAAACTGTACCCGGAACTCGTAGATGATATGAAAGAAAAATTCATTGAGCGTCTGGAGCCTCGCTCGGCGCTCCACCTAGCGGCCGGCGGAATGAACGCTATGAGCACCGTCGATGAGAAAAGTTGGAACGTCTGTACCCACATTTCATAAGCGGCTTAGCGACTTTAAAGGACTGCGCGCTACGATAGCCGGTATTGCGTACCCTCTCCTTAAATGGCAGACGTTTTATTTTTGTTGCATTGTGCGCGGATGCGAATTTTACGTAAACTTTCTACGTATACGATCCCGGCATGTCATTACATCACGGAAAGACTTAAATGGATTTTAAACGCTGACGGTTACAACCACCATTTGTGTCGAACAATTAAATGTAAACGTTTGGAAATTGGTGTGATACGGCCATTTTTACACTTAAGATTACAAGCTCCATTTATGACGAACAATTGGTGGTAAAAGCTTGAATTGGTGAGCCCTGGTTTTGCCCACTGCACTGGTCGCTTAAATTTGGAGTTACGAAAGAGGAAGTACATTTTGTTAATAGTCACTAGGGTATAATATTCTGTGATCGTTGCTCACTTCATTTTCTACTTTCGCCATGCCATTAACAGCTCTACCTACAACTGGTACTACGTTTATTAGTTCTAGTACTTTAATTGATGGTATGGCAAGCCCGATTCTAAGAGGATTAGCTTCTGTCTTACCCTTGTTACTTTCAGGGAAACCATGTCTTGTATTAAAACGTTTTTTGAGCCCGTAAACTTGAGCGTACCTATATCTTAAGATCACGATGCGTAGTTGCCATACCCAGGAATGCACGAGCACAATGTTTTATTCGTCGACATTTTCAATAATCTCCGATCAATAAATTCAAATATTGACATAATGTCATTGTTTGTAGTCCCACTCACGCTTATAGTAAAGTTTGTTGATGTCCAATAGAAACTGAACGCCCATGCAACGGAAATCGGCGTTGTACCGTATTTAGGGCCCTTCCCGACCGTTAAGCACAGCCTCTGTTTAATCGAACTTCCTTATTACCTGGCCACTTTCATTTTCTTCAAGAACGGGTGTAAAACCGCTACTTTATGCTTCACAATTTCCTCTTATGATTTATAGTTCTAGTTTTCCTTTAATTACATATCTAAACTTAATCCGTGCTCCAGATTAATCAAATAATTCACCGAACTCAAGCTTACTGCTTCAATAAATGTCATAATAAAATTAATTAATACACTGTTGTGTATTTGGAGAGAGGGATTAAATACGAATTCAATTTACACGGTGTTACAATTGTGATACATTTCGTTTGGTGGATTAATACTTCGTATTGTTTAATGTAGATCTGAAGTGTCGAATAAAAAGCTTTCTGCGTTTAGTGTGGTCCATAAAAATAATTTACTTCTTCCATAGGTGTCGTGTTACAAAATTTATTATTGTTACGCAACATGATTGTGGCCAAAACAACAATCAGTGTGGTAATATCTCGGCCACAGAGTAGGGGGTATCGGTGGATCCCGCCCACCGCAGACGTGCATGTATCTTAAGTAAAAGGCGTTCGAAATGTACCGAACCGGTGCGGAAAGCCGCTTACCTTCGGACGCAGTTCGCAAGTATTCCGAACATACGCGCAGAATGAACTCGTACACAAATATTCCGCTTGTTTTCTTTTTGCACGCTCCGCCAAGGTCGCGTCGTCTGAACGAGTTCATTGAATCACATTCTTGCATTTTTAATCGTGTAATTTTATTTTTAATTCATTAAATTTGCCGCTTGCTTTTTTTTCCGTTTCACTATACGATCATTGATTGATTCAATAATACCTGTTTAATGTTGTTGTGTGAACTGTGGCGGTGTTTTATAGGCTGCTATTAGGTAATTTTATTGTCTCTTCAACATTGTTGAAGCTATATCTTAGTAATAGATAGCATCTATAACTTAATTCACGCAGTGTTGCTAAAGATATCGTAAAAGATTTAATAAAGTGTAAAACGTGGCGTTTTCAACTGAACAGTTATTTATTAACTGTCTGAGCACGCATTAGATTAGGAGTATGATAACTTGTATTTAACATTAATTCATTACAGTACTGTCTATAAAATTTCGAGATTAATTTCCAAGAACTATTCAGCGTTCAACAATAATGAATACTATTACACTTAAACAGTTTAATTAAAATTGCCGTTCAAAATGGATTGTAATTGCCGTGCGTAGTAAACTTCAATAATACAGAAACAGGCTCGCAAGCGCTTAGGTACTCAGTTACTTCGAAATAATTAATTGAGCAATTGTAACTTGCCTACTTAATCTCGGGCGTCAGATAGAAGGGTTGTGATACCCCGAGCCTCTGATAAAGACTTAATTACGCGACACGTTGCGAAAGTGGCTCGGTACTAGCATTCTCATATCTTCATCGGTGCCACAAAAACTGGTTGTCAGTTGCAAAACTGTTGGCACGTAAATTTGCCGCTGCCCAACAACAATGGCGGAGCAGTTACTGTAAACAAAACAAGTAAAGCATTAGCATTCGGTTACGAGACGAAAGGCGTAGTGTTGCAACCGGCGTAAAGCGAGAATGTAATTAATCGATATTTATTCGATTACACTGTCAAATCGATCAATTATGTAATTTGAATGCTTGAGCTCTGGAGGCAGAGATTAAGGAAATTGCTGTATTTAAAAAGAATTCTAATAGAGTAGCCAACAGGATGGCATAAACTTAAAAAGTAATTATAACAAGGTGTACTAATTTATTCAGGTATGTGATTCAACCATTTTTATTAACCGGTTGACCGCAGTAATTATAGAAAAATACATGGTTGTTTAAGATATTGGATGTCCGTGAACAAAGTCTGTGATTGACCAATACATAAATCATCATTGGCTAAACCAAATTCTATAATGATATGTGACGATCGTTAATTCGGATAACTAATTTAAACGTCGATCTTATCATACGTAATTAAAGTTGAATCGACACTTATTTTTTTATAGGAGCTCCGTTGATTTTTTAAAAGAATAAAGCAGAGTTTAGGCAATGTCTTCTGTCATGTCGACACTTGCGTAGTTTCAAATCGTTCCAATTTTAAAGATCACAAAACTTTTTGTCAGTTGTGGAAGTACTTTAAGTTGTAATCATCACAAGTAATTGTTTGAGAGTGCAGCGGGTCAGGGGCTTATAGTTAGAGTGAAGTATCGAACTATTAATCCTAATGACTTTTAAGATCGTAACCAGACACATAGCTGATATGCTGAAATTAGATTCAATTGTAGGTTGCCCAATCAGCGGTTGTTGTAACTCAGGTTAAAAAAGACAAATGCGTTAATACAATCAGCCTAAACGATAGATTAGCCTACAAAAGACGATTGTTTAAACATTAAAACGATTTGTCGATCAACATCAACGAATAGCACTTAACTATACACATAATGTGACTACAAACAATACTCAAGCTCAATTCATTCCGGGGTTGTTAAAAAGAGGTGAAATAGGTAAAAAACAATCGCTACAGCCACACTGCATAATTACATATGTTTTTCCTTACTATTTTATAGTCAGTTGTAAGTTCATGTCCAATGTTCACCATGCCTACCATTGCACCTACTACATGGTCAGCAGTGGACGTTTACAGATTTAAGAGTCTAACAAACTTAAGTCTTCTTTAAAAAATCTTAATTTCTAAAAAGAAACTATATACCTAAACAAGAAATAGAATTGTTCATAAAAAAATCTGAACGTTTCACTCATTAATAACCGTGTCGTGAGTAATTAACCGAATACAGTTAGGTACTAACAGACAGCAAGCTTACATCACAATAAACACTTTTAATGACCTTACAAAATATGGACAAATGACACGCCTTTACATGTAAAACCACAGAGTAAGTGAACACAGAAGTGCAACTCCTACCAACATATATAAATGTAGACTTACACATGACTAATCTAAACGACAGCTCTTACTGAATGCGGCTAACGCTTAACGCTTGCATTATTATAAATATAGCCAATACGATGGCTATACCTTTGATTCAAACGTTCTCGTTCCAAATATTGTAAGGGATTTAAACGAAAACCATGTGCGATATCAAAACCCCTCAAAAAGAGGTAGGGGGAAGTCCCCTAGTGGCGGACATATAAGGTTTTCCGGAAATAAAATTAAAACTACTTCGAGAAATAAGTATTTATTTATGAATTAGTTAAATTAATAAAATACAAAATCAAAATCAATTAACAAAAATACAACTTCTGCGTAAACATAGTCTAGGAACATTAATTAAGTTATGGTAAAAAAAATTAAGACTTTAAAATTGGCACCTAGTACCGGACAGGTTAATCTTCAAACCCCAAGCGCCGGACACTCTTAATAAATTGTGCATCTATCATTTTAATTAGGTATCTCCACATTGCGGAACGTCTGCACATGCTTCATGGGCCCATTCTTGGCAGCTGGAGCATTGTAACCAGTGCTCGTCGTGGTCCTCTAAAATGTTGTCAATCGCAGTTTTTAAGCTTTGCTGATCCCATTTTCCTTTCTTTTGTCTTTTCCATGTTGAAATATCTTCCTCCTTCTATTCTGCAAAACAACAAACAATCATTATTATGATATAAGTATAAATGCTTCGTAAAAAGCCAACTTATAAACTGTCCGGTGGTAAGGGACACCTTTGTGTCCAGAGGTAGGGGACAGGGAATGTCCAAAATTACGTATTTCATACTAAAACTGTTTAGGTAATTAATAAAAACTTTTACAATTTACGAATTATAATGGAACACTGTCTTTATTAACAAATTACAAAAACAATTAAACACAAAACCATAGCAGTTCTACTCACTTGAAATTTACGTGACGCAACGCTTTCCTGCTAAAAACAGCAATTCACCTCTCCCACCTCAGTTGTGCGTCTCACTGGCAAACCGCGTCCCGTGATCCTGTATCACTACGTTCCCCCGCGCCCCTTTCACCGATATTTGAATAGATCGCGTTGTCGTTTGTCGAGATAGTACGAGTGTCCGACGCTAGGTGCCGTCCGGCGCTACGGGACTTCCCCCTACGTGAAGATGGATCCTAATGTGCATTTTTTTTATTCTCTTGATAAAATTCACTAGTCACTTTTTACATTACCCATTGAAAGAGTTTTATTGCTCAAATACATAGCTTGTTGTTAACTACCACCAAATCTTTGGGTCCGTGGCTTAGGCCCCCAGTGGTCGAGGCACCTGTGGCTGACGCCCCCGATTCGAAAAAATTAATTAAAAGCAATTTTTGATCAAATGTACAGTCAGGCACAAAAATAATAAATGTATATTGATTGTAAGTATTATGTATAATAATAAATCATAATTTTATTATATTTATAACACAAAAATGCTTTAAGTATTAGTATTATTAAAAATAAAAGTTTTAGTTATTTTTCATTATTTATTTATTTATCTCAATAAGAAATCTAGTAAAAATATTGTATTATAAATTACAGTTTTCATTACCCATATTAAGAGAATCATTTAACTTAATTAAAATAATCAGTCTCTAATATAATAAAATAAGATAGTGATTTTAAATAAATCAGTATAAAAATTACTGCAGAGCAAATAACTTTTTACATAGTGAAATATTATTTTTATCTTTTTAACAATAATATAATTAATTAAACATACGGTCGGTTGCAGAAAGATAATTAAAGTTTTAAGGAGACTTTAACCATACAATTTCTATCGTTAAAGTCTCAGTAAAACTTAATGACCTTTTCTGCAACTCCGCGTTAGTAAGTTCATACTTAGTAAATCATTACTTTTTGGACGGATTGCCACATACGGTCGGATTTGTTCTAAAAACATGATCGTGGTAATTTTTTTGTTTTCATACTGTTCAGTCAAATTGGCAATCATTTTTTCATTCTTTAAAGTGTTGTTCTTTCATCTGCTAACAGGGATGTTTTTATCTTTATTATTATGGTGAAACACTTTTCTCGTTTACTATACTAAGCACAAAAAAAACGATATTAAATCAATCGAATCAGGGGCGTCGGCCACAGGTGCCTCGACCACTGGGGGCCTAAGCCACGGACCCAAATCTTTCTGCTGTAAATCTCCTGCAACCATTTTGTTGTACAATTTTAGTAACAACTCATACAATCTCCAGCACGTTTTTGCTAAGTAACTATTTAGTTTTAACGTAAGATAAGAATGCTTTGTTGAAGTGCATGTTCCTGGTACCGTTATGTTTGCTTCATTTGGTTGGTAAATAGAACATCCGTAATACTCGGAACAATGACCGGGATTATGAGAAGCGATAGTGTAATCGGATGTTTTGGTATTACTATGTGTGTTTTGAATCAGTGTGTGAATGGATCACAATGATAGTGTATTTTGCAAGTGTTTGTAGTTTTGAATCGTATTGGAGAAGCGGCGTGGGAGTTTTGGATGTTATAGATAATTTTGTTTCATGGATGATCTGATCTTATCTCAATGGTAATTTCAAATCAACGTTGGTATTTTATAGGTATAGAAAAGTCGAACCGCAATGTCCAAAAATAACAGCAGCTGTAACAATTCAAGTAACAGACATTCAATCTCATGAGGAAGAGACAAGCTTATTACCTTTTATCTGATGCAATACTTCTCATTTTTCTATCGCGTCGGCATGAACTACATATTATGTGACAGGGAAGTTTTCGCCGTGGTATAAAGATTAGCCAGTCAGGCAGGTTTCGCCGAACGATCATTTATAGCTATATCGTCATTTGTGCAGGCTCCTTTAATGCACCAATGCACCTATACGATACGACGCAATACTAATGCATGACTATAGTAGCTCGTGACTAGATTCATGACATGACTATTCGTGTTCATCAGAATTCATCGGAATTTGAACGAAAATTGTCAAGAGTGAATCAATTGAAAACCAGTGCATCAGATGATACTGAAGATCTGGCTTTCTTATTGTTTATTTATGCCCAGAATACGTTCTACAAATTTTTACTGCAGCAAAGTTGTATCCAGAGTACATCTACTAAAATCAAATAATATACATAGCTGGTTCCCGAGTAATAATTAGCCTGGAGATTATATCTTGCTGATGGCAACCAGCATTCATTGGTACGATAACATCGTGGTACGATCGAATCGTGACAATAATGGCGTTATCCACGGGGTTCGACGTCTCTCTCTCAGAATAGACCTATGTTCCTAGACATTTACGAGCTGTGAGCTAATAAATGCCAATAATTTTAGCACTGTAGGTAATAATATAGTTATTTAAGTCATAGGCTTTACTCTAGACTCTAGACTCTGCTGCAATAGATCTGACTTGAATTTATCAACGATTAAAGCACAAATTAAAGTTATCAGTAATTACGCTTGCAATAGTCATAAAACTAAGCTAAGTTACTTTTAAGTGGCGAGCATATTGCTATTTCATCACCATCTGCAACTTTTGTCAACCTACTGCTGGCCATGTGTTCTCCCTTCACGTCATTTTTAACTGACTCCAGAAGAGATTGAGCTTATGTATTCATCGAGTTTTTTCCATATACCTACTACTGTTCTAATTCCGTCTTTCCAAAAAACTGAAGTACTACGTTATGAGTACTGTCATTCGTTAAATTTAGCTTTAAATTTACTGTCAGCCGTTTAATTTTTGACAAATAAAACCTTTTGGTTTTTGTTAGACCTTCAGCTATTGGACTTGCAGAGACTCAGAATTATTATCTATCTTACTAAAAGCTTCCTCCATGCACAATTCCTTTCCAAAACACCGTTAAAGTGACAATAACACCGTTTTCACCAGTTTCAATAGTTTCTAATCTGAAAGTTCCGCGTTTACTAACTGTTGGCTCTCATTGACCATAGTTATCCATTGGACAGTACTCATTATGCATATCCAAAATCGTATTTATTGAACTGTGTTTGGTGAGGTATGCTGGTGTTCGGACCGCTTGGCACGTGCGCTTGCTATGCTACTTGCATTTAATGTTGTAGTATATGGGAAATAGTCAGATATTTGTTGATTAATGGCAGAATATTAATAAATGTAGGGCATATTTCTTATAATTGTTAAAAGACGAGAAAAGAGAATAGGTATTACGAATAAAGAAAACGATAAATCAACTTTAATAAAATTCCAATCTATATTTAGAATAACAGCCTGATACTATGACTGCATGATAGATTTACACTGCACATCTCCAGTTATACATATTATAATGAAGTACCTAACTAAATAATAATTTATCACAACATTTATGTTACAATTTAATTATTTCATAACAATATCCAAAACATTTTTCAAACAGCTTCACAGTCAATTAATTATGAGTCGCGTGACATCAGAAGTCTTACACCATTGCATATACTGTGAGCTTTCGCCGCATTATCTAGGCATCTGGGTGCGAAGACAATGGCGCGCGCATGCGTAATGCGTTATCTCACATCTACCTCTTGCCACACTCTGCTCTCCTAATGAGGAACGGTGTTCCACTTCTCGTACTATGCTAATTGAAGACGTACTCAAAATCAAACTTGCTCAGAGAAATTTCTACTTCGCTAATAAACCCTAATTGATTAATTATCACATTGGAAATCGTACCTTAACTCGAGGTTTCTTTTGTTTTAGGTGGAGTAGAATAACGGTAGCCGTGCCTCCCAAAGGATGAGGAATAAGCAACGATGCTGGAAACGCTGCTTTGGCCCAGACATACTGAAATCAACAGGTAAGTTTGTTAAACAAAACAAATTCCATTCACACTTTAGTACCTACGGCTTAGCAGAATAATGGAAATAATTTACAAAGATAATGCGACTAAAGTCTATCTAAAACTCAAATCACGTACATTATCTGTAGAGAAATTGCAGCAACACGAACTAGACTTGGCACATGTTCAACTTGGGTATCGGTGTGTGGATGAGAAATTGTGTTCTGTAATACTCCTTTTATATTTTCGAATAAGTTTTTAAAAGCCTATTTATTGCCACAATACTTACTGAGGCGGTATTCTGTCTTCAGTTAAACGTGCCTCTTCAGACAGTAAAATCAAAGCTTTATCAGGTCGTAACAATTTAAGTTCGCTTAATGTAGTGCATTAGCCCTTTATCTAAACCTTTTGCTTGTATGCTACCTATTTATTTTAATAGGACATAACTGTTAGTCACTAATGTTATTTCTTTCGATAATATTGTCTAAGTACCTACAGTTAGCTCTAAAATAAAATCGATAATTGAAATCACTTGCGATAAACTGTAGAAATTGGTGCAGGGATAGTAAATCACGTGTGGCGGGGTACCGGACCTAATGGGTTCTTGTTAGACTATAAATACTCCAACTTTATACTCAATAAAAGAAATAAAATTGAAGTTGTAATCTTGTAATAGATTGTCTTAAGATTTATTTCTTGTCGATAAAACGCTTTCAATCTCTGTTTTCCTAGTACTATTTATATTTACTCACAATAGTTCTTTGAAACAGATCGAATGTTTATACATAGGTGATGAGTGGAAGAATAAGATTATAATAATTGTGTGTAAACTCAGAGCTGTTTCTATTCGAGATCGCAACACACACCGTGTAACAATGCATTTGCGCATTGTCATATCCCGCCCACGTGGGCTCGTATAATTTCACGATTTAAACGCACCGCCTTACGAAATACATCTAGGGGAGTGCGACGATAAATAACCAACAAATTACTCAGTTCTCGCGATACGTAGTACACGTGCGACGGTGACATTTGCATGCCTGAGAAATGTTTACAGCTTGTTGAATCTACAGTTCGTAGGAAGTGAATGAATGTGGCGAGCCTCGGGCGTTTAATCAAGGTACGTTGTAGTTGTACCAGCGTTATAGTTTACGTCAAAATCGTCCGACTTTGTGTTGATGTCCGCGGTGAATCAACTAATCAATTTTCTTTGAAAAGTTACAGAAACTTTGAACTGAGCACACAATCTGCTAAAGTTTTCCTTTCTGTTCATCGTCTTAATAGACAGTACCAACAAGTCTGTTGTCAATTCAAAGACACTGTAAGCAACAATTTGTTGTTTCCACACTGTGATCAAATTTAGCGCTCACCAAAAGTTTGTTAAACAATTTAACAATTACGGCTTTCCTAATGATTCCTATTGTTTGAGTCGTCTGGCTGTTTAACTCAACGATTGAATTATACGAGTAATTCCGGATGGCGCTGACTAGACGCTGACTGGTTTGCGAATTGCGAATGAAATGTGAGCCATTTCGTTAGCGAATAGCTTTCGCAGACTACCGGGAATGTCGAAGCTCGTTTTGGAGACGATTTGGCCGCAAAAATTGCAGAATAAGATTGTTACCTCATAAAGTTATGGACTCTTATTGTCAGATAAAAATGTGGCGGAATAGAATTTTGCTACCTGCTGCTATGAAACCTAGATTTTTATAAGTTAATTTTAAAGGTACATGAACGTAATTAGTACATTAAGTCATATTTCATTGACACATTTGTTCAACATGATATATTATGTATAATGCGCTGTGCTACCTACTTACTTGGACGTTAATCGTAACTTTTTTGAAAAATACATGACGTACTTTTATTTTGGGTTTACCCGACTAGTTTAGAACCCCAACGGTGCTCTTAATCATGACCTCGTTAAGCAATATGCAATCAGGATGTATATTTTGAACTTGTAAAAAATAGGATTAATGCTACCAAACTATTAGCAAGTTATTAATATGCTTGTCGTTTTTTGTAAACCCTTGTTAGGTCCACTAACAACAAGACAACCTTTTACTACCCAAAAATAAAACAACCAAATTTAAAAGGGTGCGTTTGCACTTCCGTAACCACATTAATTAAGGCTTGATTACAGTATGATTTATGTGTATGCGTGACACGTCCCTAACTCAAAGATTACAAACGACCTACGCTGCTGTTCTTAAAATTGGGCTAAATCAGGGACGGAACATCGTGTGTTCATTACTTCATGCTGAGTTAAATTTTTTTACGTTGTTTTGCACACATAAGTATCTTGTTTTGGTAAATAATTACGTTAAATAAAATACAAAGTATAATGTTTAATATTGGTCATATCGTAGGAGGGTATTCAGGACTCGATTAACTACACGACTAACCAAGAAATCACAAAAAAATCTGCTAATCCATACATTTTGTCAACTGATAAGGATACTTTTTTTTTGGAACAGTTGATTTTTTCGTGATTTCGATTTTAGTAGTAGTTAATCGAATTAATATCGAATACTGAATACCCTACTTTAATATGACCCTTGTTTAACCCGTCATCGTCACCCAGTATTCTTCTTTTTTGTTTTTTAGTTTAGAGAGTTTTACTTACCTAGCCTTATTTACATTTAATTTTGTAATGCGAGTTATTTTAGTACTAAAATTAGCATGATAATGCTGCTTAGTGTGGTGTAAATGCACTCAAATTGCTTGTTAATACCTAATGTAAATTAATGTTTCGTTACTAAAACATAAATAATTAAATTAAGCAAGTACGCACCAGTGTCATATTTCAACCATTAACAAATCACACTTAATCAAGCTTTAAGTACTTAACACACACATAAGTACCTAACTTAGCTACTGTATTTACATTCCACGCTTTTCAATAACTCTAAAACTTAACGCCTGTGCGCCGAATCAATGAATTGTCGCATTTAACATTTCGAAATCGTTTTCGTAACTATTTAGCTATCGAAACAGAATTAATCGACAAAATGCTTTAAAGTTACAACTATGTCACTACGTATTAGGTACTTATAAGACGGTTACTTAGATGAAATCGTCAGTTCTTACGTTAATCTCTATACTGTGACGAAACTGGTGAATGTCATTGAAGTATCGGAGCTAATAATTTATTGATTTATCCTTATTGGTTTATTGAAGTTAATCCTATTCAGAATAGATCGCTGACAAGATGTTTCGAAATATCGTTGAAAGAGAATTATAGAATTTATGAAATTGGATAGTCTCATAAGTTTGAGTATTAACATTGTATTTGTTCAGATTACCTATAACGTGTATATTGTATATTGTCTGACAGATAAAGCTGGTTTTGAATATTTCAGCTAAGTATTTGAAAACGTCAGTTTCATAATATCTTGCTTGGACTGATGGCTGACTGTTAACACTTCATGTGACACTAAATAAAACAATAAAATAAAACTTCTAATGTGTCACGTCGTATGTCACGGAAAGTTTTAATGTCATACATTTCCGTTTTAGGTTTCCGTAACGAAATGATAAACATGGAAACCTTATAATTTCACATCATTTTCGTAGGAGTATTTTTGGTAGGTTCTTTTGTGAACCGCCATAAAAAAAAGTGTAGTAAAACTACGTAAAAAACTGAAGGATGAAAAAAAAATAATTGCGCACCATTCATGTAGAGTTTTGTTGGATAGATCTTAGGAACATGAAGATTTCTAAGTTACATTTTTATTTAGGTAAATATTGGGTGCGATATGCGGCGGTTCCATAGTCGTAAAAAATGTCTCCTCAAAATTTTCAACTATGGGGTGGAAAACTCAACAAAAAATGAAAGGGAACACTTCTAATGAATTTGTCTGAATAAGTTATGTTGTGTAGTGTTTGAGATATGGGATATTTTCAATTCCATATACTTTATTTTTGAAAACATTATAAGGAAACCGGCATATCATCCACCATCCCGCATTGCATCTTCTCATTTGGGCCCACTTCCTCTCACATGGAGGAGGCCTGACTCCCAGCAATGGGAACATATAAGCCGATTATACTAGGCTTATGCTATGCTAATATCTACATAATTATATCTTGTAAATATAACACTAATACCTACACAAGCAAAACATACAAAACCAATCATAAATCCCAGATAAAATCCACTAGCACTGCAATAAATTGCCATTTTCGAGAGAAGCTATTATTAAGTGAAGCATTTAAAAAGAATAGAAACAAAAGTGTTCCCCAAGGCAGGGAGCAATTAATGGCGAAGAGATTAACCAATAAATCGAAGCGAGCTTGCCGCGGTGGGGCGACAACCGACTGACCTTAGAGTATGAATGAAAGTTATAGAGCGCCTAATATCAGATCTAGCTGTGCCCGTGATTGCGTCCGCGTGGAAGTCAGAAACAACGTCTTATTTTCTTCATAGAATCTTTTCACTTCTTTAGAAATGAAATCTTAAAAAATACTTCCTTAGTTCACCTCTAGGGTCCTACTCAAGGAATATTGTCTTCAAACAAATTATCTATAACATAAGCTGCTGATTTAAGCACTTTAAGATTAAGTGCAGATTATGAGTCAAACCATATGACTGGCCAATGTTATTTCGGTAAACCAATGACAACAGATAATATGAGATTTGACAGCAGATTCAGTAATCAGTTGCTTGACCAGGCTTTAAAAAACTGGGGGTAAACAACACATCTTTATGACCACCCAGAATGAGCACACTTGTTTAACTGTCACTTCGCAAGGTACTATTCATACTCTTTGTTCTCGTTGCATCCTCGCACCACCGTACCGCCGTAATGACGCTCGATAATCGGTGACATCCTTCCCGGGACCTTTGAGCTCGTTTCAAGGAATTTTCTATATTTTTGTCGAGCAAAAAATTAAGAATTTTAACAAGGGCGCATCAAATACACGCTTGCAACGCGTTTAACTCGCTGTTTTCTAGCTTTATTAAGGCTTGAAAAATACTTTTGTTAGTTTAAGTTGTTAAGAATCAACGAACGATGTATGTACCTCGATATAGTTATCATGTTTATTTGTTAAGTTTATTATATAAAATGTCCAAACTATACTCTCATTTCCGATTGCGATTATAATAATGTCGTATATAAAAATGATACAGTCTTAACTGTCCGTATCGCCCAATCCCAACATCAACGGAAACGATTGTTTACTCAAACGATATCCAAACATACTTTCCATAAAACGACCAATAAAAACCTGAAATGTCCAATAAATTCCGCGCAATAAACAAACAGTGATAAATCGTCCTATTTAATTCTGAATCGGGGCGTTATCGCAATCTTTTCAATATTTATTAGCGATTCACCTATCATTGAGTTTTTTGCGCAAGTTCTACGGTATTTCCCATGTGTAGTCATGATCGTGACAAGCCTAATTGACTAACGTACCCAGAGATCAGGCGGAACGCATGCAAAGCTGCGGTTGTCACATCGATTTGCCGCATAAAGCTCGCCGTGCAATGCCTAAAACGTCCTTCCGTGTAAACTGGTTGCAAGACCAACGAACCGTAGGGTTGCCTTTTCTGTACTTTCGACCAGGGCTGCAGAAAATGCAAGGATGCTGCCGTAATTACGTTAACTGATAGCCATATATTCTGTTCCTATGCGGAAACATTGATAAGTGAACTAAGGAACATCCAACTTGAACTTCAAACATACTCTTACTGTACCTACTTACGGTATAGCGTTTTACTATCCAATTTGGTATGATTTTTCTGTTCTTAATTAATTAATTAATGTATTAATAAATTAATAAAAATAAAGATAGATAAGTATTTGATTGACAGGAGATTGATACTTAGTCGCGAATTATAGCGTGAATAAAGCAGACCTATTAAACTTTACAAAGTAACTAACGGGTTAATTTATCGGTTTAAACACAGTTACCGCTAACGGAATTAACTTTGTTTATCTTAAATCTATTTGGTTAACGTTGTTACACATCTGGAGTTCAAAGTTAATGTGAAGCAGAACTTAGTCTTGAACTAGCATAATAATAATGATTATATACCTACATTCATGTTTTAAACAATTTTGAGAAAATAATTGAAATGTAATAGAAAAATAACCCAAAAAAGTACTAATTTTTTTTATATAAACTTTTGACCCATTCGCTCTTTATAACATGCAAAGTTATAACCCAATCATGTCAATTAAAATTATTTACCAAATACAATTGCTTACGCAATAATAAAAACAGAAAAACACCATTCTCTCCCAATATTGAGCAAAGACCTCCCAGGCTCCCATCCAAAACATCATCACACTACGACTCACAAGTCATTGTTAATTTAAAACATAATTAAACCACGTATAAAAATCAGTACCACTACTGCAATAACCTAGATATACAAAAATGAAGCAACATGATGAATAAACTCAAAGAGACAACCCTATATGAAAAGCTCGCCGCACACGGTGCGGCCGCACCATTCCACTTCGCTGGTAATTATTGTTGTGCCCGTTGCTTCTAACACCAGTTACACAACATTACGCAGCTGGCTAGAAAAAAAAGTACGTATACTTAGTCATAGAGCCTTCTAATATACGACGTAATACTACACTTGGAATTGTGTTTATGTGTAATAGAACTTAAGGGAAGATTAGCTAAGTTGTCGGTAAGTTGTACCTATTTCAGATAATAAAAACAATTGACTGAGCTTTAAAAGTCTCATTAATTGCTTTAGGGCTGCTATAGACTTCTTTTTTTTTTCTGACTAGGTATGTCTGTAAATCTGTTTTTGATCATAATGTTGTTAATAACTCCGTCCGCGCGGAAGTCGGAAAACAACACAAGGTCGTCATTTTCTTTATATAAACTTTCCTTTTTCACCACTTTATAGGAACGGAACTTCAAAAAACACCTCCATAGTGTAGGTACCTCTGAGGTACTCAAGGAATATTTCCTTCAAATTTCTAATATGTAGGTCCAACTAGTTTAGGTTGCAATTCTCTGTACAAACCTTAAAGTACCTACTGCCAGCGTGAATTTAATATTATGTATGAAAATCTCAGATATACCTGTAGTAACAACATAACTATTTGTATTAACCAAAAGCAATCAGTTTCTAATAATAATATAGAATAGAGTTAACCGCCCTTAACCAAGCCCATTCTGATTGTTTGTTCATGATTTCTAACCAAACTAACATTTTACTATGCAATATTGTAAGAACTAATCTAACTTGTCTTAACAATTAGTCGATTGTCCAATATGAATAGAGCGAATAGTTTACAACTAGTCAAATATTGTTTACAACTAGTCAACTATTGTTTACAACTCAGAAGTTGTTCAGAAACTTTTTATTTTCTAGTAGTCTTGAGTTGCTAGGTTTGATTTCAAGGTTGTTGATTTGAGAAGTGTTATTAATTTTTCTGTTAAAAAATTCTACATTATCTGCATCAATTAATAAGATTTATAAATATTAAAATTAACTAAATAAACTCGATAGCGTAATACTGAAATATTAAACTCTGTGTATGTATGTTACTTCCACAATGAAGACAAATCTAACGACGTCTCATAATATTTTATGTTGAAATTACTTGGAATCCATCAGAGTGTGCCAAAAAACAGATATTATATACTTACATAGGTACGTACACTCGAAAAGCATTACCCTTCTTCTGAGGTAGTCGGGTAAATATTAGCCTAAAACCTCAAAGGCTAAAATGGCAAGATCTCTTTTAGATTGAAATTTCTTATTATTATCAGGAAGGAGGACGCTGCTGCCTATCGCTTTAATGTACAGACGCCTTCACCAATTGGCTACCCCCCATGCATAAAGAAAGCCTTAGCAAAGAGGGCAACCAATTGATGCAACCGTCTGTACTTGAACATATTCTCCCCAGTCATGCATGATATCATACTCGTATTTTAAAAGCTCACACCTCCCACCGACAATTCCGCTCATAATTCTAAATTCTTAAACGCACTGGCAATAAACTTGACTTATCTAGAAACATAAAATATAATATGTAAATAATAAACACATATTAATCCATAATTAGACATAATTGAATACATGAATATTAAACAAAATGTCTGCTCTTCAACTAATTGTAATTATCTAAGAAATTTTCAAAGGAGTGTCGTGTCTATGTTAATTAATATGTAGGTAGTATGCATCATTAATTAAATTAAGCTTTACTTCACACCACTCTGTATACAGTCAAGACATTAGATATACTTACAGTCTTACACCCTGAAAGCTTACTAAGTAATTCTCTACTTAAATTTCGGTTAGCCAATATAGTATGATTGGTCTCTTTTTTGGTCGTTATTTTAGAAATTAGAACGTTAATCAACTGATTAGAGATTTGGTAAAGCAGATAGATGTTCAGTATGTGTTAAGTCTAATACTTCATTGAACGCCAATATAATGTAGTAGCATCTTCCAAAACGGAAACTAATTTTAAGATGACATATTCGGTTGAATATCCAAAATGAGTTACCACAAGCAATGGGGTGGTTATTGATTCAAAGAAGGTGCTTTTGTCAATTTTATCTAATGAAAAAAGGTTGAATGATTATGACGAGTGAAAAATTACGGATTTACTGATTAGTGTCGCAGGATAAATAATTATTAAAGTAACTTTCCCTAATCTTTATGCAGCTGCAAATATAATAATAAATAATAATGACGTAAACTCAATTGAATGTAACTGAAATGATTAGAAAGTTATCCCTCTAAATAAACTAATAACAATATAATTATATTTTATTTATTTACAGTTTACGCATATATACACGTAGGTTCCTTCGACAGTCTCATTACTAAAGTAACAAGCATTTGTAGAGTACATGTCGAATGCATTGGCTTGCATCATACCGTTGTCAACTACAAACGACAAACATTGTCGACGACAGCGGACCACGTCCTGTGCCCTATATGTATGCTTAGCAAGTAACATGACTCGCTAATCGAATAGAATAACAAGGACAACCGATTAGGAATTCGATATGAAAATTCTTTGCGATTCGGAATGTCACTCGTCGTTCGCTGCTTTAATATACCTACTCAGGCTTGTAAGCAGAGAAAATTAATCTTTTAGATAGGGAGAGAATGAAAGTAATTTCATTCTGTCATTCATTCAATATAACATGTAGAACCTAACTTTTACATAATATCGATATACTGGCAACAATGGCAACGTCTTCAATATCAAAATCCATCTTTTCGTCAACTCACAATTTCGAATACATAATGAATCGTCTCCAAAATCTTCTCGTCTTCTTAATCGTCTCAAGAGAAAAATTACTTTCTGAATCAAGCAGATTGATTTATTAAGAACTTATTAAGCTGGATAATATTCTACCTGCCTAAACCTAGTCATTAGTACGATAACAACATTACAACAGCAAAGCTCAATCGCCGTCAAGTCAAATAAATTACTCACTAATCCAAATGTTAGTTCACGTATCTTATCAAAACAGGGGACAAACGTCAATACTATAATGGTTACTAACTAAACATTTATTCACAGGTACTCAAATTCTTAGTAATCTTATCCTACAGACATTTTAAACTTATTCTTATCGCCTCTCAAAGCAGTGATGTCAGTTCATTTCCTATTGTCAGACAATTCTGAAATGGACTAGGACTTTGACAAGGGCCTGCTGATGTAATTATACGTGCAGGTAAGTTAATTAGTCGCTCATTGAGTCGATATTACTGTGCAGTCATTGCGGATAATAGCTGGTCGGGCAGACTCGCGCCCTCTTCACGAAGCACGTCGATCGAAGGTTCAATAGTTGATTCAACGATGTTTCACAATAACGTCTCTTGCGATCATGCTAGATTTTGTCAATTTCCGTCCAAGGAGAAATTTCAAGTTAGAGAAATTGGATTCATTGAAGTTATTTAAGATTTAGCGTTAGTTGCATCAAAATTGTATGCCAATTGTTCAAATCTACTGTGACCGAATCTGAATGGTGTTTTTGGGTGATGAGAATATAGGTAGAAAGCGTACCATTTGCCAAATTCGAAATTAACACAAAAATGAAATTATAATGTTTCGCTACACTACACGAGCTTCCTAGCACGCAATATATTAAATAAACACAAATCATCAAATTACCACCACTTCACGGGTTCTGTGAAAAAAACGGATATTCCATTAACTTTTTTAAGCGAGCCATTTCATCTTTAAATAATTTCCATTTAATTTCAACTAATTCTAAATAACTGAAAGCCGGAAGATTGGAAGTCAACTTTAAGTCTATTACTTTAAAGTGCACACCTACATAATTTATGTTAAGTAAAGTTTACGAAGCTGAGATTTACAGCGTTGGTTTAATTGTTAATCTATTAATGAGTTTCCAAACTATCGAATGTTGAGACCACACAGAGTGTGAAATATTTCACGTGGTGGTCACGATCTATCAGATTATTTCGATACTACACCGATATTGTTTTATCGGAGTCACTTTACGGATGTACGATGGATTGGGCCTGATAAGAATGCCTGTGTGCATTGCATTTACGAAATATCCGGTGAACGGACAGTTCACATCGACATTGCTGTGGGCAGACACGCTGCATTGAATTTGATGAAATAATGCACTAACTGTAGTATTGCCACCAATAAATAATAATAGAAAGCAATGATTTACGTGTATTGCGTCTTTTATCGCTTTACCAGATTGAAAATACGAATAGTGGATTGATTTAATGCTTCAGATGTAGACTTGTAGAGAACGTACGGTTATAGAGCTACTTCTGTTCTATGTTTATTTAATGGTGTGGCTTATGGGAAGTTGATTTAGGACTAAATACATAATAGATTTTGATTGAAATGTGTATTGTTATAATAAATAATACAGGTATGCCTTGGTTTAATGTAAACTAAACAGTCTATTATAAACTGGTGCCGAGAGGTTGAAGGTAAATGAAGTAAAGACATATACCTACCTAGGTAGGTACTCAGTCTACACTTAATTTAAAATTGGAGGTAATACCCGTAGTCTCCACGTCAGCGCTTTATCACGTAATACCGACGCAAAAATAATAATCATGAAAGTGCAACATGGTAGATTTTTGTTATAGTAGGTATATTAGTCCCATGTTGTAGCAAGATTCTATCAGGAAGGATACAATATTTTATAGAGTGACTAGCGGTTGGGTAATCTGCCATCATAAGAAAAAAGATGTTCCTACCTAAAGTTTAAAACGGTAAAAATAAGACCTGTAGATGCGTCTTTTCTTACTGATGCCGAATATGTCGCACCCCCCACCGAATAATATGGTAATGTGCTATTGCGGTAGTTTATGTTTTATTGCATATTCGGTGTCTAGAGCATTCATTACACCTTGTGAATTTTTTTTGTAATGTTTCGATGGATATTGATAAAAGTACAATAATTTCAATGGCCCCGTAATGAACATAACAATATTATTCTCTTAAAATCTAAACACACTTTTTACACGAATAGTAGCTTAACAAGTAAATACAGATTATGCAATCGTTAAGTTTTTCGGTAAGTGACGATTACCATTTTATTCGCGTAAGAAATACATTTAGTGTTTCATGTAAAGTTTAAAACAATTATATTCATGTGTTATTTTTATTTACACGATTTGGTAATGTTTTTTTACAATACATGACAGATATTATGCAAAATCGTAATGTCGTTCGCCGTTTATTAGGCTTGCATTTGACCGCCATTTCGCCTGACGTGAAGCGATGATGCGGTCTACGATGGAGCACGCTTGCCCAGAAGAAACCGATTCACTCTCGTCTTGAAGAAACCCAGATTGTTATTATCGGGAACATCCACTCCGATAGTGAATTCCATTGTTTTGCGGTTTTCACAATGAAAGTGGAATCAAAGCGCTTCGTATGGGTTTATGGTATATCAACCATGAACCGATGGCGCTTTTTTGTGCTTCTGGCTGTCCGATAGTAAAAAGGGTAGGAGGGACATGAAGTACCGTCGCAGCTTCGAGAGGAATCCTAGCTTTTTAGCTGCCAATTGAGCTTTGGACTCAATATAAGAGCCAAAGTTAAGGGGAGACGACAGAGTAACAACCAAAAGCTCAAGATGGTCTGTTATCGGTATGGAGTACGGACACATTTAAAAAAATAGGAGCCAGCTGGAATGGGCTCTTTTTGGCAGAGAACAGACACGCCGGGGTCTTAGTTGCATTGAACTTGACCAGATTGGCATCGCTGCAATCGGAGACTGCCTTAAGGGACAAATTCAAGCGCTCGACCATGGCCTCTCTCAGAGCCTGGATTTGTAGTCCAGTAGTCCGTTCATTGGCTATGTATCTCTCTACAACAGTGTTGTCATCTGCATACCCAAAGATTCCGGGCTAAAGCAGATCGTTGATATGCAGCAGGAAGAGCGTCGCAGAGAGCACTGACCCCTGAGGGACACGCATTAATTGCTTGTCGATCGGACGAGCAGCCATCAATGACTCGAATCGAACGATGCCTCAGGAAGTCTGATATCCACGCAACGAAACAGGTGGGCAAGCCATATGAGGAAAGTATACGACCGTCGTGCCAAACCCTGTCGAAAGTCTTCGAGATGTCCAGGGAAACGGTTAGCGCGTCCTCATGTTTCATAAGTGAGTAGCGTAGGCTAGGTCCCCAGTAGACCGGTTTCGGCGAAATACGGATTGCCAAAAACTGAGGAGATCATTAGCTTCAAGGTATCAAGAGCCTGTTATTGAAGAGACGCTGCATACTCTTGTAAAATATGGATGTAACCGAATTGGCAGGGTCGGCACGACTAGGTATCTACCTCTTTCGTTTTTCTCTTGAAATCTTTTTTGGGCACGGGTTGCACATTGGAAAGATTCCACGTTTTCAGCACTTATCCAGTACCATTTAAAAGAGACACAGGAAACAACTCAGGCGCACATGTCCTCAGAACTATGGCTGGAATACCATCTGGGCCACTGGCCTTGTTCACGTCAAGATTGCACAGTGTTTTGCAAATCTCCATTTGTCAAATGCGAATTTCCGACATAAATGTCGTGCTGCCAGCATTTAGACGTGATGACTCCGCAAACAGATTCGCTTCAACTGATTTGACCAAAACGCTTTACTACCCGCAGGGTACGAAGTCAATTTGTTCCCTATTCGACTAATGTGATCAAAGCGAGCTCCTTTTTGCAGGACTTGGCAGCCTTGTTAAACGACTTCTTCCTCTGACTTATAATCTTCGCTTTACGGTGTCGAGCATCAACCCAAGCCAGGTATGCCTCACTGTTTACTGGCTTTAGCGAGACCACATTGAGGCCCAAACCACAGGCGAGCTTTGCCGGAGAGCGGTACTTCGGAATAAGGAATGTAGTATTCCATGGCCCGATGCAACAAATCCGTCACAGCATCCGCGCAAGTCGAAGGATCATCAAACGAAAAATACATTAACTGCCAAGGATAAAATGCAAAGAAAGACCGCATCTCATCCCTATCTGCTGACCTGTATCGCCACACTCGGTGAGTTCCTCTTGGGCAGAGATCGGGCGGGGAGTAAACAGATACAGATTTCACCAGACAGTGATAGGAGTTACCTAAAGGTGACGAAACCGATACCGAGTAGCGGTAAATTGTTAAAAGAAGATTTATTAAGTCTATGCAGAACAGAAGCCTTACCTCAGCATTGTCATACTTTTTATCCTACAGACCAGTGAAATTATGACAGAACAATCTTCAGACTGAATCGGACTGTAATGATGATTGACATGATTGATTTTTACTATCATTTAGATATCAACGACCCAACGGACCAACAGGACTTCCATCTGATTATTATTTGTGATAGAAAACATAATGTTGTACCTGATTAATATAATAAAAGCTGTGCATCGTTTTATTTGAAAACCTTTAACAAATCACTATTATTTATATAAATTATACAGTACCTATAAATACAATTTATTCTAAATTTGTTACTTTTTTGCCAAATCAATTAATATTTACTAAATTATTTAATGAAATAACGTTTGCAACATTATATTACTGTTCATTATTGACACTATACATCGACGAATATTATTGTAATGTAATAATACTGTATTCACTATAGCTGAGATTTCACCCGAATAATGTCGTAATGTAATAATACTGTATACACTATCGCTGAGATTTCACCCGAATAATATCGTAATATCGTATTACCGTAAACTTTTTTGACACTACATTTTGACGAATAATACTGTAATGCATTAATACTGCCTACGATATCGTTGGGTTTACACGCGAATAATATCGGAATGATGCGTTGCATACTATACTTTTGACCAGCAATTTCAGTAATGTTATTTTCGTCAATAACTTTATTTAGAAAACTATTACAAAAAAATCATAAAAGGAAATAGACAGTAAAAAAATATGCTTTGTTTTGACATATAAATCACTATCTTACGATGCACCCGTGCTGAGATATAAGCAAAAAACAGTTTTTTATTTTTCCTGTAAAATTTAGAATTATCGATTACCATATTATTCGGTGGGGGGTGCGATGTATGTAACGGTTTTCGAAAAAATGTTCACCTGCAACGGTGAATATGAATGGTGAGCATGTTCACAGCTCTGAGAACCGAGTGTTTAGCATCAATTAACACATTGGGCATAGTTCGACGTAACGTGGATACGGATAGGGCGTTGACCTTCGTGATTGGCATTTTTTCTTGAAAATACTGGCTGTGAATGAGCAGTACTGCTATTCATTTTTACTACTTCAGACCGAGCTGATAATTGCCCATGGTCCAGTACTTTCAGCCCAGGGCTGGATGAAGGACTGGATGTTGTGGTCCAACTTGGGTAAAGCCTTTTTCAGTGATTTATGATCTAATAAAATGAAATTGTACAGTAGAATAGCTAATACACACTAATTTAGCTATTAACCATCGCTTATTAAAGAAATAATTAAAATATTGTAACTCTAAACTAACTGAAACCAGCAGTAGTTCCAAAGAAACTTTTAGGTTATTTTGGTCATTTACATACAAAGAAATTCGGAGACCACCCAAGACTGGACAAATTTCCGTTACTTTTATCACATAATTAGTATTTCATCAGTGTTACGGTAATAGGTATATGAGTAACACACGAATACAAGTTATTGGACCATGATTGGATTGTAGAGGTTACTACTACTGGTGCCTTATGTAATAAAGTTAGATAACCTCTAACACGTTGAAATACATATGTCATAGACTTGTCAGATGCCAAGATTTATAGCTATAAAAACTAGAATTCATGACCTGCATTCCGTTCGAACGACTATTAATCAGAAATGAAAATATGCTCACACACATGATTTGGATTATTGTGTAAACTTCAACCACCAATAACTCGTTAAAATCAGCTGCTGAAATGAGTCTTCTTTCATAAAGGACACCACAAAATACTATAATTATACTTACTATCAAACGATACAATACTTGGTTGACAAATAAGTTCACCTAGGCCCCCTGAAGACGTTTTAGCTGCTAATATTGTTCACCTGGTATTAATTCTTCTATCGGGCTGTCCTTCTCCGCCCATTTTTGTTGCAAGGCTTCTCCAATACTCACAATTTGCAATTCTCCTTATTTTATTGTAGGTTATCGTCGTGTTATCTCATTCTTCCTCTTACATAGGTATCTAACGAAGAGGGATTCATTTGTGAACTAGTATTTGTGTTGTGTAGATCAATAAGATTATTAATCGAGACCACACGACCACAACATAACCACTTGTTAATTGAACACATACTACATACGGCTCACATTAATAAAACCAACCATTCATTCACATATTGCGCAATAGAAAACGAACTATTGCAAAATCTGTCAGTAACTCAGTAGGCACTCAGTAGTTTTAAGATCAAAGAAACAAATTATATAAGGCAAGGGTACAAGTAGCAATTATAATGAAATACCTACCGATACAATGTTTTCTAA
Organism: Thalpophila matura; assembly: GCA_948465475.1. Taxonomy (NCBI): domain Eukaryota; kingdom Metazoa; phylum Arthropoda; class Insecta; order Lepidoptera; family Noctuidae; genus Thalpophila; species Thalpophila matura. The sequence continues at coordinate 13,292,211 of OX419182.1, read as the reverse complement.
GCAGGGGTACCCGACAAAGATAAGGTTTGGTATATCAATAAGTATTACTGTGGTATATTTTTTCAGTGTGGCTTAAAGTGATTTTAGGAGTTCCGATATTTCATTAGATGATGATGTTCATTCATCTTATCCTACTAAAATTCCTTTAAAAACAACTATCTCAGGCCAGAGTGGATATAGGTATTTCTCGAAATTAAAATTACCTACCTAAATGCCCTTAATCATCACGTATTAACTGCGTGGCTCACAGGGTCAGTTTTATGGAACCGGTAACAGTATTACATTTCTATTTTGCTTGCAACCGACAATTAAAATTGTAAGAATTCCTTTTTGCTGTTAGCAAGAGAACTGAGCTTAAATTAAACTATATTATACTCGTGTTACAGAGTGAGTTCAACACAATAGTTTAATGGATTAGGATTTAAGCCTTTCAATGCATAGATGTTTACATGACAGCTTTCGGCTCACAACAGCATTGAGCTTTTGCTGTTTGATATATCTTTGCAGCTAATACCCATGATACCATTCCTGATGGGCACATACATTATTTTTAATATTAAATTAGAATGTAGACGAAAGTTATTGAACAATGTTCCCTAAGAAACCGGTATCGCAGCAATCATTATGTGTCTAATGATATCATCTATATACATTATATCGTATATTTTTAAAAATGTAATTAGGTAATCATTCAGTAGTTATTAAGATCACTTTAATGTAGAAATTTAGTTCTACGATATTTGTAAATAAATCAATTAGCATCTTCACGTACAAAACTACTATTAAGCTCGATGAGATTCTATTAGAGTAGAAGCTGAAGAAACGATTTCCTTATGTCCAAAGTCATAAAACAAAACGTGTCGATTAAAAGGTGTATATTTAATGTATTTGCGTTTCTTTAACTGTTTAAAAACAGGGTGTTAATTATGCTGCTATTAATAATCAGAAACCAGCAGGGAATAATTGTGCTTATAAATAAATAGTTGTGATGATTGCTCCGTAGTTAAACCACATATAAACCCGTTTCCTTCTGTAAAATTTCAATTCACACGCGAGGATAAGCAACTGATACTCAGTAGGTATCTATCATTGCGATATTCAATAACGTGATACGAAGTGACTGTAAATAATGATCAAGACACAATGTAAACAATGGAAACGTGGCAAACCAATAACCAGCACCAAATTATGTAATATTGGAGAAGGAATCGAATTTATTTGTTCGAAATAGACTGTTTGTATCGCATTGTTACAAATAATCAAACATGCAGACATGCAATCATCAACTCGGTGCTACGACCCGTCTTTCCATTAATCAAAGAAACTGGGACAGATTCTATTAGTTCATTCGCAAAGATTGCTGTTCTGACGAAATGAGTTATCAAATCGGAAATTATAAGAAAATGAATATAAAATTGCTCAGTAATGATTATACTTGATAGTTGTGACAAGGAAATAAAACTGCAGTACTGGTTGCAATATTTGTGAGGATGAAAAATAGATTTGTAGCTGAAGAAAAGTTTTGACCATTAAAGACACCTCATCATCTCGATGTCAACAACTATTTGTTTAACGTTGCGAAATCAATCATTGCTTTGTTACTAAATGTTGACATAATAAGCAACTAAACTAAACTTTAAAGGACCTTACATCCTAGATAATGATGATACATTTTCGTATCGTCACGACCACGATCGTAATCTACCATATTTTAAAATCAACACACCAAGGTTGTTATTATTGTGATCTGCATACAATAACACGGAATTTTATGATCGTAGATCATTAATAGAAACATTAAGAATATTTCATTAGTATCCGTCTCCATTAACGATGTCATTGACACAAAATGAAAAATAGTTATAGCATGCAATACATCAAGATAATTTATATTGCAACTGTAATAAAGTTATTACGGAATAATAACGAAACAGCTGTGAATGAAGCTAAGTGACAATTGTAACATTATTAGCACTCGGCTGTGACACCTAAATAGTCGTCTCTGATGAATTTATAGCCACCATTAATGTTAAATCTGTCCAAAACTTCAAACAATGTAAAGGTAATATCCGGCCGTCAAAAGCACAACGTTGAGTCAATCAAAGTTTAAAACAAATACGACCGTAAGAAACTGTTCGTTCAATGCACAATAAGGATATTTATTAATTAAGAATTTAGTCGGCATTCGCACTCACGCCTACGACGCAGTTAAACAGCCACAAATCTTACGCGACCCATTACTTACTGGGCCCAAGCTCGCTACTGCACTATAACTATTTTTAACATCAGATATAGCTCCTGATAAATCACTTCTCTATCTGTACCATACACTGTGTGAGTTTTACATAACTCACTCGACTGTTATTTATCACACGCCCTTGCTAAAGGAAAAATATTTCAAATTGCACGTCTGCCAGGCATTCAGTGGCAAAGATAAAGGTGTGCAAAGGAATGTCGCTGACGTTGCCGCTGCCAGGATAAAACTCGGCGAAATTGCGAATATTTTGAATTTCAAATAATGTCTACGAATGGTTGGTATTCAGAAATAACTATGTTTATGCCCTTCGGATGGTATACGGGTGACTTATGCGGCAACTATTGCACGAACTTTCCTAATGCTTTCTTTACTTATCCCAGAGCTTGCCACGATGTGTTGCGGCGCAGATAGTGGTCATTCTTCAACGCATAAATTACAGATCTCTCGCGGAAACTTCACGGCATCACGCTCGCCCCGGGCAACAACACAAACACAGAGATAATGCGCTCAAATCAACTGTAGGTAATAATTCATGGCGCAGTTTAAAATTCACGTTTGCACATTAAAGCACGCAATGCAATAACGAGTCGTCCGATGCGCCTGATGGTCGGGTTTCACACGCGAACCGAAACCATGTGGCCATTGAGAGCATAGACAGATAAAACATAAATAAAATCCGTCGAAACATCCAGCTGAATGCCTCCTTGTCGTTGATTTAGATTCAGTGTCCTTATATGGCTCTTTTTAGATTTAAAGCTCTGGCTAAATTCATAACTGTACATAAATTACATTTTACACAGCTCAAATCGACACGCAACTGCGTTTATCTGTAGTTTTCCAATAAACAACGTATAAGTGAAGGTTTTCATATTTGCTAATAGTTCCGATAGACTTGTTATTCTAGGCACGTAGCTAACAAAGCGCGGGCGCAGAGGAGATAAGCGGCCGATAGTCCTCTGCGCACCAGTTACGCATGCCCAATGATAACTGTAAGACGAGATACCATAAACTTTTCCCATGCTACATGATTTTTCATTAAACTGCTGTATTATGTAGTGTTGTGCAAGGTTTAGAAAGGTAAGGTCCGTTTCCTCCAACATTGTTTGAGTTCACTTATCAATTTCCCACAAATCGACAGTCACGAGTTCACATGCAAGCAGATCGGGATCAGGACTTTGGCAAAAAATGGTATGTCGTGCGAAACGAACGACAACTTTGTCTTTGATAGTCCGTTGAAGCAGATAAGAGATGATAATTGCGATCGCGTTGCTGCTCCATAAGCGAAAATGTGCGAAGGGCGTCTGAGAAAACGAGCGGTCTTGTGGTTTGAAAAGTAAATCTTTATTTATGTCCCTTAGATTTTCGAGTCGCGCCATCTCCCGGCGAAACTCAGTGCGCCGTCATTACTCAGATATTTATTGCGTTAGCTTGTTCCGCAAACGCTCCCTGGGAGACATCGTCGCGTCGTTTATGTTAATTTATTCGCATTTCAATGAGACGCCTGTAAAATGGCATTATGCATTATCATGTCTTATTTTTGTATTTATGTACTGAGATGTAACGGCGGTTAACTTTTTTAAATGAAGTGTGTTTACTGAATAGGATGGTTACTGTACTAAGGACATAGCGTTGGCTGGTTGAGAAAAGTGGAAGTACCGCATGTCTACCGAGGACAGTACCTAACAGTGAATGCCTACAAACTATGATCAAACCGCAAAAGTTGGTCCATTCATTCCTACACGAGTATGAGAGTATGACGTACGCTCCAATTTCATAATCGTACGTCGAATAAAATCCAAACCTGAATACAAATCGTGCTTTATTTTTCATTATGTGACTTATCAGTGGAATCTACAGCTCATATGTTTGGTAAATGTCATGAGGAGGGATTGACGGCATAAACAGCACTTTATTTGTTCAACCCACATTACACCGTAGCATGAATTCGTAATGAAACTATTACTTATAAATTTAGATCACCTACTGTCGGTGTGGCCTGAGTCATCGTGATAGCTTACTTAGATGTTTACCTAAAGACTATGCTGTCGAGACGGTGCAGCGCTGTTTGAAAACCAGTTGAAGGCTATTGGGAAACTATATGTAATGTAGTATGTAGTCCATAAAATATTTTTTTTATTTGTCTGTCACTCAATATGGGCCTGCCCATTTACCTTCATGAGGGAATCTTATTCACTGAAAAGATGGCCTATTCTTCATCTAGAACAGCTTCTTGTTCTCCATTAACATACCGGATACGCTACCCACGTAAACCTTTTTTGTAACTAGCAGATCATGTTTCATAACTTTTAGTACTAATTTGGGATATCGTTGTGCATTAACTTTCATCAAAACTCCCACTTTTTTTACGGAAAGAGTCTATAAAAAAGCCTAAAGATCGAGATAACCTGCACATAAAATTATTATGACTCATGACTCCAGTTAGAATTACATCAACATCGTTATTTAACCATATAAAAATAAAAAAGTGGTCGATAATTAACAGACAGTTACGTCAAACTGGTACACATGGTAAATTTTCTGTGAGACGTCATATTGACCATTCGACTCCCACGGTATTACGTATAAACTGTGTGGTTTGCGTTACGGCCATTTCGAGTGTTTACTGTCCGTGTTTCACTTTGTACACACGGTCATTGTTCTACAAATATTAACAATTATACTTTCGTGTTAATGTGTAAAAGAAAACGATTGTTTTTTCTTTTCGGTGCTCTTTCTTTCATGTCAAAGTTTACAGAGATAGATGAGGCAGCAAAGCTCTAGAAATAAATTCCTTTAAGAGTCGTGATATCGTCACACAACGTATAATAAATAAACTTCATCTATTCACAACAACAAACAATGATTACCATATTTATGAACGGATATTTAGTCGCTTCATTATCCTATGACCTGACCAACATTACCCAAGGCGTATGTACACATGGCGGGCGGTCCTCAGCTGATGCTAATAAAGCATAATTAATAACTGGAAAGTTTGTAGTTCATTGCAATAGCGTTACCTAACCGCAGTTCACTGGAGAACAATACTGCCCACCATTAAACGACGGACTTAAATGATTAGCTCTTGACATAAGGCGGTCACAGCCAGACTTGGATGGCTTGTTAGTGCAAATGAACAATAGCGACACAGGTACATCTGGCAGACGATCGCTCTCCAAGATTAGGCAATGGACTTTAAGCACCTTGAAGTAATACCAAAACACGTCACGACTGTTCTGAATTAAAAATTAATGCTTTATCGAACCAACCGACATTCTAAAACAACGGATACTTTACTTTCAATTAGTTGCATGAAACAGTGATGCCTTGTTGCGGATATAAAAACCTGCTTGGTCGCGGTTCTGGATTCAATTTAGCAAGTGATCCGATCTGGTATCATTAATAATGTCGTAACGGGTGAAATGGTTGCAACAGTTATCTCCTTGTTGTGTGGTTGACTTTAGTTAAACGGCCTTTGTGCAAATGCAGGCGTGAGTCGGGTTTGTCGAGATGGATCTGTGTCTATTCATCTTGCTTGTATCTTAAATAGATATCGGTTACGCTAAAATGGTTTATTATAAAGTTTTTATTACCAACAATAAACGTGTCAAGTTTTACTTTTAATGGTGGAAATTACAACATTGCGCGGGTACTTGTAAAGTGGCTTACTTTGTGGTATGGAAAGTGAAAGAAAAAATAATTATAATCTGATTCCGGTCGTTTAGCGGCTGAGCTGAGGCGGCTCGGTCGGGCTAAGCGCCTTACTAGTTCCCACTTGACCGCAATATGCCGTTGTTACGGCGTATACTTTAGAAGTGCTCGGTAAAATATGAGAATTTCATTCTTGTGTTTTAATTGTTGAGAACATAATTGTTTTCTATTTTTGGATTTAACATTTTTGTATCTAATTTTTAAAAGAAGTATAGAGTTATTGAGAAATACGAAACCATAAAGAAAAATGTACACAAATTGCTAACATAGATGCCACTCAAACATAGCAAGCATTCATGCATAATCTGTAGGTTAACGGTCCATATATAATAGCATCCAGGTTTACGATATGGACATGATGTTCATAATATCCAGGATGTCCATATCCCACTTTCTGACCAATATGAAATTAAATTCAACAATTGCTTAAAAAGTCAAATACAAAATAACTGCTTTGCCTTTTATAGAGTTTGAATAAACAAACATCTTTACTGTCGTCGTCACTTTGCGATCACACCATGTCTCCATACTGAAACCAATCCATTTACTAATAGCATTTCACCACAAAGGTTTCTCCTTCAAATGTGTTACACCATAACGTTTAAATTTGAATAAGCCGACTACCTAAGGATTATTAGCTTTTAACTAACGTTAAATGTCAACATAGTGAGTAAAAACCAAGCTGCTAAATTTTATACAAAATATTTACGAAAATTTGCAGAAAATTTACGAAATACATTTCTATTCAATTGTTCTGGAGTTTGGTGTTAATAAAGCTAAATGGACTTGACCCTTTTTTGATTGAAAGTGCTAATGTTGGCAGCTGGTTCTAACTGTTAATTTAACTTTTGTAAATTGTTAGGCTTAGTAATAGTAGGTATAAAAAATAAAATAAAAAAGAGCTCATAGGGCATCAAAAAATTCGTCCGCATCACTGTCAGCGGGAAAAGTGCCCAAAAGACTGGCGGCATTGCCACGCTGGATGGCAATGCTAATTCTTTGGGCTAAAAGTAATTGAAAAAATAGAGACTTATATTAAAGTTTCCCTTTAGTTATAATAAGTTATTATTGAACAGGTTGAGATTTTGTAATTCTGATAGCATTTTTAGAAGCTTTCGATACGGTTATAGTTGACGAGTCTATTATTATTATATCCTTATGAAGGTTTACTCAATTTCTAAAATTAAAATTATAGTAGTATAGCTTTAATTAATAAAAAAATGTACCTATCTGTTTCTTGCATATGAATTGTTTAGTTCAAGCTTCAATGTGGTCACGATATCGGTTCAATCTTTACGTTCACTCAGTAGTGTTGTGCGGATAACTTCAACAGGTTGCCGTATTGTTATTGTACTTATTGGGCTATCTGTTTGTGCCATAAATAAAGTAGTTTGGCAAACAAGGGCATTCAGGTGTCACTATAAATATGGGATTGTAAGACAAAGTAGAACTCAAAATCGAGATTATATTTTTAAGATTTTGACTGCAGTTCAACTATGTTTTGTATCTAAGAACTTTTCATACAAAAGCTTTAACGGTTCCCATAATAAATCACTCATGAGGGCTATCACAGTGACACTGAAGAGACAAAAAGCTTTTACTAAAGTCCACTAAAAACTAAAATCAACAGTAAGATTCATACAATTCAAAGTAGAGAAGATAACACCATACCATTCATCTACTAAGCTGATTTACCGGGGTCTACAATGCCTGGCCACAATAAAAGACCCCGTCTCAGCTTTAAAATAATTCAGGCTTCAACTACAAACGTGCTTTCTGTGAGGGCACAGTGATTAAATATAACCCTTTTGAGATTTATAAGTGTTTATTTCAGGCATAAAGCGCTATGCAAGCCAACGGAATCTCGCCTTTGTATCCGAACTTAATAAATGTTGTTTGTAAGCAAATGTATTGTTACATGAGAAGGGAACTGTATGAAAAATTTATGGATATCTCGCAAAGGATCACATTACTTGGCTACAAGGTACAAATAGTGCAAATCATAACGTGCGTGTCCGCGCTAATGGTTCCTTGGTACCGTGTTCTAATATTCATGATTTGACGGAAGAAGGCAGTGTTTTGTTTTTATTTATCATATACGTAATAATAATGTAGGCAGTTGTTTGTTTACTTATCAAACCATGCTCAACCAGTGCTAAAGAGGTAGTGCCCTACCTGGGCACAGCTAGATATCTTACTCAAATCTGAACAAGCCCGATTGGGGAAGTACTTCCACCTTGGAAGGAGTCTTCTCGTGACCACGGTCAGTGCAACTTGATCGAAACGTCGAGGTTAGTCAAAATACTGATAATTATGATTTTGATTATGTTTGTGCGCGAAAAGTCCCAATATAATTAAACACATGTGTACAATTCGCGAAAGTTTAAAAACTACAACTACTTCCACCTTACAGAATACCACAGCCAAATAATGCTACTCTTCGGTAATGCTGTGTTCCTGTGGTGAGTAAGGTCGCCAGAGCTCCTGATGTTGCACTGTGTTGACATCGGAGAAACTGCTTGTCTCTTAAGTTGTCGGCACAGCGGATCCTCTTTTTAAAGGGTCGGCAACGTGAATGTGATACTCGGTGTCACAAGCGTTTCGTAGGCTACAGTACCTAACTCCTTACCACAGCTCCTTACCAATCGGGGGGGCCGTACGTCTGCCGACGTGTACCGAAACATGGTGATATGATGTTTATCGACGTATAAAAAAAGAATGTTTACTATGGCTTTTTACCGTAGACCGATTCACCGATCGTTTTTGCAAAGATATTGAACCTACTTAGTAATCAATGCTAATGATCAAAGTATGATGTTATCAGCGTATACCAGGACAAAATCCCATGGCTTAGTTTACCTTTCACAAAGCCGACAAGAGAGCCCCTGTTTCCTGGGAGTCATACGCCGTGCGCTGCTTAAATAATGCTCAGCAACACTAATTACGCCGATATTTATTATAAACTAAAACAATGTCCATGAAAGTAAATTTCAAATGTCAGTCGCTAACGGTACAGGTAGGTGCTTATTATAATTCGTTGCGCACTCAACGCTCAGCTATCGAAGCTATTATATTCTTAACAAGAAACAAAGCTAGGACCGGATAAAAGTAAATGGTAGCCGCATAATTTGTCAATGATTACAAAGAGTTCAATCTACGGCAAGGGCCTACGTCCATAAATCATAGGCGCAGTATTGTTGGCGGGCGGACATACGACAGTATTACGAAACTACAAGTTTGCCACAAAGCTCTGAACAAGGCTGCAGCTGAATGGCAGGCCCTAATTATCTGTCAAGTAATTCGACATTACAACCGTTCGGTCAATACCGTTTTGGAATTTTTCATGTTAACCGGCAATTAACCATCGATTAAACTAACGTGTAACGGACACGCCATTACGACCTCGCAAGACCTTTGTCCGTTCACGCATAATCAAGCTAGTTCGGTCACAGTGATTAGTGCATTGTCAGATAGTGCTCCCAGCGAACGTTACCAAGATCACCCGAGATGTTGCGCAGGCGACGACGATCGGATCGCGTTCGCACGCATATTACGAGCTGGCTCGGCCGCGGGCGATACAGCGACCTAACAGTACAACGGCCCTCGTGATTAGACGCCCCACGATAGCGCCCATTGTCGGAACACGATCGGCTCTTGTACGTCTTGAAATTGCGGAAATGGACACGGCTAGCACCCACTACACGCTAGCGGGACATTTCAATTGCAGTCCCCTGCCTTCGGGCAGTGTAACACATGGCATAGATTCGGCGGAGCCAATTTATAAAGCCCTTTAGCGGTGCATTTATATGCTTTGATTTGCCTTTGACAGTCTCATCCAAAGTTGTTATTGCTCTCTAAAATTTATCGTCTAGGATTTTGTATTTTTTTATGTTTCATATAAAATCAATTTAAATTCTTTATAAAACATTTTATATTAGCATATCTTATGCCATCAAACCGGGCTTAGCTTCGTTAAAGTCAATCAGTTTGTCAGATACCCTTAATGGTTATCAAAATCACGCTTGCTCGTTCCCTAGAGTAATTTATAACAATCCTATATCCATTTAAGACCCTCCAACACATTTAAATTGTTCGATAGTCGTAAAGATGTGACTTGAACATATTAGTAAGCGTCAAAGTGTCCTTGTTTACGAGGTGCCTAATGAGAAATGTTATGAAGAGAAACGTGTGACTAACAAAGCACCGCTCAGCTCAGCTTTGGTAATTCCGGCAAATTGTTGAAGAAAAAACCGTAGAAGGCATTAAAGTAGCCGATTATAATAATATTTGTTTCTCGCTCTCGACTGCTATTTCAAAATTTCAAATTAAAGAAATATTTTTAAGAGTGTCTGTAAAGTTCATGCAGCAGGATAGACGTATTCAGTTAAGGCTCGAAGGAACAATCTAGGAAGGTAGTGGCCCGCGGTGGATGCTATTGCTCAATTGCCGGGAATGCTTCGCAATCGATACAGCTGGAAACGGCAATATCTCAATGCCGACACTGAAATGCAATTCTGTTAGCTTTAATTTACCAATAAACCATCAATTATAATTATAAGTTCTGTAACTGACGTGATTTGGCAGTTAACTATCGATAAATTAATACTTGACACAAATTCCTGAGCAATTATATCAAATTTATAAATAGACATAAACACCATCCGTCGAAGGATTTCTTAAGGTTCGAAACCCAACACAAATTATATGTTTTCGTTCCTGCCACCGCTCATACCACTTTTTCATAGTGAAACAAAAATAAAACTAAAATATTTACACTCAGACGTAGTCAACAAAAACTCCCACACCATCAGAAACAATCAATCTTCGGAGCACTGAAAGGAACCTCAATCAAAACAGAATACGGAGAAGCAGAGACCGGATAAAGGGCCCTATAAATCATAAAATCAAGCCTCCATTCAAAGCGGTTTATTTGGGCGAGAAGAAAAAACGTTTGACCCTACGTTCCTTTGAGTATTGTTAACTGTCAAGACCCGAGGGTGCATCTCCAATTTGTCCTATATTCGAATAATAATCAAAGGCCCAATGTTATTTATGGGCTCATTAAAATTTCGATAATCACACGAGTTTTTATGCGTTGAAAATACACTTTTTTCTTCAAAGAATAACACGAGATCTACGCCGAGTATTGGAATGCAGTATCATTCGTTTATTACGATGCGTAGGACGTTTTTAATTGGATATCATTTTTATTCAGTAAGTAATGACATTAACTTTAACTGTATCTACAACTTAAATTGTTACAAATCTAATAGCTATTAGAATGATTACGTAACATTTTATGTATATATATTTTATTCATGTGTAGTGTTAATGTTTATAAAGTGGGAATCGAATGCTATTTACGGCTTGGATTTGTCTGGAAAAACGTGTATTAAATATTTATACAAAAGTGTAGATGACCCGAGATAATAAAGTTAATCATATCGTAAACGTCGCCATTACTTACCGGTTCTTCAAGCTGATTCCGTAGCACTCATCGTATCATCAAAATAAATCACTTTGGCCTTAAATTTTCAATGAAAAAGGCGGGACATAGGCAAAGTGGCGGGCATGTTGGAGAGCATTGTTTTATTATGTGGTGTTATCAGCGACTCTTGCGCCGCTTCCGTGTCCTCGGGCCGTGCACACACGGCTAAGACAGCGCGATAACCTCGTGTCACCATTTTACGACTACGGCTCAACGTAATGACATAAAATGTCGCCTTGATTTCCGTGTTACAGAAAATTTTAAATGCGACATTTGTACTTTGTAGTCATTAGACCTTTATGGACTTGAAAGTTTAACTGGCGGGGTGCTGTTAAATGGCGTTCACGAGTTAAATGTACATAGGTAGGCACGCTAGGTGGTACCCTTGGCAGTTAGTATGGCTACCACTTTGTAGACTTATATCTACCACGCTATATTTCTACCACGGCAAGAGCTATCATTTTTAATTCGTGAAGAAGATTGGCGCAGCAAGTTAAAGATGTCCAATCATTACCAATACTCATATAATACAAATAAAAAGTTTAACTACAATCCTCGACATTTTAAGTAAACAAAAACCTACAAAGATAACACCACTAACACAAATACACAAGATTCTGATCTCACAATACCCAATTTAACACCTCCTAATCTCCCGATCCTATCTGTAACCAATTTATTTATCTAAAAGGCAATAAGTTGTCGTTAATCGCTATCGCCTATGCGCTGTGACAGCGGGCTGTTCGGGCGCACACTCGATTAACCTATGCTCCCGCGCCGATGGAGCACCGCCTGACCCCACTCAATTACATTTTTGCCCCAAACAGGTACTAGTGATTGATCTACTTCGCGTACACTGTAATGGAATTTGTTAAACCATGAACTTTACATGTTATTTTGAGGTAAAATGGTTTGTTTTGAATAATATTAAGTTATGTCAGTGTTGTTGGTAAGATTTTTTATTTTAGTAGGTAAGTACGGTACTTAAAAAGTTCGGTTTTTTATATGCAATTAGATAATTGTCTGTCTGTGTAAACGAATAATTGTCTGTCTAATATACCTAATTATGTTTAATAGAAACTACATAATTGAATTTATTTCAATCAAAACAACGAAAAACTGAAAGGTCGTAAAACTCATAAAGCGCACAAGAAAACGACAATAACAAACTTACCTATTAATAGAATTCTAAACATAGAAATAGAATACAATAATCTAACTTTAGCACACGCTATTCTATTCCCCGTACTGCCTTCAATTTAGTTCCGTATATGACTTGTTATTTCTTTTACCAGAATAACAACATAGAATAAAGCTCTTATCCTATAGTCGACACGAATATCTAAGTCTAAGCATATTTTGTTGAAAGCATTGTAAAGTTTATCATAATCCTGTGGGTCACTGCATATTCTTTACTTCAATCTCATACCTAAACCGTAGCGTAGGTCAGAGTGCAGTCTGTTCCTACATCATTCTTGGAAATGAACAGTTGTCCGTTATTCCGTGCGCTCCATATTGAGCCATAACCGAGATAGCTTTATGGTGATTTGATACCATTCGCTTTGAAATTGGCGTTTAGCGTTCACAAGTGTAAGTATTAAGTTCCGGAACGGAATGGAACGAATCGTCTAGCAGTCCCTTAATACGTTTGTTGTCAGTGCCAATTGCATTACGAACTTGCAGAGCATTCCGTGGAATGATTACGGGCAGCTACAATGGAAATATAAATTTTCTAAATACATTTGCATGCAAGTTCTTATTAATATGCGCATTGTAATATGTTATTGCTATAAGTTTATTAGTTTCACGTACGGTTATATGGAAATTAGTAGACGATGTAGAAATTAGTGACAGACTGAATTAATTCACGAACCTTTTATTCTATGTAAATACATCAGAAATTCTAATCAAATCAGCGGCTAGACAAACAGTGACATGACGGAACAGAGGTTAAGCACCCAGACGCGAGCTCGGCAAATAAAAGGGCGATCCGCGCTGTGGCGGCGAGTCACGAATAAAAACACTCGATAGAGAATAACAATGAAGTGTTTACATGTAATATTCCACGTAACGACGTATCCGTCGAGGGAAACGATATTTGCGTTGCATAAATGCAAGACGAGGAACCCCGACCCTGACCGCAGGGCGTCGACCCTGCGCGTGACACTTCGATTCTCTATCGATCACGACTGCGGATCGCTCCATCGGACCATCGACTCGGTATTTTTGTGCGCATCTCTTATCTGATCGAGTTTCGATCGACTTGGGTCCCGGGCCACGAGTAAGCGTGACTTAGAGTTTTCCCGCGCACTACCTGCCGAAACCAATCACAATAACTAACAGTTACCTTTTTGTATTGTTAGTACCTTAGGCATGTCGTTTCGCGATAGTATCCGACGTATCGTAAACGTCACTGTATTTGGTAATACACCTTAGGATGACCTCAAAGGGTTCAGTACTTATGAACTTACTCCTACATGAGCAAAACATAAAGCAGCTTTTGAACCTGGAGAAAAGTTCAAGCAAGCGATGATAAAATAAAACTACTGAATCTTTTTTGTCGTCAAAGAAGACAAAAGATTCTAACAAGACAACTTTATGTAACATCGTGACTGGCTGATTAGTTAAAATAGATACGTAGTATAAAAAGAACCGATACATCATTTCTGACAACAATAGATTGCAATAACAACATTGATATGAATAAAAAACTTCACTTCTGTGTCAAAGGTCGAGCACATAACGAGTTGAAAGAGTGGCGCGACCAATTTTGAAGGCCTTATTATAGTAATTATTATACGTTATCATGATTTATTGCCTTTACTTCCACGTTTATGTTTCATTTCTAGATAAATTAACTATTATGTGCCCGACCTTTTTTTAAATAAATTCTATAATGATTTTGACTTTGACGTCACTCTCGAGTCAGCCTAATGATTAGCGAAGCATGATAACATACCACAGTTAACTGAGACCAGCTTAAAGCCTAATAATTATAAGCTTCCCAAGTAAAATGACTAAAAATGAGACATTTTGGATAGGTGTTCCCCGGTAATTACAGTATAGGTGTTTTTAAGTTGCGAGTAAATCAGTTTCTTCTAGGCAAGCATGATTAACATCAGGCGAGATGGCGGTGAAACGTAAGCCAATAAAAAAAAAGAATATGTATTAACATTTAAGGTCTATTTCAAAACACTCTTGCCGCTAAGCCAAAAGTCGTGACCGGGCCGTAAAAATCTTCCTTGCTGAAACCTTTTTTGTGCATATTTATCTGAAGCAAAATCCTAGTCACAGTCAAAAGTCATATTCCTAGGACTATAATAAAGACTAAAGCTACGAAAGGATATAGAGAAAGGTTAGACTAAACATATCGCTTGATCTGCCGATGGTATCCTGCCTAAGCTAGGCACCGCCCCAGACGCGCGTGCGCAAATTATTCGCTCCAACTCGCACACGTCATTTAGATACGCTTTCGATACTAATCTATGCAATTTACTTTGCATACTTTTAGCATAAACTTTAGCGCATTATTTTTAAACCGGCATAAAATGCTCATCAGCTTAAAATGCACCCATTTGATAGTGCCGTTCCTGGCCAAAGGGCTTGTTTGGAGTTTTTTTTTTTTTTTTGAAAGGGCCTCTCGCAGTTGGCTTCTAACAGCCGTCACTGCTTAACCGGTCATCTGGTGAGGACTTACAAATGCCTCCAGCCAGGCTTAAAACTAAATAAAAACTACAAACTAAGCGACCACACGCTAAGGGCACCCCCTACTGGGGTACGGACCTCAGCTTAGGGCGTCGCTGGGGGGAGGACAACTAGAGGGAGGGGCTACTAGCTGGATCGGATTAATATGATTTAGGGACATATTTAAATCTACAGGCTCAGCGCGGGCTGGCTCGAGCAAGGGTCGGTTAGGGGACTGAGTCATACGCGGCGGCGGACTCGGGTCATGATGGGGACGTCGCGAGCGCGACGGGCCTCGTCGGCGAGGTCGGAATAGCGCCGGTCTGTTTTTGTACCTACGCAGAGTGCTGGTCTCCCTGCTGCTCTCTTGCAGTAAGGTGATAGCATCATCGGGAGTATTTAAAGCATGCCTCGGGCGGCGAATTTTGCTAATCTGAGAGGGGGTGTATCGGGCGGCCGATACCACCAGAGGATTCGGCTGGTTCAGGGCAGAGTCAAAGAAGTTGTTTGGAGAAGTACTATTACCCATAACTATTCCTGTCGCTAATGCAAGTTTGAAGGGCATGGGTGCTTTCAAAATTACCTATACTCCTGATGCTCTTATAATACATCGGTAAACCTCTCAGAATATCGCAAGTATCTGCGACGGTAATCACTTTCCATCAGAAAGGCCATTGACCTATTTGCCAACATATAAAACACAGTATAGCAATTGCCCAAATTATGATTAGATGCCAATGATTACAAACAAGACCATATAAATAAGTAGTTGCCATTAGTGCCGATACCATTGTTAGACGCACATAATGTGTTATTAATGTGAAACATAATGATAATTCACACATACCAGCGGAGCTATAAATCCGAGTTGATTGCAGCTTAGCGTGCATTACACCGTTACGAACAATACGGGCTACGACATTTACACCGATACGCACAAGATGTATCTACGCATAGCGCCTATAACCGGTGCCACCCACACAATCAACTCTTTCGACACTCAAATAAGCCATAAATTATAATTTTAAAACACGTCTTGTGCCGAGAGCATGCGTGCGTCCTCTAATAAATGAGCCCATTGCAACTTCATAAACATTTCACTGGCTCGTTGCCCCTAATGCGACCAATTGATAGATGAATAAGGCTCTGCTGGAGACTTTTAGTTCTTGACAACTTTCGAGGATATAAGCTATGGCTGTAGTTCATAGTGAGGTCAAATAAACCCCTAAAGCCGTTAAAATGATTAGTTGCTTGCATGCATCACCGTCATCTTTGATGGCACCGATAATCTCGAGTAGGAAAATGGAAAAAAAAACAATCACGCATCATAACAATGAACATTATGCGCAACGGAGTTAGTCCGCAATATCGTTAGTTGAAAAGTTAATACTTTCTCATACACACTATAAACTTTTATTGAGTTCGTTGCAAGCAATGTATGCTAGTCATATTCAATAACAGCAATTTACAATCGTATGGGTGGCATTTAACGTAGCGATGGGTTTAGTACTAAAGCAAATATAAGTTGTATGGGAACAATGCCCCAGGCGGAGTGACCGACCGGCTCGCCTCTTGTCCATTGATTGTACCTTACGATGACAAGCTCACGGTATCGCAAATAAGTATTTATTGCAGCCACACAAGAGCTTCATGATGTGAAGCTTTGTTTGTGGAAGTGCTTTTAACAAGCCCCAAGATCGAGCAGACCAAGTTGTTTGTGTTGCAACTGCGGACTTAAATTCATATTCAGGTCTTTGATATGCATAGCTGCTGTCACTGAAGTGAATAGATTGAAATTGTTTGTTTGGCTATTCTTCGTTTTTATGTGACACCATAGTACTTATAAACATAATTTAGCCTTTTAGATTGAGTATTTCAAGGTACCTTTACCAAGGTCCATGACCCTGTGTGCCTTTTATTTCTATGCTTCCTCCAAAGTCGATGTAATAATATTGTTTATTTATCAATTCTTCCTTGCCATATTACTCCATAAAACTTCTGTTGATACGTACGAGCATACTGCACCCCTGTTTCTTTGTATAATCGAAAAGATTTGTACCAATGTTTATGACTCCTGCAGGTGAGTGCTTCCTCGCTTCCTCGAGAACGAATGTATTTTATGTTCCTTCATGAAGCTTATGGCTGTAGCTATATTTGCTCCTCTATTACACTGTTGAGTATTCTCTTACAAAGGTTTATAACCCCTTTCTTTTCCGTACTCCCCCAAAAAAGAACGGACCTTTATTTAACAAGAATAGCACCGTCCGAATTGTCTCAAAGCCTATTACTATCGAATAAAGACATCTCGTTTACACTTTACCTTACAAAGAAGTTGCAAAGTCATTGCGAACAAGTGCCTCTATGCTTGTCGTCTGATGGTGTCGATACTAAAAAGGTACAATAATGCCCCACCAAATACGACGGCTACACGATTATTAGCGGATCAGGGGTCAAAAGATTCCTATCGTTAACCAAGCTAATCTTACAATCTTGATACTGTTAATAGCATTCGGTTCTACAAAGGGGCACTGATTTGGACAAAAAATTTGAAGAATCCCTTTTGTTTATTTTACAGATTCATAATTACTCAGCATATTCTATTTGGTTGTCATTGACTGTAATAAGTTTTGTAATAGTTATATGTTTGTGAAGCACTCTATAATTTTTAGGTTAACTTAAGTGTTTAATTTGCTGGAGTGTTATTGTCAAATGTTTATTTACCCTTGTTTCAATGTTATGTACCTACTTGTATAAAGTTATGTTTTTCTAATATTTTATTAGCTCATTAATCCGAAATTCCGAATCAACAATTAAGGGTTAAAATAATATCATACCCATTCAGAACTCTGATAAGAAATCATTACAATCTTGAACAATCATTACACCTATGACCGCAGGTACAATTTCGACTTGGACATAGCCCTCTAACACTGTATGTAATATATAAACATACATACGGACAGTTGTAATACAAACATAGGTACAGAAATCAAGTAAAATGGAACGATGTAATTGTTGCCCTAAGGTCAACGTATGTACGGAGATAGCTCACGTCGGCTACTGCATACTAGTGGGGCGACCCGGGTTCGGCCGCGCATTCCTTCTTAGGCTTAATAATACACATGACTTGGACGTAACGATCCGACTCGAACGCTCGTTAACTATTCTCGTAGATTCGTGTTTAGCTTACCTGCCCTGGTATTTTGTAACATATTATATGGAAATATATAGATAGAGTATAAGGAAATAATATGTGTGTGGTAGAAGCAACATGAGTTTTAAAGATGCAGCGTTTAATAAGTAAGTAAGAAAGAAAGACACAGAGAAAAACCCATAGTAGTCGTTTTTTCCTGGCTTAAAGATAAAAACCTCTTTACGCGGGTGAAACTGCGGGAACAATATTAATAGATGAATAGGTGTGAGAGCTGGAATAAAAAATATAAATCATAATTATTCTGTTTTGAACACCGTGACCTACATAACATCGTCTGATACTGTGGGGTCCCCTTGCTTAGAATTGACAGGCCCTTTTTTACCATGGGTACCTACATATCTGAGGCCCTTAAAGGATTATTTCTCAGATGAATGAACAGTAGCTGGAAGGACTATTATCCCGAAGATTAAAAAGGTCGGATCATTTGCTCACAGTATCATGGGCACTGGTTTTATGTCACTTAATACGCATGGCCACTGGTTTCATGACGATAATAATAATTAATTAATTTCCTAAGTCAAGATTATCTCATGAATAGGCCAAAATGATTGACATAATTTGAATAGCGTATAAACATACTGAAACATAATAAATAGTATAAAACGACGGCGCTTTTGGAGTCTGTCTGTTTGTCCGCTCAGTTCTTCTGAACTACACAATAGATTTTAATGCAGTTTTCACCATCATTTAGACAATTTATTCCGGTAGGTTTATGTGTAAAAATTCGACAATACTTAGATACAGATACAGCACAGAAATGTGTATGTTTTGACATGTCGCCACATCAGTAGATTGACCCATGAGAGACCAAATTGAGTGGTTACATGCCTAAAAATAATTATAATCATAGGATTATAATTATTTTTATTGTAATATGCAGTTCCAAGACAAAAATCATTCCCATAGAAAATCAAAGACTTCTATCCTATTTATCAACATCAAATCAACGCACGTAGAAGTTTCAAAAGCGCATAAATACATAAAATATGATACCAAAGACCAATAA
Source organism: Thalpophila matura (assembly GCA_948465475.1). Lineage (NCBI taxonomy): Eukaryota > Metazoa > Arthropoda > Insecta > Lepidoptera > Noctuidae > Thalpophila > Thalpophila matura. The sequence continues at coordinate 13,272,851 of OX419182.1, read as the reverse complement.
AAAAAGAACTAGAAATTGAATCGTGAAATTCCCTACAGTGATGGAGTCATATTATTATGGTAATAACAGTGATTGAACATCCGGTATCACGTTATTGTTAGGCGACATTGCCTGCTGTCGGTTATTAAAATCGTTTATAATTCTACTGACACTCCAGTATAAGATGACTGGTGGTGAAATATGGAACTAACTTTAAATGTAGGTACTGACTTTAACATAATGATTGACGTTTTCCTAAGCAAGTGGCGCCGCCATCAAGTGTCACTGTCAAGTTATATTAGAATCAAATAATACTCGCCGGAAACCTTTACAATATGCCTTTGTGATGTAAGATAGACCATATCATTAGACCACGTCTGGAATTCGTCTCTCACGTCAGTTTTTTGTAACTATTGTAATAAAAATGTTCCCAATCCCGTTGACAGATAAGGCCATGACATGTCTTGTTCTCTCAAAATGTAAATATATTCCTTTGTTGTGTCAGAAGAAGTCCTAAAATTATCTGATGATGATTTTGTTTTCATTTATTATTTTTGTTTATTTATTTCTGAATGATTTTCACTATTTACGGTATGTTACTATAGTAAACTAAATTATTCAAGCTATAAAATATTCAAAGCACCCATTTACATTGGAAAAGTTGTTTCTTTCTGTTGTTTCTTTTTATAGATTCGTTTACGTGATGTTTAGCTGTTTATTTAGACTGTTACTTTTTAAACACGAACCAATATGGTTCAGCGGCCAATAAAAACATTTAACGATGGTCCAGATGTGGGGCATTTAACGATCGTAGTAATATAAGAATTCCTCGTATCATGACACCAAACATCACGATTTTAATTTCGTTGGCAATAAAAAGTTTTCTAACACGTCGCCCCACTTTCAATTATATTTGTTGAAAAAATTGTTCGACATTGTAATTGAATGGGGCGTAAAAATTTAATTAATCGAGTCTAGTTATTGCGACACAATATGTCTGTAGTATGTTGTTTTTTTAGGGTTCCGTAGTAAAACTAGGAACCCTTATAGTTTCGTCCTGTCCGTCTGTCTGTCCGTCTGTCCGTCTGTCACACCCTCGTCAAATCCATAGTTCATAACCAATTTGCATGAAACTTCGCAGGTAGATGTCTTCTATAAGCCGCCATAAAGGCCTGTAATCGTCGGTAACAATGTCCCCCCCCCTGTAATTTTCCAACCGCTGTATCAAAAAATCTGAAAAAATTGAAGCTTGTGGCATCCAATAAATACTCTCGATTAAAATTAGTTTGAACAAGATTCGTTAATAACTTTTTGAAATATTCACTATTTTCAGTTTTGAGTTTTGACAACCGCAAAATTAATTTTGTATTTCATAATCATATGAAATTCAAACTTATATTGGCGGTCGGAAGACTGAAATACTTCTTGCTACGAAACCCTATAAGACTATGCGTGGTCCGACACGCTCTTGCCCCGGTTTTTTATATTATTTTTAACCCGGGAACATTGGTAGGTGAAAAAGTAGCTACTCTCGGTGATACGGTAAATCGTAGCGTATTTAAATTGGCTTCTACGGTATTTGCGGGTTAGCTTTAAATGTGCCAGTACTTCGATACGATTACATTCTTAACCGCAACGAGTGAAGCAGGCTTTTATTTAGATTAGAGGATGCCAACCTTCAATACAAAGTATTATTCTACAAACTTAGATACTTAGTAGCTTTATTTGGATAAGCACTACTAGTGCCAAACGTCAGTTAAATCCCATTAAAGTTAAAGGCTTGTTAAAATTCAAATTAGCAATTGAGACCAAAATAAATAAAATTGTAATTTGAGGAAGCTTTTTTTACACGGGAGTAATCAATTATACTAAAAGTAAAAAAAAACATTAAGTACCTCAAAATATACGCAATTCTCATAGTCATCTGGTTATGCAAGTATTTGACAATTTCCTCAATGATACACTTACGATATAAAAGAAATTACGGACTCAATAACTTTAACGTGCGTTTCTTTTTACGACGGCCCTAAAATTACGCAATGTTCACGACTTCGCTGACGATCACTTCATTCAATCCAAACTACTATAAGGTCGATTTTATTGCTACGAATAACATTTTTGACCAAACTTGAATATGACAATTAGCTCATTAAATTCAGTTTAAGTTTTAAACTCATACGAAACCGCAGCGCGGTCATAATTTAAATTTTAACAGTTTTATGTCATTCGAATTCATTTTGTAGAAACTTTTAAGGCTCTATGTAATCAACTAAAGCCATAACTCTCTCGCCGATGAAAAACGTTCGTTCGCGCGTCGTTCATTCGGTCTTCGTTCCCACGCGTAAGGGTGTTAAAAGCCTTTATTATAATAATCTGTGTTGCCACCAAGATAATTCTTAATTAGTACCTACCTTTGATTTATTGTGTGCTTTTAATATAAACGTTCATAATTTGAATTTAGAATGTTCTTTTTCTTGTCAGCCAGCATCTAACTATATCGACACTTTCATTTATTACTAAACGACTGTTAAAACCGTGTTGGTGCAATTAGGATATCCACTTTACGCCTCACCAATGTTACCATTACAAAATTTCAAATGGCTTTCGTAATGGTTTATTTTACTGGGTTCTGCCTCGCTTAATAGCTTGTTTGACTTATGGGGCAGATAAAAAATTTCATCGCTTCTATCTCGCCGCTATTTCTCCACACTTTCCTCAGAAAATACTTCATTAATTGACGTAATTACATTCGAATACACGTCTAGGTCGGTTCATCGTTTCGTCACGAAAATAGTACCAATGACACTGACACAATTTAATTTTTTTTAGGTGTTTAGTGTAACGGTGTGTAACAAATTGCTCCTTGGTAGTTGATACCTCAGCTAGTCAGGTAAATAACAATCATCCGTATACCGTAAGTACATAATAGGCACGTAGCTCACCCAGCATCTCGAACGAAACGAAAGTCTCATTTATCTGCGACACGTACCTACCTACTGGAATTTGTCTTCTAAAAGAGATAATTTGACCGATTAAGTGGCTAAGTGAAATTAGTTTTAGACTTTTAGCTCTTGTAAATTAACTGTGGATTTGATTAATTTGCTATACTAATAGCCTGTTTTTGTTATTTTTCCAGTTGGACAAGTGTGCTGTGTTTACACAATCAGAAAATAAAACTATAATGAATGGGCAACTTTCGTACCTACTTATTATTGATGGCAACTGGCAACACTTTTATTTTACTTGATAGTGTAGTAGGTATTGTAGGAAACTATAACATACTAGGTAGGTACATTCATTTTAATAAATATACATGCCACCACTGAAATACCGAAACTTTATAATCAAATTAAAACCTATTTACAATACAACGCCCAAAACCAAACAGAATATATTAACATAATTTAAAACTAAAATTGCTTAAACAAACAAAAGAAATTGATATACAATCGATAACCAAAGTACAAATAGAACAGTACATACGTACGTATACTCCTCATTGTTTCTCTTAATACTAAGTACACTATACAATGGCCGAGTGGGCAGTGTTGGGCAAAAATGCTCACATTGTGTAAGCGAGATGGTCTAGCAATTGAGCAATATGACATAAATAAGGCTAACCAGAACTGAAAGACCTGTGAACTGATCTTTTAGCTTTTACTGTTCTTTAAAACAATGGGTCTTTTATGACTGGTCTACATTCCAAGCTGTCGATGGAAACTACTTCAAAGTGAACGTTATTAGAAAAACGTTTTCATTGAAATATGCCAAGCAACAATTTGTAAAGAAGTCAGTAATGTTTTCCGAGTACTTGATTGAAAATGAAACAAGATGGCCTCTTTTACACAATAATAAAAAAACGTAGTAAAATAGAAAATATAAGGCTATTTTTGAACACTAAATAAAATACCGAACTTCATTCCCGAAACAATACAATTTTGTAAACTGAAAAAATAAGCGAAAGTAACTCCGTCTCTCTGTTTTGTTTTCACGATAAACCGTTAAACCGATTTTATTGAAGTGTGGTATAGAGATAGCTTGAACCCGATAAATGATAAACAGGATTTGATCCATTTATTTAGTTTAAACAAATAAAATAGCTATATCTTCTACTGAAACCGCAGCTAACAGCTAGGTAGTTAGCTAAAACCTACAAAACTGCAGCATTTGATTAAGCACTTAAATCCTCGCACAGAACATTCTCTATCATTTTAATTAAAACATAGCTCTAAACGCGTTTCAATAAAAGCGAAATGAGCTGTAATGAAGAAATAATAGCTTGTGATTTGTTACAGCATGTTAGCCGGCAGACGTGACCAGAGAAAGTAGGGCCGAGTGCGAATTTATCAAGACCGTGAGTGGAGCCCATAGTAATGGCAGTTGTGCAAACTAATACTGCTCTATATTAATATCTAGATTTGATTTCCTTACTAGCACTTCTCCCGCGACTTCGCCTGCGTGACATACACGTATCGCCATCTAGCGTCATAAAGCAGTTGTGACTGTCGAAAGTGATTGTTCTTTCCCTCGGGAACAGTACTTTTTTCTGGATGAAAGGTACCCTATGTCCTTTTCAGTAGCTCTGACAACGTATATGCTTTCATGATGAATCGTTCAAACATACTTTCGCATTTATAATATTAGTTAGGATATATCAAGAAGCATCAATTGGGGCGGAAATTTTTAATAGGCTGTAAGATAGATAGTCCACTTAATTTCAAAAAAATCAGAAGGCTATCCTATCCTACATAAATTTTTATTACGCGATTAAAAATAACTTTGGTGCAAAAAACATTAAATATTTCACGGCCATTTAAGTACTTGACAAGCCTTAACAAGATTAAGGTAAAAAATTGCAAATTGGATTGACCCGTTAAATGAAAATTGACCGTAATGGAAAACGGTTAGATATCTATTCACAGTTCAGTGACATGAAAAAAAATGTAGATATAAAATTACAAGTTATTTTATTACTGACGTCATTCGAGATTAGCCAAGAAATTTATGACCATGTTAGGTTATCTTTCGTGACAAATAACCTGATACCAAATAAAAATGTAATTGAATAAGCCATTAATCAATTATATCTGGAGCATTATATTATAGCTTCGTTAGCGTTATCCAATAGTTTATTTGCATCTCATAGTAAAATTTTATAGGAGTATGTACACTCGACGCCATTGACGGTCGACCACTTTTCACCCTTATGTTCTTAGTAATAAGGGTGAAAAGTGGTCGACCGTCAATGGCCTCGAGTGTACCTATTATACCTCTCCGAAACGCCATTCAATTTATGCAATAAATAAAACGCGTTATTTTCAGTTTTATGTTTCTGACAAAAGCGCTTCTATTGCTATTCCAGGTATTTCCTTGTTTAACTTATTCATTATAGTTTCGTATAAATTGGCTTACTGACTTGTAATAATAATGAGGAACAAATCACTTCTGGCAGAAATTTATGTTTCTGGTAGGAGAAACACAAAAGTTAGACATTGGACATATCCATCTCGGTTTATTGAAGTCTGTTCTGTTCAAAACACATAATAAATCCTTGCGGTCTGCGAGCGTCCTCGTTTCGTATATCTAAGGTCCTTTGGTTGCTTTGTCAATAGTAATTTGTTAGTCAATCTTACTTTAGGGAACATAATTCTGTTGAAAACATTAACTGGTTTTAGTAAACTTCACGTAATGTAATAAAAAATGCTGAACGCTATTACGGAAACACACATTTTAATAGCTTAGAAGAGTGACGTCATGTTTAGTAAGTAACTTTTATATATAAACTACTTATGTTATAGTGTTATTCTGTGAGCACAGGCCAACTTAAGCCACTATACCCGGTTAATGGGGTCATAGAGGTCAGTTCGCGTGATTCTCGCTATAAAATTACGTTTTTGTCCAGATTTACCGCGCCACGATACCCCCTTAAATGGGGGTCATGATTAACTGCACGACATTAATAAAGTTTAATAAGTTACCCCAAGTTAACAACGAGTTCATTCGCTGTTACTGTTACTCTATATTAACGGACTTTATCTCGGTCGATATCTTCAAGAAATTATCAAGAATAGGAATCGATTTATTTACGAACAATGTTATTATCTCCGATAATCGTCTGCTTGTGTTTATGCAGCAGATACTGTAATGTCTGTTTTATTAGACAACCGAGCACGGTCGTTAGGAATACGGTCGGACAATTTGCTTTAGTACATATTTAATGTGAAAGAAAAATCAATAACATTGATACCCACGCGGCCAGCGCGGTCGAGGCCAAATTCTTTACATTACATAACATAACACTAAACCTGTAACCCCGATAAAAATAAAAATAAACTACCTAAACTGAACTCTTACGCAGCAGAAAAACCTCATAAGATCACATTATGTTAATCTCGGATTTAGTTAACACCTCCCAATATGGGATTAGGGCGTTAATCCCATCGCGAGAACTCGTCCGACTTCCTACGATTTCAGTTTAGTAAATTGATCCCTCAGTATCATTTACACCATAGACAATTTGCTTTTATTTAATTACGTGGGTACACACAATTAAACTTGTATTCGTTGAGGTCATAAACAGGTAAATTAACAATAAAACTTCAAAGTGAAAAGGTGGGATAGCCTCAGGCTGGGAACCATGACCCGTATCTTAACAAATCGATCGCCAGCGCATAATATTACGTTGTTACGAGATTGTATATTCGAATTTATAATAAGCGCGAGACCGCGAGGCTATCTGTCGGCGAGAGGCTCACGTCCGCTCCTCACACACTCAGTGTTATGGTAATGGGGAGCCGTGACCAAAAGGGAACAACGCTCTATTACGCGCCGCGCCGGGGTCGGTCGCCCGGTCGCACCGCACGGCCTATTCGGTCGGACGACATCGTGCGCCTTCCATTTTTGCCGCGTATCTCCCGCTGTTAGAGACTCAAGCCTCAGGACCGATCGCTACTTCCCACTTCAAAACGAAAACACTCATAAATAATAATGACAAATGATATTCTACTACGATCGCAGTGCTCGTTACCATTTCTGGTGTAGTTCACGCCTATAACTTTTTATGGGAAAGGTTGTGCCTATAAATAGATTGTAGTTACAAACCAAGTTCTGTTTTGAAGTTTACACCAAAATCTTTGCATCTACCTGAGAGAACATTATGGCTGTATCCCTGAGAATACACAATATTACCATACCATACAGCTCATATTAATGTCAAGGATAAACGGACTGTCAGATGATTTAAAGCTGAATTCTCGGTTCGCATGGAGTCAGAGATAATGATACCTTAATTGCGTTCCTGTGCTTTCCCGAATGATCGAATGGCAGTAATAGCTCTCTGTCTGCCCGAAATGACTTTAATTGGCGTCGGGAGATGGCGTATATTTCAATAGACTTTGTTATTATTGTTCAGAAAGTAATAATTAAGTATCGCTTGCGTGTTTACAGTTATAGAGGAAATTGTAGTTTTATTGATAGTGTTACAACATTTAGGTGTGTATGAAAATGTTGTCGATATCTAGGGCTAGATGTAGTGTAGTTCACAGTCCGGGTTGAGCACGCGACAAGATTTAGTGTCGCAGGCGGCGGGCGTTCGCGTCAGACAAATATTTCACCTTGGTCGCGGCGCCACAAGGAAACACCGATGTGACGCAGCACAGAAACTTGCTCGCGCTAAATCACACTCCGTGAGCCTTTACGTCCACATTCGTCTTCTAAAGATCCACCTCTAAAACACTAGCCTGCCTACCGACAAGCAATAAGTTTTACTGCTGAATAATTGCCTCTCAAACGCTCGGACAATATTAATAGCCCTCGCATACCGAGCCTACACTCCAGTCCAACTGCCTTCAAACACAAAACAATATATTTCCAATACCGTAAAATCTTGAAAATGTTCGTCTGAACAGAAATCCGATACATATCAGTTTCGTCGTGTCAATTTCCTTCCGCAATATTTTCTTCGCAAAATGTTTATCCGAAAGTTCTGAAGTTAGACATGTTCCATGTTAACGTGCCAGTGAACTTGTTCGTTGTTGGTGTTACTTACACAACTGCAGCGCAGTAGATAACACACAAACAGACAACACGAGAATGGGTTTACTTTAGTTTGCCGGCCGGATTTTGTTTTAAAATAGTTATGCCACAGTTCAAGGAATACGAGAAAACTAACACGGGCTGTATCGTAAATGTTTTGAACCACTTAAAGAAATAACTAGTATCTATTAACCTATTGGGAGTGATAACTTTCTGTAACGAAATACTATAAATTTGAGTTAGCGTATATAATAAATAACAAGGAGCAAATAGTTTTGTAATAAACCAATGAGTTATAGGTTTAACTTAATTGTAGTCGTTTATCGCACAATGCTGATCCGAGATTAGAAACGCAGGTTGCGTATGAAATTAAAATAAAATTGAGTTGATAGCATCCCTAAACGAGTTATTACGGGCGAGCCATAAAGAGCGGCTACTTCCTGGTCGGCACACAGAAGCAGCGGTATGATTTCATAACTTGAATTTCCCTTTCGCAAGGCTTGCTAGGTCTGCGGTCGAAGCTGATCCCAAGAATATCACGGAGATACGGCCAATTTATAATTTAATGCCCGCTCCGCTCGCTCCCGACATAATCGTACGTACACGGACCTAACTTTTGATTTCAGCTATTCGAAATATGATTTACTGAGTTATGTCTAGATAATGAAGTGGGTCGCAGCAAAATCTTGTTTCCAAACTTGTCACTGTTGTTCGACGAGTTGGTTCTGTGATTCAACTTGGAGTAACTAAACTAGGATCGATATTGAGGGTGAGGAAGGAAACTTTGTTGCTGTTGCTTTTGGTAAAAGTAAAACTTATAGGAGTTACTCCTAGTTTCTGAGAGGCTATTTAATTTAATCAGTTGTCAAATCTCTTGTCAAGGAATCTGATTGGTCATTGTTATTTTGATCAACCAATCACAACAGCTGACATGATATTGACAGCAAATTAACTGATCAAAGGCCCAATCAGCCTTTCGGAAACCGGGTGTAGTGCTTTATGAAACGCAAAAGTTTGTATTAAGATTTTAGAATGATATTCGACTCGATTATTCTTTTCTCCCTTCTTTTTTTTAGGGTTTCGTACCCAAAGGGTAAAAACGGAACCCTATTACTGAAACTTCGCTGTCCGTCCGTCTCTCTGTCTGTCTGTGTGTCTCCAGGCTGTATCTCATGAACCGTGACAGCTAGAGAGTTGAAATTTTCACAGATGATGTATTTCTGTTGCCGTTATAACAACAAATACTAAAAACAGAATAAAATAAATAGTTAGGGGGGCTCTGATACAACAAACGTGATTTTTTTGCTCGTTTATGCTCGATATTAATAACGGCACCAGGTGGAAGCTTGAAATACTCACAGAATATTTAACTATATGAATATAAAGTGAATACTTTAAAAATAACAAATAAATTAAAATAAAAAAATATATTTAAGGGGGGTTCCATACAACAGACATAATTTTTTTGCCGTTTTTATAGATAATGGTACGGAACCCTTCATGCGCGAGTCCGACTCGCACTTGGCCGGTTTTCTTATACCTAATTCGTTTTCTAAAAGAAAGTCTCGACGTTGCAAATATTATTTCATTATTTTATTCTATTATTTGAACACAATAGTGTCGACAACGCCATACAGTAACTGCAATTCTTCGACATTTTCTATTTATAAACCATAGGCCGTGCCTCCTATTTGATTGTCTTTGGACAAAGTACCTATATTGCAAAATATCCCATGAGAAAAACTTGAAGTATGTAGTTACTATTTTTTCCACTGCATTCCTACCAATCAAAGAACTCAAAGCCGTTCCAAAGCTAATCGCATTTGCAACACTTAAAACTAAAATCGGAGGGTTAATTAAATCAATGCCAGAGTTGCTAACTCAATCAAATGCTTATACCTACTACGATTCGTCTTCGAGCGGATTCTAGACGAGTTGAAACCTTCACTTTTTCTTCATTACCATCATTTTCACCATTACTAATAAGTCATATTATTCTCCCAAGATTTTCTCTTATCATCTACTATCATTTTAACATTGCATACTATTCTACCTAAGTACCTACAATTTCTCATAAATCCCTTCTTTCCAGGATGACCTTCACCTTGGCGCTGGTGGTGGTGTGGTGGGCGACCGGCGCGCACGCCGGCGAGCCGGTGTTCGACCCCAGCACCCTGATGCGTCTGGTGCTGGTCCCGGCAGACGTCCCCGTCGGCTCCGTCATCTACCGCGTGCGCGCCTCCGACCCCGACTTCGATTATCCGCTGCATTTTGAACTTATTGGTAAGTGGATAAAACTCAATATCTAGTGCAATTAGTCTTGAATTCTGGATAGCAGTAAAACAAAGCTAAGGACAAAATAATGCTGATTCAATAAGACCCAAAAATGTAGGCGATCTGCATAATACGAGACAGATTCATAATAGAAGAATGTCTTCAGGTAGTTTTTAAAGGAAATAAAGATTGTGATAAAAGAGAATTTGACCTTGATCATGAACTGAAGAGACAATACCGAATTTGTAGAGCCTTGTCTTGTTTTGCTAGAAAAGATAAAGTTTACTCAAGTAAACTCGATAGCTTGTAACGTTGTAACCCAATAGCGCACGGTCTGAAAGGAAACAAAGCGTTATTGCATTCCATTAGAGGATACCCGAGAAGTTAATTTGTCATTGATTTACGAAAACCTTTGTAAACAATTCCAGTTATTTACACGGAAATTTTAATTGCTTTAAGAAAAAACTAAGACATGTTATCCGAGAGTTAGGTAGCAATATGTGTATGTATTATTTAATTATACTTACACCCGGTTTCCGAAAGGGTGATTAAACCTCAGATCAGTTCTCTGCTGTCAAATCTGATGTCAGCTGTTGTGATTGGTTGACCAAAATGACATTGACCAATCTGATCCCTTGACAAAATATTCGACAGCTGATTAAATTGAATAGCTTTTCAGAAACTGGAGTAATACACCAGACTTTATTAAGATAAGGAAACTTAAACACAAATTAAACACTTATTTCCCCATTTAGGTCAAATGGGTCGCCTAGACATCGGTGTGGAGACCCTTCCCTGCACCCGCTACAACTCGGTGTGCCAAGCCAACGTCATCCTGCTCAGGCGGTTGGAGCCCGGCCGGTATGTGGACTTCAGGCTGTCGGTGCGCAACACCAGGGGGCGAAGCTCCCGGATAGCGTGCTCCGTCACAGGGACCAACGCCACAACGCCAAGGGATACCATTTTTCCGCACCAGCCTGGCATCGTTTTGGTGCCGGAGGTAAGTGAAACTAAAAATTAACTGCAATTAACGAACTCACAAGTTGCGGGAATGTTACTGAGGAGAATAAATAGGACTGAAAGTCATTGGTTTATGGTCCCCTCTAGGAAAGAATACCGAATTTTTTGGTAAGGATCGATAATTATGGTTACAGAACGAAAAAAAATATATATTTAAGTATTAAGATTAAAATACACTAATTGTTACCCTCATAGTTTTATCTCTCTCTATTGTTCAAAGGTTTGCTGGTAGAAAACATCTCAATTTAGAACTATGTATATTGAAAATTATATGTGTACAATAAAGAATACAAGAATACTGAATATCTCTCTGACATTCCTAGCGTTAGTGTAGAACCTATTAGTTTTGTCTAATGATAGAAAATACAATTCGTCTTAATAATTAAATGTAAGAATTAACGAGTTCCTTCACCCGTTTTCTATCTACTAAAAGACCATTTCAAACTAACGTAAACCAAGTGCCTATTTAGTTTGTAATTGAAATACTGCAATAGACCCCTTCATTATGTGCTCTTAACAACTAATAACTCCGGGTCGTAAGTGTAAAAGCATAATCGAAAATTACTTTTCATGGTCAATTTCCCTAGAGGCTGCAGATTTTAAGTAGACACTCATTATGAGTTTATCACCTTAAATGATACGTCATGATGGTTCATCAGACTTGCAAAAGCCTTGCAATGAAAGTTGTTACATTAAAACCGTCGTTGGGTTTAAAGATGTTCATTTGCATAGTCCAGTTATAATGGCGGATTTACGTGGAAAAAGCACCAGTCGTTGTTCGAGGCAACAAATGAGGTGACGAGAAGCGTGCCGCGTGACGCGCATGATTGATGATGATGATGACGTACGTGCATACTAATGCAAATGACGTCTGCCAGATATCGAATTTAACATTGCTTTAGATAAACATTGTAGTAAAGATATTAGTAAGAGGTTTGCACTGTGAAAGAATGAAAGCGTTGGAATTTCATCTATAGAAGGGTTCTTTTTATTAAATAGGTTTTGTTGTGTTTCTTGTAATCTTTACGATGGTTTCCCATAGTTTAAACATAATCTATGGCTGTTACTTAACTTTGTAATTTACGCCAACCTGCAAACATCTACATATACGCTATTCACCAAAAGTTGAAGCCTTTTAAAACACTGATCACAGAATAAAGCACTTCTAACAATTTGTTATTTTTACAGGACGCCAAACGCGGAACCGATCTCGAGATAGTAATTGCGAGAAAAAACCCTGTATCGCCGAAGCCTTTGGAACTCGAACTTTGGGTAAGTAATTTACATTTTAAGGAGACGCGATACGACGCGATGATTAGGGGTTAGCTAATGATATTTTCTTGCCAGCGTCGTGTTTGACACGCATTTCGTTGTAACCACATAATGAAGTTTCGCTCACGTTAATAGGGATCATTTTCACAGCGTTATGGCTGACGCGAGGTAGGTACGCCTTCGCAAAACTCATTTACAGTTTATGTGGTTGGACCCTAATGTTACGTATAGTACGAAGTTAACCCAATCCCAGAAATTTGAATAGGCAATCAATCTCAAAATTACAACGGGAAAGTTCACAGAACACGTAATAATACGTAACGTGTAAACATTCCCTTTCTGACAACAATATCAGGCCTCGACAACATGATGATCGTGCGAAATAATCTAATTCACGTTACAATTATAATTGCGGACCCAGTAGAGTACCGTTTCAAAAAGATAATTGTAACAACAAAAACGCGTTGAAAGCACAAAAAGATAATAAGGCGAAAGCCTTAATTTGCTCAATTCACGAAGTAACAACATAATGCTCTTACAGCGATTCATGCCTTATTTTTGATACAGTTACAGATCTATTCATCTTCGAAGCAGAAGCGATTGTTAAAGAACTTGATAAGCTGCAAGTAGTTGCTATGAATATGTTATTTGGAGAATGAGATCACATTAGGGCTGCTACTTAATACGTGTATTGTGGTTGTAAGTATTTCGCGAGGGGCCATCCGATGGGATGCAATTACCGGACATTAAGAGCAAGGCGTGTTAAAATTCTCACAGGCACGGAGAATGGCTAGCACCCGCACTCGAGGTCGTTTTATAGGCTTAAATGCTATAATAATGGAGATCGTGTCCTTACATGTGGTGTAATTTTAGAGCGTCGGTTGTGGGCTGGCTTACTTTGCTTATAAGTGAATTTATTGTATCGGTACCGACCCCTATTTCGATAATGAGAACATAGTCATCGCTAAATAAGCGATGGGAAACAGTATTGTTGTTAGTTTCGAAGTGATCCAGAATGTTCTGTGTTTGTTACACGAAATCTGTTTCATTTTATCATGTCTTATTTAAGCTTAAATTGTCTTCTAAAGAAGAGCATTTCGTCTCAACCAATAAAAACGTGGTTTTATTTATGTCTAGACTAGCTGTTGTTCGCGACTTCGTCTGCGTGAAAATGGATGAAATACCTATGTGTTTCTCCAAGTCCCAGGCTATCTCTATGCCAAATTTCATCCAAATCCGTCTAGCTGTTTCACCGTGAAGAAGTAACAAACATACTCATACACATACAAACTTCCACATTTATAATATCAGTAGGAAGTAGGATAGTAGGATTTTCCATAAATACCGAATTATTCGTCTAATTACCATTTTCATTCACAGGGATCTCCGCTCTTCGCAATCCGGCAACGCCGCGTTTCGGCCGAAAACACCGAAGGGACCATTTTCCTGGTGGGACCTTTAGACTTCGAAGCCCAGTCTATGTACCATTTGACACTACTAGCCGTGGTAAGGAATGCGTTTATTCAAATGAACCTTATTTCCCTAATTAGGGTTAATTATTCCAAGTTCCTCACGAGATCAGGGCGCAATCTGGTACACTAATGATCAGTATTTAAACTGTAATTAATTATGGCAAAACAAGTGCTATGGATTTCGTGGCTTGTAGTACACCCTACTGATGTATGTGCAGCTATGCTTGAAATTACTGCAATTTCAATGGAGTTGATTTTATGTCATTATTTTGTGTCTTCGAGTTTATCTTACTCTAAAACCTATTTAAATCCAAACCTGTCGTTTAAAGCGCTCATAATTACATATATACATAACTAGCTGACCCGCCCGGGCTTCGCACGGGTAAAGTTTAGTACACCACCCTACACTTACCCTACACTTACCCTACACCTACCCTAAAACCTTTCATCCCCTATTTCAACCCTTTAAAGCCCTTTTTTCGCATTAAAAAGTAGCCTATCATTTGAATCGGTTCAGTAATTTAGGCGTGATTGCGTAACACAGACAGACAGACAGACAGACAGACAGACAGACAGACAGAGTTACTTTCACATTTATAATATTAGTAAGGATTAAAAAATATTATTTTCGTAAAATCCATTGATGTAACAGTGAAATTCAAAACATCACGTTTATTTTCCATGAGGTCTATTTCAACTTACTAGTTTGGCTACATACAATACTTTAATAAATGCTATCTCTAATTCAATTCCACTCATTAAAAAATATTATTATTTTATTACGAAGGCACAGCTACTATTCAACGTTTGGACTTAAAATTCACGATTAAAGTCTTCTCAATATTCATGAGAAATTAAACGGTCCCTTTAACACTTATGTGCAACAATCTTTATTACTTAATTTAGTTTCAATTCCTGCATAATGATTGCTCTATTAATGGCAAATGCACTATTCCAGGGGACTTATAAAACTGTTTAATTCAGTACTTATAATTCTAGGGTTATAAAATTTATAATCATAATGCTAATCTATATACTATTATAAAATTGTAAACAAGCTGTGTCTGTACGTTGAAGATATTTCAGAAAAAACAGTTGAGATAGGGTACTGGGACGTAACTATACCCAAAAATATTTTTTTTATATTTTTTGTCTGTCTGTGCGCGCATCGGCAACGGATTTTGATGTGGTTTTCACATTTCGATAGCTTGCGGTCCAACTTAAAATCTAAGCCACGTTTCATCTAATTTTGATGGGAGGAACCAGAGATACAGCTTGACCTCTTGGTAGTACTAGCCACTCTACACTGCGGAGGTCATTTAAAATGGTAATTTCACTGTAGTCCACGCGGACGGAGTCGCGGGCAAAATCTAGTTAGTCTATAAATACCTACAACTATATGGAACTGTAGAAATATGGCAGGGTTACAGCTAAGTAATACATTAAGTACAATTTATATAAAAATACATATACATCTTGCAATAAATTAAATAGAATATACAGGGTGACATTTTGTAATGCCACCTGAAGGGAAAGTACTCTTAATACTGTGTATGGAAAATTTCACTCAAAGAAAAGATTCCTTTATTTTTGAATAGAAAGAAAACTGCATTCGAACATTTTCGAAAATTCGCTTGCCACACATGGGAATCGAACCGACTAAAATCATGAAGTCCATATTTCATTGTTTTCCTTTCATTTAATTTATCAAGTTTCTTAGAGAGATTTCATCCTTCCTTCCGATCCTAACGATCGATGCAATAAAAGTACAGGTTGTAATTTTTACAGATTTTAGTCGGTTCGATTCCCGGGAGTGACAAGCGAATTTTTGAAAATCTTTGAATGCAGTTTTCTTTCTATTTAAAAATAAAGGAATGTTTTCGTTGAGTAAAATTTTCTATCTACAGTATTAAGAGTACTTTCCCTTCAGGTGGCATTACAAAATTCCATATTATAGGTACCTATTCCATATTATAAATGTATATTTTTATGAATTTTGAAACATGTCAAAGCCATGTTAATAACTTAAGAGAATATATATTATAAATAATATGTGAAAGCTTCAAATAAGCTGGTATCCTTACAAATAATTCTGTGTTATTTTATAATAATTTTTGTTCAAGTTCTAGTATAGGCTTCACAACAAGCCATTTTTTCCTAGAATCTAAGGTTTTTTATACACTACACTGTGTCTTAACAGAAATGTTCTTTATTATTATACACATTGCTGATTTTATGGAGCCATAGTTTAGTTAGATGGCCAGTATAAAGCTGCGTGGGAGTGCGAACATTTATCGATTAAAAGTCGGCCTATAAAATAATACAAACAGACTCAGTCCATTTTACAGTGTGGTCCCGGCTAAGAATAGATCCCATGTTCCCCCGTGGGTGTCCTTACGAGGGATAAAGGATTTATAACACGTATAATAATAATTCTGGATAAGCAGCTTGAAGACTTCACTTAAAGTACTTAGTGTAAAGCTTATTACCACATATCGAGTAGGCTATATACTGCAAGCCATCCGTCCCAGCGTGCCTGAACAGTTGGTGCAATGCACCTACTTAGGAGTCTCCTACTATCTCCTACAAAATTAAAACATATTTTTTTCTTGACAACCGTTGGAAACTGCCAAAGAAAAATAGGTCCTATTTCCTAAAAACAAAAATAGCTAAATCATTAATTTCCAATTCCAGGATCCCTACATAGAAATAGGCAAGGATACACGCAACATCGCTGGCTTGGAAGTTGTGGTCGTAGTTCAGGATGTGCAGGACATGCCCCCGGTGTTCACGGCTGCTCCTCCGATCACCCACCTGCCCCGGCAGGTGGCGCCAGGGGACATGGTCGTCAGGGTACGAGCCGAGGACGGGGACAAAGGAGCTCCGAGGCAGATCAGATATGGATTAGTGTCTGAAGGGAATCCGTTCACGCCGTTCTTCAACATCAATGAAACTTCGGGTGAGTCAGTTCTAGTATATTTACAAACTCAAATAAAATTCAAATAAAATTAACATCACTGTATTAAGTTACAGATGAAATTCATCTGGTAACATTTTTTTTTGTTCTTTATTATGTTTAGCAACATATTGAAAGTTTAGGGGTTTTTTTGCAAATTGCAGCAATATAATTACTAAATAAGAATGATCAAAATCATGAATGTAGCCCTCGATATAATATTTCAGGAAAATCGTGATGTTTTCACGAAATAAACATATTTTTCTCAATCCAAAATATAATACAACATGTTATACATATATGGTTTAGGGTGAATTAACGCAGTTACACTATACGATACGCTAAAAGTGACGTCATATAGTGTTTAAGACTCATGAATCACCGTAATTATATTACGTTACGAACACATATTTATGTAAAATTTGTATGAACTATACGAAATCTCTTCAAAATTTCGTAATAGTTGAGAATAAGAAACAATGGGTATTTTAACTTAAAAGCCTATAAAGTGAAAATTAGCACATTTTTTTAATAACTAGTTAAAATAAAAAACAGCGACGCTCATTTGCATAAACTCATTTTGTATCCGATTCTCATAAACAGCAACGTAAAAGCTTTTTAATTAATTAATAAAATCTTGAACGTTTCCGGCGTTTTATCGGAAAACCTTTTAACAATGGATCCCAAAGATTTCCAGTTTAACCATTAATTAACATCTCACGTAAATATTGTATTTTGGGGTAAATTGCTGTGCTTCAGTGGCGAAGGGTCCCTACAATAAGATTCCTACCGGCCTCCCTTTGAAAAATACCTATCACAGGCAGTATTGCCTACTATTGTCAAATATTTATAATTAGCTTTTCGTAGCATTTGTAGCTCGGCTTACCTCTTACAAAAATTGACCCTTCGCCACTGCTGTGCTTTAACCAAAATGAGGGAAGAATTAACTTTGCCGGAAATTGCACTGCTGCATTGACACTCGTGCTAATTTTACACAAAGATTATTCATTTACGTGTTAAAGGTCGGCGATATTTTAATAGCTGGCACTTTTTCTGCCTTTATTTACAGACGGCTAAGTCGTATTTCTTCACAATTTATGGTATAATAACCCGGGCCACCCGATACGTTTTTTTTTTCGCACTTTTCCTTTGTCATGACTGATTGGTGTGATTTTGGTCATGTTATGTCTTTTACTCTGTAGGTGTTGGATGTCGTTCCTAATATGATGTCTATTCCTCCTTACATTCCTATTACCTCCTTTACACAAGAAGGTGATACGATAAAAAAATCATTAACTTTGTCTTATGAAATGTACTCTTAGGCCCGTATTACAGAACGATACTCGAGCACCGATCTCTGCTTGAGCATAGATTCAACCAATCAAATGGCTTTAAATCTCTGCTCAAGCAGAGATCGGTGCTCGAGTATCGCTCTGGAATACGGGCCTAAGAGTACATTTCATAATTAACGAAAATCTACTAACTAGGAACATTATTTTATGTAGTTGACAGTAAGATTAACGACATAAGTTGGGTAACACTTTTCTTTTTACAAATCATCTGAATAGACACCTAATTATTAGCGACACAGATTTTCAGCAATTAATGTAATGTAACTAGTTATAATTAAATATGTTACGATATTTTATAAATATTTATTGTGTTCAATTATGATGATTTCAAAAACTTAAGTGCTTTTGTGGCTAAAATGTACCTACTATAAATATGGCGCCGTTGCATAAAACTTCGGATACAAAACATTGAAAAGGTCAAACATACTTTAAATTCGGTACGGTACCTACATTTTAGCAACGCTAATTGACGGACATTTCGAAGTTCAAATGTTAGCCCAAATTTAATTTAAGTAGGTAATTAATGAACCAATCAATGCTTTTTAGTTTATACCGGGTTAGTTTTCAATGACCAGCCAAATTTTCAAAGAAAGTAAGAATCAAAAATTCAGAATCGATAATATTTTAAATAAGTAGGTACATAAGTGGAGTAGTAACACTTTTTTTACAAGTTACGAAATGATTCAGACATAAATCTAATTGAACGTTTTCATCAAATAAACCTTAGATGCGTCACCCGCGATCTAAAATGGCAACAAAAAAGTAAGGTAATTGCCCACCATTCACTTCACGCACCAATCAATGTCGCGGCTATACGTAATTTCTTGCAATATTTTGCAAAAAAAGAATGCCTACCAAACAACATGATTGTATGCCGTAAGCAAGGCATTTGTTTTCATACCCTTTTTTCGCGCATATGCACTGATAGGTACTATTTAAAGAATTTGCGCTATTTTTTAGTACAGTAATGTTGGATGACGCGTCTTTAGATAATACGTCATGTGTTTGGCTGATCTTTGAAAACGAACGCTGTAAAGAAATGACTGATAAAAATTTAGGTTAGTAACAGACCAACTTGCTCGAAAATTCACTAAATGGAGATTATAGATAGGTATTAGGGCTAACTTTAATGCCTATTTTACAGTTTGTTAGAGAGGTTGTGAAAATAGTACTAAACACCATTCTAAACAGTCTTCACTCACTTAAGCTCGACATTTGGCCTTGATAATGTTACTAACTTAGTTTCCTAAAATTCTAGAACTTTGTTTTTGCTGCGTTTGTACTAGGTCAACCATCAAACAGGTTTTTCATACGATTTTTTTTCTTGATAACATCGGTACGTCCGTCGGGCGTCCGGCTTCCGTAGGATATCCTACTTCCTTATCACTGGTCGACACCACCCCTTATGGCCCAGTTGCTACAAAGCACTGCCCACAACCTTGCGTGACCCACTTTATTTGTAACACTATCAGATTTAGTTTGCAGTCATTTTCTACCAAACTTCCATTTTATGGCATCAAATTTAATAGCGAAAGTTTGTTAGCAAAGTGTAGCAATTAACGTGTAGACAAACTGGTTGGAATTAAGTTCTTGTTATAATAAAACAAGTTTAAACGGATTAATCGCGTATATTACAGAGTTTTCCTGACGTTTCGAACACTTTGCAGCGTTCGTGGTCGCAGGACGACTGAGGTGGTAGGCGTCATGACAGCTAATTTATAGAAAAATTATTCTCGATCTACCCGCACAATCGATTCAATCGATATTATTCGAATCGTACTCGTTTCGATGCACACAATAATCGCTCACGGTGTCTCGATGTTTTGTAGTCCGGTGTGAAGTTTGGGACTTGATTATTTTAAGAACTGGATTCCAAACAGGTGGCAATTGCCAACCATCCTCTCTATTGAAATTAGGATGTTTTTTAATTTCAATAGCCTCGCGAAGCATTCTAGGTACATATCGGTTCTCCTTTGCGAGGATTTGAGGTTGATCAAAACGTAGGAAATGGTTGGGTTTGCCTAGGGCATGCTCACACACTGCAGACTTTGTAGAGCGCACGTTTTTGACGTCAGCTATGTGTTCTTTAACTCTAGTGGCTATACTGCGCTTTGTTTGCCCTATGTATGATAGCCCACAATCACAGTCAATCTTGTAGACCCCTGCATCTTGTAAAGGAATATGACACTTCACAGGTCTAAGAAATTGGCTAATCTTTCTATGTGGCTTGAAGTAGGTTTTTATAGAAGCACGCTTCAAGATATGACTAATTTTGTCAGTGACCCCTCTTATAAAGGGTAGAACAGCAGGTCGACGATCAACTGAGATGGGCTTCGGGCGGCTTTTGCGACGGGGATGTGGAGCACGTAAATTGTTCTGTTTCAGAACTTGCTTCACATGATGAAGTTCCCCTGCCAGATGGTTGGCAGGGGAACTTCACATGCAGGGGTCTACAAGATTGACTGTGATTGTGGGCTATCATACATAGGGCAAACAAAGCGCAGTATAGCCACTAGAGTTAAAGAACACATAGCTGACGTCAAAAACGTGCGCTCTACAAAGTCTGCAGTGTGTGAGCATGCCCTAGGCAAACCCAACCATTTCCTACGTTTTGATCAACCTCAAATCCTCGCAAAGGAGAACCGATATGTACCTAGAATGCTTCGCGAGGCTATTGAAATTAAAAAACATCCTAATTTCAATAGAGAGGATGGTTGGCAATTGCCACCTGTTTGGAATCCAGTTCTTAAAATAATCAAGTCCCAAACTTCACACCGGACTACAAAACATCGAGACACCGTGAGCGATTATTGTGTGCATCGAAACGAGTACGATTCGAATAATATCGATTGAATCGATTGTGCGGGTAGATCGAGAATAATTTTTCTATAAATTAGCTGTCATGACGCCTACCACCTCAGTCGTCCTGCGACCACGAACGCTGCAAAGTGTTCGAAACGTCAGGAAAACTCTGTAATATACGCGATTAATCCGTTTAAACTTGTTTTATTATAATATGTAATAATCGCGAAAACCTAAGACATTATTATTAAGTTCTTGTTCAAATTAAATTCATGGTATAATATTTGTTTGTTATGAAATGCCCTTTTGCCTATGTTTGAAACAAACTCAACATTAACTTACGATAGACGACTGAAATCTACGTACTTTGCATAATATTATTCACAAAACCCACCATATTGTTGCAAGCAGTTACTGTAACTATTCGGGAGCAAACTTTGCACCAACTATCTACGAACAAGTAAATCTAAAGTTCAACCTTACATCTAAATTCCCTTAACAATGCCATAAGTTGATGTTGAGTGCGTGGCAGTGGTAGCTCTGACACACTTAACAATGCGTATTTGTTTGCCAACAAAACTACAAACACGACGGACTTCGAAAACGCTAACAGGGCTTTTAATGCAACCTTGCATTCTGCTGAACAAGCACATAATGGCTCATTAGACCTTACCGGTCGCGCTCTCGCCTCGCCATCCATTGTTTGTAAAGCTGCCCTACCTTACTTCATAATAAAGGCACTTCCTTTGAATAGCGTCCCCGTACCTACTAGCTGACAATACAATCCCGACTTGCTCTGACATTATCAGCTCGATAACTATGCTCGCCTCCGCAAACTTGCCCCTTAAGAATTGTTAAAACTTATCGGAATATTGGAAGAGCTGTCGTGCTTGAGAATTTGTCGCATTAATCAGACCACACCTTAAGAACATGTGAATGGGTATCGGGATTCAATTTGGTTGGAGCAATTTCGAAGTTAGTAAGGGCGTATTTCAAGTTGGGTGCTACTGACGGTGCTACATACGTGCAGTAGGTATACAAACGGTCGTATTGTGAACGCCTGCTCATAAAGTTTATTGTGATGTCGGTATATAAAGTACGTGCTATATTTTTGGATTCATTTCAATATTTGTGCATGCAGCGTTATTAGAACTTTGTATGTACCTACCTACATTTTTTCCTGATCTTCGTAACTGTTGCATATAGATACTATTATAACATTGTTGAAGAGTGCTTAAATTATTCGGTATGTTTCATTATTAAATAGGTAGGTACTTACCTAATTATTATAAACTATTGTTCTTAAATAATGATTAATTCCTTTTTGAACTCCATCCAATGATACAATAATGATTAATTTCTTTTTGAACTCCATCCGTTTATTTCTCACCGTTAAAGAAAATTACCTGCAGAAGTTTGCCACTAATTTAATTATACAGGCACAACCGTACAATGAATGAATATTGTTCAAGCATAAAGGTTAATCTTTGATTAAATAAGAGATAGAAATGAATAAAAGAGCCAATCAATTCGGTTCATTAGCTGAGCCATTCGACCGCTGGTAATACCGCGTTGGCGTAAAATGCGAGCTTTTCCATTTAAATGTGACGAAATAAATGTGTCTGAAGTTAATACATTTTAATCTTTAATACGTTATAAACGTTTATTTATTATTTTTGTCCGATTATTCGGGGCCTACGCTTAAGCTAAGAAAAACATTTTGTTCTATATTTGTTTTCGATAATGCATTTTGAAACGATCGTATGAGTTTATATATTATTTTTTACGACCGGTTGACTACCTCTGGATAAATTCCGTTTAAATTATTTAGCATACAAATACTAGGTATTTTCTAATTTAGCTGGTAGAAATGGTGGATAGCGCTAATACGGAGATTGTGAAATTGTTCCTTATTTTTATATCCCGCTATAACAACAAATACTAACAATTTGTTATTATAATATTTATGGATGATGATTAAAAAGTAGTGCGGTAAAGTTATGTCTTTCTTTCTTCTATTAGTCGAAAGTACGATCAAAACACAAAGAGTATTAATTTTATACCTTAGCGATAATTTATTCGGGCCATTCAAGTCTTGCTAGTAAATAATTAATGAGGCTCTCATTTGCCTTGTCACTGCCGACAGATGAGAATCTCGAGACGGTAATATGTGGTAATATTAAGAGTAGATGCACCACTTTTGTATGCTAATTACTAGTCACGACTTTTTTCTCAAACACCTACTTCGCATAATTAAAGCTTGCCGGCGTACCAGGCTGTTATGAATGGGAGCATGTTCTTGCACTTCTAAATGTGTCATGTCCACATTATGTAATGTCATACATGGTTTTTTTTTTCGAACAAATATCGGTGAAGGCAAATGTTTGTAGAACATGAGACTGTTGGAAACTCGTTCAGTAATAATGGAACTTCGTAAAGAATTTCATTATAAGAGGACACATACAAAAAACTTTTGGGTTGCTGACGCTATTAGAATGTGTACCGTTTATTGTTTTTCTTTTCACATTCCGGGAGACTTATCTACGTAGGCTCTCTTTGTTTATTTTTTAAGTGATAATGTATAAAGTTTAGCGGCTGATAGCGTCTTGTAGAACAATTGTAAAAAAAACTTAATAATGCACTGATTTTAATACCTACGATTTATATTAAAAAATATTTTATATTCATATAGGTATCAACGATATTTACAAATAATTTCCAACTTCTAATAAATTTTTACATTTCTGATTAGAATGTCCAATGTTATTTTTGTGAATTATTATTAT
Source organism: Thalpophila matura (assembly GCA_948465475.1). Classification (NCBI taxonomy): domain Eukaryota; kingdom Metazoa; phylum Arthropoda; class Insecta; order Lepidoptera; family Noctuidae; genus Thalpophila; species Thalpophila matura. The sequence goes on along the minus strand of OX419182.1, from coordinate 13,248,904 downwards.
TATAAATAGGTATCCAAACTTTTCTTATAACCATTTGTACGCCATCTTTGAACTAAAAACTGAACTCAATTTAATGGGTAGGGACGGTAGGGTGTGCCGTTCAGTCGTAATTCCTCGTTTCTTACGTTCTCCTGTAAACCTCTTCAATACCCGTTTGAAGAGGTTTACAGGTTTATAGTACAGATGGCGTTAGGCCGCGCCTGTCGGTGGCGGTTCCGTACATTTTATGGGCAGATATCATGACCTCAACCGAACAGACATAGTATTATAGTCCCGTTCTTATATGATAGTATGGCGTTTCATTTTAGCCGAGCAATAATAATATGGATACTTTTGATGTTTGAAATTGTAGGTATGAATGAAACTAACGGTCAGTTGCACAAAAATAATTAACTTTTAAAGGCGTCTATACCATACAATTTCTATCGTTAAAGTCTCCTTTAAAACTTAACTACCTTTTCTGCAACTCAGCGTAAAACTCATGAATTTTAAACAGACTGTGCAGTTTTATTTCCTTAAACATCTAACCTTTAATTTTTCAATTTTTTTTTCCAGGGGAGGTGACCTTAGAGCGACCTATTGAGGAGATAGCAGCGATCTCCCACGCTGGTGCCCCGATCCTCCTCACAGTGGTGGCTGAGGAAGTGCGGCTGTCACGAGAGGAGCCCGAAGCGATGTCCTCGACTGTACAGCTCGCGTTCATACTGCCCGAACGAGAGAACTCACCGCCGTACTTTGAGAATCAGTTGTGAGTAGTTTTAATTGAATTTGAACTGAACGAAACGGGTCTTAGGTCTATATGCTTAAATATTAGCGATCAACTAAAGGCTAGCTAGATCACCATCGTATTTTCAGCTGTGGACTGTGATACAGGTACTGTTGATGATATAAAAAATACTCGTAAAGAATCAATTGAAAATCCATTATGTATTTACAAGCAACGCACACTATCTCTTATCCGAAAGCTAATCTGGCTAAATAATATCATTCATCACAACAAAAGTAATCTAATATAAACAAAATTAAGAGATCCAAATATAATTTTCTAGCTACATCACCTATTTGGACGAGAACGCTCCTCAAGGAACAGCGTTGACGTTCAACGATCCCTACATACCGCAAGTCAACGACAACGACGCTGGCAAGAATGGCGTGTTCTCTCTCTCGCTGGTTGGCAACAATGGAACCTTCGAGATCTCGCCCACCGTTGCCGAGAGACACGCCCAATTCATCATCAAAGTGCGGGACAATACCATGCTCGATTTTGAGGCTAGGAAGTCTGTTGTTTTTCAGGTAAACTTATTCTTACTTTTTGGTATTGAGCTTTTATTCTTTATCACAAGAACATATAAATATTAATTTGTTGTTTATTTTCCTACCTCTAATTTTACCGAAAGCCTGCGTTTACGTTAAAAAAGACTTATTTTAAAGATATCTATTAAAATTCCTTTATTGTGCATTTCAGATTTTAGCTCAAGAGCTTGGTCCAGCAACGAATCTGTCAGTGACAGCGAACGTGACAGTATATCTGAACGATGTCAACGATAACCCGCCAATCTTCCTGGCGCAATCTTATGACGTGGAACTGCCAGAGAACGTGACAGCCGGCACCAAGGTTGTGCAAGTCGCAGCAGACGACGTAGACACCGGCGCGTTCGGCAAAATACAGTTCACTGCCATATTAGGATACCTCAACACGTCCCTTCATTTGGATCCTATATCGGGAGTTATAACTGTTGCCACGAATAACCACGGTTTCGACCGTGAAGCGATGCCAGACCTGCATTTCTTAGTAGAGGCTAGAGATAATGATGGAGTAGGTTTAAGAGTAACAGTGCCATTAATTATTAAGTTACTAGATGTAAATGATAACCCACCACAGTTTGAGAGATCGCTTTACGAATTTGTGCTGTCGCCGAGTCTAAATAATTTCACATCGGCAGCATTCGTGAAGGCAGTTGACAGAGATTCCGAACCACCAAATAATATAGTCAGATATGAAATAATACAGGGAAATGGAGACAGAAAGTTCGCTATTAATGAAGAAACAGGTACATAAATACATAATTTTAATATGCTTAAACATTATGTACATTTTTTTTATACTAACCTCAAAATTATGTGAAATTTTGAAAACTAAGGACTTATATTCCCATTTTCAAATACAAATTTTTAATTTCCAGGCGAACTGTATCTTCTAGAAGCGTTAAAAAGAACAAAAAAACAAAATATTCACAGACGAAGACGTCAGTCTGACGATCAAGAGGAGAGCGAAGTATTCGTTCTTACAATTAGAGCTTATGATCTAGGCGTTCCTAGATTATCCTCTACAACAATAGTGAAAGTATATCCTCCAGAGAGTAAGACTAGGACAATGTCTTTCATAGTTCCTGGTGCTAATCCTGATAAAAGGAAACTAGAAGAAGTACTAAGTACACTTTCTGGAGGGAAAATAACTATAATTGACATTAAGCCCTACAAAGGCAGCGATAGTGGTGCAACAGATTTGAATGGTCAGGAATCTAGTCAAGAAAAGTGAGTAGTTTTATTTAATTTTATCAGTAAATTCTAAAATGACAGTATAACTTTATAATTGGCTTATTGGAATTTATAACTGGCGAATTTCATTGATCAGTTCCTTACGTATTTTCAGGAGTGAAGTGATCGCCATAGTCCGTATGTCTGGAAATGCAGCCATTAATGTAGCTAAGCTCCAGGAGCAACTGGCTAAGAATGTCACAATTTACACGACTGGCACTAATTCTGGCGGTGTCATCAATGCTGGTTCAGGGTCAGGCTCGGGGTCAGGAAAGTCCGATCAGACCTCTACAGCTGATGGCAGTGATTCTGTAAGTAAAAAAAATAATGTTCTTTTACAATGGACGGATTCATGTTCACAAATCTGTTACACTAGTATACTATCATATCTTATTGTCATGTTTGATTCTAGACAGACTTTAATAATACTTTTCTTATTTCAGGGTCTATACAGAGCAGAGAGCCGACTTTTATTCTGGTTATTAATACTGCTGGCGATATTAGTAGCTTTAGTACTGTTACTTCTTATATGCTGCTGCATATGCGAAGGATGTCCACTTTATATGCCTCCAAGGTAAATTTCATATTTTTACTTATTAAATATTATCTTGTCAGCTTTATTAATCACTCTATTGCTAACCCCTAACACGGTTTTAATCACAGTTCCTCATTAGGTACACATACTTTTTTTTCTACTCATATTTCCTTTTTTTCTTATTAACAGACTGAAATGCACCAACTAATGCAAGTTCTCACACCAGCTTAACACTTTTGTAGGTAAATATTTATTTTGTTTTACAATGCACAATTTACTTGATTTTTCTTAGTCTCTCCCAAGAGCTTATTAAGCTTATAACGTTAATATTTTTTCATCATCAATACCTAATCATTTATTGAGATTAAAAATAATTATCTAATTTCCATTATTGATACCTACTTCTCATAATGCATGCATGTTACCTTTATTGGGAAAATGTTTGAATGTCTTCCACACCTTTAACATTCACCACCACATTCTTATACTACTTAAGTGTTGATAACAGAACAGCTAGGTACATAGATATCCATTAATAAATTCTAGGAAAAGAGTGATACGTGTCAACTCCACAGAGGACGACGTGCATTTAGTGGTGCGCGACAAGGGACTTGGGAGGGAAAACAAGTCGACGCAAAATATAGAAAATAAGTCCATACAAGCTAATCAGTGGAGGAGGCGCGAGGCATGGAGTGCCGAACAGGCAGACTTGAGGACGAAACCGACGCAGTGGAAGTTTAATAAAAGAAACCACAGATCCAATAAAGAGCCATCCAAACCAGCTTCAACGCCGGGAGACATCCATCAAGAGTTCGTCCACACGGCAGCTGACAATGATTACAGATATAACGATAATCGGCAATCATTCCGCAGGTAACTAGAAATCAATGTTTGAATAAATTACTCAAAACATACAATTATTTATCTGCTGATTGTTTGCGTAAATATGTTTTTCTTGTTTTCAGAGATGGACCCAACGTTATTTACACAAAAGAAATGCAACTACAAGAAGCATTTGCCAATAAGCATAAGGAGTACATCGAGGACCTAGAAAATGGTTACGACAGAATCGCTACACTACATTATCAACACAGAGAACAGGATAACGACTCCATACGTAGACATGAAATAGATCGCGGCTCTGAAGTCGGGGTCTTCCTCAAGTCTGATCCTGATAAGAATATACACGACAAGACTGATAGTAAAACTAAACGAGAATATCAAGAAAAAGTGCGCGCCCCATCATCTCAAGGCAGGGATCAATACTTTATTAAAGAGGGAAATACAGAAATTTTAAGATTAGTAACTAGAGGTAAGAATGAAGAAGAGCGTTATGTTAATCTACCCGCTCAACAACAACGACCAGTAACACTTATACCACATACACAATATGTTGTAGTTGATAGCGGGAAAAATCTATTAATGGAAAGATTTATTAGAGAACAGGGAGAAGAAGCAAAAAATATTAGAGAAAGAATGAGTAAGGTAACTGATTTAGATAACGTATCAAATGACAAAGATGCTAAAAGCTATGGGCAAAGATCGCAAGTAGGAAGCGATATTCAAAATCAACTTCATGATTATACTAACCTTCAGCCTGAAGTACCCGGCTTGGTACCCCTAAAAACAGACTACTTACAGTCAGCGCTATTAGAAATGCAAAACAAATCAACTATTCATCAAGAGCTACTAGAGTCTTCCCTTAGAAAACAAAATGAACTTTTACACCAGATACTAATTGAACGAGAAAGAATGTTACAAAATCAGGAAACAGCTTCTCAAGTTGAAAGCAAACTTGAAACTCAGAGCCTACCCGGTCATTCCGTTATGGCAACTCAAACAGAGTGTCACATTGGTACACAGACTGAGCCACAACTTATGAGGCCAACACGAAGAAAAGCAAGAAGTGATAATGATTCCTATAGTGAAGATGAATCACAAATGGTAGTAGAAGACGAAACAAAAAAAGTTGCGTGGGTAAAAAAGAAAAAACCGAAAAAGAAATTAAAACACAAAGATCCCAGACGTAGTATGAGAATATACGATTTAAGTAGAAAAATAAAAACACCAATTCTCGAAGAAAGTGAAGTGTCTCCTTCGTTAGAAAGCGAAAAACATGTAAAAATAAGTAAAACTAATGAAAGAGAAGAATACATCAAAAACTACGGTGATATGACAAAAAGTACAGTCACGACATCTAAGAATGAAACTATATCATCTACTCAAATAAAAATATCAGATACTGACAGGAAGTCGAGATTAAGAAGAGAAGTATTAATGGAAATCTCAGACTCTTTAGATGAAAAAGTAGAATCCGATTTAAGCGATAGAAGACTGAGACTACAAAAGCAATTTTCTGTGACAACCGATGATACGCCGCTTAAAAGTCCCCTTGCCATCGAACATGAAAGTATTGGTAGTAAAAGTAGAAGCAGTTCAGCTTCAAAAGATCACAGAAATTTAGTTTTTTCAAGACAGGGGTCTTCGACAGAAGCTCGTGAAATAGCAGCTGAACACTCTTCAGCAAAGTCAAAATCATCAGATGTAGATGTACAATCAACTAAATTAGATAGTTCAAGTAACATAGAACCTAGTAGCAAAAGAGTTAACGAGGCTAGCGAATCAACAAAGTCGTCAGAAAGTGCTAAACCATCACAAAAAAGTTTGCCACGCTACATGCAATGGTATGGTAAGAAATCCGCGGCTGCTAAACCTGCTGAAAAAGTGGTACCGAGTAAACCAAAACGGTCATCTAAAACAAAAAACGAAAACGATAAAGACAAGGTTGGTCGATACGGAAAAATTATTAGTAAGGACATTCAAGGCGATTCAGAGGTAAAAAAAAACTTCAAATCAAAAGAAAGTGAATTTATTCATCCACGGATACTGAAAGAAGAAAAGGTTACTCCTGTACCAGAAGGTCCATTACCAGATGTTCATCCTTTGCTTCAACATTCTGAACACAGATATGAGCATCAATACGAAAATCAAAATCCACTTTGTTACATTCAGCCTACACATATTCCTAAATATTTAGACCAACAACCAATGCCACGAAAACAAGCACCTGAACAACAACCCATCTATGTAAATCAAGATGATGTCAAAGAGACGAAGCAGGATATATCAGAAAGTGCCTTGACTCACAGTATATCGATATCTACAAGTTACGAAGAAGATCGAAAAAATCCTGAAGTACACGTTTCTAAAATAAATATAGGAGGCGATAATGTACCCGATATAACCCATAGAAACATCACAACAAAGATAGATGATAATGATTCAGGTATAGCTATGAATACATTGGTTCAACAGAACAACATGAAGAGGTTGCCAATCACAGAAAAGAAAAGTGTGTTCACGATTGCGTACGACGATGTTCAGACCAAACAGCTGCGACCAGACAGTAGCTCCACGTCTTATTAAATCACTTTTTATATCTGTATCCGTCGATTGAGTGCCTTACAATCAATGTGAATTTAGGATAGTCCCAAAATTAAAGACTCTTACCCTGTAATCCGTCCAATGTTAAAAGTATTAAATTATTTGATAAAAAAGTGAACTATTTTTACGCTGAACGTAAGAATAACATTTTAGCTAATATCCTGATACTTAGAATAAAGTAGATTAAGCTAGTTTCACGTATAGGATTTTAGTTAAAATGTATTCAAAATCAGCAGAATTTGTATAGTAGATAAGTAAAACTTGATACAACTGCCTTTGTTTATTGACTGGTTTATGATATAATTTTAGAATATTTTCCTATAATAATGTACATAGGCCACATGTTGAAAGTATAATTAAATAATATTTAAATTAATTGTAGCTTTAATAATGTCTCTTTGTAAATATTATTTCTGTAATACCTTACAATGCATCCTGATACAGTGTGCAATTCTATATTTGTTATAAAATATAAAGTTATATATTACATATTAAACCATGAGTATTATTTCAATATTTGTCTTTATTTTATGTGTAGCATTCCTCTATTAATAGTGAAAGTTCTAAACGACAACAGCTCTGTGTGTGCTTCGGGCTTCCACATACTTAATTCAAATTCGAGCATCATCATCAAGTGGACAGACAGTTTGACAATATTACAGATTATTATTAACTTACAGACTTGCTATTGACCGGTCCACATAAGAATTCCCTTCGACGCTATGTTGGCTGCCCTGAATCTCATTTTATTACAACGTTTATAACGGTGTTGGAAGTTTTTTTTCAGCACCAATCCACTTTCATCACTTTTTAACGTTCTAAGGCCATGTTGTTTCATCTTACAGTTGCGTATATCTTATATCTGCGATAGCAAATACAAAAAACCGGCCAAGTGCGAGTCGTACTCGCGCACCGAGGGTTCCGTATCATTTTTGGACGTATAAAGTGAAAAAATCCGGACCGCATAACTAAGTTTGTTTGTGAAGGAATTTTGATGATTTTGAAAAAACTGTACTAGTTAGGAACATCGTTTTATTTTTGGTGCCATATTAGGCTCAATTCCTATCAACCCTAATTATTTCAGATTTTTTGCCCTGCAAACTTCGGAGATAAGGGGGGGGAATGGTATTTTTTTAGACATATTTCATCATATGTCGAAAACTGTGAGACATAAAATAAAATAAAAATATATTTTGAAATGTGCAGATCAAGCCCATTCATATGATATGTCACTTGACCTAGTAACCCCACTTTGAAATTTCGGCCCCCACTCCGGCCCCTTTTGCAATAAAAATAAAAATATTTTTGGATTTTTTTCATTTGCAATAAAGTTGAACAAGCATTCTTTATAACTGTTCCAAATTTCAAGTCGATAGCATAAGTAGTTGCTGAAATAAGCAGGTGTGACAGACAGACAGACAGACGAAGTCGCACCATAAGGGTTCCTTTTTTACCATTTTGGTACGGAACCCTAAAAAAGGTACATGACCAAAATGTTTTGTAGGCTAACACAACTACTAAGTACTTTCGAATACCATAATTGTTTGGGAACAAGAGAAACAATTAGTCCGAAATACAAATATTTTAATCAAACTTCAATAAACAAAAACAATTTTATACATATCTAATTTAATATGAACCAGCACATGCACAATAATCAAAATAATTGACATCAAAAATATTATTTAGATACGTAATAATTATGATCCGGTGGGAGAAATTTTGTATTGGCATGGAGCAACACATGCGATGGCGTTGTCGCCAAAGATTGTATGATACCAGCAGATTCCCTTTGGAGAACCGCTGGTGTTCGAGTTAAGAGTATTGAATGCTTCTTTTGATCTTCTAACCACATTTTGCTGGCTTGACGACTGCTCGTCATCATCTTCATATTCGCCATCGATCATCAGTTGCACTAATTGGACCTGTTTTTGCAAGTCATCCATACGATGCATGATTATTTGAAACTGTTTGCCTGTTATTCCTTCTATGAGTTGAGGCGATGGAGTTGGAGTTACTAATACCGTCGCCTTATCCGCCATTTCACACAACCTATCCATATTGCCAGTTGTTTCTAATCTTACTATTTCACGCACTTTCTCCGGCAGATTATTCAGCCATACATTCAAGATTATTTCATTGGAAACGCGCCGACCGGCTATTTCTTTAAGTTTGCGTAGATATTCTGAAGGTTTCTTGTTGCCAATTTTCTCCTTCTTCAGTTTGTGTATACACATGCGCTTGATGAACTCGTACTTGATATGTTCGTATTTGGCCTCCGTCGGTGGGTTCAGAACAATGTCTCCAACCATTGTCAGGGAATCGGTAGGAATATTAGTTAAAACGTAATCATACTTGTCTGTTTCTGCTAATATTCCGTTTAGAGTAAATGCTGATTCCATTTGAGCAAACCAAATAGATAGATTTTCACTTGAAAAGGTTGGGAAGGCTACGTAATCCATGTTATTTTATTTGAGAACGGAGTACCTACTACCAGAGTTTCGAACCAGTAACAAGATTAGAACATGTGTTCGTATTGACGTCGCTTCACAACTGGGACAGCGATAATAAAAACAAATTACACGACAAAACTTTACAAGTCTACCCTACCGTGATTACTAAAATACTCCAAACAAAATGCTGATCTACGACAATGTATAAAGCGAGAAATCGCTCCTGATACTTCTTTGTATCTTTTCTTTATTATTAGATAAAATAATTTTATGCTCAATTTAATAGCAAAGAATAACGAATGGACATGTTTTATCATTTCATCATTCTTCATTAAATATAGGCATAATATTATAAATTAGGTATGCGTCGTCATCATTAGGTATATTAAACGTATTAAACTAGATATAACTGGATAAAACATACCTACATGATGTTTTAAAAAAAGGAAAGACACGACTTCTCAACCTTTTGTGGTTTTGTTTTTCTTTGAATTAAATACAATTCATATTTTGGTTTTACATTATAAAAACTAGATGTCGCTGCTATCAATTTGGAATAACGTCGTCCAGAAATGTATGTTGCATTAGTTGCTTGCTCTGAGGCTCCATATTAATCATAATGTTGTAGTTAATCGTCTATAAAACACAGTAAAAGAGTTAGACTAAATTTTTATAAACCAGTTTGGTTACTCAAATGAGCAGAAGTGTCGTGCTTTGTAAAGCTAATAATATCAAAAGAATTAAGAAATAGAAAAGCCAAAATGCATAGTCTGTGTTCAGTTTGTTTCTGACCGTAACCTACAAAAAGTTTGGCCGTCCATTCCGTAGACATTCGGAACCATGGATCCAATATTACCAGGGTAACATAATCTACAAGGAACTACGAAACAGAATATTCAAAGTTACGAGATATAAAATCTAGAGAGCGCTGTAGTTGCAACATCAATAATTCTAGATGTCGTTGTTCTCAATCTTCTAGTATCATATTCAGTACTAGGAGACCATGACAGACGTACGAAAACTATAAAGTATTATCTATTCAACAATAGATGGCGTATAAATTGGGTTAGTGAAATAATAGTTTCTATGAATTGGAAATGAATTTGAATGATGGCCCTACATAAGACCCACTAATTAATAGGTGACTTTTTTAATATAGTACCTACCTAGATATTTATATGAAGGCAATTATGATTATTTGTGCATGATTGTTTGTGCAGTATGATATTGCTGAATAATATCTACTATCTACTAAATGCAATCAATTGCGTGTGATACGTACAGATAGCTCATTTTAATCCGACAATATGCTATCGATAACATTGGAGAGCGTTTTGTAAATAAATATTTTCATTGTTATTTCATTATTCAGCGTAAAGTTGCAGGTGATTGACCGATAGATGGCCGTATATTCCTCTCTGTAGGCACAGAAAACTCCGTAGGAAAGGTACCTACCTACTCCTTAATGATTCAACTTGCCTTAGGCAATAGAAGAGGTCTAATCCGTCTAATAAGTTAATGTCCACCAGCACTGTTTTTAGGGTTCCCTAGACCGTACCTCAAAAGGAAAAACGGAACCCTTAAAGCATCACTTTGTCGTCCGTCTGTGCGTTGCAAGTCCGAGGCTTGCTCATAGTTGACGCCACTAAAACTAGGAGAACTATGTAAATGTAGTATGTAATGTAGATCTCAATTGCCGCAAGAAAAACTTGTTCATAATAATGATGTACAATGACCCCTTTGAATATTTCCACTATCTAACCTGCCAACCTGTAAATGTACTTACCTACCTTTAAAGCTAGGCTATACATTTTTTGTAACTTATGGAATTTATATTGACTGGCTTTCGTCTTTTTATTCCGTAGTTAACGACGTGAACTTAAATATTGTTTCATCAGAACACCGTTCAATCATTCGCGTGAGCAGTTCCTTCATTCAGCTCATTTGCACAGGCGAGTCGCGCGGAAAATTATTTCTTTTCATATTCCCATTTTTCACGTCTTACTTAAAGTTTTCATGACTGGGGAGTTTGAGATTCGTTTGTTTATTTTCCTCTTTTGGCGACTGACTAATTTTTATTCCGATTTTTGTTTAGTTTGTTTAGGCTGTAGGAGGCGGTGTTATCAAATGCTATTCAATACGGTAGTGGACTACTATTAAAAAAGTACAAATAAATTATTTTATTCCAAAGAAGGAATAGGAATAACAAAAAAAAAATATCACAAAATGGAAAACATAGACGCTTTTAAAGTTTAAAGGGAGTTATCGCTCCGTCTTTGTCGCGCGAAGTGGGCATAGGTGGTGTTACGTCACTTATCATGCGTGCCGTCCGTGTCTAGCAAATCATTTTAAAACGCTTATAACTTTACCAATTTTGTAGATGTTTCATCAGTTTTTTTTGGTGTTCATTATCTTTTTTCAAATAGTTTACAGATTCACAATAAAAAAAAATAGTCTGGTACGTATTGAGGAAAAAGGTTTTTACTGTTTTTGAGTTTTTAGACGACGATGATGGTATGTAAACGATTACCGTACCCCTATCATGAGTTTGTTTGACGTATAGTATCGTTAACGTGAGCATATTTTGAATTTAAAATACAACAGCCCTAGAACATTTTGACAAAATTTTATACAATTTGTACATTTTAAAAAATACAGAGAAATTAATTAAGTATTTAATTTATATAAATGTTGTGTAGCAAACGTATATTTTCAATTCAAAATATGCTTACATTAACGTAACTATACGTCAAAAAAACTCATGATCGGGGTACCGTAGTAGCCTATGAAACGCTTGCAACACCGAATATCATGTGCGCGTTACCGCCGACGACAGCTTTGTGGACAAGCAGTGGGCCTAGCACGAATAATTTTGACGTATCGTATCGTAAACGTAAGCGAATTTCGAATCTAAAATACGACAGTCATAGAACATTTAGATAAATACAGAGATTTATATAAAGTATGTAATTTATACAAATATTGTGTAGCAAACGTGTATTTTCAATTCAAAATATACTTACGTTTACGATACGCAACGTCAAAATCGTTGGTGCTAGGCCCTCAGGTCCCCGCTGTCAACACAGTGTATCCTCAAGAGCTCTGGCAATCTTACTCACCACAGGAACACAACACTACCGAAGAGTATCGTCATGTGGCTATGGTGTTCTATCAGGTGCGGGTGCTTTCCCAGCCGGGCTGCTCCAGCTTTGAGCAAGATATCCCGCTGTGGGGCACCTCTCTCACTCTCTGCGAGAAAAGAATCCTCTGATAAATTCTATTCGCATATCCTGTGATTAAGTCCTTCTTTCCTTATGTGATCCATTTATAAATCCAAGTGATTTGATTTTGAATGCAATATTTCTGTGTGTATCTTTTTTATTGTAATTACAGCCATTATACTTCTTCTGAGTTAACGTTTTTGTTAGGAATATGTTACAAGTTACTGTGACTCACGGTCAGTTGCACAAAGATAATTAAATTTTAAAGGAGGCATTAACCATACAATTTCTATCGTTAAAGTCTCCTTTAAAACTTAATGACCTTTTCTGCAACTCAGCGTATGTGTCTTTAAAATGTAAATATTCATAACAAACCGCGTCTCATACTTACCATCAACTTATTTAATTTAGTAATAATAAAACAGAACCGCAACTTTTATTAAGAAAGTACCAGGGCGACAGAAACAGACATGAGGTATGGAAATTACGTCTCCCCGCGGCAACTTGCTTTCACGGTCCACTGGGCTGATCATAATAAAAACTCGCGCCGTCGCCTTCACACAGAAGTTTGACCATAAATTCGGCGGTCGGTGCAGTAATCGCCGGACGCTCGCCGACGGCGAAATTCTTACCGAGCGACCCCAGAAAAGGCACAACCAAAATACGAGAAATACAAAATTCCAACTTCATTTCATCATCCAATGCCGTCTGTGTTGTTAACATTCCTTAATGATGTAAAACAAAAAACGTAATGTACTTTGAACCAAACTCTCGCTACGGTTTTTTTTCATACTTGCAGGGTAACCCCCACTTTTAATATAATAATAAATATCACCAGAATACACTACTTTTTGCAAAGTTTTTTTTCCGCTTTGTTTTCCCTTAGGGTGAGCCAAGACCATTAAAAAGGTTAGGGCGAGCGATATTTTATGCGATTTTAAGTGTGTAACGGTTCTAATGTCCGTTTTATTGCGATGTGAATTATGAAGGCATGGTAACTAGTGCTGTTTTTCTCTGAACAAACTAGGTAGGTAGCTTACTTTATAAATGCCTGTAACAGTATACAGGCTAATACTAATTTTCTAGAGTATACATAGAAGAAGAAGAGAAACATGATATTCTTCGCAAAGGCAAGTTACATTAAATTATATTTTGTACAAAAATTGAAACCATGAAACATCTCATCTGTACCTACCTACATATTGAAAGTATCAGCAAAACACCCGAACTAGTTAAGCACCTTCGACTGATAGACGGAGGACCAAAAAGTAAGAAAACAATGAAACAAATAGGGCCGTACCACAAAAAAGATAAACACGTGTTCAACACGAATGCTACCAAAAATAATACGCACTTGTTTTAGCACTAGCTTGTAAACAAAACAAGTGAGTATTATTTTTGGTAGCATTCGCGTTCAACACGTGTTTATCTTTTTTGTGGTAAGAGTGACAAATAAAAACCTTTCAGAAAGACAAGCAGCAAATAAGACGTTACTAAAGCAACTGTATTAATTTCTTACTGCATCCATGCGTAATGGACCTGTCCCCTAATTTGCAACTTTAATTACCTATTACAAACAATCTATTATTTATTAACGTGCTATTTATACTGAAATAACCATCCATAAATACCATAAAGGACAAAACGTGACCAATAAGTATAAAGTTTGGAGTTAGATTGTTTTTCATCCCCAAAATCTGCTTAATCCATCAGATTAGACATTTGAAACACAAGTGGAGGTCGATACCTCTCATTATCCTCAGCACAGCGGCGAGAGGGTTAACTTTGAAGTATCATTGCCATTTATTAATGGTCAAGTTCAACCCGCCGCCGCTTCGCCCCAAATTAGAACTGATTGCTGTAGCTGAATTATTAAATTGATGCCATTTGTTCTCAGATATTTTAATAACGGAGAATTGTTTTGGGGTTTCAAACAATATTAATTATTTTGTTATTTATAAGTCTTTTTATCCGTATTTTAAGATTTAAACAAATTAGTTACCATAGTGCAAGTATGATAATTAATTAAACTATTAAATTATGCGATCCAGTTATAGATCCTGTGTGTGTTTTATAATCCTTGCCAATTATTATAAAATATGGAAGTTACATGATTTGATTGCGTAAAATACTAGTGATAACGTAAATTAAACAATGTATCAATCAATGATCACAGGACCAAAACACGCCTAAAAAAGGTACATACCAGCGCATTAATTAAAATTTTCTTTATTAATTTTTCCAATGAATCGCGAACGCACAACATTGACACTTATTGCTTTTCCCCAAAATTATCCAAGAAAACCAATTAATCACGTCGCCTCTGTCCAATAAATCCCCTTACGGACTTTAATTATTTTCTTATGATTTTAATTTCTGCTCTCGGTACGAACCCCCGGCCAAATCAAGGATTTGTGAACAACTGTCTCCACTCAAATTTTTTCGACTCCAGTTGGACTTTTATTAATAAAGGAGGAAGACAATTAATACTACTTAAAATTTGTTTAAGCATTTACAAACTTAATTAGAAATCTTTTCCTTGTTACGGATAAATAAGTAGGTATGTAGAAAGGACCAGACGCCAACAAAATCTCCTAGCAATAAGGACTATTGCTAAGAGATTTTGTTGGCGTCTTATGAAACTATCTTCAAGACCTACAAAACTTTGTAGGTGTTGGTTATTTTGTGGCTGTAAGAATAGTGACTTCTAAAATCTTGTGCAAGTCCTACGAAATGCTAGTTGGCTGCTATTCACTGCAAATAAACTTACTAAGGTCGAATACTGCTAGCAGTTTTTTTTTTTCACAAAGCAAATTTTTTATACATTTCAGACATTAAGGGCATTTAACAATCAGGCAGGGAGCGATTATTTTCCGAATTGGTCCCAAAAACCGCGCAATTAAATGCCATTTGTCCACAACAAAGGAGCTGTCCTCTCACCCCCTCTTTTCTTCTGAAATTAGTGATGACTTCAATAAAAATAATTCTTGTCTTTTAGGCAAATTGCATCGCGAAAAGTCCAAAAGCCTTTAATTAAGGGTCGCCCCTCGCCACCCCGTAAACAGCGTCGCGGCCGTCACCTTTTATTTTTGTTAATTCTTGGGGCTCTTTCTTCGCCGCATAAGTTACTTCACCCCTTCCCGCCCGTGATTCTTTACGCCTTTTTGTCACCGTTTGAATTCTTTTGAAGAAACCCTTTCTTCCCATCTGCCATGCCCGTCAATATTAACTCCGGTACGACGAGTTAAACTTTTTAATATCCGTTAAATTTTGTTACACTCAGTGCGAATCCTTTTACGGAGGTTTAGAGAAAGTAATGTATAATTTAAAAATCGTGTACGCATTTTCTTGTGCAGCTATTTTTATTTTTCTTCCATTGTGATGTTTGCATTCTGGCAATACCTACCTACATTGTTTCGAAATTAAAGAACAATATCAACAATAAGACGTCCCTCCAAACCGCAGCGGGCGATATTTCTTAAGATACTTTAAATTATTCAGGAGGGAAAAGGAAAAAAATAATGCAAATGAGATCGGAATGTTTAAAAAAACTTGTTGGAAAACACGAGAGATCGTGACGGAGGCCGCTGCGGTTGTAGGGACACGGACACGAATTTTTAATCCATTTCCCTTAGTCGATTAATATTCAAGGCCCGGCCGGTCTGGTTCATCTCCTTCGCCATTATTGCTTGGACGCCATCTCCTTCGAGTCCTCAGTGTACTTTCGCTTTGATTTCGTACAAGCTAATTACTTTCCTTTTGTGAGTGATTGCATTCCTGAGAAGGTTTCTGTTTATTGACTTTGCTGATTATGCAGAGGTGTCTTCGTCTTTTATTCTAAAGGCAACATAACTACTACTACCTACATCAACATAAATTATCATAAATACATAATAATAATAGTCCAAACATTGGCCCAATCATTGTCAATGTAACCAACCACAGCTAATCAAAACATCAAGAGATTCACAAACGCCAATTACTCAAACACATAATTCCTGCTTTGCATGTTCAGTTGGAGCAATATTGCCTTAATATATTCAATATCCGGGAAGATGATAATTTACCGACTCGGGTAGAATCCATTATGGATGTTTACTTGACCTGCGCTTAGTGCTTACTAAGACAACAGGGGTGACCGCTGCGTACTTATGCGATCCTGGTAGAGTGGGACAATTCAATATGGGGGCTCTTGAAATCCTTTGGGAAACAGAAGAAAACGGGGTAATGTTGATTTTCAACTAGCCAAAACACAAAATAACTACTAAAATATGCCAGTGTTCGGTAACTATAATGGTGTAGGAATATTAATATAACGGAAGATCACATATCTCACAATCTCAACCTCTTCAATCATAACTTTTTATTTTTCTCACATCGTTTATTTTTAAAAGAAAATCTTGTACCAGTAACAAAATAAAAGACGGTAGATAAACAATAAGAAGAAAAACAGAAAGGTGAATATCGAAAACCGTGAATTTGAATTTGGAATTCAAATCCCGCACGTTGACTTTAGCATCACACAAGAGTTGTAACTGCCAACACGTACCGACGGAAAAACAAAATCTTACCACAAGTATTTTTAGGTCACCAAAATGTTTAATTTTTTGTTTTTTTTTATTTTACAGAGTGATGCATTTTTGTCGTATAGCCTCTAAATTAAGTTTGGAAGCTGCATTTTTCAACTGTTATTACCTTCCCTGTGTAAGTGTATGTCTCACTTAAGTACTTAATTACAAAAAAAATGCTAAATTAAGTTATGCGGCCCGTGTGCCGAATTATCCACTTTTAAACACTTTCGCCCGTAAAACTCAATTTAGTTTTTTTTTCTAGATGTGCCATTAAATTACTAGGTAACCGATATATTTCTAATAAATGCCTAGTTGCTCAATCCTTCATTTACCTCATTTCTTCTAGCAATATTATGTAACCAAGCTTTAAAAGAAGTCCTAAACTATGCACGGCTGATGCAATCCAAACTGAAGTCATCCATGAACTCGTTATTCTTGTATGAATAGAGCGATTTTTCTACGATCTCCTGTAATACGTTGATGCAGAAATATGTTTATGGCCTTACATGGAATATTTCGAGAGGAAAATCCGGGATAATCTATAAATATCGCCCTCGACACTTCACCCCGTAGCAAATTCTAAAGTGACAATATTCTGTATTGTACCCGCGATGTGAAAAATGTATGCACACCCCGCGCTACGCGGAGCAGCCGTAATATACGACGCGCGTAGGGAGTTATTAAAATTATAAACAAATAAAATTATTCAGTGTGCACCCCTTACGAAGTTATTCGTGGCCTGAATTCTTCATGTGTGATGTTTATTGTATACAGAAGATCTATGGTTTACTTGATTTATATAAATGTAAACATAGATTTTAAACTGTTTGGATTCATGGCTACTGGTCTCCGGATTAGGATTGCGTCAGGGTTACAGGTAACAAATTTAATCCACCTGTTCTACATATGGACCCATAGCCTTCTCTCAACAGGCTGTGAGAAAACCTTAGTAAGACTAGTTTTTTTTTTTTAGGTAAACCTTAACTATCAAGTGACAAAACTTTAGAACAAAGAAAAGTTGTAGAAAGTGTCATTAATATGATTTACTCGTTTAAAATAAAATCAAGAAAACTTCACCGCATCGCTGCCAATGCGGTGAAGCGGTTGATTGCCTCGGACACCATGGCCTGTCCTGCAGTAAGAGCGCAGGCCGCATAGCACGGCACGCCAGCATTAACGATATCATCCGTCGTGCTCTTGTCACCGCCGGCGTGCCAGCTATTTTAGAGCCCCATGGCTTGGCACGTGACGATGGCAAGAGACCAGATGGAATGTCGTTGATGCCATGGAAGTTGGGAAGGTCTTTGGTGTGGGACGCAACCTGTGTCGACACCCTTGCTCCATCTCATCTTCCTAGCACGGCGAGCTGTGCTGGAGCGGCCGCTGCAGCTGCGGAAAACCTCAAACGGCGCAAATACAATAATCTTGTCGCTAATTATTTGTTTGAGCCGTTTGGGGTTGAAACGCTAGGGCCATGGGGTCCGAGTGCTCGGCTGCTTTTCCGTGACATCTCGAAAAGGCTAGTCGACTCAACACGTGACCAGAGGGCTGGCCTGTTTTTCGGTCAAAGAATCAGCATTGCCATTCAACGTGGCAATGCAGCCAGCCTTCTGGGCACGTTGCCCGTTGACAGCGATGCGGACGAATATTTTGATGCATAATTAAATTAGGTTTTTATTTTTATTCTTATATTTTAATTTAAGCTTGTAAATACTTAATATGTGTATATTAGTTAATAAGTTATGTATATAGGTAGATATTATAAAGATTTATTTGATGTTATAAATAAAATGTAAATACAATAAAAAAAAAAAGAAAACTTTAGAACATCCATCATTCTAAAATAATCTTTTGATAGCTTACTCGAAAAAAAATACAATTTCCGTCTTGGAATCTCGTATGGAAGTTTTTCATCTATTGGCATATCGGTAACCCCGTTCCCTTTATTTTATATTAAAGCGATAAACATGTCGATTGGTAGAGACACGCGTGGCCGCTCTCCCTTCCTATCTGCGAATCTGCGTAGATGTTACTGTAAAGGTAAGAGCAGTGGTGAAACTTAAGATTTATCCAAGAATATTGATTGTATGTGCCTTTTCATTATGGTGGTTTCATACTTTCATGTTGCCTATAAGCACTGCACTTACATAGATTAGGTTTGTTTAAGTTTTAACATTTTTTTGTTAAAATAGAGTTACCTACTAAAAATTACTATTTCCCAAGAGTGACCAGCAAGACCTGAAAATTGTCTTAATTCCAAAAGTAACCATTCAATTCTATTTTATGTCATTCCTTCAATCCTACTCGTTGAAAACGCCACCACTATTAACCATAAGTCTCCTAAGCATCACAAAACTTAAATATTTACGAAAGATAAACTCCTGTGTAAAGTAAGAAAGACTAACCTTACTATTACCAGATTCACCAGTATCCAAATTTTCACCGCAACATCAGCAGAATATGCAAGTCATGAGAAAACGCTTATCACGGAATTTGATAGCGGCTCAGATAGACGGGGATGAATTATGGTGTAACATATTGCCGTGTGATCTGTGACTATTAGTTTCAGAGGTCTGTGGGATGTTTTGGAAAATAGGTAAAGAAGTGCAGAGTCAGGAAGGTGGACTTTGAACTGAAAATAAAATGTTAATTATTGAATCTTTTAGTGTTGATTAAAATTTTTATCTGATATGAAAATGATCAAATGGATCATTTTCATATCAGATAAAAAATTTAATCATCAATTAAATATCAATTAATATAATCTTTCACAATCATGTTGTTGAAGTTTGAATTTCTAGTTATTTTTTGTCTGCCCAATTTGGTTATAGAGCTAGGTGTGCATACTTACCTACTTGCGTTTTGACGTTCTCTTACGAGTTGCGTAGATTGTGCAGATTTCAGACTGCAGCCTTTGAAGAGCTCCATTCAGCAGTTATTTATTAGTTGAAAATCTAATTTAGAATTTATTTAGAGTCATCTAGGTCATAAGAGGAGATAATAATGTAAGTCAAAAAATAGTAATACATATTTTCAATAAATTAAACGTATCAATTTTTTTTTACCCTATCTCTTCCCATCTTCAATTACATAGCTCTAGAAAATCTCTCCGAACTAAAGTGTTGCATTTATAGTGCTGACTACCACCATAAATTATGTGTCGATTGACCACTCATCCCCCAGGGTCGGCACTCCACGTGTTGTGCCGTTGCAGATGGACACTCCAACAATGGCGTTAAAAATGAACTCTGCCGATAGCTGTCAGCCCTGATTAATCGCTCCGCTGCACCATTGAAAAGGAAAGTAATCGGTAAGTGAGTTATTGGCACGTTTTAGTTTACAATCAATCAGGGTTGTGCGAGTGTGCGTTTAGTAACAAAGTATTCGCATTAAATGATTGCGTAAAAATAAGTATTTCTTATGGCTTGATTATGATATTTTATCAGCGGTGTTTTTTGGTGTTCACGCCCTCATATACAACTTCAAAAATATACATAAATTAAAGATTCATAATTAACTGTTAACGGACCACTATACAATACATTTCTGTAGAATGGAATATGGACCAATATTTTTGAAAAGTGTCAAGCGCGTCCCGTCAACTTCACCTGTAACATACAATTTAAATTAAATATCCACGATAAAACAATGTAGGTACCTTGTAACGGAAGGGTTTAACAGCACCGTTATTAGCAATAACATAACACGGCGCATCGCTTCGGTATTTTCTTCAATAGCTGTAGGCCCATAAAGCCGCCGTGTTGAACAAGCGATTGTGTGAACAAGCGGCCGCTTGGGACGCCAAACTTCCGAAATTCCCCGTCGGCTTGTCGCGAGCAGAGTTTTACGGCCAAATTAATATGGCAAATTAATGCGTTCTGTTACCGTATAATTTTCGCGTATGGGAGGGTGTTTTCTTGCGACGTCCCGGGTCCCACACAAACCGACATATTGCGTCACAGGGGTATCTAACAGGCGGGATTCGTATCATTTTTCCATATGGAAATGATGTAACGAGCGGAGCGCAAGACAACAGTGATATGCTAATTAAAGGAAAACACACGAAACGTATTCTGTGTTTATTTTCGGTCGGCGACGAGATGGAGGAAACGGCGGCTTTTTTAATTGCTGTACAGGCACGTACAGGATCAAAAATAAAACGTAGAGCTGCCTAATCTTTTTTTTATGCGGTAACTGTAGTAGGTACTTTAACTTTACTCAACTTCTGAACAAAAAGTGCTATGTAGTCTCCTACATTACTCTAAAGTCTTTGTTTTAACTCCACCTATGTAATCAGACTTTAAATATGTTTAACAATAATAATAAAGACCATTTAATTACAGGAAAAGTTCATAAGTTTCAGTAAGAAGTACTCGGATTGTATAAGGAAGAAGAGCATGTGAGTTTATGAGTGCGATTCGTCACGGCAATTGAGAACGTGGGGGGTTCCTTGACTCCCGTGTAATGAGAACACCTCGCAATAAGCAACGCCCGACATGCAATAAAAAGGTACGCTTCAGAATTAAGTTTAATTGTGACTTTCTTGCGACGCACGAAGAAGTCAAAATCGTTACGAAAGATAAACTTTTGCTAATACAAAGATCGAGTTCTATTTGATTAATGTAACTCCTGACTAATGTTGTTTGCGCAAACAGAGACTACCTATAGAACATTACGAATACACGGACGTCGACAATATCGAGAGCAAACAATTAGAGGCAAGTTAGGGAGGTAGGGGGGCGCCGATTAAGTTATACACATGCGGGTTAGAGGGTAACCTGACTCAGGAAGATTAAGATTCATCGAAAGGCCCTTACATGGAAGCAAACATTGTATTACGAACCGGTGTCTTGCCAGTGTTTGCCGAAGGTAGCGGATGTTAATTTAGTATTCACCCTTGCGTTACGTGCCCAATATTAATATTTTGGTAAAAGCGGTCTGGATGTCTCGAAAAGATTCATTTGGTAAGTGGAATGAAGATGACACCGGGATTACGTTTTCTTGTGCGAACTAATTTGCGGGAACAAACTAGGGGAGTTGCCGGATGGTCGTTAATGGTCCCGGAACGCCTTTGGGCTGTCCACGGTACTTGACCGGCGTCCGGGGACTCCTCACACTATTAAAGTGCTAAGAGGGACATTAGTACCCCCTGGGGCCTGTCATCTGAATAATTTAACGTCTTAATTGTGTTTAGTTTTTGTGGGAATAATGCTGATGTCTTATTTACGTCGTGGGGCCAATAAACAAAGAGTTTAGCATCTTTACAGAGGATCAAATCTAAGTTCTATGACAATATCGTCATTGTAGGGTTTCATTCGTAACTTAATTAGTTTGACGAAATTAATACTTGTTCAATTACGTTAGTAGTTAGTAGACCTATCAAAAACTTCTGAACATCAAAAAAAATTTACATTACTTTTATTCAAATATTCCTACACTTTTATTTGACACAAAAGTAATACGCAGGGCTTTTCTTCACAAAAAACCACAGCCTAACATATCTATAAGTATGTTTAAATCCTCAAAAACGTAATAACTCAAGGGCAGCCGGTCAGCGATAAGCAAGTTAATCCTAAAGATAAATAGGCTTCGGTCATTGTGTCCGGCGCGGGCGGTGAGCGATGCGATTCTTTTGTCTCCGCCCGCAGCCGCCCGCGCCGCCCTCCGAGACAATGTAAGGAAGGACCAGTCAGCAATCGACAGCGGACGAATATTTGGTACGCAGAATTAGGAACGGGAGATGTCTTGTGGTGCAATATTTCGGATAAAACCGAATTTGTCTGTGAAATCTGGTTAATCAAAGAATTTGTGTTTGTTTCCTTAGTTTTCTTTACCTTTACCTTCGTGTGAGAAAAAAAATATTTGAATTTTCATTTTGTCCAAAATAATTGTTATTCTTTTATTACAATCAAAGTTTTAAGCGAAAAAAAAGGTAAAAGTAATGAAGTTCCTGATGACATTATATTTAACAATTCATAATAGTTGACCAATCTACACAAAGACTTTTCTCCTCGACATCATCTATTACAAAATCTACCAAACAATTTAATTAAAGTTCCCCTCTATTCATTCTGCGGTCTCTGGTTCACCCAAACGTCTGAATTCTGAATGTCCAGCACATTAACTTCAGACCGCAAGGCGCGGGGTCCGTTTGACAACCGTGGGTGGCTTTATTTTAAATCACCACCTATTGTGTCTAAGAAACTATCCCGTTACCCTCCTACGACTTTTAATTTATGTTGTAGAAAATGAAAGAAAATAGGTAATTCGCGTATATTTGTTGCCTATGAAAAATGTTTGCAGATTTTTTCATTGGTTCGCGTAAGTATTAATTTCTTGCTATATCTGTCCTTTATATTTAGGCAATTTTCTTGTCTAGAAGTTTTTAATTTTTTAAATAAACTAAAGAGAAGAAACTAGTGTGACTGACACAAAGCGTTCTATTTACGAGTATTCTTCGTCCATACCTATTTGTCAAATGTAACAAAGTTTACCCAGTAAAATCCGTACCGCAAACACAAACGCAATTACGTATGATAATATCAACATAGAAGAAAACTTGTACGTAACACCATGAAAATCCCCTGTTTTATTTCTTGGGCAGTTTCCAACGATATCGCTAAATCTACCAGGCAAACAGGAGTATAGCAGAGATTTGCGAACACCGCACGAGGCTATCGGATAAATTGACCGGTAATAATAAAATGTAAGGGGTAAGAATGTAGATGGCTATTTAGATAATTGTTAGCTGCGTCCGCAGTACCCGGTAGGCAGTGTATCGGAAAACTGGGTAGATAGTGGGCGATTTTATTGCCACCCCGAGGTGGTCATTTATGGGAAAACTATCAACGGAACAGAAACGGAATTGATGACAACGCATTTCGTTGTTTCTGTCCCGATGTGAGAAAATGATGGGCGTCTGACAGTTGATATATTGCAATGGGACTTATTTACTGCTGACTGCTTCGATAAAACGGTATCACATAACACATTTACTAAGTTGGTATTCTTTTGTTTTGCTAGCAGTTTTGTAGGGCTATTAATTCCCTACAGACTATCTTCAACATTAACCATATGTAAATAACAGCTTCTATTATGAAGATCCAAAATGCACGCATAAAGGTCATCCCAAAATTCAATAAAACGCATTGTCGATTTGTTTACACATGTATTCACCCCCCTAAGTTCAAGCCGTTCAATATAAAACGTTACGCGGGGGAGGCGCGCTAAGCCGAATATTATGAGCTGATGGCCCCAGCAGGTGCCGCTAAACATTCAACTTGCAAATCCGACGATGTTACAACCAGCCATGTCAGTCACGTCTTGAACGACGGAAACTTGCCAAACTATGCCTGGTTATGTATTTGGCATAAGCAGTAAAAGTGTGGATTGTGAGCAAGAATATAAGATCTGTTGTGAGTAGTTGTGTCTAAAAAGCTGACTAGGTTTTTTAACACCAGAAGCTAATCTTATAATGTCGAACTAATCGATTTTGATATTAAAAGATCTTCAAAAGTTATCATTAACTTGATTGGATTTTAATCGGTAGATACTAATTCTTACTCTAACAAAAAATCATGATGGATTCTTTGTTCAATAATAATAATAATACCACTGAGCTTTACAAACATTTCAATAACCAAATTATCGAATCTCCTCTCATCCACATAGATAAGCTAAACGTCATTGTTTTACCTTTTATCAAAGGCTGTGTTTGTTGATCTGATTACGGACTCCTCGGCCCGGTAGCCAGTTGACCGTCATAATTCGGGACCAGAATGCGTTCATTGGCGCATGAAATATTCGCCAGTGGACGAGCAGGCGGCGTGGAAAGCGCAAACGGGGAAAATCGCACGTCATTACACTTCTCACCTGACGGGCAAACGCTCCAAATATCTGGAAAATAAACAAACAGTTTAACCTTCTGGGTGTTTTTGTGTGAATTTGTGATGTTTGATTGCGTGGTCAAGGGGTGTCTAGTAACTGTAATAGGTTTTTTCGTTGTGAATTCAGGTCTAATGTTGATAGAAAGAAAGAAAAATGTTTATTTGGAACATTTTGAGACACGTACAGAAAAGAAACAATTATTTCCCGTATTTCCATGATAGGTATCCTAAAATAATCAACGTTATTTATTCACCTTACGGGACTCAAAAGTTAAAACTTGGCTGAATAAAACCGTGTTTTCTAGCATTCCAATATAAATATCTAGCTCAAGACGTTCATTTGTTTTGACATTTTTATCGATATTCCAATCCGCACTTTTCACATCAACAAGCAAATGGTCTAAGCAAGAAAGTTGTGCACTCTCAAATATGACTTAAGTACGTATTCGCAACAAACATTTGAAAAATTATGCCGCGTACGTGCTCCCGTGTCCCATAAAATGGCACCGGGACTTATTTCATATAGTTACGGGCCCATAAAGCATAAAAGGCATTCAAATGTGATGTTATTTTGCCGCCAACATGGGGTAATTTATTTTCGTGCGATTCATAATTTTCTTTTATTCACTTTATGTTGATTTTCCTAGGAGTGTGAGTACTCGGTAACGATAATATTATTTCAACGGCCCCATGCATCACGGTGCCGGTAAGGGCCCACGCCGATGGTTTATTTCTTTGTTAAGTTTGTTATTATTACTCGTGAGTGTTATGCTTTGTGTTGTATTGTAAGTGTAATTAATAAATTGGCTGTCAAATTATTTATGACGTAAGTTGTAGGTAGTCTTTAAAATAATATCATTTGCACCGTCGCGTTACGACTGTTGTTAATGTTAACAATCATTGTAGGTATTCTAAAATTAGTTAAAATATCTGTGTCTGCACAATCCTACAAAACAAAATAATTATTTTGTAAACCATAATAAAGGATTCTTCAATTTCTTAAATATTCCACCTAAATAGATACTAAACACAGTTCACATAAACCGCCTGCCACTTAAAAGATGCGGAATAAATTTCCAATAATTACATTATCGAAAAAAAGTATAAGCGCCACCTCACCGCCGGCAAATTTTTCTCCGGCCTACCTCGGAAGCCCATAATTCCTAATGACATGCAATAACCGTACCCCCAATTTTCGACATAAACCCGCCATAACAATATCGACATCAGCAAAATTTTTCTCCCGGTATTTTTTATTTGAGAATAAGTAACACTTTTCGGTGTAATCAAAATTTTGCGAGAGCCCCGCGCCGTCGGAGAGTGTTTATCGGGCACTCAATTTGATTTTTACCACCGCACTGATTCCACTTCCAGTGAGGAATGCTAAAACGTACGCGAGGAATGCCAATGAGGTAGCGATATCTGATTTATAGTGGATACGGTTGTGAAAATATTAGCTGCTTTCTACCAAATTGGGTGGCATCAATAATATTTTTCCGTAAACACACTCTTTGAAGTGTGATTTCTCGGAATGCTTCAGGAAAGAGAGTGAAAGCGTAGCGCCAAGACGTAAGTACGTGGAAGGCACATAAGACATTAATTTATCGATTGATTAAATCAGACGATTATCTTTCAATTTTGTTAGTTAATATCACTAATCTGTGCAGTAATACAAAATTAGACTGAGATCTTATACTCGGCTAAAATTTTAAAGCAAAAAATCCAACACCAATCTAAAAATGCCATCATATAAAGTAAGAATGACGAGGTGCCATTCCCACTTTATAGACAACGGTCAATCGAAATAAAAATATCGGAGTACAAACCGCAATCCCTCGGGAGTGTTCCGAAGAATATCCGCAAAAATCCGACAAATTTGATGCTCATCTAAATAACCGTGTTCGGTGACCATGCTTCTGGAAACATCGTATATTTAAATTCAGTGCGGTCCAGTGCGATGCGATGTTTCAATTGTCACCGCCTATACCTTCCTAATCCAGTTATTGGAGAAGGGTGCGACTTTTCTATTTTATTTTACATTATATTCTGGTCGTGTATTGCGCGGTACAAAAATATTCAAATGCCAAAAAATATTTACATAGTTAAAATGCTTGATGTCATATAGTTCTTGGCAAAGATAGGTATTATAAATTATCGCCTCGCGAGTCTCATGAAGTGGTTAAAAGATCCTTCGACCAAGCAACGGTCTACCTGCACATAACCTCATTGATAAAAATAGAACGTTTCTGCTAACTGAACGACGAAATGATGAAACGATCATGTTTATATCGGTTTCAACAATTACAAATATAAAAATATTTGCATAAAATCAGCTACAGACACATGCGCACAGTGTAAATAACTAAGCGTGCCAACCACGTGTGAGTCGTTTACGCCTAAGTGCACATGTCAGCCAGTGTACCGAATGTCCCGATAAGAAGTAGCTCGATTACACTTCAGGTCACGTCTTCAGAGCGCCGCCTCTCGCGTTTATGACTAATGATAGGCTCACATGCCGCACCTCATACTCCGCTTTATATTCAAATGACGCTTCCTGACCCTGATTAATGCTGTTTTCTTTGCAAACATTTGTTAACGTCTTTAAATTGAGACGGGCGTCATGTGTCGTCACGTTTTTTGGGTCTTTGATGCATCAAATAATAGCGATGGAATATTTTTAGCATTTTTCCCAATTTTTGTCTTTGTTGCTTCTATGTTCTTTCAAGTGTTTTTTTTGCTTTATCTTATTTTACAATATTAAAGTAAAACACAGTAAAATAAATACAAAAGTTAAGCAAAAAACTGTAGCCTACACAAAAGAATTTTAAAAGTTTATATTTTCTACATAGAGTTTCGTTTTTATTTTAACCAAATGTTATTTCAAACAGAAGTAAATTCAATAACACGAAATATTTTAGTATCCAAGTAGATATGAATAATATAACAAGTTTGATTGAATTAAGTGAATCGCTCCGCTTTAAACAAACATTTGCTCAGTTCTCATTTGTAAGACGTCTGGGTAGCTCGCCTTAGACAAATTAATAACAAGATAAAGAAACTCGACGGGTCTTAATTCATTAATTAACCTAATTGTATTTGCCGTTGCGCCCATTATTATTGTTTGTGCGAATTCGTACAGTGCAATGACTAACAGTGTACTCAAGAACGTTAAATATTTTCTTGTAGAACTCCATACACTGTTACAGAATTGAAAAAATATTTTTAACTCTTGCCTTTCTTTGCGAAAAATGGGAAAACTGTGTGGGCCTGCACGGGACCAAATCGCGCGAATTTCGCGAATTCTGTTCTGGCCGATGTAGGGTTTAAGCTTTTGTGAGCACTTCATAGCATTAACTCTTTATTTTTCAACGTAATAACATACCTAATGCCTAAGATGAGTTTGTAAATTTTTCAAGTTGTTTAGCTGCTTTGTGCTACTCTGTGGCGTTTCATGTGGCCGCCAGGAGATTTGCCTGATTGCCGTAGAAAGGGGTCGAATCAAAAAGTTTTCGCAAGAAAAATTTGCTCAATTTAAAGAAAGGGAATAAGCGCCGGATAGCAGGCGGCGCTGGAGTTTTGAAAGATTTTTCACTTTCAACGTTAATTGCTACCGAAAGTAAAATAAATCTTTGCTTTTCTTGAGGCTTGTTCCGCGCACAAGCCTTGAGCTAATCAATTAATTAAACTGTTGATATTTTACGGAGAAAAACATTAGCCGTAAAAAAACTTTACAAAAGTTTTTTATTGGATTTGTTTTGGATATTTTTTTTTTCATTTCCAGGTGATACATCGAGCATAACTATAAAGGTGGGGAACGAGATTGCTTTTATGATTATAATGTAGTTGCAAACTTTGTAAATAAAATACATACAAATACAAAATATCTCTCCCCGTGTGCCCCATTCGATACGCAATCGTAACATTTTATCATAGGTGTAATAGAAATATCAAGCGATAGTAAAAAAGTTCGGTTTCACCCTGAACTGTTATTTGCGAAGTTTCTCTTTACGTTTATTGTTTGTTTTGATGTATGTCGCTCATAAAAGGATTCAATTATAATTTGTGAGTGATACATGAGTGTATTACAGTATTTTATTGATAAATTAATAAGGTAATCTATGGTGATTGTCATTCGAGGAAGAGCAACGTGAACTAAATAGAGGGCAAGGCAGTGTGGAAAGGAAAACTCTTGTAAATAATACCGGGGCAACAACATGAGACAGTTTTCAGAAAAGAAAAAATAGAATAGTGTTTATTTTGAAAGACCTTCAAAACTAGTTCCCTTAAGAAAACAAGCTGACTGTATCTAAGTTTTACATAAAGCAGATTTTCTCTACAAAGAAAATATTAACTTGGGACGTCGGACAGGTACCCGTTGTCCCCTCTAAGTAGCACAGTTGGAAAAGATCAACATGTTGGCAACACTTCACGGACACTCAATTTAAAAAGTTTTCTCGCTCTTTGTTTTGTCCTGAACAAACTCAATTAAGTGCCCTTTGCCTCTGAAATATTTAATTTTATGTGTGCACGTTCTTTCAGGCTATTTTAATAGCACTTTTAGTTTAACCTAATTGAAAGTTTGGGACCCCTGTCCATATGTACTTTGGCCTTATTTAGACATACGGTACTAATTTATTATCAAAGATTATCTAACTAAAGGGGTATTTTAATCAACGTCGACAAGTACCAGGCAATCAGAGCCGAGTGGAAGTGGGTGTTCCGGAATTAGAATTGAATGTAAATGTGCGGGCTTTATCGGGGATTATAGTGTTCGTGTCTGCAAGTGGGAGATAGTTGAGACCCAATGCTGGCCCGTCCGCAGCTTCGTATTAATACATGTTAGGAACGACCAGAGTGACATGACCTTCCCTGCTCTTCCTCGCATCTCTGAGACTAAGCGCTGCGGGAGCGTTAAGTAGGGTCTTCGCAGGTCTGATGTAAACGGTCGGTTGTCACAGCCGCGAGGCACCCGTATCCTGAAAGTCCTCTTTAACAAATTTTACTGCGTACTAATCCGCCCTTTTCGCTACATGTGGCCGAGCAACCCTAACATGTCTTGTACCTCAGTTACCAGTTATGAGGTTATTATCCTCATATAAATCTAGGTTATGCGGGGTAGCTTAAGTCGCTTTTGGAAATACAATTAATTTGGAGATACGCCTTATTAATGTGTCTGCTCATATACATAGAATAGTATTTTATTCAGGATCCTTACTAAATGTGTTTAAACCACAGTACAAAAATAGGTGGAACCAAATAAAGTTTAGTATTTCCTTCATATCATTCAAGAATATCAATTAACGATTTGGTAACATCCTTGTTCTGAAGTTTAAATTAGTACCATTAATTAAATCACATATTGGAAAACAGTACAACTCAAAGTATCATTAAGGTTTGGTAGGGAAAGAAGGTGCGAGACATATTGCACAAGAGAGCGGATAGCTTCAAAATGTCTAATCAAATAAAAAACCCGACTGCCAAAAAAAACAACTAAAAAGTTCAAAACAAGAGCACTTTTCAAGCAGTGTGATGCAGTTGGTGGCAATTATTTGTGATAAGTCTTAGATTTTATGCCACCAACTGCATCAGACTGCTTGAAAAGTGCTCTTGTTTTGAACTTTTTAGTTGTTTTTTTTGGCGGTCGGGTTTTTTTAATTTTTAATTCACTATTTTTATTTTTCACTTTTTAGTGTTTAATGTATTTATATATGTTGTCGTAATCGTCATTTCGAGCCCTTCATTTTGATACCCCACTCGATAGGTTTTAATGAAAACAAACTTTTTGAAGACGCCAAAAATCGGCCATTTTAATTTTTTATAATTTTGATATATCGTCACATAATTATATTGTCACTCTTTCAATTAAGACGAATCTAACGACACCTCTCAAGCTAAAATCCATCAAGCCGTTAGGGCTACAGAGCGTGCCAAAGAAATATACATACATACATACACTCGAAAAACATAACCCTCCTTCTGGTGCAGTCGGGTAATAAAAAATTGGATGACAATTTTTCATTTTCGTGAAGAAACTGGATCAAAATGTTTGTAAATCATGCCTAAAAACTTCAAAATAGACCGGTGTTGATTGACGTTTACGATTTCATGGTTCAAAAATAATCTATTTATCTGTCAACACGTAGGTATAGGTACTGGCACCAGTCGTGAGCACAAACATCACCTGCGCATTAGCTGATTTTTCGGTCTCTTTGGCGGAATGAAGAAAGAAGACGGGGGCGCCGATCCTACACGCGATTGGTTTATCAGTCGATGCTCGTCGTCTATTAGACTATTCTCTTTTACGTATTGTCAACTATCTATTGGGCCAAAAATGTACATTCGCGATCTGTGCTCATAACTGACGCCTATACCTATACCAAGCATACCATCATTTGATGAAAAAGAAAATGTCACATACCCCTGTAATAAGTAAATGATTCCTATCCGCTCACGCACCCAAACCGCTACCTAAAAGCTGTCAATCCGGCCAAACCGCGCATTACGCCAAATGGCTCGAGTAACGGGATAGTATTCATCCCAGCTAGGGGGGAGGAAATAGTAACGAACAGTAAGAGAAACACGCGATCCACGGCTCATGCACAATAAAGCAATGTTACTACAACCGGACCCGGGAAATGAGCCTTGTTATTTGATGAGCATTCGGATTTTGGTAGTTTACATATAGTTTATTCGCTTATTAAAGTAATGAGGTTATAGTTTTATGTTTTACTGACTTTTGTCCACGCAACCAGCAAGAACTGATATTAAAAAAAATATAGGTAGCCTAAAAAAATAGATACGGATCAGTAGTCTAGCCTCCTACATACATACAAACTTGCAAACTTTATCTCTTCTTAATATTAGTATACCTACCTGAAACTAAATACTATGACATGTTTTTCCCATGGTTTTTCAAGTGTCTGAGAGTGATGAAGTTGTACATGATTAATAGTACTTACTCTTTAACGTCAGAACACTTTTTAGTACCTACAGCCGCTGTCTGACTGTTTTCTAAAAAATATTGATTTTTGAAAGCAAAAAACCAAAAAAATATCTCCTTCCAAAACATTCAGGAGTTCGCAAACAAAAGGTAGATACGTCACAGTCGGCAAAAATATTCAAACGGGATTCACATTATCGCTGTTTGACTTCACATTAAATCTTAGAACGGGCCATAAATAACCCAAACTTTTATCCTGCTCGAAATAAGCACTCAAAAATGCAAAGAGCAGAACGCTATAGAGCACGTTCACTAAATTTATTTTGTTTCGTACAATTCAAATAACCATAATTCACCGACGGAACCGACCTAAGCCTACCTAACGATGTAATGAAACACCATTAAGTTTGGAGAAGTAAAGCTTAAGTTTAAACGCGTATTTACTTTCTTACCTTGCAGATAAAGATGTTACTTTTCGATTTATTGATCCGGCGTTTAGCGATAAACGCGGAGTTTAAATTTTGCCTCATGGCGACGCAGATACCTATTCCTGAAGAGTTTTGCGTACTGTTTTGATTTTATTTAAACAGTTTATGCAGGTGCTATCCTTTTTTTCATTTATTAAAAATCTTTAAAATAATGCATTTTGAATGATAGATAAAAGATGAATAAATTGCTAATTCATCTAACAGAGCCGTTAAGTTTTACGGGTCAAATTCTTAACATCTCATTAGATGGCAAACAAGTTCAATCAATAATCAATCAACCGTAACACCTGAAGAGCAACTTAAAGTACAAGTACGTCTGCAAGGCACAATTTCTTCTCTCCTCCACCGTCGCCATCTTGGCTATCGTGAATATAATTAGGTTGTTTGCATTCACTGCGCGAGGGCCGTATGAATTTTACCTATTGTCTGACATTGGACCTTTGGAGCTATATCATTTCGCACCTATTGCCTCCACCCGCCTTCTAAGGGTAGGGTCGCAAAACGGGAAACTGGAAAAAACGCGTTATGAAATTTAAAAAGGGGTACGACAACACATAATTGTTTCGTCCGTTATGAAGAACGGTTACTTACAAAAAGGATGAAATAATAATATGAGCACCCAAATAACCCGCAGCTATTTTCTAGAAATAAAATAAACAAAAGCAAAATATCCATTTTACTGCTAACTAGCTGTTTCGTACACCCTTGTTTGTAGAGTCTGCACCCATTTGTTCTGAGACAGTCCCTCAACCTTTGTATAAAAATATTAATCCCGCGATGCCGCCTAATAGATATTTATGCATGGTCGGAAGCAATTTCCATGAAGGCTGTCTGCGGGAACCCAGTTGCTACATATTTTATTTCATGAGTGCATCGTTAAGTTAATGAGATGCTGTTTACTACCAATACAATTATCCGCTTCACTTATTATATCGAGGCTGATAATATATTATCCTAACCAACCTCAGCCACAGACTTAATAAATAATTGATGGACAGTTTAGAGAGTTAATTCTACCATGCGGAATCGAACGGACGAGAGAAAAGTTCGATCGAAGCTCGTCAAAATTAAAAAAGTCAAACGCGATTATTACGAGGGCATAGGTTTTAAATATGTAAAGCTGGCACATTAGACAGTCTGGCGGAGGTTGTAGGTCTGTGTGCGTCTAGACTCGGCGGTGAGCCATGAATCTCCATTGAGCTGCGATGTGCTCCGACCGAACGAATATTTGATTATGGAAAGAACTCCAATAGTCAAACGGTTTGTATTTTTTATAAATGACTTATCAAATAAGACATGATTTAGGTATCCCTGAAATTGATAGTAGGGTAGAAGAAAAATCTAATCTTTCACTAAAAGGGTATACATGCAGTCCTGTGGCAACAATGTCGACAGTATTGGTACCACGAGAAGCAATGAAAGTATTAAAACAAGTGAAGAGTAGATGAGAAAATAACACCGCTCTCATTGCCCGGAACATCTCTCTGCCTTTTTAGGAAAAGTCCGGTATGCTAAATTCCGCCAATGAAACGTGGGCCAATTATGTTCCATCTCCAACATGAAGGAACAAAACCGAAACAGCGTAAATTAAAAACGGTGGAAAAAGGAGCATTCGCAACAAGAGGCCGGACCCCGGCGACACGGACAGGTTATGACAAATATGTGAGCCGATGGCGTTAATGAAAATGAACCTTTTTTTAAAAAAGAAATGCCATGAATTCGAGGAGCACGTCCTAATGTTTGTGTGGAGGATCGAGTAGTCTTGATCCTGGTTATAGGAAGGAACTCGAAGAATAAGGTATAGTTAGTTAGTTATACCACCTGTTTTCCGCACAGGAGGAAGAATAAGGTATAGGTTATAGATGAAGTATCGTAACGGTTCAAAATCAGCCTTGATTGTCTAGCCTCGCCATAGAATTCCATAACTACAAGATGTTTTTCACTGAACTTAGCTAATGAAAATTAATTGATGACAATATCAATTAAGTCAGTTTATTTCATTCAAGCCATAACTAGAAATGTATAATGTTATGTAGCTAGCTAGCTGTAGACTAAATGCAGCGAGATTTTTAATTCTATTCAAAATTTAAAATCCCAGCAACGATCAAGACCTCACCCAACCCGTTATCCGCCGACCCTTCCAATACACGTCTAATTTTTCACAAATCGCAAATAGCCAAACATTTTGTACATGAGCATCGGAACTTAGCAGACAAATGGTTTAATTAACCTGATGGCGGTGTGACTGATCACCTTGGATGCGTAAATTTCTACGCAATTAGAAACACTTGCAAATCTCATACCAATTAGGCAGCGGCCCAAATTCGCGCCCTCGTAATCGTTTTTGAATGTGTAGCTGTAGTTTATGTTTTGGGTGATTTATTCTGATTTTAGTGCTAATTCGTTTCATTTGGGATGTATTATGCACATACGTGGGTTATTACCGCGTATGATGGCAGTTTGGAAGTTCTTGTTAATTGCAGTTTCGGCTACAAACTTGTATGCAAATAGAAAACATGTCCTAATTTACTTGAATGTTTTCACTATGTGGTTCTCAACATGCTTATAGACTAACTTCATAATTATTTTACCCTGATTTGCTGCAAAATGTTTTCATTGGCTCTGGTTGGTTGTGTAACTTTTTATGCGGTTTCCTTACACAATATTGCAACAAAACGAAAGAAATCACTGGAGACATCCTTTGAATTATTCGCATTTCTGGGACAGACACGGACGCACGGCGACAAGTCTGCAGCCTTGACAGCTAATTAGGACCTCATTGTTAAACGAATCTTGCGGGAACCTCTATTTGGATACCAAATAAGCCTCAAAATATTGGAGCACAGGGTTGAGTATGCTTTGGGCTTTATCCAAGATTCATTAATTCCTTTCTTAAATATTTCGAGTGCTGGAAAAATACAATAATTCGTTGTGAATGGCGGCCATTGTATTGAGCCAGTGTCCAGGAAGGATGTTTTGTCGGGGTGTTCTTTTTATTGCCGAATTTGCGTTTTATGGCCTGTCACAAAGGGAGTGTTGAGGGAATGTGACAATTCTACACCCTTGTTGTGTTTGTTATTTTAAATTTTTATTTTGCTTTAACTCAATAAAACTGATGTACGCTTATTGATTTACATGTTGAAAAGAAGTTAAGTGTAGTAGTCTCAATGCACGTATCAATAAATTGAAACACATAAGTACTTTTATTTAATATCAATCATCATTAGTATCAATCATCATTTGAATCAATCAGTAAAAGGCGTATGGGGATCACGTACATATCTCTTAAGTTATTTTTATTTTTCTCAGTAGTAGGAGTATGTATGTATACAGGGTAAAATTAATTATTAAATGGGGTTTAGTATAGTTGCATGAATAAAATTAAATTCTAAATCAGAGGCGAAAAAAATGGTATCATTATCAAAACATTTGTTTCCTTTCTTGCAACATTCGGCCCTTCGACAATTATTTCTGGAGCGACTGGAGCGAGCCCCTCTTGTCTCAATAGCCGGTGTCCAGATGCAAACGACTTTGAAATATGAATGATATTTATAACCTCCTACGTATTAGACATGGTCGATTTACATACGAGAGTTGATCTTGTGAAACTTGTTCAATTTTCTGTTCGGTTTGTTTCTTTTAATTTGTTTGTGCCAGATTGATATTGAATCATCAATTTCTATTGATTATGCAAATTCCTATTGGCAGTAAAAATGACGTAACATTGCTAGTACTATTATTACATACCATCATTAATTTAACGAGCTTTGTCCAGACTCCTCAAACAATAGATTTATATTGTGTATACTTTATGTTGCTTTAATGATTAATTAAACTTAACCTTAATAAAATAGCCAACCAAGATATTCAAACTATAAAAACAACAAATAAATAATTCAAAACTTCTTTTCCTTTTCAATGTTAACGTAAACAGACCCAAAAACAGTGGTCAGTGGTCACCGTTATCACCGATTACAGTGAATTGTACCGTTTTCACTTTCGATCACACGAATTGTGACCAGGAGCGCATCAACCGCAAGAGTCAATAAAATCGCGGCACCGAACGAGGGCGGGCCGTCGCTGTCGTCAGCGGTCGGACGTGACGCAGCGCCTGACGACGGTCACTTTATTGCTGACCTCTGTCTACCTCTCCGCTCCTAATCACCGTATCGATACTTTACATTGATTTTATTCAACGTTTTTGGTAACAAAAGCCACATTATTTACATCACTGAATTTACGTCTACCAAGTTTTTTTATAATTGCTCATTCGCGAGTTTTTTTTGTCTCTTTTACGCTATACGCCGTGCTTTTCCCACATGACTATAATAAAGTGCCCTGTTTGTCCCTTTACTAATGATGGGTGAACGGGTGTACATGCAGGATCACTCCATTACATTAGCCTAAAGACAAACAACAGTTTTGTAGCGGGCAGTTACAATAATCTCTCGTCAAATTTGCTTGACCCAAGTGGTCATACGAGGGGGAAGAGGGTCTTCGTTATTGCAAGAATACATTCTATGTAGGAGGTATTGATTTCTGCTGCTGTTGTATTTTTGATAAAGTTGTATGAAAAAACCTCGGTTTGTTTGTTTTGTTTGATTGTGAATGTCGAGTATTTTAGATCTATTCTCTCAAATCATATGCATTAAAAATTAAAAAGCTGACTAAAGCATGATACACTTAATACGGCTACGTGTGCTGTCTGCCCATTTAAACTTTTCTCCGCGAGCGGCCGGTCGGAGCTCGTTACCGGCGGATTATTAAATATTGAAACAGTGTTTGCGAGATGAAAGCTGCTTCCTAGACGACCAGTGCAAATCCTACAACAGAATGAGAACAAAGACTACTTAACTCAACAAAATTTATTTCAATCTACGGTTATACCCGTGTAAATAATGGGTTTGCACAGAGATGGATACGCTTAAATTTCTAACAAGTTGCTCAATATTCGCCGACACGAACTGTCCGTCCAGATACATTAGAAACTGATCCGGAAGTAAACTCTCGTGATTGTCGGATTAGGAACGGAACGGACTAAAAAGAGATACAAAACAATCTCAATTTGAATGAACAAACATCAGTTTGAAAACAACGACAGCATGAATTGTATTTTCAAGCTCTGTCAATTCTAGTTAGAAAGACAATATTTATTTGATAAATTATGTAGGATTATGTATGAAGCGTGCATTTAAAAAAAAAACAACAATACAACACTTAACGAACTTATTAAATTAGAGCTTACAATAATTATCCGTAGTTAATTCTCCGTAATTTCGATGTTTCTGGTGCAACATTATCGTGCTCAAGCGAACTGACCTCGTTAGACGACACACATTTTAAAAATAAATACGTAAATATATCTTCTTCGAAGCGAATACTTTTAAGCTGTAATAAAATGTATATGACAATCGTAAGTAAATCCGTTCGGTTTATCAGTTCTCAACACCCAGGGGGTGGTTAATTGTGAAAAGAAATCTTTGCTCTTTGTGCGTCGCGTGCCGCGAGGGGATGCTATTGATTTCTTTTGTTTTATGCTGATTGAGACACCTTCGCTATCCGCGATCCGCCACCCTCACTGCACGCCTGACAAAACACTTTATTCTAAAGCGAATGAAAAAAACGCAACGCGAACGGTACTGATAATCGCGGTGAAACGTTTAATATGTTTTTACGTAATTGGTCAATGGAAGTTTCCATTCTACACTTAAATTGGTCAGATTCTGACAGATGATGTCCAATTGAGTTAGTGACGATAGAACAAACAAACAAAAGGCAATGGATAATCATCTGAATCACATGAAATGTAAGATCTGCTATCCAAGAAATGTAAGCCCCCTCTAAAATAGTTCCATGACGAGCAAAGACATAAATCTTCGTCAGAAACCAAACTGGTGTCAAACCTCAATCAGAGCGTACACGCGTTGCTACAAACATGCAATTTAAAACTCAAAAATAAACCTAACGTTGCCATTTTTTAAGTTTAAAATCCCAAACTCGTTACAGATACGGGTGTGGTAAGCCAATCAACATTAGTCCCTTTGATGATCGCTTCTAGGCTCATTTATCTCGTGATTGACTGCGACTTAAGAAAAAAATAGATTGCGATTGCCACCTCAACGCGCGCGATAGCATCGACGAATTTTTTCGAGGACTTTGCTAATGGGAGTCTGTTTTATCTCGAGCCCCTAATGCTCTTATGCGGGCGACAATAATAAGATTTTGACACGTTAATGATGAAGATTATTTCCTAAGGATCTTGCAAACAATTGATGCTGTGATGTGCAAGACGAAAAAGGTTTAAGGTTTTGATTATACATTTGATACTATGTTAACACCTTTATTTCTAGTAGGTCCAGAAGATTTTTCCTTTTCTATAGTCGATTTTAAATCGATAACGAATCAATTTTTCAATTCCATCTCAAGGTGTCCTCCTAGTTCAAAGAGACTCTTAAGGAGCCCTCTGGAAGGGCCAAGGGTGTGACGTCAGCGGCGACTTTAATTGCGCACCACTTCGTTAACGGGCGACTTGATGGCATTTTTAATGAACACCCGAATTAATGTAGTGGGTGAAATCGAAGATCGAAGTGTGGGTGCCGACGGCGTTGCCAATTCAACACTGTTTATTTAGGATTGCTCGGCTATTATCTGTCCCTGTTGTCGGAGACCAATATGACCGTAAAGAGAAATGTAACAATTGTATAGTTGATTATACAGACTGAAAAACCATATTGTGTTTAGATAATAAAT
Organism: Thalpophila matura; assembly: GCA_948465475.1. Lineage (NCBI taxonomy): Eukaryota > Metazoa > Arthropoda > Insecta > Lepidoptera > Noctuidae > Thalpophila > Thalpophila matura. The sequence continues at coordinate 13,210,078 of OX419182.1, read as the reverse complement.
AATATAGTTTGATTTAAATATTATCATAAATTCTACAAAACGATTTTACATTGGCAGAGTATTAAAGTTAGGAATCACTCCATAGTGTTCCCAACTTTTGAAAGAAACCCGTATCAATTTCAGTGACTGGTTAAAAAGTAAGCCGAAAAAGACTTTTTTTTTTAATCATTTATTCCACAACATAACAACAGAAACAGTAATAACCACTGGAGCTAAACATACTAACGAACAAAATCCAAATTTCGAAACAATAAAATCAATCAAGCCTCTGAATTGATAAAAATTCAACTTGCCTCTTGTTTTTTCAGTCCTAAATAAATATGCTAAAATAAGAGTTTTTCGAATGAAGGCCCTACACCAAACACTTGAAATCTCAATGAGGAGGATTTGAAATAAAAAGTGGGAGTTGGAGTAGAAGATTGACAGGTGCGTCTTAATAAGTCCGGCGACAGGTGCAAAGAGACGAAATGAGAAAATTTGATTGCTGACTTTATGAATGCAGGCAGTGAATTTGGGGAAAATCATTTTATTTTTGGGATACTTTAGCTAGGAAAGCTGAGTATTGAATTAATCGAAATTCTTCCGTTAATTAATATCAAAACAAGTTAAAAATAACAGCAAATAAAAGTAGGTAGTAAAATGAGATTTCTCTTGGATGTTCCATATAACTTTAAGACCTAAATAAGATTGATATTTAAAAGTAATACATTTCCAAAAACGAAGTCAATGAAGTCACTAGTTTTACCTTTAAAAACTTTATTATGTTTAGGATATATTAAAATAGCCTATTTATCAACAGCCATATCGTAATTATCATATTTTACGTATCATTTAGTTCTTATAAGTACATACCAGGCTCCTGCAAGTAACTACTCACCAACATTAAAATAACACGGCCCGTCCTCTTTATTCCATTCCCACTTTATGATCGCAAGTTTACATAGGTTTCCATTATTATTCTCTCTCACATACAGATAAAGCTCGCTTTAATCTCGTCATACGGGTATAGACAATGGGAGGGCTACTGGGGTCCAGTCTGATGTATCTAGCCTCGCCACTTATTCCGCTGGCCTAAGCAAATTTTCACCCGACTCTGTTGGTTTTTCGTCGGATTCCTATTTCTTCACTTCTGATTATATTATTCTATACTTTGTGTAAACAATGGCTGGTAGCGTACCCCAACCCTTCCGCACTATTGCCGTTCTCAACCGCGTCAAGCTTTGCAGTATAGAGATGGACTTTGTTGTTGGTTTCACGAAGGTAATTAACTTTTATTGTATTTGCTTTCAGTACGTTAATTATAATGTTATCAAAAATGTCACCACTGTTAAAAAATATGTTCAATATTATAGGTTTTTTCAGCATGTAACAAAAAATAAAACATACTTCAAAGCAGTTATATTTTAGCGGTATCTACTCATAAAAAAAATATATATATAGATTACCTAAATTAAAGGTAAGGAATCAAAATACAGCATCTACAAAACATTTATAAGTTCAATATCAACAGAGCTTGAGCAAAAACAAGCACTCTCCTCATCTAACGAGCGTTTTATAAATATTTTTCCGGAGGTCTAACCGCTGTAAAAGGTTTTTGTATACTTACGTTGCTTTTTGGCTCCTTTTGGCAGCTAATCCAATATTGACCACCCCGCCAGGCTATTGACTTATGTTTGTGTTACTCATAATAATTCGACGGGCAACGCCCGTCTTTTATTATTCAAAATATCAATTTGCTCGACTTGCTTTCTTTCAGTAGAAGCGCGCCATTAATTTTATTATGCATCGACTTAGAATTATTAATTATCAGCTTACAATTTCAGAGATGAAACGTCTTTTTATTTTTAATACTCTTTTCTGTATTAATATGTAAACATTTACCCATAAATGAGAGATTAGACCGTTTTAAAATTAAATCTAAATTTTAAAAGGGGGTAAAAGAAACGGTTTCCGTTGCGAACAAAGAGTCATCTGCGGTATCTAAATGTTAATCTTTGGTCAGTCGCGCAAAAATTATGTTTTTCGGACTGGGTCGAAAGTTACTGGGCTGGAAACGGACAACCCACGCAAGCTTCATTAAATTTACTTGTATGAAAACACGGATTTTAGTTACAGTCGTATTTCATTACGCTCCAATAAACTTTGTGCAAGTTAGGACTTTATGGTAAATATTTTAATAAATCTGGAAATTTTGAATGACATAAAGTGTCTCTGAAAAATACTATTACCTACCACCATTTTAATGCAAAGGACGCTATCAAAGGCTCCGTTTTATTTCGCGTCAATTTCTACAAAGCAAAATGACTCCAATTTGAATATGTAATGGCGGCTTAAGATAATCGTCTCTGGCTTACACTAATAAAGGCGCTTCAACTTTAAAACGAGAATCGTATCAAAAGAATCGAACAATCGTTCGATTCGGTTCGGGGGGTGGTATAATTTATTCGAGTGTGGACCGCCATTTTGCGGCGGGGCGTTCTCCGCTATCGCACGCCGGAAGACGCTTTAAGACATTGATGCTGATTCTTTTTTTATTATACTCCCCTGGATTCCCTTAAAGACGCTAATATAAAGACGGCCATATATAAATAAGCCGCCTTTGTGAGGATTCTGAACAGACAGGAAACTGAACGACCCCTCCATGGAAAACAATCTAAATTACATTTTCACGCAACTTCAAATGTCTTATTAATTACGTACGACTTTTCAATGCTATAAATTTTCTTTTAACGCTTCCTTCTCCAAATCGGCTTAATACACAACGCTGGCTCTGCATACTGATCACTCAATTGTATTGTGAGATAACTTCTGAAACTTCCTTTTTTCTTTGTTCTCATTTACGTCTTTGAATTTGGATAATTCTAATATTTATATTCAATATCATATAGAAATGTGATTGTTTTTTCATTTATCCTAAAACATGTTCCGAATCCTTCACATAAATAACTAGAATCCGTACCATCTGTTTAAAAACGAATACCCTAGTCAAATAGAAAATACCTGGCAGGTCATGATTTAGTGGGGCCTTCAGACAGCTCGCGATACCGCCTTCATCACCTCCAGAATGACCCGGCATCCCTCAAGCTTAGATAATATAGGGGATAGTGTCGCTTATTCCCGGGGGATTTGTCAAACAAATGCGTCACCGTGTATCGGAAAAAATCGCCGGCTCACTAGTGGCCATTATGGCTATTTATGGGCGATTCACAGAAGCTTTTTTTTTATTAATAAAACGTATATTATGCGCGCAAGTGCGTTTTATATCGCGGACCGTCCTTTCTTCGCGGATATTATCGTCCTTCTTCGGACATCTAATAATATCGATTTGGGATAGATAAAAGTTTCTTTTTTGTAATATCTTTCTATTGTATTTTCGTCTTACCATGTTAAATTGAATATCGAATGTTTTTGCTTATCGTATTGAGGGAAAACAAAGCAGGTTCGTCGTTCAGGTATGGATATGAACGTGTTTACCCCACAGTGGTATAGCACAAAGTAGTTATGCAAACACAAGATATTGATACGGGAACTTTGTGACAGACAAGAAAAACAAAAGTCACATTTATATAAATACGTATCGGTATCGTGGATATTTTGACGTGGAAATATTTTATAGGAAAGGTAATATGTGGGGTAGATGTATCAAAAAAAATTCAGCTTCAGAAAAGGAAATACGCACGAATCTGATCGTTAAGAAAGTTGCTTCAATTTAATTTGCAACTCCAAAAATGATGCAGAAGTAAAATTTTAAACACCTATAAACAATTTTGAATAGATTAAAGTGGGAATCTCAACCCGCTATCACTGGTAATTGTCGGGAATAAAATCATTAATTCCAAACCGAATAACGCATTAAAAGTAACAGCTTGTACGCTTGCCACCATTGCGCTCCCCAGAGGGAAACCGAACGAAACTTATACAGCTAAAGATACAACAAATAAACAGCTATATTTAAACTTCCAATTCTTATATTTACTTTACTGTAAAGTTTTATAAAAGTAAACAAGCATATCGTTTAGCCAGATAAAGAAGACTAAAATATAACATATTGAATTGAATGATCTTCTCCATAGGACAAAATGTTATGTAGGTTTCCCTAATTCAATGATAACTGCAGCAATTGGTACAATTTAACAAGCATCATCACAGCATGTATTTTTGTCATCGTGTTTTTGAATAAAATTGCAATAAATGAATAAAAATATAGTAGCAAATTTTCAAACAAAACCAGGTAGTAACAAAATTAGGCTCTCCAAAATTCTAGCAAACGAACCACTTAAAGTAAACCGAAAAGGTAACAACACAGATTAAACCGAACCCTCTGCACATAACAATACTAATTCAGAAGGCGTACCTTGCAGCCATATTCTTATAAATTAATTACTTGTAATCTACTCATGAAACGGGACTTACAGAAATGAAGTTACAACGTGGCGTAATACCGGTCGTCGGGCTCAAGGGTTCGTAACGACTTAATGTCGCATCGAGAGAACAAGTCTGAATTAGAAATGAGCCCTGTTACAAGTACCCGGTTAATAAGGCACACATGTCGCGTCTCGAACGCTACTTTGTTATAATTTGTGTAAGGATTGAGACGTCTGTTAGACGGTGAAATAAACATATAACTGTGCCTATAAAACATGTCTGTAGCAAATTAATAAATTACCAACAACGAGTATAAAACAATGGTGAACAAGTTTATGTCACTAAACACTTTTAAAAGAGACTAAACATAGACAATTGTAATTTCCGCAAAAAAACTAATAAAGTATGTATTTAACTTGTAGGTACAACTGTAATTTAAATTACATTACATGAAAATTAAATTACATGAAGCTCCAAAAGTTGTCTTCAAAATCAAAATCTTCAAGCTTACAATGGAAATGAACTGACTCATAAAATAAAACTCATTCGACAATTGCGACAATTTTCATATTACGCAGACAAGTCACCAACTATTACATAAAAGAGGCAAGGCGAACAAAACTGACACGTTATAAAAAGTACTTTTAATTTTTCGCCACTGCAGTCTCATCTGAATGCCTAGGGGAGTTGCCCCGAGGTGTCCCCATGATCGCGTCTTATCCACTACGCAAACATTCTTTACAAGGGCCTCACTCATTCTATTCACTCCTCTAGAGGTTATCTTTTATTATTTCTCTCGACATCCTCTTTTTATTGCCTTCCATATTGACTTTTTATACCGCTCACGAATAAATACATTTTGATTTACGCTTGCGTAGACACTATTTTATGCAGACGGTGAATTAGTACGCTTGAGGTGTCAGATGTTACAATTTCTTATATTCTTCAAAGTTTATCAGATCCAGAATTTCTTCTCCTATATTTTTCTTGACACTTTCTAAGTGTTAACCAATACTTATACGGAATAAAATGTGTTTCCAGTAAGCTCTTGAACAAACATTGAGAGATCCCAAAGTTCCCGGAGAGGAGAAAAACAAAGATAAATCCAACTTAAAGCTTGACAAGTGCGTATCTAAGATTTGTAGATCTGCACCGCATTTTACTGGCTCTTGATTTCAACTAATTATAATAGGAGTAAAATAATGTTCTGAAATGTCTTTCACTTTCTAGCGCCAGAAAATATATTTTATAGGTTTAATTTTTTATAAAAAATATATAAAAAAATTGATGCGATGAGTCCGTTGAGATTTTTTTTATTAAATTTTCTAAACACATTTACCTAACCTTACCCGTACCATCTACTTTCTTCATAATATGCTCCTTGTTACCTTTCCCTTGATTCTCAATTCCGAAGTCTCACGACATCGTCCCGAGGGTACGATTAAACATGTAAAAGTAACCTGATAACAAAGTATCTGGGAGTCTCGTTGGAGGCCGGCCATTTAGCACGTGCCGAGAAATTGCAGTAACACGTTCGCAAGAACTTAACGACCGGAGAAATAGATGTCGTCTAACGTTTGCTAAACCGATCACTTTCCTTGTTTGTTTGTGTCAACTGAAAAAATAATTTGTAGATTTTAGATTCTTGTGCTTGATTTTAGACGATTTTCATTAAAGTCATTTATGAAAATCATTCATCAATCGTCTTTATTCTTAGATTATATTAGAATAGAAGATTCTGGAGAAAATAGAAGAATCTGCTCGTATATATCGAATAGTACAATATAAAATGTATTATTAAAATGATGCTCCAATTTGTATGATGCTGTATAATAATGTATCGTTGTCTACGAGTGCAATGTTAATGAGATGTTTAGGTGTCGAAGTTTCAACAGTCTGGCGTCTGGCCAACAAAATTCTTGTTTCAAATTACATTACACTTTGTTTTTCTTTTCTTTTTGTTTTCTGTAAAATATTCTCCGTTTATACCCCAAAATGATCACTCGGTTTATCAAAAAAGAATAATGACAAACTTACGACCATAATTACTTCTTTTTAATGAATAAACGACTTTTGTTTGAGAACAGCGATTAAAATAATTAAAAGTATCATTATAAGTGCCATCAATTCGATCTCAAAGGAGACGTTAATGTTTTTACGGGTTGCTCTGTAATAATAATTAATAACTTTACTATCCAAAACAGTTGTAAAATGAACTTTTATTGCGTTGACTACAGTGATTGAAGATTCAATATCATACGAATCCTTAGTCTCACTATTTGCTGTCTTTGTGGGAATTACTATTTTGTGTGGCTCCATATTAACGTATCAAGTATCAACCATCAATGATTGTCGTTTCTGAGGATTAACCTACTATTGTTAGGTACCTGTTGTTGTCTATAACCTCAGATCATAGAAACAAGGAGATATGCCATCATAGCAAATTAGTACGGGAACAACTGATGCCACTTTTAGTACATTTTTCGACACAATTACGCGCATAATTAAGCGCTCCTTGTGAATTAAAAGATCTCCCACGCATTAAACATTCCGCACACCCTCAATCTAACACTGTTAATCGTCACTCAATACTAGCACTAAACTAAAACACTGTATTTATACCATCGATCGTGTTCGGTTTGTCGCTAGGGCGTACGTTTTTAATATGAGCAATTTGCTCAAAATCAGGCATCAAGCTCGATAGCACCTTGGCACATCTCCCTTGTTTCTATGATCTGAGTCTATAACAGAATACAAATTGAAGTCTCCAGTGTGTTAATGACAAAAACGATGAAGTGGATCTATTTCTAAACAAAAATTACGAGTTGCACGGCCTCGAAGAAATCGCGTTTATAAAATAAAGACATGACAACTGTGCATGTATTAGTAGTTCATTCAAATAATATTGAGGCTAAAACAAAATATTTATCTTGTATATTTAATATTAAAGTCGACAAAGATTCTTAAAACGATACAATTTTGCATATTTAATTACTTTACCAAGATATTCGCCAGAGTTGTTCTTACGCGTTCTTATTGCAACAATTATTGTCAAGTGCGGCATTTTCATCCGACTTTTAATTGATCCTGGGGGGCGAGTGAGCAGATAAAACTCGGATATCTAAACTTTCTCTATTACAGTTTAAGAAAACCGCCGGCGCAGTTTTGTTTGCCCGATAACAAAATTTTCATTGCCTTCTGCCTGTGCGATGTGACGGCTAATAGCGAGAAATGAGTTTAGAATTATCACTCTTGGTTTTATAATATTTTAGTGGCCAAGTATGAATTTAATTAATATAAAAATAGGTTCGCTATGTATTAGTCATTTACAATTATTATTTAAAGTATGATTTTAATTATTTTACAATGATAAACACTTCAGTTAAAAATAACTAACAGAACTATTGAAGAATAGCCTCCTTATCTTTAAATTTTGAATGCTTTTATACGACCCAACATTTTCATGACATTATACACAATAACTGACACCACGAAATTTTTTTATCGATCTTCCTCATCTCGAAAAGATATTACAACAGTAAGTATTTACAATAAAACGTTTAGTGTAAAAGTGTAACAACAAACTTCCATATTTTATTATGATCGTTATCGTAAAGGCCCCCGGATTCCCGCCATTTAAAAGTTGCGCGTCTATCCTTTCCCCTTGCAACCCGTTTGGAAGATTTCATTATAAAATTAAACTAAAACTAAAACTTAGCGCTATAAATAAATCGTAATGAAATGTAACATTGTTTTACTTTTTAACCGACTTCAAAAAAAGGAGGTTCTGTATTCGTTCCATATGTATGTATGTTTGTATGTGCGCGATTTTCTCAAAAACTCCTGATCCGATTTGGATGGGGCTTTCGTTATTTAAATGCATATTTTCTAAGGAAGGTTTTAGTATATAATATATTAGAATCTGATGAAGATCTTCGGAGATAGAAATTAGAACTCTTTAATAACTAACAGCAAATGACCCGCGATTGCTGCAATCGTATGTCTATGTATTGTTTTTAACATTCCGTAACATAACATCACACCTGTATGCTTTAAAGGGGTAAGCAGAGTCTGTGCAATAAGTCAGTTTATTTATTACTAGCTGTTGCCCGCGACTTCGTTCGCGTGGAAATTACAAATCTGTCCCACAGGAACTGTACATACTTCGGGATAAGAAGTAGCCTGCCAGTGGCGTGCATTGCATATAGGCAAGTAGGCAATGCCTACCTCATAAGATAACGACCTCAAAAAAAAATTGTTTTGCAGGTACCTAGGTAGGTACAAGACTTTTTACTTCGTTTTGTTCGTTATTGTCGTGCATAAGTATATAATAATATTATTGCATAATTTTGAGTGAATTTCTTTTTGAAGTCAATTTATTTTTAAATTCCTTTTTTTTCACTACTAAGATTCAAAAAGAGGTTTGAGAATCCAGAATTTTCAGATACTATAGCTTTCTTAAAACCATCACCAACACTAATTTTAGAAAAAATCACGTCTAAGTTGCATATGTACAAAACTTTCTCACAGATGAAAATAATAGCATCTGAAATCCTAATATGCCAATCAGAGGAAAAATCGGAGGGTAATCGCAAATACATCGAAGCAGAAGTTAGGGGCCCTCCGCCGCCGAAACGTAAACACATAAATTCACGGGGAACTCCTTTTAATTGTCTACCAGCTATACCTTAACGAACAATTACATGTTGTTGTTATTTATTTGTTTTTCAACAATAAACAATCAGGTAACCTCTGCGTCTATAGAGAAAACATTTTATTTACATACTCCGAAAAATCTTTCACTGTTTTACATACAACGATAATTTGGTCTAGGTAACTGGCCATTTTTTATGAAGCACATAGGCTCAGTCCGGTGAATTGGAATCCAATTAAAAGAAAAACAGACGCGTAGAGTTGAATGCACGAGACTAATCGTTTTCTATTGTTCTTGGGGCCACTATCTGGCGGCCTTTTGTCACTGGACCCCGGCAGTGAACTAAAGCTGGACATTTAATAAAACACGAGATCGACAAACAGAGAGAGCACACACATGAAAACGACCAGACCATTGAGATGTCTAAATTAAAGGCCTTAAAATTTTCCGAGACTGCCAAAAGGAATGGTGAAACGGTTGAAATAAACTTTATTTCCACGTCCCGTGAAAAATCTCCTTTCGGTTCCGTAGATAGTGGAACTACAAAACACAAACGATGACCGGCGACCGCTCGGCGTGAATGTGACAATGACGGCTAAGCCGCTGCACGCAAGGAACTTTTTACTCCTTTTATATCCAACGTATTCGGCAACACACCGCCGCTTTCTGACGACGTTATTTTTTAATCAAATATATCCGTGGAGCGGGTGACGGACGATAGGGTCGCAGCGACAATGAAAAACTAAAAGGAAAAAGTAGCACTCTTTTAAGCAAATACAGGCGAGACCAAGTTGATTGGTTTTGTTAGCGAGCCTGTTGATTGGCACGGGCGTAAACAATACGCTTCCAATGTTTAAGTTTCAAACGACAATTCAGACTTCTTTTAAGCAAATAGTGACTAGACGTGTTGATTGGTTTTGTTAGTGAAACTTTTCTATTGAGAGTTAACATTGGTGTTTGAATTAGCTACTATATCCCGCTAGAATTTGACAATGTTTTCATGGCGAACAATGCTTTCGAACATTGTGTTCTCGTTTCAACGATGCTTGAAAGTTTTTTCGCATTTGTTTTACTGTCGACATGTGATCCAGAACCGCTTGTTGACGTAACACATAACCAAATAACTGCAAAAAATATGAACGAAATGGTGGCAAGGTAAAACCAGAAAAGCGTTTACAAAGAAAACAATATAGCTGGGTATACTCGCAGGATCAGAGATCATAAATTCTTGGTAAAATTATTCACGGCGAGTAACCGGGTGGTTATAAATCAGAACTCCTCAGCCGCTATCAGCTCACGCTTCCATTAGTGACCTCCTCCGCCGGTGAAAAGTGCCAACTTCACTTATCCAAGCGCTCTTTTTAAATAATTTACCGCTGAAAACAAAAAAAAATTGCACATCAAGTAACTATTTATTTTATTAAAATAATTATAATTATTCTTCATTATTAATAAAGAATCTTTTACTATAAACCTTAATTTCGACATTATCAAGATCTTATCTTGGTACATTAAATTCTAAAACACGAGGTTTTATTGCCATAACTACTTACCGACAGACAGCACCTCAATTTCCTTTTACACCCAATAGGAAATTGTAAGAAGAAAAACTGCCTGTTTCCTGGGCGATCCTTACCTTCTACAAGAGTAATGTGTGTTTCTAAAAGCTTAGAATTAAAACGTTAGCGGTTGAATTAATAGGGGTTTAAATATTATCCGTAGATTATTTTTGTATCAAAATTATGCACACTCGAGTGGATGGCCAGACTTGAATAAATTTATAACGGACGAGAATTTTGGGCCGCTCATTACTGGGTATTTATGTGAGCAGATAAAAATATTAGGGACACATTTTAATCGAAAACGGATGAACAGGGTGTGGGAGCGCCCTAGTGTTGTGCGCCTCTGGTTGTTTGTTAGGAAAACGTGTCGTACTGATGAGGCAGTCATTGTTTTTTATTTTTTATTGTATGTTTGTTATTTTGCGTACCTAGTATTTTAATTACCTACTATGACATCATGATTTTCAGGTGTTTCTTTTTTTAAATGTTTGCTATAAAATCTGCCATGGTTTACAAAGTATGAAAAGAGTAAAATAAGCAATGGTCTTTTTATTTTAATTTTGTGTGTCATGTCGACGCAAATAAATGCATTTTCTTTCTTCTTTCTTTCTTATGAGGAAGTCAGTTAAAAATCAAAAATCTTTTCATGACATTATTTTCTACATTTTCTCGATATTTTTCTGTAAAGTAGGGCTAATGTTCGTGACAATCAAACTTCTTCCACCACACTTTTTCCACAGATAATGAATACCAAGCGACATTTATCAAAACGCACATAAAGTCAGGCCGGTGTTTAGGACAGTTTTAAACGCCTAAATTAATTTCCTTTAAGAAGTTGTAACTCTCCAAGTGGGGATAATGCGATGATATATAAAAAAAGGTCCCAGTGAGCCAGGGCCCCTAATAAATTATACCCTCGATAACAATGGGATTTTTTCGCCGGCCCTTTGTTGCAACTTTTGATATCACCTGAACGTAGGAAACAAAAAACAGAGGAAATTTTATCAAATATTTTGCCGCGATAAATATGTCTTAAAATAAAATTAGGCGAAACAGGTTATGATTCTAATAAAAAAAATAATTGGCTACAGATCTATTATTTAATAAAATACATATTTAATTATTAATCGTAGGTACATACTTTTAAATAAAAAGCTGTGATTCTGTGGTTTACAGAAAATATGTAGGTAGGTACAAGTTTTTAAATCATTTTTAAACTTAATTTTGTATGTGATAAATATTTTTGACAATATGGATACGCTCTGAAAAAGGTTCCGTGATAGGTAAAGGAAAATTTAAAAGTGTGAGGTGGCCATTGACTTTGTCATTTGTCAAAGGGATTATGATAAACAGTAATAGTGCAATAGCCACTTCCTTCAATATACCGCTTGAGCACTTTTTGTCCCGAACTATAAAAAATAAAGCCCTAATATCGTCGAATGTTCCTTTGGGGAGTGACTGGACAAACGCGCGAAATTTGTTAGGGCTGTCAACAATCAAAGATGAATTAAACAATCAAGTATTTTATACAAACAGTTACTTTGACTAATACTAAACTATAACGGTTAACTAATAAAATTAACATAGAATAAATAAAAAGATAAGAATTTAAACTTATATATGAGACTGAACTGAAAATACTGCGTAATTTTTAGCCTTTACATACTTAATTGATAATTTGATTCCTATTTTCTCATATTACTGTTAAATTCCATGTACTAAAGATATTTGACTGCTCTTTAACTAACAATGCATTTTTTGGATGTCACAAACTAAAATAAAATATTTAGTTTGTGATATATCCGAAACATGCATTGTTAGTTTTCAGTAACAACCCTAGCCAACAGAATGGGCAACTGTGGACAATTTATATAGCAATAATCCGCACGGACATTACGGCGGCGAAGTCGGAGCCGAATGCCGATATTATCGGAGGTAAAAAGCGTTGCTAGTTTGAGGACAAAAAACGAGCACTCATTTATCGGCCAGTCGGCACTTCGGCGACAGGCCATCTCGCCTCAAGCCACCCCAACCTAAAACGCTGCACATTACTCGCCATCGCTTTAGGGCTTATGGTCTCGATTATGTTTCCTTGTTTAGGGAGTACTGATGAGTTCTTTTTAACTGTGTAAATTGGATAAGATAATTAAACACAGTTTTAAAAAGTTACCAAACAAATGGAATTGTACAGGCAAAATATGAAAACAGACATAAAAGATGTGTATGACAAATGAAAATCAACAGAACACCAATTCAAAATCTTATTTATTCGGCAGGTTGTGTTTGTCACATGCGTGTACGCTGCGCCGTCGCATTGTGATGTAATTGAAAAATCGGTACTACGAACTACCAACGGACGAGAGATCCATTATTCAGATGACAATCACGTGAATTTTCCGAAAAACGAAGCGAAAAACGTATGCCTGTTGTTTCACGACGATGTGGTGTATAAAAAATTCAGCGACTTAATCGCAACGGCGACCAAACAAACGACGATTCGATGAATTGATAAAGTAAATGATCGACAAATAGTTGGCAATTTGCAGGTTGTTTGCGAAAACAGTCGTTAACTTCGGTTTGCTGATGGTAAAGCGGTCATTTTGTACGTAACGAGGATGTTTAAGCCATTTAGAATCATTTATGGTGTTTATTTTATTTAAATATTGAAATGCTTAAGCACACTAACAGTTTGAATGCCATAACTGGAAGATATAATGTATAAAACCATGATATTTATAATTCAATATAAAGCAATTTAAAATAAAAACAGTTCTAAGTAATTGTAAAAAAAAATATATAGTAGATCCACGGAAATACAACACGTATTTCCAAGATAAAATATTCTTAATCCAGCTTCTCACAGCACGTAACAGGCACAATATGGAAATCCTACTTGATCCAAACACAAATTATACTATTTCAGAGAATCGAATCTCCTAAAGTAATTTTTCTTCAGGAGCAGCATATGCGGGCTCAGGAAGTGCACCCATGCCCTCGTGGTGTGAGGGAGAAATGGCTGACTCATCAAAACAATAAACAAAGTATCGGAGCCCTATTTTATTATGTTATTATGCACGCCGCCCTATGATTTAACGCTGCATAGATTTACGCGATGACAGCTATGTAGGCAGTGTTTTTTTTTTAACAAATTATTCGAAGACGGAACCAAGAATACCTAAAAATATTTTTTTAACATTCAGAATAATATTTTTTCTAAAAAAATCCAGTTTTTTTAAGAATAAAGGCTTAAAATTAATGTCCATTTACCTAAATAAACTTACAGGAGCTGTTTCAATGAGGGATTAAAGCTAGCTATGTTTTTATAACGGTTTAATAGAGTCAGTGACCATTGAAGCTTCATGGTTTTAATGCAAGAATTATACCAACTGCAGAACAAATAAATTGCCTATTTTCACACTTCACCTCAAATAAAATATAATTGTTTTCGATAAGAACTGTTTTTTCCCACAAGCTACCCAAGAGATTATCAATCAAGGAGCATTTCCCAGTACAAATTTATCACGAGGTTCTTATTGTGACGCCGGATAACACAATATCCACCGGATATCCGGAGGGGAGGTTCAACATCATATTTTTATCATCATTATGTCAAGAAAAAATTAAGCGTTGGATTAATATGGGTCTGAAACTCTGTACTGTGGCGTTAAAGTGTCTTTTTATTTTCTACTAAAATACTTATTCGAGTATGTGATGAAAAATACTTGCAAAAAGGATTAGCGTCTGTTTGATGAGTTTAATGATGAAGGTCCCATTTTGTATCTAACTGCATCGAACTATCAGCGACACAATGTCTTATCCACAATTATTATAATGAGCAGTATTCACATTTTATTGTGGCGACACTAAAATATTACAAATTTTGCAGTGATTACCAACAAGGCAACGTGTTTTACCACAAATAAAAAAATGCATTCTAAACTGGTTAATACATACATTTTGACACGAAACCAGGTACATCCACAATAGTCCTTCCCTTCAGTATTTTGATCCGGTGCTGTTTTCCACAGGGAGTGCATCTTATTGGCTGATTAATGATTGCACAATCACCTAGCTTAAACTTTACGAAAAACAAATTTTATATTAAGATATTTTTTTTTTAACTGAAAGAAAAGAATAAATGTAAAGTTTAAAATCGCTTTCAGTTAAAATAATTTAAATATTTTTTTATATAGGTAAAAAGAAATGAAGAAAGAAAGAAAATGCATTTATTTGCATAGTCATGACGCACAAAAACGTAAAAAAAATAACAAAGATACAAGAAAAAAAACTGTAAAGATAATACATTTATCACATCCACGCAAAACGGACATCGCTCAGGATGATGCTGTGTTACCCATGCACGCCATGCACGGAACAGAGTAGTGTTGCCCAAAATCGGTCTTGCAACAATAATTTTTGCAAGATCAAGACCACCTAATTATAGCAAGACTAAGACCAACACCAATAATAAATGTACAATACTAAAACCAAGACCACGACTATGGGTATTGACGCAGAACCGAGACCAAAGACGGGGTTAGACTCGTCTCGGTCTTGCGTTTGGGCAACACTAGAACAGAGCCACAGCACTGTAGTGTGGTATTCAGCAACAGCCCCTACATGAAAAGTTGAATTGCAATAACAGGTAAAACTATTTGCTTCTACCAGCTGCCTCATCAGTTATTCGTTTTTCGTGTCAATTCGAATACATATACCCAACTTTGGATCTGCAAGATCTAATTCCCTTCTGCCCTTTATTCTATCGGATGGCCAGAACCACGAAAAAGCGACATATTTTCATGGTTGATATACTACAAACCCAAACGAAGCGCTTTGATTCCACTTTCACTGTGAGAACCGCCAAACCATGGAATGCGCTGCCGGAGTGGGTATTTCTTGATAGTTACCATCTGGGTGTCTTTAAGTCGCGCGTGAATCGGATTCTTCTAGGAAAGCGTGCTCCATCGTAGACCGTATCACCGCTTGACATCAGCAAGCCTAAAGAAAAAGAAAACGTAAAGCATAAAGAATACATCACAAATAATATTTGTGGTGTGTTTAACGGACTTTTTCCGATAGCTCCTACCGTAGAGTCATCAAGTCATGAGTGATTAAGTTACTTCTCGGCAAGCTTCAAGTCTTTTTATTTTGTTACATTACATAGCTTAGGGTTCGACCACAATCTCAACCCATAAGCGATGATGCAATCGACGACAGTGCACCTGGCCAAATAGTGACATTTTCACTCGATAATAAATTTAAAAAATCCAGGTTTTAGCTACAGGGAAATTAAGATTCCGGCAAGGAGTTCCACTCTTAGCGTAATTAGTACTGGCACTGGTTTTAAAGGATTCGGATATCTGTATTTGCACCGTCTATTTTTACTAGATTTTTTAATGCATATTTTTGCGTGTTCTCGCATATTTTTATAATTTCCAACTTATAAACAATGGAACCACAGAATTGTAATACCTTAATTTAACAGAGTAAACATGGAGTTTCTTTCCTGTTCTTCTTCATAGGAATCTACGCTTTGAAATGAGCATCTAGCTTCATCTTGCTGATTAACTGACGGACTGCTTGACAATTATTTCAATTAGACCACCTACACAGGTACTTTTGAGTACCTATAGGTGGTCTAATTGAAATAATAACTTTGACTTTGTTTGTTACACAAAAAGATTTTTTTTTGCCTAGAGGCTGCTCACTCGAGCTATAGCGATTGACCTTTTATGTTCGAAGAACAAATCCTCTTTTATAATATCATATTTTATTTTATAAAAGGTTACTTTATGAATTTTAAAAGCTCGTATCGTTTACTTTTTTTTTTTTTTCACTTTTCTACCTCCAACTTCATTCAAATACAGATAATATTCAACATTGAAAATAATAATTTTTGGAATACTACATCATTCCAAAAAATATTATTTTCATTGTTATCATATGAAAGGGCTTGATCTGCACATTTCAAAATATATTTTTATTTTATTTTAATTCTCACAGTTTTCGACATATGATGCAAAATGTCCAAAAAAATATCATTCCCCCCCCCTTATCTCCGAAGTTTGCGGAGCGAAAAATCTTAAATAATTAGAGTTGATAGGAATTGACCCAAATATGGCACCAAAAATAAAACGATGTTCCTAACTAGTACAGTTTTTTCATAATCATCAAAATTCCTTCACAAACAAACTTAGTTATGCGGTCCGGATTTTTTCACTTTATACGTCCAAATATGATACGGAACCCTCGGTGCGCGAGTACGACTCGCACTTGGCCGGTTTTTATTCAAATCATGTCAATTAGGCAAAAATCCAAGGGCATAGGTATATTTTCGGCTTTTCCATGTTCCATTTAATGCCTTTCTGTTAAAAAATATCGCCTGATATCACTAAAATCCTCCTGAGATTTTGATTCTGTGTAAAAATATAATAGAAAGATAAAGACATTAAAATTAACAATAGAAAAATGGTGACATTTACAATACTAGCTTCCGCCCGCGGCTTCGCCCGCATTTTTGGGACAAAACGTAGCCTATGTGTTTTTTTTATTTTTATTCGATGATAGGCTTGCGCTTGACCGCCATCTCGCCTGATATTAAGCGATGATGCGGTCTACGATGGAGCACGCTTGCCTAGAAGAAACCGATTCACTCGTGACTTGAAGATACCCAGATTGTAACTGTTGGGAAACACCCACTTGGGCAGCGCATTCCACTGCTTGGCGGTTTTCACAATGA
Organism: Thalpophila matura; assembly: GCA_948465475.1. Taxonomy (NCBI): domain Eukaryota; kingdom Metazoa; phylum Arthropoda; class Insecta; order Lepidoptera; family Noctuidae; genus Thalpophila; species Thalpophila matura. Next base: position 13,192,758 of record OX419182.1, on the reverse strand, counting down.
AAGTGGAATCAAAGCGCTTTGTTCGGGTTCTTGGTATATCTACCATGAACCGATGGCGCCTTGTGGTGCTTTTGGCCGTCCGATAGAAGAAAGGGCAGGAGGGAATTAGATCATGCAGTGTTATTCATATGTATAAGCTATATTACTGTAAAGTTTCATCAAAATCCGTTCAGTAGTTTTTGCGTGAAAGAGTAACAAACATCCATACATACAGACATCCTCACAAACTTTCGCAATAATAATATTAGTAAGATAGAACGTTTCACATAGGTTAGTAGTCCCTTCGACGCTATGTGTAATAATAATTGTTATCCTTAACTCTAAATAACTCTTAGTTTAAAAATATGCATATTTTACCAAGGAGATTGACATAAAAGTATGTGGTGTAAATCTACTAGGTGGGTATAATAGTTGTGACCAGCCTTTGAATCTTTTTACCTTCCTACAAGAAAATGGACGTGTAGGACAGTCTCCATCTAAAACATTCTCACTATACATTCCTACGTATGTAATCCTTACCTAGATATTTAATCAATCGTCTAGAAAGTTGGAAGGATCGATATCCCAATCGCCATACCGTATAACACGACCAAAGTAGATATCGCCATTTTTAAAACATTTTCTTCACACAATGGTATTTCAGCATTAGCAGTATTATCAAGGACTTTGTCTCGGATGAAAGAGTACGGAGCTCAGAAACTGTTTGGAGGCGGTGGGCGTGGGGATTTAAACCACGCCTATCTTGTGGGCGTGTTGAGTGGCATATTAAAATTCATTATCTGTATGTATTGCAAGAAATGGTTATTGCCAATGAAGTAAAGTAAATAACGGAACGTTTAGCAACGTAGAATAGTTTAACCTAACTGTAACTACGATTATACTTTAATTACAACTGATAGCATTATAAATCATTTTTTTGATAAACGCGTCATGCTGAAAATACAAAATTAGTTAAATAAATTAGTTTGGTTAACCAATCATCCATTATGTTGCACATCGTGAATTTTTTGGAACAACACTGAAATATTTCATAGGCACTAAGAAGTATTTGGCAAATGATCCCAGGTTGATAAAAATAAAAGCTGATACCTAGTAGTTCATATAGGACCACAGACGTGTCTCAAAAAAAAACTTACCAGGTTTCAAAGCCGTTTTAATTGACCGGTGTATCACCAACTCTACAGAAGAGTATTTTGTAACTGTCTCTAATTTCAAAATAAACTAAATAATTATACCTACTGTTGATTAATTTCACAATACTATAATTTTCATTTCTACAAAAACGAATTAAAAGAAAATTGCTACAGCATCGCTACGACAGTGGTTACGCTGTAGCTGTTATTGGCTACGCAAAGGCGGAGCCTGCTACGACGTCACACGAAGTTTTCCGATCACCACCGACGACGCACACGTAGAACAAAGAACCAGTTTCCTTTGACCCTTACTTTTCCCTAGTAATGCTCCGCTGTGGACGGAAATAAGTGAAGAAGAGAGAAGCGGGGTGGGTCAGCGTGGAATGGTTGATATCTAGGAGAAAATCATGGGGGTTGAGAAAAGGGATTCGCCAGGATACTGTTACGTAACGTCAGTTGAGCGACAGCAGCGCTCGCGGAAGCACGTCTCGCGTTTGTTGTGTCCGGAAAACATAAACAACAACAACGTGTTTATTGACGTAAACAACGCGCGAAACTTTGTTTTCGGACTTTCCTGCAGTTGTAGTTTTGAAGGTAAGGTTATTTTGTTTTGTTGTTGTGTTGTTTATTGATAAATATGTTGTGTTTATTTGCATTTTTGGTTTGGAATATGATTTGTTTACTTAAACAAGCACCATATCATATATACGTTAGTCCAAAGTTTACACATTATCGCATAAAAAAACCGAGTACGTTAAATGGATGACAATTTACATAATATTTTGGTATAAATTCCGTACACAATATTTTTCAAAGAAGATATTGGTTCAATAAATTATAATATAGAAAACATAAAAATAAATAAAATACTAAATATAGAAAACGTAAATTTTTCAAAATTCTTTTTTTCACCTTATTTCATATTTTAATACTGAGCTCTTTTTGGCGAATATGTATTAAGTATACATATAAATATTTCCCACATATTTTAACACGGCTGTCCAAACAAAGAGCTTCTGTCTAAAAATATATCAAAACGCATTAGTTGACTTCTGACTTCTCTTCTCTCTGACTGATGACTTCTATGCAATCAAGCGTAAAAAGGTTGCGTCGGTTGTGCGGCGAGTGCGGGGGAGCTCTAACAGCCTGCTGAGGATGATGGGAGAGAGAACGGACTCTGCTTTGCTTGGCAGGTTTACTGAACTACATGTGTTGCGTGGTCGGTGAACCTGCTAGGTAGGAGCAGGTTGTATTGTTTAGTTTGTTTCATTTGTTCTTTTTAAATATATGTGCCTATGGACTGTGTTGTCTGATAATAAACGATGTTTATTTTATTATTTATTTTATTAGTTGGTTTAAAAGTAAGTACTTATTAAGTTATGTACCTAAATTATACTTACGAAAATGTCTTAATCTAAAGTCTATTATACATATTTAAATAAAGAACGAGTGAAGAAAAAAAATAACTAATTAAAAATTGAGTAATGATCAAATTTTACAAAAAACAGCTTACATTTAACGTTTTTCTTTAGCTTAAGCCTTTGTTTTAAAGTACAAAAAAAAACCTCATACTTAGATTTTATGGATTCTTCAGTCTTTCTCTAGCAAACCCGAGTCAAAACCTCATAACTAATCACACTCACAGGCCCGCGGTTTCGCTCGCAGGGTCAGTGGTTCCCAACCGGGGGTCCGCGGAACACAAGGTCCACGACAACAAAACCAGTAGTCCGCGAGAACTAAGTCAAGGTCTCCGAGAACAAAATTAAGGTCCGCGAAATAAAGTCTTAATCCTTAATATTTTTTTATTTTTTTACCTTTGGAGGACCCCTAAGATCAATAATTTCCACACCGAATGATAGTCCTGGTGGTCCCTGATCAAAAAAAGGTTGGGAACTACTGCCATAGGTAATACAGGAACTTTATATTACCCGGTCAAAAAGAATCTTATGACCTTTCCTAAGGTTTAAAACAAGGCTGCTCAATCGTTTTGAAGGTGGGCCATAATTTTGATTTCATATCAGCCGGTGGGCTATTTTGTGAATAAAACTTGACTACAGTCATGGTAGATAGATTATCAAACAAAGAAAACTAATCTAATAAAAACGCCGTTGGCGGGCAAATTCTAATGCGATAGCGAGATACATACTGGCCCGCGGGCCTGGGGTTGAGCAATAAGCAGCCTTGGTTAAAGTTATCTCTGTACCAAATTTCGTCAAAATTGGTTTAACGGCTTAGCTGCAAAAACGTAATAGACAGATAGAGTTACATTTGCATTTATCATATTAGTTGGGATTTGACGTTCGGTCCGGTCGGCCACCTAACTACGAGTACCTACCTACTTTGTATTTAATTCTTATATTATTCCACAATTGCCGTGTGGATTTTCATTCATGTTGCCGTTGCGGCTGCGGAAAGCCTCTGAAATCTCGAAGCATGGGGTCCGAGTGTTCAACTCATATTTAAAGTTATCGTGCGGTTGGTTGACACTTCCCGTGACCAGAAAGCTGGCTATTACTTTGGCCAAAGATTAAGCATTGCCATACAACGTGGCAACGCTACCGTCGAAAGTGATGTTTTTTAGTTTGTTTAGATTAAAATTATATTTCGTTTTTCTACTTGTACACAAAACTATAATAATATAATATGCAAATAAAGAATAACTAGTTAAGAAGAGAATGTAATCCACATTTTAGTCAGTTATATTCCACCGCAACTGTTTTTCGGCAAAACTAGACTAATCAAACAATATCTGAATATTAAATTGTCAAAGAGGGTAATATTGCGCCGTGTTAATAATGCAAAGATTGAACAATTGAATCCGCCCGCGATACCTGTTATTAAATATGTAAATTAGTTATTTATTCAAGTCGCGCCACTTTCGGGGGGGGGTCTTTATGCTAACTTTCAGTGTAATTCGCGACTTCCCTGTCATGTCAATGTAAGACTACTGGAGAAGGAGTTGTTTTAACCGGTTTTGAAGTGACACTTACATGTTGTGTTATAACTAGAAGATTACTTTTGTGCGTTGCCGTGTAAATAAAAAGTAGCCTGTAATTATAATTTGAAGGGTAGGTACTTCTTCAGTTCTTCGATAGCAGAATAAGCGTTCTTGTTAACTTAATGCTTAACTAGCTTTCAGCCCTCATTAAGGAGACGAAAAAAAAAGTTTCTTCATACACACTTTACCACCCCTCTTCACCCCTTTAGAGATAGCATTTCAAAAAACCCCTCAGTGCAGGAAATATTTCTTAAGTAGGTACCCTAAAGGATACTACTCATACTCAAGGAATATTTCCGCTAAATTTCAAATTTCTAGGTCCAGCGGCTTAGGCTGTATGTTGTCCGGTACTATTTTTATATGGATAACTAGATAATAAAATTCTACTGTACTTGACACAAACTATGTATTGCAAAATCTTAACTAATGCATTAGTTAGATTCAAAAAACCGGCCAAGTGCGAGTCGTACTCGCGCACCGAGGGTTCCGTATCAGTTTTGGACGTATAAAGTGCAAAAATATAGATTTTGAAAAAACTGTACTAGTTAGGAACATCGTTTTATTTTTGGTGCCATATTTGGGTCAATTTCTATCAGCTCTAATTATTTCAGATTTTTCGCCCCGCAAACTTCGGAGATAAGGGGGGTGAATGGTATTTTTTCGGACCGTTTTCATCATATGTCGAAAACTGTGAGACATAAAATAAAATGAAAATATATTTTGAAATGTGCTGATCAAGCCCTTTCATATGATATATCACTTGACTTAGTAACCCCACTTTAAAATTTTGGACCCCCACTCCGGCCCCTTTTGCAATGAAAATAAAAATATTTTTGGACTTTTTTCATTTACAATAAAATCGAACAAGCATTCTTTATAACTGTTCCAAATTTCAAGTCGATAGCATTAGTAGTTGCTGAAATAAGCGGGTGTGACAGACAGGCAGACAGACGAAGTCGCACCATAAGGGTTCCTTTTTTACCATTTTGGTACGGAACCCTAAAAACTAGTAGGACTTATACGTTTCGACGTCCATTGACAAATTAATTAACTTACAAGTAAATAAAGTTATGATGACTTCATAGGGTACCCTAATATTGTATACCTACCTATAATCATAACCATAAAGTCGCAACTTATAGCATTCAAACAATTTTGTAAAATCAAAAGTTCAACCTCCTTTATATTGCAAAATATCAACATAATCTCAAGCCAATTCCCTAAGAAAAACCAAACCAACCTTACCAATCAAAATTATTAATTGACGAATATAAAACAATACCACGATACAGGCTCCGTCCCCAGAGGATCGTTCAATTTAGATTATTTATCGTAAAGCAAGCGGGCACTGGCGGCGAAGCTAGCTAATTTACAAAATAAATATTAGCTCAATCAGACGGTCGGTCTTAGCTGTTGTTTTGACTAATTGTTATTTTGTCTCGCTAAGAAATATAGTCTATGTTGGTTTAAGGGACAAATATTTTGCAATAGAAGTTTCACTTAAGAATGACTTCATAATGATCATCTCATTTAAACAGTTTCTGTTTGCTTAAATTAAATTAAAGAAGTTTCAAGTAAGTATTTCTACTATTAGGAAGTATTAGGATTTTTTGTGACCTTCCCAGATTCATTGCTCACGAGTGTATCTACTGATAGTATCTGTATCTATCATAAAATGTTCGTTTTGATAGCGTTTATACCATCGGTCGTCAACATAAACCGCCGCGAGCGTCACCACCCACCATCAAATACAACAACACACATCAATACAAACGGACACCAAGATGTCCATCCTCCTTCGCCTCCGGAGCATTGTTTTCAATAAATTAAACGTAGGACAAGAGGCCCGGACTGCGCAAACAGCCCCGGGCCTCCGTCAACACAATTATTATACTCGGACAGCTACCCCTCGTGTCGATAAACACCCTCTAAATAAATTAACTGGACTCTATCCAAAACATTTGTTCTCTGCTTCGGTTTTAAAAAAAGAAGGTAATTAATTTATGTCTTAACAAGCTAGGTCTTCATTTGTTTAAACTGTCTGCAAAAAAATGAAGAGATGTTATAATATTAATTGTTAGGACGATTCATTACGTCTTGCTTCAGTCCATTGGTCCTCGCCGTCGGGTGGGCCTCGTTTCACAGTTATAGTTGTGTTTTTCTGGAGTTTAATGTGGGCATTATTATATAGATATTGTGGTTCACATGATGCCCACCAACACTTTAGCAAATAGTAACACAAATAGAAAAAACTTAATACATTTTGCAATTCGAGAGTAAAAATTAGTTTTATCAACGAGCTACCCTATTAGTTTCAACACACACCTAGACCAGACCAGACCAGACCAGACAGATGCAGCCTAGCTCACGACTCTAACCTCCTTGCTAATGAAGCTTTTCATTTTGTTCCAGGCTAAACCATGGCCGCTCGACCAGCCACAACTGTCCCTCGCACTAAGAAACAAAACCATGCAAACATTCCGTGCCCCATAGAAAACTGCGCACGATTCACTTACGGCAAGTTACCCGACCACCTGACCAAGATTCATGGTCTCACTGGAGCTGAAAGAGATGCTCTCAACGAACAACAACGGAAACGGTTCTTCAACGGAGAACTGTGCCAAGTGCGATACCTCAAAGAATCAGCTATTAGAGACCTTTGGGGAACAGACTACGAAGACCCTCGAATTCGAGCTAAAATACACCAAAGTTACGCTCTAGTCAAGATACGAATAATACCACTTGCAGCTACTCAGCGCGCTCGACCACTTACTGAACAAGATGCAAATGTTCTGACCGCCTACAATGCTAGGACGGCGCCAAGACCAGCGCGAGTCCAGAAAACTAGAACTCGACCGCGGCCTTACCCAGCACCGGAGGCAAGTCCAGTAGAACGTCGAGCTTCCAGCGAGTCCAGTGAGGAAGAAAACACGCAGAACCCACTACCACCATCCCCGCCTCCTTCGTCCCCATCGCTCCCACCTTCACCAGCTCCTTACGAACTACAACCAGTCGAAACACGTTTACGAGACATATTCGATTCGAAAATCGATGCTGGATACAAAGCAGTAATCGATGATATGAAGAAGTCGATGACAATGGGCAGGACGCTCGGAGCGAGGAAGCGTAAAGCTTACCGAACGTACCGTCGGTATGCGAAGAGATTGATCGCGTTCCTTCATAGACAGCATTCGCCACTGGCTTATGATGTGGACGTACTTCTATGTGGAGAAAGCCAAGTCTGCGCCTTCCTTGAACGCATCAGTGCTGAACACAAGACCAAAACCTTGAGGAATTATATCGTGGCTGCCATCAAGCTACTGGACTCGCGACTTTTTGCCATAGAAACAGATCCTTCTTGCAAGGAGAAGGTGGCATCAATGACTCGTGTCTACGACGTACTCCATGGACGTTTGACCGAGTGTGACAGACTGCTAGCACAAAAAGAAGTGGCCTGCCAGAAGAAATCATCACCATCTTTCGAAAGTGTTATGGAACAAAGTTTCAATGACTCGTACGATGAGTTAGTGTAAAAAGTGGAACGAACTTTTTACGGACTTATGTATTTTTTAAATATTCTGAACCCTACTGCTATTTCGTCCCCGCCTTCAACGTAGTCCACTAAAGGGATGTGTTGTTGCTAGAATTACTCAATGTAAATAAACGCCATTAGAATCATAATTTGATTTACCCCCGAATACTGAAAGTTTATTGTTTGATCTGTACTCAAGTCAAGGCACGTGTCACCTGATTTGATTGTTTATGTTAATTTAACCAATCGATCACAACGGCTAATTTCATAGTAAACATTCCTAATAATTGATTAAGATTTAACTGACGTTTGTGTATTCGGGCATTAAGTCCTTATAATTTTAGATTAGGATATAAATACAACTTGACAAGTTATTAAAGACGTTAAGTTTAAAAACCTTTGTAAATAGAATAAACTACGTGTCTCAAGCAATAAGCTTATTAACATGAATGTTAGTACATAATTAATATTAATTGATGAAAGTTATACTTTCAATCAGCGTGCAATAATTATGCCAAATATCTCGTATTTATTATTATAATTCTGTACTTTAATTAAGGCACTCAAATACTTTTCATGTAATGGATGGATCTCATTAGATTATAATTATTTTTCATGTAAATGTTAAACATACGCACCTATTTAATTTAATTATTGTGTAAATATTTCTCTGCTAGTTAAATTATTTCGAACAACTGTTTGTTTTATTTTATCATTATCTTAACAGCCTTAACAGTATTAATTTAGCTTACCATCAGATGGGCGGAACAGCTGTCTGCCACCACCGTCGTAAAAAAAGCTGATAGATGTCTACGACTAGACATAGCTGGCTAAGTATCGCTACAACGGTTGGCCCTACGCATCCAATAAATTCCTGAAACCCTCTTTAAATTGAGAAGTGACATTTTAAAACCGCTTTTTTGGGGTTTCCTTTCTTTTTTTAATGGCAATGTGTTTCTTACTCATATCCACATCGTATTATAATCGAGCTGTTGGCTGCCGACGGTCATGGCTATAATCGTAGCAGCTTAGGACGTAGGCTACGACGTGGCTACGACCTACGACTAAGCTACTACGACTCGTAGCAGCTGAAGTCGTAGCAGCTTAAATCGTAGCAGTCGTAGCGGTAAGCACGCGCGGTAGCAGTGAGTAGTAATAAAATTAAATCATTGTGCATGGATTTTGTCAAAACTAAACAGCACCCGAATTGCATAACTCAATTGCTATCACCATGGCATTGTTTTTGACATTCATTACGCCGTATGATTGTTAATCCGTGCTCCTGTAACTAGCTCAACGCCGCAATGGATGTTGTTGAACTGTCAAAATGAAAGCCATGGCGAAAGAAATTTATTTTACACAATTAGGCTGCAGGTCTATCTACTACTAAATTGCCCTAACCAATGAAAACGCGGACACGATAATTTTGTTCACGTTTGACCTGTTAAATTGGGCAAATATAAGAAGAGTTACGTCACGTAGTACTACTCAAAGTAAAAATATGGTCATAGTCCTGCTAGCTGCTAACTTTGTTCCTTGTCCATTACATGGGAATCTGCAGTAGACATAATAATCTGAGACATAATAATTATGAAGACGTTTACAAATAAATACCATTGACACAGCTAACTTACCTATTTAAGTAAAAAAATTTAGAAATCTGTTTATTTTCCCGCCATTAACGCAACCTCAAACTTTTATTATAGTGACATCTCTGATCACATTATAAAAACTTCAGGTAAAACTTTTGCTATTCGCTGATAGATGGCAGTAAATACGTCCGAATACTTACTTCTGCTTTATGTTGTCCTAGTACATGGCGATCGTAACTGCCTGCTCCAGATTCTCCTACGTTCCAAACATGCCATTCTTGGCGCCTCATTCGCCTCGTCATACTTGACGGTTGACCTCTTTTATTACATAGGAATTTATCTAGCCAGTCATTCTGGAACACACATAAAAACATTTTTAAACAGTCTAACAAAACAAGTGGACTAGTTAATTAATATATTTATTCATGCTTTTGTTCCACTTTGAAATTATTATTCTGGATCTTTCAGTTTGAGCAGTTTTTTTGCAGCTTGTTGTAGGTAATTGAAGTTCAATGACCTATTGTGGAGACCGTACATTACAAAAGCGTATCCCATATTTACTTAACAATTTACCCGACGGAATCAGGGAAGAAAAAACAAAAAATATATTTAAGAAAAAACTTAAAAAATATCTACTTAGTACACTGCCGTAACATGTATACATAGGTACCTACTTTCCTAATTATTAAATTAGCATTATAAAATGTATACATAGGTACCTACTTTCCTAATTATTAAATTAGCATTATAAAATTTTCTGCATTAGTATAATAACGTCCATATTTAAACTGCGATATTATTATTATATTATCTATTATTGCGATTCAACAGACAAACTATATATATAGTTTTGTTGGACATTATATTATTTTATAGACCTTAATATGTACCTTTATAATAAATAAATAAATAAATAAATAAAATAAATATTAGTTTGGTAAGTGTTCTTTAGACACTTGATTTTTGAAAATTAAAGAAAGTATTTGGAATACCATAAAATCTGAATAAAATAGTTTTAAAAATATTGCTGGCAAACACATTTACCACCTCTGCCAAGTCGGTTATACAATTCATAGTGTTTCGTAAAAAAAGCGAATGACTCAGAAAAAAAGCATTTTGTAACATCACCTAAAACCTACACACATACTTTGCTAATCTTAACAAGAAAATATTTAAAGAAAATATTGTACAAACCGACATCGAATGCAATATGAAATAATAGGTAGACTAGGTAGTTATTAGGTATTGCATTATAAACACCAAATATCAAATAAAAATATGAGTTGAATTTTTTTATTCAAAATTACTTTAAAATTTCAAAAATATATAGGTTCATCTATGTGTTGCAGCGGTAAAAAGAAATATTCTTCATGTATTTACGGCGCAAAGGTTGTGTTGCCCTCAATAACAAATAGATGGTGCCGATAGACGAGCAAGCGAAGCGCCGAACGACATCTGTAGGATGATAATTATTTTAAGCCGTTTACTCACAGGCTATTCCTGTACCCATATACTACCTTGAACCGTTCAGAAGTACGACCTATTTCAGTTTAGTGACTAACGAACAGACTCGTTCACTGTGCAAATATAACATGTTTTTCAATAATAGCCTCGGAGGGTGGGAGGTAAGGGTAAATACGTCAAACTTATTCAATCATCGCTCCGCTACAAATACTTTTGATTCATTGTACAGTAAAAGATGTACAGTGAAAATAATATTATCACAATAATACTTTTTGATCGGGTGTACTGTATGAAAAGTAGATTTTTTTTTCACGGAAATGCTGCGGCAAAAATAGGGTGACCTCATTGCAGACAGGATATTATATCTCTTACTTTAGTAAAAGTTAGCAAAATGATGTAGTACATAATTCTGTTAACTTTTAACTAAAGTAAGACATAGGCTGTAAGTAAGTTAATTAGATGTTTTTTTTTTGTTTTTGTATTAAATTTATTATTAGTTATAATTATTTAAATTATTGATTTATCTTAAAACTGACATATTTTTGAGTAATATTTCTATAATAACCTACTAATAACTTTATATTTTAAACAGATGTGTTTGTACACGTGCATGTAAGACAGATACAACGGCGTCAGTAAATGAATGATTACATTACAAAATTGCAATGCAGTGGTAAACAATGCAGCACGAACTGGATGACGTCACCCTCATTCGGTGCAAAGTGCATGTATGCAGCTTAACCTTCTAGCGTTCATGTTACCCTGGTGCTCGTTCCTTTTGTGAGCGACACCAAAGGGGCCCTATCCCCTTCGAGCACCCTTCTCTGGGTCAATGCGCATCTCTCGGTCATTCACCGGACCGACCTTCATCCGTTGTTTTTGTCTTTATGCGTATCTAGTTGTCACTATTGCACTCACGCGTATTTCATGCGTACAGCTATCTGCAATTTAGGAATAAAACATCTAAAATAATAGTAATTTAAAAAATACTATCTTGGTACTAACTCTATATATCCTGTTAAATATAGAACATAGCCCAACAGTTCAATCAAGCTTCTCAGTTATAAAATACCTTATTACAGGGAGAGACAAAATTTCGTTGTTATTTTAGATTCCTTAATTTTTTTCTTTGAGCAAATAAGGTGATTTTATTAAATGTTTGCTAAGAACACAATATCCTGAAAGAGTCCTTTTCGTTTACTTTTTTACTAGCTTAAAAGAACATCGAGCAAACTTAGTAACGAGAGTAAAATAGAGATAGACGGAATTCGGTTTTGGACCTTTGGATATCAATCTGCCATATTTGCTTTGTAATCATACTTACTATTATATGCGTAGCTAAATGATCCGCAGTAAGATGCTGTAACAAATTATCTTACCAGGAACTCAATGTACGAGGAATACAGAATAATGGAGTAGTTCGATGCACAAAACCGCATAAAACGGCCGTGCAATATAAATGCATCGATGACTGATATGACGGAACCGCACACTACTACACTTTTTTATATATAATCAACACATCAATAAATCGTCAAAATGAGATTGTTGGATACGTGTAATATTCATTTTCCGATCAAATTTTGTTTTAAAAGCAAAGGTATTTTGTTTTTCAATTTGAAGGGTAAGAGGGAAGAAGGGTCATAGTCAATAGGAGATAGTTTAGAGAAAAACCAAAAAAACTTCATTAAAAAATATTATAGTCATGGACTTTGACCTATTTTTACACTTTTACTAACTTTTTTTTAAGAATGTTGTTGACAATGATCTTTTCTTTTAAGAACCAAGGTTCTTTCATTTTAACTTTCTGAGGACAGCAATCTTTCTTTTGCGTTTCTGTTTTCACTATGTCATAGAACACCAGTCAGTCTTCTAGATGGCGTTGTTATCTCTACTTATGAAAAACACTTACTATGATCCTTCTTCCCTTACCCTTCATTTGAGATCGTTATTTAGTTGTACAGTTTTATATTATTGTACCAATATAAAGAGTTTAGAAATGCGTAACTTTATGTAGGTATTATCAAAATTCTTCGTTTCTCTTAGGAATAAACACAAATTAAAGCATTACTTATTACAAATTTAAGCCCATAATCTACTACTTCGCATTAAATAGTTACTAACTAGCTATCACCTGGTTCAAATATTACAAAATGTTCCGTCTTTAACCGACTTCCAAAAGGAGGAAATTTTCAATTTGGTTGTATTTTTTTGTTTTTTATCTCAGAACTCCGTCATTTATAACCCAAATCAGAAAATTATTTTTATATAAAAGGATATACTTTCGGATTGATCCCTTATAAACTTCATCGGAAGCAGTTTAGCAGTTTAGGTTTAATTTAAATCAAACTAACTGGAATAAATAAAACAAGTATGTCATCGCCGAAGTAAACAAATTTGCGAATTTTTTAACAGCAATATTCACGTTATTACTGTAATCGGGTGTGTTTATGTCACTCAAAATAGAAAAATAAAAAAAAAACTTTAAAAAAGTGTTTCACATAGCAATATTTTGATCTTTTTGAAGACGGTTTTAACCTTTTTTTGTTTTTTTAGTTCCTGTACTTGCGTCGGTTCATCACTTACTACATCAATAAAACCCAGATATGAATCGTTAAACTTAAGAGCAAGTGTGAAAAAATTACAATCTCGTTTCAAGTTAGGCATGGAATAAATTACCAATTTTCTCGTCCCATAGTTTTATTCCACCACTTGAATGTGTCTAATAATAATATTTTTTATATAAATGTAACACATTGCCGATCCTATGTGGATCGGACAAGTATAATAGTATAATTGTCGGACCAAACTATCAGACTCGCGAATAAATTATGAATTTGAGATCAGCCTTATCGCAGGAAAAGACTCTTTTCCATAAAATCAATTAATGAGTAGCCTAAACACGTGTTTTTCGTCACCTAAGTTTTCGAAAGAAGATGAACACGTGTTTACGCGGGCGGCCAGGTGGTTTTTTCTTTTTAGTGTACCTATTCAGAAAAGGTAACTTTTTTTCCTTATTTATTTCGTATTTATACCTACTTTATATAAGAATCATTTTATAAGAACGAACGCATGTTAACAAGTTCAAATTTGGGTAAAGAAAGAGATAATACTAATTTAGCTCCTAATTATTTAATTAAGAAAAACCTCGGCTTTAAATATCAACTGTTCGACTTTATGTCATCTAGGTATAAAATAATTAACTAACACACAAAAACACTTCTTTTTAACATTAACCAGATAAAAATCCACTTTATAAAAAGCACAGTTTTAATTATTGTTGTAAGTTTATTTGTAATTACAATCTTAAAACATTTACTGAAACAATAAACTGGCTTTAACGTAGCCTTTGTTTATTTTTAAAGATCAGTCTATCAGACACGTGCATGCTGCACTCTTCTATTAAACAGGATATCTAAGAATATAAATGTGCTATTTATACCACTGAAAAGTATGGACATGGTTGTGAATTAACATCGTAAGTATTTATTGCGAAGAAATTCCACAATAAACGGTACTGACCACGTAAGGGGATATTTCTGTCGATCGTTCCCTCGTTTCTGCGTCGTGTTCCTTCGCACTGGTATTTACATCGATAGAGTTTTGCTGGCGTATAAAACAGGTTATAGAAGCGAGTAAAGCTTATTTTGTTCTCAACTTTGGTGAGAGAGCCATCTAGTGACCAGCGTGCGAAACATTCGCGTGTGTGATTTTGTGTACTTTAGTGACTTTTTTGGAAATCCTTGTGATTCAAAATGCCTGGACGTCCTATCTGGCAGGTAAAGGATTTTTTTTTATTATATTTTTCACTAAGATCTTTCAAGGTATTTCTATGTGCTGCTAAATAATATTTTTATTGCAATCGCAAGGATAGTGTCAAATAAAAAGAAAATAAGCTCTATGACATCTGGAATACCTAATGTATTTATGTTTAAAAAAACTAGTAGAAACTTAATGAAGCTACAGCTCAAAAAAATTCAAGTATTTATTAGAGTGAAATTATTCAAATTATATTATAATATTTATAATATAGGTATAGCTTTAACAATAGATATTTAAAATGTTTTCAAAGTAATGTTATTAATTGAAAATCATATTCACAACGCTGTAAAAACGGAATGATGACTAATCCTAGCCTTAACCTAGCTACCTGAAAATAACAGGTGGGTAAACAAAGTGTGGTTTCGTAAAACTCCACGTTTTGGCACGGTGTCAAATTTCACCTTTATGATTCACTAGCTTCCACCCGCGGCTTCGCCCGCGGTTTTGGGATAAAAAGTAGTATATGTGTTATGCTGATGTATAAGCTATATTACTGTAAAGTTTTATCAAAATCCGGTCAGTAGTTTTTGCGTGAAAGAGTAACAAACATCCATACATCCATCTATCCATACATCTTTACATCCTCACAAACTTTCACGTTTATAATATTAGTAGGATTTACCTAACTTTGAGTAAAATACAACGATGAAAATAATTGATATAATTCTACTAATGAGGAGGTTAACAATAAAAATGCATTTGAATATGTTTCTAGTTTTCTGTATTTACACAACACAACCGTTTTTCAGTCAAGGTAACGCAACTCCATTCGAATTTAATACATTTCACTCAATTTCCAACCAATTATGTTTCAGAATTTACAATATTTTTGATGCTATAAAAAATCTTTTATGAAACGTGTAAAATTATACACAGCAGTTCCCATCGCATCCTTCATTTCACATGATACTTAAGAATTAATTTAAAAAATAGTATGTAATGTAATGTAATGACATGTTTCAGGTAGTTAATCCTAATTTTACTACTTAGTTTTTTTAAATAATTATTTGTATTTAGAACTATGACAACTAAACTTTCTCATCCGTCTTTTTACTTGGCAAGTTACTTTTTATGTCTCCAATCATGAAATCTCCTGGTAAATTTTGGAATAGTTTATGCAAAAAACCAAGTAAAATATCTTCTATAGTCTTTGATAATATTGGTCGTAAAGATTCGGACACTGGTCTCCAATTTGCATTCAAATAGGCGTTGGTACTCTCCTCTGAAAAAGAAAAAATCATATATTTAGAACCGTACTACACAACCAACCAATTTAACGAACCAACATACAAAATACATAATACTAGTAGGTATAGCAACCGCCATCTACTGTAAAAATAAGAAACAATTCGTCAAGGTAACCGTTGATATCGTTTGCAAAATATTTTGCTAATAATTAATTGATTTTTGTTGAATACCAATACCAATTACCTACTATTATTTCTCAATTCTCAGTGATTTCATAGGGAGATTATTTTAGTTAAATTATAGCAACGATCCTTAAATGAGATGACTATTTATAAAATGCGATCACTATGAGGAAAATGCGAATAAAATTGGCAACAGGTACAGGGAGCGAGCGGTTGTCAAACGTACAGCGACGTCTCAACGTCTCAACGTTGCAATTTGTAACACGTTAGTACCAGGGCAACAAAAAATGCCGGAGCTAGAACGACTATCGTCACCACCCGATCGTGCCCATACCAACAGCGCCACCTACAAGCAGATAGAATTAGTCTGCAATCTAAAAATACTACTACTGCATAACAGATGGCGCTTTTACACTTCTCAGTTAAAAATACAGAGGGCGGTATACGCGTCCGAATGAAAAGATTACACGGTAAAGAACATTATTTAATTGGGACTGCCTCCGCTGGCTCCCAAAAATAACGCCGTTGGGAACTGGAGTAGCCTTGGAGTAGCAGTATTACCAGACGAAAATAATTGCAAACTACCGTAACAGCAGATTAATGCTGCCGTGTTTTAAGTTGAATTACCTACTTTTGACTGACTTTTTAATTACCAGTGTCAATGTAAAACAAAATACAACTTTTTTGGACTTACAAGGGGGAGAGAGGTGGTTGACGGAGCCCCGCGTAGCGGGGCTTCTATTTCTGACTGCAAGGTTAAAAGTAACCTAACACGAAGGGGTTGACGGGGGCTTCAGTGAGCGAGTAAAGCGAGCGAACGAAGCCCTTGTCAACCCCTTCGTGTTTAGGTTACTTCGAACCTAAGCCGTCCGTGTCGGGGTGTTCAAGTTCCCGAGTTCGCTTCGCTCGCTCTTGGACCCTAGTTAGGTATGTTACTCAAATGAAACGCGAAATGTTTTTTGAATTATGCCAAATTGCCAACCCCATTTCCCGCTTTTTCCAAAGTCAGCGCCGGCTGCCAATTCAGCAACCGGCGCCGGCTGCAAATTCAGGACACAGCGCTGGTCGCGGAGTCACTTCCTATTTAATTACAATAGTTAACTATTTCGTCTATAAAGTTTGAGGCAAACAGTAAGTACTACGTCTAATATGATACTCATAGTAAGAATTTAATATAAAAATAATTGATTAATTGTATATTAATAAGTTACGCTATAATATTATTTGTATCACCCGAGCTCCTGACCCAAGAGTAGATAAAACAAATAGAATAGGCTAACAAAAACAAAACTAAACTATATACAGCTTGTAACAAAAACTCATCATTAGAAACAATATTTTGTATGAAACAACCCCGAAATCGTAAAAAAAAATCTGCTGTTCCATACATTTTATCGATATAGGTATGTGAACACAAACGTATGGAACAGCAATTATTTTTCGCTATTTTAGGGTTGGTCTCATAGTAAAAAATATTCTTAATGGCTTATTCTTAATGGCCTCCCTTTGAGATCGAACAGGGTTTTTGTTACATGCTATAGGTACCTTGTTAATCTTACGACTTAGGTACTAATTAGAAAGTTACTCAATATCATTCTGCAAAGCAAATAATGTAAGAATTTGTTTTATACGTACCCAACGACTCAATGCCGTCGAACAAATTGTTCATGCGTAATTTTAACCCTCCAATGGAATACTTGACACGTGCCGCAGTGACGTTGAAAAATACAAATTCGTCTTTATTGTACAATTTTACATCGCTTAGAATATCAATTGTCATATTGGCTGAAAAAAGAAACATTATTCTTGAAATTGAAATCTTAGGCGATTCGCACACTGCACCGCATTGCGGGGTGCGTGGCGACGGCGCCACGCATGCGGGTGCGAGAGTGCAGTTCTGCATCATCATTCAGATTTTTCCGCACAAACGCGCGTAGGTGCAGTATTGTCATGCGGTAGCCTAGAGCCTTTTCTTTTTCAAATAATTATTTTTTTAGTCCATATTATTGCAATAACATCCAAATTACATAGGCATATACCAAATTACAGCTTAGTCCGATCACAGGAAGTGCTTGAAAAATTGCATTTGTACCGAACAGACAGACAGACATGAAAGCGAGTTAATAAAAACGTGGTAACAATAAAATGTCTCAAATTTTTACATACTTGGCTCAAACCAACATACTCCACGTCCGACCAAAGGTATTAACAGTATTCTTCCTTTCAGGTCATAGGTACCCTCTATCCTGATTTTCGGAACTCGAACCTTTGTGTGAAAGTCATATGTTTTACTGTTCACTCTGAAAAAATAAAAAAAAATTACCAGAAATATTGTACGGATCAAATTAATTACAGAATAATCAATGACAGAAAATACTGTTCAAAGGAATCTGGAATTACATTACATCTTTGATTTTATATTAACATAGGTACCATCATACTTAATTAAAAATGCTACATGTAGATACTTGTACAGTATTTATTTTTAATTAGGTGATTTTAATAAGTAGGTACCTACTCTGTATTTTTACCCGACTACGGCAAATCCAAAAGGAAGGGTTTTAGCAGTCTATTATTTTTTCTTTTTTTTCAATTGATTGTTCATTCATCACGAATGTAGAATAAAAATTATCGCTTGCGAGACGACTATGCTACAGTCGAACGAGAATAGCTACTCGACTACAATTTGCTCAACTTAGTCGATCAAACAGTCGTCTGTGGTACTAGGGTGCGATGAATTCACAGCGTTCATACTTACTGGCTCGACAATACTTCTGTCTTTCCAAAACCTGTAACAGTGACGTCATCGAGAGCAGCATTGACGTTTACAGGACCATCACCTTGCAAAATTCTTATGCTAGGGATTTTTAGGGGATCTAAAGGCTCCATTCCAATTTCTGGAAGTCCTAAAAATAAATATAAAAATAGTTTCAGGGATAAACACAGATGTCGCTAGTTATTTGAGCTAAATAGATAATGATATTGTAAAATAATACTAATAGGTACTAATATATTGCAATTTGTGCATTTGTTTTTTTAATAAATTAAATTAAAGTATAGCCATGTCAAGCCATAATTGATACCTCGAGACGTCACATGAGTATGGTGAAGAAATAGCGCTTTCGCTTTCCGCAAGTTATGTACAAATGTTTCGTAATTGAGGCTATGTGACTAGCCCAGTGGCTTGTGAATCTACCAACCCGCTATCATACTAGCTATTTAACAACACTTAAAAAATACATTTCTTTGTGGCAATTATGCAGCAAAGAAAAATAAAAGTATGTTTATAGCTACTACGTCGAGCATAAATAATGTAGAACTACTCTGTGGTAATATTATCCAAGTGATAATAATAACAGTCAAAAAGCATTGAGTGATTGTAGGTATATGTAATAATATTGTTAAATAATAAAATACCTAATCAAATAATGGCAATACCAAATTAAACAATACAATATAACGTGAAACAAAAGTAATTAACCATTTTGTGGCAAAACACAGTGTAAACGTTAACAAACGCGTGGGGGCACAATGTACTAGGAGCACAGCGCCGGCAAGTGGCATACTATCGTGCAACGCGCGAAACACGAACAGCTGTGAGCAGTTGTGCAACGAACCAGGCACTCAGAAAGCGTGCCAGCTACTTACGAAGTTGACTTGACTGGCTGACCGGTACCGCTCGTACCTAAATAACAACGTTCCACTCAAACCAATCAAAAGTGTTGCGTCTGTTTTGGTAATTTCACTAATATATTGCAGTTACTGGCTGAGGCTACTTGACTGTGTTTACAGATGTTTTGATTGAGCAAGACAGGTTGGCTATTATTAGAATACGAATTAGTGGGTTAACAGTTGCTCAAGATAAAATATGCAAATCGAAATGTAAATGAATGATCGAAATATTGGTCTGCATTTTGAACCAAATCATTCTATTGCCGGCCTAATAAAAAAACGATGATTAAAAGATAGAACATGACCTTTAGAAACCTTAAGGTTTATGAAGCTTTTTATGAATGTCAAGATTTAGAAATAATATTTATAGGTAGGTACATATTAAATTTACCTGGACCAAGCGCATTGAACAGTTGCTGCACGGCTTGCCGCGAGCAATCGTCGAATTCTGGATCGCTTTTCAAACATGTCTTCACGAAACTTGCTGAAATTAACATAAACAATCAAAACATTAGTTCAGAATCATTTAAAATTATAATACAAGTTTCAACCTAATGTTGAAATTATGATGAAAAATGCAGTTGTAACGAGGACATCCAAACGACTATTACTTTTAGCCAACCTTGATATTGACATGAATTTAAATCTAGTTCAAGCAAGCACGCACTTTTACCGTGACATCTGTCAAGATGCTGTGTTAGATAGCGGGCAGGGGTTAACTTATTCGCGTCTTCGATGTTATGAAATATTTATACAAAGCAAGAACGAAAACCGTTGAACTCAAATGAAAATTAATATAAGTAAACGAAACTAAATAGATATACAATCATACAAATACAAAAGCTCAGCTTGAAACCAAATCTGTTAAAGATAACAATGACAATAATGCGTTGACTGAGTTAATTGCTTAGATTCCTGAAGAAGACGATAGCATATTAAAGTAGTTTATTGTTTACAAAATGTGTGGAGCAAGAAATATTTATTTCTACACTGAATTAAAATATTGCTGCTATACTGCCAGTTAACGTGATTCCATCTATCTTGTTGTGTACCAGTTGCGTTGCAGTATGCAGAAAATTACGATTACCGTACTTTAAAATCTGTGCTAACCAGAATCAATGTCCAAAGGTCAATAAATAAAAAAAAAAACTTGATATTTCTAACTGTAAATGCAGAAATATCATCATAATGTTTGCACGCTTTGTCTGTAGATGCTAATAAATTCTATGTTATGTAATCATGTGTAATGAAACTTGGGTTTAGCAACACAACCATGTTTACATCTATATTATAGATACCTTTTCGATGCTTAATAAAGTTTGTCAACATCAACCACTGCTTAGGCCCACAATGTTAAATGGGCTATTAGCTTAGATAAACATGGTTGTGTTGCTAAACCCAAGTTTCATTACACATGATTACATAACATAGAATTTATTAGCATCTACAGACAAAGCGTGCAAACATTATGATGATATTTCTGCATTTACAGTTAGAAATATCAAGTATTTTTTTTTATTTATTGACCTTTGGACATTGATTCTGGTTAGCACAGATTTTAAAGTACGGTAATCGTAATTTTCTGCATACTGCAACGCAACTGGTACACAACAAGATAGATGGAATCACGTTAACTGGCAGTATAGCAGCAATATTTTAATTCAGTGTAGAAATAAATATTTCTTGCTCCACACATTTTGTAAACAATAAACTACTTTTTGTTGCGCCACAAATAAAATAAGGACACTTTGTTACAAAAGAACCGTCATAATTACTTCGGGAAAGTGATATTACAGAAATAGTGTTAATTAACCGTATCAATAAAAAGAGTTGCAATCTAGTATTGTCACCGTGACTCGATCAGTCCACTCGATACCTTAGAAAATGCCGTAACGTTCCATGATATAACGGCCATAATCGATTTATGCAATACAGCAACATTATAGAACGCAAAGAACCGGCACACTGGGACAGTATTGCCAGATTATCACAGAAATAAAACGTTTTCCACTGTATTTAGGTCATCCTATATAAATTGGCACGATGCAATAGTGTATGCTGTATACAAAAACACTTACGTTTCGTTTTAAAATATTCTCCGGTGGTACAGTGGAGCACTAATGTCACTATAAATAATTTAAACTCCATGTTTGGATTCGGCATCTGTTGTGGTTGTAGAAGTTAGTCAAGTTCGCCCCGAGCAGGCGGCTCGAGGTGGTGGTGCGATACTAAGGCCCCGCTCTGCGGGTCTCCACATGCCTCAAGAGTGCCACGGGGAGGGGGGCTGTACGCAATTGTTAACTATGTAAATAAAGCTTGAACTTATCGTTGCTCAAGTTAATATTGCTAATAATGCACATAAAATTAGCGGGATTGCCTCTTTTCAATTGGGAGCTAGTTATGACACCGTGAGATCATTGAATGAAGTAAAGTTTGTTACTGAACAATTTAAGATACAGGCAGAAATTGAAGTGGTCAATAGAGCGTGAAAAGTGGAAGGAAAATCACTGAATCGGTGACTCATTTAACCTTAACGACCTTAACAATGCAGGAAGTTTAGGCAAAGATTCAATGTAGTATCCAATTACCAGTGAAATTAGATGCAAAAGAAATTCTTATACAACTGCTGGAGAAGCTATTGCTGGTACTGCAGTAATCAAGGAAATCAAGACGATTTCCTCAAAGACACGCACATAACTAGTCCAGGCTAAATATACTAGTTGTCTGGCAATTAAGACCTTACGTGTAGTAAGTAGTAAGTGTTACATTCGTTCCGTAACATCGATTCCCTCTTCTTCGACGCGTCGAACGTTTGGTAATCGTGTATACGTACGTATATTTATTGTTATATTATTTAATCATTATCTTTAATGTTACGATTATGATTAATATATTTTTATAGCAATGTAATTAGGTGTTCCTACATTACTTTGTTTTCATTGGTGCTGTCAGTTTCATTTGTAACTCTGTTGAAATTTTCTTAATGTGCTAATTATGTAATGCACGAGTATCTCGCACATTTGTATTGCATCTATCTCGATTTAATAAAATTGTGAGACGCTGCTGTGACTGAGAAAAAATGCATATAAAAAATTGGGGCAGCTATTTTTGATTCACAAGCAGACAAAATCAACATTGCGATTTCATGTGTATCTATAGATTTGAAAGAGGTTGCGTGTCAGATTTTGTCACTGATGATCGCGCGATGGTTTTCGTACAAGTTCTTTGCACAACCTTACGACACAAATGTACAGACAAACCCTCTTGTGATCGTATTCGTAAGATCATACGATGACTTGCTTTATAATTTGCTCTTTACCTTGCGCAACCCTATGTTGTTGCTAAATATTCATCGCATCATTATGTATATGAATCGCAAATGTACCGTGATATGATTGCTAGATCACCTTGAACTCAGATCGTAACGGTGTCTAGATTATTATTAATCTATAGTGGTACATAGATAATCAAATATAATTACCGTATATTTAATACTCGGATTTGCATTAAAATTGATGATGTTATGTGAATAGTCCACACGATTAACAATCTATATTTTATGTTTTATTATCTTTTACCTATATTATATAGATAGCCTCTCGATAGGTGCGTTTCTACTGATGCAGAGAAGCACAGCGGATAAATTATTATTTCTCCATTGTGCTCATCTCTGCATCAGTAGACCACCTCTGCACCAATAGAATTGCAAAAAAATACGTCTCTGCTCCACTAAACTTTTCTTGTGCAAGTATTCGTTCATAATTATTATTTTTGCGCTCCGCTCCTCCTAGCGTCAGTAGGAACGCACCCTAACAACTCCGTCTTTTTATAAAAACGCAATGATGCAACTTATTTTCTCATAGACGTTGCGATAATATTACCAAGTACATCTTATATCATAGAATTCCGATGACATATCTACCTAAATCATTATTTTATGAAAAAAAATAATATTAATATTGAAATTATATACCTACAGGGTGGAATTTTGTAATGCCACCTGAAGGGAAAGTACTCTTAATACTGTAGATAGAAAATTTTACTCAAAGAAAACATTCCTTTATTTTTGAATAGAAAGAAAACTGCATGTAAAGATTTTTAAAAAGTTGCTTGCTTTATCTGGGAATCGAACTGACCAAAAGTGAAAAAAAGAATATCCTGTATTTGTATGACGCCGATCGAAAGGGTTAATTGTAAGCATTAATTTATTCTAAGTAACGTCATGGTATCCTAAATTAAAGGAACATAGTAACTTATTAATTCTTTTTTCAAATTCGCCTACTGTCTAGCTCACAGCAAAGATGCATTCAGATAATATTTTATTGCATTTATCATGCACTTATAAGGAAAACATTGTAAAAAAGTACTTATTACTAAATAATCAAAGTTATCTATGAAAGTCAACACGAAAAGGTATTCTAATCAATTCTTTTCCATAACTTAAATGTAAAATTTCATCATGTTATTTTAATTTAAGATACTATGTTTCTTAGAAGGAATTAGTGTTTATAATCAACCCTTTCAATCGGCATCATAAAAATACAGGATGTTAATTTTTTCATATTTGGTCGGTTCGATTCCTGGGTGAAGCAATCAACTTTTTGAAAATCTTTGAATGTAGTTTTCTTTCTATTAAAAAATTAAGGAATGTTTTCTTTGAGTAAAATTTCTTCTATCTACAGTATTAAGAGTACTTTCCCTTCAGGTGGCATTACAAAATTCCACCCTAAGAACCAGAATTGCGCGTCTGAATCTAAATAAAATGGAATGGGATTAATTCCGGATGTTTTTATTAGTACAGTATTCTGTCTGACGATTTTTAGAAAGATTTAGGCTAACGAAATACAGCCGACCTTGAACTGAGTTCTAGTTTTCTGAAAACCGAAAACAACGCTTAATCCTAATGTATGTTACCTACTTGTGCAATAAATGTTGGAAAGAAACAAGACATAAACAATAACATGATTAAAAATACCGGCCAAGTACGTGTTGAACCACACAGGGTAAGGTTCCATAGGAGTAGGTATTTTAGTTTTCCGACCTCAAATACTTATAAGTTACAAAGTTATTCTTGCTGTTGGTCAAAGCCGAATGTCACAAAAACTATACAACATAATAATATTTAAATTATTATTCTAAATAATTTTCGTTGGAATTGTGTTTTAAAATTCTACTCTCTTCTTCAGAATTGTCCACCCCATAATTGAAAAGTTAGAAGAAGGTGACACTACTTTTTACGACTTTAGAAGGGCCTATGTCACCAAATATTCACCTAAATAAGAAAGTCGCTTAGAAACCTTCATGTTATTTTCAAAGACCTATACAACGATACCACACATGAAGGGGTGCGCGAAAGTATTTTTTTTCATACTTTCATTTATAGAGAATTGCAGTCTAAACCGAAAAAATACATATTTAGGGCTAAATAAATGTATGTTTTCATAATTTTACTGGCGGTTCAGAGAAGACATCTTCCTGCGAAGTTTCATCTATAAAGTGCCAACAGTCTGTGACATACGGATGGGTGGACAGCTAGACAGACAGATAAGACGAAATTATAAGGACTCTGTGCGTGCCATTTGCCTAAGGAACCCTAAAAATGGGATAATATTATTAATTGATCCCCTGAGATCTGATTGATCTATTGTACGTCAGCACCATTTTAAATCAACGAGCGGTTTAAAAATGTTCAAATTTAAGGCTCTACTTCTAAGCCTAGCGATTTTCTTGTTCCTCATTCATTTGGGACAGACAGACAGAAACCTAAAATTAAATTAACCACATAGATGTTTGACCTCAAGCTGCAGAATGATGTAAAGGGCAAACAGGTCATCTAGCAACGCAACAAAACGCGTGGGACATAGATAAAATTAACAACGAAGAAAAAAAGAGAAAGGAGTGTTCATATGATTTTTATTTGATATTCTCTAACTAAAATGTCATCACGATACATTATTTGCTCTTACAGATCATAAACAACCTTCAACCCACGATCTAGATACATCAACAGTTCCACATGATATTAAGTTTATTTTTGTCTGAGAGATTTCTTAAGAGTTTTATAATAATTCTTTATAATAAGTCCTTGCGGTCGCTGAACGACTTTGACCCGTAAGTGAGGTGCAATCGGTGCAGTTTATTCAACCACTGGTGAACAGCACGTAGTACCAGTTACACGGGCACTAGGCATCTAGAGGAGGTTGTGAAATAATAGTACTGATCATACCTTAAGCGGTAATGTAATCATTGTACCTGTTTGCATTTTACTGTGCCTGCGTACAAGAAATATTAGGACTGCATTTAGGGACAATATTAGATTTTATTATTTAAAGTATTTTCGGGACGTATCATCATGATATTCATCATGCTAATTCCTTTCCTACATAGAACATAGTAGGAAAGAACTTTTTGCTGGGGTGAAAAGTGGGGAACAGTGCTTGGTACGCCACAAGGAGCAACTGAAAATTTAAAATTCTGTAGCATCAAATAGTAAAAGTAACATATTAATTTGACTAAGTACCTACCTAGTTAGTTATTTAATACAATCATCATTAAAATTATTTCTTTTATACATAGAATAGTTACTATGCTCGCGACTCCGTCCGGAAGGAATTACAGCACAGAAGAAAAACAGCACAACATCGTTATTTTCTTTTACTGTACCTTATCACCAAATAGGGAAAATCCTTCCTTAAAAATTGAAATTAATATTTCCTTCAAATTTTAAATCTCCTATTGCACCGGTTTAGGCAGTGCGTTGTCTGTCAGTCAGTAAGTCAGTCACGGCATTGTTTTTTATGTATAGAAAATATCGATAGATAGATAGAATACCCAGTAACTTTACGAAGCTAGTAATTCTTCTGTATCAAACGCTTTAGTTAGAACCATCGCTATTTGGAAAACTTATAAAAGAAAAGTGAAAAATATGTCTTCCTCAGAAAAAGACGTAGAATTAAATAGGTACGTCTCATCATCTGCTCTTTAAATTCAGTAAAGCAGAAAACAAATTACCTACTTTCTTGTCTTATAATTTAGAAAATACAGCTGAAAAGGGGCGCTAAGAGGGACTTCCCACTGAGTATGAGACGACCAGAACTTTTAGGTTCACCCGGCAGACTGTTGTGTTGAACATTTAATGTAGTCCTCCTGCAAGTCTACTATGGAGTAATAATAAATTTGAAAGATTGGCAATCAGATTTGGCAAAACAGACCAGTTTGTAACTTTAGGTAAGACATCTTAGCAAATAGCTAATTAGCTAGTCTGAATTTTTACTACTCTATCAAAATCTATAAGAATTGGAACTATTATGACATTTTTAGTAGGAACTGTGGATTTGGCAATTGTTGTTCTTTATTGCCTAATAACTAAAAACATGATTACCATAAAAGGAAAAACTATGTTGTGAAATACAACAAGCAGTAACTATATACGCAACAAGGTTGAAAAATCTTGAAATAGAAAATTCTAATGATGCACTGTCGTCAAGAGAACTTACTGGTTAGTGTGAAACCCTTCTTCAACGTAAAGCTTTTTATAAACTAACCCAAACATGCCAAAAGTTGAACCTCTGCCAAATTACTCCAAATGTTGTAGACTTGTAGGTACTTTGTAATTATTACACTTTAACTAGAAAGGCGAATTACTTGCGTATTCCCTTGAGGCCTTGACCTTGACGTAATGTCTCGTAATTATAAGTAATTAGTCTGTAAATATAATATGTAATGTCAAGGCGTTGTATGTCGTGAGGATAAATCCAACAGCGTCTTCGGATCTTGGCCGTTGATCAAGATAAACAATCTTCGTAGTAACGTCGAACCCACGCTCGGATGATGGAACTGCTCTTTCTGGAACGTTACCTAACTGATGTAATAATTTATTTATTCTATTATATACAGAGTTGGTTCATTTAATGTCCGTGTTTATTAAATAGCAAGACGCTACTGTGAACTTAGCACGCCTGTCCGCAGATGACTTGGCGGGTACTAGGCTAGCAGTAAATAGAAGAGTTAATTTAATTTTTACATGAAGGAGACCTGTAAAAATCTGCTGACTGTAAATCGCTTTCCTTCTGCTGCTGCTAATGCATATTAAACAATTTCCTCGTTGTTGTTTCTACTAATTCAAAATTTTCGTTCACTGAATTGCATTTTATGGATCTTATGTTTTGTTATGTAATTCTGGTTTCTCTAGTCTTTTACATCCTTTATTTTTTATTCTTTTTATTCGGCTTTCACAACAATCAGTACATAGCTACTTGACTTAGGTACTTTACAATATATAAACAAATCATGGCCACAAGTTTTTGTTCTTTATCTCCATTGTAGTATCCTTGCGGTCACCACCAGTCTCACCACCTCTCTGTAAAATAATTTAAACGTCCAGAATTAATCCTTTACCTACTCATGTTCAACCTCCAACAACTACGACATTGCAAAGCCACAAACATAAAATGTATGGAGTTGTTATTTCTAAAGACATACAATTTGCTGAAGATAAGCACAACACAACAAAATCACGCGTTTACATTGATTTACGAATGAATAGGTTGAATGACCTGTCTTTGTGCTAAAATAATAATAATTTAAATAGCACACCGTTCTGGCGTGGCGTCGTAAATTATATTGCGAATTGTGTGACATTGGATGGGATTTCGTAGAAAACTCTATGGGTTCAGCATATTTTACTACGTTTTTATTAGGTCGCTTTCGTGTCTGTCTGTTCGGTACAATTTTTTTTTCTTTTTTACTGAAAATTGTCTGGATGCGGGTAACGCAAGACTGGTCGTGGTGACGATGCTTGATGAGAGGTTTATGTCCAGCCTCTGTGGTTTGTGGATATCCTTTATGATGATGATGAATCTTAAAAAGGCTTTTAAAGACAGGATACAGAAATAGGATAATGAAAGAAAAACTACTTCGATGATACAGAAATAGGATAATGAAAGAAAAACTACTTCGATGTAGGATTAAAATAATACTATCAAAAAACAACACCAACACACCAATATTATTGTTGGTTTGTTCGAATTGTTCGTCACCTATGCGTTCATCCGATTGGCTTGAAACTTTGTACAGTTGTTGTGTGCACGGCCAGGAAGGTTACGGATAGTCATACATAAAAACTTAAAATCTTTAACGTCACTAGATTAACCCCGATAAGAGCCAGGCGGTTTTGTTTTCCAAACCGCGCACTCCTCCTGATAACCCCTCCCCGATCACCATGTTCGGCAAGCCGATCCCTTGGGATAGGCAAGCCAAATACCTGGGCATCATCCTCGATAGGAGATTGAACTTTATCGAGCACATAAGGACGGTCCGCTCTCGCGCCGCCTTCGCTCTCGGTCGCCTCCACTCTATCCTTAATGCACGTAGCAAGTTGGCACTCAAGTACAAAGTGCGCATTTACGTGACTTGCATACGCCCTATCATGACCTATGCTGGCGCTGTGTTCGCACACGTCAAGGCATCTCGAATCCATAAGATGCAAATCATCCAAAACAGGTTCATGCGAAAGGCCACGGGAGCTCCCTGGTACGTTCGTAATGATCGCCTGCACTTAGACTTAAAACTGCCTACCATCCAGCAGTGCTTGAAACGCGCCTCCAAGCGCTTCTTTGACTCTGCCCCGAACCACCCGAATCCTTTGGTGGTATCGGCCGCCCGATACACCCCCTCTCAGATTAGTAAAATTCGCCGCCCGAGGCATGCTTTAAATACTCCCGATGATGCTATCACCTTACTGCAAGAGAGCAGCAGGGAGACCAGCACTTTGCGTAGGTACAAACACAGACCGGCGCCATTCCGACCTCGCCGACGAGGCCCGTCGCGACGTCCCCATCATGACCCGAGTCCGCCGCCGCGTATGACTCAGTCCCCTAACCGACCCTTGCTCGAGCCAGCCCGCGCTGAGCCTGTAGATTTAAATATGTCCCTAAATCATATTAATCCGTTCCAGCTAGTAGCCCCTCCCTCTAGTTGTCCTCCCCCCAGCGACGCCCTAAGCCGAGGTCCGTACCCCAATAGGGGGTGCCCTTAGCGTGTGGTCGCTTAGTTTGTAGTTTTTATTTAGTTTTAAGCCTGGCTGGAGGCATTTGTAAGTCCTCACCAGATGACCGGTTAAGCAGTGACGGCTGTTAGAAGCCAACTGCGAGAGGCCCTTCAAAAAAAAAAAAAAAACAAAAAAAAAAAAAAAAAAAAAAAACGTCACTAGATTGTATATCTATCATAATGCCAGAATTAATCCTTAACCTATTATATTTCGCAGATGTTTGCCTTTTAATATTGGTTGCTTATCTCTATAATTAATCACACTGTGCCGTGTGATAACAACGAAAATAATAGTATCTGTGACAGATCTACTATTTTGGATTCTAATCACTGTCTGTGTCACAGTATGTGTCAACGTCCTACCTCTGTCAATGTTGATAGAAGAGCAAGAACAACCTTGCAATTAATCGTTGTGCGATTATTGCACTGATCAAAAGAAAGCATGAATACTTTTGTGCGCGCACATTTGCAAGCGACTATATCCATACATGTACCCCTATCATGAGTTTTTTTACCCGACTGCGCGACGCAAAGGAGGGTAATGTGTTTATCAGTCTATGTATGTATGTATGTATGTATGTATGTATGTATGTATGTATGTATGTATGTTTGTTTCTATGTGGCGTTCTAGAGACCAAATGCGTAGGCCGATTTTGATAATTCTTACGTCAATCGATTCGTCTTAACCTTGCGAGTGTCACTAAAGACATAACAGTAATCAAAATTCACCACAGCGACAACCAGACGCCATATTGTCAAAATAAAAAAAATAAAAGTTGATGAACTATGTCAAGTGGGGTGTCGTTGAATAGGTATTTCAAAATCATCTTTAGGTTTCTTTTATCATTTTTCATTTTAAATAATAGTTTAGGATATATAACGATTTAAAGTTGTTTAACAAAGCAATCATTCTCGCTAATTCTTACTTATTGATTTAAGTTTTTATTTCAAGTATTAACAATATACAAACAAAAAAGAAGATTACGAAAACATAAATAAAAACTAAAAAGTGAAAAATAAAAATAGTAAATTAAAAATTAAAAAAACCCGACTGCCAAAAAACAACTAAAAAGTTCAAAACAAGAGCACTTTTCAAGCAGTCTGATGCAGTTGGTGGCATAAAATCTAAGATTTAACACAAATAATTGCCACCAACTGCATCAGACTGCTTGAAAAGTGCTCTTGTTTTGAACTTTTTAGTTGTTTTTTGGCAGTCGGGTTTTTTTAATTTTTAATTTACTATTTTTTTGACGTGTAGTATCGTTAACGTAAGCATATTTTGAATTGAAAATACACGTTTGTTACACAATATTTATATAAATTAAATACTAAATTAATTTCTCTGTATTTTTTAAAATGCGCAAATTGTATAAAATTTTATCATAAAGTTCCAGGACTGCTGTATTTTAAATTCAAAATATGCTTACGTTAACGAAACTATACCTACGTGAAAAAAACTCATGATAGGGGTACAGAGCAGTGGTCGCCCCTCAGATCTTAGAAACAAGGAGATATGCCATCATAGCAAATTAGTACGGGAACAATATTGTTGCCACTTTTAGTAAATTTTTCGACACAATTACAAGCGCTCCTTGTGAATAAAAAGATCGCTCATACATTAAAAATTCCGCACACCCTCAATCTAACACTATTAATCGTCACTCAACACTAGCACTAAACTAAAACACCGTATTTATATCATCGATCGTGTTCGGTTCGACGCCGAGAGGAGACCGGTGTCCCAGCAGTGGGAACATTGTAGTCTGATAACGCTATAGCTATACTATGCTATATTCATACTTTCTTTTGTTCGGTGCAACTATCGCACAACGATTAATTGTAAGTGTGTGCTAGCTCTGAAGGAAAATGAAAAATCTTAACTGTACTGTCAACAATAGAAGTCGCTTAGCACTTAAGTATACCTACAGAATTCAAAAGCGAATTTCTTAATGAAAATATATTTTAATCTTATAAGTTTACAAACTCTATATCGTGCCGTCAAATAATATAATGGTTAATTAATAACTACAATTATTTAACAATAATTTAACTTTCCTAAAATTTGCCTATTAATTTTGTGTTTTGTTCAGCTCCTTCTGTCGGTAACCGCATACAAAAATAGCTACCGAATAAAAAGCATAATAAATTAACAATCTGTTTGGACTTAGTTTAGAAGCCACAAATCCTACAGCACTTTTAAAATACAAAAATATAACTATCTGGCACAATTCTAGACAGACCAAGATTGAGATGAATAAACGAGACGCATTCCATAGCGATCATTCGAGAAAAGAAAATTAAAATCTTTAACTTTAGATTAATTGCCTCATTGAACTAGTGCTCAAAAACACGACCATTGAATCGGTCCTAGGTTCGATCTCCGGGTATTAAAAAAATCAGCTGTTCCGTACATTTATGTTTACATAACAAAATGTATGGAGCAGCTTTTATCGCAATTTCAGAGTTGGTCCCATAGTAAAAGTTGTTCATAATGATGAACACAATGACCCCTTTTCGTATTTCAACTGACTAAAATACACCTTGTATAATAGGTACAGATACAACTCTGTCCTTTTTTTGATGATACTAGTGGATGAAATCGTTGTCATCATAATGCTTATGTAAGATACTCTTATATCACAATCAAACAATAAACCGATTTGATTGAATGACTAGATTTAGATGCCTACTTCTGGTTATACTTAGTTCATTAGCTACCTAGATTTTGCGCGGATCTGACGAATCTTTTTTTACAGTTTTTTCCCCGTAGCTTTGTTATTTTTTTGTACGTCATGTCGACGCAAATAAATGCATTTTATTTCTTTCTTTCTAGATTATAAACGGTTTGCTGACCCTACCTGATAATTTTGATTTATTATACGTTCGGTTATCCCTTCAAAACAGTGTAATCGTGTATGTGCAGAATCTTGCTTCGAAGAATAAATAGTTACAACTTTAAAATATTACACGATAATTAAGTGATAAAATGCATAAAATAACTACCTATATTATAATACTTTCAATTAACAGAATTAAAGATATTATGGAGGGTGCAAAGCAATAAATAATACCTACGTCGGGTAATAGGTAGCTACGTAGGTGTGTCCTCGGTGGACGTAACCTATGCAGTAATGCAGTTGTTCCTCTCATTACTGCTTAACGTAAGTTTGGGCATGAGCCAGGGCGATTACTTACACAATTATTAGAAGAGTAATTAATAGTAAAATCGCGTTGTTATGTGGTTTTACCCTCATTATTAACGTCCACAGCATTTAACCCGCTTCCTTTTAATGTCATTCCTGTCTGTCCGGTACCGGTCTTGTCTAAATCTTCCTGACAAATCTCATTATATCATGAAACTATCTTACTGTCGGCCTTCCTAGTCCATTCACGACCAACATTCCTTTAAAGATCTTCTCCACTTGCCCACGCACGCTCCATCTAGCTATTTTAACTTTCCCTGATCCTAATTAAACATTAGAATGCAAATGCACAATTATTTATTTTATTTGTAACCTAATAATTCTACATAGGTACAACCTGTCAACTAAATTTGGCACATGTGCGGTGTGTGTGATGGATTGGACTTAGGCTAATAATTCACAACAAGACATAAAGTTGTCATAAAGTACCGCAGGCTACCACTATTAAATTGTTACATAGTAAACTATCCGGTCTGTACTTTGTCTGACAGCTGACTGCTATACAAACTTAAAATTAGATTTAAATACTCATCATACCTTTCACAACATTTAAGCATTATTCATGGAGCAATGAGCATAATGCTACGCTGACTGTATCCATATTTTTAACTAAACGGTGACCGACCGCAGCGGTAGCTACTCTGCTGTCGCCTATTGCAAGCGACACTATGTATTTTTTTTATGATATTGTATGAAGTGTCCATTCCTAGCGCGGCGACATCGACACTGTCGCCTGTCACCTTCATTTACATATTTTGTTCTGTGCCGCTGTCGCCTGCCGCTGTGGTCGCTCGCTGTCTTGACTGCTGCTCTGCTCATAGATCTTTGATCCATTCTTGGCCACCACTGTCATTGTCTTCAAATATCATCTAATGATAATCCTTTGTTCTAACTTAGACTGTTCCTTTTTTTTTGAGAGCCCATATTGTAATTAAACAAAACCATACTTACAAACGATATTTATTAGATAAAGTTAAATATTTACAAATTAAATATTGGTAAAAAAATACTTAACAAAAATAGCGCTGTTAGGAGTTATAATAGGTACCTACAAAATAAGTAATAATTTAAAACTATCACACAATCTTCGACGTTGTTAAGCATTGCAGACATTGACTTAGGAAGAGAATACAAATCGTGTAATTTCGACCTTCATTTTGCATACATAAAAATACTGTTTTACACCGAATAGTTCGGCTGGTCTCTTTGACAAGCATGTAGGAAAGTAGCGATGAGTTGATGATAAGATTTACATGTGACGGGTGTTGCCGAAGCCACCGTGCCCGGATTGTGACGCTCCCTTGTTGAAGCCCATTTGAAGGTTCAGTTCACTTTCGTGAGCGCGCAGTTGCTCCTCAGTGAATGTACGTTCGTTCTTGTCCGCCATCTTGGGTCCTAGCTGAGGACCGGTCCATTCGGGGTGCTTTTGAGTCTGGAATAATATCACGTGAAAATTAAATATTAATAAAAATACTTTGGTTGTTATGTTAGAATTAGAACACTGAAGAGACACTTACGATCCTGCCCAAAGAGTATAAGCAGAGTGTGACTTGAGGAATGTTACGCCTCTCGAACAGATCAGCAGTTTGGAAGATTTCTTCTTCTGGCACTCCGTATTTCTTGATGGCAGCTTGGAACCTGAAAAAACGTTAAAATTATATTAAAAATAACTGTATTCATGACAAAACAATTATTTCTACGAAAACGTTACTTTAAAAAATGATTGTCACATTTTGGCAGCAGTCTCTTTGTTTTTTGTTCTACGTGATGTTTGGTATATTTCTGAGATATACCTTTGAATGTTCTCCATAAGCTGGAAGTTGGTTCCTCTCTCCTGGATCTTCTTGACTGAGCCAGGGGCCAGTTTGTTGATGAGCTTGCAGAGGACGATGCCGTCCTTCAGGTAGTCTTCATAGGCAGCGCTGGTGACAGGTTCACCGAGGACCGCGCTGATCCAGTTCAGCACCTCCTGTTCTTGTTCCTTGTTCCTGGGCTATAAAAATATTTTTTTGTTATGACAACGAACATTTCAGATATCTATCATTCTGGAGTGTAATTCTTCGAACATAATTTACAGAGACGGATATGAGTAGCATGAAATAACATTACTCGGGTTTGGTACCGAAACCCATAAATTATGTAAAAAGTCGAAACTTGCAAGTTCCGAACACTAGCCGTAAAACATTCGCTCCAGTGCCAAGTCGTTTGATGGCGAACGGGCGGATTCCAGCATCACCTCCGAAAATAGCTTGTTTACGAAACAGATCGCTGTTACCCCATAATGTGATGGGGTACATCTGGAAAGCTTTTAAGAGTAACGAGTAACCTAAAGGAGGTTAGAGATATGATGGGCGGCACGCACCTGCGCGCGCGCTTCACATTAATCTAAAGTATTCTAAAACTATTGACGTCATCAAACACTCGGCTTGGTACATTATATTATGTATAATTATATACTTTAGTAAAACAAACTTTATACATGTCCACTTTGTTTTGTTACTGAGTAAATAAATCGTTCCAGTTTAGATACTTATGATGGAGTTTGATGATGGATAAACTGTGTTTAAAAGTAAAGTATTATGAACAGTGGGCATGCTATTTTACAAAACCAATGTCAATAAGATAGGAGAAGAAAGGTGATGTCACAAAATATTAAAATGATATTAGTAAAATATAAAAAAATTAAAAATGTATTATAAATGGGTAATTATGAAGATATTGATTAGTAAATGTAAAAGTAGTGCAGTGTTGCTAAGTGATACGTACAGCCATGTTACTTTATGTCACAAAACTTTTTAGTGTTACACTTGAATTTTGTAGCGAGCTTTCGCCTCGAACTCGTCTAGTTGACTGTAAGGCAGTGCACTCCGCCCGCCCAAGCCGGCAGCTATGCGGGGGCGGGCGGAGTGTTCACTAACTCTTGAACTACGTACACTACGTACGTGGATACGTAAATATATGGTGGCGTCAGTTTTATTTACATCATTTGAAGAAGAAACCGATGAATAAAAGATGATTATAAACCCTTCCATTCATGAGGTCTGCCCACGGGTGTTACTAATTCGGTTACACATATATTTGTTATATTGTTCGCGGCGGTTGATTGTTTTTTGTTGTCCGGTCAGTATATAATATTAGGGTACATCTGTTTTAAACATATAAAAAGTAAATTAATTCTAATGACGCATTGTTTGAGGATTTTATAACCTTTTTGTTTTTTTACAGTCAACAAAGGTACAATGATGATTGTACAAAAAACAAAGTTTTTATGGGTGTAGGTTACCTACTAACTTGATATTTTTTCGTAATAAATATAATTAATCGTAAGGGCATTTGAAGAGTAGGTACGGTAATTAGAAGGCTACAGCAAAATTATTTATTGAAACAGTTTTGAAAATCAAGCCTTAAAAATGCCTAATGTAATTTGATAGTTTTCATTCTTATTAATAAAGTTTGAAGAAAAATTATATGTTACTATAATATTTTATTTAGAAATGGGTATCTTCGCTTTGGTATTTATTATTTGTAATTTAAAAATAACATACTAGGAATGATAGGATAAAGTCCATTAATTTAAAGTTTTAGGACAACCGGACATAGCATAGACATGATTTACTCCCAGAATCTCGGCTAATAATGTTATTAACAAAATATATTTCGAAACAGATGAGATACGAAATAAATAATGGAGGAAATAAACAGATGTTTTTAATTTGTTTTTGCTAACCTATACCACAACTAAAGCGATAAACTTTAAACGTTACTGGTAAAGAAAAAGAGTATTTTTAAAAATGGAATAATTATGGTGGCACTTAAAAGTCAAGTATCGTATGGACTCCATTGGTTTTTGTATAATATTTTAATTAACATTTTCGAATTCTTAAAACGTTTTAGATAGTAGGTAACAGAAATATATCTTACTAACTTTTGACCGCGACTGCCGTCCACATAATCCACAATAACTGATATTAAAGAAAAAAACCGGCCATATGCGAGTCGCACTCGCGCACCGAGGGTTCCGTATCAGTTTTGGACGTATAAAGTGAAAAAATCCGGACCGCATAACTAAGTTTGTTTGTCAAGGAATTTTGATGATTTTGAAAAAACTGTAATAGTTAGGACAATCGTTTTATTTTTGGTGCAATATTTGGGTCAATTCCTATCAACTCTAATTATTTCAGATTTTTCGCCCCGCAAACTTTGGAGATAAGGGTTGGGGGGGGGAATGGTATTTTTTCAGTCATTTTTCATCATATGTCGAAAACTGTGAGACATAAAATAAAATAAAAATATATTTTGAAATGTGCAAATCAAGCCCTTTCATATGATATGTCATTTGACCTAGTAACCCCACTTTAAAATTTCGGACCCCCGCTCCGGCCCCTTTTGCAATGAAAATAAAAATCTTTTTTCACTTTGCAATAAAGTTGGGCAAGCATTTTTTATAACTGTTTCAAATTTCAAGTCGATAGCATAAGTAGTTGCTGAAATAAGCAGGTGTGACAGACAGACAGACAGACGAAGTCGCACCATAAGGGTTCCTTTTTTACCATTTTGGTACGGAACCCTAAAAACTAACAATAAAGTGAAATATTTTTTTCCGGAGAAAACCTTCTTGATACATACAAACATGACCTCTTTATATTATTACATAGATTTTTATTTTCCTGTTTCATTTATTATTAAGTGAAAACTTTGGTTTACTGGCATTGAAATGTATTTATTTTTACGACAATTACTCATAGTAAACAAGGAAAATATTGGATGTAACAAACATTTTCTAGGAAAATTAGATCTGTCATGTCCTCAATATTAGTTAACAATAATAGCAACTTCATCTTAGTCAAATGTAGATCAATATAATTTTCATTTTCATATTAATTTAGAAGTTCTTATGAATTCACTTCTCTCTTTCTTTATCGAAGGTTTTATTGAATCTTTTGTCAGTTTCAAGCATTTTTTTCACGGTGGAGGCTTGCACATATATGTATATCTAAAACGCATCGCATACTCTGTCAGTCAACGTTAATCTCCAATATGATCAGGCTGAGATCTATAAAGCGTAGGCATTTAGACTTCCCTCAGACTTAACTAACGATTTATGAAAAAATCGTTATTAATAATGCAACCTTTGAGTTCGTTTGAGTTGTACATGATTAGCAAAGTTATTCGTAAGTTTACGAATATGTGAACTTACGCTGTACTGAGCACCTATTTAGAGAGACTCAAAGATCGCATTATAGTTAGGGAATTTGCTAATTAAGGCGGTGTCCCTAATAGGCAAACTGTGAGCGGCCGACTGAGTTTGCGCTAAGAAATTGCAGTAGCAAACTGTTAGCGCAAACTAGCAAACTGTGAACACTCCATTTTGAAATATATAGAAGGGCGTACTAAACCGATACGCCGCAAACTCAGTCGACCGCTCACAGTTTGCCTATTGGGGACACAGCCTAAATATGAGCAAGATCTACTTTCTAGATCATACCCTAATGTTTACAGGACCTGCAGATAGTTTTTATCTTGAGACAATGGGGAAGTTTTACAGCCCATTGAGAAGTACCTAAATACAAATGTTTATCAATGAGCCGTGCCAATTCACTAAATGTAGCTTCATTTATGAAACAATAGTCTGACCCAATGGATGTTTATTTTTTAAACCAGATTTTAAAAAGAAAAGTATAACATGTGTAAAAGTGTTATTCCATCATAAAGTTTACATTCTTAGTAAAATTGACGAGTAGTGCCGTGTGGCTATGATAGTATTATAAATAAAGAGCTTAGCTTCAAAACAGCTGTGAGATACATAATGTTAGGTATACTATGCGTTTAATACCGCACATAAAATGAAATCACTTTTAAGCGCCTGACTAAATGTAATTTTAATTTTAGTTTATAATGACGTCACGGTCAACGTCAACATTGCGTATGGAGATCCTGTTTCGAACTTTGATGTATAGTGAATGATATAAAAAGAAAGAAATATAATGTAGGTATGCCTTTATGAAATCGAGATCATTCTTGTACAGATGATAGGTAGATATGTACACGTTCATAAGAATTAATAGGTTTTGTGTAGGTTCAAGTGATTTGTGAATTTTAATGGTTGTTCATATTATGTGTTGGCGAATGGCTTTGGTTGTTGTAGGTCATCGCACTTCTTGTGCAGTTTTAACTCACGGTTACTCTTTATTTCTAAAACATGCTGTACTCACAGACAAACGATCAAATGTTTATTATTCTATTTGCTTTCTTTCTTGGATTTTATAAATAGTGAACCGATTGTCTGCCTCGTTGGTCTAATGGTCCTGGGTTTCATCCCTGGGTCGGTCAAAGTGTTATTGGGTTTTTCAGACATCGGAGTCTGGATTTGTGGCGGGTTGATGGCAATAAGCTTATCCCCTATTATATGCGACTTAAACATAGCTGGCGAAAAGTGTGTGTACCTACTACAAAACACCTCTGCGTAATCCTTCGGGGAAGGTCGGCGTGATGTTATGTTGTTATCTTATTGTGATCCAACTTTTGTTCCACTTTTTTTTTAAAGCCGAGTCGAGGCCTTTTCGTGGAGTTCAAAATTTAGTATCTGCTATTTGTCGGTTGTCGGATGCTGTCAATCTATCTCCGGAAAGACCTACCAATAATATTGTAGGTAATTGGTCTATAACTGTCACCAAAGTTATTATTCCTTTTCAAAAAAAAACAGCAGTTCATATAGGTACTCGCTATACCCTAGTCCCATCAATATTTGTACACGCAAATATTTAATTAAATATCAATTTTGAATATGGAGGAGAAAATTAAAAAGTTTACATGTTGACAATACTGCAAACACAACGATTCGAGATAGACATCATACCTAATATAGGGGCAATGGACACACGATCCTAATAACTCCTGTCTCACGTACCTTCCGCCAAATATAGATGATGTACAGCATCAATAACAAACAGATGTGACACTTAACAAACGTTATGGATATGGTAGGAAATTTATATCCACGTAGAAAGATAGAAAGATGCTCAATGTATTCTAAAATTATAATCCGAGTTGGCTTGGAGCCAAGTCAAGAAGCGATGTCCGGTGCGGTGGGAAACCCCTGAGCTATCAACGGTATCAAATTCTTGAAATTATTTGGAAAGATGTCCATAAAAATACTTGCCATAGTTGTTTTAAAAGAAAAATAAATATTAATGCTTCCAATAGAAAGAAGAGATACCTACTCATTTTATTTTTATATTTTTATTTTATACGACAATGATGGCGCACGGCCGACCTGATGGTAAGCGGTTACCATAGCCTATGAAACGCTTACAATACCGTGTATTACATACGCGTTGCCCTTCAAAATGAAGATTCGCTGTGCTGACAGCTTCGGGGACAAGCAGGTCCTCCGCTGTCAACACTGCGCATCCTCAGGAGCTCTGGCAACCTTGCTTACCACAAGAATACAACACTGCCCAAAAGTAGCGTTATTTGGCTGTGATATTCTGTAAGGTGGAGGTACTTCCTTAGTGGACTGCTCCAGATTTGAGCGAGATATATTATGCCGCTATGCCCTACCTTTCTTGAAAGATAATCCCAAGAGGTAGGAGAAAGGGGATTGGAGTAATCTTCAACTCTATATTGATTACTTGTTGCTAGGAGATTTTGAGGCTGTTGTGGCTAGATAATAGCCGCACTGATCGATTGGTCACAACTCACGAGGGTGTGCGGAGAGCTCGATAAACAGTCGTAGTCATTACAGTCGTAACTGGTAGTCAGTAGGCCTACTGGTCTGATATTAAAATACCAGTATCACAGTACATTCAGTAGTTAGATGGTGGAGGTCAGATAGCAATCCCTCCATGTTTCTCGGAGACAAAACTAAACAATGAATGCATTGCAGTTGACGATGAAGCAATAAGAGTGAATTGATTATGAATTGAATTAATTATAAGTAATTGAACTCATTATAATAATATATGATGGTTTGAGCAACTGAGGGTCTGGATATGCTATTGGTTTGATACACGGAATAGATAAAAGAGCCCTTTTATTATTCCGAGACTTCTTTTATCTATTTCCATGGTTTGATAAAGGTACTGTTCGACTTATTTTTGGTATTTACGACACATTTACATTAAAAGGAACTGCATCCTTATCATTATAAGAGTACTATCAGTCTAATGATTTGAAAACACATTCGACATGAATGAAAATCAACAGTCGTCATTAGATAAGCAATGAAAACAATGTTATTTATACAATCACCCTTTTGTTTGATATCATGTTTATCTGGCCGTCAGTATGTTTCCAGTTTCTGTCAACATGTAACCTTTTAATGACGATCAGAATAGATTAATGCTCGTAACCTATTTCGACTAACGAGTCGTTATGAGTATTAACGGATGGTCTTTGGTAATGCGGTACGCCCAACCTGATTCTGTTAAATTATTTTGTAATCTATGGATTAACATTTTAAATCGAGTTTGTTTGTTTGAACACGCTAACCTCTAGAACTGCCAGTCAGAATCGTTTTTTTTTATGATAGCCGGATTCATGAGGAATTAAAAGGTTATTTAAAATCACGCTACGTCCCTTAGTAGCCAAGCAACGGGAGTGAAGCCGCGGAGCACAGCTAGTCTCTCATATGCATATTATTTAATAACGAATAAAACAATTTATCAGAATTCTTGAACATGCATCAAGTGTAGATCGTTATAAATAACCATAATGGAGGCAAACCAGTATAAATGCAATTAGATCCTAATTGCAGTCACTGGCCTTAACCAAATTAAGACCTTGTGACTTAAGCTAATCGTATATCGTATGGCAGGTATGAATAACATTATACAACTACTTTATACGATTATACACCGTATGCTCGAGGTACCCGAAATATTTAAACCACACCTTTCTGATGGGGTCATTCCCGCTCGTTATAGGTGTCGTTAACACTATTAACGACTGGGAATGTTATGTCCCACTCGTTAACAGTATTATATACCTACTCCGACACGGACATGTTAGGTTCGAAGGGGTTGACGGGGCTTCAGTGAGCGAGCAAAGAAAGCGAACGAAGCCTCCGTCAAGCCTTTCGTGTTAGGTTACTTCCAACCACCCCCAGCCTGTGCCCATTATAGAAGCCAGTGGCGCCGGCTGCCAATGTTTTTAATCTCGGCTGCTGGCAGCAATGTACTGCTGGCTCTCAACGGCATTATTTTTGGGTGCCGGTGCCGAGCGGAGTCACTTCCTAACATTTCATATCCGAGGAGACTGGACTGATC
Organism: Thalpophila matura; assembly: GCA_948465475.1. Classification (NCBI taxonomy): domain Eukaryota; kingdom Metazoa; phylum Arthropoda; class Insecta; order Lepidoptera; family Noctuidae; genus Thalpophila; species Thalpophila matura. The sequence continues at coordinate 13,150,659 of OX419182.1, read as the reverse complement.
GATTACAATTACAGCTAGTGCAGCCACCTTGTGTAGTAGGTTGCAACTAGGTAGAGGCTCTAGGTTACGCAAGATTTCCGCTCAGACTTGCAAATTGCAAATATGTTAAGCAAGTGTTACGTTCAAGCCTTGCAGTTCCTACTACCTAAGACAGGTGGCGCTATTTAACATTTGAACGAATGCAATGTACACAAGTGTACGCAGTGTAGTAGGTACCTACTATACAGTGTATAAGTCTACAAGAAAATGCTTGTCTCAGATCAATACCAGCCACACGCCTGTCTAAGCCTTAAAATGCCTGTCAACTGATAAGATACCCTATCCCTGGACGAACTCTACATAGTGATCAATTGTTTACAAAGGAGGGACCGTCAAATTTCTATGGCTATCTGCGAGAATTTTATTATGGTTAGCATGAGCCATTGTGTGTGGGTAATATAAGCGATCGGTTCCCATCACCATAGGTAACGATATAGGTACAAATGACGCTATTGATAAACATCGTTGAGACTACTGTATAGATTTCTGCAGAGAATAGGACCACTGCTTCTTCATCGGGTGTGGTAACATAATAAGTCATAGGTAGGTACTACTAAGGGAATTGCAAGGTACAAAAATACATACTGTGAATCTGCAATCACCAATCCCAAGTAACCGGCAATGTTTCCTTGACTTTAGACTCCGTATTTTCCACGTGACGGTCATTTAGATTAAACCCAAAGTTCACTTTTTTATTATTTTGTTTAGGTATTTAAATGAATACCTGTAGCCATTTTTTTTCGTCAACTTCAATGTTAAATAAGTACCTACCTACTTAATGGGTACTTATTATTTAAATATTTACTAAAAATAATGTTCAACGTAGGTACTTACATTCCAAACCGCGGGCCGCGATTTTGTATGTTGAAGGGAAATGAGGATACCAGGGATTTCACGAAATCCCTAAGGATACCACGAAATCACGGTAGATGTCGAATAATCTTGTCTATTAGGTCTTCTCACTAAAAATATTTAGTGATAAGACAAAATACAGTCAGTATACTAAACTAAATCTTCCACCTAAATCGCTCCACTTAAGGGCCGAACCACAAAAAAGGTAGACACGCGTTAAACGCGAATGCTACCAAAAATAATACGCACTTGTTTTAGCACTAACTTGTCTAAAACAATGTGTGTATTATTTTTGGTAGCATTCGCGTTTAACGCGTGTCTATCTTTTTGTGGTAAGGGTGTAAAAGTCCAAGAGCAAGCGAAGCGAGCTCGGGAACTTACAGTACTCCGACACGGACAAGTTAGGTTCGAAGGGCAACCCCTTCGAACCTAACTTGTCCTATTTTTTTGTATTTTTGTAGACAGAAATAGGAGCCCTTCCCCCTGCCCCCTAAAATACATCAGTTATTTTTTTTGTTTCATTATGTTATTCATCAACACTTTTCTCAATTTACTAGATTTAAATTAGTGAAACGATATAAATCACTAAACATTTTTCGTAAGAAGACCTAATAGACAAGAATATTCGACATCTACTATGATTTCGTGGAATCCCTAGGGACTTCGTAAAATCCCTGGTTTCCTCATTTCCCTGCGACATATGATTTATTGAAAATATTAATTCAAGAAGTCACAGATGAGTTGTTTATGAAAATAAGGCCTTGTTTTGTCCTTCCTTCGTCTTTTAAGTCATATACCTAAGCCTCTTTTTTATTCAAAAAAATAGGTACCTACGTCATACCTATTCATGTTTGCATAAAAAACACATTAGGTACCTACCTACGTAGGTACTTATGCACGGCTATATCAGGCTAAACTTTTCCAATATAAGCTGGCCTCGTATTGTGGAGGCTTTCCGTACAATACGAGCTATTGCTTGATAGGTATCAAGCAATAGCTCGTATTGTAACAATCTTAGCGGTTGGTGGAAAATTCTTTGGCTACATAGGTATGTAGCCAAAGAATTTTCCACCAACCGCTAAGATTGTTAGGTAGCAATTTATTTGCATGATGATGGAATTGACAAAGGACTAAGTAACAAGAGTCCATAAAATCTAATAGGTACTACACACTGAAAACTACACTCCTTGTAATGTATGGTAGGTACCTACCTAGGTACTATGTTCTGTGATAATGATGTCGGTAATTGAGCAATTTGAAACAAAGTAATTTACCTAAGCACCTAATTATTCGTATTTCATTGCAAATGGTCCATACGCCCTTTACATTACGAGATATGCAGCATATCTCGACATTTTCTAGCAGCACTGCTTGCTAATGGCCATTCCCAATAACCGATTATAGGCTCTTTCTCCTACTAGAGATAGATTTTTGACATGAGTTCTATAGAAGTAATGTTAAAAAACTATCTATAGTAGGCTAAAGAGCCGATAGATCGGTTATTGGGAACGGCCATTAGAGATGTGTCAATACTTCAATAGATAGTTATTTAAGTAAACCTCGGTACATTTAAAACTTAGGCTGCCCGCCCACGTTCGACAATCGGTCACCGATTTTTTGTCGACAATAAATGAAACATACAGGTAGCTCATAGCAATATTGAAACGCACACGTCCTATAAAAAATCGGTACAATAAAATGTATGCATCCCGGTGACCCCGATTGTCGGTGGAAAGTAGAACGTTAGGAAATGTACCTAATGTACCTATGCGCTGACGCATACTACTCACTGACATACAGTCGGCCGCGTGCACTTGCTAGGGAACAAAAGTGAGGGACGCGACGTGTGCGTTAAGTCGGTCACAATATCAGTGTTAAAAGTCTGCGAAAAATTCGACCAGATTGTCGGACCTACAAAAAGTCTGACATGGGTGAGCAGCCTTAGTTCTCCGTTTCGCGTATTTCAAGATACAGTGGACAGACGGACACAGTGCACACATCTTGTTAATGCATGTCTTTGTCGTACCTAACTGCTAGCAATATAAAATAATGACAAACATTATTTTGGCAAAATAAAATAAAATAAAATAAAAGCTTGGCATAACTACGAGTCCACGACGCAAGCGAATAAAGGATACCTAAAAATTGCAAAAAGTGCAGCCTGTTGAAATCATGCTGCACCAAATTATATCAAATGAATACTGTACCTTCAGTGAAAAGTGATATAAGTGAAAAATCATAGTTTTGAGTAATTTAAGGTTAAAGATTTAAAAAAATCTCGTTATTTTTCTAACGTTCTAAAATAAAAAACGATATGTGGTATGTGTAGATAATATTATAAAGATTATGAAGAGCTTGGTTTGAATATATTATTTTGCACGGAATTTAAGTAATTAGTAAAAATAGCCAGTTATATCACCGTACACTATAGTTTTCTTTGCTTATTTTTGTGTATTTAAATCTATAATGAAATGAATTATTTTACACATTTAGTTACCGTTTTGTGTGAAATGTTATAAGGCTTGTGTTTTGGCATATTTTGCCTGCAAATAGTTGTGAGAAAAAGTCGTGAAACTAATTATGATCATTTTGTTTATCAGCAACCTTTTTTCATTGTTTTATTTAAAATTCCTACGTAAATATTCACTAGAATGTATTGTTTCAATTTTTTTAAGTTTTGTGATAGGATTTCATTTGTATCACTTTGGATTAATTGAAGTAAAAGCTTTCAGTTCGCGTAAGATGTGGTAACTCGAGTCGTATTAAAATACATTTTAGAAATATAAAGATCGGTTCGGTTCACTTTGGTATGAATCAAAAAGTATTATTTTACACAATAATTTCAATAAAAAATTGCTTACTTATATCAATATACACAAAAAAATCTCATTCATTTTTAATCTTATAACAACGGGGATAAGATAGAAATTAAGTTAATTTTTTTTTAATAAGTTTAATCAGAGAATATAAAAACCGATCTGAGTCGACATGTATCACTTTTCACTGAAGGTACAGTTATTATCTGTTAGTATCAATTCACTTATGTTTTCTACAGACTGCACTGGCTGGTATAAAATATGTACAAAAGATAGTTGAATTAAGAACCTTCTCCTTTTTGAAGTCGGTAAAAAATAAAACTGAATGTAAAACTTTTTACAGAAGTTCCAAGCTTTTCAGAAGATATCTAAGATGAATAATTGCTAATGATGATTCTAAGCCATCATACCTACAATGTTTTATGTAGGTACCTACGATACAGTATGGAATAGTCGGTCCTTAAAGGGGTAGTTTAAAAAATAACTTCCGGTTTTTTGTTCCGAAGATTCCGAGATATCCGAAAAAAGATGAAGGGTTCGACAGCTCCTAAATATTCCTAGTTTTACTATCTCTACATTATCTACTGATATTATTATATTACATTATATTATATTACTACATCATAATTACTTACTATCTCTACTTATATTTATTTTATTAAATCGACACGTCTCATAGTACCAAAATAAGATCATATATATCTACCAGCAGAATTGAAGATTATTATACAAGATAATTTATTAAAAAACAAATTGCTTTTACAAAGACATACATATAGTGTGAAATATTAATGAAACTGCAACGTACCTTATTCAAAAAATCCTTTGCTCCAATGCTTAGTTATCCCAATATTTATCTTCTTATCCACATATTTTTTATTAACGAACATTATTTTAAAAATATTAAAACTAAAACTATGTAACGAACTTTAAACTCATTATAGTATCAACGAAAAATGTTTTGGTACATAGAAAAATAAGAAAAGAACTATGAAAGGGTGCGACTGCACCGCGGAATATAATAGCACAGAACACAAGAGAATGAGCAGCATTTTCTCTCGACACTAGTAGAAAAATCACAAATAAAATATTTTAATTATTGTGCTGTATGCACTTCACGCTACCGATAAGTGACAATGAATAAATAAGTTTGTGGACACATGAGTAAATATTTATAAACAAATGAGAGTCAAGGTTTGTATCGGTCGAAGCGTTATCAGTGACTGTTGATTGTAGTCCGGCGCGCGGCGTCGCTTGATTTAAATGATGCGCTACACAACAAACAAATATCTTTTGTCTGCACATTAATTACATCCATCACCATTTAAGTCCTCTGCGGGCATTTGAATTGCAAAAAATGTAAGGACGTGATGTGAATGAACAACTAATAAATACCTAATGTACTTAAGTACGATTAGTTACTTAAGCAGGTACCTTAACGTATAACTTGGTGAATACATCTGTAATAATAAGATATTCTTCTTGAATGCTAATGATCGGTATATGTTTTGCTTTTATTAGTTTTATTCTATCATAATTCATAAATCATCCGCTCGTGTGAATAAACTTGACTCTCAATAGTTCTTGTATCCTATACATCCCCTCCAACGAATGTCCCGGTTTTCAAACCAACCAATCTTAATTTGGCTTAACCGGGAGTACGTAATTAAGTGTGACCAATTCTGGTGAGCTCTCTACAGTCACACTAAACATAGGAGTCTTCATTTAATTCGGTGGTTACTGCAAATTCGGTCCCAAGTCCCAAGGTCTATGCTTCAAGATCTTACTATAAATCGTGTTCCAACAGAGGTTTCAAAGACACCTATTTGATACTCTAGAATAGCGTTGGCCTTAGGGGGTGGCAAGCAGGACAACCGCCCGAGGCCTCGCTCTTGCGGAGGCCTCGCGCTCTCACGCAACAACATCCAAGAAGAAAAACTCATTACTATATTTATGTTAATGAAGGATTTTAGTCTTATACAAAGCTATAAACACAATTGTTGAATCCCTGCGCTTGTCTTATTAGTTTGTCATCCTACTAATAATAGGTCTTTACCTATGAAATTGCCGTTTTGTATGAAAAAATTTAAACGAATTTTTTTCATGTATTTTTTATTTGTATTTAATCGAAGTAATCACCCATGCAATCAATGCATCTTTGCCAATGCAGTGGCAGTTTATTGATGCCCTTCTTAAGGAAATCAGCTGGACGGGAGGCAACAAAAGCTTCAAAGGCATTTTGTACTGCCTCTCGGGTATTGAATTTTTTTCCCGCCAAGAAGTTATCCAAATTCTGGAAAAAGTCTGTAGGCGCAAGGTCTGGTGAGTAGGGCGGATGACGGAGAGCTTCCAACCCCAGTTCTTGCAACTTGTAGACCGTCTGCTGTGCAGTATCAGGTCGCGCGTTGTCATGCAGGAGCAGTGGAGACGAGCGATTGACCAATGCTGGTTGGAGATGTGCCAGCTTCTTCATCATTGTGTTCAGTTCTTCACAGTACACATCTGCAGTAATGCTCACCCCGTTTGGTAAGAAGCTGTGATGAATCACACCGGCGCTAGACCACCAAACAGTGACCATCACTTTTCTAGGGGTAAGTTTTCGTTTAGGGCATTGTTTAGGTGCTGAACCAGGATCCAACCAACTTGCTGAGCGCTTGCGGTTATCAAACAGAATCCATTTCTCTTCGCAGGTAACAATGCGGTTCATAATTCCTTCATTTGTGTGTCTGTTGAGCAGTGCAAGGCACGTCTCGACGCGTACTTCGCGCTGGCGATCATTGAGTTCGTGGGGCACCCATTTGTCAAGCTTTTTAACCGACTTCAAAAAAGGAGGTTCTGTATTCGTCCCGTATGTATGTATGTATGTATGTATGTATGTATGTATGTATGTATGTATGTATGTATGTTTGTATGTGCGCGATTTTCTCAAAAACTACTGATCCGATTTGGATGGGATTTTCACTAACGTAATCTACATACTTTCAGGAAGGTTTTAGTATATAATACATTATGTAATCATTCCTATGTACAAAGTTATAGGCATAAATGTACACACTCCTTAGAAGATTTACTGTTGAACGAATTCGTGAAAGTAATCTAACACGGGATAAAGAACTAAAAAGGGAAAAATAAAAAACTTTTTTAACAAAAAATAACCGACTTCAAAAATCCACTACAAAGAAAATAATAATTTTGGTTTCGGAAGTCGGTGGCAAAAAAAAGCAAACAAAAACCAAAGCCACCGACTTCCGAAACCAAAATTATTATTTTCTTTGTAGTGGATTTTTGAAGTCGGTTATTTTTTGTTAATTTACCTTGCCAATTTGACGCAAATGGACCAATATTGTTTTGACGCTAACGTCGAAAGCTGCTGCTAATTCAGCCGTAGATTGTGTATCATCAGCTTCCATAATCGCCTTTAATTCGTCATTGTCGACCAAAGTCTTCGGACGACCGCGAGGTTCATTTTTCAGGTCGAAATTTCCAGAACGGAAGCGAGCAAACCAATAACAGGTGGTGCGTTGGTTTGTAGTGTTAGCTCCGTAAACGTCGTTGATGTTGCGTGCCGCTTGTGGCGCGTTGCTGCTACGACGGTACTCGTATTCCATAATTACTCGAATTTTTAACGTATCCATGATGACGAAAAAGATTGAAATGCGATGAAAATGTAACACTAATCAATAAACAAATGACTACTTTTGGAAAAAAAAAAATCATGTTTTTAAAATAAAATTAATTTGAAATTAGAATTCAAGCCAAACAAAAATTATTTTGATTTGAAATGGCCAGTACTGCAGAACGGCAATTTCATAGGTAAAGACCTAATATTATAAACGTGAAAGTTTGTGAGGATGTAAAGATGTATGGATGTAAACATGTATAATGGATGTTTGTTACTCTTTCACGCAAAAACTACTGAACGGATTTTGATAAAACTTTACCCCAAGCAGCACGACAGGCTGTATAGAAGCTGTATTTTAGTTTTATTGTATTCCACAGGCTATATAGTGAGGCTGTACAAGGGCTGTATAAGCGCTTATACAACCTCTATAAGTAAAAATTGGGCCCCTTGTTATACAGCCTTATGCATTATTATAGCTGTATAGTTGCTGTATAGCTAAAAAATAGGCTGTACTAATAGCTGTATAAGAGCTGTAGTATGGTGTTGAAGAAAACCATAGGCATATAGTTATTCTCTTATAAGATTCTTAAAAAGATAATAGTTCTTCAATGGTTTTTTATGAGAATTGCAATGTGAAATTTATGAAAACAAACCGCTTATTCTTTTTAGTTATGATATGGTGGGCCGCCAATTTACTGTGAAGTTATAAGTCAAGATAAATGTTGGACTTTAGGTAGTGATAATTGTAGATTCAACGTGCCGATTTATTTTTACTGTGAAATAGTGCATAGTTTTGTGGAAAAATATTCACGCGCCCGCGAAATACTGAAGAATTCACGAGGAATATTACCAAAACAAGTAAGTAAATTTATGGTTTTGAGGTTAGAATCATAAGATTGTTAAATAATACTGTACAACAGGTATCACTTATGATTTATTTATCTGAAAATCATAACTATAACTTCAGCAATGCTCAAAATAATGTAAGAAGTCATATTTTCTTTTGTTGTTATTTGTTCGAAAATGGCGACAGATTTTATACAGCGTATAAGATATCTGGAGAGTATTATAGATTCCGTGGTTTTACTACGCACTTTCTGGATTCCATTACACAGCTTTTACCCTTTAATAGCCGTTATAATATAATAGTACAACTGTCAGTATAATAACAACTGTCAGTATAATAGGACACATGTCAGTAATACAGATTAAAGCTGTATTACAGAATTCATTTATTATTATAGTTCTATAAAATCATATTTGACAGAAGCTATGAAACTATTACACTGACAAGAGTGTACAGTTACGCATTAATAATAAGCTTTAGAAAGTAGTTTTAATATACCATTATACAGAAACAAGTATAAAGTGATACCATTTTATAACTTATAGCTGTAGTAAGTAAGTGATCACATGTAAAATACAGCCTCTATGCAGCTTGAAGGATAACATTAGATTGAAGTGTCAAAAAATGATTAGGGTTTTAAAGTGGAGTTCAAATATTCTGTTTTAAAGCCTTAAGTTTACACGGAGTATTTTATAAAAACTTAGTACAGCTTTAGCTGTATAATAACGGTTTAATCACTTTTATAAATAAATAATCTTTTCTTGACACCTTTATGGGTCACCAGTAGAACTCTAAGTTCTAATAGTGCTGTATATTTGATGTCGGCAACGCTTGCGTGCTGCTTGGGACAGTAATATAGCGTAAACATCAGAATAACACATAGGCTACTTTTTATCCCAAAAACGCGGGCGAAGCCGCGGGCGGAAGCTAGTCATTAATATTTGTCGTCCTTGTGCTTGTTAACTTTTATAAATCTTCATATTCTAATATAACACTTTAAAACTGTACATTTTATTATTATTTATAATCATTTTCATCATCAATAATACTTAACTTTTAATTTACATAAATTACAAAAGAACAAGGGACTCTCAAAGATCTGTCGGCCCGGGGCCTCGCGATCGCTAAGGCCTCCGCTGCTGGAGCATGATACCATGGATTTTAGTCAGTAGGACTAGAAATCCAACTCTGCCAGATATAGACAGTGATTCTAATGTGAAAAAAAATGCTCCTTCGAGACATCTTACTATCTTACTAATATTATAAATGTGAAAATTGTGAGGATGGATGTGTGTTTGTTACTCGCAAAAACTACTGAACGGGTTTTGATGAAACTTTACAGTACTCAAGCTTATACATCAGAATAACACATAGGCTACTTTTTATCCCAAAAACGCGGGCAAAGCCGCGGGCGGAAGCTAGTTAATCCATACACTGTAGACAAAACTATAACTGACTGATTTCCCATTTTATTCATTCCAGTGTGCGGGCAAGCGTGAACCCGAGAAGGAGCAAGAGGCCCAGCAATGGATCGAAGCGGTGATTGGCGAGAAGTTCCCCAATATTCCATACGAGCACGCACTCCGTGATGGCATCATTCTGTGCAAGCTGATGAACCGCCTTCAGCCTGGCATCATCACCAAAGTCAATGTCTCAGGCGGGGACTACAAGTACATGGACAACATCAACCAGTAAGTTACAGAGATTGACTCTTCAAAAACAAACTGTAGGGCACAATCTACTATGAAAAGGCTTTTGATAGAGTCGGTAAGGACTGGTTGCCTGAAGACGTGACGCGAACTGCGAAGATATCCCGATTATGCGCTAATAAGAACATAATTTTCATTATATTAGTAGCTCTTCGTAGATGGAATAGTCATGAGAGTAATAAATTATGGTTATAAATAACGGCCAACCTTTCAAAATTTCTTCAGGCAAAATCTGAACCGGTATAGTGGTCAAATTTAATATTAGGTATGCTTCAGCTTACTCTAAGCAACGTGGAACAGAAATACGTGGTCATATTTAAGGGAGTTTTTTGAACTCAGAGCAACATTAATTACAAAAAAAAATTGGTCTTTCTGTTTGGCCGATTTTTTTTTCTTTGACCTATCAAATGTTGCTCTGATTAAGAGTCCAAACAACTTTTTTAATTATGACCACACATTTCTGTTACCTACAAGTTGTTTATTTCATGTTCGTATTTTTTTAGATTCCCATACAGATAAAACAATAATACATACTTATGTGCTATGAACCATGCTCATATTATATTATTGTATAATGGTAATTGCTTATCAAATTAAAAAAAAAAACACGACGTGTAACAATAAAAAACGCCATCGTAAATAATAATACTATACCTACCTAAATTATTTAGTAGATATAGAAAACAGGCTAAGTATGTAATTTATATTTTTATGCTGTAGGTACTCAAAGTTCGTTGGTTCATGTGACGCAAACAGGATGTGGTCTTTAAATATTTTATTTTAGTTTTTATTTTATACTACCTACAGGGTTTCTGTTTAAATATAAAAATTGGTATAGCGAAGGTTATACGGAAAAAAAATAACTCGCTCAAAACTTTCAATCAACCTTCAAGTTTTTCCTGTCCTATGTTATTGTTTTTAAAAAAAAATAAAAATAAATGGTACCTTCGCAGGTAGGTACTTAATATTTGCTTTGTACTTATTTGTTATCCTTTGTGTGTTGTGTTTTAATAAATATTAATTAAAAAAACCGTCCAAGTGCGAGTCGTACTCGCGCACCGAGGGTTTCGTATCATATTTGGACGTATAAAGTGAAAAAATCCAGACCGCATAACTAAGTTTGTTTGTGAAGGAATTTTGATGATTTTGAAAAAACTGTACTAGTTAGGAACATCGTTTTATTTTTGTTGCCATATTTGGGTCAATTCCTATCAACCCTAATTATTTCAGATTTTTCGCTCCGCAAACTTCGGAGATAAGGGGGGGGAATGGTATTTTTTTAGACATTTTTCATCATATGTCGAAAACTGTGAGACATAAAATAAAATGAAAATATATTTTGAAATGTGCAGATCAAGCCCTTTCATATGATATGTCACATGACCTAGTTACCCCACTTTGAAATTTTGGAACCCACTCCGGCCCCTTTTGCAATGAAAATAAAAATATTTTTGGACTTTTTTCACTATTTTTGGACTTGCAATAAAGTTGAACAAGCATTCTTTATAACTGTTCCAAATTTCAAGTCGATAGCGTAAGTAGTTGCTGAAATAAGCAGGTGTGACAGACAGACAGACAGACGAAGTCGCACCATAAGGGTTCCTTTTTTACCATTTTGGTACGGAACCCTAAAAACATACCTACTGAGTACTGCGCCTACGGTTTTGCTGACATACATACAACCTTTACAGTACGAGTAGATTACAATGTACTGTTAGGACTGTTAAAAACAAAGGATTTTTAATGAACTGCCCCAAAAATATTTGATATTTGTTGTTGTGAGTTGACATTGATATTTCGATGAAAGGCAGATTTATAGATAAAAACCATACCTATCGGTGTGTGCAATAGCTGACCGATTGCCTGATGCATTGCGTGACGCTGATTCGATTCCCGCACAGAACAAAATATACTTATTTCTGTATGGCTCACTGATAGTTGTTCTGGGTGTAAATATAATATTTGTGCATGAGAGATGCAATGTACTGTCGGACCTACAAAAATTTTGACGAGCAAGTCTTAGTATTCTGTGCTTTTAAAGGATCAAGCGAGTAGATCGAACATCTTTAAATAAAACAACATTCAAAATACCTACTACATGATTTATTATTATTCTGTCTTGAAATTTCCTTATGTAGAACACATTCCTTAATGAATAATGTAATACTTAGTACTTAGTAATAATTATGTAGATAATTATGAAATCAGTGTAGATTCGAAAGAGGCCTTTCCGAAACGGAACTGTCCTTATTTATACTTACATCGATTGTTATTTTTTAATCATTGCTGTATTTTTTTCTCAGGTTCCAGAAAGCGTGTGTGAAGTACGGAGTACCTGATACGGACCTCTTCCAGTCAACGGATCTCTGGGACCAGAAAAACATTACACTTGTCACACAGACCATCTTTGCCCTTGGCAGGACAGTACGTATCCTCTGCTTTTTCAATAAAAAATTAAAAACCCGCGACCTCCGCGTAATTTGTCCAATGTCATAACTAGTGTTATTACTTTATTAGAAACACCCATCAAATTAATGGATATTGCCTGTTAATCGGGTAAAAAGTTAGTTATTTTAGTCATATTGACAGTTTTTTTTTGTCCCGATATCAGAGCTAGTTTGTTAACTACCCAGACTCTTATGAAAGTAAAAATAAAAATTAATACCTACATAATTACTTTTTAGTCCAAAGTTATCAATACCATTTACAGGCATACAAGCACCCAGAATGGCGTGGCCCCTACCTAGGCCCAAGGCCCGCTGAGGAAAACCGCCGTGACTTCAGCGAAGATGTTCTCCGCGCTGGTCAATCTGTGATCGGTCTCCAGGCTGGCACCAACAAACTGGCAAGCCAGTCCGGCCAGAGCTTTGGCGCTTCCCGCAAAATCATTCTTGGCAAGTGAAGTACTAGGCTGCCAGAAATCGAAGCGAGTCAATTTCGTGCCAGTAATATTTATGTATAGAATTCGTCTCTTTGGTTAATTTATTATTGTATCTAATTTTAGATAGAGTAAGATTGTATCTATTTTTTTTTTATTTGTGTAGTATAAAATTCTTGTCATTGTTTTTAAACAATTATTTACTTTTCATATTATGTATATGTATGTCTATCATGTATCTAACTAGATAAATTATTTTTATGTTTTACCATCTATGTGAATACAATAAATAATGTCATTGACTACCTACTTAACTACTCACAGCCTAATAGGCTAATTAAATACAAATAAAAAATATTTAGTTTTAATCACTTTTTTATTGGTCTGAGGTTTTAAAAACTACTATTATAATTTTGTGTATTTATAAATATTTTTAAAACGTTATTGTAAGTTTAATAAAAAAATACTGTGATTTTTTCGGAGTTGAATGAGGATTAACAGTTGGTAGATACCTACAAACATTTTTATAATAAAACGTAATAAATCCAATAACCCATAAAAACAACTATCTATGTATTATACAAAAACAAATAATACTGTTTTATTTCATGAATATAATAATTATTGTGATCAAAACAAATGATTTCACTGATTAAAATATTAGGCTATTTTATTAAATAAATACGCAGCTAGGTATGTGGTACCAAACTATTTATTTCTTTTTATCAAACCAATAAAAATTAAGAAAGCCAATATTTATTTGTTTTATTCTGGAAATCAATCAGTTTAGTTAGCATAATAGAACGCAGTCCACTTCTGGGCAAACATTAAAATAATATAGCGGTTTTACATAAAAATAAAACCGATATTATGTGCCGAGAGGGAAAACATACAGCATTGTTTATGAAGAAGCAGTGTATACTTAGCCGTTTATCGCGGTCTATACAATAGACAAAGTAGTTCGATTTATGAATACAAGATGGCGCTAGTAGCGCCACCAGCTAGGACGCGGGAACCGCTGTCACTTTTGAGTTCATAGTCTTCACCAGGAAGAGCTTCTTCCAATGCTGTATGTTTTCCCTCTCGGCACATAATATCGGTTTTATTTTTATGTAAAACCGCTATATTGATGTGCCTCCGGAAAACATACAGCATTGTTTATGAAGACGTGTTTGTTATCTGCTGGTGAATGTATAAAGGTTAAACACAACGCTATGATGATTATTGACTCTAAAATGGGAATTAAAAGCAATTGAGTAGATAATAATAATAACAGTTTATTTGGTTTTGTCTCTGTTACAGAACTAAGATAGACATTCTAAGGTACATGAAAAAATTAAAAACTCATTGCTTCAGAAATTAATAATGGTACATAGCAATCATTATTTTAACGTATGAATCAGTATAGACATTAACAGAGAATAAATTGCAGGACATTGAGAAATAATTGTGTTATTTATGATGGAGTAAACGTATTGAAAAACGAGTAACGATTGTCTTTAGGAAGCTCTATTTCACGACAGTAATGATTAAAAAATGTACTCGATGATTTCCAATTACCCCGTGAAAGAATATCGTCTACGGATTGATTATCTAGCCACCCCAAAGAAGCTACTGCTGATCTACAGCTTCCTGGGGGTGCCTGAATTCCACTATCTCTGAGGACAGTGCGCACCCAGTTTCCTATTACGGTGCGTGAGGCAGCTTTTATATTATTGAATATAGTAATAAAGAGATTATTCAATTCCTTTATTTCAGCTCTCCTTGATCTATTTTTGTCTATTAAAAGTCTGACTAAATGAACTGGACAAATGTTTTTATCATTATGTTTAGAAAGCTTCCATGCGGATTGACGATAATTGTGTGTGTCAGTCTTAGATCCGAATGCCGGTATAAAATAGATATTTTCTCCGCTATCATAGAAACTGTCATTTGAGATTTTGAGCAAAGTTAAGTCGTGAACCCTGCGGCCTGAGGCTAACAACAATACTGTAGCTGTTCTACGAGATAGTTCGAATAGAGTGTCCTTAGGTGGATTGGATGAAAGCCATTCCAGTACGATTCGTGGATCCCACGTAAATGCTGTTTTTACTATTTTTGGTTTAGCTACTCCTATTGCCTTAAGGGTATGTTTTATGATGAAATTGGAAAATGTTTGTTGTTCTACGTGAGGGCCGCAAAATGTTAAAACCGCTGACTTGTGTACAAGGATAGTACTATAAGATAGGTTTTCTTTTAGAAAAAGATACATTAAAAATTTGGCGATGTCAGCTGGTCGAGGAAATTTTGGGTTCACTTGAAAGTTGGTGCACCATGTTAACCATCTTCTAAGTGCTGGTAAATAAGTTGATAATGTGGATTGTCGCCAGCTTTTCTTCAATAGTTCCTTCTCTTGTGTGGACCACTCTTTTATTTGGGCACCCCACCCCCAATTTTCCAGACTTTCAGGGTCAATGTCTGGACTTGTGGAGGAGGCTGCAATGTTGTGAAATCTATCATTGTCTCCGACAGGTTCCGAAGTTCGTGTGGGTGATCCAGTGCCCTGGATTTCAGGTCTTGTAGCCAGAAAGCTCGAGGCCACTCCGGAGCTATTATCAAGTAGATTCCCGTGGCACTGTTCAAGTGTGCTAGGACTCTGGGCAGCAGGCTGGGAGGCGGAAATACCCATGCTAGCCGATGTTTCCATGGTCTGCTGAAGGCATCTATATAGTTTGCAAATTGATCTCTGCAGTCTATTGAGACGTAGTTTTTTACTACCGCAGTCTCTCGTGTCGCGAACAGATCTATCTCTGGACGACCCCACTTTCGGAAAACTTTCGCTGTTGCTTGAGGTAGAAGGTGCCATTCTGCGGGCTGTTTTCCTCGCGATAACCTGTCCGCTATTATATTGTATCTCCCCGGTAGGTGGTGGGCTGATAGGGTTATTGTGAACTTGTCCGTTATGTGTAATAGATTGAAGGTTAGTGCCAGTAACCCCAACGATCTTGTTCCTCCCTCCTTCCGGATATATGCGATCAGAGTACGATTGTCTGATTGAATCAGCACATGCGATTTCTGTAATGACTTTGCATTCATCTTTATTGCTGCTATTACTGCGTACAGCTCTTTTTTGTTGCTGTGCCATGTCCTTTGGTGAGTTGACCATGCACCTGACATTAGCTTCCCATCTAAGTGGGCACCCCAACCCCAATCCGAAGCGTCCGTCGCTAAGAAATGGGTAGCGGGCTCTTTGTGTATGGGCAATGTGTGACATGTGGCTCCGCGCCACCACGTCATCTCTTGATACACAACTTGAGGGACTGGTTGTCTTTGACGAGGTCGTTTCTTGTCGAAACCTCGTAAAAAGATTTGTATTTTGCGACAGTGAAGTCTCCCCCGGGGGACAACAAAGTTCGCAAAGTTTAGTTGTCCCAGTAGACTTTGTAACTCTCGGAGGTTGATGTGATTTTTTAGCAACAACCGGTCCAATGAGTTGTTTAGGCTGTGTCTCTTCTTTATTGGTAATGACATTGTATTTTCTGCCGTTCGCCAACGAATGCCCAGGTATTCCAAATCTTGAGTTGGTATTATGATTGATTTTTGAAAGTTGATTTGCCAGCCCAGGTGTTCCAAGTGCCTCACGGCTTCCGCAGCCTGAAGACATAACTTGGATTGGTCTTGGTTGACCAGAAGGAAGTCGTCTAGGTAGACTAGCACTCGACATCCCTTCGCACGCAAGGTCTCCGCGACCCAGCATGTTATCGAAGAAAAAAGGTGCGGCGCTGAAGCTAGGCCAAAAGGTAAGCATGTCATTTCGTATAACTGACTTTTGTAACTGATCCTTAAGAAAGTCCGGTGAGATTTTGCCGCGGGCACATGAAAGTATGCCTGGGATATATCTAACTTTATCATCCAGTCTCCGGGTTGGAGAAAATCTGGTACTGCAGCGTGAGAGATCAAGCGAAAATGTTTTATCTTCACGAATTTGTTCAGTTCTCGAAGATCGAAGATTGGGCGCATCGATCCGTCGCTTTTCTTCCGCAGAAACAGCTTGGAGATAAAACTGGGTGTTTTTCTGGCAACTGGTTGCAGCACACCTTGACCCAAGAGATCTCCTATTATTTGAGACATGGCAGGGGACGGCTTGGTTGCGTATTGTGTCATAACCCGTATTGTTGGCATTATCAGAGGAGGTTTCTTGTATAGAGGTATTCGAAACCCCGAAATTGCTGACATTATGAATTTGTTGGCGCCAAGTGTTTGCCACCGGTTTTTGAAAGAATTTAAACAACCTCCCCTGAAATGTGTCGGGTAGTCACTTTTTACCGTCTTTGTTTCGAAATGAATAATTTTTAGTTTGTTTGTAACCGTCACTCTTCCCTTTGTACGTTTGTTTTGTTTGTTGTTTTTTGTGGGTGTCTCGAAAATTATTTTTATTTTGTATTTGTGGTTTGTATTTGGAGGTAGATGGTATCGGTTCCTTATATTTATTTTTCGGCTGTTCCTTATTTTTGGTAGGTGATAACCAAAAATGAGGTCCTCCGAGGGATTGGATTAGAGACGTAAGTTTTGTTTTGTCAAATAAAAATTCTTCACTCGGAGGTATATTATTAAGCGCCGCTTGAATGCTTTTATCCGGAATTTCGCTAATTAATCTTTTACGTCTAGTTTCTATACATTCAGCCCTTTTTCCACAAATCATTTGTAAAGTACCTTCGGACAATTTATACGACTCAGACGTATCCCCGAAAGTTTCAGAAATTTTATTAAATAGGGTATCGGATTTTAACTCGGTTGGGTTATTGTGAGCCCAATCGATAATACCCTGTAAGCCGGATTGTAGTAGTTCCCTTTGATGTAATAAGGCGTTAGTAGTTGCGGCCATGATTTCTTCTGTTGGAGCTAAGAAATCTTTTCCTTTGCTCAAACAACACATTTCATCGTTAATTTTTAAATTGCAAAAACCAGGAAACGCAAGCATATCCGCTAAAGCTTTTTTGTAACGGATATGTTGCCACGTGGGAGTATTAAAATGTTGGAGACTTATTAATTGGCGCAACCTTTTGTCATTAGCAGGTTTGAGAACTTTTTTCTCATCAAAATTGGTTTTACAGGAGCCTAAATCTAGTGCTTTCGGTGTTTCTATCGATGGATTAGTCAGAAATTCACTGTTGCTCATATCTGGTTGTTCGATTACGTCACTAGTGTTCACATTCGTGTTCGGTACACAATGTTGGTGCATAATAAAGTTTGTAAGAAAACTGACCTGGTTGTATAACGCGTCGATCCGAGGATCGACCGTTACCTGTGAGTCCCGTTTGTGTTTCTTGCGTGGAGGTTCTTCGTGTTCCGCTTCACTGCCCGATGAGCTGCTAGCGCACGAAGAATCTTCCTTTTCTTGTGCTGGATCCCTCTCGGACGTCGGCGAGTTTGAGACGGACGGGCGATTGGCCTCGATGGCCCTATCGACGTCGTCATTCGGCGCGGGATTCATCACGAAACAACCGTTATTAAAAATTCGCGTTTGAAAATACAAGCGATAAGTAACGCACTACTAATTTAACTAACACTTTATGATAATTAAATTTGAAAAAGTTAGCCGATTAACAAGATATTTTTAGATTTCGACCGCACGCGGCGAAGGTACACAACGCTATGAACTCAAAAGTGACAGCGGTTCCCGCGTCCTAGCTGGTGGCGCTACTAGCGCCATCTTGTATTCATAAATCGAACTACTTTGTCTATTGTATAGACCGCGATAAACGGCTAAGTATACACTGCTTCTTCATAAACAATGCTGTATGTTTTCCGGAGGCACATCAATAGGGCCTTTTCCGTGTCATTTTAAAAGGCTTTTTTTATTGTTTGTCTGATGATAAAAGGTAAACACGCCGTTGTAAGTAGGTACCTAGTCATAAAAATATTGAGAACAAGGTCCAAGTTTTGATTTCCACAGTATTTTTAACCGCTTTTTTGTTCATCAATCTCTTGAACGGAATGAAGCCATGACCTTGGCCACAAAAGGCGGACGCTCCGCCACAGAGCCATTTTAGGGAGGCCCTATAAGTAATGTCCTCTGCGCCTCATTTTTGGATCGATTTGTTAATTTTTATTCTGTACATGCAAGAGGAAAATGTTATATTAATTTCTGCCTATGACCACCCATGGAGTACATAACAAAGGTATCTACTCGTACTCGGTGCAGCAACCAAAGGTCTCGAACTATTACATAATTATTTAATACAAGATGAATTTCCAAGGTATACTATGTGGATGGCCAAATCCGAAACTAAAAGAAATACTCAAAGGAGACTCCTTTGAGGAAATTCACCCTGTATGCAAAAAACCGGGCAAGAGCGTGTCGAACCACGCACAGTCTAGGGTTCATTAGGAAGAAGTATTTCAGTCTTCCAACCGCAAACATAAGTTTGTATTTCCTAATACTATAATGAAATACAAAGTAATTTTTGCGGTCAAAACTGAAAATAGTAAATATTTCAAAAAGTTATTTATATATATATATAAAAATGTTTTTTTGAAAGCTTGGACTCTGTTCCCTTTTTGATATCGGCAGGGTAGGTACCCTGCCGACATCAAAAAGGGAACCAGAGTCCAAGCTTTCAGCGGCGATCAGGGGAGTTTTCAGGGCACCGCTTTCTGCATCAGTCCCTTGACCCAACTGTCCAACGAGAGCCTTTTTAAATTATGGTCGATGATCTTGGCTATTAGACCATTGCTCGTAACAATAGGAGATACGACAGATTGATTTCGCGCTGGGGACAATCTGAGTCTGACCCTCCACGAGTAATTATTGGTGTTTAAAGTCATGTAGGTATGTCGACTGCTGAATGTGGGGTCCTGGGTTCGATTCCTGGGTCGGGCAGTGTTATTCGGATTTTTCCTCAGATCATAGAAATAAGGAAGATGAGCCAAGGCGCTACCGAGCTTGACGCGTTAATTCTGATCAATCTGATCATGCTGACAGCGGACCGAACGCGATCGATGAATAAATACAGTGTTTTAGTTTAGTGTGAGTGATGAGTGACGAATAACAGTGTTAGATTGAAGGTGTGCGGAATATTTGAATGTATATTCACAAAGGAGCGTTTGTAATTGTAACGCACACTGCTTTAAAAGTAGCGATAGTAGTTCCCGTACTAATTTGCTATGATGGCATTATCTCCTTGTTTCTATGAACTGAGGTTCTCCATTAGGAAATTCTCACTAGCAGCCCGGAGTCTGGATTTGTGCCCGGTTAATGCTTCTAAGTAGTTTAAGTAGGTAACCCTTATAGTATATGGGTTCCGTTTTTCTTTTTATGTAGATATACGGAACCCTAAAAACTAGCAATTATCATCTGATTCTAAACTTTATCAACAACTGTAGACAGTTATTTGGGGGTATAGGTAGGTATAGCGGTAGGTATAGATTTGAAAGGCGATATGAGCGAACGGACTTTACCCTACACACTAGCCACACACTGAATACAAAAGGGCCACAAATCAAAATAAATTAAGTAGGTGTATGGGTTATTTTTATTAAACTTAAAAATTTACTCAATTTAGGCTTCATTTTTGCAATAAAATCATTTTCAGATTTTTTTGATTTGTGGCCCTTTATTATTCAGTGAGCGAATTATTATCAATTCTTTCACGATAAAGCGATAAAGATGGCAAGTTTCAGAGCTGAGTTGGTACTTTCACTAGATCTTTTCCTGTATCGTGGGGCGTTTACAAACATAAATCTCACGTGGACAAACAGCCAAACCCGAGACAAATATATTTCATCCCGTGCGGGAAATGAACCCGCGACCACGAGGCTGCGACCCATATAATATAGTAGTCTTTGCTGCGACCTGCGACCACTGCGACTTAAGAAAATATTCTCAGTTTGTGATGATTTTAGTAACAGCGACATCTAGCAAACACTGATAAAACTATAGATCTAAACTGCATCATGAAAAAGTTCAAATATTTGTGTGTAGGTGGCGCAAAATCGTCAATTCAAGGTCGTTCATAGTGATGTCCAAGTTCAACATGATATCCACAAAACTTGTTTCATGTTGAAAATTTAAATTCTTTTACGTAATCAAACACACTTTTAATTAATAATTATGTAAAATTATTTATTTAAGTGCAAGCTGAAGCTCAAAAAGAAACAAAGAAATACCTTTATAAAATTGATGCGTAACTGTTTTTTTTTGCAATTTTTTTGTTCTTTTAGCTAGCTTGTATTTTTTACCTTGTGTGTGTGTCTAATCTAAAGAAAGTGATATTAATATGTTTTTTATCTAAACACTTTCCTGGACACATGACGTGACACAATAGAAGTTTTATTATTGGCTCCTTTGTTTTTAGTTATTTTTTACCCGACTTGTTATAGTTTCTGTTAGAATAAAAGAGATTTTATTTATAGGTATAAGATCTTTTTATTCAACAAGTTTTATTTTTCTACTTTTGTATTTTTGTTTTTGGAATGCTCATTGTTTACTTGGTAACTGTCTACTTGGAAAATAAATCTTGTCAAGGCATCACATAAATGTGATCTTTTATTTATCAGCTCAATACTATTCTGATACTAGTCTGAGTTAGTGGGATCGTGAAAATCATCACGAGAGGTGCCTACTAACAGGTTATGGGCCCAGACGAAGTTCAGAAAAATAGCAGCTGGTAACAGGAGTTCGCCAGGAGGGCAGAGCTCAACGATGGCACATAGTGAGGGCATATATGATGGCACAAAGTGTAATTATGGTATATCAATGGAGAAGTTGGATGGTAGTAGCAACTATTCAACGTGGAAGTTCCAGATGGAGCTACTTCTGATAGACGCCGACTTGTGGGAGTATACAAGTGTTACGCCTGAAGCTACCGACACGAAAGGTGTGCGGAGAGACCAGAAGGCCAGAGTGAAGATTTGTATGATGGTCAAATCACATTGCCAGGTGCATGTACGCAAAGCCAAAACGGCGAAAGATGCTTGGGAAGCATTGAGAGCTGCGTTCGAGGATAAAGGTTTGAATAACCGTTGTCGTTTATTAGCTAAGTTAGTGAGTATGAAGCTGGAACAGTTCCCAACTGTGAGAGATTATGTTACATCAATGATGATGGTAGCTCAGGAACTAGAAGACCTAGGAAAAGAAGTCGACGATGAACTATTGGCTGCTTTACTTCTCCAAGGACTTACGGTGGAGTTCCAACCTATGAGATTGGGATTAGAGAACAGCAACATGGCGCTTACGACTGACTATGTAAAGACAAAACTTTTTCAAATGGAAGATAACTACATGGCGAGTTCGAGTGCAAGCCAACCGACATCAGCATTACTAACAAATAAGCATATGGGTAAGAACAAAGCCAAGAAGGTCAAGGGAAAGATCAAATGCTTTATTTGTGATGGACCCCACAAGGCGAACAAATGTCCAGATAATCCTAAAGTGAAGAAAGAAGCTTTGCAGGCCTACGCCATGGGTATGACGACGACACCAGAACCAGGAGACTGGATCATCGATTCTGGCGCGTCGACGCACATGACAAACTGCAAGGCTTGGTTCAAAGGAAGCTTGAAGAAGACTCCTAGGGTATTGAGAGTGACCTGTGCGGATGGTAATGAAGTGTATGGTGAAGGTGAAGGTACGGTAGAATGCGAGTCAGTATCATTGACAATCGACAATGTTACGTATGTACCTAAGTTAGCTTCTAATTTGTTAAGTGTGAATGCGATTGCGAGAAAGGGTCACGTGATTGTGTTTACAGAGAATGGCTGCGACATCTACAAGAAGAATGAGTGTGAGGTGCGTGGTAAGGCTGTTGTGAAAGGTGTGGAAGAACGAGGCATTTATAAGGTTAAGTGCTGTTCACAGGGTTCTGCACTGGCTACAGCAGATTACGAGCAGCAGAGGCTGTGGCATCGGAGGATGGGGCATCTTGGTATAAACAACCTCAAGCTTCTTAGGGATAAGATGGCGACAGGGGTGAGTTTTCCTGACAACTCTTCTAATCTAGAGTGCGTATCTTGCATTATGGGGAAACAAACCAAACAACCGTTTCGCAAGAGTGGTGCGACGAGAGCTATGGAACCATTAGGTTTGGTATATTCGGATGTATGCGGACCTATACAAATTGCTTCTGTTAGCGGGTATAGATATTTTTTGACATTTATTGACGACTCAACACGTAAGACATTTGTATATTTTTTGAAACTGAAGAGCGAAGTTTTTGAAAAATTTACAAATTTTAAGACGTTTTCAGAGAATCAATGCGGCAAGAAAATTAAGATTCTGCGCACTGATAACGGAACCGAGTTCGTGAATAAACAGATGGATGATTTCCTGAAGAAAAATGGGATCCAACATCAAGTCACGATAGACTATACGCCAGAGCAAAATGGAGTTGCCGAGAGAGCAAATAGGACTATTATAGAGAAGGTGAGAAGCATGCTTGAAGATAGTAATTTGCCGAAGGCTTATTGGGCGGAAGCAGTCCAGACATCGGTTTTCTTGAAGAATAGATCGCCGACCATTGCCGTAAAAGGAAAGACGCCAGAGGAAGCGTGGACAGGAAAGAAAGTTGATCTCAGTTTTGTTAAAATTTTTGGCAGCAAGGCGTTTATGCACATTCCAGATCAAAAGAGGAAGAAGTTAGATGCGAAGAGTATGGAGTTAACTTTTATTGGATATTGTGAAGACTCCAAAGGCTATAGACTTATTGATACTAAAACACACAGATTGTATAAGGCTAGGGATGTCATATTTGTTGAAACAGAAACAGAGAGAGAGAAGAAACAGGAAATTAAGGAGAAACAGCAGACTGAAGCAGTTGTTGAGGAACAACAGCTTAGTGTTTTCGAGCCTTCTTATGTGAGCGTGGATGTACAGATTTCAGAAGTGGAACAAGCTAGTACTCCCCCAGTTTCTGAAACTGAGTCAACGCGAACGGTGGATGATCATTCTCAAGAAGAGTTTCTTGATTGCGAGTCTGACACAACTGCAGACAACCAACCTCAAGAGGTGGAGCGGAGGTATCCACCCAGAGAGAGAAAAACGAGGGAGTTTCCTGATTATGTGCTCTATCAAGCTGCAGAATCAGAAGACCCTACTACAGTTCGAGATGCACTATCAAGACCTGACAGTAGCAAATGGAGAGCAGCAATTCAGGAGGAGATTGATGCGTTGAAGAAGAACAACACCTGGATCTTGGTAAAACCAGAACAAGCGAGCAATGCTGTTGATTCTAAATGGATATTTAAAATCAAAGAAGAGGCGGGAAATAGACGCAGGTACAAAGCTCGACTTGTTGCCAGAGGGTTTAGCCAGAGATGGGACAGCGACTAAACGAGTACTGAGGTACTTGAAGGGTACTAAGAGCTTTGGACTACAGTACAAGAGTACAGCTGGAATGAGCAGAGTGCAGGGTTACGCAGATGCGAGTCATGCCTCATGTTATGACAGGAGGTCATACTCGGGTATGGTGTTTCTGCATATGGGCGCTGCAATCTCATGGGAGAGTAGGAAGCAGAGGACGGTTGCTCTATCTACAGCGGAGGCGGAGTACGTAGCAATGTCTGAGGCGGCTAGAGAAGCAATCTTCCTGAAGAGGTTGTATTCAGAGATCACTGGTCAAGCTGAGGCACCTATGAAGATCTTTAGTGATAGCCAATCTGCTATGGCTATTGCGCGGAACCCTGTGCACCATCAACGCACGAAGCACATTGACGTGCGGCACCATTTTATAAGGGAAGCGGTCGAGCATGGGCATATTATACTTGAGTATGTAGAGACAACTCGTATGGTTGCAGATGCTCTGACGAAGCCTTTGTTGAAAGGGAAGTATGAATGGTGTGCACGAAATATGGGTGTGATGTGAGTGTGAGCGTGGTGGATGAAAGTAGAGAAATGAACTTGAGGAGGAGTGTTAGAATAAAAGAGATTTTATTTATAGGTATAAGATCTTTTTATTCAACAAGTTTTATTTTTATACTTTTGTATTTTTGTTTTTGGAATGCTTATTGTTTACTTGGTAACTGTCTACTTGGAAAATAAATCTTGTCAAGGCATCACATAAATGTGATCTTTTATTTATCAGCTCAATACTATTCTGATACTAGTCTGAGTTAGTGGGATCGTGAAAATCATCACGAGAGGTGCCTACTAACAGTTTCGGATTTGGCCATCCGTCATTGAAGAATTCACTCTGCATAATTTAATTTACATGATTTTTAATCATCATTGTTTGTAACACTAGAAATTTTTCAATAAGGAATTTTATTTGTACGATAAGACTGAAAATATCTTTGCTAATACCATGACTTCATCACCTTTGAAATAATCTTAACATAAATTATTTCGAGTGGGTCAAAAAACCAAAAAACTGATATAAATAATACGAAAGCAAGAAAGTGTGTGTTGGCAATAATTTTGTCACAGACTAAAACAATGTTGGTTTTATGTGCGACGAGCACATCACTAACGTTAAATAACACAAGCTCGCAAAAATACTTGTTGTGGAATTTAGTTTTTATGCTGCGTAAATTGAATGTGAAATGTGTGTATAAACTATCCAAATGTTATTAAACACGTGAGAAAATGATAACATTCGGCGGTGGGAACAATTCCACGGCGTTAGAAGATACAGGTGCGGTGTTGTGAACTTTGTTTTTCAGTTTTTGTCTTGTTAGGACTTTGAGATAATGAGTTGATATTTTGTAGGGGAAGTGAGAAGTATCTGCGAGAGTGTGTGCAGCGATGGGTCCAGTGCGACGGTGCAGCCGGGGGGCTCCAACCAGCGGCCTCGGATGGATATAGCATGTGTTGTAGATATAACCCAAACATTGAATCTTGCTCACAGGAAAAGAGCTTTGGAAGAAGTTCGATTGGCATCTGAACTTGTCAATGCTAATTTACATCATATTCATGTAAGTTTCTTGCCTATTTTATTTAAAATCATCATTTTGCTGATGTCCATAGATGTCCTTCAAATATGTACCTACCTCTTTCCTGTTACCAAAGTTGATATGTTTAGAATGTAGCTTCTATTTTTTGTGACTTGGCATTGGCAATAGATAAACAAAAAGAAAAACAAAACCCGCTAAGTAGTTTCAGTTATCAATAGATTCTTTCGGACAATCATAATGCTAAGTTTTTTTTTTTATTATTAGCACTCATTTCTTTCACTATCTCTATTCAAGGGTAGTGTTTAATTTTAATGTTTCTAATATAAATTCTAAAAATATTCATTATTTTTATTGAATCCAGTAAACCCACTACTTTTTATCTTAAACATAAAAAAATAAACGGCACTGGCAGACGCCCATAGAACGCTGGGCCTCAGATTGTGTAAGTCGGTACAGATATGAAATTAGTTTGGTGTGATCGAGTATTTCAAGAGTATTTAAATTCATTTTTTATTTGTTTTTGTACGTAATTGGGTTAAAGAGAAATATTCTTATTTCTGACACTGAGGTTAAGTATGGTGTGAATGATCCAGTGAAGTACAGCCTGACTAATGAGTTCTCAATTTAAAGGTTTTAGTTGCTGTCACCATGATATTCTGTGGAAGCACGCGCCAGCCAGCATGCACCCGTTTTTGTTTTAGTGGTTTTTTCAAAATGTCAATGGCATAATCATTTTATTTCTTATTTATTTCGATTTTTGATTGCAATTCTTAATCTCTAAGATAATTTAGGCAAAGAACAATTAAAATATATTTTTATTTTTGGTTAAGCTTTTATTACTGTACCATATCAAGCCTAAAACTGCCGACGTCCTTTAAGTAACTAAATGAGTTCAAGTTCATAATGTTTTATTCTTCAATTTGAAATGAAAAACATCCTCCAACATCCAACCAACTTGGAATACTAATCAATTAAGATTTTAAAATTCCATATTGACTGGCTCTGGATAATGGGATGGGCTTTTCCCACTGACTATTTCTAGGATTTAATTATGTTGTCATGATCAATTATTCTCTGAGAATTAATTAATTCTCTGAGATGAAAATGAAACATTAGGCATTAATTAACATAAAGGACGTTGGCAGTTTTGGGCTTGATATGGTACAGTAATAAAAGCTTAACCAAAAATAAAAATATATTTTAATTGTTCTTTGCCTAATTTATCTTAGAGATTAAAAATTGGAATCAATAATCGAAACAAATAAGAAATAATGGCACATGCCAGCCAGCATGCACCCGTTTTTGTTTTATTGGTTTTTTCAAAATGTCAACGGCAT
The DNA here is from genome assembly GCA_948465475.1 of Thalpophila matura. Lineage (NCBI taxonomy): Eukaryota > Metazoa > Arthropoda > Insecta > Lepidoptera > Noctuidae > Thalpophila > Thalpophila matura. Next base: position 13,123,692 of record OX419182.1, on the reverse strand, counting down.
AATCATTTGCCGTTGACATTTTGAAAAAACCAATAAAACAAAAACGGGTGCATGCTGGCTGGCATGTGCCTCCACAGAATATCATGTCGACAGCAACTAAAACCTTTGAATTGAGAACTCATTAGTCGGGCTATACTTCACTGGATCATTCACACCATACTTAACCTCACTGTCACAAATATGAAGATTTCTCTTTAACCCAATTACATACAAAAACAAATAAAAAATGAATTTAAATACTCTTTAAATACTCGATCACACCAAACTAATTTCATATCTGTACCGACATACACAATCTGAAGCCCAGCGTTCTATGAGCGCCTGCCAGTGTCCTTTTATATGGGAAGATTTTGCATTCTTTTTAGGGTTCCGTAGTAAAACTAGGAACCCTTATAGTTTCGTCCTGTCCGTCTGTCTGTCCGTATGTCCGTCTGTCACACCCTCGTCAAATCCACAGTTCATAACCAATTTGTATGAAACTTCGCAGGTAGATGCTAGATGTCTTCTATGAGCCGCCAAAAAGGCCTGTAATAAAATTATGAAAAATAAAATAATTAGGGGGGGCTCCCATACATGAAACTGGGGGATCCCCATCATGTGGGGTATCGTTGGACAGGTCTTTGAAAATAACATAAAGGTTCCTAAATGACTTTTTTGTTTAAGTGCATATTTAGTGAACTAGGAGCTCCCAAAGTCGGTAACAATGTGTCCTCCCCCTGTAATTTTCCAACCGCTGTATCAAAAAATCTGAAAAAATTAAAGCTTGTGGCATCTAATAAATACTCTCGATTAAAATTGGTTTGAACAAGATACGTTTACAACTTTTTGAAATATTCACTATTTTCAGTTTTGAGTTTTAACAACCGCAAAATTAACTTTGTATTTCATAATGATATGAAATACAAACTTATATTTGCGGTCGGAATACTTCTTGCTACGAAACCCTAGACTGTGCGTGGTCCGACACGCTCTTGCCCGGTTTTTATCATAGCTATCAGGTACCGACTATTTAACATGCTCTCTGAGGCACGGAGGGGTCTCGATGTGTAAAGTTGGTCACTGATTCATGGACATTTAAATCATAATCATAAAGCCAATTACCAACAACATTAAATTATTAATAATCTTTTTCAGTTTGAAAAGCTAGACTTTGGTGAGACAAATGTGCTGGACACATTCTACAATGCGGACGTGGCGCTGGTGGACCTCAGCTTGCAGCTGCAGCAGAGCTCCTTGCTGTACCACCTGGGAGTACGGGAAAGCTTTGACATGAAGGAAAATGTGCTGCTATACAATGATGTTGATGCGGACTCTACGCTTAGGCTTAAGGTAATTGTAATTTTTTTATTACATACAATTTAAGACAAGTAGTTGGTAGGGTCAATGCTATTAACTCCAAAGGCCATGTTGACTGGTATCATTGTGAAAGTTATCTACGTACTAGTGGTCAGATGAACGCATTCTTATTAATGCATTTTTAGATTCAAAACAAATTGATAAAGCAAATTACTGAATGTCATATGAATGTTAATAGTACCGTAAGTACTACTAACATTCACATGACATTCATTCATAATATTATTATTATTAATTTAATCCAGATTAAAAATCTAAAAAAAATAAAAAGTAACAAGTAAAGATAAAATAAAATAAACTGGACAATTGCGAGTAGGAATCACGCCCTGAGGGTTCCCTACAATCTTAATTATTTATGTAGAACTAGCTGACCCGCCCGGGCTTCGCACGGGTAAAGTTTAGTACACCTACCCTACATCTACCCTTCACCTACCCTACCCTACACCTACTCTACGCCTACCCTACGCCTACCCTATACCCTACACCTACTCTACACCTACCCTACACCTACCCTACACCTACCCTACGCCTACCCTAAACCTACCCTACATCTACCCTACACCTACCCTACATCTACCCTACACCTACCCTACACCTACCCCACACCTACCCTACACCTACCCTACACCCCAAATCTCAAAAATAAGTTTCAAGCTTCTAGCATTTAAAAAATGACGTAATTTCCATACAAACTTTCATCCCCTATTTCAACCCTTTACAGCCCTTTTTTCGCATTAAAAAGTAGCGCCTATGTCCTTTCTCAGGCTCTAGACTATCTCTGTACCAAATTTCATTCGAATCGGTTCAGTAGTTTAGGCGTGATTGAGTAACACACAGACAGACAGACAGACAGACAGACATACAGAGTTACTTTCACATTTATAATATTAGTAAGGATTAGTAAGGATAATGTAGATATTTAAATTAAATTAAATATTCCACTAGAAATATGCAATAGCGCCATCTATAAGCAAGATGCCGCAATTACATATTTCTTCCAGTGGCGCCATCTATGAATAGATGCCTCCACCCGCTAAGGCCTCAGACAGACGGACGATAAAGTGATTGTGATTCACTAAATACAATTGAAGCTAAAAATAATTGAGGCTTGTATCTGTAGTTCTGGCTACGTACGAACTCAAGAGCTTTTATCCAGGCCGATATACTCAGAAAATCGCTACAATAGCAATGATCATATTCGTCTAATTTGTTAGCTTTGTGAATCTGAAGATGCATATGAACGAATTTCTGTAGGGCCGATACAGATTTTGTTGAGACTCGCCTTGTGCGGCTCTACAGATCGGTGTCAAGTTGGGTCGTTCATACTCACCTTCAATTAGGCTACTGAATACTGATGCTCAATTATTGTTATATCTTATTACATTGTTTTGACTTTAGAATCAGATAGATTTCACTGTTTGACCTTGTACAGCAATATAGCCGTATGACTTTTAACTCGGGAATTATATGGGATTGTTTACATCCAGACTTATAAAAACCGTCTTACGGCGCAAATACACTTGGCCGTGAATTCTGGTGTGTAACCAAGTGTAAATGAATCGAGTAGGTACGCTCGTCGTCGGATAAATTCGTCCAGGGTTGTCATTTGTACAGTCTAGAGACCCAAATTCGTCAATGCTGCCCATGTAAATAACGTGTCGGGTGCCCGAATTCGAGCAAAATCTTTCGGTTACCCGAATACGGGCTAACGATCAAGTGTAGTGTTTTTAGGCAATTTTTCGTCTATAATGAGAGGTCCCGATTATACCCAGGGTCCTGTCTAGATCCTTGTCAGTGCTGAGTACTACAGTACTTAGCCAAACTCACCATAAGTCGTTTAAAGAAAAAAGTAGTCGAAAGATCTAGCTAAGATTACAATATCTAAGCGCCAGGAGCACCGGCGCCACTTATCTCAATAATAGACAAAGTCGTATTTACTTACTTGACACTACCATTAAGAACGCAGTAGCATGCAATCATGTTATTATGTCCATGTTCACAAACAAAAGTTGTTCTCGCGTACTTTACCTACAAATAATGTACTCACTGCAAAATAGTTAATTATGTTGTAGTCAGGCAGACCTCCGTGAGGCAGACATAAAATATTTATGACCTGTGAGTCGATTCTGTTGAGCTCTAGCTAAACTTAACTTTAATTGACAGTTAACTAAAAAACATTTATAACATGAAAGAAACTGAAAATGTTCAATTAATTATTGAATAAAGAGATTTAAAAAACAACTGACACGGGCGGAATTTGAACCCGTGACCTCTGCCGCACCGTGGCGTCCGTCGCTCTAACCACTGAGCTACCGTGTCTCGTCTGCATCTAATCAGTTGAAATTTGGAATCTCTTTGAATATGCCTCTTAATTTAAATCGAGCCATTGCCTAATAACTTTTTTGCAAAGCACATTCAGACAAAGAGTTGCCCGTCATCATAGACACAGCTCAATTAAAACTAAATATGTGGTTACTTATGTCTTTTGCATACTGTACATGACTAATATTTTCCATAAGTTTAAAGACAATACATGGAATTATTTATTATCTTTGTGGTGGGCAGGAGGAAAATTATCTTTTATTTCTTTTGTTTACTGGTCTTGTGTACCTAATGATTTATTTAATGTTTTAATTCATTAATTTTTTTAACACAAATATTATACATATTTAGCTTTCAGCACTCCATCTCCATATAAACTTTACTATGCCAAATCACACTCCTCCGTGCGCGCATATGGGTACAAAGTTGTGTCTTCACGTGTTAGTATTATAGGTTAGCACATGAAGAGTACCTACCATAAGACTTATCATTGTGCAATATTTTGCAATATACAATGTAGGTAGGTATGTGATCTTTATTAAGGGTGCTTATGCTTATTAATCTTCATCTTGTAATTTTAGCGCCGTTTTGCTTAAGTTAAGAAGTATTTGATCCATAATCAGGTGACTTAGACTTCAGACTTTCTAAAACCTGGCATAAACGCTTTCGCATGCTGGGTAAAAAAAAACCTTCATTGAAAAACTGCAGATAAACATACTGGCCCACCTCCTGTCAATTCTTTCGAATTAAAATCTATCTAGCTATATCTCATCCAGCTATATTAGGTATTCTCTTTTCACTCTAGGTCTCTAGGTCGTTATAGGTACCCATCTTATTAATATTTTTCCTTAGATGCCTATTACCACATCTTGGTGCATAGCATAAGCATAGCATAATCGGCCTATAATGTTCCCACTGCTGGGACACAGGCCTCCTCTCTGTGAGAGGGAGTGGGACGTAGTCCACCACGCGGGCCCAGTGCGGGTTGGTGGACGTCACGTGTCTTCGAATTTTTGGTTCTAGGACATGCCGGTTTCCTCACGATGTTTTCCTTCACCGTTAAAGCAAGTGATAATTAATTTCTAATACGCACATGACTTCGAAAAGTCAGCGGTGCGTGCCTCGGAATCGAACTCGAACCATTCGCCGTGGGAGGCACATGGTTAAACCACTGGGCTGTCACTGCTCTTGGTGCATATATTACGCATATTATGCGGGGTATATATATGTAATATACCACCAAAACCATGTGTGTGTTCATTTAGACCCCTCACCAGCTCATGCAGTTTATCTGCAATTTTCCTGTTATTTGAATATATATCTCTGTGGCATGTTTGTACTGTCAGCTACTCTTGTATATGCACCTACCAAGCTATTACTCTCAATTTGTCAAATTGTCCCGTTCGTATGTTCAATCATGCTAGAATGACAATTCAGATACCTCTATGCCTAATTCAATTACGGGTCGGGTTTTTATTTGTAGAATTGTATGGGTTTTGTATTGTATTTTAGACTTTATTAAGCAATTGCTGGTGGTTTCCGCGTCCTATATAAGAAGGTATTTTGTTAGAATTATAGGGAGCATAATCGTATAAGCAGATTAAAGTTGTGCAATACAAAAAATAAATATAATATTACTTTATAACAAAACAAGTTCAAACGGATTAAATAGCGTATATTGCTAATTTTTCCTGACGTTTCGAACACTTTCAGCTTAAATGTGGGTTGAAACTTACGATAGCCTTTTTTTAGTGCGGATTTACGGAACCCTGTACGAGCTTGACTCACTCTTGACGCGTTTTTAAAACTGCCTTTTATTTTAATTTTCGCCACAGCGTGAAGGAAACCCCATGCCTAAATGTAAACAAACATAAACCTTGGAATCTAGGTTGCCGTCATGACATGTCTTACCTACATTGTAGTTTAGTACCTACCTATGTCGCGATTAACACTATAATAAATTTTAATCATGTCATGATTTTGCGTAGGCGGTAGTTATAAGCTGCAGTAAACTAATAAAGATATTCCAAGTCATTTATTTACTTTTGTTTTACCTATTGTCACAGAATGCTACAGAAGGATGAGTGCACAAAGACAGTTAAATAAATAGCCACTCTTGCAACAACGTAATAAGGTGTAATTCAGCTTGCACAGTGCTGCGTGCCTAAAATTATACTTGGATAGTACCTACGAATTATGACCAGTATCAGTTTGAGAACCACATCATTATGTTGATCTTATCAGATTTCTTCAATATTAGAAGCAATATTCTTAACGATTGTTTTATAGATTTTTAACTGTGATTCAATTAATTCGTTAACGAATTGATAATATCATTCTGTAACCACGTGCGATTAGGTCAGATTAATGCATTTCAAAAGGTGTGTACACATTAACGAACACGCGCATGTTGCCAAACAAAATATGTGCGCGTTCGCAAATTAACACATTTATAAACCATGTAATTTAGACAAAAATATACAGAATTTATTTATGTATTATTAGTAGTATTATCCTTTCTTCTATAAATAAATAATCACACAATTTATATTAAATTAGATACTGTTGGACTCATTTTACTAACTCAACATAAATTTTCCTACTGAATGAATGACTCACAGCCATACAGCATCAATGAATTACTCACAGAAACATTCAGCTTAATGATTTACATAAACTTGTTTATTTGCTATTGCCAGTTATCACTACCGAATTTCCTGTTCGTCTCGTACAAACTCACGGATGCTGGGACATGTGTCACCACCAACCCTGCTGCTACCAAGTTTAAGGGCGATGACTCAGCAGACCCCAAACAGCATCTGACCTTGAGACTGAAGAACATACTCCAAGATGTCGAGGTGCAGACGAAGTAAGTGTGATAGTCTTGGATCTTAAGGATAACTTTTATATTAATGAAGGTCAATTTATTTTCATTAAAATGTTGTCCATTCAAGAAGCTAGTTTCTGTGGAATTTTTATTAACTGGAATTAATTGTGCATTTACAACGCACCATTTGTATAAATAGTCTAATTGTTTCTCGGTTTCCTGGTTGTAGTTTTTAATACGCAATTTTATGACTATCCAAATAATTTTATTATGCACTTATTTAAGTAAAAACGGGATCCAAGTTTTGTGCAGTAGTGTATGATCACAGATTAGTTTGATTATACTGTCAACGGAAAGACGTCGGTTCGCTTACAAGAGCCAAAAGCCTATAGATTGGACAAAGCCTCCCCTCCCCCCCGCCAATAATTGCCAATAATAAAACAAATTATTTTCTTCCCAGAGCCCATCTCCAAGAGAAATTCCTATCAGACCTGCGCAAAGCACGTGAAACATACACAGGTCTGGAACTTGCGAACATGTTGCACGCTATGCGCCGGCGCCTCGACGACCCAGCCGTCCTATCAGGAGACACCATACTCAACATGCTGATCTCCTACCGCGAGATACAAGACTACGACGCCATAGTCCACGTGGTTGACGACCTCAAAACCATCATGAACAGGAAGAATTATTGCAATATGCCTGTGATTAGGTTTTTGTACGCGTTTGCTATGAATCGGTAAGTGTTTTTTTTATTATTGGAGAATGAACGTCAATGTACATAGTATTTTGTAATAATAACACAGGTGATGGGTGTTTGTTTTAAAATTACACTTTCTAGGCAGGTATAGGATTTGTATGATACTAAAAATATATGGGACTATCGGACGAGCTTCCTCTACCGAATAAAAAACAATAATTAAAATCGATTCATAATCGGCGAAGATATCGCGCAACAAGATAAAAAGAATACAGTCGAATTGGAAACCTCTCCTTTTTATTAAAGTTCAAATTCAAATTCATGTATTGCTTTTCACAGGCGGAACAAGGAGGGAGATAGAGAGAATGCTCTCAAGGTGTGCGTCAAGGCTCTGGAGAAGAAAGAAAATCGGTTCCCCGACATGCTGTGCCTGTGCGGGCGCATATACAAGGACAAGTTCGTTGAGTCCCAGCACACCGATAAGGAGAGCTTGGGCAATGCTATACATTGGTATGGAAATGTGTACCTACTATGTTTATTATTTTTATTTGCTTTATCTATAAATAGTATAAAAAAGTCGCTTTTCGTGTCTATCTATTCGCTTAGTTTTTCTATACTACACAATAGATTTTAATGCGGTTTTGACTTTATGGAGAATTTATTCCGGAAGGTTTATGTGTACCATACCATTTAATACTGAACATTTGAGCTGATATAATGAGTTTGGCAACTTTCGTTAATAACCCGCCGTAATCGGGTAAAAATAATATGTAATGATGCCCCAATAAATAGCCAAAATACCTATTTATTAATGTGTAAAATATTTCAGGTACAGACAGGGTTTCGAAGTGCAGCCAAATGAGTATGCGGGCATTAATTTGGCAACACTTTTAGTTATAGCTGGCAGTGACTTTAAAAACTCACAAGAATTACAACACATTGGTAAGTAATCTTTATGAAGCAGTTCCGTAATTGACAGATTGACAGACTGAATGACAAACAGCATACAGTCAGTCAAACCCAGTGAATTGGATGACTGATGAAATTTGCGGAGAGTGATGTGTCTTAGAATGTTATTACACCTACACGATCTACGCCGCATCGATGCCTTGATCAACGTTGATCGCGTTGGTATAATAGCTCAGGATTATGGATTATTGCACTTTGTAAATCATGTCAAACGACAATCGATTAACCTTGTGCTATAGTCTATCGATAAATCGATGCTCGACCGATGCGCAACCGACGTGGCTTGATGTAATAATAAATATCGATGGACGTAGAAAGGTCAGCAATCGATACTAATCAATGTCACCGATCGATTAGTCAATGATCGATGGTTGCCTACTAATGCTCGATCGATGCGTGAGTGATATACAATATCAGCTTAATGCAACAGCACAATGATCGAAGCTGAACGATCTTTAATCGATAAATGTCTGATCGATGTGTATCCATTGGGAGTAATTAACACCCTTAGCAGGTGTGCACAAAGAATTTTTTTTTTTACCAACCTTTGCGCAGGTCTAGTTGAAGTTTACTATGCAAATGGAAACTCGGGCAATAACTAGTTTATAAAATGTGGCAGTCGGCTTACCATGAAACATTTTTGGAATAGTTTTGAATTATATTGTTTCATGTCACATTGGTGAACCGCCTATTACTCAGAAATTCTTTTCGTATTCTGGCGAGCCGCCAGATAGACAAATGTGTAATGGATTAATAATTTTATGTGGCTATATTTCATGAAGTCTTTGACATAACTAATTGTGTATAATAAAGTTAAGTATATTATTACGTTTCCTTTCATCTATCAGACTTTGGTTTAAATACATAGAATGTTACATTACTGCGCACTATGATAGTAATATAAGGTTTAGAAATCCCTAATGTTTGAGTTTGTTTCGGTGTTTCTTCTCAAAGGTAGAATTTATTTATTTAAACTCCATGCAACAAATGTACATTGGCGGATTTATAGGCATTTCCTACTTAGGGGACGTCCATTAATCACGTGATGTTTTTTTTAGCAACTTTTTGACACCCGCCCCCCCCTGGTGATACGTGGTGAGGTTTTTAACGAACCCCTCCCCCCCTTTTTTTCAGGATATCTTTAAATACAGCAAATTTTTTTTTCTGTTTATAAATCGCGCGTCCGACGAAAAAGTAAATACACGTGATATCTCACTATACCCCCCTCCCCCCTTGTGATATTTCGTGACTTTTTCCGAACGCCCTCCCCCCCCTTTCGAGCCTGACGTGATTAATGGACGGCCCCTTAGGCGATTTAGAGATAAAATGCTAGGTGCATTAAGTACCTAATCCAATAGGAAACATCGACCTCATCTAGTTTAAAAATATATATTGACATGTAAAAGTCTTATCTAACATCATTTCAATTCTGTAAAATGGTGTTTAAGTATAGTTCAGAAATTCCAGTAACAAATAACACCCTAAAAATATGTCCTCTGTTTCCAGGCATGGTACTAAATCACTTAATCGGCAAAAAAGGCAGTCTATCGTCACTCAAAGACTACTGGGATGTGGCGACGTTCTTCGAGATATCAGTACTGGCCCAAGACTACGTGAAGGCGATACAGGCAGCGGAATGTATGTTTAAACTCAAACCACCGAATTGGTACCTCAAGTCCACTATTGGAAATATTGAATTAATTGATAGGTAAGCCTTTTTATATAATGATCTTCTGATATATTTTTATCTCTTACATAATCTGTAGTCTATCTACCTACCTGCGCAGATAAAGAATAGGATTTAAAATGGCGTCGTGTCTATTACACTATCACATCATCGCTTTGTGTACTCACACCCGCCGTGGTGCGAGCGAGAGGTGAATTGAGGCGATGCCATTTTCAATCCAATTCTTTATCTCTATGGAGTGTCGGGAGTTCAGATCATAGAATAAAGGAGATATGCCATCATGGCAAATTAGTACAGAAACCACTGTCGCCACTTTTAGAACAGTTTTACGACACGATTACAAGCGCTCCTTGTTACGACACAATTACAAGCGCTCCTTGTGAATATAAAGATCTCCCACACGTTAAAAATTCCGCACAACCTCAATCTAACACTTAGGGCGGGTTGCTTCAAACCATCTGTATTCGTAAGTCAGTACGTAATCGTTAAGTCAGTATGAAATTGTCATACAAGCCGCCATATTTGACGGTTACAGATACGTAACTGTAAGTTGAAACAACATGGCCTTATTCGTCACTCAGCACTAAACTAAAACACTGTATTTATAATAATATCATCGATCGCGTTCGGTCCGTCGCCAGCGTGTTTTTTTACGTTAATTACGGTCAATGTGACCATATCAAAGCGTCAAGCTCAATAGCGCCTTGGCACATCTCCCTTGTTTCTATGATCTGAGGTCGGGAGTGTGGTTCTGGCATACCCATAGATATATTAGGTACAGACATATAGACAAGTTATATAGTCACCCAATAAAACTGTTGAGAAGGATAGATAAACAATTTATGTAGACTTGTATGCTGCAGATTTAGGAAAGGTGAAGAAATATCACCTGAACAGCAAGTATTCTCCTTCTGGATGGAATACTTCGTGGAGGCAACTAAGAGCGAATGTGAAAATATTATCAGGTTTCCTGTAAGTCAAGTTTTTATTTGTTACTCTTATACTAGCTGTTCCCCGTGGTTTCACCCCCGTTGCTCGGCTCCTATGGGTCGTAGCGTGATGTTAAATAGCCTATACTATTCCTCATGATGAATTCCTCAAAAAAAATCAGCTTTTCCATACATTTATGTTCACATAACTCAACAAAATGTATGGAACAGCTGTTTTTTTTTTTCACGATTTCAGGGTTGGTCCCATAGTAAAAGTTGTTCATAACGATGAGTACAATGACCCCTTAAAATATTTCCATTGATTAACCTGCCACCCTGTATAGGTAATTTTATTACTATTCTTTCTAACACCACTTTTTTACCAGCTTTTTCATTATTAGATAAATTAAATTCTTACGTAACGTTTGGGTGTACCGACACTAAGGGCCGTAAGATCAATCGTAGCTTAACCACGGAAAGGAGTTTAATCTCCCGTCTTCGATTGTTTTCTAATACAAAAACCCAAAGAAACCATCGAAGACGGTAGATTAAACTCTCTTCTGTGGTTTAAACTACAATTGATCTTACAGCCCTAAGTGCTCGGACTATACCCGTGATGACGTAATCGCAGGGACCCATAAGATTCTCGCTTTCTGAAAACTTTCTGATAACTAAATTCGTATATCTCTAGGTGTTAATATTAGAAACAACAAAAGTGTACATGCCGTCATACGTGAATGTAAACTTGGGCGCTGATCAGAAGTCGGTGGAAATCCTCAACTTGTGCCTGGACTCGATGCGCGGCGAGTGTCGACAGGTGCACCGGTGGCTCTTCACCTCCGACATGATCAGGAGCTACAGGTAATTATCTGCTTAGAATTATTTAGCTACTACCAGTCGCCAGTGGTGGTCCGAAGGGGGGGAGGGGGGTCGTAGCGGTCATGACCCCCTCCAAAAATGTGTCAAACACGGTATAGCACGTCGGCATTACTCGATATTACTCCCCCCAGTCTTCGGCTGCGGTATGACTCCCCTCAAAGTCGTTGACTGCGACCACGTCTACCAGGCGCACTCCGCACTTTAGGTAATAAGCTACAAATATGTATAGGCGTGCCTCCCCGAATTAGTGTTGCCGATCGATAGTTCCACTTTAGGTACTATCGATAGTTTTCATCTAAAAAAGGCCATACTATCCGTAGGACTAGGATAATATTGCTTTATAAACTATCGATAAAACATCGATAGGTATACGTATAGATAAAACGGTTGTTTTTTTCCATACAGTTGACGCATCGAGAACGCCGTCCTGCGGTCGTGCGTGCGCAGTACGGGCGTCGCTAAATTCATGTTTTTTCAAAAAAACGTTTTTTAAAAAAGAAAACAAAAAAGCCCCGCACTATGATTTTTCCTTGTCGTGGGTGCATTTGCAAACACTCCAGACCCGCAACAAATATTTTCTCCGTGCGGAAATCGAACCCGCGACACGTCGCGGAGCAGCCAATCTCTCAGCCACTGCGACAACCGTGCTGCCATCGCCGTTTTGTCACATCAGTGTGCATCTGGCCTTAATATGGCGGATTCTAGACGTCATGTTGTGAATTTTTTATACTTTCCAGTACATAAATTTTCTTCCTCCAGTTTATACAAGCGCGACGAGCGATGCCTATTCCTGTATGTGAGCGAGAATTCGGACGACTTCCAAATCTTTCTGCCGTCGCAAGCGTGCCGTCAACGACTGCACGATCTGTTGGGAGAGCTGACGGCTGACCATGAGAAGGTCACCGATTTGGACAACAGTATGATGCAGGATCAGCTGAAGGTATGAATTGTGTTTAAAATTATGATGATATTAGTTTGAGTAGATTTTAGTTTGCTCGAATTATGTCAATTAAGCCTCGGTGTCTGAAAGCACAGTTTGTTTAACCTAGAGACTGACTGACCAGAGACTTATTCAGCAGGAAGGCTCCCATAATCTTCGGATTATGAGTTAATTTAGAGAATTTCGATTTTGAGTTAGCCACATCTGATTAGATTGGAAGCCGATTTCAATCTAGTTGGGAAAAGGCTAGGTGGACCAGTAGTGTAGACGATACTTCCTCTACCTCGACGCATGAATCGATTCCTTAATTTGGGATACATACAACAGATAATTTATCTTTTATTTAGCTTGCCCTGTTGGAGTTGCCAAATATTTCAACAGAATTTTAGACCAGTTCCATTCAACTGATTGAGCTGAAATTTCGAACACATACTATGTAACCTCGGTGTCAATGCAATAATTTGGTACCATGGAGGTGGTCTCATGATGAAACCCGGAGATGGCCATGGGAACTCCTGTGAAATAAAATATAAGTAACATTTGTTTTTCCCCAGTTCGAATACGAGTTGGACGACAACAACAAACGCGTGGTGCTCGGTAAGGGTACATACGGTATCGTATACGCCGCGCGGGATCTCAACACACAAGTGCGTATCGCGGTCAAAGAGATACCCGAGCGAAACCTGGGTGACGTGCAGCCGCTACACGAAGAAATATTGCTACACTCGCAGCTGAGGCATAGGAATATTGTACAGGTAAGCTTTTCACTAGGTCGTCAGTCAACCTTGGGGTATATCCACGTTACGTTTTCCGATACGCGATCGCAGCTCGACAATTTTTGGCTCCACCAGCCATCTGTTCAACAATGAATGTGCCCCGCCCACTGTTACTTAAGTCTTCTTTGGGCTATATCTGTTACTAATGCCTATGTCCAGCAGTAGACGTCTTTAATCTAAGATTAAGGGCCTTTAGAGGTTCCGTAGACGTGCTTGGGGTTGGCCTATGTCCAGAAGTAGATGTCTTTCGGCTGATATGATGCTGATGACGGACCTAAGGGTCTTTAAAGTTCCCTAGAAGGTAATCTGCTTGTTATGGGACACTGCTGCCATTTGTGTTGATATCTAACAGAAACCAACCTTAATTCGATCGCGGTGCGATAGTGTAGGATTTGTGTGCATACGATAACTAAATAAATTGTCAATTATATAGCCGTATCGAATAGAATATATTCCGATCTGTGTGTATCAAGGACCCTTCATAATTTACTTAGGCAAATTCAGATCAATTTCTAATGACCACACGTTATTTTTCAGTACTTAGGTTCAGTATCGGAGGACAACTACTTCAAAATATTTATGGAGCAAGTGCCTGGAGGTTCGCTTTCCGCGTTGCTACGGTCCAAGTGGGGACCGCTCAAAGAGAACGAAGCCACTATAGCGTATTATACTAAGCAAATTCTAGAAGGTTAGTTACGTTTTTTATTTGTCACATTATTATAAGATAAAAATATTATTCTTATTAAATACAGCAATTAAAAATGTGTGTAAAAATCACCATCACCAATGAGATTGCTTCATTTTCACTAAGATGAACTAAGCTATAAAAATCAAGCGATCCTATTGGAGTTTCCATGCACCCATGTATTTCTGTATCCAGGCGCGGTCGAAGTCTTTGGGAGGGGTCATACCGATTAATGCCGACATGCTATACCGTGAATTTCTGTGTTTCGCACATTTTTATACGATTTTGGGGGGGGGTATGACCCCTACGACCTTGGATCACCACTGTCCGAATCAGACATTTGCGTATCACTAAAAATGCTGATAAAAACCCTAACTGTATCTCCCCAGGTCTGAAGTACCTCCACGACCAGAAGATAGTCCACCGCGACATCAAGGGCGACAACGTGCTAGTGAACACGTACAGCGGCGTGGTGAAGATCTCGGACTTCGGCACGTCCAAGCGGCTGGCGGGGCTCTGCCCCTCCACCGAGACCTTCGCCGGCACGCTGCAGTACATGGCGCCCGAGGTCATCGACAAGGGACAGAGGGGATATGGAGCGCCGGTTAGCATTGATTCATTCTTCTATACATATTTCCCACATCCCACTTCCTACTAATATTATAAATGCGAAAGTTTCTGCGTGTGTGGATGTGTGTTTGTGTGTGTGTATGTTTGTTACTTCTTCACGCTGAAACGGCTGGACGGATTTGAATGAAATTTGGCACACAGATTATAGTCTGGAATAACACATAGGCTACCTTTTATCCCGAAAAACGCGGGCGAAGCCGCGGGCGGAAGCTAGTTTTAAATAAATTTATTCTACAGGATAAGTTTTAATCCACTACGCATATTGTAGGAGGTGAAAGTACTCATGAATATAATCAACTTTTATTATGGGACCGACACTGAAATATGACAAAAAAAATCAGCTGTTCTATACATTTTGATCGTGTTGTAGTGCATTTTTGTAGGGAACAGCAATTTTTTTTTTTTTTTTCATATTTCAGTGTCGGTCCCATAATAAAAGTTGATCATATTCATGAGTACTTTCACCTCCTACAATATGCGTAGTGGATTAAAACTTATCCTGTATAAAAAAAAATATTAATACTTCGCCGGCATCAAGAATAGGTTACAAGCTACCGGCGATTAGAGATCTAGAGTCTAGAGAAAGGATGCTCTTGCCAATACGGACCATGTCCAAAAGTACCGCTTTCTACATCAATCAACAACCTGCATTTAATACGACACCGTTTTAAAGGTATTTATTTAGTGGATTGTAAGTCGCGTAATTTTTGTTCATACATAAATACAACTCATTTTGCATCGTCGTATGGCACAAATCAGAATTTAATATGAAACCGAAATAACGCTAGGTACGCAAAAAACGCGACTCACAACCCACAAAATTACGCTTGTTTGGTCTCACCCTAATATTCACTATTCGATATGCGTTGCGGGTTCGATCCCGCACTGAAACCTATCTGGCTATGCATCAACGAAACACGATCCAGGAATAATTCTAATTAAATTACCTTTAAGATGTGCATTGTGCATATTGCATTATGTTGATGATGCAGTAATTACAGCCAAATAAACAGTTCTACCTTTAGTAATTATGTTACCGTGCCGTAACATTGCAGTCAAAAATTGTTTTACAAAACGTGTGTTATCTGTTTCAGGCCGACATTTGGTCGCTGGGTTGCACAGTGGTTGAAATGGCGACAGGAAATCCGCCTTTTATAGAATTAGGGTCTCCTCAGGCGGCTCTTTTCAAGGTATGTAATACGGTAGTGTCCTACTATTAAAAAAGTACAAATAAATTATTTTATTTCAAAGAAGGAATAGGCACAACAAAAAAGTAAAAGCAAAAATAATAATTTATCACAAAATGGAAAACATAGACGATTTTAAAGTTTTTGGAGGAAGTATCGCTCCGTCTTTGTCGCGCAAGCGGACGTAGGTGGTGTTACGTCACGACAGGTAGTGCCGTCCGTGTCTAGTAAATCATTTTAAAACGCTTATAAGTTTGCCAACTTTGTAGATGTTTCATCGGTTTTTTTGGTGTTAATTGTCTTTTTTGAAATAGTTTACAGATTCACAATAAAAAAAAAGTAGTTAACATCCCTATTGACTTATCGAAGAACGTTTCTAAGTGATATTTTGAGGTATAATAGAAAATTCACCAACGCTCATAAGAGGCGTAGAAAGAGGTTTCCAATTTCAACTGATTCAGACATGACACTGTGGCTCAGTTGGCGCTGTCCCGGTATAGGCAGAGGTCGCAGGTTCGAATCCTGCCTGTGTCAGTTGTTTTTGGGTACCTCTTATATATTTAATAACATAATTATAATAGAAAACTTTATACATCTTCATTTATGAAGGGTAGCAAGCTGGCTTGAAAAAGGGCGATACACATCAGTTTAAAAGTATAAGCTGTTTTTATATAATTATATTATTCTACTCTTTGGCAGTAATAATGACAGTGAAGTTTCCATTACTTATGTAGGTATATCCATAAAACAACAACCAATATTAAATACATATTAGTAATTTAGCCTTTAAGTTGTTGCGAAAAAAAATAACAAATATTTTGCCTAACGGATTTTCTTATCAAAAATAATATCTAGGTGGGTTACTACAAGATGCACCCAGAGATCCCGAGCGAGCTGTCCCCTAAAGCCAAGAGCTTCATACTGCGATGCTTCATACCGGAACCGGAACAACGGGCCACCGCAGCAGAGCTGTTGGAAGATCCCTTCCTTTGCGAGTATGTATTTTATAGTATCGATAGTATTGTTTTTCAGAACTTCGATTGTATTGCCACGGTTCGAGCTACTGAAGTATCGATAAAATATCGATATTCTTGCTGTTGATTGACGACTATCGACTATCGATCGGCAACACTAACGACAATTTCGTACTGAGTACGATTACCTATGTACGTACTAATTTACGAATAATTATTACAAGTTTGATCTATTTCTATGTACAATTTACCTTATATTAGAGTTATTTAGCTAATAAAGTTTATTTTGTATTAGCGAAATAACGCATATATTTAACAAGTGCCAGCATTATAATGGTAAGCTCGGTTGAAAGGTATGTGACCTTATTTCTATGATAAAATTTAGTACATTGATTAGTCGTCGCAGTATGATGCGCAGTCGGTGGCAACTACAGCAAAACTTAGTATTCAGCAGTTTCTATTAAAATCGAAAACAGTCATGTTCATGGGAAATTACGACAATAATAGTTTACATTTATTTTGATAACAATTAACTGTGTGTTGTAAATAATGGTGTCGTGAATAAAAGACGTTTATTTGCAAGCGTCAGGCGACTCGTGCGTTCCGCTCAATCGTCGCCGAGCAAGTGAGTACGATGGCGACTCAAGCGCATATTTTATACCCGTTATTTAAATTAATAGTTACTTAAGTTTTGTAAGCTGACAATAATTATGTTATTGGTTGCAGATTTGTGTACCTTTATTGCATCAGTATCTTATACTCATTAAGCTCGTCACAGACGTAGCTATAATATATATTAATATGAATCATAGCTATATACATATATTACGACATATTTTCTATATAAATTTTCGAGTGACCACACACGGAGCTATATATTTCTATGACGTCACCAATACATTATACCGATATATTAATATATTATAGCTACGTTTGTGACGGGCTGTATTGAAAGTGCAACCAGTTATACTTTTTGAATGCATTTGTAGTTTATGGTAGTTTCGTTCCTAATAAAATAATTAAGGGGGATGCTCTAAGGTAGACCGCGAAATTCAAATTTTCTTTCGTTTTTTGCAAATTGTAGTTCTGTTTTACGTCGTATGTTGATTAAAATACGATTTGCGATTATAAGAATGATAATTATATTTACTGAATAATAATAAGTATTCAAAATCATATTAATCGTATAGACGATTATTAGACGAGTTGTTTTGATGATTTTAATGATTATAATTCTATAAATACATATTCGTTACTATCGCGAATCATATTTTAATCAACATACTACCTGATTTATGCCGGTCTGGAAATCGCAAACGTAAGAAAATTTAAATTTCACGAGCATCCCCTTAATTTCCTTGTATGTGCTGAATCTTTGGAATCTTATAATTTGCTATAAATTTATTCCCCTGTAGAATAAAACACAGCCTAGTATCGACTATAGACATACATTTTTAACTATATTTCATTGAGCTGCGATAATATTAGTAGGTATAAAACCTCATAAAAATTACGTCATATCTAAAATTACAGAAAGAAAAAGCCGTCAAGTCGTCTTGGCAGTAACATGGACTACAGCCGAAGTATATCAGTGCCAGCAGATAAGGCCCGTCCAGTCGCCCAGAAGAAGATCTCGGAACCCAGCATAGCTAGCAATCTGCCTAGCTCCCCGGAAATCGAGTACGTAGTCTTATGTTTATAGTTAGAAAGTTGCTTTAGAGTTTGCAACGCATGGTAAAATGCCCTAGATTTTTTAATAAAATGTAATCCGTTTAACATGTTCGTTGCTGTTGAGTGTGTGTGCAGTTTTAGTTATGTGCCTTAAATAGTGCGGGCTCACTTTCTATGCTCTATTTCTTTATAACAAACAAATAAGACCCGAAATAACAAAAAAAAATTCTAACTGTGCGTGGCTAGCGAAAAATATTCAAAGGAGTCTTAGGGCCGATTTTAATAATATACAGCCAAAATGCGATTTGACAGCAGATTTACTGATCTGGCTTCCATGGTATGAGTGAGTATCTACCTAATTTGACCTAGTCCAATACTAAATTAGCTGGTAATTGAATGACTATACAGGTGGCAGAAAAAAAAATCAGCTGTTCCATACATTTATGTTTACATAACTCAACAAAATGTATGGACCAGCTGATTTTTTTTTCGCGATTTCAGGGTTGGTCCCATAGTAAAAGTTGTTCATAATGACGGGTACAATGACCCCTAAAAATATTGCCACTGTCTAACCTGCCACCCTGTAGAAGTAGACTAAAAAGTTGGTATACAGACTCGGCCACAGCGAACGTGTTAAAATTTTAAAAGCATGTCTTTAGAACTAAAGTTTGATGTTTTTAGGCGTTTTCGTTTAATGTTCAACGTTGTGTGATGTTCTCATATCATCATACATAATATGGTGGGAGCTTATGTATCGGGCGAGGACATATTTTAACAACTATATTAAATGTTGTATTGAGTTTACATGAAACAAATTGGCATACATAAACTCATTCACACTTGACAATGTACATGATTGATATATAATTTTTGTGACACGGGATTTACTCTTTGAAAAGTTGATAGAACAAAGTACTTTATACTTTTTAAATTCTAACTATCCCGTTTTATTCCTTAAAGAAATGCTTAATATTAGTAAAAAGTATAATCCTTATCCATCCGTAAGAAATTGACGATAAGACTGCCTATTGTGGCATTCAATTTATTTGTGTACAATTAAAAATACTATCACTAAATACACATCCTAAAAGTCACACCGTTCTTTTACGAAGAACAAATTAGCGTCAAAAGACACTGAATCGACCGTGAAATCGATCGCCTCGTACTACTATCAACCGAAAATCCCGTGTCACAACACAAAATTATTATCAAAAAAATTCAAAACATAAAAGTGTAATTGTACATCACTTACAGTCACACTTTTATGACACTCACACAAAATAATGTAACATTTAGACCACACCCTGTTGACGTGTGAATAACACATGTCTTAACATGTCGATTGCTTGGCACCTAAGCGTGTATTTTTTCCATTTGTTCCCACAACAAGGGTGAAAACGATCCGGTCTAACCCTACAATCACTAGGACTGCGTCGTCGATGCTCTCACCAATACTGATATACCCACCGGACTTGTCCAATTGCAGGTAACATTCACTTTTTATAAACGCACCTATTTGATGTTCCAAATTCATAGAATTCTGTATTTTTTGTTTGGATTTCGAAATTTTTTTCCTACTATCCCGAGATTTATGAGAGATATCACGATATTTTTTATTGACATTTAAAACAGTATCTGACGCGTTAATTATGCTATAATAAGCTGTATTGTAGACCTATAGAATTTAAATGCATTTACATTATCTATGACATTCTATTGTATGTGCACGAAATTAATTTCTATTATTGCATATAAAATGCATACAAGGCATGATACTTAAGATTACAATATACTATAGTAGACTTAGTGACTATTACCTATAAGTTCTATAAGAAATATTTTCGGGAATAAAATATTGCATTCTATGAAAGTTGAAGAACACACGTTGCAATTTACGCACTGTATGCGAACAAGTTGCGCGCACGTAGCTTATTAGTACTCATTAGTTTTCATTAATACCCTGTAAAGATGCTTATAAGGATGGACGTTTAATACAACTTTAAGTTACATAGAAAAACAGCTTTAACCAGCATTAAATACGTATCAAAATTAACTGGCTTTACGATTTATTTCTAAAACATTCAATCTTAAAAGCAACTTGAACGGATCTTATTTAATAAGTGATCAGCCATAGCTACGTTTTTTAAAAGTTGCAAAATATAAATCTTCAGTAGAGATAATTATCTATTTACGCTGAGCATTTCCTAATTTAATTTTATAGTTGGATCAAGCCCAAGTGTTGACACTTGATAGCGCTATATCACTATAATGACTTAAATTTTACAACGCTTATAATTCAAGGCATACAATATCAATCAGTGGTTTTTGCTCAAAATCAATCAGATTTCGTGTAAACGCTCGATCATTACTAACGCTTGTTCAATCTAACTTGGAACTAAGAACTAACTCCAATTTGTAAAGTTATATTGCTGGTTCATTAACGTTGAATGAAAAATACATGGTGATTTGGTGACGTTTTAGTACTATGCCCAACACGCCATCGACTGACGAGATGGACGGCAACGACACGCTACTTAACCGCAGGAGTTCGTCGGGTGGACTACTGTCGCCTGAGGCGAGTACTTAATCTATACTTAGTAATATAATAAATCTGAAGAGTTTGTTTGAACGCGTTAATCTTTGGAACTACCAGTCGGATTCGAAAAAATATTTTTGTAAATGATAGCCAGATTCATGAGGAATAGTATAAGCTATTTAACATCACGCTACGACCCTTAGGAGCCGAGCAACGCTGGTGAAATCGTAGGGCACACCTAGAGCTTTATAATTGGTAGTTCGGTACTAAAAATAGGGTCGCATTTTAATCTAGGCCCCGGGTCTTTGTCACCTACGCGCATCATTTGCTGGAGATGTAAATTACGCTTTAATCTCCAGTCCCGCTGACCTACCACTTAGTGAGTCAGGAACAGTAGGTTTTTAATTGTATTGTATCTCATTAGCTTCGGTTTTATGGGTTAAAACTTAAAAAAGACAAGAACGCGCTCCACGCGATACGGGCGAGGGATATTCATCACAAAGGCATAATGCGCCTCCAATACATGAGTTTATTATTCAGCTCGACTCGGCGACCTAACGGACTAGGCTTTATTACTGTTGCTAGGACCTAATCTATAATAATATAAGTAGGCTTTGTTCTGACTGACTGATGGATCAACGCACACCCTGAACCGCTGGTCGTAGAAACGTGAAATTTGGAGGACGTATCCCATTAATGATGTAGGTATCCGATAAGAAAGGATTTCTGAAAATTCCACCCCCAAGAGGGTTAAAAGGGGTGACAAAGTGTGTTTGGGAAAATGTTTTTGCTTGGCCTGATCAACTTCAAATTTTATTTCCGACTTCGCGGGCGAAGCCGATGTCAAAAGCTAGCAATGTAAATAAAAGAGACGTTATGTTTATAGGTGGACATGCCGAACGTGCCGCGTTGTTCGATAGACGGGCCCGAACACGACGGCTTCTACCTACTGAAGAAAGACTCTCAACGGAGACTGACGCTCTCTCGCGTGTTAGAGCAGGACAGCGAGAAGATATGCACCAAGTGGATGCTCAGTATACAGCAGGACTTCGGGACCACTGTACTGACTATGGTAACGTATTTATTAATTTTGATATAACTAGCGGCAGCAGTTATGAGCACAAACTTCTCCTCCGCATTAGCTGATTTTTCAGTCTCTTTGGCGGAATGATGAAGACGGGGGATGCCGAGGCTGCACGCGATTGGTTCGTCAGTCGATGCTCGTCGTCTAATTGAACCATTCTATATTACGTATTGTCAACTGTCTATTGTCTATTGGGCCGAAATTGTATGTGCGTGATCTGTGCTTATAATTCAAGCCGTGACCTATACTTTATAATTAAAGACAAGTACCCTTACTTGAGGGAGAATAAGGTACATTTTTACTGTAGAAACGACTTATTCTTATAACGCGTTTGATGAACTTTTTTTTTGGCCTTTAAAGCTGAAACTGTTATACCCGTTATGTTCTGACGAAAAAACAGACACAAACACATTTGTTTACAGAATCACCTCGAAATGCTCCGCTGTGCCCTCAAAGAATACATAATGGATCAGAGCAAAAACGTCATAGAGCAAGCAATAATAACTTTAAAAGAAGAACTGGACTTTGACTCCAATGCCATTAATGAGTTACATTCAGCCATCTACATGTTCCAAGAGGCTGTGAACGCGGTGCTGAGGATGCATAGCATTAAACCTCATTGGATGTTTGCTTTGGATAACTTAGTAAGGAATGCCGTTCAGGCTGCTATCACAGTGTTGTCGCCAGGTAAATGACGTTTTCATTTTTATTTATATTATAAGTAATTTAGTTTATTGACCTTGGCGTTCCTTAGCAACTATCGATGGATCTTATTGAGTTTGCCCGATCAGACTCTAAAATTTATAATAAGTACTCACTTCTTGTTTCAACCACATTTTACTAAAACCAACAAAGTGACCGCTCGCTTATACCAACCATATAAGAACACAGGGTGAACACTGGTACTGAGTGGTCCATAGCCGCCATTTTCTATCTACTCTACAGTGTTTCTAGAAAGACGTAAGTTTTTAAATATGTATCAATGTATGTATCTGATATGTAACTCAAACATGCATTGAGTAACGTCTATGACACCAAATCATGTCAAATTAGTTGTGGATGCGGAGACAAAGTGTAACACGATTTATTTAAAAATACTTTTACGTTTCTATATTTAACCTTGCTTATTTAACCGACTTCAAAAAAGAAGGAGCTTATCGTTTCAACTGTATATTTTTTAAACCTTATAACTGCTTGGTATTATATCAGTTACCGTGTCCTCAGCACCCAGTTTATGTGAATTTTTGATAGATTTTCTGTAATCTGAAATCTGTAAAATCTCAACGTTATTCCTTGGATAAATGTTATCTGATTATAGTGAAATCAGTCCTTAGGCGGTTATAGTTACTGATCGGATAATCGGATGCATATTTACCTAAACATTACTTTTATTTCGACGAAAAAATAATGTGGACATACCTTTCTGTTTTTTTTATTTTTTTAATAATACAGTACTAGTATTTCATTAATGTGTTAGTACGATTTCAATGTGATAGGAATGTATGTTGGTAATGTTTGCATCAAGTCAGACAAAATTGTCCACGCATACACTTTTACGTACAACTGTCAATATAATAACATTATTACTGAGACGAAATGTTTTTTAAACGTTTTTAAGATAAACAATAAATTGATTCAGAGGCATGTCCATATTATTGTGGGAAAAAGTGAAGTGTAGGTAAATATGCATCCGATTATCCGATCTCTAGTTATAGGGTATGGATATTCAGCAGTAGTTGTATGAACTCATGTGTTGTTCTAGAGCTGGGCGCGAACCTGGCGGGCCAGGAGGCGCGGCGGGGAGGCGCGGGCGCGGCGGCCGACGCCACCCCCTCCGCGCTCTCCTCCACCAACTCGGCGCGCGACACGCACGCGCTACACTCTCTCCGCCACGAGAACCAAAAGTGAGGAATACTAGTGTTATATTCTAGACGATCTCAGGAATAGAACTTACCCCCAGAGGCCCTAGACAAGTTGCTTTTCCTTTTTTTTTGGCCCTTGACAAGAGAAAGTGTATGGCAGTGACATTAATGAGTCACGTGACTTTTCCGCAGGTAACGTCACTGCCGTACATTTTATGCTTATCTAGGATCTCAATTCCTGAAAGCCTGGTCAAGCTACGAAAAGGGGTCATTGTACTCATCATTATGAACAACTTTGACTATGTGACCAACCCTGAAATCGCGAAAAAAATATCAGGTGTTCCATACATTTGTGTTCACTTATAAAAATAAAAATCGACAAAATGTATGGAACTATATGTATTTTTCTATATTTTCTATATTATACTGTATTTTTCGCGATTTCAGAGTTGGACTGAGACTCCTACAAACTTAGGAAACATAGGAAAGGCCTCTCGAATCCCTCAAAGACTTTACCATAACGTCCATAACGTTTGACTCGCCCCAGACATACCTAGAAGTGGCAGTATAGGTACTCAGCCATTATTTACTTTAGAAATAACTTATTTTATATTTTTTCCAGGTTACATCAAGAGCTTCTAGAAAGTTACCAGCAGTACCAGAGTCTGCTGCGTCAAATGCTGGAGGAGCAGAAAATGCATACGATGATACTTAGAGAAATTGTTGAAAAGAAGTCCCGGTTAGTTTTACTCTTTAATTTGTGCGTGTAGTAAAAGTTGTACAATTATATATTTTTACGTATTCAAAAATATATAATTGTGTTATACAACTTTTGCCGGACTATTTTTTTTTATTTTGAATCTGTAAACTATTTGAAAAAACATAATTAACACCAAAAAAACCGATGAAACATCTACAAAAGTGGCAAAGTTATAAGCGTTTTAAAATGCTAGACACGGACGGCATGCATGATAAGTGACGTAACACCACCTATGTCCGCTTCGCGCGACAAAGACAGAGCGATACTCCCTCCAAAAACTATAAAAGCGTCTATGTTTTCCATTTTGTGATATTTTTTTTTTTTTACTTTTTATTTATTCCTATTCCTACTTTAGAATAAAATAATTTATTTGTACTTTTTTAATAGTAGTCCACTACCGTATTTTAAACATGTCAAAGCCATGTTAAGCTTATCATAATGTTATTAAATACTAGCTTCCGCCTACGGCATATCTGCGTTTTTCAGGATAAAAATTATCCTATGTTCTATTTCAGACTATAACCTATCTCTGTGCGAAATTTCATCCAGATCCTTTCAGCGATTCTGGCGTGATTGAATAACAAACATCCACCCAAACTTTCCCATTTATAATAGCAGAGATTTCAAAAATGACTGATGCGGGTGAGACTTCATCATCGACATCAGACGACATCAATCGATTTTTGAAATCTCATACATATTTAAAGTCATTGTATGTCACAATTGAAAATATTTTCTTCTTTACAGCAGTACTCCAGAAGTGTTAGTGAGCCAGAGCGAGCCAGCATCAGAAGCCATAGTGACAAGCGACAGTGCGGACAGTGTGGACGAGGCGGAGGCGGTGCGCATGCGCGAGTGGGTGGCCGCCAGAGGCCTCCCGCCCGTCGTAGCCGACGCGCTGCTACGACACTGCTACGTACTGCCCGACCTACTGCTACACGCGCAGAGGGAAGATGTGGCCAGACTTCACTTGAAGTAAGTGAAACTTGATTGAATTACTCGAACAGTGTGGACGAGGCGGAAGCGGTACGCATGCGCGAATGGGTGGCCGCCAGAGGCCTCCCGCCCGTCGTAGCCGACGCGCTGCTACGACACTGCTACGTGTTGCCTGACTTGGCCGTCGTAGCAAGCGGCAGTGTAGACGAGACGGAGGCGGTGCGCATGCGTGAGTGGGTGACAGCGATAGGCCTCCCGCCCGTAGTGGCCGACGCGCTGCTACGACACTGCTACGTACTGCCCGACCTACTGCTACACGCGCAGAGGGAAGATGTGGCCAGACTTCACTTGAAGTAAGTGAAACTTAAAGAGAAGATTGGAGTCTGAAATAGTTTCCGATAGATGTCGCCAAACGCTCATAAGAGGCGTTGCAAAGGGATCTCAAAATTCGAGTCGACCGAGCAGGTCGCGGTAGCTTTGTTGTTAAAGCATTGGCACGGTTCGCCCGAGACCCCAGGTTCAAATCCTGCCCGCGACATTCGATTTTAGAGAATTGTCTTAAAATAGGTATGACCTGCATTGATTTTTTTGACATGATAGGTACTATGTCAGTGTCATTTTGTCACATTATTACACTGTGGTATTTAACGCTTGAAAGACGAAGACGTAGGCCTTTTCATATTTTTTGTGGCGGGTAGATGCGTATAATAAATAAATAAAAAATGCAAAGTTGGACACAATATTTGACATTGATGTAACAACTATGTATACCTATATTCGCAATAAATGATTGAATTGAATTGAATTGAATTGAAAAGTATTTAGTGTTTTCCGAAGTCTGATGTTTACATAATTATTTAATTTTAACATAATTAATCATCGTTAATAGTCATGTTGATTCTGCGATTATTATATACCTACGTAGTTACCTAACCTCAGACCGCATAAACGTTAAAAACATAATAAACGATAACTATTAAATCTTACAGAGGCGGCATCGAGCTCCGACTGTGGCGTGCGATACAAGAGCACCGCCTACACAACAGCTCCCACCTCCGCCGCACTAGCAGCACTGAGACCGACATGGACACCAACTCCATCGTCGTAGTAGAGTGCCAACGCTGCAAGGCGACCCGCCGGACACTGTCCAACAACTCCTCCTGCTCCAACAACCCAACCATAGTGATCAGAGACCAACTGAACGGAGACGAGACCGTCGCCGAGTACTATGGCGAGAACGGGGTCGTCAACCTTTGACTACTGCGCGGATGGTGCACTCTGCAGTGAAGGTCTCTTACTAACGGCCAGGAGCTGTCAATCTTCGATTCGAAAGTAGTTCGTTTTTGCACATTTACTTACAGCTTTGTTATGTCTTCGGTGAATGTTGCACGTTAGAATGTTAGTATGCTCAATACTGAATGTAGCAATATTTAGAAAGGTTGACTAAAACTGGTCGTTCCAGGTTGTATTCGTAAAGTAATAAGCAATTTTCAGACAATACCATGCCATAAAAAATTGTGTGTTCTCATTTTATTAGGTGTTCGTTTGAGTGTAAAAGAATTGAGCGAAAGTACGTCACAAATGTTCGATTAAATGGTCATAACACTAGTGTGCTGTAGCAATAATTAAAAAAGTAACACGTAGAAATTTTGGATTTTAAAATAATATTGTTCATTCGTTAAAATTGCTGTTGCTATTAAAGAAATAACACCGCTTGAGGCCTTGAGTGTATCATCCGATTAACTCTCATGTAAATATAGCTTCGTATTTATTAATATATCGTTACTAGTCTCTGTAAATAATATAATTTTCTCGTTAATAAGCATAATAATAAGATACGCTGTTAATTAAAGCTATTTACGTAGTTTTGCACAAATATCGTTTGAAGGGTGCTAGCGCGTTGTGATGGTAATTTAGTAACGAGTGCCTTCTGTTAACGCTTGCACTTTGTGTTATAAGACGAACGAAGTTAGACATAAAATATGTAATTAAATTGATGAAAGTTACGAATTCGAAGATTTGCCCCGAGGAAAATGTTCTCTTCCATTCTGCCCCCCTAGCCAAGTTACTTTTCTGTTAGCGCTAACGCCAAACGCTACAGATAAAATGTATGGAAGTGACATTTGTGAGTCACGTGACTTTTCCGCAGGTAATGTCATTGTCATACATTTTGTGCTTACCTATCGTTTGGCGTGAACGCTAACAGAAAAGCAACTTGGCTAGGGCCTCTGGACTGTTGGTTATCAAAACATAATAATTCTTAAAATATTCCGTTGTTAATAATTCGGAATAGAAAGTTGAATAAAATCAAGGAATACCTAAGTGCCCATATATATTTTTTTGTAAATGGTAACAAAAATGGAAGATGGCAATCCGAATCCAATATCGCTTTATAGGCCTCCAACAGACGACGTTCTTTTTGCGGGATTGAACGAAGGGCTGACGGACGCGCGAACAATTTCTGAAGCTTACTTCACTGCTTGTTCGAGCGCTTGACAGCGCTTCATTTTCAATCGCGCAAGAATAACGTCTTTTAGAAGCTTTAAAAGCGTAGCCATGTCTGCCTAATACAAATCATGCCCATAATGACGTCATTGTGAACACTACTTGTTCTAAATGTTTATTACAACTAGAAACAATAAATCATCGCCTAACGGCATTATAGCTTAAGGCATTGCTATTTACAAGTGCTCCACAGTATATCGAGTATACAATACTATAAGATATAATTATATTCATACTAAGAAGCTATATCTTTTGAGTGCCATACGTACATATTTTCTTATATTATAATTGTATATTTTCATAAGATTAATATTTACTGTTATTAACTAAAGATTTTATTAAAACAATTAATCATCGTGATCTGAATAGCTTAAATATAATTCAGAATTAATTATATCGCTAGTATTACTAAGATATTGGATTGAAATAACCTGACCAGGAAATCGTAGTCATAGTAAAGATTTTGAATCAAACAATACTACCCAGTGTGTATTTTTTGTGTATAACTGTGTTTTTTAGGGCTAGAAATAAAAGTGACGCAAAAGTCCTTCTAATAGTTTTATATTATGTTGCAAGTGTTTTTCTAGCCTCAAAATTCACTATGTACACTCGACGCCATTGACGGTCGACCACATTTCACCCTTATGTTCTTAGTAATAAGGGTGAAAAGTGGTCGACCGTCAATGGCGTCGAGTGTACCTAATGCTTTCTACGCACTGTAGCCTGATCTAACTACTGCCTTACAGTATGTGGCCATACGCTATTGCATATTGTATAGCTATCTAACAATACTCAGTAATACTGTTGTGAAGTACAAATACAATACCTTATATAAATTATACTTAATATAGAAATAGATCTATATTTACATTAAGGTGTAATGAAACTTCTGTGAATCGATAGCGACCAGCCTGTAACATAATTAGTTTCGAAGACGCCACATGCGCGCCGCGACATAATTTTGTCGACGCTTTTATCGTGCATCTGTCTCACATTTGCATGAGAAAGAGCGAGACAAAACAGTCGACAAAATTTTGTCGCGGCGCGCATGCTAGCCCAGCTCGACTAGCGATTGTTTCATCTACATTTGGTCAATCGATGTCATCGATCTACGTCGATGAACTGCAGTTTAGTTGCACTGTTTACTTTACACAAACTACAATACGCTTGGGCTAAACCCCAATAAGTAAAAACTGTTCTTAGATTTATTTAGAAATAAGTGTTATTAAATACGTCTCGCGTTAATTTGAGCTAAATAGTAGAGAAACTACTAAAATTATAGCTTTAATTTCATTAATATTAGGCGTAGAATTGTTTTGTTTGGATGTTCGCAGATTATTTTTTATATATAAACATCTATATAAGTATGCAAATAAAAGTAAAGTGATAGTATAAAATTATTAATTACCTACGCTTAAAGGTACTACTTTTTAAAATGTCACTGATCATAGTTTTGAAATAATATGGTAAGTACCTAATCCCGCATTATCTTTGATTAAAAAATACTTAACGTCCATTAAATTATATTCTTGAAAAATGTACCCGGTACATTAATTGTTGGCTTTTGAGAAAAAAATCCCACTATCCCACTAATATTATAAATGCGAAAGTTTGTGTGTGTGTGTGTGTGTGTATGTTTGTTACTTCTTCACGCTGAAACGGCTGGACGGATTTGGATAAAATTTGGCAAAGAGGTAGCCTGGGACCTGGAATAACACATAGGCTACTTGTTATCCCGGAAAATGCGGGCGAAGCCGCGGGCGGAAGCTAGTTTGGTATATTTACAATATATAAAAATGTCATCATCACACATGTTCGCTTTATATTGACTTTGAAATTAATGCCAACAGTTATAATTTATATATTTATTCCGAACATCTACGTTTCGAAACGACAGCTTTGTTCAGACTTCTAAAACAATAATGAGTTCTTTAATAGAAAATTATTAATTAAGTAGGTATATGAACTGTTTAAATTACTTTAATATCATCTACTTTTGTTATTTATACCTGTTTGTTTGTTATAAGTATGTATTTTTCGACGATACTTTTTTGACTACCTATCATTTAAATTCTTATTGCCAAACATCAATTTTACACAATATTGTATTTTTATATTTTTTTCATGTGAATATACCTTATACATTAGGGCTGTAATTAATATTCATCCTTCCACCTTGAATGAGTAACTAACTATGAATACCTACTGTTAGGTAGAATCTGCCCATATTAATTTAATATGATTTCCTTGGAGTAGCTAATTAATAAATGATTAATTATTAATGGGTTTTCTTTTAATCACACCCAATAATATTTTCCCTCCCATTTTTAAAATCAACAACAGTGAACAGGGCCACTTATGACATTGTATGGTTATGAGTGATTGCGAGATAGCTGCGCAATTTTCGCTGATTGCTATTTCATACGTAATCAGCCTGCGGAACCCCTCTCAGTCTCAATACATACTAGTAGGTATAGTAGTCTATGATACATACTGTAGTTGGAGAATCATAGGAATCAAGTTTTATTCTAGCGGATCTACGAGCATAAAATTACAATAAGCAGGCCAACTTGATTAAACGTCTGTTGGTCCAAAAAAGCTTATTTTAAATAATTCAAATTTTAAGAAATATTTTGAGAAACCAGAAATTCTGTCCTATTACATTCAACTGTGAATAGATGGCGCTTCCTGTCTCATTTGCGCTTTGAATAATAAAAACATCAAACCAACTAAATTATCAAAGAGTTAAGCAGAGGTATTCTTTCTTTAAGCATAGAAACTGTATTATTGGGGGGTTATTAATCTTAACCATTCAAATGTACTTACTAAAGGAGTTTACCTTTGATTAAAAATATATTTTTTTACTCAATCGACCTTGTTGCGGGTAGTTTGAAGTGAAGAATAGTTTCTCGCTGAAGTTGCTCCAAAAAGCTCGTGTGTACCTGGCGCTGATATTCTTCTAGATCCCTTTCACTCTACACGAGTACGAGTGCCATGCAAACAAAAAAATTACAGTGCGAAACTTTAGTTTGTGCGCAATGACGTTAACTTAGTTTGCGCGTGTGTGTTTACGTCTATGTTGTTAGACTGTGCTTTACCTCCGTGGTGTTAGATGATGAATCCCTGTAACTACTGTAAGTACCTATACATATGTTATTATGTAAAAGCATAGGTACCTTCCTACATTATAGCGTCTTTGAGGCGATGTTTGAGTCGTGGAGACATATCCAGCTAATCCAGCAGTGGACGTCCTTCGGCCGTTATTATGATCATAATGATAGGTACATTACTTAAATCAAGTGCAACGATACTTCAAATTGCGCAGATAAAGAATGAGATTGAAAACGGCGTCGCCTCTATTCGCCTCCCGTCACACTATCCCTATACGCTCACACCCACCGGGGTGCGAGTGAGAGGTGTATAGAAATGGAGGCAACGCCATTTTCAATCCCATTATCTGCGCAGATTGTAGGTACCTACCCACTGTAATTTTTAATCCATTTTTTGTCCACAGGCCTACTGCAGTGGGTTTCACATTCGGCTCCAAGGTAAGCTATGTAATTACTAGGCATTAATTTCACCTTTGTATTGACTTAGGTACCTACCTAAGTAGGTACACTCCTTTATCTTATAAATCGGAATATAATTAAATGTAAAATAGGAAACTGCGGAGAAGCCATCACATTCTCCCGAGGGACGTCTAAGACGTTTCAGAGACATTAATTCACCCGATGTTTGCGGCTAACGTCTTCTCTAATTTACATACAGTAAAACAGTATGGGTTCCGTACCTCTAATAGCATTTGTATTAGTTTGTTGTTACAACCCACCCATTATAACTTGACACTTCATCGCGGTGGTGCTTGCAGAAGTAGAAGTTAGGTAGATGTTTGCGTTATGAACGGAGACATTTATGTCGTTTTATTTGAAACTGAAGACCATTGATTCTGTTTATCATTCTGTAAGTACAGCTATTTTCGGTGTTGGTTCTGAAGCATAGTAGGACCTACTATTGTCTATTCTGTGACTTAAGTTTATACTAAGTAACGCCCAGTTACGTCTCGGCATTTAGTACGAGGGATAGAGAGACTCTTGTTTGGGTACTTCTGTCTCTCTTTTATTTTATCTGCAAGAAAAAGATGCCAATAGCCTAAATTAAGCAACTCAAGCACAATAGAATCAGCGTAGATAGGTACATACTATCTGCATATCGAAGTGCATACATACCTCTACCTATGTGAAGTTAGACTCTAGCCTCCAATAGATCTCAATAACGCAATGCTCATAAAGGCTCATAAGAAGTGTACTTAGGTAGGTACCTACTATAGAGATTTAAAATTTTAATTGGTGCTCAATGATGATAGAGCGATGATACGGTAGGTACGGCACGGTACGCGAGTTCAAGTCCCGCCTGTGTCAGTTTATAAATCTCTTATTTATTTGATAACTACAATATCTATGTGAAATTCAGTACATTATGAAATGAGTTCTCCACTTAGCCATCTGCCAAGTTACACTGGCCGCAATACGCTGACATTCTGACGAGACGCGTTGCTATTTAATCTCAGACTAATGTTTACTGACCACGCCATTTTGTTGCTTGATTTCACTGTGTTATGTAATTAACTTGTTAAGTTTGAGTTGTTACTTGGTGTGGGCGTGAGTGGCATACTTTGAGGTCGCCTTCCAGTTTGACTAAACGCTGATGATGAAAAAACTAGATTGTTTTTATCAGGTCGTAGTAAAAAGATTAGTCAATCAGAAGTTAGTAGGTAAAAGGGCTACCCATATGTTTTGAGCGTTACTCGTGCTAGTTCTTATAACCTTTTTTACCGACTTCAAAAAAGAGGAGAAGGAGGTATGGTAGTATTCTATTCAAATTGTTCGATTGTTTCGAAAGACAGAACGAAATCTTGGATTTGATTTGATTCGAGTCCTTGGTTTGATTGATAAGTAGATACCTACAATATACCAAATAGTACAAATGTTTCAGTAAAATTACAATTTTCCTTTGAAGCAGCTTTTAATAGCTTTTTTAAGTCGTTATGACGTAAAATACAATTATTTCCTCAGAACTCGGCCAAAACAACAAAACACAACTTTTTTTTATATAGATTTCCCGCCACAGTGCGAAAGAACCACCTCAAGCCGGGGTGGATGTCTAGTCAATTATACCGAACCGCACTAATTATATTAGATATGCTTGAGACCGATTTGAATTTCAATTCTGCACCCTACACCTTGTTGGACGAAAGAACTTCACTGTTAATTTTATTAGAGTCGCCTGAAGGCTTTTTAATGTAAATCGTACGCTGATCTTGTTATTCTGTCTTATAATAATTCGTACCTACTTAGTATAACTGAAGATGTGTTTTCGAATGTTGTTAATTGTTAATTTGCATGGTAGGTCATACATTTCTTAAGCGCTATATTATTTAGCGCTTGGGTTCCGATCTTAGTGCTTGTGTGTCCATTAGTGTGTCAGACACAAGGTCACCTTGGGTAGGTACCTACTAACTATCCTTCAGAAGAAACTTACTAAGTACTAGGTTAGGGTTGCCATAAATGCTGAGACGCCGACCGGGACAATAGAAAAAAAAGGTGGAATTAAACTCTTTTAGACCTAGGTTAGGAACTTTTAGCTTGAATTTTTAGTAGATATTTAAAACTAAATTAAATGCGAAAAATCGACGATAATCTATTGAAGAAATGGCATTCTAATTTTCTTAGGCTTATTCTACGTTCTCAGTGCAACTTTTCTCTGTCATTTATATTTTTTTGAAGTCTGACTTTTTCACTCTTTTCGTTTTTTCGTCCACTGCGATGATGGTGCACTGGGATTGCAAAGAGAGATTGGCATATTTTGCTTTTCTTTCGTAGGATATGCAACTAGTTACCTATGGATGTCTAACCAGCAAACCGGGACAACTGACTTACTAACCGGGACACCGGGACACAATTCTTCAAACCGGGACATGTCCCGGTGTACCGGGATGTATGGCAGCCCTATAGGTACCCTTTCACACCTTGTCAAGGTGTGAAAAAGGGTACCTACCTAGTAAGTTTCTTCCACTAATACCTATATCGGAGGAAGGTATCGGAAATATGATTATAAACCAACCTTATCGTAGGTATATCCTTACGTCATTAACTACGTTTATTTACGTTACTACCTATAAACACTGTAAGTTAATTACAATATAGCCACTCGGATTTTGTTTACATAACATTACTTAGTGACAAAGGATGGACTGTATACAGTGTAGGTAGGTACTCAATAGTAGAGTTATCGGCAGTGCGTGCTTATCGCATGCTACTCCACAATTACACACCAAGAAAATATGATCACTTATTTTAAACAATGCTAGGCGCGCCCTTGGTTTCTATTAAGTACCTACCTACTAATTTACATAAAATGTATACTACCTACGTGCAGGAATACGAAACTAAGAATGAACTTCGAGTATTTTCGTTCATTATTTGAAATATTCATAGTTAGCTGGTACCTACTAAGAAAATATTAGCTATAGGTGCGTAGACGATACCTACCTAATTATAAAAAACTTTTTTAACAAAAAATAACCGACTTCAAAAAGCCACTACAAAGAAAATAATAATTTTGGTTTCGGAAGTCGGTGGCTTTGGTTTTTGTTTGCTTTTTTTGCCACCGACTTCCGAAACCAAAATTATTATTTTCTTTGTAGTGGCTTTTTGAAGTCTGTTATTTTTATTACCGACTTCAAAAAAGGAGGTTCTGTATTCGTCCCGTATGTATGTATGTATGTATGTATGTATGTATGTATGTATATAAGTATGTATTTATGTATGTATGTATGTTTGTATGTGCGCGATTTTCTCAAAAACTACTGATTCGATTTGGATGGGGTTTTCACTAACGTAATCTACATACTTTCAGGAAGGTTTTAGTATATAATACATTATGAAACCATTCCTATGTACAAAGTTATATGCATAAATGTACACACTCCGTAGAAGATTTACTGTTGAACGAATTCGTGAAAGTAATCTAACACGGGATAAAGAACTAAAAAGGGAAAAATAAAAAACTTTTTTAACAAAAAATAACCGACTTCAAGAATCCACTACAAAGAAAATAATAATTTTGGTTTCGGAAGTCGGTGGCAAAAAAAAGCAAACAAAAACCAAAGCCACTGACAGACAGAACTGAGCTCAAGCATATTGTTATTCAATTATTGACCACAAGATATGACAATAAGTTCTAAAATTAAACTGCAAGATGTGGAGTGTTTACTGTCTACGAGTGAAACACAAAATTAGCGTTTGCTACCTATGCATATGTACCGCAGTCGGCTGGCAGTGAACCAAAACGCTGTTACTTACATAATGTGGATTTATATCAGGCGCGAGAGATCGCTTAGGCGGAACCCCGCCGTCTGAGCCGCCAGCAATTTGCAAGAAAGTGATGCTCTTTAACGTGCACTCTAATACCTTACCCTAATCTGAGATAAGTTATTGTGAGCTGTCTGCTCGTTTATTTGTCTTTCCCTCGATCCATAGAAAGAAAATGTGGCACGTATTGGTTTAGAAATAACCAGCACACACGCATTTTAAAAGTTCAATATCACGCTGAACATATTTGCGTCTTCACCGCAGTAAAGGCCAATTCTAACGTACCTAATACATGTAAATAAATAAATAAAAAAATAACAATATCATCGATACAAATAAAATCGAGTGAATCTCTAAGTTTTACCTGTATGCACTGCATCGATAGCACTTTTTTATATATTTATTTAAGCCCGTGTTTGGCGACACGTGCCTCGCTGCAGTGAACACTTTACTTTATACCCAAGAGAGGCGAGAATCGAAATCCATAGATCGCAACGACAGACGTTTCTACCACGTGTTGAAAGGTCTTAGATAATATAATATAAAAGCTTTCAAGAGAATAGCGCTTCACGGCGTGTCTGAAGTATCAATTCAGCTTGTAAGATGACTACCTCTAGGATGTTCCAGACCTCTGATGGCTGTATTGGAAAATTGCTACGACGCTCGCTACCGAGCGAATCTCCAAGGAGTTGATTTTTATTAAAACTTTAAAAAAGAGATACTTGATCATGCACGTAGCGATTACATTACATGTTATGTTATGACTATTATTAACTATAGTGTTGAGAACACTTGAGAATTTCTAACAATATTCGGTAGTGTAGTGTAGAGCGGATAGGGTGATATCGTTTAAACAAGAGATGTTTTCCGAACCGGTGGCTCGCGCCGTAGAATCGTAAGAATGCGTGTCGACTGCCTTGTGATATTTTATCACAGATAGAAAGGATTCCACCGTTTGTTTGAACAAACGACTAACAAATACGTTGCGGAAATGCAAACTCGCTTTTATTTGCGTATGTAAACAATTCAAAGGGATACCGAGCTTTTGAGGTAAAGACGAAATAGTTACATTCACTAAATAAATCGCCGATTCGCTGAATTCATTCCTACTGTGAGATATTCAAAGGGTGGCTTGCAGGAAGAACAATTTAAATTGTAATACATAACATCACGCCTGTATTCCCAGGGTTAGGCAGAGGTATTACACCTACATTTCACCAGTTATGCTTAAGTTCCATGTCACCAACCGGGAACAAATCCAGACGCCGGATGGCTACATGGTTGTTGCTACTAAAAAAAAATCTGAAAAATGCAATAACACTTTGCCTGACCTGGGAATTGAACCCTGCGCTCAGCAGTCGCATTTACGATGAATGCACCAATGACGTAGAATTTGCTCTATATGTCAGTTTACATGGGTAAGTTACAAATAGTTTATAGCAACAATGTGATAATTAAAGAATCATGGATGACTCGAAAGTTTTGTTGAACAATCCAATACTTCACAAGTACCGTACTAGACAGTATCTAAGTAAATGGTATTGGTGTTGTCTCAGAATGTGGTTTTTAATTATTCCTCTTAAAATTACCTGTGTAGGTAAACTGACTTATTGAACAGATTTTAGTCGTAATACATTCAGCAGAATGCCTCGTTGTACTTTTTGTAAAGTATGGTGTTTAATACAATATTTGTTTTGAACGTAATGTGCATACGGGGAAGCCGGCGGCGGTATTTGCATATTGGCATGGCAAGCTGTCTTAATTTCCCCGTAATGTGTGGCGGGGTCGAGATTGTGCCGACTACTCCCTTGTACAGTCTACACTAGGGTGTGGGTGTGGTGTGGCGGCCACATGTTGCTGTAACAATGCAATTTATTGTTTCAATCTGTGTACAGTTGAAATTAGAATGACATGAATATTGGATGCGTACAAATGTATGTATATTTTGGATGGAAATTCACGTTGCCTTTATGAATTCACGGGTAGCAGCAAATGTAATTAAAGCACACGCCAGACTAGAAACATGATGCAGTCAGACGTAAGTAGAGTCGCCATATAGGTAGTTATATCCTATCGAGGTAGGCAATGGTCGCTTTGAGCTGATGACGGTTCGGCCACTACCTATGTGTCTTTATGAATGATGGAATTGAAATGACAAAAGCCGCTACAGACGAATCCCAGTATCAAGTTGACACAATAGACGGCCGGAGAGCAATGTCCGATTGCCTTTGTACGTAACGTCGGTATTAATGGAGTTAGATTTCTCTCTTTGCGTTCCTATAAAACACTGAAAACGTTTTATGATGAAAATTCTCTATTTAAAGGAGAGATTGTTCGCATAAGTGTCCTCGAGAGGCCAGAACACCGGGGACTCAGATGCAATAAAAATACCAACGGAGGGTCAATCAGGTTAAGTGTTTTGTCCGGCGACTCGCGTCTGCCGAAATAATATATATATTATATTATACGAGGTTTATACATATTTGAGTGGATGAAGAAATAGTTGGAATATGTTGGTACT
Source organism: Thalpophila matura (assembly GCA_948465475.1). Taxonomy (NCBI): domain Eukaryota; kingdom Metazoa; phylum Arthropoda; class Insecta; order Lepidoptera; family Noctuidae; genus Thalpophila; species Thalpophila matura. The sequence goes on along the minus strand of OX419182.1, from coordinate 13,085,586 downwards.
GGGTGAGATGCGCGCTGGTATTCCACTCGCGCGCAAACATCCGCTGTATAGCATTCCAATCTCGGACAAAATAAAAGGCATTTGCTCAAAAATCTGTTTCGATTACGTGGACTTATTTTGTGAAGTCGGAGCCGAGGATTTAGGTGTCGATAGTATAGGAACGATGGGAAGTCGTGACCTGTAATCACAACGTCTATCGAGTGCGTCTTATGAATACAAGTTCCTTTACGGCGGCGAGACGCCTGCAAAATGTATTCAGCACCTGCAACTACGGTACACTTTTATTTTAGATTGCTTTTCTCACTTAATTTTCTTTACCGGTTTGCGATGATAATTTCCTGCATCTTTCCCTCCTATATAAGAACATAATGTTTACTAAAAAGAATGAACGTGATTTCTAATAAATAAGAAGAAACAAAAGTGAAAGATTGATGTATTATTAACTAGCTGTTGCCCGCGATCTCGGCTGCGTGAAAATTGATGAAAAGTTTATGCGCTGCTCTAGGTTCCAGGCTACCTTTTTGTCAAATTTGATCCCAATCCGTCCAGCAGTTTCAGCGTGACGTAGTAACAAACACACAAAAATTTTCGCATTTTTAATATTAATGTGATATGTGATTTATACATATCTGTCTGTAGTAGACTTTAAGATGATTTACATAATTTTATACTTTCTGCGTATCTCAGAGCTAACATAATATTTTCGTAGCTACTTAAACTAAGTTAGACTAAGTCAATGCAACAGGTAGGGGCGAGTCCCTCAATCCTAAGTATGTAGCGTCGTCAACCAGCGCATCATAAGAAGGGGTGGCATTACATATTTCATATCTCAAGCGAGATGGAAAATGTTTCAAGTAAAATTGAGGAGATTTTTTCTGAGCGTTTGTTGAAACAAAGCCACTTGATTTGAGTTTGTAGGTACATTGCAGTACTTAATATTTCTTTTTAAGGCGCAGATATACGACTTTTAAAGATTTTAAACTGATGATCACGTCTAAACGAGTAGTGTTAATGATTTGAAAAAAATATAAACTAAACTAGAGCATTTTCTTAATAATTTAATTAGAGTATATTTTAGATTACGTTTATCTATGTAGTGTAATTAATTTGTAAAGTTAGGTCTAACGCGTTCAAAAAAGTGAAGGTTGCGCGAAAACTATTGAGCGTATTTTTACGAAACCTTCACCATTTTAAAGATAATTTTACTATCTAACTTTTAGTTAGTGTTTTATTTTTAAATAAAATATTCGTTACTAAAAAGTAATAATACGTCTAATTCAGCACAGCGCGCTCCTTGATAGGCGAGTCATATTGCTTGGTGGACATATGTCGTGTTGCGTGAGCTCAGCGCAGAACACTCAAGCTATACCGCCCAAATCACTCAAGGCTGTTGGCACTTAGTAGCGCCTTAAATAGTGACAGATTTGCAGATGTTAGATAGTTGGGTTTAAAATAAGTATATTAACGCCTATTCCTAAGTATTAAGGCGATTCGCACGAAGTTAATTTATTGGTGTACGAATCGACAACTCCAAAAGTATGTAGTAAGTAGGCAATTGGCACACAACTTATTTTAAAAATCAAAACAATAAAAGTACAGTCGTGCTCACCATGTGCTCACCCGTCTCGGATTTTTTTCTTTTTAATTCAATAAAATGCTTGCGTTTGAGCGCAAGTGGCAACTGGCACGCTAAAAAACTGGTGTGTGTTAGTACAAAATACCGAAAAGATTCTGCATTTATTTATTTTCGGAGTCAAGGAAAACCTATTCAAACGCCATCGCCAATTATTATTGAATAAAAAGCACTGAGTTATCTTAATGTTTTTATTTCAGTTTATACCTACATTACCCTCTCCTTCTGAGCCAGTAGGGTAAAACACTGAAATCGATTAGGTACATAGTAATAGTAATAACCTCAGATCATAGTGTTTCTACGATCTGAGGTAATAACTATAAATTTTAATGCTATTGTCAATGCAAGTTGAGAAGCCGAGTTGCCGGCGCCATTTTAATTAGCACAAAGCCGTCTGCAATGGTCCTGCAGTTTCATAATTTATGGAATGCCAATTTTTCTCTTAGCAGAGCACGTCTCTTCGTAATAATGAGAAATTAAATTGGAGTGTCGTCTTCGCCGTAAATTTTAATGGGCCTGACTACAGCGAAACACATTGTCAACAACTTGGGTGTTAGTGCAAAACTATAGGTACAGAAGGCGAAGTATAAAGCCTATTGCCATTTTCTGGACACGTTGACTCCAGGCTGCTATTTAAGATGTTGTGACTAAAAAACCCTGATGCAGTCCGACCCGGGACACAAAAACGAGACCTCACGATCTCATCTCAGCAGCTGCACTTGCGATCACTAGACCTACTAAAATTACTATAAAGTTGACGCTAAACATGGCTTCAGAGATTGGTCAAATACATTTGCACTTTGCCATTCTTTGTGTACGAATAATTTAACAATATCATTTGTAGCATTTTATAGCACGGCACGTCAAGACACGATTTATCGTCACGATATGAAAGCTAAATGTATGGAATTGTCGGAAGACGCTTGTAATGATGCTTGTACTTGTAATTGCTCGTTTGACGATAAACGTCGACGTAAATGTTATCGTGGACGGAAATTAAAAGCGTATTTCTACAATTCCATAAGCAAGTGCTTATGGAATTATAGAAAGACGCTTTTAATTTCCGTCCACGATAACAAGCAATTCTATTTTATCGTGACGATAAAATCGTATCGTGACGTGCCGTGCTACAGTAAAATTAATAAAAAAACCCGACTGCTAAAAATAATAAAAAACAAGACGACATTGCAGTCGGGACCCATAATAGGACTATTGCTCGAAAAGAGCGGATTCCGACTGCAATGTCGTCTTGTTTCTTTTATAATTTTTTTAGCAGTCGGGTTTTTTTAATTTTTAATTAACAATTTTTATTTTACAGTTTTTAGTTGTAATGTAATTGATATATTTATACATGTTTACGTAATCGTCTTTTCGAGCCCTTCATTTTGATACTTACCCCAAATATAGATGTTGAGGAAAAAAATTTTTTTGAAGACGTAATAATGGCGCCAAAAATCGCCAATTAGCATTTTTATAATTTAGATATATCCAGTGTCACTCTCACAATCAAGACAAATCTAACGACACCTCTCAAGCTAAAATCCATCAAGCCGTTTAGGCTACAGAGCGTGCCAAACAAATCAGGGGTATAGTATCAAAACTAGCTACGTCCATAATTTTTCAAAATTCATATTTTAATGGTAACATTTTAGTTTTGAGATAACATTTCATAGAAAAAAAACATTTGGCATCAAACTTGGCTCTGTCTCGAACTATTTTAATTTTAAAAATAAGGTTGGTAGCAAATCTGGTTACGTCCACAAAAGTTTAGAATCAAAGCTGGTTACACTGACGCTAGCCAATAGGAGCGCTCCATTCGAATCGAAACTGTCATGGCCGCCTACTGCATTTCATTGTTGTTTAGTCGTCACAAGCCCTCAGTTTTAAGCCATTTTAAATAAAAATTCTTGTGTTTTCGTGTGTTTTCTAACGTTTTTAGCAAGATGGATGTTTTTCCTATGCCTGTGAATAAAAACCAGGCACGAAAACGAACTGCACAGCCACAAAATTGGAAGGCGAATAAGGTGAAGAAAGTGAGGTAAGTTAGTGGTGTTAGGCCGAACTTAGGTACGTGCAGTCGGCTAAAGTGATTTATGTTATTAACAAAGTTTTAATATACTTATAGGATTTCCGCCTTTGCAAGTCACTTGGCTAAATATGCTTTGGCCCTAGTTTACTGAATCCAGCCCTGAAATTAGTTTAGAAACAAACTTGGTTAGGTCCCGAAAAGCTGGGATCAAAGATGGCTATGTCCAGAGCTTGGGATCGAAACTGGTTATGTCCAACAGTTTTATTCAATTTAACGTATATTTTTACTTTACGGGTCTCCTGAATGCAACATTATTAAATAGAGTACGTCATAATTAATATTTGTAAAGTAGTTGCTTTATAGCTCAGTTGTTCCCAAAAAAATTAAGAAGTTTTTTTCCGTCCTGTAAAATTTCTCTCGATGGACGTAACTAGTTTTGATCTCACACCCCTGAAAATTATACCTACATACACTCGAAAAACATAACCCTCCTTTGGCGCAGTCGGGTAAAAAGCGCTTATCCTTGGTTTTCAGTAGTTCCCAAAACCGTCCATGCACGGCAAAGTGCATACGTTCATACTTTGAAGGTAGGTATTTTTGGCGTCGTTTCATGACAATTAATGATAAAACTGAGCCTTCTTGTCCTACTTTCTTAGTACAAGGTTCGTAAGGAGTGAAGGTTCAAGTTACGTCTCGACCTCTTCAACTACTTGATTGAGTTGGAAGACATATTTAATCGATTTTCAACTCAATATTGTGCAGGTAATTAAAACTTCGTAGAATATACCTACAATGTTGCGAAGAATATTCTGTTGCATTTTGGTTTGTAGTCTTGTTTTTGGTAAATCTTTGAAGAATAGAAACTTAAGTTTGCTAAAACATAATCAATGGCGGCATCATCCTTTGTTGAGTTTCTGGCTTTGTGTAGAGTGACTGGATCAATCGCAACCGTTAATTTAATCATTGTAATACGCAAAGAAACAATAAAAGGTCATAGATTTTGTTACAAACTGAAAAACTTAAATATGTATAGTAGTGAGCGTCCATATTAATAAATAATAAATAAATGTATTTATTTCAGTAAATCATTACAAGTAAGTTGCCGGGGCTTCCCAGAAAGTAATCAAGTGATACTTGTGTTGGGAAACCTCGCTCTTCCTATGTAAACATAATTTTAGATTTACAGTACACAGAATTTTTATGTATTACAGTAAGTACACCTTAGTAATTAATAAAAGAAAATAAAGAAAAACAAATATAAAGGTAGTTTTCTAGTGGGTGTGTCTATAGTAGGCAAGTAGCTAGCAAGTGTGAAGTGCTTGTGTGGTGTGTGTGTGTGCGCATGCTTGCGTGCGTGTGTGTGTGTGTGTGTGTGTGTGTGTGTGTGTGCGCGTGTGTGCGTGTATGTGTGCATGTGTGTGTGCGTGTGTGTGTGCGTGCGTGCGTGCGCGTGTGTGTGTGTGTGGGTGGTAGTTTGCGTAGGTCACATATCCGTAGTAATTTGTTTTGTGTCTATGTGAATACATTTAGCTTGTATCAAATTCATGCTAATGTACGCAGAATGTCCTCCACGTCATCATAATTAAGAGTAAGGAGCCATTCAGTCAGTTTTTTCTTACACTCATACCGTTGCATGGGGTAAATATTAAGGATACGATTAATTTTATTATAAACGCGAGGGGCTTGAGTTACGTTCTGCCGACTAGCAAAGACTGTACGAGCAGTGTATGTAGGGGCTACTATATCGCACCTTCTTTTTCTAAGTTTAGCTTGGTTGAAAGGTAACGCTTTGTGATATCTAAGTATCATGTGTAGGATATAAAGTTTCCTGACGGAGAGAAGCTTAGAAATTGCATATAAGGTTTCTGTAGAAAACCTAAAAGGCTTACAGTACATGACTTTAATTAAAGATCTTTGCGCCCGCTCTAGATCTATAAAGTATGACTTAGCTGTACCTCCCCATACCGAGATACAGTATACAATAACAGATTGGGCTAAAGCAATATATATTTTATTAAGTAGCTCGGTACTCATAACGTGTCTTAGAGATTTGAAAACCCATATAAGCTTTCTTACCCTCCCCATGGTTAGTTCAAGGTGTGGGTACCAGCTTAACCTTTGATCCACAATAACTCCGAGGTACTTAGCTGAGCTAACTTTCTGAATTATCGGACAACTGTAAGTACAAGTGAGAGGAGTACGACAAGAATGGATTTTAATTACAAAGTCAGGCGAGGGCTGCGAATTTAAGTACGGAGCGAAGCATATATAGTTAGTTTTTTGGGTGTTTAACGTGAGTAGATTCTCACTAAGCCAGTGACTAACTCTAGCCAGGCCCCTTTCGGCCCTCAACCTAACTTCCTCCCATGTCTTGGCAGTAAAAATAATAGCGGTGTCGTCCGCGTAGGACAGTATCCTCCCCCCGACGCAGCTAAGGTTGCAGAGATCATTGATATATATCAAAAAGAGCGTCGGGCCGAGAACACTGCCCTGCGGGACACCAAACGTTACATTTTCTTCATCACTAAGAAAATTGTCAATTTTTACCCCCTGCTTTCTGTTTTGAAGGTAACTGCTGAGAAGGGAGAGAGCAGAGCCACGGAATCCTATCCTCTCCAGCTTGCGTATAAGTATAGGGATAGAAACGGTATCAAAAGCTTTCTTGAGATCCAGAAAGACTACTAGACATTTGTTACCCCTGTCTATTTCTTTTGTTATTGTGGATGAAAGATCTAAGGTAGCATCCTGGGTTGACATACCCTTCCTAAAACCATATTGAGAGGTAGATAAGATGTTGTACTTAGCCAAGTAGTTTACTATTCTGGAGTTCAAGAGCTTCTCAATGATTTTAGAAATGGAGGTCAGCACAGAGATAGGCCGATAGTTATTAGCGTCGTCGCTATCGCCCCCCTTAAACACAGGGGTAACGACGGAGCGCTTAAGAAGATAGGGGAAGATTCCGGTGTTGAAACACAGGTTGGCAAGGTCAGTGATCAGAGGGACTAAGATCTCCTTAGCTTGTTTTAGGAAAAGGGTAGGGATTCTGTCCCAACCTGGTGCACTCCCAGAGTCTAGGGACATCAAAGTATTTTCCACTTCCCTCTCGGAGGTGTCTAATAAAACAAAAGAGGACAGATTATAGGTGTCTGTGCTACTTGATTCCGGAGGTACGAAGCTATTTGAGATGTTTTGAGCTAGAGTTTGTCCAATGTTAATGAAATATTTATTTACATGGTTGATTGAGGCTTGTGGACATGATTTTATCTTGAGTAGGTCACTATTTGAGCTCTTAGGTGGCTTGTAATGCGTTATTTCGTTAATGGTTGACCAGAGTGCCCTAGAGTTTTTAACAGATGCTATAACTTTATCTTTATTGTATTTATTTCTCAGTTTTTTTACAAGGTTCCCACAAAACGTCCGATATCGTTTGTATGTTATTACTAAAATTTGGTTATGGGGGTTTGATTTGAGTTTTAGGTAAATTCTGTTTCTTAGTCTAATACACCGTAAGGCACCTGTGGTTATCCAGGGCTTTTTAATTCTTTTGCTATTCGTGACAATTACATTTTTGGTGTTGGACAGTATGGCTGACTTGACCACTGCTATCAGTGCAAAGGCGTAAGTATCAGGATCTTTGAAAACATTGAAGAAGGAGGTATCAATATTTATTAAACTATTATGAGCATTTTCATAGTTGACTAGGGTTTTGTGTCTTTGGGGTACCGTATGTTGATACTTATTGGCGATTGACAAAAGAATAAAACAGTGGTCTGTTACAGTTGTATTTAAAACCGCTGTAAAAGCCATATTCCTTTGTTTGTCTAGGCTCAGAAAGACGTGGTCAAGACAGCCATCACCCCTTGTAGGTAAGTTATGAGACGCTAATAGGCCATGCAGTGATAACATATTTAAGTAGGTTAATCTATTATTTCTTTCTTGATTAGTATCTATTGGGGAAACAATTAAGTCAATATTAATGTCACCTAAAATCAACAAGTTTTTACTAGGGGTGATATTCTCAAGATGATTATTGAGAGATGTTATAAAATTACCTGCATTTAGAAATGATGGGGACCGGTAGATACCCAGTATGGTGTAATTTGCGATTTGTAACTCTAGTCCCGTAGCATTTACAAGGTTAAGTTCTTTAAATTTTACTGATAAGTGATTTTTGATGTAAGCAACTACCCCATCACATTGGTTAATATGGTATTTTGTTTGAAATGCCGTGTAATTAGCTAATTGTGGTATATTTTTATTAGGGTTCAACCAACATTCTGTTAAAATCAAAATATCAATTTCGCATATGAGTTGCGCCAGAGTGAGCTGCAAGTCATCAAAGTTTTTGTATATACTTCTGATGTTTTGTGTTGATATAGTTAGATTATATGTAGAATTTTCTATCTTTAAATTAATTTCCTGTATACTGCACTTAAGCGAAGCCGAGGGATTCATTTGATCAATTTCATTCAGCGTATCAATACTATCCATTTATAAATATTAAATTAGAACTCTTGGGGTTGCAACTAGTGTAGTTGTAAAGTATAATTAATAGCAGGTCAAGTCCTGATAAGTATAAGAGTGCGAGGATGAATTCTGTGTAAAAAAGTTGGGAGATAATCAGTGTGAGGCATGTTGTGTATTTATAATCTATATAGTATAGGTGTGCGCTGTTGTCATTAGGATTATAGAAGGCGTGAGAGTATGTAGGTAAATGTAGATTTTTTATGTGTTTTAGTTTGTTTTGACAATTAGCGTGTAGTATATGTGGGATGATACAAAGTTGGTAGTCGTAGTTATGGGATAAAGGTGTGTGTGCATGTTTGGGTTTGTGTGTCTTCTGTGAGTGTTTTTTTGTATAGTAATTATTTAACATTTCCTCCAAAAACATACGTTTTAGGTAGTAAAGAACTGAATTATATAAGATAAATATTTTTAGGAAAAATATAGCCATAGTTAGTCATTGCTCTTGCATTAGTTGTTGCACCTGTGCTTCGTGTTGAATATGAATACTTTTAGCCCCATCATCTTTCCGGATTAGTACTTTTCCCATGGAGGTCCAACAGTACTTGACTTTTTGAGTCCTCTTCAGGTCCCGGGCCAAGAAGAACAAACGTGCACCCTTAGGAGTGAGTTGTTCGGATATAAAGATTGGTGTGTCTTCGTTGCTTGTAAAGCCTAGATGTTTAGCCTGCAGTCGTGTCTTGTTTATAAGATTGAAGTCTTTCACCTTTTTCAGAAAGTCTGATCTTAAAATTGCAGACCTTAGTTCCACTATAATAGTAGGTTTCTTCTCCCTATCACCTCTGGATTGCAAGCGGAAAATGTCGTTTATATCGGAACCATTCACTCCAAGATGAATGGTCTTAGAGAGGTTGACGACCATTTGTATTAAATCTTCCCTGGTTTCCTGTTCCTTTGTAGGAACATTTTTTAATTCTACGCAGGCCTTGCGGGATTTTCTTTGAAGGTCTTCTACTTTGTCTTCCAAAATGCTGATGTATTCCCGGTCTTTTTGTGCCTGGTTTTCAAGGAGTGCAATTTTGCCGCGGTACTCCTCGTTTTGTGCAGTTAAGAATGAAACAGCCGCGTCAATTTTGGCATTTGACTCAGTTATCTCTTGTAATTTGCTGGCTATAGATGCGAGTTCCTGACTTTGAGCGCTGACTAATGAGCTAATTAAGTCTTTTATCTCGTCCTTAAAGACGGAGAATTGATTAGGTGAGGAAACTTCATCTCTCGGCCGTTTGTTACGTTGTGTGATATTATCATTGAGCGACGGGAGTACTTCACTATTGATTGTTGTTCGATTTAGCGAAGGGTCAGAAGAGAACTGTGGCATTAGAGTCAGGTTTCTATCCGGTTTCGGTGATTGGGAAGGAGGCGTTCTTTGCAATGACATGTTGATGTCGGCCTATTTTAGCCAGGGCAGTCGGCAATTAATATTGTCTATTAGCTATACACTTACTACCGTTAGACAGGTGGCGGCCGGAGTCACAAGGACGGGCGCACGCGCAGACAGCTGTCTCCTGATTTCCAGTAGCTCGGTCTCGCTCTCTCGAGGTGGGTGGAGTTGAATTAACAGGCCGCAGGTAGCGATACGGGAACAGGACAGCAATTATGTCCACTTTCTCTTTTACTCGAGACGCGCGGGGGGCACGCGGGTTTGCGTCACTGCACTGGTTGAACAATTATGATTTGAACCAAAAAGGTAACTATGACACTAATTATTAGGTTGCACTTTCGTATGTAATTAAATCCAATTTTTGCGAAACGAGCGATAACACGTCTGTACTGAATGCTGGTTCGGACGAAAGGAATATTATTTTATTACTTTAAGTAACAATTCCTAGATTGGTGTCAACCCTGAGAAAATCCGTTTTCACACAAAAAAAATAGATGAAACTCGAAAGATGTCGAATGGAACTCGGTTGCCCAGGTACATATCGATACCTTTGGGTTCAAAGGGCGTAAAGACCATTTTGACCAAAATGAGATTTGAGCCATATAATCGATACCTTTAGGCCCAAATTTCATTTTTGCCATTACGCCCTTTGAACCCAAAGGTGTCGATATATACGATGCAGCTTAGGTACTTGTAGGTTTGTTTTTTTTACTTAGGTGTAAAAACAAGCTGTCAATGATAATCATATTCATTCCAAATCCTTTAGAAAACAAGTTTGCTCATGACAAAAATAATTACTCTGAATATCTGAATTACTTCAAAGCTCTAGACGTGGTATTAATTGTTTGTAGTTCCTACTTGGTGTCTAACTTTACCTAAGAGCATCGCGACACTGTCTCGCGTCTCCTTGAAAGGATCAAAATGTTTTATTTATAAAACCTGTATACACACCCTCGGAGAATTGCGAAATACACGTAGACTTGTCGAAAATACAGGGAAAATTACCGCTGTAATGTGCGACAATATGTTAATACATTTTGTTTTTAAAAGTAATTAAAAAAGCTTTATTGCTTTATTGTTCTTAGTAGATGGTGTATCATGGACGATTTGAGTTTAAAATAACTAGAATTCCTTCATCATCCTATAAATCAGTCGTTTCCAAACATTTTTAACCAGAGCCCACTAAGAATTTTGTTTGGTGTAGGGACCCAATGTTCTGTGCGCTCACAGAACTTTTATTTTGAACATTGGGTCTCGCTTAAATATTAATTTATTATGGATTTTTAATTTTGTTTTGCCAACTACTGCTAAGTACAAATGTTTCTAAGGATCTGATACACTACATCATATTCATAAAGTTTTATGACAGAAAACTTTGATGTGCCATTAGAAAGGTGTTAGAAAATCGCAGTATGTTGCACAAACGTATTTACATCGATTATTCTTGGTGTTTAAACGTAATATTTCCATTTTTATCAGCCTTATTGTATTCGCATTGTTTCGTGTTTTATCACCGCGGAAGACGCTAGTGTGTCGCCGGCATTACACCAAGTTATTATATAGGGGGGAAGAAGGGGGGTCGCGGGCACTAATTGGAAATACATGAGAATTTGCATTTTACTTTGTCTGTCGAACTCCCGACGGAGTAACGTCTCGCTCAGAATCCCTTTGTCGATGTTGAGTGCACCTTGCGTCGAGCTCTTTCCCTGCAACTCAACATTTCATGAGCACCCAAAAGAGATACCTACCTATTCAGATTGTCGATTGTTTCAGCGTTGATTCATTGTAAAGATTCGCAAGCGATAATGCCAACACCTTGCGGATCTACTTGTCGTTCGATTCGCTTAGACATCGGTTGTATCTCAGATTATAGAAAAAAGGGAGATGTGCCAAGCTTGATGCTTTTAATCATGTCAATTAGTTGTTAACTACTTAATATAACACAAAGCTTCCATCCATCTTTTACGTGTTAGGTGAGTTTTAGAACTACAACTTTTTAAGATAACTACAATAGTAAGCTCTGAAAACTGTCCAAAACTTTATGACAAAAAAGATTAATTTACTTTTCTACTATTACTTAAATGACTTTTTTTGTTCGTAGCAATCGAAAGCTCACTCCCTTTAACTTTACGTGGATGTCATTAGAATCGCCTAAGGCGGGTCAGGTGGATAGGTTCCCAAGTTCCCATAACGTTATAGGCGGTATAACCCACAGTGAAAAACTGGTTTTTATTTGTAAACTGGCTGTTGCCCGCGACTTCGTTCGTGTGGAAATTACATAACTGTAAAGGTGTACAAATTACAAAACTGTAGTGTGATCTGTCGGGACTCGCCTGGATCGGCAGTAAGAAGATCGGGTGTTAAGTTGGGTCGCTCGTACCTTTAAACTCACAGCAAACCAAGCAGATGAACTGATTCGACAATTCAGATTCCAAAACAATACAATTTTTGGCCTTTCCATCTAATAACATTACTATCAAAATCTCCAATATCTACGCTAAAATGTTCCTCCATTTATGTATCGTTTCAATAATAAGTTTTGTTCGTCTGTTTATATTCCCGGAGGAGTCTGGCAATCAGTGTGAACACTCGCAGCTCGTTCTAAACCCATTACGGATAAATTAAGCCGGATCACAAGCCGGTATGCAAATCTTAGCAGCTATGCCACCTGGTAACTGTGTTTTAGAGTGTCACTGAGAAAAGTTGAATTAGAACGATTGAGAATGTTCTCGAGTGTTTTTTTAGGTTTTATAGACAAATTAGGAAACCCTACCCCCTTAAAAATAAACACGAAATTAAGTCATGACAAGCTTATGAGGTAGGTTTTTATTTATATTTTTTTTTGGTTATACAGGTTGTCCCACGGCTATGTCACATGGAGGAAAGTACTAAAAATATTGTAGATAGGAAGTTTTATATTTCTAGGATTTTACACATACCAAATTTTTTTACAGGTATAGTACCTACGGTACCTATTTTGTCACGGTACCATTCTATACTTGCCTGTAAGTGCGATGTGAACTGAAAGAGTTTGGAAACCTCTAGATTTTTACATTTTAGGTAAGTAATATTGCTCTTTTTTAGCTTAAAGACAGACATATCTGTAAAACAACAAAGATATGTAAATAACAATTAGGAAAAAGGCATACACAAAGATCAATATTCTAAATATACGTGTGTGAAATATTGCAGTCATCCATTCAATAGTTTGACAGCAGCTCCCTTTGAAATCAACTTTTCAATATGCGCGTGTATTTGCCTCTCAAGGTCTGAAGTTCATTTATCTTAGGGGCACGTGCATCAAGGGTCAAAGGTAGGTAGGTACTTACCTACTATTTTTTTTTCTAATTCTGTAGTGACTTTATTACCTACTGTCTGTAAACAGATGTTAAGACCATTACCCACTGTCTGTAAACACGCGATAAAAGACACTTTATTAGCGCAGAAACTATTTGTAAAATATTTTTGAAATTAGTGCTCGTGCTTATTTCAGTATTTTTTTTTTGTTTATAAAAAATATTTTTAGACAATAAGAATACTTAATAGATTACCTATAAGAAATCAGAAAAACTCGCTTTTTTGTAGAAAAACGTCACTTACCTAATCGAGTGAGACGGACCACTTACAATCGCAACATATTAAAAATCGCCCATCACAACGATTACACGAGTGGACGACAGCACTAAATAAATCCGTACTTTGTCTCTTTCACAATTTCAACAAAGAACAAAGACAGCACTTGTTTAACCCGTGCAAAATTTCATTTCGAGCAAGGGCTTGAGATTAATGGTGACCGTCATTTCACCCTTGCTTTAAAAAATGGCGACGTAGGGTCGTTTCGTATCATTGTGTCGTTAGCTTTGTTCACCATCACTCATGCGTATGCTAAATCTGTTTTGAATCAAGCTGGATACGTGTTGCTAAATTTCGATAACGGATGACGTGTGCGTTTAAAATACGTTTAGACTCGGGAAATGACAAACGATGTTTGTTTTTGAGTGTTTACTTATTTTTATTAAACTTATGAACCTTGGTCGTGTGATGTGGGCTTTACTAATCCTGTTAAATGAGGCAAAGGCAATTGAACCTTTGTTCCAAACCAGCAGCCTAATTGCGTAACTCAATTTCTTTCGCCATGGCTTACATTTTGACAGTTCAACAACATCCATTGCGGCGTTGAGCACTAGCTCAACGCCGCAATGGATGTTGTTGAACTGTCCGTGCTCCTTTAACTATAAAGGAGCACGGATTATCAATCATACGGCGTAATGAATGTCAAAAACAATGCCATGGTGATAGCAATTGAGTTACGCAATTCAGTTGCTGGTCCAACATTTAAATATAGGACGTGTATCTAGTATCGCGGATTCAGATACTCGTGGTCTAAGTATACCGAAGCAGAAAAAATACTTTCCAGGGTTTAAGTTGATCTCATCATCAGGTCAGAAAAACGATATGTGGACAATATGGACTTGGACATTTAGCAAGACCAAATTTACTTATTTTTACCAGGTTTAAGAAGCTTGAGCACTCATGCAATTTATCGTTGTGCTAATCAAATTAAATCGTATCTAATTTTACTAAACCATGAAAAATACAAACTTAATCACATACTTTAAACAACATACTATAAGCTGCCACACTCCCATCTTTCGGAAGTTTTGGAAAAGGTAGAATTTAAACGGAAAGTACCTAAGCTCATAAAGTTATTAATTTCAATCGTTGCTTTAACAAAATGGTAGCAATTAATACTAAAACTCCAACTAGATTGTGGCATTTATCTGGCACCGAGGTCCGTGAGGTTATTGCGTAAATTGCAATCAGTTGCTTCACAATTGCTTATTAATTTGCGACTGATTGGAACTGTTAAAAATATTACATACTTAGATAAATATTCAAATAAAGTAAATTATTGTCTTTTTTAAGAAAAATATCGTATACCTACCGTAGAGACATGATTAATCATTCTTATTAATATTTTTTTTTTTTAAATTGTACTGTTCGTAAATAAATAGATAAAGAAAAATACGTCTCTTTTTGTTTTTCTCATAGTCCTCTTATTCTTTTATGTTAATCTCTTATTATTTGAATAAAAAAAATTATAACACGTGCAAAGTCCATCAACTGATTTTCGAAAATCTCGAGTCAGTATCATGTAACCATGTTTGCGATTCTGGCAACTATCAGTTGTGGTTGTCGAGCACTTAATAACTGAGAGGGGTAATCTATCAAGTCACCGCGGTTGCTTGCTAGCCCACACTCCGGGGACCGCCCTCTATTCATAATGCATGACTCCTCACACGATACTACACCACAGCCATATTAAACCCATTCTAAACGCAAAAACACTATAAACTTAATCTTAATTACTTGAAAACATGAACGTTTTACGATTGTAATGTTATATTTAATGCACGGAACTGAGGTATCGCAAATGTCATGTAAGGACTTTATTAGATGTGATTTTTATTAATTTTGTAGCGTGGGTTTTATTGGAATATTTCAATAATTTATTATTATTTTTATAAAGTTAAGATACCAGGTAAGTGTTTTGTAAATAAATACCTAATATTTACAAAAAACCAAATACCTACTTAATAAAATAAATAAATAAATAAGTCTGCCATGTCTAGAAGGGAACTAAAATGTGAAAAAAACGTTGTTAGTGAGTGTTGAATGCGAACAAGGTAGGTACTGAAGAAATCCTTTACTTTGCAATAATTATTGCGCCATTATCAAACAGACAGACAGACAGAAAGACGAAGTCGCACCATAAGGGTTCTTTTTTACCATTTTGGTACGGAACTCTAAAAAGGAAAAGAAATAACTTAATTTTCATTGCAGTTGAACACCACTTACACCACCTACATTCACAGTTCCACCTATAAGAAAAAAATAAGGGCCATATCTCATTTAGGATGCCATGACAGCGAGCGACGCCCGCAGCACCGCCAATTAAAACATGTCAAATTGTATTACAATATTATACTACGTACCTTATCCTACCTCACCTGGCGACGGCTTGGCGTCGATGGCAGATTGGCGTCGCCGCCAGCCCAGCATACAATTTGAAAATTTTTGATTGGTGAAGGCTCTTTTGACAATTTGCACCCATTTGACATTTCGCGCTTTTGACCTTATGCTCCTAAACGGCTGCTGGCGTCGCTCGCCGCCATGGCATCCTAATGAATGAGATATGGCCATAACTTATGAATCATGGTTCTGAAAACACTAAATACTTACTGCAATAATATCCTGTAATACATGACCCATTTCATAACATCAAAGAGCCATTGTAAAATTGGATTCGGATTGCAGTGCACAAACGCTCTACAATTTAAACTTTAAACGCAAACAGCGGGCTCAGCCGTAACAAAGGCGGTTATAATCAGTATCTAAACATTTAATACCATTACAGAATTAAGCATGCACCAATGGTTTACAATTTGGCCATATTTGAGGCAGTGTTATTCCGAGATACTGAGCTTATAATAAAACAATATTAATTATCAATCGACGCTCCAACGAGTCCTTTGTCGGAGCGAGCGTTCCACCGTTTAATAACAGAGGAATGCGTGCATTAAACCTCCGGCATCTCTCAGCAGTTTTGTTTAATTAATAAATTGGATTTCTATAAACGATGCATCTAAGAAATTCTCTTGCGATTATTAAATATTTTTAGATGCGCCTCGACTGAATGTTTTCTATAATAATGCTTGGTCGAGCACTGTTGTTATAATTTATTGTTTCCTATAATTGAATTTAGTTTTAAATGCGCGTCTTTTTTTGTTTGTGTATATTAGGTTTGTTCTTAACCGATTAAAAAATTAAACCCCTGGAATATTGTTAAGACACATAATGGCATAAAACTCAATGTTTCTAAAAAAAAATCAATTTGTTTCCCCTTCAATAGTAAGCGAGGCGGGCTGAATCAGTTTGTTAATGAATTCAAATTTATTCGTTGATCGGGCGCGTCTCGGTGCTAACGTGTTTAAAAAGTGATTAGAAGTTAAATTGACACAATATGAACTTTTTGTGTCAGCCATGGCGCGTAATCAGAAACAAGATTACTCAATTTCCATCGTACCTACAGTTCGACTGAAAATTGATTACACGCCATGATTCTATTTACATTTTAAATTCTGAAGAAAGTAACGCAGACATTTTCGGCCGTACCTACCACAAAAAAGATAAACACGTGTTCAACACGAATGCTACCAAAAATAATAGGCACTTGTTTCAGCACTAACTTGTCTAAAACAAGTGTGTATTATTTTTGGTAGCATTCGCGTTTAACACGTGTTTATATTGTTTGTGGTAAGACTGTTTACTTTTTAAAATTAACTACCAAAATATACCTACTGGAAGCTTGTTCAAAGAGGTTCGAACATACATAGGTATTTTGGAAGCTGGCATAGTCACCCGTCGCCTTATGTTTTTTTTTTCGAAGTTGCTGCGCAGATAATGTGGTAGGTACATACTTAAATAATAATTATGGTTACAGAACACCTAGGTAAACAATCAAAAAATGTCCAGGAATATGGTGCCTTATCGCGTCACCATGCCGAAATATTAGAGATAAAGATAGCTTAGATAATTATGAAAACAATGACCATAGTTAAAAATATTATTCTGGTTAACCAGTCACAGCAAGCTAATTTGAAGTTTAACAGCCATTCAACTTCTGACGTTTTAAGCCCGTCACAGACGTAGCTATAATATATATTAATATGAATCATAGCAAGGCATATTACGACATACTTATTTTCTATATAAAAATTTTCGAGTGACCACACACGCAGCTATATATTTCTATGACGTCACCAATACATTATACCGATATATTAATATATATTATAGCTACGTTTGTGACGGGCTTTAATATTCGAGCATAAAGTGTGATAAAAATGTGCCTAAGTAGCAGTGGCTTAAGACGTGGAACTTGCGTTACTTACAATGAGAATTGAGATTAAATTTACATTGTTGCTTTTACGGTGCGGGTTCAGCACCGTCTGTTATGGTAACGTATTCATGAAAGCAAATGTTTAGTCTCGGGGGCGAGCAACGTTGCACAGAGCACTTGGCGGAATCATTTGTGTGCGCCCTAACTTATGATAATTATATTTGGAATAATCCGCCCAAAGCCGCCCAAAGCAATGAGTGTAGGAAGCCAAGCCAACTTACCTTTTTCATGAAATATTTTCTCAATCCTATCCGTTTCTTAGACAATTTTCCAGAAAATGTTTTGCCTTTTTTAAGTGCATCTGGATGTTACTGCCTCTTTCATGGTTTGGGCTATTTAGTGATTTAGGTAGGTACTGAAAACTTTGAAGAATCGAAATTTTTATTTATTTATTTATTTATTTAACAACAACACATACAACTATCATCACAGGCTTGCCTAATACAATAGTGTAGTTATAGTTATAATAGCTTTCAGAGATTAGATATGAACAATCAAGAGTGATTTTACAAAATGCGGCCCGTGTGAATTCACTCAGAGTACAGTTGTTGAAACAGTCAATCTGTTGTGACACCACATTGAGCGCCCGCAGCGCGCGCGTCAGCGGCGCGTGCTGCAGCAGGTTGGTGCGAATTATAAAACCTATTCAAGTCAAGAGACTATGGGACTGCTTCTGAAAATAATATTTAATCAATAAAATCTACACACTATTACATAAACTCCTATGTATAATTTGTGTGCTTATTAGTTATTAGGTATAAAACAAAAAAAAAATGTATGTAGCTTATTGCTCTTACTGTTTTTATTTTTCTAGTTTCTAGTTTTCCTTCTAGAAGGTTCAAAACTTTTATAAAGAGCCTTGCACAAAACGTCGTACTCCTTCAAATGCCTTTGCGCATCGTGAGCCTGTTTCATAATCCTCTTATCTTCATCGAAGATCTGCTTCGTTGCCACTTTTACTACATTTAAATTTAAACTTTCCAAACCCGTACAAAGTTTACAGTACAATCTTTCTATGTTAAGCATTAAAGAATTCAACGAGTCTCTAGGATCCGCCTTGTCCCCAAAGATCTGAGCATGCACATATTGTAAACACGTAAATAACTTAGTAGAGTCGTAAGACGCGACGAGTTGGTAGAATTCATTTTCCAATATCTTATCAAATGCAGCCTTATAACTGTCCCTTGTTTCCTCCAAATCTTCAAGTTTCCTTCTGAAATATTGTATTATATCTTGCATGTCCTCAAATTGAATAATCATTGCGTTCGTATACAGCGTTCTATATGCGTTTACTTTTTGAAGAACTGTCGAAAAGTATGCAGCAATTTCCATGTAGTTTAAGCACTGCCTACCAGCGCCGTCTAATAAAGTAGTAAGCTCCATTGGTCTTCTAAAGTATAATATCGGTTGTAATTGTGCCAGCGAAGAAGCACTCTTTTTGTACAACGTTACTGATTCGGCTGCTTCTGATTCCAATTGAGTAAATAAATTGGAACATAGGGTGTTACCAACCTCACAAGTTTCTTCGTAACGCCATCGCCACCAATCAGGAGACATAAGAGTTAAAAATTTCTTGTACCTTGATAAGTTTTTATATGTTGCAAGAACATCAGTAAATTCATTCTTTAGCCTAACGAACTCAAAGCTGTGACCTTCTAGTTGATCAGTTACAATAGCTAACTGTTGTTCTTTCTCTTCTGCTAAGACTTGCATACGTTTGGCTGTTTTATAGCTATCTTCGGCAAATATCACAAAATATGTTTTTACTTTATCAAATTGAGCATTAATTTTCTCAAATTCTTCTGTCTCCTCTGTAATACCTGCCTCAATTTGAATGATTTCATCTTGCAAATAGCCAGTGCTAGCGCGAAATAAAGTTATATCCCTTATGTCTCTCATGTAAGCTTTGATGTCATAGAAAGACCTTATCGGCCTGCCTTCTATAATAGTATAAAAAGTAGGGTCGATATCACAAACTGTGTGGGGTTCATCCATTATAAACGGAACAGGTTTTTCCTTCCTAGGTCGTAAACATTTACTAGTTACTCTCAATCGCTCCGGTATAGCATACGGGTTGCGATACGCATCTTCTTTTAGCTGTCTATCATGTATTTTGAAGTACGTTTTTTTATAACTATGTTTTACTTTTAATGGTTCTATTTCTTTCTCACTTAACATTTTTCGGCTACATTCATCTTTTTGCACCATTAATTTCTTGTTGTTAGATACTCGTTTTTTTAGAAGCTGTTTTGGAGTCGGCGTAGACCTAAAAATGTTTAAAAAAAAGTAGTTTCATTATGTAACGTTTCCACGTTGAAATTGGTGAAACCGTTGAAACGTTGCCCTTGTATCTAGGATGATATGAGTTACCTAGTTTATTAGCAGAAGTTATACTTAGGGCTTACTCTCTGCTCTTACTCTCTCTTGCTCCTTGACTCACATCGATTGCTATATTTGGTTGCTATATTTGCTTGGTTTGGTTCACATGCTTCATATGGACGTCATTTACCACAAAGATGTCAGTCATTCGACATCTTTGTGGTAAATGACTGGGAGACAGCACTTCCGACACTATTCAGTGTCCGAAGTGCTGTCTCCCAAAATACAACATCTTTGCGACAGCAGCTAGGTATTGAATCCATTATTATGGAGGTTACATATAAACGTGCCAAGATCTGAGAGAACAGATCTCCCTGTGAGTATCTACATAAATTTTGCAAATACCGGTTATATGTATCTACATACATTTTGCAAATACCGGGTAAATATAATACATGGTTGTATAATAGACGAGGTCTGCGCGGCAGTCTACCGCGACCCAAAGGCTAATAAAAATCCAACGAAGTACAAATATACGCAATCTAAGTTGATTGGACTGAAGTTGGTGCGAATGGCATCGCACTATATTGACTATTTCTGCGTATTTAAAACCTTATTAACTATATTTAGACTGTACGCGCGAAATTCTGGGGAACCTGGTATCCAGGCCAGTCAACTAAAGACGGCTTCTCACGGTCAGTGATTTTACGGACCTTACCGCGCAGCTAACCATCACGGACAGCTACGCGACGGTCCGCACCAACACTTTTCTAATGGTGCGTTGTATCATAGATCTACACAGACCGACGTCTGCATGGGTAGGCGTGATACGAAGCTAATTTGTCATTCCAAAATGCCAAGTGACAGAGAACTGCACCGCACCTCTGAAGTTACCAACTCGCGGATACGACGTACCGCTACGGACGCATCTGCGTTACCAGGGACGTGCCTGTTTCTCATGGTCTGCGGTCCGGTCTCGTGAAGTCACTGACTGTTGGAAGCCACCTTTAGCATTTATCTACCTCCTAAAATATTTGTGTGTCGTGAATACTTACTTTTTCATTGTTAAATATTTTATTATCACTACTACGTTAAAGTAATATTTACTTATTGCTTATTTCATTATCACACAAAATTATTTCTTAATACCAATGTCAAATTGGCAGAATGACGACACACGAAGTTGACAGTGAAATTCAGTTGCCAACAAGATGAAAATGTTAACGTATTGTTTTAATAAAATAACCCATGTTTAACTCCGCGTCCGCTTGGTCGGCATCGGAGTGTACGGAACGTAAGGATTTCTTGTTAGGGTTCCGTACCAAAATGGTAAAAAAGGAACCCTTATGGTGCGACTTCGTCTGTCTGTCTGTCTGTCTGTCACACTTGCTTATTTCAGCAACTACTAATGCTATCGACTTGAAATTTGGAACAGTTATAAAGAATACTTGTCCAACTTTATTGAAAATAAAAAAAGTCCAAAAATATTTTTATTTTCATTGCAAAAGGGGCCGGGAGTGGGCGTCCAAAATTTTAAAGTGGGGTTACTAGGTCAAGTGGCATATCATATGAAAGGCCTTGATCTGCACATTTCAAAATATATTTTCATTTTATTTTATGTCTCACAGTTTTCGACATATGATGAAAAATGTCTGAAAAAATACCATTCCCCCCCCCTTATCTCTGAAGTTTGCGGAGCGAAAAATCTGAAATAATTAGAGCTGATAGGAATTGACCCAAATATTGCACAACTAGTACAGTTTTTTCAAAATCATCAAAATTCCTTCACAAACAATCTTAGTTATGCGGTCCGGTTTTTTTCACTTTATCCGTCAAAAAATGATACGGAATAACGGAACCCACGGTGCGCGAGTACGACTCGCACTTGGCCGGTTTTTTTTTATTGATTCCTATAGAACTGCGTTCAATAGATCGGAAAATCTGTGCCGGACGTCTGCATTTTAAACATGACGGCCGAAGACGTTAGCTGCAGAAAACAGTGTCACTATCCTCCATAATGCGAGTGCACGTCAGTCAAGCACTAGTTCGACTATTATTTTATAGGATAGCCAAATAGACCAAGCCTGTTTACTGTATTTTTTATTTTACACCTAAAATTGTTACCCGCTAAATATGGATTTAGTGGTAAACTGGCATCTCTTAGCGATAGGTAACGATAAAAAAAAGAGTTGGAATAATTCTTTCATAATTGTTTTGTTCTTTTTACAAATGTGCGGAAAATGGACTGATGAGTTTGCATGTAATTTTATTAACAGACTTCAATATAGAAAGAAAATGAATTCGAAGCGTAATTTTCCTCTGTTGTACTCTAAGTATAGCCTATTTAGTAGAAATAAATCTATAGGTTGGTAATAAAATTATTTCGGACTAACAGACAACTCAACACACAAGAGACCAACTTAGCGTTTGTTGCGCATTAAAACTCCCAGCACTGATTTTCAACACATACCTACTCCAAACGGGGTTATTTTCTAACACCCTGTCCAGTGTCCCCTTCCAAGTCAAGGGTTGACCGCCTCTAACAAGACGGTTTATAAGTCGGTCAATTAATTTGACTAGCCTGTGTAGTGACCGCGACCCCTCCGTCCGGTGCCTCCTCAGAATAGAGGAAGTGATGTTTCTGACACCTGTGATCGAAGTCCCAAGTTAAAAGCTCTTTGATGTCTTCTAACAAAACAAGTTTGTACGGATTAAATCGCGTACTTATCTATATTACTGATTTTTGTTTTTTCGTGACGTTTCGAACACTTTGCAGCGTTGGTGGTCGCAAACGACAGTTTTTCACAGAATACGTACAAGTATAGCCGCTCATGGCAAATAGTAATAACAATAAATGAAAAAAACACCCAAAGGGAGTCCCCACTCCACATACAACCGTGACGGAACCCTTAAGCTCGAGTCCGACTTGCACTTAGCCGGGTTTTTGTCCTTATCCATCGTAACTATAAGTGTAAATAATGAATATAAATCACGATAACATTAAGTGTACAACAAGTGCTGTCTTATTTTTCAAAGTCGCTTAATCCTGTCACTTGGACCACACATTCTTGTGACTGGACCTTTAGAAATCTTGTAGAACTACCCCCATGGGTAATAAAGCGACCCTTATAGTTAATTTAATTAATAGTCGTTCAATAATTAATTTAATTAAACGCTTATAGATGTTATGGACGCACATATATTTATGTTATCGGTAGAGGGCACTTCTGTCCAACGTCTTGGACTTATTAACGGCACCCATGGGAAGGCAAGATATGGCTCTTTACCGAGAACCCCATGAAACTTGACCACTACATAATAATACTCTTCCATTCATCAAATAAAATTGGATACAATTCAAGACTGCAAGAGTCTACTGAACTACTGAGCTACTACTGTAAGTTGTTTCTGGTGCTACGGTTCAATGGTTGGTACTGCTGGTCGTGGGATCCTGGGTTCGATCCCC
Organism: Thalpophila matura; assembly: GCA_948465475.1. NCBI lineage: Eukaryota > Metazoa > Arthropoda > Insecta > Lepidoptera > Noctuidae > Thalpophila > Thalpophila matura. Next base: position 13,062,271 of record OX419182.1, on the reverse strand, counting down.
GGGTTAGGCAAAGTGTTATAGGATTTCTTTAAGAAATTTTCATAAATTACCTATTAGATTATCATATAATTTCTCTGTATGAGTGTGGGTGTACTATAAAAACTGCTTACCCCTTCGAGAAAAATGTTAATAGGCATGATATTATGTTGGTATCTATACATATCATAAAATTAAGTAATAAGTAAAATCGTATCTATTAATGCCATACGAAAATAAATTCATAAGTTCGTTTACTTTCCAGAGAGGAAGTTGGAAAATTAACTGGATTTACTTAACTGTCTGCTTGGAGGAAGTAACGATAAATGTTAAGTTAAATTTATAATACAACCGGAGCACTTTCTAGCGGTTATTATGGCTGAAAAGTTTCCACTAACTATAAGTTACGCGTCTGCTGGTTAACTTTGTTATAGTTCCCTCTTGCATCTCTATGTGCATGATATAGGAGCTCGTTGCCATTTAAACAGGGTTTTTGACGACTGCCGTATAAAACAAATTAAGTATGTACTTTATCTCAGAAACATCACTTTTGAGAAAACGAGATATAAAGTTTTTTTTTAAATGGCTGATTTAGAAACATTTCACACGAACGGGACTTCAACCTGCGACCTTTGCCGTACAGTGCCATCGTTCTACCACTGAGCTATTGTCTCACGCCCGCATCAGTTTTATTTTAAACTAGCTGTCCCCCGCGGTTGAAGGATCCCTATTCAGTATTCGAATCCCGTTCGATTTACCATATTTACCATACTTACCATAAAATTAGGTTGTTCCTATGGTATATACCATATTTACCATAGGAACAACCTTTAAATAGCAAAATAAAAAATTAACTGCGTCGTACAAAAATTATTCATTTACTTGACAGAATGTATGGAACAGCAGATTTTTCTTTTCGCATTTTCCGCAGATTTTTTTTGCAGCATTTCAGTATTGATCCCATAGTAAATCGAATGGGAATTAACAACTGAATAAACTTCACCAATCGTATAAGAAAAAAACGGGTTATTCTCATTTCAACTCTGAATAATGGACTGAATTCAAGTTGCACCATCCCTTACACTTACACATACCTACCTAGTACCTTCTATCCTGTATTAAAAAATCAAATAATTAAAGTGTGTCCCTTGTAAGAGCCGAAAATTTAATTATATTGAAGAAATGTCACAAGCAGCGTTAAATGTTTAGCACGCTGACAAGGCGCAGACGAACGATTCCGTCAGTTCGTACAAATTTAATCAGCCCCCAGCGATTATGTAAATGCGTCGCAAATGAACGGATTTACCCTCATTCAAATTAGGCTTAGGGACTACTACCACCTGGAATACTGCTTATTTATTATCTAAACAACGCTTCTTGCATCTGATGTTAATTCTTAAGAATACAGTTTGATAACTAAGCTTTGTTTTAATAAATTAACAATTAGGTAGGTATAATAGACTATTGATAAGTATACCAAAAGATTGACGACCCCATTTTCTTCCATTTTCTTTTTTTTTTATTAACAAACTTTGCCTTTGCCACTTGGAATTTCTCCTGTATCGAAAGTTCGTTTAAAGATAGAAAAAAAGCTTGCAAACTAAAATTTTTGAATGCACATATCTGTGTCTGTCTGTTTGTTACGTTTTCATAGCTAAACCGCTGAACCGATTTTCATAAAATTCGGTATGGAGATAGCTTGAAGTTTAGGGAAGGATAAGTCCTTCCCTAAGCTTCAAGCTAGGTAGGATACTTTTATCCAGGTACATAAAAATACTCTATTCAGTCAGTTATTTTTTTGTAAACAAGTTTTTTTTATGTCTCAGTATTCAAGCGACTAGTTAAATTAGTTTGCGAGCCCCTCGTCTCGGCTTGTGGTCACCACATTGGATCCAACATTTCGAATACCCCACATCTCCGTCTTACGAAGGGGTCAAGAATAATTGCAATCCTTGGAGCCAATGTCTGTGGTCACTGAGGCAGCAGATATTAATTAGTCGAGTCGAGTCTTCGTATTTTGAAATAATTTGTATATCCGAGTTTGTTGATAATATAATTAGTTAATGTTTGTATCTACATACACTTTGAACAGCTGGCTTCAAGAATCAAACGTGTACCTACAGAATCCGTAAATATGCTTCCCAACAGATGGATAATCGACTGGTATCGATACTTTAATTACTTCTGTTTCGATAATAATTTTATATTTGATATGAGCGATAATCTAGTAGGTAGTTTCTTTTTGTTTTTATGAATACCTAGTATTATATTTAGTAAGACCTTAGACAATTGAAAAGAAAAGAAATTTTGGGCAAACCATACCTTTATTTATTTTTTGGATTTTTCAAAGAAAATACCATGATTTATTGAAACCAAAGCTTTTATTTACTGAACAATAATAAAGTTTAACAATAATAAGTTTTATTACATCAGAGGACTAAGAGCAAATTATTATAGGTATTAGTGTCATGCTTTAAAATATAGTTTTTGGTGGAAATTGAATGCGTTTATGTTGAGTATAAAATGCACAAATTTTTAGGCCTGGGACACATCACACAAGCACGATGCGACGTCCGTGTCGTGGAAAATTACATGAAAGTTTTCACCGTGCGTATTTGCCCTTATTATAAATTGAAAAGTTGGAAACACTAATAAACCCGTACTTTGCTCTTTCTCCATTATTATTACTATGAATGTACCTAGTAAGTATACTTTTTTAGCAAATAGTTTGAGATTGTTTATTACCTATAGAGTAATTCTAATAGTGTCAAGTGTTAAGTAATATAATATAAATCATACAATAATATGTCAACTTAAGGCCCCGGTATACGCCAACGGCCTTGAGTGATTTGGGCGGTATAGCTTGAGTGTTCTGCGCTGAGCTCAAGCAACGCGACATACATCCACCGAGCAATACGTCTCGCCTATCAAAGAGCGCGCTGTGCAGAATTAGACGTATTATTACTTTTTAGTATCTAAAATATAAAATAAAAAAAAAGTAACAGGCAATATTATAGGTAGTAACATAGTCTTTTCACACAAAACAAATCATGAAAATATCTTAAGCGATTTGAAAGTAATTACGTTTTTATGTTTTGGGTAAACACGAATTCATGAATTTATTTCATTAAGTATTTTACTACAATAGTTAAATATTCACAGGTACGATTGATGTATATAATAGGTCGGGGAAAAAGTTTCTTCGCATTTTTTAAGAAAATTCAAAACATTTTTTAATAAAGTTTATTTACATTTAACTAAAGTATGTAGGTACCATTTTATTCGATAACTTTTTGCCATCTTGTAGGTAGGGACATGATCCCATTGCTATAGAAATTTTGGGACTTCTGGTCAAAATACCGCGACAAGTGGTTTTGGCAGTCCTCTCGTGATGTTAACCTGACACTGCCTAAAGAATTCAGAAGAGACCGAAACAGGTGGAAATCTGAAGGTGCAAGGTCAGGACTATACGGCGGATGCATTAACACCTCCCAGCCAAACTCTCTTAATTTTTGTTGGGTGGCTAAAGATGTGTGAGGTCTAGCGTTATCATGATGAAAAACCACACCCCTTCTGTTGATTAATTCCGGCCGCTTCCTCTCAACTTCTTGCTTTAATCTCATCAGTTGTTCGCAGTAGAGTTCAGAATCGATGGTCCTGCCTGGTGGTAACAGCTCGTAATGAATAATGCCCTTCCAATCCCACCACACACACAGCATCACCTTGTTGCGAGTTAACCCGGGTTTCGCCACAGTCTGTGAAGCCTGACCGGCCTTTGACCACGACCTTTTTCGCACGTTCTTGTCATACGTGATCCACTTTTCATCACCAGTTATCAGCTTCTTCAAAAATGGTTCGGTTTCATTACGTCGTAATAAAGAATCACAAATGAGTACACGGTTCATTAGGTTTCTTTCAGTGAGCTCGTGAGGTACCCAAATGTCGAGCTTTTTTGTGTACCCAGTTTTTTTCAAATGCGCCAAAACTGTTTTGTGGTCAATTTCCAGTTCTTCAGCTACGTCGTAACTACTGGTATGCCGATCTTGCTCCACTTTTTCAAAAATGGCATCCATTTTATCCGTAATAGGGCGACCAGAGCGAAGTGCATCTTTGACATCAAAATTTCCGGATTCAAAACGCTTAAACCAAATTTGTGCTACTCTCACAGACACTACACTAGGTCCATAAACATCGCAATTTTTTGTCGCGGCTTGCGTTGCATTTTTACCTTTTTTGTAGTAAAATTTTAAAATGTATCGAATTTTTTCATTAGATTCACTCATCTTGACGGTACGAAAAACAAATGAAAATCACACATTTTCCTAATTTGAATTTGAAATTATGTTCTTTAAAATTTAAACTTTCAATGATACCAAAACCAGCCAGATACAAATAGTATAGCCAAAGAGATTTTATTACAAGTTCATACATACTATAATGCGAAAAGACTTTTTCCCCAACCTAATATGTTCTAGTTTAACATAAAAAAATTGCACAACTAACCTGCATTATTTGACGGCGAAATAAGAGATTTAAAACTTGAGATTTACGGCCGTTACCATTTACCGTCGCCTTAACCATCAATTTGTAGTTAGATACATTAATGCATAATTATGTAAATATTGTGTAGAGCAGCCATTGGGAACATTTTTGTGCAAAAACTTTGATGTAAGCGTCAGTAACGCTATCTAGCTTTAAAAGTATTTAAATAATATTATTACTAATAACTAATATTTTTATAAAAAATTTGTACTTTTGATGACAAATCCATTATTATTAGGTATTATATTCTAATAATGATTTAATTAAAATTCAATCAAAAAGCGGTTAGTTGATGGAAGTTCTTCCGCAAAATCTCCCCAGAGATTTACATTTCTGGCACAGTTCCTGTGGATGTCTCTTCACGGGGTCACTCTTGTCCAAGCCGTCTGGCTTTAGGAGGGGCCTCTGAAAAAAATATTATTTTGAAACTTTTCAACTAGGCAGGGACTACAATGCAGTGCAGTGATAGCCTAGTGGATTAACCATGTGCCTTCCACGGCGAATGGTTCGAGTTCGATACCGAGGCACACACCGCTGACTTTTCGAAGTCATGTGCGTATTAGACATTAATTATCACTTGCTTTAACGGTGAAGGAAAAACATCGTGAGGAAACCGGCATGTTCTAGAACCAAAAGTTCGAAGACATGTGACGTCCACCAACCCGCACTGGGCCCGCGTGGTGGACTACGGCCCGCTCCCTCTCACAGAGGAGGCCTGTGTCCCAGCAGTGGAAACATTATTGGCCGATTATGCTATGCTATTATGCTAGGGACTACAAGTCTAGTTTAGGGATAAGAGTCAATATAAATATAGCGACTCAAGCTTGCGCTGTCACAGTTTTGTACCAGTTTTCTTTTTTCCTGAACTATTAGACTGACGAAAATGATTATAATATAAACCTAAAGACCTTTATGGGAAGGGAACAATGTTGTTTAACAAGCAGCTAGGCCTCATATTCTCTTTCTTCAATTTTCTATAATTTTCTTTTCTTTTTCATAAATAGGCGATACATAACAATAACACAATCATCATCATCATCACGCCTGCATTCCTCGAAGGGTCAGGCAGAGGTGTAGGTCCCGTATATTGGGGGCAAGCCTATTGCCATTATTCGGGCACAAATACATAAATGACCTCGAACTGTCATCTATCACTTGAAAAGTAAATTCTTACAAAGAAAATTAATTTGCGAATCAATAACGTTTTTTTTTTCACTATATTATATACAATATTTAACCGAATCCAAATCGTATTTACCAAATTGATTTTTTATAACAAAACAGCTCAATTTTCAATACAAAACGTCATAATATGGCGCAAGGTCAGTCTTATTCTCATTTTGATCGAGAATTTCGACTGAGAATTTCTTCATGGAAAAATTAAATCTTACTTTGCCCAACCGGGGATTGAACCCAGACCCGAGGCCCAGCAGTCGCGTTTGCGACCACTAGGCACTGCAGTCACTAGACCAGGGGTCACCAAATGGCGGACCGCGGTCCGCATCCGGACCGCCGACCTACTTTGCCGACTTACCATAGCAAAACAATACATTCATAATCTTTTTTATAGGTATCTACATGACAGAAGATCGAAGGAAATGAAATCAGAACGTGCTCGTGGTAATTTTATTTAGTTCGCGCTTTATCTTCCCTACCGTTTGGGATTATATCAGTAGAACCTTAATGACGACGACGCATCTACCAACCGGACCGCGACAGTGTCATATATTTTTAAAACGGACCTCCAATAAAACTAATTTATGACCCCTGCACTAGACTATCGAGGTCGTCGGAGTGACACTACCTTCTGTATATCAATGTCCAGCATAAACCTGCAATAAATTCACGTAGGTACCTGTTTATGAGCCATCACGTTTATCTTGCACTTGGTGCACTCTTGACCGTAATTGGCCCAGGAGTTAGCGCTCATCCAACTTCGATTACATTGCGGGCACTTGTATTCGCCGAAGCAACGTCCCTTGCCTTGGTAAGGAGTCTGAAATCAAGGAGCATTGTGTCAGTATAAGTTAACTTACTAAGGAATAAGGTTTTCTTTCATGGATTGCTGTATCTATTTTTGTTTGATAGAAAAAGCGCAAATTAGAAAGCAGTTGGTTCAGAATCGACTGCTAGACCGATTGTGGTAATTTATCAAGAACAAAAATAACAGTAAATGAAGTTTATTTATTTATTTTGAGATAGGTAGGTCCCTCTAATATTTTTAAATAAATGAATGAGCGCTATAAAGTATTCCTGAATGATGTCAATTACTGAATTTTGATATCAGAATATCAGACATTTTCAAAAACAACGCCTATGAAAAAAGTAGCTAAATGATAAAAAACCTTGCACAGATTCATAAAAAAAATACACAAAAAAATACCTACATATTAGTTAAGCCCGTCACAAACGTAGCTATAATATATCCTCGTCCTGCCCATTGTGATTTTAAAATCACAAATTAAACTTCACGGTTCCTGCCCAGCTAAAAAAATTAAAATGTTAAAATTCTGCCCACTGACCTTTCAAAATCACATATTAAAACTTCGCGCCTAGAATTTTTATTTGTTCTTGGCTAACAGTTTTTGCTGTTTCTTGCGATTGGTTGGATTATAACCATTAGGTGAAACATACATTTATTCGTGTAATAGACAACAGATTAACGTCAGACATGGTTCATGCGTTCAAAGTGGAGTTGAGTCGGAGAAGAGGTGTATTTAATCAATTACTATCATTAAAATCAGTAGGTTTTTTGTATTGTAAATAAACAGGATTGAAGTTGAATTATCACTACAAATATTTGTATAACTATTTTTAAATTTCATTAATAATTGTAATTTTAGGAAACGTAAGTAATTATTATGTGATTTAGAAATCACATTGGGCAGAATTTTTTGGTGTTTTTGTTTGAAATTTTTAATACTTTCGAGTTTTTAAGTCTAAAAACGTTGGGATATAAGTGGATTATTTAATTATAAAACTAAGTAGATATGAAAGCATAAGACAAATTAAAAATACCCAATAAATAACATAAAAATCTTTTTTTATATCATTTAATTTTGTATCCAATTCTACCCAATGTCCTTTATAAAGGACAACATATATAGTTATAAAAATAGCGTGAATCGTTTCATTATTGCCCCTTTATAACCCTAAAAAAATATAAAAAATATTTATCATATGCAAGACCATTTTTTTTACTCTACTCGTTCTGGGCAGGAAGCACTTGTAAGATTTTGTCATTTGTAGAGGACAGCGGGCAGAATCACCAAATAGGTTTGTAATAGCTTGGGCAGGACGAGGATTAATATATCGGTATAATATACTGGTGACGTCATAGAAATATATGTATAGCTGCGTGTGTGGTCACTCGATAATTTATATAGAAAATATGTCGTAATATGCCTTGCTATGATTCATATTAATATATATTATAGCTACGTCTGTGACGGGCTTTAAAGGTATAGGTATAGGTCGTGGCGTGAAATATGATGATCATAAACGTCATCTGCGCATTAGCTGGTTTTCCGGTCTCTTTGGCGGAATGAAAAAGACGGGGGGCGCCAAGGCTGCACGCGATTGGTTCGTCAGTCGATGCTCGTCGTCTATTGGACTATTCTCTATTACGTATTGTCAACTGTCTATTGTCTGTTGGACCAAAAATGTACATGCGCGATCTGTGATCAGTTTTTTTGACGTATAGTTTCGTTAATGTAAGCATATTTTGAATCTAAAATACAGCAGTCCTGGAACATTTTGACAAAAATGTATACAATTTGCACATTTTAAAAAATACAGAGAAATTAATTAAATACTTAATTTATATAAATATTGTGTAACAAACGTATATTTCCAATTCAAAATATGCTTACTTAAATTAACTTAAATATGCTTACGTTAACGATACTATACGTCAAAAAAACTCATGATCGGGGTACTGTACCCCTATCATGAGTTTTTTTGACGTATAGTATCGTTAACGTAAGCATATTTTGAATTTAAAATACAGCAGTCCTGAAACATTTTGATAAAATTTTATACAATTTGCACACTTAAAAAAATACAGAGAAATTAATTAAGTATTTAATTTATATAAATATTGTGTAACAAACGTGTATTTAAAATTCAAAATATGCTTACGTTAACGATACTACACGTCAAAAAAACTCATGATAGGGATACTGAATCCCTGCCGATACTTATACCTACTATTATACAATCACTTTGAGGTATTAATTCAAGGGATATTTACTATAAGTACATACATCAGCCTAAGTATATAAATTATTATTTTTATAAGGTAGGTTAGTCGAGTGACCTTCACAACGATGACACAAAAATGATAGGTAGGTACTTATTCAACAAAGTGACTACTCACCAGCGTTGCCAGATTTTTTTCGGGTATTGCCCGTGGACCACCTGTTTCGACCACCTGGGTGGTCCACGGGCAATTTTTCTTGCCCGTAGACCACCTTCGTCCACCTAGGTGGTCCACGGGCAATTATTATTAATTATAGATTAATTCTTAAACGTCTAAACTAAATAAGTATTCCAATCAGCGTCACATGATTATAAATATTATTTTTGCACTCCCTAATAATATCTTATGCATGGTTCTGTCCTCCTAGTACTTTTACCATTCTGCTTATAATCTCATCATTCTACACGGGATCAAAAATGTACTATCTGCAACATTTTGCACTCTCTGATGTCTTCTGCATGGTTCTGTTCTCCTAGTACTTTTACCTTTCTACTCATAACTTTCATTCTGCGCGTAACAATGCTGTCAGAGTACCTGTGTATAGTACTACTATCATTATCAATCTCCTTTCCCAGGACTACTCAAAACTACTTATAAAAATACTGTCGGTATGTATAGGTACTGTCATGAAAAGAGTCAAAGAAATTATTTTAAAACATTTCATAGTTCCCACCTCAGATCATAGAAACAAGGAGATGTGCCAAGGCGCTATCGAGCTTGATGCCTGATCTTGAGCAAATTGCTCATATTAAAAACGTACGGGCTGGCGACGAACCGAACACGATCGATGGTATAAATACAGTGTTTTAATTTAGTGCTAGTATTGAGTGACGATTAACAGTGTTAGATGAGGGTGTGCGGAATGTTCAATGCGTGGCAGATCTTTTTATTCACAAGGAGCGCTTAATGATGCACGTAATTGTGTCGAAAAATGTACTCAAAGTGGCATCAGTTGTTCCCGTACTAATTTGCTATGATGACATATCTCCTTGTTTCTATGATCTGAGGTTCCCACCGTACCCGTTCACCCAGGTGGTCTACGGGCAAGAAAAATTGCCCGTGGACCACCTAGGTGGTCGAAACAGGTGGTCCACCCAGGTGGTTTTTTTTCGGGCAAAGCGGGATTTTGACACTTTTTGAGTAAAAAAAGTGGGATTCTTTTGTCAAAAGCGGGACATAATAAAAAAACCGGCCAAGTGCGAGTCGTACTCGCGCACCGAGGGTTCCGTATCATTTTTGGACGTATTAAGTGAAAAAATCCGGACCGCATAACTAAGTTTGTTTGTGAAGGAATTTTGATGATTTTGAAAAATCTGTACTAGTTAGGAACATCGTTTTATTTTTGGTGCCATATTTGGGTCAATTCCTACCAACTCTAATTATTTCAGATTTTTCGCCCCGCAAACTTCGGAGATAAGGGGGGGAATGGTATTTTTTTGGACATTTTTCATCATATGTCGAAAACTGAGACATAAAATAAAATAAAAATCTATTTTGAAATGTGCAGATCAAGCCCTTTCATATGATATGTCACTTAACCTAGTAACCCCACTTTAAAATTTCGGACCCCCACTCCGGCCCCTTTTGCAATGAAAATAAAAATATTTTTGCACTTTTTTCATTTGCAATAAAATTTAACAAGCATTCTTTATACCAACTGGTCCAAATTTCAAGTCGATAGCATAAGTAGTTGCTGAAATAAGCAGGCGTGACAGACAGACAGACAGACAGACAGACAGACGAAGTCGCACCATAAGGGTTCCTTTTTTACCATTTTGGTACGGAACCCTAAAAACGTAAATAATCAGCAGTTAGTTGAAGAACTCTGGCCCGGATAGCTCCAGATTTAATTGAATGAGTAATTCTGCTTTAATTTTACGGAGCATTTATTTCCGGCATCTGACTATTATAGAAAACGCGTTCAGGAAAGTAGTTTGAAGGTCCGCACCGTCAAGTAATCCTCGAAAAGCGGGACTGAGCCTGTCCCGCGCGGGACTTTCAATTTTGGGCTAAAAAATTGGGACGTCTGGCAACGATACTACTCACCGCCATTTTGATGACAAACAAAGAAAAACTCAAATATGCACTACACAATGAATTTAGGTAGCTTTACTAGCAAATAGGAGAACTTAATTAAAATGCTTTCACCAGAACTGCCAAGCCGTTGCCACACTGACTGAATGACTGATGCATTTGGCATTTGTAACCCAATCGGTTTGGGTCAGCTTTAAGGCACTTGTAACTAGTAGGGACGTGATATCTACTGCAGTGACTAATATTTTAATCACTGTTATTTTTCATAAATCACCGTGTCATTAGTAGGTACATGGAGCGGTACCGCCACTTCATAGGTTCTTAAACAAAATTACAATAGGTATCTGTGCGGATAAATAATGGGATTGAAAATGGCGTCGCCTCTATTCACCTCTCGCTCGCACCGCATCGAGTATAGACAAGAAAGACAGTACGTGAAGTATCGTTTTTGTTTATGGTACCTGTCAATTTTTGTAAGCAAGTTATAGCTAAATTACTTTGGAACATACTTTTCACTACAAGAAGGTGAATGTCCATGACAAGAACAAGCGACATTACTGAATCAAGAAGGCTTCCTCTCTTATCCATGTGCCTTTTATGTTCCCCTCTCTATAGCACTTTAGTAGTCTAACAGATTAAGATAGAATTCTCATTGCAAGCATATGTAGGATGCAAGATTCAACACGACATACTTTTCAGTTGTCACTACAAGAAGGTGAATTTCCATGACAAGGACAAGCGACATTACTAAATCACGAAGGCTTCCTTTGTTATCCATGTGCCTTTTATGTTCCCCTCGCTATATAATAGCACTTTAGTAGTCTAACAGATTAAGATATAATTCTGATTGCAAGCATAATGTAGAATGCAAGATTCAACATGACGCGGAACCTAGATATTGTTTTATTCTATAACTAGCTGTGCCCCGCGGTTTCATCACCCATAGCGTGATGTTAAATAGCCTGTAACCCTCATGAATCTGGCTATCATACCTATACAAAAATATTTTTTCGAATCCGACTGGTAGTTCCAGAGATTAGCGCATTCAAACAAACAAACTCAATAGATTCACATTTAGAAAAAAAAATAATAAAAAATAATGTCACAAACAGTAACAGGTATTCTATAATAAAATCATTGGAATATCATTGTACATAGGTAACTGTTCTTTCGTAACTGTTATCGTAGATGTACGATGAACGCACTCGTACACATTTTTCGGGGAATTACCTGATCGCTTGTATAGCGATTATATTGCTGCTATAATACATAGGTACAATTTATGCGTAGTTTTATATGTTTGGTATGAACAATTGTGTGACTTATAAATTTTAATATAATAGAGTAGGTACATGCATGTGATTCAAATATACGTCAAGTATTTTTATTTGTTATCTTTATTACTGTAGAATTACACCTATATCTTTATTTTTTTAATAAAGAGCGTTTTAATATTTTATTAAAAGTGGAAAAAATGCGAGGGAAATTCAAAATATCAAAACGCTACACTATTGGTTGACTCGTTTCAACCAATAGCGTTGCGTGACTGACGTCCGAGTCCCCAATAACAAGAAATAAGATCGGCCACATCATCGGAAATGCCCTTCCGGAATTAAGAATTTATTGATTGAAAGGATAAAAGACAGTGAATTGTTTATGATTATATAGACTTTTACGCCAAAGTGTAAGTGTTGAGTGTTGTTGCTGTGGACTCTGACGTCACTGAGGCGACGCGCCACAATGGCCGCGTTTAAACCGCCAGAAACTGACTGCAGTTTTCAATTAAATATTTTATTGCTTATCATCAATATTTTGTAAGTGTAACTTTTTTTTCGGTAATACACGAACCTAGACCATCCAATAAAAATATGAAAAAAATGCATGCATATACTCTACATTTATAACATAACATAACACCATGCCTATATTCTCTCTAAAGGCAGAGCGGTTATAGGTACTAGGTAACACCAAAAATTCACTAGTTAGTTATTTTTATTCTCATACTAGCACTTCGTCCGCGTGTCCCACAGGAACTGTGCATTTTTCGGGATAAAAAGTAGCCTATCATACTCAGTGATAATGTAGCTTTTAAAGTGAAAGAATTTTTGAAATCGGTACAGTAGTTTCGGAGCCTATTCGGTACAAACAAACAAAAAAATCTTTCCTCTTTATAATATTAGTATAGAAGTATAGATAGTATAGATAGAGAATAGGAGGCGGACCTATTGATAGCTGGACACACTCCGTGCTGCTATGCCTGGTACTGAGAATTTCATAATGAAAAACAGAATAACACTTTGTCCGGAATAGACCCCACGCTCAGCAGTCTCGCGCTTACGGTAGGGTTCCATAAATGCTGAAACGCCGTCCGGGACATTTGGAATGGCCCTAGGTTTTAGAAACTTTTTAGTTTAATTTTGGTGGATTTTTAATAATATTTAATAAAACTAAATAAAATGCGAAAAATCTATGATAATATCTATAGAAAAAACGACATCCTTAGACTTGCTATACGTTCTCAGTGTAACTATTCTTTGCCTATTAAAATTTTTCGAAGTTCCGAATGTACCTATTATGTAAACCTCAGATCATAGAAACAAGGAGATATGCCATCATAGCAAATTAGTACGAGAACAACTGATGCCACTTTTAGTACATTTTTTGACACAATTACGTGCATAATTAAGCGCTCCTTGTGAATAAAAAGATCTCCCACGCATTGAACATTCCGCACACCCTCAATCTAACACTGTTAATCGTCACTCAACACTAACACTAAACTAAAACACTGTATTTATACCATCGATCGTGTTCGGTTCGTCGCCAGCGCGTACCTACGTTTTTAATATGAGCAATTTGCTCAAGATCAGGCATCAAGCTCGATAGCGCCTTGGCACATCTCCTTGTTTCTATGATCTGAGATGTAAACCCTTTTCACCCTTTTCGTTTTTTGTCCACTGCGATGAGATCAACAAAAAACACCCGTTCCATATGAGCATTTTTGCCTGGGATTGCAAAGAAAGATTGACATATTTTGAGAAGATTTGCTTTTCTTTCGTACCTATATGCAACAGACTATGCATGACTAACTACCGAACCGGGACAACTGACTTACTGACCGGGACACCAGGACACAACGTTTCAAACTGGGACATGTCCCGGTGTACCGGGACGTATGGTAGCCCTAGCTTACGGCCACTAGACCAATAAGATTGTCAACAGATAGTTAAAAATACAAGAAGGATGTTTCATCATTGAGCACTCATCCTCCGCCTAGCCTTTTCCCAAACTAGATTGGGGTCACTCAGCCAGCCAGTCAGTTTCTTCTTTTATACAGCATGTAACAAAAACCCTGTTGTTCCCCAAAAGGGATCATTATACTCCATCATTATGAACAACATGGGACGGGAGTGGACCAACCCAGAAATCGCGAAAAAAAAATCAGCTATTCCATACATTTATGTTCACAACTCAACAAAATGTATGGATCAGCAGATTTTTTTTCGTCCACACTTTATTTCCCGAAAAACGCAGGCGAAGCCGCGGGCGGAAGCTAGTTATCCTACTAATATTTTAAACGTGAAATTTTGTGAGGCTATATATAGGCTACTTTTTATCCCAAAAACGCGGGCGAAGCCGCGGGCGGAAACTATTATTTTATAAAACAGGATGTTTTGTACCTAAATAGAAAGGGTAACAAGTAATAAAAACAAAAGTTGAAGCGAATTAAGTTTTATTTTCTCAAAATATTTTCTATCTTTTGGAATACACAATGGAAAACGAAATGAATAACAGTAAATAGTTCAGCAAAATGTTTTTACAAGCTTTTATTTAACTTGCCGTGTGTGTACCGGGCGAAATCTTGCACCTGAATTTTAGACCAGTTGCTTTCAACTCAATCAATTCGATGACGATCAGTAATATGGTCCCATGGAGGTGGTCTCATGATGGAGCTGGAAGGTGGCTATAGGAACTTCTTAACATAACTCCGCCGTGTTTGAGCTCGTTGGATTTGTCTTGACAAGTACTACAGACCTATATGATGTCAAGGGTCTAATGTTGGAGTTGGGAAGTGGTCATAATAAAAGCTTATTTGATTTTTTTTATCATAAAACTTATTATACAAATGATGTTCAAAATAGTTGGCCAAATGGATCGCTGCTATCCTGTAACAAATGGATTTCTGGTTAAAGTTACAGAAAAAAGGTCATGTTTTTTTATCCCTATTCTTTTTCAGCTTACTTACCTAATAGCATGCTTAGGTAATACTTTGTATTAATTTAATGAAAATAGCATTTCGCCCGCGACTTCGTCCGCGTGTCCCACAGGAACTGTGCATTTTTTCGGGATAAAAAGTAGCCTATGTTACTCAGTAATAATGTAGCTTTCTATTAGTGAAAGAATTTTTAAAATCAGTCCAGTAGTTTCGGAGCCTATTCGGTACAAACAAACAAAAAAATCTTTTCTCTTTATAATATTAGTATAGAAGTATAGATTAGTATTAGTATATTAGCATTAGTAAAGATATAATTTCAATGTTCAAGGGTAAGTAAGTTTAAAGCTACCTGTCTACTGGAGACTTAATAGCCAATGAAATTACATACTGATGACTAGATTTAAAAAAAAAATACGGGATGTGAAAAAAATTGTCAGTCAAATAAGTTAATTGGAATTTATCCAGAAGTGTTTTTTTTTTTTAAAAAACGTTGCCCCACACTAGGATTTCTCCTGTATCGTGGGTGCGTTTACAAACACAAATTTCACATACACAAACAGCCAGACCTATGTGCAATGCGGGAATCGAACCCGCGACACGTTGCGCAGCAGCCAATCTCTCAGCCACTGCGACAACCGTGCGGTGATGGATTGTGTATTTTAAAATCATTAAGTGTGATACACTAATTTGAGGACAGCAAGAAGGACTTTTGCCTTAGTATGTCTTACGCATTCATCTAAAATAACATTTAAATACGAAAATATCTATCGTGTTACCTTTTCAAGACATTTGGAGAATTCTCTGCTAGATGTTTAACCTATTAACATAAAAATTATGTTAGTAAAGTGTCACATTTCCAGCAATATAGGTAATTTTCTCGTGACTTTTAGACAGTAGTTTGCATCTAATACTGCTTTACGGAATCACCATAACAATTACTTAGAGTGGATAATTTGGAGCATAATGAATAGAAAAATCATAAAATAAATTATAAGACAAAGAAAAATATTTTTTGTTGAGTTTTGATAATTACTTACCTATTTTACTTTTTTATTTATGTCTGGCCTGCTGAGTTGGATACCTATTTGGAGCAACCCTAGGACAAGCCTTCGACGAAGAACATTTTTTTCAATATCAGTAAAATTTATGTACCTTGAGCTTGAGAAATACCACCCGCCTGCGCTCCACCGCCGCCTGCTTGAGCACCACCAAGCGACTGCGCTTGACCGCCGCCGCCACCTGCTTGAGCACCACCAATCGACTGCGCTTGACCGCCTGGGTGCGTTTGTTATTTTGTATATTTTCATTTTATTAACGTTCACAAGATATAATAAACGTGAGATATACCTACCAACTGTTGATATAATTTCTTTACATATAACATTTATATACTCTAAAAGTTATTCCGTATAACGTTATTGGATATAACGTTTATTTAATCTAAAATCATTAGGTATATCGTTTAAAACTTTAAAATATATATTGATACCATTGTTATGGTTGGGTAGGTACAAAGAACGTCGAAAATAAAATCAATATGATGTGCTACAAAAATTAGTGACTGAAACGAATCGCTGTAAAACCGACTCCACGTAGTCTTGTCTGCCCTACCCCTAGAGTGTAATTTAAATCCGCGTAGGCGCGGAGTGGCGAGGCGGCCCGCGAGCTGAGCAGCAGGTGGCTCCGCGGCTGAGGCTGGGCGGCCAAGCCGGCCAGCAAGCCGAAGCTGCGGTGGTAAGTGTTAAAACCATCTGCGACGATAAGCTCGCGTGGGACTGCCAGAGCCCCGCAGCGCCGGAGCCGTGACAGAAACCATGCCTGTTGCATGTTGCATATTTGCTTGCATACTGCATGCTTGCTTGCATGCTGCATGCTTGCTTGCATGCTGCATGCTTGCTTGCATGCTGCATGCTTGCTTGCATGCTGCATGCTTGCTTGCATGCTGCATGCTTGCTTGCATGCTGCATGCTTGCTTGCATGCTGCATGCTTGCTTGCATGCTGCATGCTTGCTTGCATGCTGCATGCTTGCTTGCATGCTGCATGCTTGCTTTCATGCTGCATGCTTGCTTTCATGCTGCAAACTTGCTTGCATGCTTTTAGACCAAATAGGTTTTATGTCTTTTGAGTGGTACCGTATTATATCAAACGGTTTTATATTCAATGTATGTTAAGCTTATAAAAATTTGTTATTTTAAAATTATAATAACTGAAAAGTATATCAAATAAAATTATAGATTCAGTTGTTATATCTTGTAAATATTAGAGATTTTGTAATTATACCATGTATATTACTTACCCGAACCGCCTTGTGCTTGAGCTATACCAGCCGCCTGCGCTTGACCTTCTGAAAAATTAACGAAATATCGTAAGAAATGGTCAAGTTATAAATTAGAGATCCCACGAATATTCGGCAACTATTCGGTATTTGGCTATTCGGCCACTTTTTTTCGCTATTCGGTATTCGGCCGAATATTGCAAACTATTCGGCCAAATACCGAATAGCAAATAATGAAATAAAAGAACCCAAAATATTAGTTACTCATAAAGATCTTTATTTAACCAACAAATTAACATAATACATAATATTTAAAATCTAGATACTCCACACGTATGGGTTTGATGAAAAAAAAAATTGTGTTTCAGTTCTAAGTATGACACTGGGGAACCCCCAAAATTGATTGTTTTTTTTTCTATTTTTGTGTAAAAATCTTAATGCGGTTCACAGAATACATCTACTTACCAAGTTTCAACAATATAGTTCTTATAGTTTTGGAAAAAAGTGGCTGTGACATACGGACGGACAGACAGACAGACATGACGAATCCATAAGGGTTCCGTTTTTTGCCATTTGGCTACAGAACCCTAAAAACGATCATAATTTTAACATGAAAATAAATATAAATTAAAACGCAATCTGTAATAATAATTACAAGCGAAGAGAATAATACGATTTAACTAGGTACTTACCTGCTGGTGCTGCCAGCAAGCCCAATAGCAAGACGAATAAAAATACGAATACACAGCGTTTGGAACCCATCTTCTAACGAGTCACTTGACTGATGATAATATTGTCGACAATCGCCAGGTATATAAAGGAAAACAAACAATAAAAAAATATTACTTACACAAAATTCGTGAGCAACATTAATATTTTTTATTTTTTTATTAAGTAATATCGCTCTATTTATAGTAATCGTGATCCATATTAATTGATAACAGTTTTCACTGAAGCGCATATAAATATACTTACACGTGTTTCTACTATCGGACACGAGAAGGTTGGTTCTAGAATACCAGCAAGGTTGCAAGGCGGTGCAGCAACGCCGAATCGGTATGGTAAGATCAGACAAATTAACTTAATAGACAATAAAAAAAATATTACACATAGGTAATTCGTGAGGAACATAATTAATTTAAATTTTATTTTTATTAGGTAATATTGCTCTATTTATAGTGATCGTGATCCATATTGATTTACAGTTTTTAATGAAGCGCATATAAATATACACACTTTTCTACTATCGGACACCAGTTTGGTTCTAGAATACCAGCAAGGTTGCACCGCGGTGCAGCAACACTGAATCGGTACCTATGGCAAGATCTGACGAAGTGTGTGGGTTGACTGGGTCGCTATATGCATTTCCATCATTACTCATATACCTATTGTTTTGAGGATATCGGATTGGTAGGGGAGGCGACGATGCTAAATGGGGATTTACTCGAGCGAGCGTCGTGGGGACCTATTGCATTTTGAAAATTTTATCAAAGAAAGAAAAAAAGGTTCCGATACCCTTTCACTAGTAGGGAGAGCGTCTACAGGCTTTCGAAAATGTAAAAAAAACAATAACATGGAAATACTCGAGCGCGTCAGATATTGATAGAGAATGTATCTGCCCCACGGGTCTCTGATGACAGAGGTATGATAGTCTACCGGTTTGCATTGTGGGGATGGCCGTACAGAAGGGTAAAAAAGTTAAGTGAACCCGATAGAAGATCCAATTCAAAAGACTGACGATTCGGACGTGACGCAAGCTCCTGGCGGCTATCGCTATAATCCTTGAATTATTTTCTACAAAATAAAAAACCGGCATTCAACATTCTCGACCGCGCCCGAGAATGTCGAGGTGACGTTTTTTTACAAGTTTCTGACCCTCCCTCCAATCCCTTACATCACGGTCAATCGTCAGATTATTGAAATGGTCGCTTTTCTGCATGTAATTAATTAACCAAATCAAATCAAATCATCATTTATTTGCTTAGAAAGTAGGTACATATAATAGCGGTGTTTACAAAGTTTCTGACCCTTGTACAATCTACCATTTATAGGCATGCAAATATTAACCCACCATACCTTAATCTGACACGCTCCAGTATTTCTCTCTCTCTCTCTGATGGGCTACCCTAGACTCGCGGCTCTATACCTATAGAGAGCTCATAAATGGTGGAGGTACACAACAGGGTGCAAGGTATCCCTCTTATATTAATCTGCCGCGCTTGAGAAAATCCCAAAATAAGTACTACTCTGCTGGGCTCTCCTACCATATCGATGAATTTTATTTCACAAAATTTTGGAGTACAGAACGATGCTCTATCTCACAAAAGCGGATTAGGTGTAAAATCGTAGATGCACGTGCACATTGTTTCTGTGTGCGTTCGGTTAGTTTCACATAGTATTATATTATCTGTGGTTTCACACTACTTAAAATTGGTCGGATGGAATTCGCTGCCGGAGTGGGTGTTCCCCGACAGTTACAATCTGGGTATCTTCAAGTCGAGAGTGAATCGGTTTCTTCTAGGCAAGCGTGCTCCATCGTAGACCGCATCATCGCTTAACATCAGGCGAGATGGCGGTCAAACGCAAGCCTATTATTTAATAAAAAAAAAAAGAAAAAAAAAAATCGAGTAACTGGTGTAAAAACATAATTAGCTGGGATGCTATGGATGCGAGTAAGGAGATAAAGAAATTACGTATACTGCCTAGAATTAGATTCCTCAATAACCTTGGAGTGTTTGGCGGAATCCAGGACACTTCACCCCGCAACAAAAGATTTGAATTTATGGAATTATTATATAGGTATCATGTTGAAATGTAGCTGAAGACTTGATTAGTTATATAACCTAGTCTTACCTTAATAATTGCAAATATTTTAGATGAGAAGGTAAATCTATAGGTTACCAGGAAGCTTTTTGGCAAAAAAATAATATAACAATTATTATTAACTTTTTTATAATTATTAAAATGTAATCAAAATGATTGATGTTTATTTTGCATAAAACCTTTATTCATCTATGATTGTACAAACAAGACATTTTTTAAATCTTAGAAGAATAAGGTTTTAAATAAAATAAATAAAAATAAAAATCGTTTATTCTCAGACAACACAGTCCATAGGCAAGAAAAAGCAACAAAAGCAAAAGAACAAAAGTTTGTTTTATGCAAACAAATATCAATAAAATTACTGTGATTAACTTTGAAAATTGTTTAATTTGTTTTTTGATAAAAAGCATCTTTGCAATCCATAGATTTAGCTCCAAAAATATTTCTGCCATTATTAAAGTAAGACCTTATTATAAGTTACTGTAAAAGCCCGTATATTGGTAAATCTTAGGTTTTACTGGTAAATCTTAAGATTTACCAACAGACTTGGTAAATGTAAGGTTTAATATAAAATGTCGCATATTATTCTTTTCTTTTTTTAGTCTAAATAAGATGCCGAATCTAAAAATATATTATTACATACATCAGTGTTTATGTTTATTTAAGTTTTGATTCTAAATCTTGTTTTAATTAAAGACGTTCCCTTTAATTCTTTATATTCATGAAGTAAAGAATATATTGTCTACATTTCCTCTTAGGCACTCATCTCTCCTTTCGCAGATCTGCTGGCAGAAAGGACGTCGGCAGTTTTGGGCTTGATATGGTACAGTAATAAAAGATTAACCAAAAATAAAAATATATTTTAATTGTTCTTTGCCTAATTTATCTTAGAGATTAAGAATTGGAATCAAAAATCGAAATAAATAAGAAATAAAATGATTATGCCGTTGACATTTTGAAAAAAACAAAAACGGGTGCATGCTGGCTGGCGCGTGCCTCCATAGAATATCATGTCGACAGCAACTAAAACCTTTGAATTGAGAACTCATTAATCAGGCTGTACTTCATTGGACCTCCACAGAATATCATGTCGACAGCAACAAAAACCTTTGAATTGAGAACACATTAATCGGGCTGTACTTCATTGGACCTCGACCTCGCGGGGCTCCTATTTCTGTCTGCAAGGTTAAAAGTAACCTACACGAAGGGGTTGACGGGGGCTGCGTTCGCTCGCTTTGCTCGCTTACTGAAGCCCCCGGCAACCCCTTCGAACCTAAATTGTCCGTGTCGGGTTGTCCAAGTTCCCGAGCTCGCTTCGCTCGCTCTTGGACCCTAGTTAGGTATGTTACTCAAATGAAACATGAAATGTTTTTTTAATTATCGCCAAATTGCCAATCCCATTTCCCGCTTTTTTCCAATGTCAGCGCCGGCTCCCAATTTAGCAACCGGCGGCGGCTGCAAGTTCAGGTCACGGCGGCGGTCGCGGAGTCACTTCCTATTTTATTATCTATGCTGCTATTTATCGTATTTAGCAGATGGTTGCGATGTCACTCAAAATCGGATAGGAATCGGATACGAATAGGAAGTAATCTATTTCCTTCTCCAGCAGGTTTCAAACTGTCTCTTAGATACCTAATTTCATCAATATCGGTTCAACAGTTTATTCCGACCGCAAGTATAAGTTTTTATTTCATATTAATGTTATAAAATACAGAGTAAACTCAAAACTAAAAATAGTGAATATATCAAAAACTAATTGACGTACCAATCTTGTTCAAACTTATTTTATTTCAAAGTATTTATTAGAGATGCTAAGATTTTATTTTTTCCGATTCGATTGGAAAGTTAGAGGGCTTAATGACTTTCGGAGTTCCTGTTCACTAAATAAAAAAAAAACTGGCCAAGTGCGAGTCGGACTCGCGCACGAAGGGTTCCGTACCATTATCTATAAAAACGGCAAAAAAAATCATGTTAGTTGTACGGGAGGGGCCTTAAATATATTTTGTTTTATTTTAATTTAATTATTAATTTTTAAAGATAATTTATAACTATGTACTTAAATATTCTGTGAATATTTCAAGCGTCTACCTGTCGCTGTCAATATCGGGCAAAAACAAGCAAAAATATCACGTTTGTTGTATGGGACCCCCCCTTAAATATTTGTTTTATTCTGTTTGAAAATTTCATTTGTCTAGCTATCACGGATCATGAGATACAGCCTGGAGACACACAGACAGACAGACAGACAGACAGACAGACAGACAGACAGACAGACGAACAGCGAAGTCTCAGTAATAGGGTTCCGTTTTTACCCTTTGGGTATGGAACCCTAAAAACACTTCGTAACCTTTATATATTTTCAAAGACCACTGTCTAACGATAGTCCATACCCCTCATGAAGAGGTGCACGAAAATATTTATTTTCATCTCTCAGTTTCTTATACTTAATTGGTTCAGTTTATTTTATCCCCCCCACCCCAATTATTTTATTTTTCGTAACTGTAGATTTTACAAGGGTGTAGAAACGGACAGGCGGCCAGACAAACGGACAGACAGACAGATGGACATGATAAAACTATAAGGGTTCCTAGTTTTACTATGGAACTCTAATAAATGACCGCACGGTTGTCGCAGTGGCTGAGAGATTGGCTGCTGCGCAACGTGTCGCGGGTTCGATTCCCGCATTGCACATAGGTATGGCTGTTTGTGTATGTGAAATTTGTGTTTGTAAACGCACCCACGATACAGGAGAAATCCTAGTGTGTCTATTTTTTTTTTTTTTTTTAACGTTGCCGACGTTAAAAAAAAAAAAAAAAATAGACAGACATCAGTGGACCTAGCACCAATAATTTTGACGTAAGGCATCATAAATCCTACTTCCTACAAATTATTATTAATATCCTACTCCTACTAATATAATATTATAAATGCGAAAGTTTGTGCGTGTGTGTGTGTGTGTATGTTTGTTACTTCTTCACGCTAAAATGGCTGAACGGATTTGGATGAAATTTGGCACACAGATAGATTATAGTCTGGAATAACACATAGACTACCTTTTATCCCGAAAAACGTGGGCGAAGCCGCGGGCGGAAGCTAGTTAATTATAAATGCGAAAGTTGGGGTGTGTGGGTAGGTATATTTTTTGTGTGTATGTTTTTTGTAAACCAAAGGTTGCTTGCATGCTGCATGCTTGCATGCTGCATGCTTGCTTGCATGCAGCATACTTGCTTGCATACTTTTAGACTAAATAGGTTTTATGTCTTTTGAGTGGTATATCAAACGATTTTATATTCAATGTATGTTATGTTTATAAAAAAGTGTTATTTTAAAATTATATCAATCGTTTATTATATTAAGTGATCATTATATCAAATAAAATTATAGATTCAGTTGTTATATCTTGTAAATATTAGAGATTTTGTAATTACAAGTACCAAATCCGTCATCGGTCGAACTTTGCTCGGACGACGACGGTCGAACTCGGACGATTGAATCAAACACTTGTAAATTATAGAGCGCGTACACCAATACGACCGATTTTGTCGGCCGATGGCGGTCGTGTTGGTGTATTTGAGCCGTAACGCTCTGTTGACAAGGTTCCATCCCATTCTGATAGCGCGCAGATTATACCTAAATAGAAAGAGTAATACAAGTAGGTAATAAAAACAAAAGTTGAATCTTCGAATTTTATTTTATTTTCTCAAAATATTTTCAATCTTTTGGAATACGCAATGAAAAACAAAATGAATAGGTAACAGTAAATATTTCAGCAAGATGTTTTTACAAGCTTGTACCTATTTAACTTGCCGTGTGTGTACCAGGCGAAATATTGCAACTGAATTTCGGACCAGTTCCTCTCAGCCGATTGAGTTGATTTGGAACGCATAGGTCACTTCGATGACAATGCAATAATATGGTACCATGGAGGTGTTCTCATGATGGAGCTGGAAGGTGGCTATAGGAACTGCTCAATTTCTAACATAACTCCGTCGTGTTTGAGCTCGTCGGATTTGTCTTGACAAGTAGGTACTACAGACCTGTATGATGTCCAGGGTTTCATGATGGAGTTGGGTAGTGGTCATTATAAGAGCTTGTTTTGAAAAATGATTTTCAACATAAAACTTATTATACAAATTATGTTCAATATAGTTGGCCAATTGGATCGGGGCTATCCTGTAACAAATGGATTTCTGGTTAAAGTTATAGAAAAAACTTCATGTTTTTTTTTATTCCTATTCTTTTTCAGCGTACCTACCTAATGGCATGCATAAAACTTTGTATTAATTTAATGATAATATCATTTCAATGTTGAAGAGTAAGCAAGTTTAAAGCTACCTGTCTACTGGAGACATATTAGCCAATGAAATTGCATGCAATCTCCGCGCGCGGAGTTTCCCTATCCACTAGATGACTAAATACTTAAATAAAAAAAAACATATATGGGATGTGCAAAAAAATGTCAGTCAAATAAGTTAATTGGAATTTATCTAGAAGTGGTGGGTTTCATCTAAAATAACATTTAAATATGAAAATATCTATCGTTTTACCTTTTCAGGATATTTGGAGAATTCTCTGCTCGATGTTTAACCTATTAAAATAAAAACTATGTTAGTAAAGTGTCACATTTCCAGCAATATAGGTAATTTTCTCGTAACTTTTAGACTAGATTTACTAGATTGCATCTAATTCTGGCTTACGGGATCGCCATAACAATGAGAGTGGTTATAACTGCCTGCACGTGGAGCATAGCAATATACGTAGGGCGTCCAATAAGTTCTTGGTATAGATCTCAGATTATAGAAACAAGGGAGATGTGCCAAGGCGCTATCGAGCTTGATGCCTGATTTTGAGCAAATTGCTCGTACTAAAAACGTAGGTACGCGCTGGCGACGAACCGAACACGATCGATGGTATAAATACAGTGTTTTAGTTTAGTGCCAGTGTTGAGTGACGATTAAAAGTGTTAGATTGAGGATGTGCGGAATAGATCTTTTTATTCACAAGGAGCGCTTAATTATGATGGCTGGCATATCTCCTTGTTTCTATGATCTGAGGTAGGATAGATAATATCGGAGCACCGCACATTTATTCTTGAAATAACCGTCCGATGAGAATCCCGTGAAAGCTGAGAAAGGAACTCAAGACATATCGTTAGGACTTAGCACTCAAGGTTAAGTAGGTAAAATTAACCAAAGTAACTACCTATTTCTTTAAAAAAATTATTGCTTTTTGTGTTTGTTTGAAATAAACGAAAATATGAAAAGTTTCCTATAAGGTAGAAATCTAAAACTTTTACACAATACTTCACATCACACTCTAGACATTTTTTTAAGATCATGTGCACGTACACTGTTACACAGTTTTTATTCACAGCGTGTGTCAGAAAGTTGAACATTTTTATGCAGTATTTAGATTTGTAAATAAACAAAAAAAAATAAGATTTGTCTCGATGTTTTATTCTAGTTATGTATCATGTAGCTACATTATTGAAGTACCTATATCTATGCAAAATTTCAGCTTAATTCAATAAGCAGTTTGACTGTGAGGATTCGAAATGTAAATGAAGTGCAAAAATTCTGGGAAAACATAATAAGTAATAATTATTTCTAATCGATTTAGAAATTCCCCAAACTAGTGATGCGAATTGATAGCTAGACATGTCTTTCTTTCAGGGTTGCCCCTTGGACCACTCAAAACGGGACATCCTGTATAATTATAAAGACATAGATTTATTTATGTCTGGCCTGCTGAGTTGGATATCTATTTGGAGCAACCCTAGGACAAGCCTTCGACAAAGAACATTTTTTTCAATAGGTACCAGTAAAATTTACGTACCTTGAGCTTGAGAAAGAACAAGCGACTGCACTCCACCGCTGCCTGATGCTTGACTACCACCAACCGTCTGCGCTTGACCGCCGTCGCCACCTGCTTGAGCACCACCAATCGTCTGCGCTTGACCGCCTGGGTGCGTCTCATAAAGTTATTTTCATTTTAATAACGTTCACAAGATATAATAAACGTGAGATATAGCTGGTACCAACTGTTGATATAATTTCTTTTATTTCGTATAACGTTATTGGATATAACGTTTATTTAATCGAATATCATCGTTTAAAACTTTAAAATATATATTGATACCATAATAAATTATGGTTGGGTACAAATTTGAACGTCGAAAATTAAAATCAATATGATGAGCTACAAAAATTAGTGACAGAAACGAATCGCTGCAAAACCGACTCCACGTAGTCTTGTCTGCCCTATCCCTAGAGTGTAATTTAAATCCGCGTAGGCGCGGAGGGGCGAGGCGGCCCGCGAGCTGAGGAGCAGGTGACTTCATGGGCGTAGCCAGCCATGGGCTCAGGGTGTGGCAGCAGTCTAAAATAATATGTAACTAGCAAACTAGATATACCCGCAGTCTTACCCTATTTTTTGTGTCGATTGTCGAATGTGAACTTTCTTACGGATATTAAGTATTGTAGTTAGTACCTAGATAATTTATTTTTTTAGTTTTGTTTAGGTACTTTAAAGGTCAGCGCCAGGGTGGGGCAAGCGCCCCACCCTGCCCCACCGTGGCTACGCCCATGGGTGGCTTCAACACTCGCCGCCGCGGCTGAGGCTGTAAGTGTTAAAACCCATCTGCGACGATAAGCTGGCGTGGGAGCGCCAGAGCCCCGCAGCACCGGAGCCGTGTCAGAAACCATGCCTGCTGCATGCTTGCTTGTATGCTGCAAACTTGCTTGAATGCTTTTGACTAAATAGGTTTTATGTCTTTTGAGTGGTATATCAAACGATTTTATATTTAATGTAGGTATGTTATGCCTATAAAAATTAGTTATTTTGAAATTATATCAATCGTTTATTATATTAACTGAACATTATATGAAATAAAATTATAGATTCAGTTGTTATATCTTGTAAACATTAGAGATTTTGTAATTATACCATATATATTACTTACCCTGACCGCCTTGTGCTTGAGCTATACCAGCCGCCTGCGATTGACCTCCTGCAAAAATTAACGAAATATCTTAAGAAATCTAGAGAAAGATATAGCAATACCAACACGCGACGTCGAAATGCATTAACGCTGAAGCTCATTTCAGACTACGCTATACTATATAGCATTATAGCATATAGCTCATAGCTCATAGCTCAGTTTCGCGCGACAAAGACGGAGAAATGAACACTATTTACTTTGATCTTGTACCGCGCGATTCCTCTTTATTTAGGGGTTTCTCCGGGCGGGCCCGCGCGATCATCCAGATAGAGAGCGCGTACATCAACACGTCCGCCATCAAAAATCCGAAAAAAAAAATACAGCTGTTACATACATTTTGTTGAGTTATGTGAACATAAATGTATGGAACAGCTGATTTTTTTTTCCCGATTTCAGGGTTGGTCGCATAGTAAAAGTTGTTCATAATTATGAGTACAATGACCCCTTATAATATTTCCACTGTCTTACCTGCCACCCTGTATATAAAATTAAAGTGAAAAATAAAACTAGTAATTTTTTTAATTTTTAAAATCCGACTGCGGTTTGCACTGGGTCTTGTTTGGTGTTAATAAAACCACTAAAAATATTAGAAATAAATAATATAGTTAAAAACTAAAACCAGACTACGAAAAATATCGAACTGAAAATCATGAAACAAGAAAACATTCCTGTCTGACAGCCTGAAATGGGTATAACCGTGGTCGCATGCCGTATTACTGACTATTATTATTACTGACTCCAACAGGGCCTCATTCAGGGCAGGTCCACATTCACATAAAACTCATACCGTACCTGCCAAATTTAAACCACGTGGTCCCAATAGTCTTAAAGTAAAATGGATACCTATGACATACTGACGGACTGTCATGACGAATTTATAAGTGTTCCGTTTTTTTGCCATATGGTTTCGGAACCATAAAAAGCGATCATAATAAATGAAATGAACGTAAATGTAAATTAAAAGGCAATCTCTAATTTCAAGCGAAGAGAACTGAAGTTATACGATTTAACTCTTACCTGCTGGTGCTGCCAGCAAGCCCAATAGCAGGACGAATAAATAAACGAAAACCCAGCTTTTGGAACCCATCTTTTAACGAGTCACTTGACTGATGATACATTTTTGACGCTCGCAAGGTATTTAAAGGAAAAATGACAATAAAAAAAAATACACAAAATTCGTGAGGAACATATATTTTTAATTTACATTAATATAATTTTTATTTTTAGGGTTCCGTACCAAAATGGTAAAAAAGGAACCCTTATGATGCGACTTCGTCTGTCTGTCTGTCTCTCTATCTGTCTGTCTGTCACACCTGCTTATTTCAGCAACTACTTGTGCTATCGACTTGAAATTTGAAACAGTTATAAAGAATGCTTATTCAATTTTATTCCAAATGAAAAAAATCCAAAAATATTTTTATTTTCATTGCAAAAGGGGCCGAAGTGGGGGTCCAAAATTTTAAATTGGGGTTACTAGGTCAAGTGACATATCATATGAAAGCGCTTAATCTGCACATTTCAAAATATATTTTCATTTTATTTTATGTCTCACAGTTTTCGACATAATAGGTCGGGGAAAAAGTTTCTTCGCATTTTTTAAGAAAATTCAAAACATTTTTTAATAAAGTTTATTTACATTTAACTAAAGTATGTAGGTACCATTTTGTTCGATAACTTTTTGCCATCTTGTAGGTAGGGACGTGATCCCATTGCTATAGAAATTTTGGGACTTCTGGTCAAAATACCGCGACAAGTGGTTTTGGCAGTCCTCTCGTGATGTTAACCTGACACTGCCTAAAGAATTCTGAAGAGACCGAAACAGGTGGAAATCTGAAGGTGCAAGATCAGGACTATACGGCGGATGCATTAACACCTCCCAGCCAAACTCTCTTAATTTTTGTTGGGTGGCTAAAGATGTGTGAGGTCTAGCGTTATCATGATGAAAAACCACACCCCTTCTGTTGATTAATTCCGGCCGCTTTCTCTCAACTTCTTGCTTTAATCTCATCAGTTGTTCGCAGTAGAGTTCAGAATCGATGGTCCTGCCTGGTGGTAACAGCTCATAATGAATAATGCCCTTCCAATCCCACCACACACACAGCATTACCTTGTTGCGAGTTAACCCGGGTTTCGCCACAGTCTGTGAAGCCTGACCGGCCTTTGACCACGACCTTTTTCGCACATTCTTGTCATACGTGATGCACTTTTCATCACCAGTTATCAGCTTCTTCAAAAATGGTTCGGTTTCATTACGTCGTAATAAAGAATCACAAATGAGTACACGGTTCATTACGTTTCTTTCAGTGAGCTCGTGAGGTACCCAAATGTCGAGCTTTTTTGTGTACCCAGTTTTTTTCAAATGCGCCAAAACTGTTTTGTGGTCAATTTCCAGTTCTTCAGCTACGTCGTAACTACTGGTATGCCGATCTTGCTCCACTTTTTCAAAAATGGCATCCATTTTATCCGTAATAGGGCGACCAGAGCGACGTGCATCTTTGACATCAAAATTTCCGGATTGAAAACGCTTAAACCAAATTTGTGCTACTCTCACAGACACTACACTAGGTCCATAAACATCGCAATTTTTTTTCGCGGCTTGCGTTGCAATTTTACCTTTTTTGTAGTAAAATTTTAAAATGTATCGAATTTCTTCATTAGATTCACTCATCTTGACGGTACGAAAAACAAATGAAAATCACACATTTTCCTAATTTGAATTTGGAATTATGTTCTTTAAAATTTAAACTTTCAATGATACCAAAACCAGCCAGATACAAATAGTATAGCCAAAGAGATTTTATTACAAGTTCATACATACTATAATGCGAAAAGACTTTTTCCCCAACCTAATATGATGAAAAATGTCCAAATAAATACCATTCCTCCTTTTTTCCATACCATTCCTCCTCAGATTTTTCGCCCTGCAAACTTCGGAGATAAGGGGGGGGCCCCTTATCTCCGAAGTTTGCAGGGCGAAAAATCTGAAATAATTAGGGTTGATAGGAATTGACCCAAATATGGCACCCAAAATAAAACGATGTTCCTAACTAGTACAGTTTTTTTAAAATCATTAAAATTCTTTCACAAACAAACTTAGTTATGCGGTCCGGATTTTTTCACTTTATACGGCCAAATATAATACGGAACCCTCGGTGCGCGAGTACGACTCGCACTTGGCCGGTTTTTTATTAAGTAATATCGCTCTATTTATAGTGATCGTGATCCATATTTGATAACAGTTTTCACTGAAGCGCATATATGTATAAATATTATGTATACAACTATACATACTTTTCTACTATGTATAGTTGAGAACCACGAGAAGGTTGGTTCTAGAATACCAGCAAAATTGCACCGCGGTGCAGCAACACTGAATCGGTATGGTAAGATCAGACAAATTGGGTTGACTGAGTCGCTATAATATATGTATTTCCATTATGAAACTGTTTTGAGGGGTGTTCCCTTGTTTCGCAGAATGAAATTTCATAGAATTTCGTTTCATAGAAAATGTTTCATGTACCTATGTAATATTTGGTCCTGGTATTTTTATTTCGAATATTATTGTTTCAATTACTATTAACTTGTATGAAACATGTTTCACAAAAACTGAAATAAATTTTTTAATCACATTTTTTTTATTTAACAAACATATCAAACAGTAGAATTATTTTTTAAAGAATATTGTTTGACAGAACCGAGTTGGCCAACCCCGACTCCACGTGGTCTTATCTGCCCTACCCTTAGAGAGGGAGAGCCCCCCCCCCCCCCCCCCCCCGCTGTTACAAAGTTTAGGCACCGATGCGAACCAGAGCGACTGAGGCTAGTCGCCCAAAAAGCCGAAGCTGCAAAGTTGAGCTTCGGTGCCTGCAATTTTTTACGCAAGGGCGGAGGGGCTGCACTTCCCGCAGCGCCAGAGACGTAAAATGCCGCGGTCCGACCATATTGGCTAGATCATGAATTTCCTCGGCATAGGATTTACCATCACTACCTACTTGGTAAAATGATTTGATATACAATGTCACATATTATTCTTTTCTTTTTTTTGTCTAAATATGATGAAGAATATATTATTATTACATACATAAGTTTGTATTTATATATTTATTGAAGTTTTCATTTAATACTTATTTTAAAAAAAGACTTTCCCTTTAGTTCTTCTCTTCATGATTTCACACACAGTATTACTTAATTTCAAAAATAACGTGAAGTCTCCATGAAGCAAAACTTCCTATCTCAAATATTTAAAGTACTTTCCCTCCATATGGCATAGCCGTGGGACACCCAGTATAGGTACCTATCAGGAAATAATAGTGAAGCGCTAAAGATATATAAAGATAGAGAGAGAGAGATAACAATAGATTTTCAAATAATAAAATAATAGCTTATTCTGAATATGCAGTGCGCAGTAAATTAAAGAACGGGTAGAACAAGCTAAGTATAAATATGAAAAAAAAAATTGCTGCGTGAAATAGATTTTAATATGCTGCTATTTATCCTATTTAGCTGATGGCTGCGGATTCACTCAAAATCTAGGAAACTATGTATCTGGATAGGAAGTATGTCCTTCTCCAGGATTCAAGCTATCTCCATACCAAAGGGTATTGATCACTTTGTTCGGAGCTCAGACTAAAACGTGAACAAGTTGTTCAGTTAAAAGTGTTTTTACCAAAAAATATAATTGATTCTGAAAACAATATTTTTCCAACCCTCGTTGCAGGAAATTCTATGTAAAAATTATCTAAACAATAAGTATTTAAAGCGTTTACATCCCATGAAGCAGCGCCATTTTTGAGTTACAGACCGTGTTATTTATGATTCATAATAACCACTAATGAGGTTTTAGTCTATAGTAATTAAAATGAAATAATCAATAAAATAGTGTAGAAAAGTTTTTGTTGGTTTTAAATCTAGTATATTATAAGGTCAATTAATTACGTTTTTAAAAACAAAACAATTTTATTCATTATTTTTATTATAAAAACTAAAACATCATTGTTGATTAAATAATCTTTGGTCATAGGTAAATGACACGAGTCTGTAACCAATCAATGGCGCGCTTTGTGGGATCAACGAGGGTTACGTAAATATATTGTTTTAAGAATTAATTATATTTTTAGGTAAACATACTTTTAACTAAACAGCTTGTCCACTTTTTAGCCGAGATTGATCAATTCCTTTCATCAATATCGGTTCAACAGTTTATTCCGACATTTTGTTACTTCTTTACGCTGAAACGGCTGAACGGATTTGGATGAAATTTAGCAATGAGGTAGTCTGCGACCTGTAGAAACACATAGGCTTTTCATCTTCACGCAGGCGAAGTCGCGGGCAACAGCTAGTCCTGTATCTGTCTTATTAAAGCCACCATGTAATAACGTGCATTTCAAAGGATTTATTTACCTACATAAATTGCATGTTACCTAAGCTATCAATATTACTGAAATCCGTGGAGATAGTAAAGTGTTTTATTTCCAGTTTTACGGCTAGCATGGTGGGACGCAAGCGATATCGCTTCGTTTATAAATAGCTTCTATTCAATTTACTCGAGTATTTGTATCGAAATATCTACGAAACAACACCGATTTTCGATACTTTCGGATATCCTTTAGGGTGATAGTGTTCTTATGCGAATCTGCGTTTTAGGTGTGTACCAATGAAATGTACTCGCCTCTAGGAGTACCTATATGTACCGGTTTTTTTTTCAATGTATGGTAATGGTACCTCTGTACTTTTGAAGAAATATGCACAAAGGGCTGCGTCAGCGGGTCGGCGACTTTGGTGTGTAGACTGTTTTAAATGGTACGTAAAAATACGAATACGAATTGAAAACGGATAAGTGAACAAACGCCCTATTCCTCGGACGAGACCGACGACTTTCACAAAGAGCTCAATTGCTACAATAAGATATTATCAGACCCTCCTGTTGACATACATCTTCGAAGGGGAGGGTGATATCCTTCCTTAATTCCAGCTGCCCCGTCATTGTATTACACTCGTCATATGTTCCAAATTGCATTGCCGTCGAAACCTTTACTGGCTACACGAATGGTGCCAATATTCCTCTGAATAGTAAGCCACAGAGTGATGTGGCAGTACGCCAACCGGCTAACTGCGTAATCCCTATAATGTGCCTTCCAACCCTGCAGCTTTTATATTAAAGTTAAATGTCATGACGCTATTTCGGGCGATTTTGTAGTTGTTCTTTTTTGCCCGACTGTGACGGAGGTCAAAATGAGGAGGGTAATTTTTTTGGTTGGTACCTATGTACCTATGTATGTGATACATATCTGTGTCTATGTTTTAAACATGTGAGGTGTCATTAGGTCATAAAGACGCGAGTAACACTGAAAATTGACTAAAAAAACCAACATGGCGGATTTGAGTCGCCAATAAATAAAGTTGTAAGTGATGCTTAGTAATATTATACTACGATAATGAGGTATAATAGCAGTGGCCAATTCAGGTCAAGCTGACTCTCTGCGCCAACCTTTATCTGGATTCAGTCAAATTTTCACATCAATTCAGAAAAAATACTCTACCAAGCACATAATTAAGAAAATCTCAACTACCCCAACCAAAATCTCACACGCTTCCCTCACATTGCTTGCAAACAAGTGAATAATTACCTTACAAAAGAAACGCAAATGTTAGCTACTAATTAGTAACAGTTGACGTTCTTCATTTCACAAAAAGCGACATCACTGAGGGATGGTCGGGTTGCACCGATTAAGGATTCAAGAGGCCGCCTCGTCGCCTCATGCCTCGTCTAATTACCAAGGCGCTCACTCCCGGTCTGTTTACTCACACTTAAGACGAAATTACGTCAAGAATCTCCACCTTTGCCTCAAATAAGCGATGATTTAGGAATAAGTAGGTACTTCATTCCTATACATCATTTTAGTATATTATAAGGTCTATGCCTGTAGGTATGTTTTGCAGAATCTTTATAGGTAGGAACTAACACCCATATTCTAAGACGTTTCCTCGAAACTTCCTCGACCTCGACTCAACTGAGGTTACCTTAAGGATCACCTCAACTAATCCTCGAAATCGGTATTCTTAGTTAAAACTCGATCTTGTCGTGAGGTAATCTTGAGGATCCTCGAATGAGGTTGAGTCGAGGAAAAACGTCATTGTATACGTCATTGAATCATAGATTCAGCATACATTTTGTTTTTTTTTGTCTATGGTCACTCAATAGCTGTTGTCAGATTGCGGTTTTTTTATCTGTGTCCAGTGTTGCCAACTTAGTGGATTTTCAACTAAAACTGGTGGTTTAGACTCCTTTTTCAGCGGAGGAATTTTGTTTTAGTGGCTGGTGGTTTTTGCTAGTAGTTTAGTTTATAACAGTTAGTTGTAAGCAAAACATTATCCACTAACACGTAAACGATGATTTTGTTATGAAAAGGGTTTTGTCACAAGGTTTCGACATAATGATGAAGGCAATATTCGATGCAGGCAACCCTTCCCCTCCCCAGGGGTATCCAGCTTTTCACTTATCGCAAGTATACTAAGGTACGAGTTATTTTTTGGAGTATGTACGGTACCTAAGTTTTTTTTTAATATATATTTATTATATCCATTATAAACACTTTGTACCTAAACACTATTGAAAAACTATACAAAATTTTGTATAACAAGCGTCAGTGAACGAGTAGAAAAACAAGGCGAATATGGCGTAAATCTTCCTTGAGTGTTCCTTAAGGTAGATCCCGACGTACCTTGAGTTTAACAGTTGTTTCCTTACCTCGAGTAAGGAAAAATGTCGAGTGACGCCAAGTGGAGGAGAATTTTTGCAACTGTGAATACCGATTTCCTTGAGTGAGGTTGAGTGGAGTCGAGGAAGTTTCGAGTAAACGTCTTAGAATATGGGTGAGTCTTGATATTTCAAAATGATTTAGAAACCAAAATGCATAACTAACACAATTAGGGTAATGGTGTTGATTATAATGAGTAGGTATGTAATAGTAAGAGTCAACATGGGTATGAGTTGATAAAAAGTCAATTTAGTAAAGTAAATAAACGTACCATTAAAACCATGTTTTTATTTACAGTAACAAGGAAAGACTGATTACAGACCTTTGTGACTTAATTACGCCAGTAATACCAATGACGTATTATACATAGACACGTCATACCAACACCGTCACGTCACCAACATCACTGTACTAAAAAATGGCGCAAATAGGTACTTTAAATAGCGAAATAGCTACATATCAGTGCATATGTGCAAAAAAAGGGAAAGAAAACGATTGCCTTACTTAGCATACCTACCTCTTGTTTAGTAGGTTTTTTTTTCGCAAAATGTTGCAAGAAATGACGTTTAGCCAAGAAACTGGTGCATGATGACTAAATAAATGGTGGGCAATTACCTTACTTTTTTGTCGCTATTTTAGATCGCGGGTAACGTATCTATGGTTTACATCATTGAGTAATACAGAGACATGTCAAATTCAAGTGTACGACTGCATTTCGAAAGACACTACAGCGAAAGATTGAACTGCGAGAAGACACACCCATATTCTAAGACGTTTCCTCGAAACTTCCTCGACCTCGACTCAACTGAGGTTACCTTAAGGATCACCTCAACTAATCCTCGAAATCGGTATTCTTAGTTAAAACTCGGTCTTGTCGTGAGGTAATCTTAAGGATCCTCGAATGAGGTTGAGTCGAGGACGTCATTGTATACGTCATTGAATCATAGATTCAGCATACATTTTGCTTTTTTTTGTCTATGGTCACTCAATAGCTGTTGTTAGATTGCGGTTTTTTTATCTGTGTCGCGTC
Organism: Thalpophila matura; assembly: GCA_948465475.1. Taxonomy (NCBI): domain Eukaryota; kingdom Metazoa; phylum Arthropoda; class Insecta; order Lepidoptera; family Noctuidae; genus Thalpophila; species Thalpophila matura. The sequence goes on along the minus strand of OX419182.1, from coordinate 13,026,356 downwards.
GAGTCTGTTTTGCTTTTTAACCGACTTCCAAAAAGGTGGAGGTTCTGCATTCTGTTGTAATAATGTTTACATTTGAACTTTGATTTGTTTGTTGAACACAAGTGGTAACAACATATTCAACACAGTTTTCCTAAAACGATAGCGTCTTTGGAATTCTACACCGTCATAAAATTCTATGGGGTTTTCGGCATCTCGTAAATAACGTCGTTCGGGATAATCGTACGGATTATCATACAGATAATTGATAAACCTTTGGAAATCCATTGAAAACACTATTGAAAAAGTTATTCAAATGAAATAATCAGCTCTGTTTAACAAGCGTGGGTGAAAGAGTCGAGGAAAAGACGCGATTAATGGCGTAAATCTTCCTTGAGTATTCTATAAGGTACATCCCGACGTACCTTGAGTTTGACAGTTGTGTCCTCACCTCGACTGAGGCAAAATGTCGAGTGAAACAAAGTGAAGGAGATTTTTGCAACTGTGAATACCGATTTCCATAAATGAGGTTGAGTGGAGGCGAGGAAGTTTCGAGTAAACGTCTTAGAATATGGGTGTTAGCAACCTACTTCGAAGGGACTCATCTCCGATATAAACATTTGCGACACAACATAACAAAGATAGAAGTTAGTTACATCACATGCTTTGAAAATCTATTATGCTTTTCTCGTAATTATACTATTAGAAAAAAATAATAATCTTGCATCGGTTTTTAGTATACTACCAACTGAATATCATCGGTTTTCAGAAACTATCGGTTTTTCATTTCTTTTTCTTTGAACCCCCAAGTAGGTTGTGTCTATCTGGGATAAGTTGTGTCGCAGTCTTGTCGCAGTTCAGTCTTTCGCTGTAGTGTTTGTCGAAGTTCAGTCGTACATTTGTGAATCTCATACATTTTAATAATTTGATCATCATTTTAGCAGTCGAACGACGTCGGCGACGCCCAATGCGAGATATTGGCCTCGCCCAAGCATAGCTACAATTACCACTACTGCGCTGCTCGCGTCCAGTCCAGTGGATTCCCACTACCCACTATCTATCGATAGTCACACGTTAGTCCTCTTGACTACATCTACACATATACGTCTCACATTCCTAAAACCCGCGGCGCGTTCGGGTAGTATGTATTACCTATAATATTCACATAAATATATGCAAACACATCCAAACCGTATTCACACGGGTGGCCGTCCAATTCCATCAGAAAGGATCGAAGCTATCCAGTTTTAAATATTCCATGTGCGGTCAAGAGTAAAATCCACAAAGAAAATGTATTACATATCCTTTATTGCGTTTCTCCCTCTTTTTCAGTGACCAAGCCAGGGGTAACACAATTTTATGATACTTTTATCAATAAAACGAGCAGTGTACGTGCCATAAATATTATAAAATTGTCTGATATAAAAATGGTCGATAACTGACGTGCTGTGTGTGTGAATCCTAAATTGTGATCGTAAATTATTAGTGGCTTGATATATTGAAACATTATGTGGAATGACTTTATTTAGAGTCTTTTTGCATGGTGATTATGGCCATAGGTATACTTATTGACCAGGGGCCTATTTGATGTAACTACTCTGTAATTCTGCACTCCAAATTCCGAACTCTTCAACATAATTATGTTTTATGTACCTATACACATTTTGCAGACTGAAAATTGAAATTTAGAACACTTTCGCTCCACACTCTGCAATATTTGAAAAGTGAAGGGTAGAGTGCAGAGTGAAGACTTGCAGAGTGGTTACATCAAATAGGCCCCAGTACTACCTATGTGCTACTTACAAGTAAGTACTTTTAGGTTTTTTTAAGCACATTGATCACATGTCTTGTACAATTTACATACTTAATTGTACATAATGAAGATATAAGTACGCAGATGGCTAACTGAAACTCATTTTTTTTTAATCTATTTAGTGCGTGTGCTGAATAGTCAAATCTTTGACAGGGTTTGTCTGTGTCAAATGTTTAAAAAGTTATTATTTAGTGGGTAAGTTCGTTATAATAACAATAAACATTTATTTCTTGCCAGCACACTAACTGTTTTGCTGACTTTAGCCATTAAATAAAAGTATTCCCCACCAAATATTTTCAATAATAAAACTATACTTCCACAAAATATTTACCTCTTTAACAAATTGTAAACAATTGACACAAGAGTTCGTTATTGTAATCTTGAGTAAATACTCAATTATCGCCGTCAGGGTGTTAATTAGAGACGGCTTTAAAAGGCTAAGTAGGGTTCTAAGTATCCACTCAATCAAAATCCGTATCCTTTGCGACACAACCCTTTTTCTTAGATGTCATCGGCTTCTTTTCTTGTCAATTGCAAGGGGTAAGGGGACTCTGTAATTGAAATAAATATTTGGCCATAGAATTTTGTGTCGCAACGAAGCTTCTACCTCTCAATTAGGAAACGAAATCCTTTACATTTATGTACTTAACTTATTTGTTTTATTATAATTAAGCCCGTTTTTGTGCTTGTTTTGATTTTGACTCGATTGAGACTCGTTATGTATTTATTTCGTGATGAATACCAAAATTCCGTACCCTGTCTAATACGTTTAAACTGAACACAACACAAGTAGTGTTGTGTTCAGTGACAGGGTACGGAATTTTGTACGGTTTTAAAAGCGTCTACTTTGTTAACATTACTCATATACACTGCACTTACACAGTAAAATTTTAACCCTCGCCGCAAGCGAGCCACCCACAATAGCCACAAACGTCTCTACCTGAAGCCGAAGCGCGCGACAGCCACTTGTGGTTGATACAAGTTTATATACAATTTGTAGGTATTGTGCTGGCGGTGGCGGCGTTTGTGGCATCGTTTGTGGCGGCGTTTGTGCTGTCGCGAGTAGCCCGTGTGCAGCGACGCTAAAAGAGACGAACTCTCGAGTTTGTTTCGGCCACAGAAATCTTAATTAATAATAAGTCAATAGAAGTGACAAAGGCGCGTGAACTTGTCGCCGCTTTGGAACAAATTATGTAAGGCAGGTGGTGTCTTACAGGACCCCATTACATCGAGAGCACGCATTTAAAAATGTGACGTATGTAAACAGAATTAAGTTAATTTAGTATTGCATTGGATACTTTGACATGACAGCGAACCGGTGACACGCGTCGGAAATAAATGATCGTCAGTTGGGAAAAAAATGTAAAACTGTCTCTAGGGATCTACTTACTGAAACTAATGTAGGTATTTTGATAATTACTTCATTTCAACACGTATGATTGTTACTTGAGATATTAAGAACATATTTGCAAAACACACTTTTTCAAAACATTACAGATACTGTTTCACATATGTAATGGATTACAAGTTTTTTCTATCACATCTTCATAGATGTGATAGAAAAAACTTGTAATCCATTATGTGAAACAGTGAACTAAATAGATTTTTTCTTGTGTGTGTGTTACATGTCATCATCTAACACACACACAAGAAAAATCTATTTAGTTCTATTGCTACCAACGACGGCAATCGAATACCACTAATGGGATGGTACAATTGAAACTGCTCAGTGGAAAATCGAGCAATAAGTATGCATCACGTGGCCTTCGCTGTGGCTGATGGTTCCAGAGATGTCTAGCCCGTAGTGTGCTCGTAGACTCAATACCATTAGTACTGCGCTTATGTTAGGAGATAAAGGTACATGCATATCAGTCACTGGCTGTGTCCCGCGGTTTCACCTCCGTTGCTCGGCCCCTAAGGGTCGTAGCGTGATGTTAAATAACCTATACTATTCCTCATGAATTTGGCTATCATAAACAATAAGATTTTTTTGAATCCGACTGGTAGTTTCAGAGATTAGCGCGTTCAAACAAACAAACTCTCCAGCTTTATTATACAGTACAGATGACGTCCAGAACTCGGTGTACCCTTGAACTTATAATGACCAACGTTGTCATAAATTGATTACTATTCACGGTTGATACAGTTACAACGTATTTTTCAGTGATGTTAAAAAAAAACGTGGCAAAAAATAGTACTTTTACAGCAGATATATTATGTCTGTCTACACCTTTTTTTTTTTTTTTTTGAGGATGGGAAATCATCAAATGACCCCTCCCGCTCTGGGTGGAGCGGAAGGGAGTGTCAGACTCTTACTGACTAAAACCCACCCGTGTTCCTTCCTTAGCACTTTATGTTCCGGGTCAGCGGTACCCCTTTCGGACTATCCCGCTTATCTGTGTACACCTTAAGTTTGTATGTTTTCGCCATGCCATCTACACGTCGGATCATACCAATATAAGTAAATAGATATCAAATGGGAATGGGACTAGCTCGGATTCCGTATACGATAGTAAAGTTCTAAGAATGTCCTTTGAACGATGCGCTTAGTATACATAGCACTTGTTTCAATTGCGACTCTGAGTGGCTTTGTATGTTTATTGATATTGTGTTAGTGCCTTACCTATTGTACCAATGTTTATATTAAAACATACCTATCTAGTTCTTTGGCTGTACAACCATCTACAAAAGTCGGCTATCGCGGTTTTTAATCATAAAAGAGCACAAAAATTGTTGGAATGTAACAGGCCCATGTTATGTGAGCACAAGTATTATTTTTTAAACGTTAGTAACGTAATCGAGTTGTACAAAGTCTGGCAATCGAAAAACACAATACTAAAACGTTACGTTGACTAATGTTACGCAACTGAAGGTACTGTATCCCGTACCCCTATCATGAGATTTTTTGACGTATAGTTTCGTTAACGTAAGCATATTTTGAATTTAAAATACAGCAGTTCTGGAACATTTTGATGGAATTTTATACAATTTGCACATTTTCAAAAATACAGAGAAATTAATTATGTATTTAATTTATATAAAAAAAACTCATGATCGGTACCCCGATCATGAGTTTTCTTGACGTGTAGTATCGTTAACGTAAGCATATTTTGAATTGAAAATACACGTTTGTTACACAATATTTATATAAATTAAATACTTAATTAATTTCTCTGTATTTTTTAAAATGTGCAAATTGTATAACATCAAAATGTTCCAGGACTGCTGTATTTTAAATTCAAAATATGCTTACGTTAACGAAATTATACATCAAAAAAACTCATGATCGGGGTACTGAAAGACTTCGTAGGCCCGTATTGTCGTAATGGCCACACTTGACAGACAGACTTTAAAAAAATATTAAAATCAGTCCAGCTTTGGAGGAGGAAACAGGGATATTACTATTTCGTTTTTTTTACCTACGTATAATCACTCCGAGCTGCAGTTCTCATGCTCTATCAGTCGTTCAGATATAGCGCTGACAGCAATAGATTTAGATAGATAACATATTTTTCAAATGTCTTGCATAGAGGCCATTTTAAAAATCACAAAATAATCTCATGTACCTACCTACTTAAAAAAAACTACTCTAATTTTTATCAGTTTTATTTTTATTTAATTTCACTGCGTAGCAATCCTCACAAAATTAAATTTCAGTATTCACCCATACAACCAAACATAAAGGCATGTTCACATCGCAGACAAAGAAAAATGAATGAGATAACGTAAGGACATAAGGCCGGTGGCACAAGTGCTGCGAATGGCCACTACGCCGTGTTTACGGTTATTTGAGTGGGCGTATACGTCCTAATTTATAACGTTAATACGGCGCATGAGAGCGACATCCCATGCAGTATTGCACTTATGATCTCCAGTGTTCATGTGACTTCGTAATGTGTTGTTATGGTCCGTGCGTTTATGTGTGGATTGTCCTTTAGGAATGACAAAGGTTATTGCTGTTTATGTAGTCTAAGGATGAGTAGTTTCAAACCGTCTGTATTCATAATTTTGTCTTTTAATGGTAAGTATGAATGTGGAAGGCTTTAAGATTAGAGGAAGACCAATATGGCCAGAAAGTTGGTGAATAGTGTAATGACGACTGATAGAGATGTATGAAACAAAAAGACATGCTTTGCAAATGCAATTCCTATCAACTCAAATTATTTCAGATTTTTCGCTCCGCAAACTTCGGAGATAAGGGAATGGTATTTTTTTGGACATTTTTCATCACATGTCGAAAACTGTGAGACATAAAAAAAATAAAAATATATTTTGAAATGTGCAGATCAAGCCCTTTCATTTGATATGTCACTTGACCTAGTAACCCCACTTTAAAATTTCGGACCCCCACTCCGGCCCCTTTTGCAATGAAAATAAAAATATATTTAGACTTTTTTATTTGCAATAAAGTTGGGCAAGCATTCCTTATAACTGTTCAAAATTTCAAGTCGATAGCATTAGTAGTTGCTGAAATAAGCAGCTGTGACAGACAGACGAAGTCGCGCCATAAGGGTTCCTTTTTAACCATTTTGGTACGGAACCCTAAAAACAATTGGGATAGGGTAGGTAGGACGTAACCTACCCAAAATGATTTTTTGTAATTTTTGTCTGTTTGTTCGCGCATCACGCAAAAAGTACTGAACGGATTTTGATGTGGTTTTCACAGTTCGATAGCTTGGGGTATAACTTAAAATCCGTTTCATCTAATTCCGGCGGGAAGAACCAGAGATAGCACATTGCAGTCCACGCGGGAGTCGCGGGCAAGAGTCTTCTGGTATAAATTTCAACTTGCTAGGTCCACCCGTTCCTGAGATAATCGGTGGTGACACACGGACAGACGGACAAGAGAGTGATCTAATAAGAGTTCCTTTTTTACCGTTTGAGGTACGGAACCCTAAAAACGATACTATACAGCTACAGCTACTACACCTTCAGCTATCCACTACTATTTATAAAACAAGTATAAAATACCAACTACGGAAGTACGTACCTACTAACAATAGTGCCAACACAAACATAAACTACAAATGCAGCCATTTTTAATACAACATCAGCTTTGTGTTCCCAACAATAGACCACAATTATATCTTTTATACATTTTTTTACTCCAAGACTTGTATTTATTCCTTTGAACAAAACACAGACAATCTTTTTCTGTCTTCAAAGACCTTGTTTTCACAAATACTAGTCGGGAAAAAGGAAAAATTATAGAGACAGACATATCTATCCATAAATACTAATAAATACTTTAAAACAAAGTATATTTTCCTGTCTGTCTGTTTGCCTGCTTAGTTCTTTTAAACTACATAGGTAATGGGTTTTAATGTAGTTTTAACTCCTGGCGACGGCCTTAAATAGGGAGCGAGCCTATTGCAATTATCCCGGGCTGCTTGATCTAGCTTTGTTTGTCTCTAACTGACCAACTCTTTGGCAATATTCAAAAATAGTACTAAGTGGTGTAATTGGAATAAACACGTTCGCTAACTTACCTAGAAAGGAAAGCGTTGCTACTGAGTTTAACCTTCTGATAACCTTAGTCTAATCTAGGGAGACCTAGATTAGACTGGCCGCCTTATAGGTATTTAATTTATTTAATTAAACATAATTACGCTTTATTGTTCTAGTAGGTAATTGTTATGTGGTCATGAATGTATTGAGTACATACAATGGGCGGTGTTATTTTGATAACACCGCCCATTGTATGTACTCAATACATTCATGTTTCTAAATGTTTCTATAAAAAAATATTACGAAAATCATAAAAAAAAAATAGTACACCACTATCAGTAACAGGTTTAATTTATATAATTATTTTTTATATTATATTTATTAATAATATAGTCCTTCCAAAGACCGTTAATTAGCAGTCACGTGCTTAGGTACCTACTTTTGCGCAAATAAAAATATTCTATGCTATTCTATTCTACCGCAGTTCATATAGTCTGTCTACTAGCTGTCCCCTACGATTTCACTCGCATTTATCCATGGATAATAAAATTAGTATATCAGTGTACCTTCATTTAAATCTGAACAGTCAGTCATCTAAATAATCAAAATTTTACGTTGACAAGAAGTAGCTATTAGATACAAGACCTACCTACCTCAAAGACTTACCTCACATCTTCTGTAAGGGGTTGAAGTAGGTCTAAGTACCTACTTAGTTATGCCTTAGTCATTGGCATGTAATTATGAACCAAACTCAAAACATAATAATTATGTATTATGTTGTATAGAATAAACAATTCTTATCATTTTTCAAACAATTATTATTACGAAGCATTATCAAATGTTTATTTTTTGGATTTGGATTTTCATTTTTTAAGCTTCACGAAAAAATATAATAACGAGAACATTTTTCAAAAATTTCTTATGTAAGAAATAAAAGTGCAAAAATGATATAACACGAACGCACATTACGCCTACATTCCCAAAAGGTTAATCAGATGTGTGAAGTGCATTACATATCGCCAGTTAAGTAACATTTAATAGAAAGAGTATTGCCATGCCATTAAGAACAAAAACATTATTAATCAATATTACAGAATCTGATATGGTCCATTTCAATAGAAATTGTAAACTATGTAAACAAACTTTCTATACAAATTCATCAAATTTTGACAGTTGGCCATACTAACATTGTTTACAAAGTTAACAAATTCAATTGAAATGGACCCTAGTTCATTGTTGCATTTCATTGTAATTTAAACTTAAGACAATATCCAAAAGCGTCACATGACGCGAACCCGTTATTTGCTACAGCTATTAGGTACCCAGTAAAATATTTAATTAAGGCGAAGGTAAATGGTAACGGCCAGTTTTAAATCTCTTATTTCGCCGTCAAATAATGCAGGTTAGTTATGCAATTTTTTTATGTTAAACTAGAACATATATACATCAATCGTACCTGTGAATATTTAACTATTGTAGTGAAATACTTAATGAAATAAATTCATGAATTCGTGTCTACCCAAAACATAAAAACGTAATTACTTTCAAACCGCTTAATATATTTTCATGATTTGTTTTGTGTGAAAAGACTATGTTACTACCTATAATATTGCCTGTTACTTTTTTTTTATTTTATATTTGAGATACTAAAAAGTAATAATACGTCTAATTCTGCACAGCGCGCTCCTTGATATGCGAGTCGTATTGCTCGGTGGATGTATGTCGCGTTGCTTGAGCTCAGCGCAGAACACTCAAGCTTAAACAGAATGTTACACAAAGTTTAAACTCTCAAACAAAATGTATTGATACAAATTCAACGTTGTAAAAAAACATGAATTACATTAGACATAAATCAGCATTAAAATTGAATCAATTGCGGGGCGGTGTCAAATTAAAATTTGTTGCAATCAAGGGCCGCGAGGGACCGCTTCAGCTAGCCGATTGTTTGAAGCACAAGTAACGAACCTGGCCATTACACAGGCTGCATAACGATTCAGTCTTTAGGGCTGGCAATACTGATACAGAACACGAATATTGCAAGGCTTGTGCAACTTTTTAACCAACTTCAAAAAAGGAGAATTGTCGGGAAATTCTCGCAATTAACCTCGCTCGCCATTATCACGTTGGTGCGAACTATTCGTTTTTATCAGGCATTTATTAACCTAATCCTAAAATAATAAATATTTTAGAATAAGGTTTTGCTGAATAAAATGTAAAAACTTTCAAAAATAGGTAAGTCACCTAAGTGCCTTTATTGAGGAAAAACAGAAAAGCCTCCTGTATTTTCAGGTGCATTTTAGAATACTGGCGATTACTTATGGACGATGATTAAATTAAGCAGCTCTTAAGTCAATTGTCATCTCTATTCATTGTCATACAAATGATAAGGATAGTTGTATATTTAATCATTGGTTCAAGTTAAGAGGCGGGTAAAGGAGATGTTTCATCCTGGAACTGGTATACGTACGCCACATAGAAAAATAGGAAAAAAATAGGGGATTTACATAAAAATATAGGTAATTAAATTCATTTGAAGAAGAGTACAATTGTAAGAGAATTATTTGAGATGTAATTTTTCACTATGATATCCCCATGACACAATTGTCTGTTAGTTTGACAGTTTTGTTTTATGACGTGACGTTTGAGACGTTGTGCGCACGTGATTGAATGTTGCTATTTCGACTGTTGTCAAATGTTGTCAACAGTTGTCAAAATGACGTTTCACTTAATTCATTTGTCGATTGTTGATCCACCATATTTGTGTTGTGTGAGCAACACAACACAAAGAAAAGAATGAATTACAATTCAACGAAGTAATATTATAGAAAATAAGCATTAGGAACCGGTTACTATCATGTATAGCTATAATACTTAATTGCGTACGTAGACCCTTCCCAGGCTCCATACATTTCTGAAACAACTCCTTTGCAATTATGTACTAGAAAGAAACATGGCCGACTGAATATTTTTTTAAGTTAGTGAAAGGAGCATCCTTACTTTACTTTTTCGCCGAGTGATTCAGTGACATGAGTCATCGCTGGTAATAATTCGAGGTCAACTGTTACAGTCCGCACTGACTCACCGATGTATTGCAAAAATAAACAGAATGCAATACGTTACGCTTACATACACCACAGATAATATAATACTATACGTACAGATGCCTCATCTCATACAAAGAAATGTGACCGATTTAGCGCGGGCTATCTTCGGGCTATACATTTTTCCGTGCTTAAAGGATTTTCCAAAATTTTAACAAATATTTTTCATGATGAATTTTTTCATGTTCTCAATTTTACACAAACCTCAATAACGAATCGATACATATAACGCCATCTATTATGAGTTATTTCAACAAATGTTCTTTTGTTCCTGATGAGACCCCATGCATACACTAACAATTGGGTTTTTTGTCTTTATTATTATTGTTTGTTTATCTTTTGTCTTACTGTACTGCGATTCGTGCACATGTCTCGGTTATTTATGGTTGTTTTGAGTGAGTGATTGTTTAACTTGAAATTATTATAAGTTACCTACTTGCATTTTATTGGCATTTTCAATATTAACCGAATATGTAGGAGTAGGTATACCTACCTACCTACCAATAAAAATAATTGTCTAAATAATAATTGTATACCTAAGTATCTAACACTATATTGCTGTCCTTTAGGGGCGACGCAGACGACAGACTTTTTGTGCGATCGAGTGTGCAGCGCTTTGCAGCGCTCGAACAATCTGCGAATCTTAGCGAACAGATTGTTCGAGCGCTGCAAAGCGCGGCAGACTCGATCTCAGAAAAAATCTCTGTCGTCTGCGTCGCCCCTTATTGGCAAAAAAATTACAAAAACAATAATATAAGACCATTTATTTATAAGACAATAGCTATTGAAGCGCATGTGAAAATATTACTTGCGTGAAAATGGATGAAAAAATGCTTCTTCGGGTCCCAGACTACTTCTTTTGCTTACACATACACAAACTTTCACATTTATAATATAGTGTCATTTATTAATAAGAGGATACAATTCATTAGGTATAAAAAAATAAACAAACAATTAATCTTCTATTACATTTCTCATAAACGGACACAGACAACCCTGCCCTTAGTTTTCAGGTTGAAACGGGCGGATGCCCAGAATAACTTAAACAATGCGTCTGAAATCTTGTCTAACTGCTTGACATACCGACTGTTGAATTCCCGACGCCCGTCTGCGGGAGCTACCTACCTTCGCTACCCCTCAGATTATAGAAACAAGGAGATATGCCATACTACGGGAACAAGTGTCGTCATTTTTAGAACAGTTTTCGACACAATTACAAGCGCTCCTTGTGAATAAAAAGATCTCCCACACATTAAAAATTCCGCACACCCTCAATCTAATACTGTTAATCGTCACTCAACACTTGCACTATACTAAAACATCGATCAAGTTCAGTTCGTCGCCACTGTCGCCAGCGTGTACGTTTTAATTACGGTCAATGTCTTACCAAACTTTCAAGCTCAATAGCGCCTTGGCACATCTTCTTTGCTTCTATGATCTGAGGCTACCTGTAAATGTCTTGACGGCATTCACAAATACCTTTGAACACAAACATCTTTATATTTTAGTACCTAAGATTTCGAGGTATTTTTTGTTTTCAGCTTTAGATGCTTTCTGATGGTGGATTCAATTTCTGCAATTGCAATTGATATTTTTTTTACCTACTTATACAGGAAATTGAACGAGTGAACATTTCTTTTGAAAATACGTCGGAACCCTGATAAGTCTAGGTATATACCAACTTCTGAACCTGTCAGGTTCCTTAATGAATAACGTCGGCGTAACCATACATTTTTGATAAGGGATTTTGGCATAAGGGACTAAGGGCTCGCGAACGCCGTCCGACGTCCGCACGGCTGCCGCACGACAGCCGGACGGGGCGCTTTCGACGCGTCAACTGTATGGAAAAAAACTTTTTTAACAAAAAATAACCGACTTCAAAAAGCCACTACAAAGAAAATAATAATTTTGGTTTCGGAAGTCGGTGGCTTTGGTTTTTGTTTGCTTTTTTTTGCCACCGACTTCCGAAACCAAAATTATTATTTTCTTTGTAGTGGCTTTTTGAAGTCGGTTATTTTTTGTTAAAAAAGTTTTTTATTTTTCCCTTTTAAGTTCTTTATCTCGCGTTAGATTACTTTGACGACTTCGTTCAACAGTAAATCTTCTACGTAGTGTGTACATTTATGCATATAACTTTGTACCTAGGAATGATTACATAATGTATTATATACTAAAACCTTTCTGAAAGTATGTAGATTACGTTAGTGAAAACCCCATCCAAATCGAATCAGTAGTTTTTGAGAAAATCGCGCACATACAAACATACATACATACATACGGAACGAATACAGAACCTCCTTTTTTGAAGTCGGTTAAAAACACGAAAAAAACAACCGGCGCCGCGCGCCGGCGGTGCGCAGTACGACACCCGCACGGCTACCACACAGCAAACGTCTTAAATGAAAGAGCCTCAACTGCTTAACATAATCATAGTAGTAACATAGCTCTTTGTGAAGAAATCGTCCAGGGAAGTAGGTACTATCCCATACATATTTTTGTCGCTAAATAGCATTGCTGTGTTCCGGTTCGAAGGGTGCCGCATGCCGGTGTAATTACAGGCACATGAGATATTCAGCTTTGACTCTAGGGTGGACAATGCACGACTGCACGTGTTATGCCTCTGGTATAGCAGATGTCCATGAAAAATATACAGTCACGGAAAGGGATTCTTTAGCAAGTTCACTATCATTCATAATTGGTCGTATATTCAAGCGTCGAAGCAATTTCGAATCCGAATTGCTTCGAAGCTTGAATATGCGATCAATTATGAATGATAGAAAGAAATCCCTAAAGAATCCCTTTCTGTGATGGTACATTGCAACGCATGGTAATATTAATACAGCTAATATTATGATAAATACTGCCACAAACAAACCTGACTATTTTCACCAAAGCAGACTTTATCAAAATATGAAATTTAACGAACATTTTCTCCATCTCACGCTAAGAAAAATGGACGCACATAGAAATAATGTCTGCTAACATGAAGTACTTTTATCATTTTCCTATGTACGGTAGGTACGTCTGTCGTATATTAGTCGGAATGCATGTCTGGCTCTTATCTCAAATGTTCTGATGTCATGTTCTGTGTTGTCTATTTATTGTACTCGTCGCGGTTTTAGTTCGTTTAAATTGTCATCTGAATTTATGTTGTTGAAAACTTTTAGAAAGTAGATCGAGTAAAGAAACGTTTTGTAAAGAAAAAGCTACCTCATCTCCACCTGCGGGTTTGTTAAGAAGAGACTAGGGTCAGTTGTATCATCTTACAGCGTATCAGCGTAATCGTCAAAAATGGCGGCCCGTATGTAAACTAAAAACCTTGAAACAACCTACTTTTAGGGTAAAAAAAAACAAACAACATTTGCGTACTAATAACACCATACTCTGAAAACCAGATTTCTCTTTAAGGGCAAGCGAGACCTTGCCACTTAATATCTATGTAGGTATTTATATTTATATCAATAACATCATAGGTACAGAAAAATATCGATACAGGATGTGCATTATTTTGTTGCTAAATAATAAAATAGTTGAAGTTATTTTTCGTTGGCAATATTAATTATTCTCTAGCGCCGATCCGATATGCTTAACAGGAAAATGTAAATCTGCTTTTCTATTGTAGTGTAGGGCGGTACACATTTTCCTCAAAGAATCCAGAATATCGTCCTTCTTCTTTACACTCGTAAAAAGTCCATCAAAGTACTCCCTTTAAAATTCAAAATTTGCACCCTCGAAAATTAGGCTCTAGTTGTATTACCTACACTAGAAGCCACGACAATTTCGTCGCCTCATTCCCTTGAAAATGTCGGCACCCATAAAATACAATGAACGTTACCGTTCTCGTCACGTGATCTTTTACATAAATCAAGGAGGAATTACTCTCAAAAATCACACTACATTAACACGGTCTCGATAAGGGCTTGAGCACACCGGCCGACTTGTCGGATGCGATTATTTATGTAAATATTACGACGCTATGCAAACGTGTTATGTAAGTGAGTGAAAGAAACTTCCATATTTTAAAATACTAATAAGAGTCTCGGTGTAGGTATATTAAGAGCGAAAAGTAATAAACACTGCGCGGTAATATTAGTGCTATTGAGGTGGCTACATAATTATTAGCTACTTAATTCAAAAAATATTTTATCCACACGATAAGAATAGGAAAAAAGAGTAAAAAGTCTCGCTCATTGTAATTTTTACAACCTGATTTTTTTACAAGCTTTTATTTAACTTGCTCTGTTAGTCTGTCCCAAAATCTTGCAACAAAATTTTATACCAGTCCCAACCGATTGAGCTGAAATTTAGAACACATATGTAACCTCCGTGACAATGCAATAATATGGTACCAGGGAGGTGATCTCATGATGGAGTCAGGAGTTGGCCATAGGAACTCCTTAATTTCTCAACATAACCTCGTCGTGTTCGTTAGTAAAGTTATAAAAACATCAAACTGTTGTCAAAGTGCAAAACGTCACATTAGTCAAACACTCAGATCATAGAAACAAGGGAGATGTGCCAAGGCGCTATCGAGCTTGATGCCTGATTTTGAGCAAATTGCTCATATTAAAAACGTACGCGCTGGCGACGAACCGAACACGATCGATGGTATAAATACAGTGTTTTAGTTTAGTGCTAGTGTCGAGTGACGATTAACAGAGTTAGATTGAGGGTGTGCGGAATGTTTAATGCGTAGGAGATCTTTTTATTCACAAGGAGCGCTTAATTATGCGCGTAATTGTGTCGAAAAATGTACTAAAAGTGGCATTAGTTGTTCCGGTACTAATTTGCTATGATGGCATATCTCCTTGTTTCTATGATCTTAGGTCAAACAGTTATGTCGCATTACCCAAATTGATCCTAAAATCTTAACGAGAGTATCCCAGCGACATAACGAGGCCAATTCTCATGAAACGGACTACTGAAACACGAAAGCCACTCCATCAGATGGCGTAGCGAGTGCATAATTTTGCTAAGCAGAGTAATGAGTAAATGGAAGAATAATGAGCAGGTGACGTAACTATAGTCGAATTTGAATTTCACGCAATGAACGCGTGAAAGCGGTCTTGCAATAATAGATTTTTTCTTTCCTTAGTGAACTTAATCTATTAATAATACAATTCGATTCTTCTTTTTTCGGTCGAGTCGGCACGCGGCGTGAACTTAATGAGAACTATGATAAAAAAAAATCCAGTAACTAACTAGGTTGGCAGTGGAACTGAAAGCCCAGGGTGTACCTACTTACACTTGATTTAATATGGTCACTTGTGGACTATATTCTTATTCGCCGACACAGAACTCGAA
Organism: Thalpophila matura; assembly: GCA_948465475.1. Lineage (NCBI taxonomy): Eukaryota > Metazoa > Arthropoda > Insecta > Lepidoptera > Noctuidae > Thalpophila > Thalpophila matura. The sequence continues at coordinate 13,010,714 of OX419182.1, read as the reverse complement.
GAACTTGAATTATGAATTGTGTATCAATGATCTCAACCAATTACAGTCTATTATAGTTCCGTATAGTTCCTCTACAAGTCTAATACAACACCACCTATATGGGCTCTCCATTTACACACTTTTCCGCGACAAAAACAGACGGCATCCATAACGACCGCCATTAGCCACTCGTTAACAAGATCCTAGCTAAAAGAAAAATATTTGAATTCGAAAAAAGATATTTAAAAAGTGGAAACTTTTAGCTCTGAAGTGATGATAAAATAACGTTCAGTTTGTGAAGATATAAAATTATTAAGATTCAGGTCTTTTTTTGCTTCTCTCGGGATTAGAGAAAAATATTTTCAACTAACACCTTAGAATAATGATACGGCTGATAGGGTTCTAGAAAATTAGCTTTTTTTAGAAATATACGGCTGCTTCTCTATGCAGACAAATGGAAACTATAATGATTATTCACTTTAATGCTCAAATAGTTTCTTCTATGTTAATCTGGTGTATTCCCGTTGGCCCCACTGGCCGTGTCCCCACTGGTGGGTTACCAACAGAAATTTCCTTAAATGATTTAAAATTGTTCTCGTTGGCCCCACTGGATATAATTATAAGAATAAAATTGTGAGTTGTGAATTATATATTTATAAGAATTGTGAGTCAACCATAATTTAATTCTCGAAAATAAAACGAGACAAATTAACTGGTAGCTTAAACTTTTCCAATTACCATATGTACGAAATAAATACTGTAGTTTATACACTCTCCGAAAAACGTCAAAGATAAGCGATGTTCTAAAAATTAAATCGAGTAAAGTAATATGTTCCACGAAGTCTGGCGAACACCACGAATGGCTGCTAAAATAAAACTTAAATTATTTTGCACTACTTTTTTTGTGCTTCATTTCTTTTAGTTGCTGGCGTCACGAACCTCTGAAACTTTGAAGTAGGTATAGATATTAATACTATAATATATTAATAGGTACCTATGAAGTTTAAAGGTAGCTCATTAGTCCAACCTCGTTTCGTTGAAAAGTGATATCATAGGGCTAAAAATAGCGTCATTTAAACTCTTAGAAAAACACCTAAAAATAATTTATTAAATTGTAAAACCAGTAGCAATAATTTTACCTGAAAAATCCATTTCCATCTTTTACAACCTGTACGAGACGGTAAACGATACATTCAACATTTTTCTTTCAATCGTACTTTGCTAGGTTTTGCGAGTGACATCGCTTTGTAACCTTCAGAAGTACATAAACTAGAGGTATTACTGTACTGTAGTGTTCGGTCTTTCAAAGTTTATTGGTAAAGGATATTTTCATATAGAACTTAACGTTTATTGATTGTACCAACAGACTAGGCACGAGCACATCTTATTTATTATTCATCAACTTGGAAAAGCTTGACTTCCCACGCAAATGATTCCGTACTCTGTGTAGGTACTCGTCTTCTTTTAGTTTAAATATTAGGCTTCTAACCGATGATTTTCTTTTTGCACGATTGAGGCCGAAGCGCCCGAACAATCTGTGAAACTTGAAAAGACCTGAGAAGCAAACTTTAACTCTCTAGTAACTAATAATTGGGAATTATAACAAATTATACCTACACTACATACAGAAGTGGGTTATTTGAATTAAATAAAAATGTCAAAACTTCCATATTTTTTAACTCGTCGTAATCGCCTTCATATAAATCAGGCGATCAAAATCCAACGGACATGAGCCTCCCCCAAACATTGCCACAACATACGGTCCTGCGCAGCTTTCACACACGCCGTCGTCGCAAACAAAAATACAAAACTACCCCGTACTAACACTAAAATAGCTTGTAACACAAGAGCGTAAACATCGGAGTAGGTACAAAGTAAACAGTTGTTGCCGTCACTGTAACTCCTCACTACCTCTGCAGCAAAGCCTGTCGTCTATGATCCACTTTGTTACTTCATCTTGACCAGATCTTGGTGAAATTACACCAGAATTTAAAGGTATTTTTTTACGAGCTATTTCTTAGTATCAGCAGTTGACCTTTTTAGGGTTCCGTAGTAAAACTAGGAACCCTTATAGTTTCGTCATGTCCGTCTGTCTGTCCGTCTGTCTGTCTCTCTGTCTGTCCGTCTGTCACACCCTCGTAAAATCTACAGTTCATAACCAATATAATAAAAAAAAAACGTATATTTTGGAACAAAAACACAACAAACTAGAACAAAATTTGAAACGATGATAGCCGCAAAAGTTAAAACTGTAGCGCAGCTACCAACGCCCTTCTCCAGATACAAGGTAACAATGTTGTTCCATGCAAAAAAAAAAAAGAAATTACAAGATTGTTTTTTTGTTTTCTTTTTTTCAATAATATAAAAGAATAAAGTATAATTTTAAAAGAAAAATATTTTCACACACCCCTCCATGTGGGGTATCGTTGGATAGGTCTTTGAAAATAACATAAAGGTTTCTAAATGACTTTTTTAGTTAAGTGAATATTTAGCGAACTAGGAGCTCCGAAAGTCGTTTACAATGTGTCAATGTGATTTTTTGATAACGCGATTGGAAAATTACAGGGCCCTGTAATTTTCCAATCGCGTTATCAAAAAGTCTGCAAAAATTCCAGCTAATGGAATCTAATAAAAACTCTCGATTAAAATTGGTTGGAACGAGACACGTTAATAACTTTTTGAAATATTCACTATTTTCCGTTTTGACCGCAAAAATAACTTTGTATTTCATTATAATATTAGAAAATACAAACTTTTGTTTGCAGTTGGAAGACTGAAATACTTCTTCCTACGGAACCCTAGACTGTGCGTGGTTCGACACGCTTATTTGTTATATTTATTTTATGACAATACGAAAAAAAATATCACATGTATACACGATTCCATCCTTTAGTAAGACACATTTGTCACTATTTGAGTTATGTCAGTTATGTGACCTCTCCGCGTGATGAGCTCATGACTAAACGCTCCATGCGAATTTGTAACTAGTCCGGCAAGCCCGAAATAAATACATATGTGTTATTATTTAGTCCGCCAAATGTCATTCAATTTTTTTTGCAATTCCTTGAAAAACGCCTTACTTTAAAAAAAAACCGGCCAAGTGCGAGTCGTACTCGCGCACCGAGGGTTCCGTATCATTTTTGGACGTATAAAGTGAAAAAATCCGGACCGCATAACTAATTTTGTTTGTGAAGGAATTTTGATGATTTTGAAAAAAAATACTAGTTAGGAACATTGTTTTATTTTTGGTGCCATATTTGGGTCAATTCCTATCAACTCTAATTATTTCAGATTTTTCGCCCCGCAAACTTCGGATATAAGGGGGGGGGGGGGGGGAATGGTATTTTTTTGGACATTCAGACAGACGAAGTCGCACCATAAGGGTTCCTTTTTTACCATTTTGGTACGGAACCCTAAAAATAGGGTTCCGTACCTCAAAAGGTAAAATGGAACCCTTATAGGATCACTTTGTTGTCTGTCTGTCTGACGCAAGAGCCATAATGGGTGAAGGCATCTACTCATAGATGGTGCCACTAAAAGAAGTATGTACCTAATAGATGAATCTACATCCATAATTAAGTTTGTACGGAACCGTCACGGCGCAGGAGTCCAACTTGCAAGTGTGAGTAGGGCTCGCGCCCTGGGCAAGTGCCCAGTTTTTTTCTTATCATAAATATTTGCACAGTTATATTTTCAAAGATGTGGGTATTTCTGGGACTGATTGTTTTTCGAAAGATTGCATGGTTAATCAGCTATCAGAAAGTCTCTACTCTAGAGTCGAGTGGAGTAAATGAAATAAGTACTATTCATACATTGAAATTTAAAGTAAGCAGTTTTTGGTTAAAAGGCGGAATATGACGGTAGGGTCTTTTTTACTGCATGACAAATGTTTCTTTCCATCGTTATGATATAAACCCTTATTAATTAATTAATTAACAAGCATTTATTTCGGACCGAAATCCATATAAGTGTTAGTAACAATTTTCTTATGACCTATGTTAGTATACATGAAAAGCAATTTACATTTTATTATAATTGACCCGTAACGATTCCCACCCAGTGTGCCTGTATGGGACAGTCATTACGAGACGCAATCATTTGCAAAATGCTGTTGGTGCTACCGCGCAGTCTTTGAAAGAGTGACGCCACTTTCTTACGAATTAAAGCGTGGAAACCGTCCACGCGCGCATTTGCGAACATTAGCGACGCACTGCAATGTTGCGGCAACCCCAACAGCGCTGTTATATTCTGTTCTGAACGCATTGTTATATTGCACACGCAGGACGTTGAAGGCTCGTTGCGTATACCGAACCCACAGGCCGCTCGAGTAAAAAGATTGGCAATATGCCCTAAAAAGAGTTAACTTCCTTAGTACATCGAGCAAACCTGCGGACCAGCATATAGCTCCTTACCGCCAACGCCCTGCGTTCCCTTTCTATGTCTGGGTCATCCTTTAGGTCCTTATAAGTGGCCTTTTATGACAACCAACCTTTATACCCCAAGCACTTCGCCCGCGACTTCGTCCGCGTGACCCACAGGAACTGTGCATTTTTTCGGGATAAAAAGTAGCCTATGTTACTCAGTGATAATGTATCTTTCTATTAGTGAAAGAATTTTTAAAATTGGTCCAGTAGTTTCGGAGCCTATTCGGTACAAACAAACAAACATATAGTATAGATATTTTCAAAACCATTCTAATTTTCTAAACATACCTAGTTAATTTCAAGTGCGGTATTTAATCTTGTCTCTAGTCCCATTACTATTAGTTTTTATGCCTCAAAATTGAAATCGAATTCTATTAGATTTCAACCCTTTTTAATTGGGTTTGCGAAATTGAAATTACACAAACGAAGCTTATTGGGCACACTGTCACTCTCGTGGGTACAAAATGATTGGCATTCGAAATGTTGATGGTCATTTGACCTCTGATTGCAATTATACATGGTCTACAAAGCACAATTGAAAGGGTTTATTCGCCACATTTTAATCTGTTTTTCCCTGCAGTGGGACAATAATATAGGCTTGTAATTGTTTAAGAACTTGGTATTAAATAGGTTTTTAGCCGTCTTTAAAAAAGGAGGAGTTTCTCATTCGTCTTGACGAAGACTTTATTCCCATCTGAGTTTAGACTTTGACTAAAACTTAGAGGGGATAGCTTATGTAATGAATATGATAGAAACGGTAGATAATCCCTAAAAAGACCAGATCAGATCAGAAAGCAGTTATCTATATTCGGCTATAGAGGTCTTCATTGAATGAGCTTTGGAGACTTAGATAAGCAAATCGCACGCTATCGTTGCAATTGCGTGTGTTTAATTAAGTCACTCAAAATAGAAAAATAAACAAGTTACAAAAAGAACACAATAAAATTATGCCAGATACAGATTTCGAAGTCGATGCCTTTGAGGATTTTGTTTGGACAAAATTCTATTCAATTACAGCCGTCAATTGTTAGACAATCAAAGATATTAAAGCAAAGATGACCACCATGCCTCTCTTCAAAGCAAACACAAAAATGTTGCCTCAAAATAGTTCTTACCTACATCGTTTTCTCAAATAAAAGACGTCAAATACACATAACCATTCCCAACTTCACAACCAACACAGTGTACATAAGATATACACATTGAGCCAACTGAAAAGACCGCATCGCCTTTCATTCATACGGCTTGCCTATTCCGAACGCTGCGAAAACATCTTTTAAAGTTGTTTTCCTAAGAATTCCCGCCATATTCAACATTTGAGTCTATTTAGATCTGTATAATGGTTCGACCTGCAGACGACTGGCAGTGGGGGCGCTAGTAAGTCACCCACTTCTGCCTCCCCGGGTAATGGCCCCGACACCTTTGCCCCGTTTGGCCCAAACACGTTGGGTTGCCCGTTGAAATGTCAACTGTACTTATTGTGTTGACAATAAAGGGCTGCGCTTGAATTTAGCGAGTCGATTCCTCTTGGTCTGTGTTATCTATCGGCTTCCTGTCTATGTTTCTTTTTCTTATTTTTTGTGGTTAGTAAAATTGTGGTTAATAAAACAGTCTATGGCCATGTTGTTTCAACTTACAGTTACGTATCTGTAACCGTCAAATATGGCGGCTTGTACCTACGACAATTTCATACTGACATAACAATTACGTACTGACTTACGAATACAGATGGTTTGAAGCAACCCGCCCTATGTATGTCTTATTTATTACTCCATATCAAAATTTGCTGCTCCACATATCTCATATCCGAGATTTTGCACAGAGTCTAGGCGGACGACAGCAAAAAAAACTAGCTTTAATTTAATGCAACAGAAAAAGCGAAAAATAACGTTATAATAAGGCTACACAATATATTATTTGCTTTAAAAATATTTTCAAAACCAACAAAGCATTTACTCTGTTAAATTCGTTCATATTTTGAAAGTCACTAAGTGAAAACAAATGATTTTACCCCAAAACCGAAACACAACGTCAATCTAAATAAAACTTAGGTAATTGGAAACATTTTTAGTTCAGCTTCGCCATAAAAGTTGTAGCCGTCAAACATTGCCGTTAAAAAGAGGCAAAGCCGCCGACAGTTTCAAAAACGTTTTTGGGCAAAAAAAACCTTCGGAAATTCGCCGGACGAAATATTCAGCGTGTGCGGATGGAAAAGCCAGCGAAAGTGGAAAGTGTCACGAATGACATTTGGCATTCAGCCACCGGCGGTATTGATGCGGCAGACGGGGGCTACTTATTTATTCATAAACTTTCAAAAACTTGTCAGTGGCAGCGCACCTACAACTTGCATATTAGTACGTTTTCGGTTTATTTTATTCTCCAAACATATTCGGGGTTGCCAGACGTGGCTCTTTTTGCGACTACAATCGGAGAAAACGTCAGATGGTGGGTAGTTACTGTTTTTGTTTGGCGACGTCTAGCTACACTTCGATAAACAACGAATTTTGTTAATCGTACTCCGTTGGCTTTGAGATGAATATGAAAGTGAAGAGTTTGTTTTCGTTTGTGAACTGTTTCATATGTTTGGATGGGTTTTTACGCTAGGTCTAATACAAGCTTTATAATTAGTTGCGGGCTTACTTTGCGAGCGGAATATAAGTTATCAATAACGCAATTTGGTTTGGAACTGACACAGCTTTTCTTTTGTGTATCAAATGATATAATTATGTAAGATACTGGTAAACTAAGAGATTAACTAAAAGGTGCGTTCGAGTAGTGAATGGTCCAAAAAATAAAATGATCGCAATTTATTTCCATCTAGGAAAATATTCGCTTCTAACAAAGTACATTCATTCAGTTCCATTTCGTTTTTCCAAAGGTACAGTTACGATAATACTCTTTGACAAAGTCGTAGAGATAGCGCAATGGTCTGTAAAAGAAAATCCAAAACAACTGTATTTCATTCTTTTGAGCAAAACGCTAAGTTATCATCAAAGTTGTCAAACTAGAATATTTAGCGCTAAAAAACTTGTAGAACTCATTTCGTGTTCACTAGCTCTTAGTATCAATCTGAAACATTTCAGATTTCAATAAAGACGTTATACTGACTATTTGTGGCACGGCACAAGTTTTCGCAGTTTCTTCGTGCCTCATTGGTCTAGTTGTAATCACGACTGCTAAGCGTAAGGCCCTGGGTTCGGTCCCCGGGTCGCGCAAAAAAATATTTAGTTTTTCCATCCATCCAGAAATTCTTAATAGTGGCAGTACCTACATAAACCTTACAATCAATGGTTCATTGCGCGTATACATTTGATAGAGCTTAAGAAATGTCAAAATTGTCAATTATCGAAAGTAAAAGATTCCGGATTAGAATGACTGCATGTATGGTAGTTAGGGACCCTCTGCCGGCCTAGCATGACCACGATAGAAACGGGTTTTGTCTACGTAGAAATAGACAAAGTGACAGATTGTAGAGACATTTCTACGTTTTATGAATGAAACGGTAGAAATGTTTCTACAATCTGTCACTTTGTCTATTTCTATGTAGACAAAACCCGTTTCTATCGTGGTCATGCTAGGCCGGCTGGGCACATGAATTTATTTATGCATGTGCTCTGGGACCCTCTTTCCTCCGCAACCCACCGCACGATTAACTTGTGAAAAAAAAATGATTTGTTGCACGACACCAAAATTTATTTTGGTTTCGACACCAAAATTGGTTTTCGCAGGTTCTTCATGAATTTCAGTCGCGTCTGATCGATTAAAGGCTTACAAACTGAAGTAACCACAGGTACTTAGGTTAACATTGGCCAGGTTTACGAAGAATTAATGACCCCTTCGTGACTAAGCTCACTTTTCATGGACGACGAAAAGTTTTATGGTTTCACGGTCTCGTATCCTGATGTAATCGGCTAATCTACTGAAGCGCTTTTACTTTGATATGATTTGTTCGTGAGTGTGTGTGTGTGTGTGATTATACGCGGGCGATTGATTGAAAGTATTGAAACTGATGGATTAGTTTTATAGCTGCTTTAGATACATAGATGCGCTTGTAAAACAGGAGTTTATTGTAAAATCGATTGTAGATTATGTGGGCCTGTGAGTTTTGTAGGAATTATTTTCTTTTACGTTATTAATAGAAACATTAGAAACGTGAATTCGTGAAGTTGCGGGTAAAACCATTTTGATCTTCGATTTCCAACCCGATACTTTACTTCGCTAACTTTAAATCTCGCTTTTATATACAGCGCTTTTAAGAATTCAACTTTTTTTAAAGTAAAAAGGTTCACTCTCGCCTTAAACTTGATCAGTTTTTATTACCGCAACTGCAGTAAACAAATCAATAAATAAATGTCAGTTTTACTACTTACACAGAACACAGTAAACCTATCGCCACGTACTCGCAAATAAAATGTAAAAATGATTGTAAAATTTGGAAGTGGCGCCCCTGAATAAAAAACGTACATATAAACTTTTAAAATGGTCGTCAACAACTCATCAAAATCTAATAACACGGTCTTAGTGTCTCCAAGGATGGTACTCGAGACCAGGGTTACCAGACGTCGGGAAATTTCTTAACTTATTCTTAATTTTGGCCCTTTATCAGGAATTCGGGCGGAATATTAATCTTCTAGAGTTTTTGTACGAGTACAATCTACAAAATTATTAATTAAAAATATTTTTAGGTAACATTGTTTTGTAAATGTACATTTTTGTGAATTTGAAGCATGTCAAAGCCATGATAAGCTTCCCTTATTATTAAATATACTTATTTTCAAAAATCGAATGTCGCGAGCAAGATTTGAACCCGCGACCTCTGCCGAACCGTGGCCAGTGGTCTGAACCATATGTCGCGATAGCTCAGTTGGTTCAGAGCACAATTAGACACGGTTCGGCTTACAAAATATATTTTGTTTCAATAATTCGGGGTTCTGTCATAAAATATCATAATATTTGGGTCTGGTAGCCCTATCCGGGTCTCGTCATCCCAGTCTAGACAAAGATTCGTGACTTTTTCACAATTCGCAATCCCACGACAATCGTACCTGCGCCGAAGCCTCTGTACCTACCTTAAATATCGTCGAACATAATATTAAATTTTCCTTCGAACTCTCCGTCTATCCATTATGCTATGACATCGAAATTAGAGTTTTAAAGTTGGATACGAAATGAATTTTATTCTTGAGATGAGAAGAAATAATATGACGGATCGGGTGTCGTCAACTTGCGGTAGGTACTTTATTTTTGTTTTTTGTAGTAGGTACTGAAAAGAAGTAGACGCTCATATTTATTTCTTTGAAGTGTCTTTGCTGTAAATATAGCTCGAAAATAGATCCTTTCACTTCAGTCTATTGGTAAACATTTATTATATCCTTTTCTCAAGAATAAGAGATATATTTCTATACTATACTGAGTGTAAAGTTAAACGAGGGACATATTGAAAGAGGGTAGGTATTCAGTAGGTATTTGATACTAGTTCGATTAATTCCGCGACCAAACTTAGCATATATCATAATCGGCCTATAATGTTCCCGCTGCTGGGACACAGTCCTCCTCTCTGTGAGAGGGAGTGGGCCGTAGTCCACCACGCGGGCCCAGTGCGGGTTGGTGGACGTCACATGTCTTCGAATTTTTGGTTCTAGGACATGCCGGTTTCCTCACGATGTTTTTCTTCACCGTTAAAGCAAGCGATATTATAATTAATTTCTAATACGCACATTACTTCGAAAAGTCAGCGGTGCGTGCCTCGGGATTGAACTCGAACCATTCGCCGTGGGACTTAGGAGGCACATGGTTAAACCACTAGGCTATCACTGCTTCAAACCTGAAGGGAGGTAGCTAGACTACTCGGAAAATATCCACGCGTGAGCAGAAACTTCGTTTACTGGAGCTTTAAAAAGAATTTACCTACATAAAAATTATAAAATCGCAATTTGTACGAGTGGCTGACGTGCAGAGAATTTTTCTACGGTGTTTTCTATCAAAATCTATTCCAAGTTAAATAAAAATAATTTAAGTCGAAGCTTGTTTTTAATACAAAAATCTAACCAGCCTACCTTGATTCCTTATTTAAAACCTCTACAATACTACACCTCTGCCTATCCCTTGAGGGAATATAGGCGTGATGTTACGTTAAGTTGAGAATAATAAATTATAGAACTAATATCGTCCGCTGAGACATTTATTATGAATGTATCTGAAATGGTAGACATCGCTTAGCTGTCCGTCACAGCGTCCCACGGTCAGAGATTATCTGAAGGAAATATGCAATTTATCCTATTTTAGGGTACCTACGAGAGCGCTTTTATTGACCTTAAATGCTGTGAAGAGTACAGTTATGCACAAAATATTTTTAGTAACACTTCTGTGATATCATTATACTTTTTAAGTTATGTAAGTACAAACGCCTTTATTAATGGGAAGCCTTTAATAATGGTAAACCTTCTTTGTTAAAGTTTTTGTATGTGTGAGGGATATCCCATTAATGTAGGCGCCTGTACATCCCAGCTACTTCACAATATTATTACTTCAATACATGTACATTACAAATAATGTTCGCATCTAATTTTAACCGACAACTTTGAATATAGCCAAAGAAAAAAAACGTATTTTATGTGATTAATTTGCGGTTTCCTCCATATATAGGGTCCTACCCTTCATACTCGAAATATTTTAAGAGGCACATCTATAGGTGGTAAAGATGCCATACAAAGGAAAAAAAATTTGATCTGATATATATTTTTTTAATAAATAAATAAAATTATTTTAAATAAATTATTTGACACATAAAAATACTATTTTCGACATCCATTACGCTTGTTTCTAATATTAATAGTACTAAGGTACGTAAAAACTAGCGTAATGGAGGTTAAAAATAATATTTTTTATGTGTTTCAAATAATTTTAAATTAATATTTAAAAAATATATATTTATAAAATATAGGTACTAAGATCATTTTTTTTTTCGTTTGTATGGCATCTTTACCACCTACAGATGTACCTCTTGAAATATTTCGAGTATGAAGGGTAGGACCTTCTATAGAACCACTACATTTCAATTGTTGAAACGCTACTTGAGTGTTGACAATCCCTACTCATTGTCAGGAATGGTAAATTTTAAAAAAAATCACAAAAACAACAGTATCTATCTTATAATAAACCAATCACATTATAGTAGTAAAATCGATACATAGGTAGGTACTCTTTTAAAAAGTCCATTCGCAGTATCACAGTCTCGCTTCCCCTTTATCATGTCACTCAATAATATTTAAAAGCGCTGCGAGTATCAATATGAATCGATATCATTTCGAGTCTGCAGCTCGTGTGGCGGCCGACGACTCAGCAAGCCAATACTCGACCGCCACCGCTCAATTTCCGTGTCGAAAACGAAACACGAGTGCCTATTTTAACATTCAAATTATCTTATTTAAAATTTAAATATCGAATAGTATTACAGGCGCGTAAAAAAATTGTGGAGGCGAACTGGTAACTATTTTAAGAAATGGTTATGCAAATCTAGGGGATGCTTTTGTCCAGCTGTGGGACAAGCAACACTAATATCGTTGGCTATCTATGCAAAATTGTTGCACTTCTTAGAAAGTTTCATACATTACCTATGAAATGACTGGTCAAAAAAGAGTAAATAAAGTCACAATTTGAAGGAAGTTTTGTCCGACTATGAGCTCACCGGCTACTTACTGTCGATAACCCAACTTTAATAAATCTAGAACTAGTTATCAATTAAACATCTTTGTGTTAAATATGATAGTCTGAACTCCTTGGTTCATCGAGCTTGCTATATTTTACCATTTTCTATTGCATTTTTCTAGCTTTTGCACTATTGTCATCTAACTTAGCGGGTAGTAATTTGTTTCCTACTGCTAATGGGGTGGTTCAGCTGACTGAGTTCGTGTCTTATAGCTTAAAACTTTGCAGAAATTAATCACAATTAAAAGTTGCTACATCCGCACCATCTTCTTTAGTTTCAGGAACTAAAGCGAAATACTTAGTACCTTTATAATAGTAAATAATATTTGATAAATGCAGGTAAACTGGACAAATAAAGAGCCAGGAGGCAAGGATTTTCTGCTTGAGGTGAAGCAAAAGAAAATATTTGGTTCGAATAGTTGGTACTAAACTACTAACATTAAGACTAGGTATAATTAATTAATCTAGTAATCAGTGGATTATCTCGGGAACTACCAGTCGGATTCGATTTTTTGCATATTATAGCCAGCTTCATGAAAAACAGTACAGGCTATTTAACATCACGCTATGACCCTTAGGAGCCAAGCAACGGGGTAAAACCGCGGAGCACAGCTAGTCTCAGAATAGAACTCTAAAATTATCGACCGAACGAAATGAACAACATTTCGAGCGCTTTTGATATTAGACACCAAACTCCAGTGCCGGCGCCGCTACGTGTCAGATACGTGCGGCGGAACCGACGCAACAATGACAGTTGATACACGAATGTTAGGACGTTTCGGAGCCAAATATAGTATTAGAGGTATATCACTAGACAGGTAACTGCTTTCTTTTGTAGGATAGGTACTATGATCACAAATCCGTTTGCCAAGCATGGTGGCCATGTTCTATTCTAAATATTTATTGCAGCTTTGAAGAGGCAGGTTTTATCACTGCTTGATAATTTTCATTTTATTAGATTTACTGGGCATTAGGTAATTTATAAAATGCATGCAAATAAAAAAATAACTGTATAACAGATACTTACAGGTAAACACAACGTTTTTAATTAAACTATGTAGGTATATTAGAGTAATTCGTGACAAATAAGCTAATATTTTTCTAAAAACAACTTTATTCAACTTTATTTATCATTCGAAGTCTCTACTAATAATCGAGATAGACCCTGGTACGCACTACGCACACTACCAATACGCACTCAATCCAATGGTTTCAAAACCTTAAATCAACATTTCATACTAAATATCACTGATTTTTGTTATTGATATCATATTGCTTTCCTCTCTCCAACTGAAACCAAAAAAATAACGAGCGCGATAAATTCATACATATCCATGACGCATACATTGTTCCCAAAATATAATGCTGGATATCCACAGTTCCACGTTGCAATATCATTGCATTACATCGTTTCAAACTAGCGGCTGTAATCTGGCGTCATACATCGCTCATCACGGAGTAATAAGGATATGGAGTGCTAATGTACACTCGACGCCATTTACGGTCGACCACTTTTCGCCCTTATTACTAAGAACATAAGGGTGAAAAGTGGTCGACCGTAAATGGCGTCGAGTGTACATAACGGCGGCGGCGCGGCGGGCGCCAAAGACGACAGCTAGACAGAAAAGGTCTTGCAATTCGATAAATGTAATTCCTCTGTAAACATCCACAGCTGAAAGTGGTCTCACTCTCTTTAGAATGCAATAAACAGTCACATAATTCTTAAATTTCAACCATCACTCTTTGTTTACTGCAAACAGTCACAATAGTCCAATAAACTAGTCACTATAAATGAATATTTTTTGTGAATGTCAAAGCCATGCTATGCTTCTCTTATATATTTAATAACTAATGTAGTAGTTTTCTTTGCCTTTGCAGATCTGACCTGCAAGGTTGCAGTTATCACATTTCATAATAAGTTCACTGATTGTGTATAATACGGTTCCGAAATTATCACACAAATGACGTTTATGGACGGTTTACCCAACCAAATTCAGTTATCCTTCCATTTACTTATACTCCATGTCCGTCGTCACACATCGCATATTGTGTTTGCTCTGGTAGCGCAGACCATTGTCCGGCCCCGGCCGACTATCTGCTAATATCACTTAAGCGGTACCGGAGCTATGTACCGCGTAGCGTCGATGTACCGCATGGGACATTGTCCGACAAAATCCCTTTATGAAACGTCTGGCCACCATATTTTTATGGATACATGCATTTTTTGCCGTTATTGTGGTTTACTGCGTAACTTAAATGCTTCGTTAAAATGGTAGGGGATTGGCACAAGCGATGTAAGCAAAATTATTATTTAAATGCTATACCTACTACATACCTACTTAGTAAATTAAAGTACGGGTTTATGTTATCAGTTGTGAGAATGACATTGTAAAAACAATAAGGAATATTTTTGAAAGTAATAAATAAGTATTTTTATTTCTCTTCCACAAATTACTATACAGCAGTTTACAACACAAAATATAGTTACAAAATACAATAATTTGTGGGAGACTGATGCCTAAACTAAGCCGAGGCCTGTATCTTAGGACATCAGGCCCCCACCACCACAAAATATGTAAACAATATAGTGAACTTAGTTTATGTCGAGAATTTTACTCATATAAACCAAAATAAGTAGTGCAGCAAAATAATATTAGGTTTAGTATTATTATCCGTAACGTAAATTACAGTCTAGGACAAATTACATTGAAGAACTTAATATAGAATGAATTATATTGTGCGCGTAAGTTGGCGGATGAAATTGTAGGCATCCGCAACCCGTATGTGGGTGTGTGTGTATGTGTATCTGTATGGGGTGAGTGAGTGTGTGTGCATGTAAGATATTTCTCATAATTATTAGGATTGTATAAAAAATAATTGTTCAGTCTTAACGTAATCAAGAGTAAGTAGCCATGCCGTAACTTTTTTTTTACATTCGATTTTATTGTAGTTAAAAATACTTAATATTTTGTTTACTTTATTATATAGTAATGGTCCACGATACATATAAAATTTTTGTGCGAATCCAGTTTTAACTTTTTTTCTTTTACAAATAGCATAGTACCTTCTAGCTGTACATTGATCCAAGTCAAAAGATCGCATATCGGTGTGTTGCTTCATTAAAGTAAGAAGTATGTACAATTGCCTGACCGTCAAAACTTCTGTAACTTTGTAAAGCTCATCTGTGGGAAACAGTCTGGGTTTAAGGAAGGCCACCTTCAAAATTAGTCTCTGCGCTCTTTCAAGTTCTATCAGTTTGGTCTTATCCGTTCCTCCCCATGTAACTATGCAATACGTAATAATTGATTGAACTAGTGCAAAGTATACCGTTTTTATTATCTTACTATCGGCTATGTGTCTTAGTTGTTTAAATATATAAGTCATTTTCCTTACTCTATTGGATACAGTGTGTATGTGTGTATTATATGAGAGCTTATTATCAATCATAACACCTAAATATCGTATACTCTGCGCTACCTCTATCTGCGGACAACTACAATGCAGTACTGGAGGAAAAGAGCATTTATGTGCACATATATGGAATCTGTCATTTAGATCAAAGGTGGACTGCCTAATAGAAAATACCATGTACTTGGTTTTGTCCGCATTTAAAGTTAGTGAGTTAGCTGCAAGCCAGTGAGAGACTACATTAAATCCGTCCTGAGCCAAGGAGAAAACTTCCTCCCAAGAATCTCCCACAAATGTTAATGTGGTATCATCCGCATAAGAAACAATTTTACACCCTTGGATTTTAAGCTGACACAGTTGATTTATGTAGCATAAGAATAACGTGGGCCCCAATATACTGCCTTGAGGGACTCCATGCGTGATTGGAAGTTCGTCACTAACGTTTTCATCAATTTTTACACACTGCTTGCGCTCTGAGAGATAATTGGCTAGTAGGTCTAGTTGGTTTCCACGTATTCCCATTGTATACAGTTTGTCAACTAGGTTGGGGATAGAGACTGTGTCAAACGCCTTTGCTAAGTCAATAAATATAGTCAAACATTTCTTGTTAGCATCCAGGTTTTTGACTAAAAAGTCGGTGAACTCATGGACAGCATCATCAGTAGATTTACCAGCTCGAAAACCGTACTGTGATGGTGCAAAAATACTTTGGGATTCAAGATAGTTAGTTAGCTGACGATTTATAATACGCTCAAAAACCTTAGATGCTGAACTGAGAATAGAGATAGGTCTGTAATTATTAACACAGTCTGTATCCCCAGCCTTGTGTATAGGGTGCAGTATTGATTTCTTAAAAGCTCTAGGGAACACACCGAATTCAATGCAGCGGTTTATCAGATCCGTTAGTACTGGTACAATAATATTTGCAACCGCTTTCAGTAGTTTTGAGGTGATACCATCCCGACCAGGCGAACAGTCATATTTTAGATTGAAAATATTATTGGTGACCTCTTCGCAATCAACTTTAAGTAGAACAAAAGAGTTTGATATTTGGTTATTCGTATTACTAGAAAATGGAGTAACCAACGGAATTTGGTCAGCCAGCCGTGAGCCAATGTTAGCAAAGAAATAATTTACTAGATTAACAGCATTTTGTGGAGAGTTATATGCTGACAAGAGGTCTCTGGATTTATTTTCACATTTAGTTGTAGAGTTAGTTACTTTTCTAATGGTGTGCCAAAGTTTTTTTGTATTGCTTCTGGCCATTTGTAGTTGATCACGTTCATATTGGCGTTTTAATTTCTTTAAAAGATTGTTGCAGTAGTTTCTGTAGCGCTTGTAAGTTAATAAAAGTATGTTATTGTTTGGTTCTTTCTTAACTCTGATGTGCATGCCATCCCTATTTTTAATACAGCGTAGTAATCCGATCGTTATCCATGGCTTTATTATAGTTTTGCTTCGAGGGACATTTAAACTCAAAGTATTTCTAAAAACAAGGTCAGACAATTTATTTAAGAAAGCATCGGTTGCCACGTTTAAGTCATTTTCTGAGTAAATTGGGCTAAAGTCTATTTCCGCAACATCAGCTTTTATTCCCGCCCAATTAATCCTGTTTTGTGTTCTAAAATTAGTTGGCCGTCTAGTACCCCAATAATTCAGGCAAAAGAGAACAGTTGTATGGTCCGTAACTGAAGTTTGAAAATTAAACGTAAATGCAGGTAATTTTGTTTTGGCTATGATATGGTCGAGGCAACTGCTACCTCTGGTAGGACTATCAATAGCTGGAAGGAGTCCATGGAATGCAGTAATGTTTAAATAAGATGACGTATTAGCATCTGTGTTTAATATATTTATATTTATATCTCCAATTATGACAATGTTTTCAAAATTCGATAATGATTCAAGTAAGATGTTCAACGACTGAAAAAATGTTTCTAGATTCTTAAAAGAAGGTGGTCTGTATATCGATAGAATTACTGTACGTTTATCAAATTTAATAAGTAGACAGTTTGCTTCCGATAGGGTAGGTTCCTCTATTTTACAGTTTTGATGTTTGTCATTAACCATAACAACTATTCCATCATTTTGATTAAAATTTTTGTTCGTCCGAAACGAATTAAATCCATTTAGGACCGGCAAATTAACAACTTGTGATAACCAGCACTCAGATAATACAATAACATCACAGTGAAAATCTAATCTAGTCAACATCAAATGAAGCTCATCAAAATTACAGTTAATACTACGTATGTTTTGCTGCAAGACCTTAAGATAATTGTCAGGATTAGGGATATAAGCATTGCATTCTTCAGGATGGCAATGCACTGGAACTGAGATACAGAAATTATCAATGTCTGTATGTAGCGACATCTGCAGACATCAGCTAAGACTACCTACACAGCTAACAGTGACAACATTGTCAAATGTCACTACATCTGAATCCTACATCACGCAAGCAGAGTTTTCGATATAGCATAGAGACCCGACATCAACCGTCGGGGTAGTGGCCCGCCAGACCAATATCACCCGGTCTGGTAGGAGGATCCTCCTTTTTCAATGGAGGGACATTCCACCTCGTTCCTCCATTCCCCAAAAGTATATTATTAATATTCTCTTTACTTTATTGTCTACGTTTGAAAAAGTAATTTTGCTCGTACAATGTCTTTGTAATATTATAATTAATCAAATCTATTAAGACCATAATGGGCCTTTAAAATAATTAACTATCGATATTATGCTACTACGTGATACTGCATTCATCGGATAGTTTAATACTGCATAAATTATATTGTTTATAATAGTAATAGCCTAAATGTTTACAAAAGATGTCTGGACGGTTGTATAGATGTTTAGTCAACATTGGCTTTGAATATTTGAAACCATTATTGTTGGTCATAATAACCTATTATCAAAAAATCTTATAATATACCTACTACTACTGCCTCTGCGTGGAAGTCAGAAAACAATACAATTTTCTCCATTAAAACTTTACTACCTCCTTTTCAACCCTTTAGGGATGATATTTCAAAGAAATCTTCCTTATATTGCACCTTTAGAGTACATAATAAGGAATATTTCCTCCGAATTATAATCTTAGGTTGTGCATTGGGGTGTATCCCACTATTTCTAATAGGTATTTCTATTGATAGAAATAGTGAAAATAGAAATAGAAGGAAGTCTAAATCAGGCCTGATTTAGACTTCCTTCTATTTCTATTGCTGTTGGCTGCGATTAAAATGGCAGATTATTAATTTATCCCCATTTATTTATTTTATTTATACCATGAAGTCGTGTTTTAATTTTAATCTATTCATTAAAAGTGGTAAACTTTTCAAACAACATACCTAACTGCGTTTTTTTGTCGCAATAGAAATAATCGTACCTACTATCCTATCCTACTATAATATTATAAACGTGAAAGTTTTTGAGGAAGTATGGATGGATGTATGGATGTTTGTTACTCTTTCACGCAAAAACTACTGAACAGATTTTGATGAAACTTTACAGTAATATAGCTTATACATCAGAATAACACATAGGCTACTTTTTATCCCAAAAACGCGGGCGAAGCCGCGGGCGGAAGCTAGTGGGATATAATTTGTAAAAAACGCTGGTCCCACTTTTTATATTTTTGTATTTCCATGGAAATAGTGGGATACACCCGTGCATTGTCTGTCAGTCAGTCACAGTATTGTTTTATACCACTGAAATCTAAATTATAATAAGTCAATAGAAATGTCATCGACTAATAAATTTAAAATGACTGCCAGCAGGGCCCTCTGTACTGGGTTCCTAACTAAATAATGCGTGTTTTTGCCGAGATGCAGAAATACATGAAATCTCACAGAAATACTGAACTTTAAAAACAAAACATATATTTCATAAAAACATTGGGTGAAGAAAGCTACCGTCAACGAAACATTTCTCATGTAAATAATGAAGTTGATTGACGAAAAGAGGTCAGTAGGTACACTTTAACTGAGTCGTACACTCAACAGCAAAAGTTAGGTAATGATTTTTCTGTATTTTGAAATAAAAGAAGTAATAAAGAATCCAATAATTGTTCATTTTTAATATGATCATAATAGGTATTTTTTATTTTATTTTATTGATTCTTCAATAATTGTTGTCATAATACAAAAACACCTTATTTAAAAAACACAGTCTAATGTTACAATTTTTTACAGGTAAGCACCAGAATGGGTATATGCTATAATTTTATAGTATGTTTAACTGAATTAGAGGGAAAGAATGTTAATAATTATTTAAAGTAGATACTTAATCGTTCGTCTATCGCACTTGACAGACACAATTGATTTCAACCTGAATGAGGCGGATTTTTCAAATGCAGCAGATGGAAGGTTAATAAATAAATCTAAGCGTACCAGTTACATTTTATTTCATTACTTATGCAGGGTGGCAGGTTAAACAGTGGAAATATTTTAAGGGGTCATTGTACTCATCATTCCAAAATAATCCACTAGTACAAAATAAAGTCCCCTACTTAAACTTTTATCTCTGCAATTATGAAGCGGTCAACGCCCAACTGGCGAAAATTGTTTGGTCTGATGAATGGAATTCTATTACCGATGTTAATGAAATGTTGCAAAAATTTTATGATATTCTTATGCCTATTATTAAACAGTATACACCGATTACCAAACCACGAGATGAACGTTATCCTGTCTGGTATAGTCGAGCTTTACTAAAAGTCATTAAAGAGAAAGCTAAATATCACAATCTATATAAAAAATATGGGAACCCTAGAGATAAAATTACGTTTGAATGCCTGAGAACGCGTTGCAGTGTATTGATAAAAGACTGTTACACAAATTTTAAAAATAATATAATTAAACATCTGCGTACCAATCCCAAGCATGTCTGGAAGTATTTTAAGAATAAACGGATCAGTAACAATTACATTCCAAATAAAATGACATTAAATAACACTAGTTTTGCCAGGGGCGGTCAGGAAATTTGCGATTTGTTTTCCGATCACTTTCAATCTATATATAGATCAAATAGTAACAGGAATTCTTCAAGCTCAGTTTCACCCACTCCAGGTAACAATAACACATTCAGCAGCTGCATACTTGATGAAAAAGAAGTTTTTGATTACTTGTCTTCTTTAAACTGTGATAAAGGACCAGGGCCTGATTCAATCCCTCCTCTCTTCCTTAGAAAATGTGCAGCAAACTTGGCTATTCCTCTGACTATACTATTTAACTATTCTCTAAGACAGGGTATTTTTCCTAATCTGTGGAAAATTGCGCATATCACACCAATTTTTAAATCTGGCAGTGTTGATGATGTTGCAAATTACAGGCCAGTGTCTATTCTTTCCGCGTGTGGTAAAATAATTGAATCGCTTGTTCAGAAGAAAATGTTTTCTCACTTTAAAAATGTGCTGGACGATAACCAGCACGGCTTCCGCCCTAAAAAATCGACGCTGTCTAATCTTGTTGAGTATGTTTCATATATATCATCTGCATTGGATAGCGGTAAAGAAGTTCATGCAATATACACAGACTTTAAGAAAGCCTTCGATTTGGTAGATCACGACTTACTCATTGCTAAACTGGACGGCTTGGGTGTTCATGGGTCGTGGCTGCGTTGGTGCGAGTCGTATTTGAGAAATCGCTCACAACTGGTGTATCTTAAGGGTTTTAAGTCCAAACACTGTTACATACCATCGGGGGTGCCTCAGGGCTCACACCTGGGACCTCTATTTTTCTTAGTTTTTATAAATGATTTGGGCAGTAAAATTGAATCGAAATATAAATTATTTGCTGATGATTTAAAGATATACCGAACTATATACAGCGAATTTGATATTGTTCAACTTCAATTAGATTTAAACAACGTATATAACTGGTGTGTACAAAATAACATGTCACTAAACCAAAACAAATGTTACTTCATTAAATTCAGCAGGAAAAGGAAAAAATATCAAAATTGTTATTCAATTAATAACAGCCCGCTCCAAGAGGTTGATTCTATAAGGGATCTGGGTATTCTGGTAGACAACAATTTAAATTTTAGAAACCACTACGACCTTATTATTAATCGGGCATCAAAATTGTCAGGATTCATCGTCAGGGAAATGAAAATCTTTAAAGAACCAATCCTTACTATTTCTATTTATAACAGTGTTATTCGAAGTATTCTTGAATATTGTAGTACGGTATGGAGCCCGTTTTATCAGGTGCACTCTGATAGGATAGAGCGTGTTCAAAAAAGGTTTTTATATCACTTAAGCTACTCAGATAACAGATGTCGTATTTTAAACTCGTATAACTCCAGGCTGTGTCACTATAAAATGAAATCTTTAAGCGCACGAAGGAAATGTTTAGATTTAATGTTTTTGTTTAAATTAATCAATGGTTTAATAGATTCTCCCGAGCTTTTAGAAAAAGTACAAGTTTGTGTCCCACGTATCAGCAGTCGCTTAATAAACCGGAAAACTTTCATTCTGCCACATAGTCGAACTAATATAGGTCATTTTTCTCCCATATGCCGCATGCTTTCTCTTGCTAATTCCACTCGTAGTGAAATAGATGTCTTTGCTGGTTCTGTAGCCTCAGTAAGGTCTCAACTCAGAACTTTAATTACATAAATAATTTTTATTTTTTTTCTTCCCCGAAACACATTCTTTATCTAATCTGCATTTGTATTTGTTTTTATTTTTAACTAACATTATTTAATTAAAGTGTCATACTTAAATGTGCATGCTGGATTCACATCTAGTAGATGTCAATCAGACGTACGGTATTCTACCTTTTCTTATTGCATGTGAGATTGTACATCAGTTTTGTGAATTACAATAAAAAAAAAAAAAAAAAAAATCATTATGAACAACTTTTACTATGGGACCAACCCTGAAATCGCGAAAAAAAAATCAGCTGTTCCATACATTTTGTTGAGTTATGTGGACATAAATGTATGGAACAGCTGATTTTTTTTTCGCAATTTCGGGGTTGGTCCCATAGTAAAAGTTGTTCATAATGATGAGTACAATGACCCCTTAAAATATTTCCATTGTCTTACCTGCCACCCTGTATATGTTAATTTGCAGACTAGATAATATCCTAATATCAATTATATTGTACAAATATTATTAGCAAAATATATAAAAAAAAAAGTTTTTATTATAATAATCATTGAATTATTTACTTTTGATGTTGAATGTACATACATAACTACAATGTTGATCGATCCGTCACTACTGCAATATTTATTTACTCTGTCGCAAATTCAAACAAAAGAATTAGGTACGTTTGGAGCGCTCGATAGGCTTTTGTTAGGGCTTGAACAAACAGTTGGTTGATAATACTGTAATATCATTGAAAAAAAAGCCTGAAAAACTATTGTTCAATGGGTGAGGCTTATGGACTTTGTTGTTTGCTCTAGTGAGTCAATGTCCGGTTGAGTCAATATCTGGCTAATTCAAAGTTGGAGTGGTCAGCATAAATCTGTTGCAGGCGTTACAGTACTTACTTCAAAAAATAGATGTGGTTCAACATCACTGTTTGTTCTACATATTCTAGAGATATAAATTATTATCAACCTTTTCGGAGACAATTTTTGTCTACCAGAAAGTAAAGTAAACAAGAATAATTTTTGTTTAACTAAACTACTGGGAACCTAACACTGATCTAATAAAAACAAATCCGCAACTGCGTGCGCGCCCTAATCGATCATAAATTTCACGTTACATAACTCACCCATGCTTTTTACTGTTATGAAGCGAGATAAAACATACTATTACACTTACATAAGTAGGTTCCCATTACAGCATGAAATAAGCGATCATTGTGAATGCTCAGTAGGTAATTTAAGTAAATTTCTTATCGCGCCGGGAGCGGAAAGCTTTTTCAAAGAGGGGGTAGTTATACATTCATGGTATATATCAGAGTGCGGGTACCAAAAGTACCGCTCAACCGTAAAGATAGTGTTTACATGGAAAACAATGCAATAACGCTTTATTTGCATTTAATTTTTAATTTAAATACAATGTTTGTTGTTGAAACTGATTCATTCGATGGTCTCTTTTTCGAATATTCATACAAAAAATAATGTGCATTGTCATTTTGGTATCGGAAGTGTTACGCCGACGGCAACGACGTCGGTTCGATAATATTAATAGGTACCGTACTTTTGTTTTGTAGCTGTACCGATTCTGAATGTATTTGTTGTATGAATTAAGTAAATCAGTGAAGTAAATCAATCTTTTTTGGTAGGTATATACGGATCTGGTATTTTTCTTTTAGTTTGTGCATAAAGTTGTTTGAAAACATTCTATTGAACAAAAAATGCACGATAAGATCATCTAATGATATTATAATTATAGATCGTCAATAAGTTAGATAGATACATTAATAGTTTTTATTTTATCAAGTTTTAATAAAAATCAAAACACAACCAAACTAAAATGCACATCCCTAAAATCTTTCCCAATTTTCGCGCCAGCTTAATACACGAACCCTTTATCAAAGCGCTCTAAAAAAATAATTAGCAACACATCGGGTTTCCGGACAGCTGACAGTTGCACCTGCGGCTGTGCGCGGCAACCCTGGCTGCGGCTGCGGCGCGGCAGCGGGGACGCAGCGGGGCGCCGGCGGCAAAAGGCGATGCCTCGTGAAAAATGGTCAAGATAATTTACGTAGCTACTCACATTTTTATGAAAAACGCTGGTTTATATGGAACATTTTAGTCAAAATGCTGTCCCCGTTTTCTTTTTGAGTTATAATTTGGTAGGTACTTGGACCAAAACTTTTTAAGCAGAGTAAGTATAGTTAGAGTAGGTTTTATTGTAGGTAATTTTTGAAGTGTTATGTACTTTAATATTGCTGTAATTCATGCCCTTTTATTTTGACTCCCTGAAAATTATTGACGTGGTTTATGATAGATAGATCAAGAACAGATTTTATTTTATTTTATTAGGGAAAACAAACAATTGTACATTTTGTCTTACATCTAAGTATACAATAAAGTAGTTAGATGCGCTTCTCTAGAAAACTTATGTGGATAGTAGCATATCTCTTTACCCATAAAGAACTAGCCAAATCGCTTTGAAGTCAAATTTCAATATCATCGGATTAAGTCGTGTCTGTTGGACGTCCGCGTCTGTCCAACAAAATGCTGATGGAAAAATTGGTACATGCAAACTTACCTAACCGTTAGAAACCCTAAAACGCTAAGTTAACAACATTAAACAGAAGTTTTCGCTGTAATTTGAACTCCAAAGTCACGTAAAATTCATTATGTTGCTCCGTATGAGTAGAAATTGTTAGTTGGAAGTTTCCTTGACTTTATCGCGACGTTGCATCGATGGGAAAATTTCAAACTCCTTGGATGAGTGAGAGCAGTTATGGTATCCTGAAAGTAATTGCAATCATGATTTTGAAGATAACTGAAATTGGTTGGCCGTTGTTTTAGTAACTGATTTTGTTGGTGGACGAGTTCTTTCTGAATTATTTAATCGAGTTTATGTTGTTAAAGTTTGGTTAATTTTGGCGGTCAATAATTTCAAATACCTAGGTATTAAAAACATGTGAAAAATTAAATAGGTACTATTGCGCCGCCCCGGTTTTGAACGTGTTTTATTAAATTGTATGGCGAATGCGAACTCTCATAAAGCTTCCGCAAAAAAAATTCTAAATGATGGTGAAAATTGCTTCAAAATCCATCTATAAGTAATTTAGTAGTAGGTACTAAGCGAAAATATACTATACTTTGTTTCAAACTAAACGATCAAAATACATTAAAACGTAAGCTTATACATTGTTTCATGAGTCCAAGAATTGCTAGTTTTTTAAAAAAAATGTTAGTGAATGTACCTATATTTCTTTGATATCTATTTCGTAATATAAACCACCACCATTACAGTATCATCCAATTTGAAAGCTCAATGTATTATCAACGTTTTTCCTAAGCTGCGTAAACAAGAAAAAAATAAAATTGCTAATTAATAAGCAGGGATAAAAAATGTACTTCCTTAAGCAGCTTCCACACTGACTTGCTTAAAAAAATATCCTCAAGAAATTCGAGATAAAGGTATCAAATTAATTTTTAACAAAGCATTGAATCTCGCCGTTTTCTTTTGTGGCACATTACAATGAAAATTCGTTTTGAAATTCGACTATGACGCTATAAGGTACGCGGCTGTATAATGATTTATTTATGTCAATGGGCTGTTTCCGAGAGCGGTGTTTTCTTTCCGAAATTGGTTATTGTTCGGCATAAAGTTCCTTTATTAGGGTTTGTTAGAAAAACGAGCAGGTAGGGAATTTTAACAATATAATAAGGATGTTTTTATGAAAACAATTTCATGTCAAAATGGGCGCACGGCAAATTGCACCTCGTGTTTGCTTTTTTTGTTTTTCTTAGCAAATACACGTGAGTTTTCTTAATACAAAGACATTGGCAGCGTCTAGACTTGGCCATGTGTGAAATAACCTGGCGAATTGTACACCCACTAATAAACGTTAAACGTAGAACATAAAACTAATAGTGAACGTCACTCTGTCGTAAAGCGTGTTATTAACGAATAAGAGCCTTGGTGTTCGTTTCCACTGTGACCACTTACGTGATATTTTATTTGCAAATATATCCATATTTTTACCCGACTGCGGCGAAGCCCAAGAGGAGTCTGATGTGTATGTATGTGTATGTTTTTTTGAAACAACCTTGTAAATAGCTTATCAAAATTACCTACTTTGTAAATTATTCTAAGTGCATTACAAACAAACGTTTATTATGGAGCACTTAGGTTAGGACAGAAAGTTACGATGAAAACTATTCTAATATCTGCCATTATCTGTCAGCCTTTCTCGGGAATACTATACACGTTTATTTCCAAACACATCAATATATACCTACAATGGACACACGCAACTCATTCGTTCTCAAAAGAGACCAAACATGAACTGCCAAGTTCTTTAATGCATCACAAGCTGTCTAATTTCACGTGTATTCTTTTTCTCTATACTTCTTAGTATATCGCACCATAACGGCTGTGTTCCCACAAGTAGGGTAGGCAGAGATGTATAGTACATCCACATTTTGCCAGTTAAAACGTTTTTTGTCTCATATAATAATGAGCGATCTTTGTACTGCCACTAAAAATTGAAGCATTAAGTGGACAATAAGGTGTTATATTATGACAAAATTTCAAAATATGAGATTTTTACATTAATAAAGGTTTTAACTGATGATAAATGATCGTTATATGATCTCGAAAAGCTGATACTTTCGTTATTTAACCCGTCCGCGCCGCTTACCAGCAGCTTACCGCTTGCCGACGTCCGACGTAAGAGCAGTCTGAAATCACCCTTAATAGTAAAATCGAAAACGGTTTTTGTTTATCAATGTTATAATAAAGTAATTGAAAATTGCCATATGAATTAATTTCATTTGATATTTGATACGGAGAAAACGCTAAATGGAAGATATTCAGATAACGGATGAAACGGTTTTCCTGTTCTATGAATATTAATGAATATACTAGACTTAACTAGACGAGTTAACTATTCAATGAGCTGAGCGAGAGACGAAGGTAAAAAAGAAATATCTGTTAAAGTGTCTGAGTAAAATGATTATGATATTTTCATAATCGTTTTATTAGAAATGATTCTGATGAATTTATAAGTAGTTTTGGGAAAATATTGATAGGCTCAATTCGCTTTTTATTATTAGTCGAAGATGATCAATAAATTAATCTAATAGAAGTACCTACATAATAGTTTGCTAAGAGATATTAGAAAAGTGAAAAGATTAAAAAATAAAAAAAAAAGAAAGAAGGAAAGAAAAAAATAAAGAAAGAAAAATTGTTTATTTGCATGCAAATGGACACAGACAGATAATAAAAAGGTAAAACATTTACAAACTAAATACTTTAAATTAATAACACATGAAAAAATAATGCGTCGCATTCACAAGCGAAAACTTCGACAACTCAGCATACTGTTTTTCTGTGGCAACATTGAAAATCTACAAATATGAGTCTCTCCATAGCAGGCAATGACAGCTGCAATGAAAAAGAGCTGATGCCAGATAGAGAAGGATAAAACATTGATCACCATCGTTAACCACGCTAGCTCCATCAAACCAAATTCAAACAAATCTTTAAAACTTTCGTATTAGTAGAGCTTTAAGTGAAAGAGCATACTTATGCCGCTTAGCAACATTGTTGTATTCCGGTTTAAATTGTATATATGGGTGCCGGTGTAATTACAGGCACATGACTCATGACTTGAGTAGAATGAGTATTCATGAGATATTTCATCTGTCTCTAGGGTAGACAACGCCAAGACATAAAACTACGGCCAGATCATTAACATTTTCAGACAGTCAAAAATAAATGCTGCCTTTATGATCCAAATCAAACATTAAAACTGTTACCAACTCAAATCTAAAGGTAATCTCCGCTAACACTCTTTGTTTACTCAATAACACTTTCAGAGCAGGTTATTGTGATTATTGCTCTAAGGGGGACCGTCAAATAAAACCTCTCAATCCGAGCAATAAGGCTTTGCAAGCTTTACTGGTGTAATGGTCAACTTAGGAAGATATTAATGAGTCGTTCGTGACTAGTAATGGTAGTAGAGAAACTAAAACAACAGAACAGTAATGAATCGCGGTGATATTAGTTTTTGGGAGTCGGGTTTAGCTGTTTGGTTGTCGGAGAGTTGATTCTGTAAGGATGCTATGTTTCTGTACATACATATATGTGATATTTGTGTTTGTAAACACACCCAAAGTAAAGAAAAACCCCTAGTGTGAGGCAAAGTTTTTTCATCGAACTTATGAAACGTGGTCTATTTTTATAGTGACTATGAGAAGATAATTATGTAGCTGATGGTTATAGTAGGATGCTGTAGGTTATTTGAAATATAAAAAGTCATCCAAAAGAATGTAGGTATAATGCATAATCCATGTTTAAACCATTTTTAACCTTACTGTTCCATTACTTTTCTACATAAATAAATGTATCTATCTACCACTTAATAAAGTTACGAGTTCGTAACCGACTACAGACAGCAGCAGCACGCAACGTGCTGCCGTGATACTGGTTTCTATGTATTTCTATGAAAACGACGTGTCGCCAGCTACGGAAGGTATTTCATAAAAATACATAGAGACCAGTAGTATCGCTGCGACACGTCGCCTGCTACTGCTGCTGTTTTTAGTCGGTTAAAAGTTTTTTTTTACAAGTTGGCACAACGGTATTTAGCTTAAATAACAAGCCTTTTTCTCCGCAATAAACCATAGTTTTCACTGTCGCCGTATAAAATAAAATGATAAAACACGGTAACGAAATCCTGGGGTCACAGCTACAGTATAAACATGTCCTGAATAGAAACACGAGGCGACCGTGGAGGTATTTTCAGTTAGTCTATGTTTTTTTGTGGCTGCACCAGCGGACCGAACACTGTTGTTTTAGACACATCTTTTTGTTATCCCCGCCACGAATATGGCGGAAAAAAGTTATTTTTAGAACCCCATGGAATGTGTGTTTGTTTTAGGATGCAAAATATTTAGTAGGTAGGTACATACTATACCTACATTGTAGAAATATTATGTATAGGATGTAAGGTGCGGTGTTAGTGCGTTGTGGTTTGAAGAAATACACTATAACATCACTACTTCTGATAAAAAGAAGGATCTAATTTAATAATGTTGTGAAAATGTGATTTAGGCTACTTTATTTTGTATATGATTTTTTTTTTGTTTCACGCAGACTGGCTCGGGTGCATGATGCATCGAGGTTCAGAAATACCGAATATTGTACGGAACAATCAAAACAAATGAAGTTTTAAAATACTCTGATATCTGAGTCTTTTTCAATAAGTAGGTAGGTACATCTTATGTTTTGTATGAACTTTATTAGATAGCAAGGGCCTAGCCTGGATTTGGTTCAGATGGGGGCAGACAAGGAAAACATAGTTATAGGAAAACTGTACGAAATGATCCCCTTAAGGAGAATGCTCGTAGTTTATACGATATTCAACTTGACGCGAATTAATCAATTTATGAATGATTTAAAAAGCATTTTTCTTTCTAATTGTTTTTACTTTTCAGTCCGGGAGAGGGGAGCGATTGCCCCCTTCTGTACCTGGCTACGCCCATGTTGGATAGGCTTCGAATTTTACATACCTATCGGTAGTTTTGGTAGCTTACACCGACCAAATGTGACTGCCTATTTTTAGGACATTCCAGGGCCTAAAGTCTCGACATAGATAGCGATCGCTTTTCGACCAAAATCGGTTGTTCCGCCGTATTTTTCCATAGATTTTTTCATAGATAGCGACCGATTTCGGTCGTAAAGCGATCGTTATCTATGTCGAGACTGCAGGCCTAGGCGTCATGTGTAAGTATTTTAAAATGGAAATAACTATAACCACGTACCTCAGTTTAAAAATTAAATCCTCCAGTTTTGAAAACCTTTACCTACCTACAAAACTTGGAAGATATTATTTTCTCATAATAATCACAAACTTGGCGTATGTTCGGAGTGCATTAGAGACCGTCGCCGGCAGATGGCGTTAGCGTCGACTAACACTAATGACGTCGCTCGCACTAAATTATTTTTACGACTACCCGCGAGACGCGATTCACCACTAAGGCTGAGACTACAAACTTCTACTTTAATGCGATTAAAACAAAGTACCTAATATATATTGATGTATATGGCTAGACTGCACGCGGAATATCGCTAACAACCTTTAATTTGTTTATG
Source organism: Thalpophila matura (assembly GCA_948465475.1). Classification (NCBI taxonomy): domain Eukaryota; kingdom Metazoa; phylum Arthropoda; class Insecta; order Lepidoptera; family Noctuidae; genus Thalpophila; species Thalpophila matura. The sequence goes on along the minus strand of OX419182.1, from coordinate 12,980,456 downwards.
CGATAGAAATAAACAATATTATTAGTGCAAATACGGCATCGAATATATCAGGGGTTCCCAAACGGTGTCCGCAAGAACTCTACCCACTGATTGAGTTTACTAGGGTCATTGCGCTGGATAGCGGCCGATTAGCGGAGTGTCCAACTTTACGTTAATATATTAGTATGAAATATTCATAGAAAATTTATTGAACGTATTTGTATGGATACCAGATATTATGAAGATTGAATTAAGAAGTAAAAAAATGACATACATAGCTGTAAATTAATTTTAGAGGTGTTTAATCGCAAAACATGGTGAAATGCTGGTTTACGGACATTTTTTTGGTTTACGGCCACATTGTATCTAGTTTACGTCCACATGGTTTATTATGGTAAATTACCTTTAAAAAGATAATAAAATAACATAGCACTGTAAATTACGTTGCTTTTTAATATAAAAACAAAATCTAAGTCAGTCTTTCGTTTTTAATCACATCTACATTAATTTTATTAACTTATTTTATATTTTTGTACATTTCTTAATCACAGTAAAAAAGACTTTAAAAAATTCAAAAAACGGTCAAGTGCGAGTCGGATTTGCGCACGAAGTGTTCCGTACCATTATCTATACAACATTAGACACCATATTATAAGTATTATAATCTTTATTAAGATCGAGAAAAAAACGGCAAAAAAATCACGTTTGTTGTATGGGAGCCCCCCTTAGATATTTTTATTTATTCTGTTTTTAGTATTTGTTGTCATAGCGGCAACAGAAATACATTATCTGTAAAAATTTCAACTGTCTAGCTATCACGGTTCATGAGATACAGCTCATGGTGATAGACAGACGGACAGCAGAGTTTTAGTAATAGAGTTCCGTTTTTACCCTTTGGGTACAAAACCCTAAAAATAGTAGGTAGGTACTCCATTGGCATAGAGAACAGGGTCCAAGCTACCAGTGGTCAGGGATCTAGAGAGAGGATTCTCCTAACAATGTAAGCCGTGTTTAGGAAAGCTTTCTGGATAAAGACCTTGATCCGAGAGCCTTCTCAGGCGTTGGTCGAGTCTCTTGGCTATTAGATCATTGGCCGAAACGACTATAGGCACAATTATTGCTGAGTGCACTTTCCACGTGCGGAGAACCTAGTGTGCTAAGATACTCGATTTATTTATCTTTTTCGGCCTTTACGAGATGTCCATCATGCGGGACTGCAATTTCAATTGTTATCTATTATTTTGCGACATTCTAACCAATCTATCAAAATTAGCAATTAGTCCGATCAGTGATGAATTGATGATACAGCGATCCCAGTACAATGTGATATGACCATTTTCGATGACTGGGTCGGGCACATACTTGTATTTCAGAGCAAGTTGCTGGTAGATAATCCTGGCCACCAAGTTTTGTCTATGCCAAGTACTTAACGTTAGCAAGACGAAAACAACCAGAAATTATATTCGGATCGATTCAGCGGGACAGTGGCATGCCCGACAGCCCGACAGATATGTATTTTCGGTAGTTGCTCGTCATCATAACTTAGTCTATAATTGCTTTAAAAAAAACCATCGGTTTCTCCAAAGAGTTCGCCGAAACGCAGCCAGAATATGGACGCCAAGAAGTCTGCATCAGACCTATAAAGGGTCCAATAAAAGTGTCCATGTAGCTCCATGAGATTGGTTTTGAGCACTATAGGCTTGCGCTAGTTCTCTTTACCTAATGGGAGTGGCGTGAGTTCATTTGTCACTTTGTTCACTGCAACTACATCTTGGTGCATCCCTACTTCGGCTTTGAGGAAATATTCCCTAAGATCGCACACCTCACGGTTTGTGAAGAGTTTTGGTATTTAAAAAGCCTCGACCTTGACACTTCGTGGTCTTCGTTCTCGACACACTTAGGTGGTGCTGGATTCATCCAATATGCAATAGGAAATAAACGAACCTTCCAATTCAGGTCGTCTAATTCTGGCTGAATCCATCTAAATATGCCGAAAGAAAACATCAAGACCCAACCAATGTCGGCACATACCTTGTTGCCACCTGACAAAAGACTGTTAATACGGTGAACGAAACCCCTCAAAGTCAGAAGTCAAAGTCAGCCTCATTAATTCTCAACGCTTCCGACATACGGTACCCAAGTATTTCTAGGTTTCAGTTGCGGAGAGAGATCTAAGGTATATGGAATCCATGAGTTGGGATCCCAGGGATTCCATCTCCATTCGCTTAAACCATGGATGACTGCACATTAATTTGTTGTTCTCGGTGTTGTTGCACTGGATTGTTGTTCTCGGAATGCCAATAATGCCATATTTTCTATGTTTCCCTTGTTGTCTAGTATCCTCCTACTCTAATCCTTTAAACGCCAACTGAAAGATATTATATTAATAAATAAAAATATGCTTGTGAATAATTATATTATCAATTTTGTTCTTTTTACCCGACTGCGGTGAAGCCCAAAAGGAGGGTAATGTTTTTCACCTTTAGGTATGTTAATTAGGAACTTTGGAGGACATCTATAAAAGAAACATTAAAAATATAATACTTATCAACTTCAGTGGTCGAAAACTGAGACATCATAGTGCCATATTCTATTGGCGGCCATTGAATTCCCATACATTTTGTATGGCCGGAAAAAACACGATTTATTTATATTTAGGCGGACGTAAACTACCAGCGATGTAACAGCATATAAAAGAAATATATTTAAAAGAATTTCGATCCTAACCCATATTAGTAAGATACTAAAAAAAATTAAAGATGTTATTATTTTTTATGTCTATTTGCGTCCACCAGGCCGTAAACTAACATTTTTAAAGAATTACTATTCTAGTTCGCGGACACTAAATATCTAACAAGTTTTTGAATATCATTGAAAAAGACTTATCAAAATGCATTCTAATAATGCATTACTAGCAATTAAAACAAAAAAAAACATGTCACAGATAAATAAAACCAGAAATACTTACCTTGCAAGCAATACGTGCTGACTATTTTTTCGCTAGTTTTACCAACGCATGTGCACCGGCGGTGCTAACGGTGAATTGAACGAGGATTTGTGCATATTTGGGTAATACTACGTAACTAATTTTACTAGGTCAGAATGGAACAGCTATCCTTTTCTTCCTAGAGCCGTATTTCAAGTGGAACTGAAGGATATAAGAACTCTTATTTTCTTAATATTTGTGCAGCACATCCTCGAAATGTCCGCCTATAGGTGCTGGACGGGAAACCGACGCACCTACCCTACTTACTACTAGAGCTTATTCCTTAATTTAGTTCTTGCGGACAGTTCAGTTATTGTAGCCACGAACGCCGGATTTCGGCGTATTATAATGTAGCCCTCACTATGTTAAGACTGATTTCACTTTCAGTCGCATCGCAAATTGTGGGTTCGTTGTAGCCTCAGCCTAAGCGCAGATTGTCCGCACTATTTATAATGGTTTTGATACCGACGTAGAATGCAACAGACACTTTATGATTTTGTTTAAGAACATTGGCTGTGGATACTCGAGTGCTTTAAAATATAAAAGATTATATGAACTGAATATTTTAGTTGATTGAATCATTGCGGTGCAGTGAGTAAGCAATGATTCATATGAGTTTATCAAGCATGAAACAAAAATTAACCGATTCTAATTACCGTTACGTGTTAGGTTTTGGTTATGGATTGTAGATAATTTTAATGTTTGCTGGTTTTGGTTTTCTTTTGAATAGTTTTTTTTATATTTATTTATACTTAGGTTAGTAGGTTACAGAAAGCAGACATACACTTCTGAGTTTTGTCTAACAAAATTACCTTTTCAAATAAATGTTTTAGAGCCGTACCAAAATGGTAAAGAAGGAACCCTTATGGTGCTACTTCGTATGTCTGTCTGTCTGTCTGTCACACCTGCTTATATCAGCAACTACTAATGCTATCGACTTGAAAGGACACGGCAGACGCCCATAGAACGCTTTTTTTTTTTTTTTTTTTTGAGGATGGGAAATCATCAAATGACCCCTCCCGCTCTGGGCGGAGCGGAAGGGAGTGTCAGACTCTTACTGACTAAAACCTACCCATGTTCCTTCCTTAGCCCTTTTGTCCGGGTCAGCGGTATCCCTTCCGGACGATCCCGCTTTCCCGGCAGGGCCCATAGAACGCTGGGCTTCAGATTGTGTATGTCGGTACAGATATGAAATTAGTTTGGTGTGATCGAGTATTTCAAGAGTAGGTATTTAAATTCATTTTTTATTTGTTTTTGTACGTAATTGGATTAAAGAGAAATTATCGTATTTGTGACAGTGAGGTTAAGTATGGTGTGAATGATCCCATGAAGTACAGCGCAACTAATGAGTTCTCAATTCAAAGGTTTTAGTTGCTGTCGACATGGTATTCTGTGGAGGCACGCGCCAGCCAGCATGCACCCGTTTTTGTTTTACTGGTTTTTTCAAAATGTCAACGGCATAATCATTTTATTTCTTATTTATTTCGATTTTTGATTCCAATTCTTAATCTCTAAGATAAACTAGGCAAAGAAGAATTAAAATATAAATTTTTGGTTAAGCTTTTATTACTGTACCATACATATCAAGCCCAAAACGACCAATGTCCTTTGGAACAGTTATAAAGAATGCTTGCCCAACTTTATTGCAAATGAAAAATGTCAAAAAATATTTTTATTTTCATTGCAAAAGGGGCCGGAGTGGGGTCCGAAATTTTAAATTGGGTTCACTAGGTCAAGTGGCATATCATATGAAAGAGCTTGATCTGCACAATTCAAAATATATTTTTATTTTATTTTATGTCTCACAGTTTTCGATATATGATGAAAAATGTCTGAAAAAATACCATTCCCCCTTATCTCCGAAGTTTGCGGAGCGAAAAATCTGAAATAATTAGAACTGATAGGAATTGACCCAATCATCAAAATTCTTTCACAAACAAACTTACTTATGCGGTCCAGTGTTTTTCACTTTATACGTCCAAAATGATACGGAACCCTCGGTGCGCGAGTACTTGGCCGGATTTTTTATATGGCGAAAGACTTTCAAGCCTCGTATCCATTAGGCAACATTTGTCGCACAACACGTGACGCTCAACATGTTCGCAACGTTGCATAACAAAACGCGACGTTGCCAGCTACTACGTTAATAAACAAAACGTTAGTAAGCAACGTCGCGCGTTGTTGTGCAACGTTGCTGAACATGTTGAGCGTCACGTGTCGCGCGCCAAATGTTGCCTAGTGGAAATCTCATTAGGCACCTACTTACGTATGAATTATAAAACTACCCCAAAACCTTTTAAGTTCGTTATGTATCGGGTTCTGAATGAAATGAAAAATATACCATTATTAATACATATTAGGTATATTCACTGTGCAAATAGAGCTACAAAGTCAACTATGTAATCACCAGTACAAAGTTTAGAGCGTAATATTAAAATATTTTAATCGTCCCTTATCCCAGGTGTAATAAGAGTGTAAACTAAGGGCGAGTGAACTAATAGACTGACACAACAGTCGTAAACCGTGTTAATAAGTTTAAAGCAGCTGGGACCAACACATACTACTTAGTATATGTATATGACTAGAATATTACGTTTATTGTCTGACCATATCATAAACCATACAGGGTAAAATACTTAGCGTCGTATTACAGGACGATACTCGAGCACATCTCTGCTTGAGCATAGATGTCAACCAATCAAATGGCTTTAAATGTATGCTCAAGCAGAGATCTGTGCTCGAGCGTCATTCTGTAATACGAGCCTTACACCTAGAACTTTGAGTATAATCCAATACATCTTCTTACAGAAGCGCCATTAGATCATCATCATCTGTGCAACAATATTTCATCTTGCAGTATTACTTAGAGTACGCACAATCTAAGTTGACCGGCCTAATACCAGATCGTCGAAGTTCGTGCATGTAGGTACCATGATACCAACGTTTAATTAAGGTTTAAAATATACAGAACAGATACTGTGACGCGGTTCGCTTGAAATTTATAAAGTCTTATAGGTAGTTGGGGCGGTTACAATTTGAGAAGCAGTAAATATATTGAGAATTAGATGCAGCTGTGTGACACGGGCACACACAAACACGTCAAATAGATTTCTAGATAATGAATTCTAACTATCCTAACTACATAATATTATATGCGAAAGTAAGTTTGTTTGTTACCTTTTCACGGGTAAACCACTGGACCGATCATCATGAAATTTTGCATATATACATTATCAGGGGTACAGATATGGACATAGGGTACCTTTCATACAGTAAAAAATTACTGTTTTCGAGGGAAAGAACAATAACTTTCGTCAGTCACAATCGCTTTAGGACGCTAGATGGCGCTACGTGTATGCCACGCGGACGAAGTCGCGGGCAAGGTGCTAGTTAATCATATTCTTCTGACGTATCTTTCCCGACACCATAACCTCCGTTTCTATAGTTCGTATCTCGCGTCTATGTGTGCGTTTCTTTTGTGCTCCTCTGGTCAAGTGGTCACCAATATCTCGTAGAGTCGTAGCGCATCCGTTTGTCACCTCGCCTCGTAGCCTCGTAGCACCGTAGATAAACTTTAACGATAATTAGAATAGCCATCACTAAACATACAGTATGAGTATTAGATTGCAACACGTTTTTGTCGTTAACTGTGCGTGAGACGTTTCGTGAGTGATTGGGTTTAATTTTATTGTTATCTAAGAGGGTAAACGTTGGTTTAATGTTGTTAGGTATGACTATGTATTATTTAATTAAAATATTAAAAACATTACAAAAGTATAAAACACATTATAAATTACAATTTTGCAAAAATAAAATGTAAAATATTATAACATGTCAACATTTTTCAAAGCTTATAGATGAAATTATTGTGAGAATTATTGTGATCAAGTTACCATATAGGTACATAGATTGGTTAAGAATATTACTAACCTTTCTCTAAGTCTTTATTACTTATTATTGTACGTAGGTATAGGTACCTACTCATGCCATTTAACCATCTTATTAATTCAAAAATCTATTATTTATAAAACATAAGCTTTTCAATGAGACAGTACCTACATATATCATGTTAAATAAACTTTTGCAGTATCACTATATTGAATCTTATTTCGACTGAGTTTCAAAGATTATTTAACCTCAGATCAACACACAAAACTACCCAATAAAACCGGGAACATCCAGTAAAATCAAGCCTTTGTTTCAATTTAATTCGGTAGTCTGGCTTACTGGTGCAATGAAAATGTAATTAAAGGAATAATATCGTGTCGCAGTCGCCTCAAGCGACATAAGACTGCATATAGGAGCGGCTGCGGTGGTGTCATGGAGTAGTGAGGAGATGGAGAACTAATGTGTACTTACTCACTGTATTGTTCTAATTTTATTCGCACCCAAGGGACTTTATGGACCCAGATAAAAAGTATCCTATGTCCTTCTCTAGGGTTAAAACTATCTCAGTGCTTTATCAAATTAGTTTAGCGGTTTAACCGTGTAAAACAAAAAAATAGGTAAAGTTACTTGACATTTATAATATAATTTTGGATTCTATGATATTTGAATAACTGTATGCTTTCTTATTAACTAAATCTACAACCAATCTATTTCGGTGGTTGTCGAGCAAGCGCACAAAAGCCTTTTTTATAATATAGAAATCATTTTGTACCATTTTTTAAGCAAAGTGAATAATATGTCAGAGTTTTACGAACTATAACATCATATTAAAACATAGAAATACCTTTTTTGATCAACACCGTTAGCACATTCCAGGGGTTACAAATTCATTAACCCTCTAGTCTGTCCAGAAGTCTGTTTTTATCAGTGAACTGTTAATGACTGGTACGAGTAATCTTAAGAGTAAGCTGCATGGAAATGACCAACATAGCAGCCCATATTGTCGTTCTTGGAAATTTCAATAGCGCCAGTTGCGAAGCCTAGACATTATCGCTCCATCTGCTCTCTTCTCCATGACAACAGTGCAGTTTCGAGATAATCGTTGCAATAACAACAATTCTTGAGATCTAATTACAGCGAATCCGAATGCCGCGCCACCATACACCAGTATTAAAGCTCGTTTAACCAAATTGCATGTTCAGTTTTGGAACTCCACTAAGATGGCGTCTCCAAATATGCATTTTCTTTTTGGCTTCGTCAGCGCAAAAAGGAACTGTATTTTTTGTTTTGTGAAAATAGTAAACTGCATTTTTATCAGAAGAAGAGAAGAAACTTGTTACCTGTAACAAAGTCATCACACTTATGTTAACCCTTTATCCGTATCCTATCCAGTTTTAACAGCCCGGCCACGACTTTTGGCTTAGCGGCAAGCGGCGCGGCGAGCGGCGCGGTTTCAGTGGCAATACCACCGATACCGCGCCGCTCGCTGGCCGCGCCGCTGCGAGTGATATTTTCGTGGCATGGTTCATACATCCTAATAATATTATAAATGCGAAAGTTTGTAAGGATGTATGTATGGATATTTGTTACTCTTTCACGCGAAAACTACTGAATGGATTTTAAAGAAACTTTACAATAATATAGCTTATACATCAGAATAACACATAGGCTACTTTTTATCCCAAAAACGCGGGCAAACCCGCGGGTGGAAGCTAGTTTTCATATATTTTTACCGCTCGCCGCTGCCGCTGATAGCGGCAAGGTCGTGGCCGGGCCGTTATATTGACATTAAAATTATCAAATTCATTCTTTTAACGTTATATTGTACAGTAAATTATGTGTATATTCAAGTGTATAATATACCTATTCTGCAATAATAATAGTCATATTAATACCAGTTTAAATTTAAATGTTTTGTTTAAAAATGAAAATAAAAAAACACTAAAATCGGTTATAATAAATTGGTAAAAACAAGATAAAACAATAGGTACAGTCGAATTGACCTCCACCTTTTTGAAATCGGTTAAAAAATAACAGCGACTGATTCGATTACTATCAAACACAAATCTTATGAAAAACAATTCTTTTTTGTGATATATAGGAACCGACTGATCAATCATGAACCTTATTTTTTGCCTCCATAATTATTATTTCGGTTAATATTAACACCTCAAAAAACGTTCTACATCTAATGATGTTACGTAACAAAACAAATTAACTATGAATCAGTTACCCTTGAACCCGTCAGTCAGCAAGTCTGTCTGCAGTTAACCTATCATTAACTATAACTAGTTTACGACACAGTAATTATTGCTAACAGCGACCTGTGAAATAACTATGATTAGTTTTAGTAGTAATCTGTGGTTTTAGTGGCCAGCTTTTTAAGTGTGAATACTAAAATGTTGGGTTCTCAATATTTTTTTTATTTGTGAATCGATTCGTCCCATTAACTCGCGTTTTACCTTTAAAAAAATTTGATTTTCGTCAAATAATAGCATCAAAGGTACAGTTATTACACGTAAAAAATATGTTTTTCTCATTTACTCGCTTCAAAAGATCTAGATAGATTTATAACATCAAATCCTCTGTTAGCATTCGGTTAGCATTTAGTTTGTTTAAAACTCTCGCATTTAGTTAAGAACTCTATTTTGAAACGAATTCTGTATTAAAATCATGTACAGTACCCCGATCATGAGTTTTTTTGACGTATAGTATCGTTAACGTAAGCATATTTTGAATTGAAAATATACGTTTGTCACACAATGTTTATATAAATTAAATATTTAATTAATTCTCTGTATTTTTTAAAATGTGCAAATTGTATAAAATTTCATCAAAATGTTCCAGGACTGCTGTATTTTAGATTCAAAATATGCTTACATTAACGAAACTATACGTCAAAATAACTCATGATCGGGGTACAGATTACCTTACCCGATTGCGACCTACAATAGTTATTTCTAGACGTGTGTTAAAATATCACGCATAAGTTGTCTAATAGGCAATATGTATCTCTATCTACCTAATTTAAATGTATATACATACTTATCTACACTTTATTATATCGCTCTAGTCGTAAATTATTACCTTTTAATGAATGCCCTCGAGCGTCTGCCAAGTTTTTATCGGTTCATCCACACGTAAGGATTGTGCCTTATGATTAGACTAAGTTATTTCAAGTTAAAAGTACCATTAAGGAAATCAAAATCATTTGGTACATTGGGTTTGATTATACGCTATTTTTGATGTTCATCGGCGTTTATGTGAGTATTAAAGTGAATTTGATGATTTTATATTAATTAATTTGATTATAGACTTTCCATTGCTATGTAATTTAAGTATGTTAGGGATTTTTTACGGGATTAAAATATGTTTTATGATATCACACATACTTACTAATAGATAGATAGATATAATAAAAAAAAATAGAAAATGTGTAGTATATATATATTTTTTTATTTGGTTTGATTTGTTGATTCGGCACCGACTTCTGTGATCTGAAACTGTGCTACCTACTCATTTAATGTGATATTTTTGAAGGCAATTTTAGCTTTTTGTCTTTTATTTCTATTTTGATTACCTAACATAAACATGCGATTACAGCAATAGTGGAAATTAATTATTAAAGCTGGTTAAAAAACCGTTCAATCAAAGTTATATTTATATGGGCTATAGCTTTTTCTACCAAAAACAATAATTAAAATTGGTTCATAATTAGCGATGATATCGTAGAAGTAAAAAACGTACAAAAATACAGTCGAATGGATAACCTCCTACTTTTTGAAGTCAGTTAAAATGCTATATTTATTTAAATAGGTTATGTAAGTATTCCAACTTTTTGCTATCAAATTAGCTTCAGTTCTTTCTCAGAAAGTCTATGTTACTCATTAGGTGCCATATAAAGCTACAATAAAAAATATAGGTACCTACTTTCTCGGTAACATTACATATAAATTAACAACATTTTTATAGCTGATTGCAATATGTCTACGTATAGTTGCAATCAGCTATAAAAATGTTTACCTTTACCTACCATCAACCACCAACAATAATTGTTGTAAGATCGGCCCGATAAGTTGGTTAACTGGAAATATGTGGTCAATTGGTCATATTATAGGAACTTTTCATACAAATAGACCGATCCGCTGATATGAATTGAATGAGAGTCAAAAAAAAAAATCAGATATTTTTGTTTGACCTATCAAAATGGTTGCTCTGAAACAGTCCAAACAACCCCATTAAATATGACCACGCTCTTCTGACACGCGGTTGAACCGAACTAACTAACATCGAAATAATTTATTGTAAACTGACACTAAATTATACGAACACTGATTTTTCAGCATTTCATGTAATGGTCAAGAGTTTGTATTAAGATTTTCCATTTTTTTTATTTATTATTAATTGCTGATTTTTGTTAAAAGAAGTATGGTAATCGACTTTTGTCTCTGACTGTACAAAAAATACATCTACAAAAAAAATCACTTATATTAAACATCCATGTTATAAGCTAAAAAACTACACATCCAACTAATAGGTTACATAGTACTGTCTGGACATTTTCAATTCAATGATGGGGGTAGTTTGAAAATAACTAATTCGGTCTGCAAGTTGATCCAGGCGGGCCCATTAGAATGATTGCTGGTCGGACGCTGATGCAAACTGAAGTATAACAGGCGCTCTTAACAGATTGAATTTTATATACGTCTCATACGTACAGACGTGGTTGTAACTAAGTTGGATGTCTGGTGTCCGTCACGTTGAGACGAAATGAATGGCAAAGATTGATGAATTAAATGTGGAAATATTTTTGAGGTTTTCGTACAAAAAGATAATTGATAGGTAATTGATGTAATTGTAACAGGTTTTAGCCAAGCTACGGAATATTTAATACTATAGTTACTAGTGGTCGCTTAGTGGACGAAATTCGACGGTAATACATTCTTAAGTTTATTTGTAAAATTGTAACACATATATTATTATAATTAGGTAGGTAGCAGCGGCGAAGAGTCAATTTTTGTAAGAGGTAAGCCGGAGCTACTAATGATTACCTGGCCACGAAAAGCTAATTATAAATATTTGACAATAGTAGGCAATTATGCCTGTGCTATTTTTCAAAGGGAAGCCAGTAGGAACCGTAGGTATTGTAGGGACCCTTCGCCACTGGTAGGTAGATATATAAATTTTAACTTTCTCAACTCCTTCTCCATATAGACTATGAACACACTCCTCCGTGCGATGCTTAAAAAGGGGTTCAAGGTTTTTCCTTCACGTATAGGTAAATAAATATGTAGGTATTTAATAAGTATAGATACATAGATTAATAGCTGCTAAAGTTATAATGCTCTATTTGCGTGTCGATTTAAATCTCACTTTCTGTTAGCTTTCTGTACCCCTATCATGAGTTTTTTTGACGTGTAGTATCGTTAACGTAAGCATATTTTGAATTGAAAATACACGTTTGTTACACAATATTTATATAAATTAAATACTTAATTAATTACTTTGTATTTTTTAAGATGTGCAAATTGTATAAAATTTTATCAAAATGTTCCAGGACTGCTGTATTTTAGATTCAAAATATGCTAATGTTAACGAAACTATACGTCAAAAAAACTCATGATATTATAGGGGTACAGATCATATGGTTAAAGGAGTATGATTATATTTATATTATTATTATTATATTTTAACATTACGAAACACAATCCTAAAGCAGTAATATTGCAGGCCCTAGACTTTAACATAAACGCAAGCAATTCCAGCAACAAACAAAACGCAAACGTTCTAGCATATTTTTATACAACGTAAATAAAATTACAATTTTCAATTCAAGAGACGTCATAACGCAATTCAATACGTAGGTACAGTCAACAAAAAAGATAAGTATACAGGCAGCTAACTTCAATTTCTGTTGTACCTACGTGTGCTTAAGTAGTCAAATCTTTGCCTTCACTTCTCTAAGTGAATCCTAAGTTTAAAAAGTAACAACAAAGAAAATTGCCTTTTTAGTGCAAAGATGATAATTTTTGCCTGTATACTTAATTACTTGTCTGTATATACGTCTAAAGTGAAGAGAGCAGTCGACAACATTTGGTCCCCAAGCAGTCGGCAAAAGGTGTTTACATGCATTTTATACCGCGGGAATCCTTATCAAGTCGCTACGTTCGCGCCGCCGGCGTCGTCAACCTTCTTGATGTATATTTACTTGTGAAAGGCCGTTTTCAACTTTACGCGGCCATATTCCACGTGAAAATTGAAAAAGTTTATGTTACGACTTTTTTTAACATCTCTGAACGGAATGCGGAGTTTAATTGATGTACCCGAGACTGTTGCCCCAAGTGAGGCGCATTCATGAAAATGTATAAAATGTTCGTCCGTAATTACGCTCTATGAATTTAATTATTAGTATTCTAATTATGCGTTTAATTGAAAGGAGTTTTTTAATGTTTCGCTCGGACTCGCTTCTTTAGGATAGTGTAGGCGTGTAGCAGATTCAGCGTTTACCTAAGTTTTTAGGGTTCCGTAGTAAAACTAGGAACCCTTATAGTTTCGTCATGTCCGTCTGTCCGTCTTTCTGTCTGTCTGTCTGTCTGTCTGTCTGTCTGTCTGTCTGTCTGTCCGTCTGTCGCACCCTCGTAAAATCTACAGATCAATACCAATATGTATGAAACTTCACAGGTAGATGTCTTCTGTAAGCCGCTATAAAAACCTGTAGCGAAATTATAAAAAATAAAATAATTAGGGGTCCCGGGAGCCCATACATGAAACTGAAGGGTGAAAAACAATATTTTCGCGCACCCCTTCATGTAGGGTATCGTTGGATAGGTCTTTGAAAATAAGATCAAGGTTTCGAAATTACTTTTTTATTTAAGTGCATATTTAGTGAACTAGGAGCTTCGAAAGTCGTTTACAATGTGTAATTTTCCAATCGCATTATCAAAAAATCTGAAAAAATTCAAGCTTATGGAATTCAATAAACACCCTCGATTAAAATGAGTTTGATCAAGATACGTTAATAACTTTTGAAATATTCACTAATTTCAGTTTTGACCGCAAAAATAACTTTGTATTTCATTATAATATTAGGAAATACAAACTTATGTTTGCAGTTGGAAGACTGAAATACTTCTTCCTACGGAACCCTAGACTGTGCGTGGTCCGACACGCTCTGGCCCGGTTTTTTATAATTAGTTATGATTAAGTTTTTCTCCTATGTTATTAATTTAAAGGATCCGTGAATATTCTTTGAGACGCCTTGACATTTGAGTCTTATGAAAAACTGTCTTCATTATTTTATTATCATTTCTCCGGCAGCAGCCTACGAGTGGTAATTTGTTGGGATCGCTCATCCGTAGCTATCTACGCCTATATTGTTCTAAGTTAAACCCACAAGTGCTGGGTATAATTTCGACTTTCTTCAACTCCTCAAGTGCTAATATTAAACAAAGGCCGATACAATGTGGCGGCATGCGAACTATTACCACGAAAGATGGCGAGAGATAATGCGGTCATTACAACCATTTCCAGGGAGGAGCGCAAACGCATCTCCAGACGCGTTCGCTCGTAAAAATGAAATATTATAACAGCGTTCACTGAATTTAAAAAATCGTCTTTGCTTCAAACTACAGAATATGAGCCCTAAATCATATAGGAAACCGTCTGTCTTTTATTTAAAATAAAATGGTTGACTTTGGACTCGCCCATTCTGGGTATGAACCGGACGCTTTGTTTTGGTCTGGTGTGACCGCAGTAGGGTGGTTGTTGACAACAGGACAATAATTTCGATAAGAATAAGCGTTTAACTACAGATATTCTACACAACAATACTGCGTCATTATCGAATGCGGTTTGTGTATTGTTCGTTTTTGTGGCTACATAATTATAATATTGTCATACACATCCATACAAACTTTTGTGTGTAGGTATCTACCTAGATACCTACACACAAAAGTTTACACCTACACCTACACACATAAACCTTTTTGTACGTGACAGCATACCTATGCTGTCACGTACAAAAAGGTTTTATTGTCATAATGTAGGTAATAATGTAATCGGCTACGATCTTCTGATATAAAGTGCTACGAGTCTACACCGTATATAAAATAGTAGGCTACGATTGCTACGCTGCTACGAAAGTGTGGTGGAACTTTTTTAATTTGGTCAAAATAATGTTTGTTATTAGTACCTATAGTGTTTGAATAGATAGAGAATATAAATGAATTGTGTGTGGAAATTCAAAATATTTTGACTTTATAAAACATGCGTGCTTACGTGCAGCTGCAGCAGAGGTGTTTGGGACCAAAACCCTAAATTCAAATCAGTATTCTGGTCAAATTAGAACCCATATTGCGATCACTAATCCACTTGCCACGTGAAATTACGACCATGTTACGATACGATGGCTCTTCGTTACATTTTTTGCTGAGCACATAAGTTTATAAGTACCTCACAGTTATTTTTCCTAAAGTTACCTACAACTATATTTTACTTAATGATTGAAGTTAGATGTTTTATAAAAGTATTTAAACAAAGCTACAAAAAGTGCAAAAGAAAACATTCACAAAATTCTATGCAAGTTACGTTTTAGACTAGTACGCGCGAAAGTGGAACCACTCGACAGTCGGAACAAGCGAACAGGGTGTAAAAGGCGCAATTAAGGACTCTCCACACTTAGCAGACTCGAGTTATCTTAGCTCTCATCTCTTGTTTATGCCTCGCTCCGTTTTTAACTCCTTCCTAATTAAGATCACGAATAGGTAAACAACCTATTTTTATTTATGACTTAGGCCATGTTGTTTCAACTTACAGTTACGTATCTGTAACCGTCAAAAATGGTGGCTTATACGACAATTTCATACTGACTTAACGATTACGTACTGACTTACGAATACAGATGGTTTGAAGCAACCCGCCCTTAATGCCCTGATTGCACTGAATGTGAATAGCATTTAAAACATTGTTTATTCTTGGAGAATTTTTATTGAAAGAAATACGACTAACAAATTACTGTCGTAATCGTAACATTATGTACATTCAAACAATAATTGAAAAGGACAATACTCCTTACTGCGCACAAAATAAACTTCAATTCCGTCCCAAATTAATTAAGGTGGAATTGCCTGATGACTAAAATAAACGTAATTAAAACTTTCGGAATTAACTTTCGCCTGATTTCTTTTTTAATTTGCCCCTGACTTGCCTAATTTTGCCGCGCAACGGGGGTTTGACACACCCCCTAATCTAAATCTGACCCTTTGTCATAGGAAAAAGATTTTTTAAAAGATACGCAAAGAAAGGAAGTTCTACCCTAATTCACTTGGCTAATTTTGTTTTGATAAAGGTACATTTTTAAAGTGTTCAGAATACTGTTGGAGTTATTAAATATTTTAGATGAATAGGGACTACAGTGTAGACTTTTATTATTTTGAAATAATAAAAGACGATAAATAAATACCTAGTTTTGTTTTTGTTTTTTGTAAAAGAATGCGTAAGTTTATTGTTTTGAAATAGTGGCGGGATAGTAAATTTGGTTCAAATAATAGTTTTTTTATGTAAAAGTATGCGTATTAAACCCATTCCAAACAGCATTATCGTATCACCCAAACACTAAATTGCTGAGTACATTTTTTGCCAATAAAATTAACGATTAATAAAATCGGCCCTGAGACTCCTTTGAGTATTTTTCATTATTACTTATAGTTTTCACGCACACTTGGAGAATTCATCCTGTATACAGAGCATACAGAGGTCCTTTACCTGTATCCGTCTATTTTACACCGTTCAGTAGCTTTACGAGTCATTACTTTCGCTGACCGGGCAAGCAGACGTGCCGATCAAAGTTGTTGTCTACAGTCTACCCACTGTCTGACGCGAGGCGACGCTATAAAGGTCAGGCGATGAATCGAATGGAGAAGTTAATTATTATGGCATTTATTTTTGGTATAATATCAACAGCAATACATAGGTAAGTATATCTTCTGTAAATACTTACCTACTTAGATAAAGGTAATACATAAAGGTGCCGATAAATATGTATGCCAATTATAGGTAGGTATAGGTCGCGGCGTGAATTATGATCACAAACGTCACCTGCGCATTAGCTATTTTTCGGTCTCTTTGGCGGAATGAAGAAGACGGGGGGCGCCGAGGCTGCAGGCGATTGGTTCGTCAGTCAATGCTCGTCGTCTATTGGACTATACTCTATTAAGTATAGTCAACTGTCTATTGTCTATTAGGCCGAAAATATACATGCGCGATCTGTGATCATCTTTAGTGCCGCTAGTTATACCTACTTACGTACAGTATTATCGCCATTAATTTATGATATGAAAAGAAAGGTGTTCAATGGAAGATTAAGTTTCATTCAATGTTAAATTAAGTACAAGCTCAATACCTTATTAGCCTTTCTAAAATATTGATCAATTCAATAGGTGCAACAAACCCTGTTATAATCAATTTAAAAGGGCAGGGTTCACTTTTGGGGCTGTACCTACTACTTATGAAATGTTAACCAGATCTTTTCCGTTATAAAAAAGGGATATGTCCAATGTCCATATGTCCTGTTTAGCTCCATTTCTCTCTCACACTGGCACAATGATAGCAATGACACGTCATTTGTAAAACTAGAGATTTGAGATTAGACATTATTTTTTTATAAATATTAAATTACCTACTCATAGACTCGTTTGAATGAACAGCAATACAATAATTTTGCTTCATACCTACAGCAAGCTATATTTTATCGCACAACCCTCGCTTTCACCTAAGACAAGGTATAAGACGTGTGCGACATAAAAACATTTTATAGACAAATATAAAGTCTTAGGGAGTTCATCAAGACACGGTAGGCCGTCAGGGAGATTGCAAAACGATAGGGTCCCAAAGTCCCAATTTTTATTGCTTGTTACGGACCATAAACATGAGGTGGCGGTTACAGATAATGTAGGCTGAATGTTTTTTTTTTGAGGCAAAGGCATAAAAGACGTTTAATAGGATAGTGGGTGACGTTATTACTTTGTTTCGTGTAAGGGTGGTGCAGACGAGCGAAATTCGACGTAAATTACGCCGCTAAAGCACAAAATAGGTACAGAAGGCCGATTTCGTAATAGAGCGATAACAAGCGCATGCACACAGATGCGAGATCGCTGAATGTAAGCACATTGTACATGGCGATCTCTTAAAATAAAAACAGGGCAAGAGCGTGTCGGACCACGCTCAGTCTAGGGTTCCGTAGCAAGAAGTATTTCAGTCTTCTGACTACCAACATGAGTTATTTTTGCGGTTGTCAAACTCAAAACTGAAAATAGTGAATATTTCAAAAAGTTATTGACGTATCGTGTTCAAACCAATTTGAATCGAAAGTATTTATTAAATGCTATATGCTCGATTTTTTCAGATTATTGGATAAAGGGGTTGGCAAACTATGGGGGGGGGGGGGGGACACATTGTTAACGACTTTCGGAGCTCGTAGTTCACTAAATATGCACTTAAATAAAAAAAATCATTTAGCAAACTCTATGTTATTTTTAAAGACCTATCCAATGATACCCCACACAAAGGGGTGCGCGTAAATATTTTTTTTCATCCCTCAGTTTCATGTATGGGGGCCACCCCTAATTATTTTATACTACAGGCCTTTATGGCGGCTTACAGAAGACATCTAACTGCGAAGTTTCATACAGATTGGTTATGAACTGTAGATTTGACGAGGGTGTGACAGACGGACAGACGGACAGACGGACGGGATGAAACTATAAGGGTTCCTAGTTTTACTACGGAACCCTAAAAACCACCGAAATCTAAATAATAAGTCAATAGAAGTCGTAAACTTGTCGCCGTTCAACAGTCATTTGATAAAAAAATGAGCATCCTCGGAAGGTACGCACGGCTACAGATCAAGCTATACATTTCCAGTATAAGCTGATCTCGCATTGTATAGGATTTCCTTACAGTGAGAGGTCAGTGTAAACTGGGACTGTATAGCTTGATGTGTAGCCGTGACCGCCGACCCCAATGATGTTTGGGAAAAGGCTAGGTGGATGATGATTAGAAGCACGAAAGCGTGCTACTATTTAATTGAGCAAGCAGCATGTGAGTCAGAACATTAATATTAGTAGGTAATATAATAAGCATGCTCATTTTATATCAAACTAGTTTCCGTTCGCGGCTTCGCCCGCGTTTTACGGGATGTATTATACATATAAATCTTCCTCTTGAATCACTCTATCTATTAAAAAAACCGCATCAAAATGCTGCCTATGCTACTAATAACCATATTGTGTTTTCCATTTTCATTTACCAAAACACTCCATTTTTGTACTTTCTCTGTGAATACGTCGCTAAACTAAATTCCTTTTTTATTTTAAACCTTAGCAGTTTCCTTTAAAACTAAACCTTTTTACGAGCAATAAGCAGTTCGCATAACGTGTAGTATGGTGTAGCAACACGTAGACTTATGCAGACAAATCGTAAAACTGTAACTATAGTCGTTACTTTAACGTGTTATTTAGTGTAAGTTTGTTAAGTTTGTTGCAAGTTATGTAAAATATTACATGGCATCTCTACTTCGCACAGCAGAAATGGATACATATTCATATAATACCACGTCATTCTTCAAATATGTATCTGGTAGAGGAATGTTATTGCACCTACTTTTCGCTAATTAAGTATCCTATCCTATCCTAATAATATTATAAGCGAGAAAGTTTGTGAGGATGTAAAGATGTATGGATGGATGTATGGATTGTTACTCTTTCACGCAAAAACTACTGAATGGATTTTGATGAAACTTTACAGTAATATAGCATAAACATCAGAATAACACATAGGCTACTTGTTATCCCAAAAACGCGGGCGAAGCCGCGGGCGGAAGCTAGTAAGTTAATATGTAAGGGCAAGCCTATTATCAGCCTAAACTCCGGACTGTAGGTATTAAGAACTTCCTAAAGGAAAAACCTAATAGGTAAGGCTTTGCCCGAACCGGGGATCCTACACTTCACAGTCGCTTTTCTACTACTAAACCATACGGTAGTCCCACTTTTAAGTAATATACAGCTATGTGTAGGTACCTACCTAGGGATGCTAACCGCACTCCAAAATAGAGCATTCTGCTCTATTTGATGTAGGTAGGTGTACTTCTTAATCTATAACACTAATAAAGCGAGTACTTTATTCACTACACCACGAAAAGTTATGTAGGTAAGTATATATATATCCACCACAAAAAGTACGAAAATATTAAAATACTTACCTACTGTTTAAAAAATAGGAAGTGACTCCGCGACCGCCGCCGTGACCTGAATTTACAGCCGCCACCGGTTGCTAAGTTGGCAGCCGGCGCTGATATTGGAAAAAAAGCGGGAAATGGGGTTGGCAATTTGGCATAATTAAAAAAACATTTCATGTTTAATTTGAGTAACATACCTAACTAGGGTCCAAGAGCGAGCGAAGCGAGCTTGGGAACTTGGACACCCCGACACGGACAATTTAGGTTCGAAGGGGTTAACCGTCAACCCCTTCGTGTTAGGTTACTTTTAACTTTGCAGACAGAAATAGGAGCCCCGCGTAGCGGGGCTCCGTCGACCACCTCCCTCCCCTTTGTAAGTCCAAAAAAGTTGTATTTTGTTTTACATTGACACTGTAATTTAAAAGTCAGTCTCAGGTAGATAATTCAACTTAAAACACGGCATTACGACATTAATCTGCTGCTACGGTAGTTTGCAATTATTTTCGTCTGGTATCACTGCTACTTCAAGGCTACACCGGTTCCCAACGGCGTTATTTTTGGGAGCCGCCGCCGGCTGCGGAGGCGCTCCCTAAAAAATATGTACAATAAAATATATATTACCTAATTATTCTTCTCCTTAATATAAACGTCTTTTTTGATTGTGTGTGTACTCTTCATGTAGGTACTCTCTCTAAAATCAGATACTTATTAGGTATATTTTTTTAGAAGTAGGTACTTACCCTACCCTAAAAAAACTTTTTTAAAAGCATCTTTAAGCAAATCACTACCAACATTCTTAAACAGATCCAGAATCAAATAGTTTTAAAAGACGTACCTACCTACTTGAAACCCAAGCGAGCTTTAAAAACGTTCAACGATTTAGCTCATGCACGATCGCGCTAATAGGTACCTACTTTCTGTTTCATACGATAGATTGCTAATAGCAATCGCACGAACGACTACAGTACTATTCTATTAACTTAAAACAACTATGCTTTAAGTAAAGAAAAAAGGCACGAATCCAATCAAGTTGGTAAACAGAGGAGGCGCAGGGAGAGTGGACATCTATATAAAAAGTTTATGCGACATGTGATAGAAATGTGAGAAAGCGTGTGTTACTAAATATACACGAGTTTATGGACACAGTAATTTGGTCTGAAAGTTGAAATATTTTGAAGGGAAAATAGGCGAAAATGGCCCGTAGCTAGCGTGTAACTAATATTCATTCAACCACATCATTATGAATTTATGATCCTTCAGTTTTCATAATTACATATAAGTAGGTACCTCGGTCATTCTCTGGTGTCCCATTGTTTGGTTGACTTTGTGGCACATTTTTTTCTGTTAATTAGGACATTTTAACAGGAAATATCGAATCTAGATTTAACTTAGAGAGTATTGGTAGCAGAGGGTACGGATATTTTCTTTAAAATTTCTTAGTTAATCGGAGAAAATTGTTCCACCGAAATCAACCAAACAATGGGACACCGGAGAATGACACACCTACATAAGTAGGTATAGAAACTGATAATAAGGTTGACCGTAGAGAAAAAACTTGACCTACCTACTCTACTGGATTAGCACACAATGTATTACGAAAGTAGGTAAGTACAATATTTTATCCACAAAATTCAAATAAAACAAGCAAACGTTATGTGGTGTCAATATGAAAACAACCAAGCCCTTTAAAACTAATAGTTGAACATATAAAATAACATAAATAGGTATTAGGAAGCAAAGATTAGATAAAGGTAAGTGCCTATCTATCAATACCTACAATATCTAACACACCTTACTTATCAATAACATAAATTAACTTTGATCTCTGTAAATAACGTAAACTCTTAGATACTGAATAAATAAAATATCTAGAGGAAATGCAACAAAGATTATAGTGAACATAAAAATGTATTACATGGACGCAACACGCAGAATGCGATAAAAACTTTATGTTTCATGTAAGCCCGGAAAACACCTTGTGGCTTGCCCACAGCCCAGTTTATTGCCCAGCACTTTATGACTATCAAATTTCTGTAAACTTATCTTAACATAAAAGTAATGATTGGCCGGCTGGTCACACACGCACGATCATTTATTTTACGGGGAAAATGTAGGTAGTTGCACCCCTTACAAGCAAAAAATATCAAGAAGGGGTGCTAACTACAGGGTTTTAATAACGTCGTTGAATATTCGCTTACTTTTTTTAATAATAATAATAACATAGCCAAAGCTTATAGCCTCAACGCCGTAAAATAGATGTAAAGTATTTTTTTCATAGTATCAACACATACCTACTTGTACTTTCAAGTTTACTGAGACTTAATAAAGTCTTAATCAAAATAAACTTGACCATGCATATGTAGATGCTTGTATTGTAGGTATGTGACGTCCATACTGTTAACTCATGTCAAGAAAAGTTATCCTGCCAAATCATTACAGCAAATCTCAGTTCAATAGAAATCTAACTTAACTTGCTACTATTTTATCTATAATTACGCATCAATTAGGTACTTAACAATCTTAAGTTTAATTTAAGTAAATTATCCTACTTACACAAACGACCTCGCCTGCTCTTAACTCCAAACAAGATTCGCAATGGCACAGCTCCATTTGCTAATTGTAATCATAGATAACCGTCCTATAATTTATAGTTAAAGTAAAGAGCTCTGTTTAGTTGGACACTAAGCTCTCTTGTTAATAGCGAGTACCCATAAACAGATTAAGTAGGATAATATTTATCACGTTCGACCAGTTTGGGTCAGTGAGATAGCCTATGGGGCTGTAAGAGCCGTTTAAGATTACGTTAAGGTTTAAGATTTATCTTTATAATACATTTTTAAGACGTAAGATTATTTAATTAATAGTATCTACCTACCTAATGAGTTGGCCATCTGAGGCGTTAACTTTGTTTACGATGTCGCAGGTTTTTCATAAAATTAGGTTTTTGATCCAAGACCTAGGTTTTTGATGAAAAACCGGAAGATGACACATTTTAAACTCAATTTCATCATAAACCTGTAACAATCCAGCTTTTTGAAAAAAACCAGAACTAGTTTGGGTTTATGATAAAGTTCTTGTCCAAATTACTAAAACTGGTAAGTACGTAAGTACCTACGTACCTACCTACCTTTTTTGTTTGACCATTAATTATCTTACAAAAATCTACCTATCAGTATAACAAGAGAAAGTTAGAAATCTGTGCCACGAGTTCGATTTTGGAGAAAACTAAAACTGCATTTTAATTTTGAATCGATCTTTGAATTGAATTTTGAAACACTATTCCTACCTACCATCCTATTGGGCTTCGCCGTAGTATTGCGGAGCCACGCCCAAAAGGAACCCTACCCCTATAGTATTCATAGAAAAAAAAATGTGGTCGTTAGGTTACTAGCTGTTTCCCGCGACTTCGTCTGCGTGAAAATGACTGGCTACGTTTTTGTCAAAATTCATTCAAAGTCCAGTCGTTTCTAGAGATGATCGATGTTGACATCGATGTTAACATCGATTCAAAAGTATCGATGTACGATAAATATCGAAAGGAAAACATCGATGTTTAAAAATATCGATGTTTTGTGTGCCAAAATCGATAGTCGAAATCCAGCAAGTACCCAATTCCCCTCGATTTCAAACCCCGCTACGAGTACCCACTACTTTTTCCTATCCGATGCTACATATTTGGATGTGTAATGAAATGTGTAAGTATACATGGATGTAACAGCGCATGCGTCGTAGTTTGCAGTTTAGGGGAGAAGCGGCATTCGGCAAGTAGGTACCTTTTTCCAAGAAATTTTCGCACCTCCATCGACTATAGCGGGCACTTGCTGGACTTCAACTGTAGTTGAATATGGAAATATCGATGTTCCGATATTATTCTCATACCATCGATGTATCGATGTTATCGAGGACTTAACATCGATGTAAAAATATCGATGTTTTTCTGCTAAACATCGATGTTTATCGAACATCGATGAATATCGATCATCCCTAGTCGTTTCAGCGTGAAGGAGTAACAAACACCCACAAACTTCCGCATTTATAATATATTAGTCTAATGTAATGCAATGTGACTTTTAGTAAAAATGATGATTTATGTAAAAGTCGAGAGGATGCTGCGGCTACGATCACACGTCATATTCTTTTGCCATGTGTAATTTTATTGCAATGTTTTATCAATCGATTCGTGACACGTTGTCACACACAGTGTCTTTATCACACCAGACACACGGGTGTGATAAAGACACTGTGATTAAGTCACTACCTACTAGAGTACCTACCTATCCCTATACACTATCATTTAAATTGGATTTTAGCTAGGTACTTAGACAAATCCATTGCTTATGCAAAGTCCCGCGACACCTCCAATCAGATAGTCTGTCTAATCAAGTGATTACTCGCTTACCAAACTCCGTACATTTTACACTTGGATGCAAATTAAATCAGCCCTAATACCGTTTCGTAACGCATGTTTGCAAGAAATTTCAGTACCGTTATCTCTGAATTAGTACCGAAGGATTAGGAGTACCGGAACGCTGATACCGACACGATTCCTCTTAATCCTTTACGAGGGTGTATGAGATATTGCTATGGTGTTTTTGGACCATTATTTACTTTGCTGCAAGTTTATATTTATTGACCAGGAGGACATAAATTAGCTGTAGTTAATACTAGGTGAGATTAGTGAGGAGGTGACGCTTTAGTTAGATGTTGTGGAAAAATGTTAACTGCCCCGTATAGGGCTCTTGTAAGGTCCTTTAACATGACTTCAAGCAAATTAAGAAGCGCAACCCACAATATTTTTCTTCTACTGGCTCCGACTTCTGAGTCTGAGTAGAAGAAAAAAAATGATCAGAAGCTCTTCTGTTGCGACGGTTGCCACAGGCAGCATCTTCAATAGCCTTCTGGCTATATTGTCGATTCGTAGCTCTATTACGAGTGAGTGCTGTTTACTACAATGAGTCTATTGGATGTCATTTGTATGGTGTGGTAAATAGCACTAAAAAGCTCTTCTAGATATAAGCAGAAGAGTAATTTACCAACTTCATGTATAACACCATGCTTGTCTTCCCCGGAAGATGGCAGTGGTGTTGTGTAGGGTATCTAAATACTCCCTCAGTTCATAGAAACAAGGGAGATGTGCCAAGACGTTATTGCATAAGCATAATCGGCCTATAATGTTCCCACTGCTGGGACACGGGCCTCCTCTCTGTGAGAGGGAGTGGGCCGTAGTCCACCACGCGGGCCCAGTGTGGGTTGGTAGACGTTATTGAGCTTGACGCTTTAGTACGGTCACATTGACCATAATTAAAACGTAACCTACCTACCTACCTACACGCTGAGTCGCTGACTCAACGCGATCGATGATATAAATACAGTGTTTGAGTTTAGTGTTAGTGATGAGTGACGAATAATGTTAGATTGAGAGTGTGCGGGATTTTCAATGTGTGGGACTCTTTATATTCACAAGGAGCGATTGTAATTGTGTCGCAAATTGTTGTAAGTGGCGACAGTGGTTTCTGTACTAATTTGCTATGATGGCATAATTACGTATATCCTTTTTTCTATGATCTGAGGGTACTCCCATGTTTCGAGGCTCAGTGTTGATACTTGTGGAAAAATCCAATAACACTGTCCGACCCAGGAATTGAACCTAGGACTATACCTACGCTCAGCAGTCCTAGGGGTAAGGTAATGTTTGAGCGTTTGTAGTTGTGTCACACATTTTAAAGTGGCGACAGCGTTTGCCGTATTAATTTAGTAATTTGCTATGATTGATAACATATCTGATATCTCCTTGTTAGGGTTCCGTACCAAAATGGTAAAAAAAGGAACCCTTATGGTGCGACTTCGTCTGTCTGTCACAGCTGCTTATTTCAGCAACTACTAATGCTATCGACTTGAAATTTGGAACAGTTATAAAAAATGCTTCCCAACTTTATTGCAAATGAAAAAAAAAAAAAAAAAAAATATTTTAATTTTCATTGCAAAAGGGGCCGGAGTGGGGGTCCGAAATTTTAAAGTGGGGTTACTAGGTCCAGTGACATCACACTAATATTATAAATGCGAAAGTTTGTGCGTGTGTGTATTTTTTTACTTCTTCACGTTGAAACGGCTGGACGGATTTTGATGAAATTTGGCACAGATAAAATTACCTATAGTCTGGAATAACACATAGGCTACCTTTTATTCCGAAAAACGCGGGCCAAGCCGCAGGCGGAAGCTAGTATCATATGAAAGGGCTTGATCTGCAC
The DNA here is from genome assembly GCA_948465475.1 of Thalpophila matura. Taxonomy (NCBI): domain Eukaryota; kingdom Metazoa; phylum Arthropoda; class Insecta; order Lepidoptera; family Noctuidae; genus Thalpophila; species Thalpophila matura. The sequence goes on along the minus strand of OX419182.1, from coordinate 12,954,124 downwards.
ATTTCAAAATATATTTTCATTTCATGTCTCACAGTTTTCGACATATGATGAAAAATGTCTGAAAAAATACCATTCCCCCCCCGCCCCTATATATATATCTCCGAAGTTTGCGGAGCAAAAAATCTGAAATAATTAGAGTTGATAGGAATTGACCAAAATATTGCACCAAAAATATAACGATGTTCCTAACTAGCACAGTTTTTGCAAAATCATCAAAATTCCTTCACAAACAAACTTAGTTATGCGGTCCGGTTTTTTCACTTTATACGTCCAAAAATTATACGGAACCCTCGGTGCGCGAGTACGACTCGCACTTGGCCGGTTTTTTTTCTATGATCTGAGAATGGGACAGGTCAAATAAAACACAAAAAATATTTTTTATAGATTTTATTTTTATAAAGGTTTCATTGTATTTATCGTAGGTATAGTAGTGTCATTTGAATATTTCATAGCTAAATCAGCTTTCCAATCGATAATGTGTAGTAGGCAATTACGTGTAGCTAAAAAATGGTAAGTTAATTAAAACATATTGACAATTGAACAAGAGCTTACATGGTTTACAGAATCACTGAAACATGTCTACAGTACTATTAGTAGAAAGTGAAAGTAACTTATTGGGTTATTAATTGTGCATTAACTAACATAGGTAAATTATTAAAAATTATTCTAACTTAATTTAAAAGCTGCTAAACATAAATTGTAATAACGTGCCTAACGCGGCACGGTAAATAAACGATTTCATGTAATATGGATTTATTTCAACTAGTTTTGTTTACTACAACAATATGACGAGCCGTTAGGTCACCGGTAAAGTATTGGTACGCCGCTTACGACCAAGATACAGGCAGGGTTAAAATTTAGAGAAAGAGGTGACGCCGGCCCATACTGTTGCAAAAACCCTTGAGAGCGGACATTTTGAGTGAAGCTTAGCAAGTGAGCCGTCATAATGTTCTAAACGCCAGAGTAGAACACCAGAGTGCCAATTATGTATGGTTGCTGAGAAAAAAAAAACCGAAAGATTGTCAACTTTAGATATTCCAAAAGTGCAAAAACTATATTTTCTCGAAAAAAATAAATATAACTACAAATTTCAAAGCATCATCATAATAAACATTTAAAACAAAAACATTTAATGCAAAATTTCATTCAAATGGATTTGGATCAAACGGATTCAAATTCATTCATACTAATAAAATACATAGCATAATAAATTAATCAACTCTCTCTGGGTGCTGTCAATGTGGCATAGTTGAGAAAAAAAAATAAAAACCATTTGAATGAAATTTTGCATTTACTCATGTTAGGCTTGGGTTTCGGAAATGCGATAAAGCTAATCATGTACTGTTTTAAATGATTATTATGATGATGCTTTGAAATTTGTAGTTACATTTTACTTTTTCGAGAAAATTTAGTTTTTGCACTTTTGGAATAGGTATCTAATGTTGACAATCTTTCGATTTTTCTTTCTCAGCAACCATACATAATTGGCACTCGGAAGTTCTACTCTGGCGTTTAGAATATTATGACGGATCACTTGGTAAGCTTCACTCAAAATGTCCGCTCTCAAGGGTTTTTGCAACAGTGTGCGGTCGCGCCAACCGTGTCGACATCGACGACGTTCAGCCAACGAACGCTTGCTAAAATAATTTCCATTCAATAACAGTCAAACAAAATTGGACTAAACAACAAGGAATTTGTACTTTGGGAGATGTGATATATAGAGAATCGACTAGGTCCTCATCAAAATGAATATTAAATACTTAATAAACATTGTATTCATAATATATAATATAAGCAATATAAAACGTAACATAATCGGAATACTAGACAATAATATAATTCTGCTAAATAACTGAAATAATTCAGGATCATCGCCAATTCGTGGAGCGGCTTGCGAGGGTAGTTTGAACCGCGGGCGAGTACAGATGGTGAAGCCGACGGTACCGACTAGAATCGGCTTTCGAAGAGATCGCGCGATCCGCAAGCCCTCCAACACCACTGGCAACACAGAATTGTCTAACAATATATCATAAATCGAATAGAATTAAAACTTTGCTAAGATTTTGTACCGAAAAATGTATCTAGCGTCGTATTAAAATGATATGCTTGCGAACAGCAACACTTTGGTAAAGATCACAAACTACAGGGGTGCTGCCCGCTCGTCGCCCACGTACCTACACGAAAACAACATAATAATCATCCCAAGTCAGTACCCACTACACATTCTGGTATTGATCAGTGTTGACTGCTTGTTCGGTAGTACTGCGTTTTATCGATATCATATAATTAATAAATGTCACAACATCAAGCCAGTATAAAAAACACTAAGCCTACTAAACCTACTACCTCAAAAACTCTTTTAAAGAGCAAACTTATACCTATCTTCGTAAAGTAACACAAAGTTCGCCGAGAGGCGCAGGATCCGTATAAAATATAACATGTTTTTTTTCGCCTCTCCAGTTTTATTACAATTTTCTGAAACAATCTTACTGCTAACTTCTCGCTTCCTCAATGTTACAATAAAGACAATACAACGCTCACTATCGTTACAAAAATTAATAGCTTTTCTTTCATCAATATTTTAAATCGTTATAAAATGGAACTTTTCATCTTAACTTTAGTCAGAATAATCCTTATATTTTCATTTGTGCCAATCCCTTACGCATCGACTTCGAATATACAAAAATATACGTTGAGACGTTTCGATGATTTAAATAATATCAATTTTCAATGGTATAGACGTATTTTATAGCATATTTTTTAAAACGATTCCTTACAATAATCAAGCACTTATATTTTACTTAAAATTAATCAATTGGCGTTTCCATCTGAGCATCTCAGCATCGTTCCACGACTCTCCAACCTTATTTCAGTTTAAATTGTAAGTAAACAAGAGATCATTATAGAAAAGAACACTTACATAACACATGACCACACTCAATATTAGTAAATATTACAAAGGTATCCATTGTACCTACACAGGACAACGGAAATATTATAAAATATATCGAAGTTATTCATTCATTCAAACATACATTATAGATATACATAGTTATGAAAAAATGCTTAATTAGTTGAGATGCTTTCAAAAGACAAATCATGTTTAGTACATTTGCCATTTAGTCTGGCCGCGAAGTAGCGCTATTATATTTTTTACCTGTTTAGACGAGCGATGGATCATTCGCTGCGGTAATTGCTTTGATACGGCCATAACGACTCAAATATTTCACTTACATTTCTCCGTAATCAGGATCAACGAAGCAAATAGACTGCGGTTACATTAAAATGCATCGATTTCATGCTGTCTTTTTTGCATTCCGATAAACGAAAATGTATCTTCAATTAGTGACTTTTACAAAGCATCCAATCAAATAGAAAATGCACAAATAGTTAAAGACTTACTAGCCTAATTACACAATGACCTTAGAGTTATGCGTCACCAGTTAAGAAACAAGCTTGAGCATTATTTTTCGTGAAATCCTTCATAAATATATCGAAGATGTTCCGTCAAGATTACTTCTTAAGAGACGCACAATCGGTCTTACACAATACCTATTATCGCTGTGATACACGTACGAGATCGAGTCTCGTTTGTCTTACAAAAATACTACATCTACATTTCCAGTAAAAAAAGTATATTACTTGATGTTTAATTTATGCATTATACATATTAATAGAAAAAGTTTACCACTAAATTACTTGTTACCGTTACGAAAGTACAAAAGTTTTTTTAAGTTTACAAATTATGACACTCATACCCTGATGCACCCCGCGCATTACGTAGTATAATCGTTTAGTCTAATTGCTACGCAATACTTAGTTATTATCATTAACCAATTCGTCAGTTTATCACCAATTTTATAAACGTGCGTACAAAATGTATCGGCTTTTACGTCGGGGTCCGACCCACCAGACTCGCGTCGGTGGTCGGTACACTAACTTGTATTGACTCACACCGCCGGGGTCGCCTGGCAGTCTCGTTCACGACTGCAGCTAATGACTGTAATGTAATATCACCTTTCGCAATCGTATCGCATTTGATAGTTTGAGAGCTGCTGTTAGCTTGATCTGATAGTGCGCTTCAGTCTAAAAATAAACCGAACGATGAACTGCAATTGATTACACTTATCTACTGGTCCGTCTAAACTACTAAATGCGAACGAGCGCGATGTTAACCCTACCTATACAAGTTAATACAAAAGATTAATACAAACTTACTACATTAGTGTAGAAAACATCGAGTATCAAAATATAATTAACATGTTTTTGATCTGCATCTTTTTCACTAACCAATTACAGCCGTATACTAGAATCAGCCAATGCGTTTGGGAAATTTTGAGCTTATGGACGCGGCGGTAATCATTTGGATGCTGAATGTCACATTGATAACCTGCCTCGGACCTGGGTCCACCTCCCGCCTCACGTAACGCGAGGTATAAAAGCGACATTCTATAAAAAATATCAATGTGATGCCACACGAGTGTGCTCATAAAGTTCTGTTGCAAATTACTGCGATCTGCATAAACAGACCGTTCGTTGAAGTCATAACCCTTTCTGTTTATGGACAACAAATGCTTTGGAACAGCATTTATTATTAGCATTATAGAGACATAAACATGCCATCACCAAATTTGCAATTTTATTCAGTTTTATTTGGATGGTACAACAGAACGTCATGTAATGGACACGCGACGCCAGTCTACCGTTAAACATTTAATGTTAAAAGCCGGTGACGAATGTAGGCATAACATCTAGTGCTTTAATCTACTTTACATATCACGGGAAGATTTTTAAGTTAATTTCACATACTTAGGTGTGGCGCGAGCGCACCGCCTATGACCAGAATGTACACCATTCATAATAACAATACTCGCTTGGCACGAGATTACCATTACCGATAATCATTATAATGAAGAGAACGACACGTTGACTAAACTTAATGTTAAGTGTGACCACATACATACATCCACATGCACACCAATTATTATTAAAAAAAACCCTACGACTCTAAATAAGAACTACAGTGGAAAGAAGATTTGATTAACCTATAATCAAAAGCGAGACATAATACCTATAGATCCATGAATATTATGCCGATGACGAGTCCTACTTACAGAGTGATAGAGGTACAATGTACGATTTCTAATATAGCATTCGATATAATACCTACATGTAATAAAGTAATGAAGACCCAAATACTATAAGATTATATAGTTTTTTTTTCTAATAAGTAACAATTTTGCTCCTAAAATTTAACGAACGTAAAACAAAATACCATTTAAAACCAATAAAACTGTTATTAATACATAATTCTGTCAAACAAAAACAATTGCGGTTATATTTTATAGGATTACAGCAACTATTTCATAAAGATTACCTAAGATGAGGGTTACTTTTAATATGTAATTGATTTACTTTATAAAATTTGCAAAAGTAACAAATTGTTTCTTTGTACTTTAAGCAATTCACTAAATTACACCACATTAAAATTCAACATGAAGAAATTCGAATGTCGGTGTCTAAATAAATTGTCATTAATTACAAAATTTAACAAATATGTGCAAATAAACTAAGAAAGTTGGCAACGTTTGTGTTAATTACATTTATTATTAAAACTGAACAAGTAACTAAGTGTCTAAAATATGAATAATCAAACACATATTCAGATTATGTATCATTTGTGTACGAAAGTCAGGAATAACCGAACTATTGTACCGATGCACTTATAATAAATTATCTATACAACCTTTGAAGTGTCAATAAAATCTTCAAATAATAAACATACTCTAAAAGAGCTCAATTTGCAAAGGATCTTTAAAATGAAGATAATATATTTTAAATAAAATGGGACAAATACTGTTAAAAGTTCAACTGTTCCCCATAATGGGGTCCGACAGAGTTGAATCCCAAGATATTTTTCTTCAGTGGCTGCTATAAACATTTTCTCTGGATTGTATATTTTCGCAGTCTCGAGTACACAACTTTGTCACCGTGTGTACTCTACGACTCAAACTGTAAATATTCTCTAAACACAATTCAATTTATGGAGCCACTGTGGTTGACACTATAATTTACTATTTTTTTTTTGTATCTAAAGAGGTAATGTTTCAAAGATTAATATTGAAATATCTATAAAATATGAAACAAACAGCTTTAATATTGAATCAGAGAACTTTGATATAAACGTCTTATTGGATTTTGTTTTTAATATAGCGATTCAAATACTATGATTTTGTTTGTACCGGATAGGGGGGGTAGTCAATGACTTGATACATTTGATGAGTCATCGTAAACATGTACCTACTATGATTATACATCTACATAGATGGCTCTGTATTTGACTATTAAACAATTATGATTTTATAATTTGTGTCGATCACTATGCGAGCCGCGACCCGAACACACTTCACTTACTTTTGTACATGGCCACCATCAGATGATCTGGTTCTTTTTAATATTTTTCTAAATATACCAACAACAGCTCGTCTTAATCTTTTTTTTCAAATACTTTATTGGATACATACATTTATTTAAATGTATATTAAACTTTTAAATATAATTCTATATTCGAACGAGCAAACTTCGATAAAATTAAAATTGATTAACATATGAAGTGTGATCGCTTCGCGGTCGGAACGCTCTAAAATAAGTAGGGATCTTTGATATTATTGAAATTATGTACTATCGATTTACTGCTAAACTAGAAATATGCAATAATATCTCATTAAATACTTTTCGTTAAGCATCTGCGTGTAGTAGAATAAACGGCATATTTACAAATATTACTCCATCCATAAACGTCTTGTGTCAGATATAATATTTTAAAATCTTAGAGTAACTTTTAAGCATTTAAGAGGTATTACAACCACACAAGGCGACTGGCGACTATAGTCCGACGGGATGTGCGCAAGCGACGCTTCAATAACAACATCGCATCGTTAAATATTTTATGAAAGCTCAAATTACTGTCAGACTTATTATTTTCTGTCGGCGTGTAATTATGATCGAACATGTTAAATAAAAGCAGCTGCCAAAATTGTTATTGCGAGTTAAAAATGCGAGGTTCATTCTACGGTTCAGATTTTTCCCATAATGGAAGCTTTAATATATTTTAGCTATCTTTGGATCTCAACCAATCTAACTTACCCAAAACTACCGAATAAATGCTAAATACTGATTACAAGCTACTAGTGCCATATCTAAAGCTTTCAACAAATACTTAAGCGGATGATTCGTGCTGTTCAAATCTATCTCTTATTATTAAGGACATAGAGGCCAGTCTGCCGTTCACTCAAACCGTGCCGTGATGACGATGACGTAATGAGGTGCAGTGATGCGGATGATGGCGAGATATGATATGAGCTTATGACGGTGACCTATAACTACGCAACAGTACCAACTAGTTGTAGTCAGTCCAAAATAAGAGCGAACACAACGCCTAGCCCATTTCAAACATTTACGCAATTTTTTTTGGTCAGACACAGTGTGAGCTGACTTAAAAGCCGTTCCACAGTCACGCGAGAAAGCAAGAATAACGCAAGAAATGTGAATGTGGAGTCGATTCATATATCTTAGCAGGCTCTCGCCTTGGTCTCCGATTTTTGTCGGTTTTTGGACCCCAGGGAGCCGCAAACGTGATAACAGGTGAGAACTAGAACATCAAATTATGCATCAAAACGAGCGTGGATTGGTAGATAAAGGCATATTACCTATTATCATACGCAAAGGCGCACAACGATAGACTTGAGGAGTGTCTGTTCAAAAGAGCCTAAAGTCATCATAAGCTAACTTTAGGAAAACGATAAAAAACTTCTCATTTTGACTAAATTTAGTCCGTTTTTAATAGTGCGATTCTATTAAAAACGGACTAAATTTAGTCAAAATGAGAAGTTTTTTACTAGTTTTTTAGTTTTTTACTTTAATCTTCCCTTACCTTTTAGCCTGTTTTTATTTGGAGAAATTGTAGTATTCAACGTACCTATACTAAAAAAATAGAAAATTATTTTTTTTATAAAAACCCGACCGCGATCTGTCCTACGTCTTATCTGGTGTTTTAGAACCACCAATAAGAAAAGCAAAACAAGAAATTGCAGTCGGGACGGGGACCCAGTGTTTTCGGGTAATACCTAGTCTTAAATTGGGTCCCGACTGCAATGTATGGCAGACCGCGGTCGGGTTATTAAAAAAAAAATATTTTCTATTTTTATTTTTAACTTTTTAGTTTTTGATGTCTATGACATATAGTATATATTTTCGTAATCGTCTTTTTAAGCCCTTCATTTTGATACCCCACATAATTATATAACAAGAAAATAAAAATCATTGTTTTTTTTTTAATAAATGTTTTTTTAGATAAATGTTTTTTTAATTTATAATATATATATATATATATTTGTAAGCCGCCTCTTTAAGCCCTTCATTTTGATACCCCACATGACCATGTCAGATTTTTTTTTTACGACTTCACTTATTGGCGAATAAAATCCGCCAGGTTGGTTTTTTTCATAATCCATATTGCCTATGTTACTCGCGACGTTAATACGAATCTAATGATATGCCATATGTTAACATCCGTTTGCTCGTTTAGTCTCTAGGACACACACAGAAACAGAAATACATACATACCCACATACATACATATTAACATACAGGTGTACACTATACCCTCCTTTTGGGCTTCGCCGCAGTCGGGTAAAAAAGGTGTCACATATTTTTTTTTACAATATATTTACAAGTAGACCCTTTTGAACAGACACTCCTCACTTGTCGCAGTAGTTAGGGACTTCGTCAAACTCCGTCGAGCGCGCGAATTTGAACCTTGCGAGTGTATACTGCATACTGGATAGTTCTCGCCGAGATTCTTGCCAAAATTCTCGCGAGAAGTGTGGAGCGACCTTTATAATCGGCATGTGAATGTTTCGTCAATTTGAAAAAAAAATCCTTTATTATTTCGATCACTTAAATTAACTTTTGGCTAGATTATTCCAGATTATTTTTTTGTTCATTATTGTGTAGGTAATGTCGCAAACACTCGATTTTCAGACCACTAAAATTCAGCGTATAAATCGAAATAGGCCAGTCAATGCCTCGATTAGATTAGTAAAATGTAAATGGCAATATCAATTTAAGAAGGATAATGCAAAAATTTTTTACCTATAAAAGTGTCAAGTCTTCATTAGAATTATTGCCTAACATTGCGGATATCCTGCGGATATTATCACTTTTTCTGTATACGCCCCTATTGCCTAACTATCCGCACCACTTTTTAGTTGTTATTCATTTTCTTTAATCGCTAAACACGCACTATTACTAAGAATTATCACTTGTAATCACTTTGCGAGTAATAAGTATCAAATGTATAAAAACCTTACCTAAAACGTTAACGTTAAACAGTTACTGAGTAAATTCCGCACATCACTTATACGCTTAGTAGATGTCGAAGCGCTATCCACTTACAAATAAATAGACATTCATGATAATAAGAAAAAACCCTTAAACCTAAACTACTCAGATAGACAAAACGTATAGTCGTTAGTTAATATTTGAAATAAAAACTTTTATCCTTTTTCAAAAATCAAAACATCTTTTTCTCAGTGATTAGCGGCATTCACTTGTTTATTAATATTTTTTTTTAATTTCAAAGGAGTATATTTCACCTTTTTTCAACTGATATGGCACTATTCCAAAAAGTTTTATTTGTTTACTTATCTTTTTTTTTCCATGCAGTCCGTTAATCACTGAGATATAAATATTTGAAAACATAAGTAAAACAACAATTCGACATTACATAACCCTACCGTATTGTAAGTAATAGATATAGACAGGCTAATCATATTATTGGTGACACAGCAATTAGGTTCTTACAATTAAAATCCTCTACCATTACTGTTTAAATAAGGTATGTATGAAAATATAATAAGTAAACGAAACTGATATTAAAGACGATAACCTAACATGGCATCTTTAGCAGAAGTAGACTTCCCTTACACTATTAAAGTGCCATTTGGTGGGAGGAAATAAAAGTTCACAATAAACCTACAAAAATATTGTATAACACTTAAGTTAGGTTTAAAATTTTGCTAAAATAAAACATAACTAATAAACTAAATTGAACTAAACAACACTCCACTCGAACGTCCCTATCAAATAGGGTCATCAGTATCACTGAAATACAAGGTAATCAATAATTTAAAAGTCACGCCTTTAACTTCTTCAAAAGGAAATAAATACTTCCCAATTCAAGATTGATCCGAAACAAAAAATGCAATTTCTGGCATCACTACACCACTAATTATTATTTTCGATAAAAACCAACTCCTAATCAACAAAGTGCAGAATAAAATTAAAATAAAATCAATAGTACGATCTAAACTGACACATAAAATTATTTTCAATAATACCAACTTAATTTAACAGAAATTATTTCAAGCGTCATCAGACGCAATAAAAGTTCAAGAAACAAACATCTAACACAGAGAAGTCCAATAGTCGCCGCGTCATATCCGTCACGTACCGCACACCGCGAGATTATGCGATCTGGTTCAAGTAGTTCATGAAGTCGTTGGAGAACAGCTGCAGGGAGGGCTCGGTGAGCGGCGTACGGCGCGGGGGGCCGCACCCGCCGCCCAACCGCTCCATGGGGCGCTCCACGAGCTTGGACGTGGGTCGCAGCGTGGCCAGGTAGCGCTCGGCCAGCGACTCGCCCAGGCTCATGGCCAGCGTCTCGGGGCTGACTCCCAGCAGGGACAACGACTCGGTGATACTCCCGAGGGAGGGCGTGAGGTACTTGGTAGCAGATTCGTCAGCGGGCAGGTCTTGCGTGCGGGAAGCCATGCTAGTGTTGATGACGGGACGCAGCGCTGGTGGGGAGGCGCGGCGCGGGGGCGACGGCGCCATGCCCCACGAGTCGGAAGCAGGGGGGGTGCCGGGAGAGCCTCCCGGCACCGCCAACTGTTATGGCCACTGCTGGAATAGCGGGAACGTCCTCTTTGTGAAGCAATAGCTCAGCGGCTTGACGAAGTGCGTGTCGAGCACGCGGCAGTGCGGGCACGTCACTGGATGCGAGTAGTCAGAGTAATTTACCCGCTGATGTGGGTGCAGCAGTGCCTTGAAGCAGTTGTTGCACTGTAGACAATGAAGATACAACTTTAGTATTGCCATGAATTCATGAGCTTACATCAATCTGCACCAAAATAACAAAGGTTAAGTTGATAAGATGTGTTCATTATACGCCACTACATTAGGAAGAAAAAAGACTAGACCTCACCTTCAGTCTCTCAGCGCAGCACGGTGTAGCCATGAAGATGTCATAAGAGTACATGGTGCCGAGCACGAGCGACGAGCCGTCCCACTTCTGTCCGCAGAACCGGCAGCGGATGGTACGCTCGGGGTCACATCGCTCCAGGCAGCCCATGCACACGCACGTCAGGTATTGCGTGCGTCCTTCCACTTTCACCTGAAGGACGATCGAGTTTTAAATACTTACATGTCTTTAAAGATAGCTGTAAGAGTGAAGGTTCGAGCACTAAGTCGGAAACAAATTACTCAGTTTTTAATTAGGAAACAATGAGACATCAGCTGAGCACTGTTTGGGATTCGGGATTTTACCCGGACCTTCGTCACGAACTGAACACAGATACTGTAATTTGCGGCCAGCCCTGTTTTTCTAGACTTTTCCTGTTTACCTACGACTGTTTCAAGAATAAATAGGTGAACCTGATGTGAGGTGAAATGCGTTATCTTTGTTTTCATTTTCTCAATCGGCATTGAGATATCAGGTATTTACAAATACGCTAATGAGCGAATTATATAAGTTTTATTGATTAAAGTTATATCATGCATCAAGATAGGAATATCTATGTCGAATTATCGAGACATTTAATCAATCATAATTTATTAAAATACAAATATTTTTGTATATCTATCCAAAGCCAAACTTGATATTATACCTATTTGTCAGAAATTGCACTTATTAGGCAACTATTTAAATGAAATAAATCCGCGAAAACATAATCTAATCAATCTAATCATTCAATCTGACAGGCATTGGTGTTGTTCAGTAATTTATAACAAAATATATAATTTTATCAGTCCTGCATTATTTTATTGAAAACAACAAAATCAGGTCGTAATACAAAAAAAAATCATCGAAACGCACAAGGGAATAGAAAGCAGGGGCGGAAAGGGCCATGACGGCATAGTAGAGCGCCATGCCGTTTGCCGTCACGGCATACGACTTTAGATGAAAAAGATTAAGTTTGTTCAAAAACAAATAAAAGGACAACAATACATATTTTAAAAAGCTTCGTATGAATGGTGCAGAAACACAGACTATCGGAGGTTCTATGCTAATTCTAACACCAAACAAAACCGAGAAGGCGACTCGTCTCTAATCCGACGAACAAACAACTCCACAAGTCCTGTAGATACCACTACGTTTGTCTCCTTCAACATCTTATTTAAGTTTTCCATTTTGAATTCGTACTTAACTTACGGCTAGCTTATTGCTGTTTTTATTTAAATCTACCTAAGTTATGTCTCTAATGGAAGTGTCAGTAATTTAAAGTTTGGATGCATGAAAACTTTTGTAATACCGTTTTCAATATGGACTTAATTTTAAAACGCGGTCGGTTGAGTGTCATAATTTACTTGTTTGTACAGATAAGCATTTTATATTTTTTAGACTATCCAGCTGAAAATTTGTAATTCACACCTCTGATATAACCACAACTAATAATACTAAAGGACCAATTGGTTCGAATTACCAAATGCGTATGTACCCCATCGAACAAGATAAAATATATTTTTTTTAAATAATAATCTCGACTGTAATATTCTACTCGCGTAATATTTGAATATTAGAACGCCGCATGTCACTCCCACAATGAGGACGAATCTGTTGAAATCCATCATGCTGTTCAGGCCATAGAGCGAGCGTGCCAAAAGAAATAGACATATAAACATACATAGGTACCTGGTACATGCCTCAAGTACATTACCCTCTTTCTGAGGCATTTAGGTAATAGGGGGTTAGGTTTAATCACAGGTGTTATGTGGAAAGGAACAGCTACCTCGACAGCGCCGCTGGTATGTTGGCGCGGGCTCAAGAAGAAAGTGCCGTCCACGAGCGGATATCGGTCGAAGACGTGCAGGGTCTCCTTGCAGAGCGCGCAGGATACCCTCGGCTTGTGCTGGCCCGCCAGCGTTGACAGGATGAAAAGCCGCGTGTCGTCGTTGCCATGGTTACCTTCGTCCTCGATCTATAACAAAAGAATCAACTTAATGTAAGAAATACAATTATTGTGATAGCTAAAACTTTTATAAATTAAGGTTCGTCTACGAATTTCAGAGCTTGACAAGAAACTTCTCTTGTAAGCATAACGCCGAAAAGTGATAATTCCGCTAATAACCGTAATATTCTACCAGAAACAATAGACACGACCCCATTCGCCCAGAGCGCAGACGTTATTGTAAATCCACGCCCGCAATTTCAATATTTCATATCCCCACATTTACATATTACGATTAATGCATCCACCCACGACACTTACCGCAGCAACTCTCCCTTCGTAATAACACAAGTAAATGACTGCATAAAGTTGAATAATGAAAGGCTGAAAGGCAATTACGCTGAATTCGGAGTCGAAGTCAAACAAAGGCTCACGAGCCACGGAGATCGATTGTGAAGCACAATTCGTTCACGTACGAGCAATTTGTGAGAGCGAATAATAATGAAAGTTTAACGAGTTACTGTTGCAGCGTAGGCACAGCGGTACGCCTTAATTAAACATAATATTATGAGCTGTCAAAGCGTAACACGTCCAAACCCATTTTCTACCCGACTTCATTAACAAAGCATTGTTCCTCGTTTGGATACAAGCTCAAGTCTGGTGTTAGTCAGCCAGACTAGTTCACTATCTAAAATTAATATTATCGGCCAGTTAATTGTCTTCACGCTGACTACACATGAAACAGAATGCGAGACGCATAAGTAAGGAACTCTTACATACCAGTGTGCATTTATTGATGCTAAGCATTCCTATCTATTATTAGAGTGACGTCGTGACACCAGGAACACATAAAACGTACCCGGCGAGAGCGTTGACCTACGCAAACAAACTCAGTATGATTTGCAGTATAGTGCAGTGCAGTTTGCCAAGAGACGAGCGGGCGGGGGCGGGCCATCCGGCATAGCAAACACCGCCGCGATATCTTGCTACCCAACTCCAACATGAGCGCCGTCTATTCCGGTCGTGTCGAACATTTTGTTATTTAACCGATGATCATAACATTCGCCACCGAATGTTAATGCTCCTCTCCATTTGTAAATTGCAATCGTCAGACTGGTGTTGTCGTTTGAAAGTGATAAATAACTGGCTGCGAGTGCCGCCTGCATGGGACTCGCGTGATTGATTCAACCGAGCAGCTGCTCACACGACACATACCTAGGTACTTTATGATTGATAACACTGAATTGCAGGACCACTTTGCTGGGTGGGAGAGACGCGCGAGCGCGCCACTGCAGCGAGTGGCTAATGAAACGTCTATGAATTACTGTGTTAATTAAAACGGCGCTAGACTCGACGCCTTAGGACTAATGAGTGACAATTAAATTGTTAAGTGTCGCGCACACGACAGTTTAGTGAGGTTGCAGGTCTCGGGCGACGAACCCGCGGTGAGGGTTGCAAACTTGCACAATTTACTTTTGTTCTGCAAGATTAATGAGCACTCCGACGCAGACTATTTATTTACTCAATCCGATCACGCTTTGTCTCGCAATCGTCGCCTTTTATAGTTGTCTACGATGACTCGGCGTGGCAGTAAACCGGCACATAAAACTTTCAGCCGAGTTTAGGTAAGTGCATGACTCCTAGGTAAGTAAAACTAGTCGTCGCGACCGCATATATATGAATAGAGCAGAAAGCGATTTGGTCTAGTATGGAGTCAGTTAACAAGAGCGGGCCGAGCCATTCGACTGGCGTAGACGATCGTAGCTTCCTCTAATTACGTCTACTGAATTTACATAGTGCGGTGAAACTTGGCAGCCAGTAAACTTTGCGGTTTCAATGGTGTTGAAACGTCCCGATCCCGACCGCCATATCCTCGGAGCAACTTCCGTAACAGAACAGTTTTAAAATAATATTCAAACTAAAACAAAGAATTTAAACATTGCGGGAATAATGCGTAATGCTGGGATTCGTTGTCGCACAAATTTAATCGCGGTTCTGTTCGTTTGTTTCGATGTTCAAACAACAAGAGCGAGAAGAGCTCGCTCGAGGAGGAGACGAGAGCCATAAAGAGTGCTCGAAGCGTCGTTAGTACTCCACGTCCCGCAGAACGAATGTACACACATTAAAACTTTCCGAATTGAAGGTGACGCAATAATTAAAGAGCCGTACGGGGTGCCACCCCACACATAGAGCCCTTTTATCACATCCGGGAAATGGAAAACAACAACGGTATCAGATAAACATTACTTGAACTACAGTTGCTGATACTGCGTCGACAGAACATGTTAAAACAATCGCTGTCAAATCTCAACTTCAAAATGTTGCTATCAAATATCAACAAATGCTGAAAAGTAAAATAAAAATACAGAACAAAGTGGATTCGCCTTTCATTTGTATTTTCTCTTAATAAACAGTTGCAAAGGTATTCACGCTACATTGTCAACATCGTTTCCCCATTGTTCTTAGTATCTATGTACTCAGTAAAACGTTCGTAAACGAGCTTTTATTATAAAACAGCAGACATAGCCGACCTAAGGTTGAATAACGACGATAAATCTGGATTGTACCCAGGGGTGGCTTATTTTTAATTAGCCAAATGAAACTTTTCCATTATATTTCGCCGTCGTCGGCACTGAACACTTAAATATAGTAAAGATAAAAATTAAATACAAAGCGAAACGAGAGAGAGTGCTGAAAGGCCGAGGAAAAATGTGAAACCTCGCCGCAATCCAATTAGCCGCAACAAGATATCCAATACTATGGATCTGATAGCAGTAGAATTATTTAATTGAATTTTAAACGGCTTGATTCCTGGCTGGTAATAGGGGTTGGCGATTACGATTTTGAATGAAGAAGCTATTCAGAAGTTGCAATATTTGGAGTGATGGCAGAAAAGAAAGCAATTTTTCATCAGTGCCATCTCAAACAATAAGTCTGGGAGCGAAGGCGGATGGTATTTGTGGTGCTCGATACATTTATCGTGACGGCTGCGTTGTGTTCCGCTTCGTGTTTGCCATTGTCTGAGAGCTTCACGTTAATACTTTGCTCTTTGTATCAGAAAATGTATTCTATAGTACCTAATGCAATTGCAGGATTTTGTACAACTTTCCAGTGCATTCGTGCTTTCTCAAATAGGTTTTTGTTGAAGCTTTGTTTAGAAAATGTACACTCAAATCACAAACAAGGCGTATTCAATGTCGGAGTCAATACAGAAAGTTTTATGTCGTAAGATGAGAATGAGAATAACACAGTGAATCAGTGAATGCTATCTGAATCACAGTTACCTAGCTCTGGAGCACAGGGCAACGCAGATTACAACTTTCTAAAGGAAATTATGGTTTTATTCCATCACGCTGGTTATTCTCGAGCGTAACTCGTCTGCTCATCAGTATTCGACTGTCAAAGGACGAAGCGGTTTATGTAAATCTCGAGCATTTATTACGCTTGCAACTTTGTAAACGTCGATACTCGAGGCGAGCGGGGAATTCATGAAGCGAACAATTTGTTAATCTTCGCAAAGAGAAATACCTCAAAGAGGAACGTGAGGGCCGGTATTGATGGCATCCCGTATACCTACGGATATTCATAAAATGCTGTCTATACATGCGTTATAAGTGTAAATATTTCGCAAAAATTCAAATGTCTTGAGAGATATTTTCTCGCGTGAATTAGTCGCGTCCCGACATACCACATTACGCGGTGATGCCTTCGCGATGTGAATGCCGAGATATTGTCGACTGACAAAAGGCATTTTAATTCGACGCTAACTGGCGTCGAGAAAACTCCTACGTGCAGTACATATATCTTAAGAGATCTAAAAGTTAAACTATGCAACAAAGTCGTTATTATTTTATTGCTCCGTCTCCGGGGGATATGAAGTGTCTGAAAGACCTCGTCTCTAAAGTTAAGTAAAATTTAGATTCAAATGGGTGTTAAAAATGTTCGAACGAACCGAGTGGGTGTTCGGGGTGTTTTGATGCGATTTTGATGAGGTGCCCCGTCGGATGCCGTCCGAGACTGAACGGTGACATTTTTATTAAAATGTTGCCTGACAATAAAACGATGTTCGATGAACGAGATGTCGTAAATTCGTCGGAGGTAATTGATTGCGGCCCTGTCCGAATTCACCGACATGTTTGAATGCTGCAATCGGAATGAAAAACGCGATATTGCTGAAAGAATGGGAACGTAGCGAATGTTGCGTTGTTTGTGTTGAGCCGCAGACGAGACGTTTCATTCTCGCTACATGGAAAACTACTTATCCTAACTTCGTTTTATCGTTAGTCGGATTGGTATGTCAGTTAGGTACTGGCCATTTAACGAACGCGTCATTAGTGCCACGTAGATAATGTGCCCTTGTGTTTTATAGTCAGCCATTTTATCAATAAAATAACTGGTTTCAATTGTTTTAGCTACTTCTTGTTTTCCATTGTCTATGCGAAGTCAGTCCTCATTAGAATCCACAATATATAATTGCCAACAAATGTATGAAATTCTAGATCTCCAATATTTCTTGCCTCCCATAGAGACGTAATGGTTATACCTAGGTATTGTCTGGAAACTGAACAATCCATGTTAATTAGTGATCTGTAAATGCAATTAATACGAGTACCTATTTATACTAAAATACATGCAGTGTTTCGACATCAGATTCAATGTCTGGTCTTATGGCTGAAGTTTTTTATTTGTTTAAAAAAGTCTTTGGAACTCTTTATCCCCCCTCCCTCCCTAACGAACCAACTCATTTGGGAAGAAAGGACCGTTAGGATTCCAGCGTCCAAAAAAATTTTGGTAAGCCCGTCGCTACACAGAAATTAGGTATCTTTATCTTTACTAATACCTAATCATTTTTGAAACATCAGTTGCACGCTTCGTGTTCCATCCCCATCATACGAACATTTGAACAGGCGTGAAAAGACCTGAAAAATAGGTTTTCAATTATCAATATACCTACGTGATTCCGACAAATATTCGTGTATTCCGACACTATCCATCATTTTAGTTATTTTGAGTAGAGCCGAACTCATTCGCTTAGCAAACACCAGTGGAGCGTTTGCTTCGCTAGTTTGTTCGTAGGTACATACGTTAATATGCAATGCTCATGAATACTCCATGAAGTGCATCATCTATGTTTAACGAACTAAAAAAAAAAACTGTCTAGCTACCTCTAAAATGAAGCCATTGAATACCCTGGAGACTGAAGCAAAAATGTATTTCTGTCGACAAAATAATATAATATTGTAACGCTAACCTTTTTGGAACGCATCTCGCCGCTCTCACTGCAGACCCCGCGCTTGCGCGGGGTGAACTATCTAGAATGTTCTAGAACGTCGGAGTGCATCCGCGCACCCCGTCACGCGCAGCAGTGGAATAACAAGAGAGAGTCTGACAGACCGCTCCGCGTAGTGACAGCATGTCCGATTACTTGATATATTTCTATATTACCTACCTAGTGATTGTATTCTTTGCCTAGAAATAAACTTTTGCGGAAACGTGTGTAGGTTTCATTCCTTCGCCCTTCGCCCGAACCCTCCGCTTCACGGATTGTTACACTGGCGCCCAACGAGAGGGCCGAAGGCGAAGGAATCGCGTGTTGTGCAAATTCGTGTGCGTAAAATAAAATGCCGCGTGTGACGACGCGCAGCAAACGTCGACAAACGGACTTTTACGACGTGGAATCGGAACAAGACATGGAGTCGCCAAAGTCAACGGGGCACAGCGCACCCGCGACGGAGGCATCGCCGGCGTCCATCACGCCGAGCGACTTGGCCGCCATGATGGCGTCCCTTCTGCAGGCGCAAGCCGAGAACTTCGAGAGGCTTCTCACCCGAGTCCTTGAAGCCCGGCCGCCGTCTTGTTCGCCCGCGCCGCTGGCGTCAGCCGCCGCGCCGGCCACACCCACGCCGTCGCCGTCCGCTCAACCTGCATCCGGTAACTTCGCTAGATGCAAGGCTCGTTACAGCGGAGCGCCGACAGAGTCTCTCGACGGATTCATTGATGCTGTGGAAGCTTTCAAAGACTGCGCCAACGTCAATGAAGATAACGCATTACGTGGTCTTTCCATGCTGCTTACGCACGACGCAGCTACGTGGTGGCAAGGAGTCAAACCCACCACCACTACCTGGGACAACGCCCTGCAATACTTGCGCACTGCTTTCGGAGACAGTCGACCTCCCCACCGACTATACGTAGAGCTGTTCTCCAAGCCACAAGAACCGCAAGAGAATACGGATCTATTCGTGGCCAAAGCGCGCGCTCTGCTGGCGCGTCTACCAAGCGATGATCTCAGTGAGAAGGTTCAGTTGGACATGATATATGGACTCCTCAACCTTAAGATGCGGAAAAGGTTAAGAAGAGAGGAATTCTCAGACTTCAGTAGTCTACTCCAAAAGACTCGGAGTATCGAAGAATCCATAAAGGAATCTCCACGCACCGACACTTCGAAGGGTGCCGCCGCCGCCGCTACTACGCGCGCACGAGCCAAATCGCCCCCACGAGGCGCAGAGGCATCGGCGCGGACGTCAACTCAGCGAGAATCGAATTCAACGGAGGCTACCCCGCGTCAAGGCGCGACGTCGACAAGCGTGAAACGTTACTGTGTTTATTGTAGGAAGTACGGACACAACCGCGAACAGTGTCGTAAATTATTAGGGTCGGATCATACAAAAGACTCTAGCAATAAGAGTGATACCGTCAATAAGTTAGGAGATAAGGTATCGTGTTATGGATGCGGCGAGAGCGGGGTAATGCGAGCTAATTGTCCTAGGTGCAATTCGAAATTTAGCGCAGTCGATTTCATTCCTGCGTCGAGATTGCGTAGTTCAATGACCCCGTGCGCATCAGCTGACGGTAGGCCGACCTCACAGGTGAGTAACGTTAATGTTTCTTCTATTACATGTACTGGGGCTGTACCTGACTTGTGTTCTCCTACTCGTAGTGTGTATTCTAGGAGCTCGAACTGTGCAGCAGTAAACACAGCGCTCACCACTACAGGACCGGGTACTATTTCGCGTCATTCGCGTAATAATGCATCTGCACCCCGTGTAAATAATAGTATGGTCGTGAAACATAACGTTAGTGTTCTTTGTAAACGTGAGGATAAACGTAAATGTTTAAATTCGGCGCGTTCAAACGATAAGTCTTTGTTTACATCCTTATCTCGTCCTCTTGTTCAGGGGGAGTACCGTACTCGCGTACCTAGTGAATTAGAGTCAGTGCATCCTAGGTATTGTTTCAATAACCAGTGCGTTGTAAATAATCGCGATTTGTTATATTATAAATCGAAGCGTAAACATCGCAACAACAATAATACTCGCTTATGTCATTGTCCGTCACAAAATAGGGTGACCATGAATTTTTCGGGACAATACCCGGAAATCAGTATACCGGGTAGGGTGACCATGGATTCTTTAGGACAACATGAGAAAACGAGTATACCGGGTGGAGTGACGACAAATACCGAGTTTGAGAAGTTCAATAGTTGTTCGTCGATAAGTTCTTCGCATATTGGTATACCGCGACGACCCATCTTAGATCTTTTAGGAATTCGAGGGAGGGGTTTAATTGACACCGGGGCCAAAGGAACTATCGCCGGATCCTCACTCTACTCGTTGCTCCAACAGCATAATCAACCATTCACGTCTAGTTCCATGAGTATTAAGCTCGCAGATGGTAGCGTAAAAGACGTTAGGGTGTTATTAACTAACGTAAACATTTCAATTGGGGACTTGTCTGTACCAGTCGAGTTAATTGTTATTCCTGAGCCTGTCGTTCATAAGGGACGGCGACGTCGAGGTCGCCCACGTAAAGTACGCTCATAGGAATAGTAGGTTAGATAGGATCTTAAAATAAGTTTCCCACTGCTATGCTCCTAGAATATACACTATGTAAGGTGTCAGGATATGTCTGCAGTCAGGCTGATTTTGTTCTCGGGTTAGGAACAATTGTTTTGCCGTTCTTTGCGTTTCTTTTGAGTTTTGACCAGTCATGGGGACATAGCCAGGTCAAAAGGGGGAGGATGTAACGCTAACCTTTTTGGAACGCATCTCGCCGCTCTCACTGCAGACCCCGCGCTTGCGCGGGGTGAACTATCTAGAATGTTCTAGAACGTCGGAGTGCATCCGCGCACCCCGTCACGCGCAGCAGTGGAATAACAAGAGAGAGTCTGACAGACCGCTCCGCGTAGTGACAGCATGTCCGATTACTTGATATATTTCTATATTACCTACCTAGTGATTGTATTCTTTGCCTAGAAATAAACTTTTGCGGAAACGTGTGTAGGTTTCATTCCTTCGCCCTTCGCCCGAACCCTCCGCTTCACGGATTGTTACAATATGCTTCACTTTCATTCTTTATTATTTCTTAATCAGCAACTCCGAAACCCCGCTTAGTCTGGGAGCTATCAAATCCCCATAGACCGCTATCACCAGCTGCCAAACATCGAGTATACAAACAAGCTACACCGTGGGAGAGCCATGCTTCGGCACGAACGGGCCGGCTCGACCGGAGTAATACCACGGCCTCACAGAAAGCCGGCGTGAAACGACGCTTGCGTCGTGTTTCGCCGAGTGAGTGAGGGTACCGGAGGCCCAACCCCCCCCCCCCCTCCATGATGGCGCTGTTGATAAAACCATTGTTGTGGGCAAATTGGGGGGCAAAACTGCGCTCAACAATGCAAGAGCAGTTTTTTAAAGGCCGGCAACGCACTTGTGACTCATCTGGTGTTGCGAGTGTCCATGGGCGGCGGTAATCACTTACCATCACGTGATCCGTCAGCTCGTTTGCCTCCTATAATACAAAAAAAAGCAAAAAAATGTTAATAAGAATTCGATTGAGTAAGATCGATAAATCGGAATCGTTTCGCCATAAGGAAATATTTACTTTGAGGCGAGTTGTAATAAGTGTTGTTGCGATAATTCTGTCAACGTGGTCGGCCACGTGCGCTTGCGCAGACAGCTGAGTCAACACATTCATGTGTATATAGAAATGGCTGACGCTTGGTCTATCAGATATAATAATAATATGTCTAGTGGAATCTTGCCTTATCTTTAATGTGTACGTACTGTCTGAAGTAGGTAAAACGAACCACATTGTTCGTTTGCTTTGTACACTCTTCTCTGAGCCTTAAACCCGTATTCGGTAAATATTTCCTTTTTATATTTATTATTAATTACAGGGTAATGTTAAATAGGTAACTAAACCCCACAAAACCGTGTGAACAGTTTGCCTGTGGAATCGGATGATATACAAACATGGTTATTAAAAACTAGCAGATCGCCCGCGACTTCGTCCGCGTGTCGCACAGGAACTGTGCATTTTTTCGGGATAAAAAGTAGCCTATGTTACTCAGTGTTATTGTAGCTTTCTATTAGTGAAAGATTTTTTTAAATCGGTCCAGTAGTTTCGGAGCCTATTCGGTACAAACAAACAAAAAAATCTTTCATATTAGTATAGAGTACCTATAGATTTAACAATATTAGATCAGTACCCCTATCATGAGTTTTTTTGACGTGTAGTATCGTTAACGTAAGCATATTTTGAATTGAAAATACACGTTTGTTACACAATATTTATATAAATTAAATACTTTATTAATTTCTCTGTATTTTTTTAAATATTCATATATTCATATTCTTTATTGTACACACAAATATTAAATACAACTTTTATATGGAGATTTTATGTACAAAGGCGAGCTTAACTCAACATTGAGTTTTCTTACAGCAAACCTTAGAGTGATAGAGAGATTTGAGAGCATGAGAATAGAGATAAGTGCACAATAGGCTATAATATACTAATTATAAACATACATACATACTTACTTATATAAACTAAACAAATATTTGCAAATTGCACCGTACATAAACATAATACATAAACATAATTATATATCTATATAAAATAAAATAATACATACATTTATAGATCATGGTAATAGGAAATGTTCTTTAATTCTTCTCTTGAAAACATCTAAAGAGGGGCTATCACGTATGGAGTGTGGCAGTGAATTCCAAAGGCGAACTGCACGAATAGTGAAAGATCCGTCGTAACGGGCAGAGGTATGACGAGGAGTCCGAAGGAGAAGAGATGAAGAGGAGCGACAGGGCTTTCCTCTAGGGATAAGAAACTCAAAGCGTTCCCGAAGATATATAGGAGAATGAGGATTATAAAGAACAGAAAAGAGAAAAGATAGAATGTGAGCATCACGACGCCGCCGAATAGGCAGCCACCTCAGTCGCGTCCGGAATTCCGACACGTGATCGTACTTCCGAAGGCCGAAAATGAAGCGGATACACAAATTCTGCAGGCGTTCGAGCTTATCAAGAAGTTCCTCAGTTGCGTCGAGAAAGCAGACATCAGCGTAGTCCAGAAGTGGTAGAAGAAGAGATTGGGCAAGAGTAATTTTAGTTTGAAATGGCAGGAACTTCTGGAGACGTTTGAGAGACTGAAACGAGCAAAACACCCTCCTGCTTACTTCCGCAATGTGCACATTCCAGGACAGATTGCAGTCTATGAAGACACCCAGGTTCTTAGCGTTCTTGGAGTAGGCTATAGGGACAGCATCATAAAGGACCGGCGGGAGAGACTGGTGATCCAGAAGATTAAAGAGATATCTGCCACCAATAATGAGAGCTTGTGATTTTAAAGGATTGACTAAAAGGCCGAACCTTTTAGCCCACTGACTGATGTTATTAAGGTCATTATTGATGGCGTCAATAGCTTCTGAAAGCTCTTCTAGTTCAAAATGGCGATAAAGCTGCAAGTCGTCTGCATAGAGATGGAAGTACGAAGCTAATACATTAGTGATGGCGTTAATGAAAACCGAGAAAAGAAGTGGAGAAAGGACGCCACCCTGAGGCACACCCGCAGTCAGATTACACCACTCAGAGGAGGCCTCATCAGAGCGAACCGACTGCGAGCGACCCCTAAGATAAGAGTTAAACCAGGCAGTTACAGAAGGAGATACATTCAGAGAGGATAAAATTCCCAAGAGGATGTCATAATCAACTGAATTAAACGCACTGCTAAAATCCAGTAGTACCAAAACTGTTAGGAGCTTGTTCTCCATGGCCAGTCGGATGTCATCAGTTACTTTGACTAGTGCCGATACTGTGCTATGGCCAGGTCGGAAACCGGATTGGTTAGGACTTAGCAGGCTATGAGAAGAGAGATAAGAAGACAGTTGATTATGAACAACACTCTCGAGTACCTTGGATAGGATTGGGAGAATGGATATTGGACGGAATTGGGATACTGAGGAGGGGTTGGAAACTTTGGGTAGAGGAATCACATGGGCCTTCTTTCACGCAGAAGGGAAGGAGGAAGTTTCGAGGGAATAGTTAATGATGTGTAGAATGACGGGAGCGAGTACATTTAGGATAGGAAGTAGCATCTGGAGTTGAAGGCCATCAAAATAAATGTGCAAATTGTATAAAATTTTATCAAAATGTTCCAGGACTGCTGTATTTTAAATTCAAAATATGCTTACGTTAACGAAACTAGATACGTCAAAAAAACTCATGATAGGGGTACAGATTAAAAAATGACTAGCACTTTGCCCGCGACTTCGTCCGCGTGACCCACAGGAACTGTGCATTTTTTGGGATAAAAAGTAGCCTATGTTACTCAGTGATATTGTAGCTTTCTACTGGTGAAAGAATTTTTAAAATCGGTCCAGTAGTTTTGGAGCCTATTCGGTACAAACTAAAAAAGTTTCCTCTTAATAATATTAGTACAGATGTAGTCTCTATCTATATAGTTTTTAAAAAACCCAACTACGTAAAAAAACAACTGAAAAGCATAAATCGGTACAGTGGTGTCCAGGTTATAGCCGTGGTCGCATGCCGTCATTAAGCAGCCATCACAGGTCATAGCGGCATGCGACGTAGTTGGGTTTTAATGTTTTTAACTCTTGTTTTATTTGACACTTTTTTTGGTGGCTTGAGTCAATCACTGCATTTACTTTCAGACTGTAAGTGTCGCAGTCTTAATTAACGAGATGGCGCTAGTTAGTAGCAAGAAAGTCACATTTTGTACACTTTATAATTTCCAGTGTTTGCTATATTGGATTTCTTGTAACACCATATACCTCACGATACTCTTTGGATCAAGACGAATCCAAGGACACCCCATTTGTTAAAATCGGGTAAACTTTATTTTTTTTGGTCCTCTTTTTTACGTTTTGTAGGCCATTTTTTTTTTCAAAAAAACATAGCCCATGACACTCTTAATGTAAATACGAATCAACCGATACCTCATTTGTCAAAATCTGACCAGTAGTTTTTGAGCTACGATCGAACATCCATACATAGACACATACATACATACAAACATACATACGTAGGCTGTTAAACTCATTACCCTTCCTTTTTGTAGTCGGGTAAAAATGACGGTATCTAAATTAAACAATATTATGGCCTGAGATTACGGTCGAACTAGGTAAGCCAAATTGCCTTGAAATCATGATTTAAAAACTACCGACTAATAAGACCGAATTTACCAACTAATAAGACCTCCAATAATATAAATAATATTATTGGAGGTCTTATTAGTTGGTATTAAAATCAATTGATGTATTTTATAAGGTAGTAGACCGTACTGTTTAATTTATTATATTGATAATGCATTAGTTGAAATTGTTATACAGCTTCAAGCTTGAGACAGATGTCAAAACTTTTGAATCAATCAACATCAACCTGAGTAAATAATATATAAGCGATATTATTGTGTAGTATAAATCGTTAGCACTGCTAGTAAACATGTTTATTATTTCCAACTGCAATCGTTTTACTCGTAAATTGTGTTTTTATGAGTTGTTTTAAGGTCTGAGTCATATTCTAGTCATCTGAATAGTAATCAGACGAAGAAATAGAGCAAATCTGTGGTGTAACAAGATTTATAAAAACGTGATTCATCCCGAAAGATTGTATCAAAGTGAAAATTTATATGACAAAATTTAATTTAAATATAATGTTTATGATTCTATGATAAAATATTACGAGTTATGAGTTTATGACAGTTAAAAGTATCTAAAGTTATTACTTTACATATCTGAAATCATAACAAACACTAAAATCATCGCGGTAACTGCCTGTTCAACAATTTTGTAGCAAATGTTTAGAAAAAGGATATTAGTCGTGATTTTGGTAGATGTCCAAGCGAATAAAGAAAATTCTCAGAAGCATTAACTTTATGATTCTAGCTCCATTACGCACTAAGTCTTTTAAACGAATTTATGCGTTCTATAAATAACAATGCAGTCATTTAATAACCAAAATCCTAACAGAACAAATCACTCGTAACAATAAAGAGATCAAAACAGAATTTTCTTCGTCTTTCGTGTGCATGAGTCACGCAATAATAGTCCATGTTCTGGTAAAAAGATTAGCCAGTCTGCAGTTTGGTAGCGGGGCTGGGCTGACTGCCTGACTCCCCAGAGCGCTCTCTGGGCAGTCAGCCTCCTACCAAACTGCTGGCCAGGCGATCATCTATCATTTTAGCCTCAGTCAGTAACCGAGCCTATACATAATAAAATACATATGCAAAAAAACATACTCGTAGGTATGTACTGTATTTTAATGGCATCTATCGATAGATTTAACCATTGCATAGTGATTAAATCTCTTTAATAAACATTGCATCGTAAATGTATAAAGTAGAAAGATTATCATAATCGTAATTTAAGACCTACTTTTGGAAAGTACTTAGATTAATACCTAGGTAGGTAATTATATATTATTAGTTATATATTATGTTTAGAGCTGCCCACTAGGTCTATTTAATTTAAAAGTTGTTAGATTTTATGATCTTCCTCCAATGTTTATTATAGAGATTTGAATCTTATGATTGACCCTATTATATTATATTTCGCATATCTGAAGCAAGCGACTTTTCAAAAATGTTTAAATGCACTTGCTTTAACAAATAAATTGATGTTTCTTTTGAGTAAAATTTGCTAACTTCAATTGATTTAGGTAACATTCCTTTCAGGGCCCGTCCAAAATTGCCACACTGTAAACTCGTGGAGGCTTATAAATGCACAATAAATTATGTTAAATTTTTGTATATTTTTGTAATATTGCCTAAATATTTTCATTTTAATACTGGATTTTTATACATAGATATGAATATTCATGTTCATTTTTACGAGGAAGGTGTCAAAAGGACCGGTACAGGTTGCTCGAAGGGCTGCAAAGTTGTTCAAGCGGCAATAACATGTTGGATTCAAATGTCACAATGGCGCAGATAGTGACAGCTTCGACAGTTAGCAAAGTATAGGAAAGTTAGGAGAATTTTTTTAGAGATGTAGGTATGGCAGACGAAGAATTGTGCTGACTCCAAAGTTAATGATGATCATGTTGTGGAAACAGTGATTACAGGGCTAATTTGTCACGTCTTTTTCTTTCACATTATGACTAGTTTACCTAAAGTACCTACCTACCTACCTAACTGCCTAACTGGGCTTACCTACTTATGTGCAAAATTGTTAAAAAAAAATGAATAATGATAATTATGAAGTCAGAAGTCACTGCCTGTACAATCCAAAAGTTGATATTTAATTTATTTAACCTTTTTCCTAGGTTTTTGTGACGATACGGAGCAGTTTCAAAATACTCCGTATTAATAATTCAAACTCGTCACATTCTGACAGACACTGACAAGTAAACGACCCTCAGAGCTATGTGAAATATTTACACCATCATAATATTTTACCAAACTATTATGAATAATAACACTCAACTTGTATATATTTCGTAGTGATTGTCAGAAACCGTTGTTTATAGCGACATAAATCCATCTAGATAACCATTCCTATTTGTTGTATGAATAATAATAATGAATAGACGCGTTTAAATTCCTAAAGGCGAGTCGCAAGCGCCACTGAACGGGACGAAGGTCTAACGGTTTTACAGACTGCCCTGTTATTATTTTTTACGAACCTAGGTACCTACTTGCAATACAACATGACATTTTAGTGGTTGTTTTCCCGCAGCAGAACGATTTGCCCTCAGTAGTACTATCGAAACATAGAGTTAAATTTTAATAATTACCAGAAAAAAATTTTTTTTTTTTTCAAATTCCACGTTTTTAAAACGGTCTAAAAAGTGTAAAATAATTTCTAATGAAATGAAAAATGTAGGACGCATAATTGTAAGATGCGCCCCACGTTTTTCATTTCATTCGAAATAGTTTTTTAATAATAAATGAAAAACGTGGAGCGCATCTTACAATTATGCGTCCTACATTTTTCATTTCATTACAAATTATTTTACACTTTTTAGACCGTTTTAAAAACGTGGAATTTGAAAAAAAAAAATTTTTTTTCTGGTAATTATTAAAATTTAACTCTATGTTTCGATAGTACTACTTAGGGCAAATCGTTGTGCCGCGGGAAAACAACCACTAAAATTTCACGTTGTATAAAATTGCAGCTGTTTTTGTTGGTTACGTAGAATTTCTATGCTACAATACTTACCTATTTTCGTTTGTATAAAATACGCTGACGTTCGCCTGGATTTTCCTATGTTTTGTGGTCAATGTGGTAATGTGGTAAGGCAGTAAGTCAGAGCTCAGAGGTTTGAGCTCTAATTTACTGCCTGACCAAATTGTTTAGATTTCTGTATGACTGATAGACAACGCGCCAGGGTCGGACTGGTCCGGAAGGGCTCGGGTGGTTACAAGTCCGGGGCCCGAGACTGGATAATCCATATAACACCTCTTTCGCATTATTTGAAAATTTGTACCCTAGAGCGTATCCTGATTTGGACAGCCCTGGTTTAGACTGTACATAATTATGTTCGTCAATCAGACGCAACTGTTTTCTAAGATAGATAAAGAATGATTAATTAGATGCAAAGTAATTACCTATAATTATCGTGACATTTAATTTATGTATCAAAGAAGTTCTAGACGCATCAATAATATAAATATTGATCCGCATGACGCGTCTGGTTACAAGTGGAAGCCTGCCTCAACATACTAGGCAATATGCGGTTGATGACGTCAGTCTTGAACGACTGTTGGTTGGTTCAATCGAAATACATTTTTTATTTCAAACTCCTACAGTTTGTAATAATTTAAATTATAATAATGAATTCTACTTCTTCAGTTTCGGTATGCAGTAAGGTTAATTTCTTCCCTTATAGCCCCATATTACCTACTAGCTGTGCCCCGCGGTTTCATCCCCGTTGCTCGGCAGGGTCGTAGTGTGATGTTAAATAGTCTATAGGTACTATTCCTCATGAATCTGGAAGAATTTTTAGAATCCGACTTGACTAGAATCCGAGTCTGTAGTTCCAGAGATTATCGCATTCAAACATTCTTCAGCTTTACTATAGGTACCTACTAGTATAGATTTTGTTTTTTTTTACATACATTTGTAAGTAATTATTTTTTTACGAACAGTTTATGAGACATAACGCGCCTTTCTTGCTTCCTTATTTTAATAACATTACTTATAGACACTGCTATACAAATTCTAATTAAATAAACAATACACAATACAGTCTGGAAGTGCTTTTAGACTTTTGTGCCGGCTTGCGTCAAGTCTATTATTATCACAAGAATCAAGTGAAACTTATTATGACTACTACGACTCTGATAAGGCAATAACAAAGGATTTGTTAAACGTAAACAACAGAGATAATGAGCCGACGCAATCCTTATAAATACCTACCTAAGGAACTCAAAGTTTTAGTTTAAATGGTTTAGCTTAGGATCCGGGGTAGTGGGAATGAATAAGATTTCGCGCGTTCAGGGGTCCTGATTTTTATGTGTGACTAGCTTCCGCCCGCGCCTTCGACCGCGTTTTTGGGATAAAAAGTAGCCTACATATGTGTTATTCTGATGTATTTAAAGCTATATTACTATAAAGTTTCATCGAAATCCGTTCAGTAGTTTTTGCGTGAAAGAGTAACAAACATCCATACATACATACATCCATATCCATCCTCACTTTCACATTTATAACATTAGAATGATTTTTATTTAGGCAACTATCTTCAAGAAAATTGAATTCAACATTTTTAAATTGGTCAACATTAAAGTGCTTCGGTGGTGAGTAGAGGGGGGATGCATCCATTGCCACCCTATATCCGCGCCTGAGAATAACAACAAATGGAAGCGTTTCCTTTTATCATTTTTATTCTGTTAAAACGATGTTCAGGAAAGATTTTTTTATGGGTAGGTACCTAATATAATAATAATTATTAAATTAATCGAAAGGCTCGCCCCATACTTATTACATGGGTTTACAACATAAATGGCGAAATTTGGCCTCTGCCTAACCTATGGTAGGGACATAATTATACAAACGAAAAAACGCAATTGTCACTGATGTCACCGACTGTTAGGATTAGATCGAGTTGTTTTTCTTTGATTGTAAATATTATCTTCGTGAGTTTCAAGAAATCAATTAAAACCAGATATTCATGAGAAGAACTGCGGTGGTACCTACCGTCAACCACAAAAGTAGGTTATCACTTCAGTTTTTTAAATCATAACTGACAAGAATATTGAATAGAAATCGGAACAGAAAGATGTTTCATTCAAATAATACCACAGATAATACTAACTCTTGACTGTTACATGAAACGCAGCAAAGCAGTGTTGTACCTACCTACCTAATAATACGTCAATTTTGATGAAATGTTAAAGTAGAATTGGTACTACATACTTACCTAACCAACTTCTGGCGTTGACCATACAAAGTAAAAGTAGCTAAGTGTTAGCTGACTTATGGCATTGACCGTACAAACCTACGGCAATCTCAGCTTACTGCACAACGGCGGTTAAAGTTAAAGTAGAAGTTCAAAATTCAAATATTAACGTTAAAAGTAGAGGTTAAATTTAAGTGTTTAAGTTAATTTTGAAAGAAGTGTTAAGTCGGTAAAAATTAATACTGTCAACCGACTTATGGCGTTGATCGTACAAACCTACGCCAAATCTCAACTTACTGCGGATAAGAACCATCGGCAAACAAAGCATACCTACATCTTCAAACCGATACACTTCTATAAGTACATTATACGAACAAAAACAAACTACGATTACACTATCAGTCGCATGATACGAGTATAAACAACCATTTGGCTTGCAGTGATAACCCTGCAGTTAGTGCTATGTCACCTCAGAGGGGACTTTATCTGTTTTGCAAAGTTGCCAACAACAGCCTTGTAGCGTTATCTCAATACGAGAATAAGAGTGACAATTATATAGATAAAGTGAAAATTAATAAATAACTCAACCAAATTACCATTTCACTGATATGACGCTGAGAAAGTCGTAAATATGTAAGGTTAGCGTACACCAGCCGCTAGATACAATAATTTGTATCACCGATAAGTTGCCGTTCGAACTAATTTTAATGTTATTTGTCCTTCTGTAAATATTAACATTAGCATTTAAACAGGAAAAATGCGTATTTACTACTAGCATTCAAAATAAACAGTACTATCATTATTTAAACACAAATAAGGGATTTACTTGAGTTATTATTCGATTTGTTAAGTGGTATGATACTTAATTAAATACAATTATAAATAGATGATAAGTTAACTTTAATCGGTTTATAATCTTTATAATTGACTATTGAGATAAATATATCGGATGACATTATTCATTCCCATGACTGCGTCATGGTAAGTAGTTATTATAATGGTATTTATGATAACCTTAGCTTGAATTAAATTACGTATCAATTATTACTGTATTCAAAGCCTGTCCCTGTATGTTTACTTGGTGATATAACAGAATACACCTTAGTAAAATATTACATAACAATTTCTATGCTACCAAACCGCAAACGTATACCTAATTTAAATTATTCGACTGAAACAAGCTATGCTCTAGTCTAGTGTATACCATATAGGTAAGTAGGTATTAAAAAATACTAAAAAAATAAATAAAATAGCTTTCAAAACGTTCACAATAATGTTTTGTGAAACAGTTTCGGAAGTCGGTGCTTCGATTTTGATTCGGTTTGATTCGGCACCGACTTCCAAAACTTTCACACAAAAGGACCCATTGTGATCTTTTTTGAGGCGGTTCTAATATTTTTTTTTTCTGTTTCAGTGACATAAACACACACCATTACAGCAATAGCGTGAATTAATTACCACTAACCAAACCTACATACCTACTTCTTTTTGCTGTGAATAATATTACATAATTACATCGTCAACATAGGCGAAGTGAACTAAATTCGGTTTATTGAAACTGGTTAAAAAAACTACTCAACCAAAGTTAATAAAATTAATATGGGACGGCCGCGCGAGCTTTCTCTACCAAAGAAAAGAAAACAATAATTAAAATCTGTTCGCAATCGGCAAAGATATCGCGTAACAAGATACAAAAAACATATCTCCTCCTTTTTGAAATCGGTTAAAAAAATAATCCCAAAAAATACTCAACATTCTCCCATACATTTAGAAGAAAATATCTCAGTAAAACAATGTTACGAAAAGCAAACAGCCCTAACTTTATCCGTGAGTTCAACGAAGCAAACTGAAAGAAAGAAGAAACAACTGTAACCGTCACGTCATGCGTCGCTATTTGCATTGCACGGACTGAATATTATCAGCTTACTTGCATTTGTAGTATCGTCAACGACAGTCTTTATAAAGTTGATAAAACTGCCACTTGATAAATTAAATTTCTCCGCTGTGAGATTATTAACAAGAACATTATTGGTTCTATTTCAATGCAAATGGTTTTATTGAAATACCTGTTACTATGTTTTTGAAATGGATCATCTTTCATATTAAACGAACGGTAAATAATAATTAAGAAGTGCCGACCACAGAACAATGTAATGAAGCAATTAAATAAATTAGTAAAACAATCAAATATCTGAAGAATTGTCTAATTATTAAGTAATTAAATCAGTGACGCACGTAACGTAGTTATTACGTGTTTAATGTAAACAATGCATTTTAATATTTTTAATATAAAATAGGTAATTATTGTTATTAATAATTAACAGGAACAAATGCGGCGTGCTCGCTAATTGCATTTGTTGTTATCGAAACACGAAACAGTTTTGTTTTGTCAACAAGGTTATGGAAGGTCTTGGGTTTGTTGTAGGTAGAGGTACCTACCCGAGTAGGTACTCAAACGCCAGTTAAATCCCAATCAAGTAGAAGGCCTGTTTTTAGGGTTCCGTAGTAAAACTAGGAACCCTTATAGTTTCGTCATGTCCGTCTGTCTGTCTGTCCGTCTGTCACACCCTCGTCAAATCTACAGTTCATAACCAATTTGTTTGAAACTTCGCATGTAGATGTCTTCTGTGAGCCGCTACACGCCGTCGTAATGTAAAAAGGCACATCTAACATTTTGTAAATTTTAGGGAAATTGAGTTTGAAATATTTTGCTAATTTTCTGAAAAAAAAAATACACATGTAGTTATTTTATAAAAAATTAGTTTACTTATTTTTTTTTTAAAAACGTTGCCCCACACTAGGATTTCTCCTGTGTCGTGGGTGCGTTTACAAACATAAATTTCACATACACAAACAGCCAGACCAGTGTGCAATGCGGGAATCGAACCCGCGACACGTCGCGCAGCAGCCAATCTCTCAGCCACTGCGACAACCGTGCGGTCTAAATGATACATGATTCCTACAAAACTGTTTATAATAATAATTTCTTTCTTTCGCTATTATTAAATAATCAACATTTTCTCTTTCAACTTAGCAAAAAATAAATGATGTAAAAATATGATTATTAAGTTTAAGAGGCATAAATAACCAAATGTGACCTTTCTTCCTAGTTATTTGATTTAAAAATAGAAAATATTGCAATGAAAAGGCACATTTGGGCCTTTTCATCACAAGAAAATACCTCAAAAGTTGCAATGACTTAGTTTTACAACACTTAATTCTTAAAAAACAAGCTCTTTGGAGATACCTTAACCTCAAAAGGTATCTTTTGTGGTTATGGTATCTCGAAATAGCTTGTATATAAAAATATATAAAAAATCTGACAGATGCACCTTTTTTTCTGATTCCGAATATATATATAATTAAAATTATATATATATATATAACTCAATTTTGGAAAAAATGTTAGTTGTGCCCTTTTCCGTAACGACGGCAGTATAAATAAAGGCCTGTAGTGAAATTACAAAAAAATAAATGAGTAGAGGTGGCTCCCATACATGAAACTGAGGGATGAAAAAAAATATTTACGCGCACCCCTTTGTGTGAAGTATCATATACATAGACATAGACATTTAATGCTCAATCTGTATACATAGGTGTTAACAGTCACAGTCAGTGCAGTATCGGTGAATATATATTATTAGGTATTTGAAAATAACATAGAAGTTTCTAAATGACTTTTTCATTTAAGTGCATATTTAGTGAAGTATCTTTATTATTAATCGTAGTAATTCAAAACAATACAAACACCATTACAAACACATACATTTTAATGTGGTCTCGAACCGAACAGACACTTAGGTACCTAATAAATAAATATACAATATACTAAAGCAACTCACATACCTACTTACGTTAGTTACTTAGAAAATTCTAGAAACCGCTTTTGACTTTGATAAAAATAAAACAGTATTTTCAAGCGTTTGAAATAGGCTTTTTATCACAAGTCTGTATTGAATGCACACAAATGCATTTAAGTGAACAGACGTGGGGTTATGGACACAGTGATGGCTGATAAGCGATTATCCGGCCAATGTTTATAAAATAAATAGGTACATTTAAAAAATTAAATCTAATGTTTTATAAATAAAGGTGTCATGATAAACTTTATCCAAGTACATACGTATAAAAAGTTATTTATATTTTAAGATGTAGGTCTGTACATAACGTGCGCATACTTACACACAGATAATAATTATAAATACGTACTTAATAGACTATAGTGTAAAAATACAATTATAAAGATACTTATTAATTGGTCATTTAGACTCGTAATTGTTGCTTGTGGTATTCATTCATGAATGTGAAAAAATAAATTAGTCGACTGACATGTTATCTTTCTTACTGAAACAAGTTTCAAACGAAAATTAAAACATGTCCAGACTAAAAATGACAAAATGCAGTTCTAAAGAATAAAACCTCAAGCGTAAATCCGCTGTCACAGCCGCGTATTTCCATACTATGCCCTCAGCTATGCGTGTCGTACATACCTATTGCGCTGCGATAAGCCGCGGCCTAGTATAGCGGTCGCAGAGGATAACGCCCGCTCCAAGGCGAACATATACCAACAATAAACATGTCCGCTCGACCCTTACATAACATGCTAAATGTTGTACTACGCCATTCAACTACAAATTGTCTACATTGTTACGGCGAAGCGATTGAGGCTTGAGTGATGGGAGACGAGCGGTAGCAGCAATTGTTACCTATGCTAATTCTGTTGTTTTTTACGATGAATTGGGGTATTATTAATTTATGTTTTTATTTAGTTTTTCTTACAGCGCGTAGCGGTCTCACAGACTCACAGTAACAAGTTATGTAACTCTGTGAAAATAAGCGATAGTAAACTTTAATTTGACCGGCTTAAACCACATATAGGTAAGAAATTAAGCAATTACCTCACCATTTTAAAACTTATTAAACGTAATTTAATGGTAATTTTAAATTATAAACAAAGACATTTACAGGCTCGCCGACCAAAATGTCGCATTATTGTCTTATTTGGTACGCCTCTCTTGCAATGTAAACTTTAATTAACAACCTTATTTGGACAAGTACACGGTCCAATTTCATTTAATGTGTAACATTAAGACTAAAATGAGCATACAAACCCATTAAAAGGTCCGACACCTCAATCCGCCCATTCAAACGAGTTCCACTTAGCATACATGCATCCGGCGACCTTAATAACTAAATAATCTAATCCAGTACTATGGTAGACTAGTTAACACATGCTACAAAGCAATAGACAACTAATATATCGGTCATTGTACCACCGCTCTTATATAACTGTATACTATCGGAGCACTCATCAAAATGTACAATTTCGTGATACCACGTCAAAGGCTATTCATTTGAGTATTAGCGGCGTACTTATCAATTACTATAACATCATTAATAGATAGTAAACGGGGAACAATCGCGAACAATGATATCAGTCGTTGCCCATGCGCAGATTGGTTTAATCTCTCATAATAAAGCAAAATATACCGCTTCCTCGCTCATCTTGGAGAAGCAGGTCAGAAAAATATAAGAAGGATTTTTTTTTTCTTGTTCGAGAGATAGATTTAGAAATAATATAATAATAATGATAATCAGCCCGCACCTTAAGCCAAGGTGACGGGGAGTAGCGACTAGCGACCCCGCGTTACCCGAGTGCTCCAGGGAGAAACCACCGTTTCCCACCTCCGGCTTGCCTTTATTGGCTGGTTGGAGCGAACACTGACGAGGAACAGATCTCCCACCTCTGGCTTGCCTTCGTTGGCCGTCTAGATTGGAGTCGCTACAGCCGAACTCCTCTGCTCGAAGGGTGGATGCTGAGCGTATGTGGTAAGTGGGCCAGTGATGCCGGACCCTCTGGGAACAAGTGATCTGAATTTAAAGTCCAGTGAAGCCTCTCCACCCTTCAGCTGCTCACGTTCCTGTTGTACCCTTGTTACGACCTGACTACCTGAGCAACTATTTTCGGGGTTCCCAGTTAGTGAGTTGACAAGTCTCTGTCTGCCATTTTTATGTGTGCATAGGTATACATTGTTTCAGCAGGCGCCATAGTTTTTCATAGTTCCCCATAACCTAGTCCACTACCATCTCATCACAATAATTATAGCCCAAGTAGTTTTTTCTCTAATGCATACAGGGATAATCGGCTATGTCACCTTTAGATCTTATTAAAGTTGTCGTAAAGGGCCTCTACGTGTTGGCTTCGGCCCCACGCACGCCTTTGAAAGGTCCAGGTCTCTGTAGTCCCTTGCTACAAAGAAAATAATAATAATAATCAGTCTATTGCAAATCAAACAATAAATTTTGTTAGTAGTACATAAAAACACTATAGGTACCCTCCTTTTGGGCTTCGCCGCAGTCGGGTAAAACTAAGATGTCATAAATAAATAAACGTAGGTTTGTATCATTATTAATGTAACAAAAGATTTAAATGGAGAAGTTCCAAACAATTTTTCATTTACCACATTGATGCCAAATGTGGTTCCGATAAATACTTGGGCACTAATTAACCTCATAACCCCATAGTGTCTGGCAAAAAAAAAATAAAAACGTTGTTTTTCCATTACTTTGTAGGTACCTATTGGGTCAAAGCGTAGGACCATTTCCTTTATTGAATTGTTAATGACTGCTGCGTTACATTGAGTTTATCTAAATGTAATTATATTATTTCATTAAAATTTTCTAATTAATGTAGTGTGCTTTATACGCATTTTTTTTATATCGTTTTAAAGGCAATTCTGTAACTCGAGCTATACAGCGCTCCTTTTTCAATGTCTACGTGCATTAGGGTTCCGCGCAAATAAAATTAAACACATGAAATCCAATATTTGTATAGACTAAACTTTATATGTACGTAGCCGGGGCGGGTCAGCTAGTTAAGTAATAAATAAATTAACTATAAAAACTTTACCCCCAAACGATGGCATTTACCTACATCAATTCTAAACACATTTATCCTGAAGCAGTTAGCCTTCGAATTAGAGAGAATATTAGCATTCCGTTCCCATAATAATGAATCCATTATTACATTGATATGCAAATAGATGCAACAAATTGTGCTCCTAAAGGATTTAGGATACAGTTTAATAGAGTTATCGTCGAGTTGGAAATACGCTTCTTTTATTTTAACCTTCTGAAGTTGTCCGTGATTCATAACGTAAATGGAAACTTAATAGATTCACATCACACTCCTACGCAGGTTTTTTTATTATAAATAAAACAAACAATGTAAATTCTTTTATCGTATACAATGCAATAAAAATATATTAACTTGCAACAACAACTGGAAGGTCACCCTATGTTTATCATACAATATTTCATGATGCGACCGCATTTGGCATCCACCAACACAGTACCTACTATAAATACAATAATAAATGCAGAAATCGCCAAATGACTAACCAATATAAATAAAGAGAAATCAACTTCATTCATAAAATCAACATTACTGTAGAAGTTATTAGAATTTACACACAGGATAAATTAAAGCCGATGGAAAGTTCTGTAGGAGTAAAAGTCATCGTAAAACAAGTAACGCGTAGTAGACCATAACAAATCAATACGAAATAAGAAAAGGAAATAGAGAGAAATGTTGAACCAAGCATATCGCTCGCAATAAAACTATTAAAAGCTGTCATTAACTCTGGAATTAGATTAATATAATATAGGTGTGGTGGAGAGGCGAAGCGTGTACCAGGATGATGTATATGTCAGTTTACGGCGATGCTCGGCGCTCTTAATCCCAAGTATTAACCGGAGGCACCGACCCACCACAATTTATCGTCCCGAGCCCCGACTAGGCGGGGCCAACTAACAACTAACACTGTTGTACCTCGCAACCTGATAGCTCGTTTTGTATTTTTCTACAACCCATGATGTATTACTGTAATACTTTGTAAGAAACCAGTCACGTAACTTGAATTATGTGACGCGAACATATGAATTATCCTTTGTAAATGTCACGACAGACTACACCCCAGACATGACACAGCTAAATCCTGCACTAAACTGTGAATACAATGACGCAGTAAAAGACGTAAGCGTACAAGTAGTTAAAGAGTTAACCCAGTTTAACGTTTCATCCGGGGGTGTTGGCTTGGCACAGTCTTTCGCGAGAGCCCTCACTGTGTTTAGCAGTCGATTCCCGTTTATCCGCAGCCGCCAACTCCTCGGGGATGTTGAAGGAATTGGCGCATTTACAGACGAACAAAAAAGGTAAAGAAGGAACTAAAACTGGGGACTACAAAAGTAGAGCTAATATTTCCGCCGAGCGATTTCAGACTCTCGGACGAATCGAGTGGTTCAAAGGATTTGAACAAGATTTCGAGTGCTTTACAAAATTACAAGCGTTGCACTCGGTGGCAGAAATACAAATCATTGATCGATACGATAGTGTGCAGGGCAGAATTAAATAATGGATGAGGTCTATGACCTATAAGTAATTCATAGAATGAGCGAGTGAACGTGAGGTGCGGTGCTCGGCCCGATATGGCAGGTGCGTTATGTAAGCGGCCTGCACCGCAGGCGCACGCTTGTGATACCAAATGCCACTGCGCTATTCCTATGCTGGCCGACTAGCGGCGAGCTCGTGCCAAGGCCCCGCAACAATTGAAAGTAGATGTCCAATACTTAACCTTTCGAAACAATATTGGAGTAATAGAAACAAAATAATCGATAGAAAACAAATAAATACTGATTAAAGGTCGAACCGTTAAAGGGCGAGATTGCGCCACATTCATAACAGGTGCTGTCTGAAGTGAACGAAACTTAGAAGCCAGACAAATTTATAATGATATAGCCCATTACCTCTCGCAAAGTCATAACGATAACCGTAGATATACTCGTTACCGTAGTATGCCCGAAGGACTTAAAAGCGGACAATTTAAAACATAAATTAGATAGTGCAGTGTCTAAATACGAGAGAACACCGGGAGGCAGCCGACTACCGGGTGGTTAGGGACGATGAATAACGAAGCGACAAGGATGGTGTATCGGGAATGGTCGCGGAATGGAGCGAGACAACTGATCGGCCGCGGGTGCAGCAGCCAGAAGCAGTGCACACAGACATCGATCGATTAGCGGCCGAGCCACCCGCCCGCTCCGCCACAGCCAATCTATCGACCTTTATGTTCTATTTAAAATTTGTAAACTTCCAAATCGTATCGATCATAATTTGTAATCAAATAAGCATTAATTATTTTGCCGCCGGTCTTGTTTCCGTCCTGATGACTGAGCACGAAATTTGTTGAAGGCAAAATACAAATATATTTTGTCATCTTCAAAAATGCAATGTAGAAATCCTCTGAAGAATAACAATTTTGTATGATGATGAAACAAAATAGAAAGAAAAAATAGTACCTAATCCATGCAAATCTATTACTAATTTAATCTAAACTTAGGTACAAAGCTATCGAGGTTCAGCTCACGTCGTCCTCGCCGACCGGTGATCACTTATTTAACTTGGAGGTGCCGTGATTCCATAGAATCGCACCGGAGCAGACACCGCGCGCATTTTTTATTTATGAAATTTTCTATTGGAACAGCTGCGGTAATGGAATAATTTTGATGGAACTGATCTGTATTCAGTAAAAACGTCTCGGTATATCTTCAACTTTCCGCGCTCCGATCGGCTTTACAAACAGTCCCGCAGATTAGAGCTAGATTGCATTTGAAATTATATTATCGGTCCCTCAGAACCAATTGGAAGATGTAGAATCAAAGGCGGATCTCCTATAAGTGATAAATGATAATTATTTTGTAAATAGGTTAAAAATAACACTTTTACTCGTCAAAACATTTTTTTTAAGCTAGATAAGGTCGGTGTTTCCTATATACTTTCCTATAGACTACCTTTGAGAAGAAACACCGAAACAAACTCAAAGGTTAATGTCTCTTTTAATGTCCAGACAAATTAAGATAAAATGTGTAAAAATAAAAACCATGCAGGTTAGTCAGGCAGGTTAGTAAGCAACCCGTCCTTTAATTTTCTAAATTCGTTCACTATACTAGTCCTTTCTTCAAAAGCGAGATCGACTATTTCGTTTTTCATTTTTGCCAAAGCTCTGGTAGGTAGATGGTTTTCAAAGGAATTGGCCGTGACTTACAGAATTCTGAAATTTGTAACGATCCATTGAATTTAGAGGAACAATAGTTCTGACTCTTCGATAAAAATCTAACCTTCCTATAAATTTCTCAGCAACATTCATTCTTTAAAATTTGCTATCAGTGAAAACGGTGCCCACGGCGGTTATGGTGTAGAAACTAGGAAAAAACTGGCAATTAGCTTGTTATCAGAAAAGAAAGTTTAATGCCGCTGTCAACGACTGTATAAGTGTTGCTTAGCAAGATACCTTGTTGCAGGAAACGAAGGCAAGCGGTGGAACTTGTCGCCTGTCGTCCAGGAAGTGCCTGAACATATTATGTGAGTGATAAGAAAACTGAAGGTAACACACAAGTCTAAAGTAGACATATTCTTATGTATTTGAAACGATAAAGCTATGTTTAGATACATTGTAACGGAAAACTACGACTTACGTGACAAAATACCTACCGATAACGTCAAAGGTACGTTTTAATCTTATCCAGGCAATTGTTAACAAACATGGCCGTGCATTTAATAAAGCTACAATAAAACATGAACTATTTATTTTCCTCTACAACACAGACGCAAATAATATAAAATAACTTATTTGTGCGACTGAAAACTATGCAAACTTTACTGTCTCGAACAAGTTCGTAGATTAATTTTGCGTGCGAATAACTACAGGATCGCGGAGCCATCTCCGAAGAACAAAGCTTTGGCTAACTCAACAATGTGTTTAGTTTCCAGATTAGAGCAATCCCGACCAACACCTAAACACGGATTTTAGATAATATTCAAACTCCGACCGCACTGAATATAAATGAGATTTTAGAACGCCGCTGCGCCCGTCTTAGGGCTTTCGTGCATAATTACTAGACCTTACAAACGTTCAACTACATTTGAACGCCGATGAATAACTTTAATGGACAATTCAATCTAGACAGATCTTGCATCAAGGACAATTTTGTTTGTTAACAGAAAAAAGTTGAAAATCAGATAAGGTCGGCCGGGCGGAACGCGGGAGGCAAGACAGAGTTGCGTGAGGAGGGCCCGGGGTCCCGGCACGCACCCTCACTTCCCAGCTATTTGCGTCTATTACAATTTCAATGTCAAGTCCGATCAATACGGCCGGGGATGTAAAATTTCGGCTGGTCTCGGCGCGTTCCGGGGGCTACGAACGACGCTAGCCGCGGGCTTACTAACCTACCGTAATACGGGGTGCGTGCTCTCTGCACGATCAATAAGCGCCAAGTAAGGCTCGGCTCGTTTTATAAATAGTCTTGAACTTCACCTCGGCCGCCGTCGACGAGATTCGTGGGCGAAAGTGTGGAAATATCTTTCGTTACGTCACGAGGGCGGCCGTATTTTGTATATCTATATCAAAGAGCGTACTTTTCCCTTGTCTGAAATGAATAATCTCAATAGCAGCTATGATAAGCCGCTGCAGCTGTAACAATTCCGGGCATCTCATTATGCAGATGAGATGCACAATCCCCGACGGAGAGAAAGTTTGAATATCTCAATATAACGTGACAATCGGCAACTGATGTGAATATTTTACTAAGTTTCCATGTAAATCGCCCTTCTTCAAGTACCTACTGGCGTCGATGGCGCGAGGAAACCGCTGGAAAAATGTCAGAGGGAGCTCGAATTGGAAAAACAACTGCAGCGAATTTCTCTACCTAGACTGTAAAGGCACTCGAAAAGCCAATATCGCCGAGCTTTATACCTCATCAGCATGCATACAGACAACTGAAACTCGTAATATTAAAGATTGTAACTTGAAATCTCGCAAAAAAACGGTGCGCTCGGAAAATAAAGGAATTAATTAGAGGAATACAAAACCGATGAGATGAAGTGAAATCAAGCTGGAGGACTATTACAGTGAGTAAGGGGAGTAAAAGCGGTGATATTAAAGGACGAAAACGAGCGGTTCATTACTGGGAATGTTGGCAATAACAATACGGCTAATGGCCCTGGCGCGATCCTCTCAATTCCCACTTCTGCTCGAATATCTCCCTTCGCAACAAATCCCTGGCAATTGCAACTTACTTATTTTGATAGTACGAGTGTCCTGTTCAGTTTTAATAGCTTAATATTGTTTGTATGTATTATATCTGCTGCTTAATGGGGCAGCATCAATTATGTTGCATTGTTGAGTAATAACATAACGTATCATTGTAGTCGCTGAAGTGGTAATTCATGGTAATTATCGTGTATAATTATTGTTTTAGGTATTGTGTTGTCTCGTAGATACTTCGTCGTACCTACATATTCGTAGAAGTGAATCGTGACCTAACTATGGAGAGCTGTCATAACTCGGGCGACGTGTTCCTAGGTCACGTAAGCCATTCATGTTTTACTTGTTTTTTTATATTTTTATACTGTTTTATTTCATAAACGGCCGGCTGTAACAGATAACCACAAAGTTGCTGATAACAATAATAGATTTGTTATTTTTATTGTTGTTTTCTATTTTATACAAGTTAACAACTTCGTGCAGTGGTATTATTTTATTTATTAAGGTTAACGCTAGGTTAAAATATAGTAATAAAATTATTAGTTATGAGTAGGTACCTTACCTGCGTTAAAATCGGACATTAAAATATTGATTATTATTTTAATACGTTTGTATAATTGCCAAGTAGTTATATTTTTGAGGTTAAATTCAAAAGTCTTACCGCCGGTTTCTGAAAAGGCGTGTCACATGCCAAACTAGCTAACACACTGTCACAATTAACAGTCAGTCAACACTCTGTTACAATTATTGGGTTTCCGAAAAGCAATTTTTCTCCAAATTATCTGATTGACAAAATTACGATGATTTATTTATTCGTCTCGCCACCCCGATAAAATTCATTCACTTCATTCAATTAAAAAACTTTTTTATTCTGTCTAGCGCATAGCGTTGTCTCTCTTTCGTCTGATAGAATACATCAATTTTGACAAGATAGCGGTTGTCAAGAGAATCGGAGTATGTAAAGGCGGTTTATTTAAATAATTTTTACTAAAACCAAAGCTGAAGTTGTTATCATGTCTCGAAAAAACTACACTGAGAAAGAAAAAATTGAGCTACTTGCAATAGTGGATAAGTAAGTAGCTACTAAACTTTTCAAATCTATCTTTGCTATCCACAATGTTGTTCACTACCTACTTGGTAAATAATCCTGTTTCTGGTAAATATTTAAAGTATTTTTGTTTTAGGTATAAGGGAATAATAGAAAATAAGAGCACAAATGCCGTCAGTTTGGAAAAAAAACATGAAACCTGGGACAGGGTTTGTTCCGAGTACAATGCCAGTGCCGAAAATCCCAGAACAGCTAAGCAGCTCAGCATTGCTTACCAGAACCTAAAAAGAATCACGCGACAAAAAGTTGCTGGAGACAACGTATGCACTAAGTACCTATGGCCTACTCACGCGGCAATTTCATTACTTATTAGTAATCTTTGTCCTAAATAGTATCCCTCAGTCAAAGCTCATTGTTATTGATGAAACTACACACTTCCATTTCCTTTTAATAATATATATATTTGCAATCAGAAAACTGATATACTATTGAACAAGGCTATGGAAGCATACAGTGTGTGGTCCGGCACACTCTGGCCTGGGTTTTTTTATTAATATCATATAATTATGCTAAATATTGTAGATGCAGAACTACATTGACAATAAAAAGCAACAAGATTTGATTAAACAATTTAAAAAGGATAATGCTGAAGATAAGGTTGGTACCTACAAATGATTGTTTTTAATGTGAGGTGATAATCAACACGCTTGGCAGGCGGATCGGCTGTTGC
Source organism: Thalpophila matura (assembly GCA_948465475.1). Lineage (NCBI taxonomy): Eukaryota > Metazoa > Arthropoda > Insecta > Lepidoptera > Noctuidae > Thalpophila > Thalpophila matura. Next base: position 12,909,359 of record OX419182.1, on the reverse strand, counting down.
AGAAGGTTGTATGTTACACTCAGAGGATACTGCTACCCATCCTCTGGTGAATCCCTCAGTCGCCTTCTATGACAACCAGTAATGAGTGGTGCATGATGCCATTCCTTGCTGGAACCACAGGGACTTGTATCATTCATAAAGTGCAATTAAATGGGCTAGTTTTTTGATAATTTCTTGCTGCAATTGTATAGTTATATGTTATAAATGATGGTACACTTTTTACTGAGTTGCACGACATAGATGTCAACTCATGGCTATACAATTACAGCAAGAAATTGTCAAAAAACTAGCCTGTTTAACCGCACCTTTAATATGTTACTGATTTTCAGAAAGCAATAATGGCAACTGGTGGAGGAAATTTCACACCTAAGTTAAGCAATGTAGGAGCACAAATGTTGGCACTAATGGGTGAACAAGTAAAACCACTGTCCAATGATTGTGACAGTGCATCTAATTACTTTAAGCTTAGTTAGTTCATTTGAATAATTATGTTTTCATATTATGTACTTGTGGCTCTACACACAGAAGTACCTTGTATGAAACTACAGCAGGCTGACTGAACAAAAATTTTAAAAGCCAGTTGAGTACTGGTTCTTAAATACAGATTTATGTATCACCAGAAAATGATGTAATAGGAATTCAACATTGTGTTTGTGTATGTGATTGTGTAAAGGCTTGCAATGAGTTATTTAAAACAAGTAAAAGAGATGATACAGTGCTTAATAAATTTATTTTTTACAGATGAAGACCAAAACAATCATGATATAATTGTAGTTCTTGATGATAAGATAAACCAAGAACAAGAGTTAGGTGAGTTAAATATACATTTATGTATTACACCTGAAAATTAGGTACTTAATAGGAATTCAACATTGTTTGTGTAAAGGTTAGCAATGACTTAATTAATTAGAACAAATAAAAGTGATGATACAGTGCTTATTAGATTAATCAAATTTATATTATAATTCTTTTACAGATGAACATAAAAACAATAATGATATTGTAGTTGTTACTGATGAAATAAACCAAGAACATCAAGAGTTGGGTGAGTTTATTATTTAAAGATGGTTATCTGTATAAAGGTATCAAGGTAGGTATACTATCCTCTAAGTTAATTATAATTAATATTTATTTTTTCAGACTGTCGTAAAGCCGTGGCCAAGATAACTTCTGTACCACCAAAAGCAGTCCACCGTCCCTGTGAAAGAAAACGCCCCCAAATTACTCACCAAAAAAGAAACAAGGCAATTAAAAGTACTACAGCTGCATTAAAACGAAAGTTCTATCAAAAAAAAATCGAAAGTGCCATAATTGAAAAAAAAACGAATATGGTCAACTACAATTTGGCTTTGAGGAAAGCCAAACTCCTCGACTTAGAAATAAAAATAAAACAATTAGAATATGACAAAACAAACATTTGAAAAAGTTAATAAAAGTTATTGTGAAAATGATTATAGGCTTGATTCCTGATTAAAATTGTTTTCTTTGTACCCAGTGTTTAGCCAATCTGTATAAACATAGAAGATTACTACTTACTAGTTAAAGTGGGTTATCAGCAAAGCAGAGCGAACTGAAAAATTTTCATTTTCTCCTCCAGCTTGGAGAAGGGCAGGTGGGTCCACTGCCTCTTCAAGTGTATTATCAATCAAGTCTTCAACCACATCATTTTGGATCAGGGCGATATTATGGAGTACAGCGCAAGCTACGACAATATGCATAGCTGTGTCTAGCTGTACCCGTAACCCCATGGACAGACAAGGGAACCTTCTTTTTAACACTCCAAAACACCTTTCGATGGGATTCCTAGTAGCAATTTGGGAATGGTTGTAATTTTCTTCACTTTCTGTTCTTGGCTGTATAAATGGGGTCAAAAGATACTTGCGGCAGGGATAACCACTGTCTCCAAGTAGAACATCACTGCCGTATGACCCCGTTTCGAAATCAGCACGTATGTGGGAATCATTGAAAATGGTGGTGTCATGAACAGACCCTGGCCATCTGCATATAATGTCTAAGATGCGCAGCTCTGCATCGCATACTGCTTGGACATTTAATGAAAAATATCCCTTTCTGTTGCGAAATAGTTCTGCAGATGGCCCACCAGGTGATTGAATTTTTACATGGGTACAGTCTAACGCTCCAATAACTTTGGGAAACCCACTGATGGCATAAAATCCATTTCTTACTCTAGCACGTTCTGCACTTGTCGCTGGCATAATATATTGTGGCCTCAATTTGGCTATTTCAGCAGACACTTTTTTAATTATTCGGCATGCTGTCGATTTATGCACTCTAATATTATCTGCGACAGAAATTTGGAATCCTCCTGAAGCATAAAAATGTATAGCCAACAACACTTGCTCCACGGCGCTGATGCTGTGATTGCGTTTGGTTATGGGTTCCAACAATGTCGTATCCAGCAGTTCCATGAGTTCAGTTGGCACTGTCTTCGATATACGGTACCGATCCTTAAATTGCTGGTCATTGTAGTGCTGTAGAGGGTTCATTCGCTGACGGAAAACACGAGATGGAATCAAATCTTCCTCATCGCTACTCAATGATATGTCGTCAGCAGATAAATCTGATAAAGACATTTCTGATCTGAAAATCAGTAAATTTATTTTGGTAATCGGCATACATTATTTTATTTAAATGTATAGTATTTTATAATGCGTTACCTACCTTTATTTTTCTCTTACACCTGTGAACTGATATTTCACACAGATTTTGCCTTTTTGATAAAACTATGAAAGTGACACGCAGATAATTGATCAATATTGGACAATTATCTTTACGCACGTTGACAGTTTGTTAGCATAAGAAAAAGCTTTCCGGAAACCCAAAATCGCTCTGATTTAGAGCTAATTGAAATCACAAACGTTTGACAGACTATTGACAGACTGTCACATATTTCTTTCAGCAACCCAAAACACGTTTAATTTGAAGTTAACAGACTGTTGACGTAAATATTTCGATAATTTTTGTTTCGGAAACTGGGGGTTAGGCTCGAGTTCACCGACAAGATAACAGTCCGATAAATTGAAAACGGTCGTTTAACGTTTTTTTTGTATAGAAAAAGTCATGTTAAACGGCCGTTTTCAATTTAACGGACTCTCATCTTCGTCGGTGAACTTGGCCCTTAGTACATTATTAGACATAACATAACGTCTATATTAGGCTGGTATTACATCGACGTAGGCGGGGAGCAGCTGTAATCAAATAACAGCACGATTAAATCAAGCGCCTCTCAATTTAAATACGACTATAATTATAGAACATTTAGTAGACGTAGATCGAAGATAGATAGACATGATTATACAACATGGCCGTGCAATTTATAAGAACAGCGAAACATTTTGTTGCAAGAAAACCGGTATATACACAGTAGGTATACCAAAAACCTTTCTTGCGCAAATAGTCCCAGATAAAGTACCTACAGAGTGGATTAGCACCGGCCAAAATATTCCGAAAATTTACTTTCAAAAGGTAAGGGCCAGTTGCTCCACTTTTCTACACGAGCTTCGTGAAACTAAGAACATTATCGCACGATAAATCGCTAGTTCGTATGTCTGGCAATCACTTTATCCATAAAACTTGTATCATAAGATTGTAGTTGGTCAAGCGTGACCGTTCGCAGTAGGCGCGATCACGCAGGTTAGGGCTAGCGCGCACGAGCAGTCTATTCTGAATAGCAACTTTTTTGTCCATGTCGCTGTCTGATGTCGAGAATTATTGGACGATGCACAGACAGGAGCGACAGCAACGGATTTTTTACGTTTTTGCCGCATTCATCAACGTGGATTATGAAGAAACGATTGTGGTATGTGCTATTGTTATTAGAAACCAAAAGAAGACAGCAATAAAAGTAATATTGGAAGCATCTATCGTGGAGTTTCACTCCTGAACTGAGTTTAGGAAAAACTCACATAATAGGTACCTATTTGGAAAATTGGAAAGCAATTCATAAAACATTTTTTTGGTATTTTGGATGAGCATCTCAAGTTTTTATGAATTGTCCAGAATTCTACGGTAATATCGCTCATGGAGATACAAATGAAGATTTAGCATGCATATCCGAGTATTCTTTCAGGTTTTTGTTATACTGTCTGCTCTCTACTTCGTCAATAAAATTGTCATCATCTCTTATCTTCTTCTGAAATCGATATTTTGGATTTCGTAGCATAGGTATGCGATAAGTACCGTGCAATGTCCTATTCGTGACGATGGCGACGGCGGTTAGCAGGCTACTGACTGGCCGGCAACTTTTTTGTCGCCCGCGCACTGGTATTGCAACAACTACTAAACGCGGCAACAGTTGCGTCGCCGACCTGTCTCCAGACCCGCGGACAAAAATATCTCTCGGCTGTCGCGTCGCACTTTCATACAGAATTACAGACGGCACAGACTTGATGTGAAAGAAAAAAAAAATGTTGCGGAGAAAAAATTTGCTCGTGCGCGCTACGCTTTACTTGCAGAGTTATAATAATTAGCTAGAGCAATAACGTATCCAGACCACACCTCGCAATTAGGTCTTGATTATGTGAATAGTTTATGTTGTGGAGTTATTAAAGCAACACATAAAACATTCTTTATAAGGAAACTCGGAGATAAATAGGTACGTTGTCGATGTTAGGAGCACACGTTATGTAACAAATCTTGAATCTTACGAGTGTCTATTATTAATACATATTTTGCCGTCTAGTGGTCGAGTAGATCATCTCCTTAACAGGTCATGAACACTTAAAAAGATAAGATCAGTAAAAGGTTGGTAAAGCGAAATGGAGCGAAGACTCCAGGATCGTTATAGGTGGAGGATAGTAGCCACTGCGCATGATGTGTACAGTAGTGTACTGTGTAAGCAAGATTATAAGATCTGAATAGATCGTAAGTTGATTCATTATTATTTTTTATTTATTTAATAGGAACTTGCGTTTGACCACCATCCCGCCTAGTGTAAGAGAATGTGGTCTACGATGGAACACGCTTGCCTAGAAGAAACCGATTCACTCGCGAGTCGCGACTTGAAGACATTCAGATTGTAACCCAAACTGTGATAAGATAAAAATATGTAATAATTATGCAAGTTCATCACCAGGGGTAAAAATTTTCCTTTTTTACAATTTTTCACCAAAATGGTAAAAAAGGAACCCTTATGGTGCGACTTCGTCTGTCTGTCGGTCTGTCTGTCTGTCTGTCTGTCTGTCTGTCACACCTGCTTATTTCAGCAACTACTAATGCTATCGACTTGAAATTTGGAACAGTTATAAAAAATGCTTGTCCAACTTTATTGCAAATGAATAAATTAAAAAAATATTTTTCTTTTCATTGCAAAAGGGGCCGGAGTGGGGGTCCAAAATTTCAAAGTGGGGTTACTAGGTCAAGTGATATATCATATGAAAGGTCTTGATCTGTACATTTCAAAATATATTTTTATTTAATTTTATGTCTCACAGTTTTCGACATATGATGAAAAATGTCTGAAAAAATACCATTCCCCCCCCCCTTATCTCCGAAGTTTGCGGAGTGAAAAATCTGAAATAATTAGAGTTCATAGGAATTGACCCAAATATGGCACTAAAAATAAAACGATGTTCTAGTAGAGTTTTTTCAAAATCATCAAAATTCTTTCACAAACAAACTTAGTTTTGCGGTCCGGGTTTTTTCATTTTATACATCCAAAACTGATACGGAACCCTCGGTGCGCGAGTACGACTCGCACTTGGCCGGTTTTTTTTTAATTTGAAATCAACGATAGCCATCGCTGCCAGGTGTTGCTAATTAAAACAAATGAGTTGGTAATGGATTGTCAAATCGTAATTAAAATAAAATTGATGTCCAATATATTAAGGGCGCTCTCGGTAATGCATCTTTGTATGCAACATTCTTAAAAATGGTTCTGTGCGAGCGAGAGAGGTGCCGAATGCGAGAGCCCTCTTAACTAATTACCAGAATCTCATAATTTGAATAGAGGTTGGCAAAAACAAAAGCATTTGAGCCGGAGCCAACAGGTACGCATATGAGCGTACGTAACAAATCAAATCACACAATATGGCTGCATTAGTCGTTGCGATTCTATGCGCTAGAGATTTGCAAGCGGCTCGGCGACGTGCACTGTAAGTAGGTCGTGCGCGTGCGTCGACCCCACGCCCGACTTCAGGGTTAACGCCAAGTGCTTGTAAGTAGGGTTGCCACTGTTGCCAGCTGTGCGGGGGATAAAAATCTCGCTGCTTAATGGCCGAGGTTAACACGACACGAGACGAGAATACGCTGAGAAACAAGTGAGAGAAAATGATCAAAGAATATAAATAAAAAATGTAAAGATTTTTTAAATAATAAAGATAAAAATATGGGTAGAGATTGAGAACTAAGCCTTCCTTTTAAATTCTAACCTGGTAAATAATTCAATAACAACAGACAGCAGTTTGCAGCAAAAATCGCTTAAAAAATCTTAGTGGGTCTTCATTTTTTTAAAAAAAACCGGCCAAGTGCGAGTCGTACTCGCGCACCGAGGGTTCCGTATCATTTTTGGACGTATAAAGTGAAAAATCCGGACCGCATAACTAAGTATGTTTGTGAAGGAATTTTGATGATTTTGAAAAAACTGTACTAGTTAGGAACATCGTTTTATTTTTGGTGCCATATTTGGGTCAATTCCTATCAACTCTAATTATTTCAGATTTTTCGCCGAAGTTTCGGAGATAAGGGGGGGGAATGGTATTTTTTTGGACATTTTTCATCACATGTCGAAAACTGTGAGACATAAAATAAAATGAAAATATATTTTGAAATGTGCAGATCGAGCCCTAAAATAATTTCTGATGAAATGAAAAACGTGGAGCGCATGCAATAGATAATAGTAAGATGCGCCCCACGTATTTCATTTCATCAGAAATTATTTTATACTTTTTAGTGCGTCTTAACAACGTGGTTTTTAAAAAAAATATTTTTTTAAATAATTTTTTACATCAATTTATTCTTTATTTAGCTATTTTCTGAATATGAATTTAGGCAATTAAGAATAATTTATTGTCAATCTAAAACTATTTATAAGTCGATGCATCGATGATTCGATGCAGCTGAAATTGATTGATGAATCATTGAAATCAGACGCATTAGGTCGATGTCTACCTAATTTCAATTATTTATCCCAATTTTAAACCTTTATAGTACTAAACAAAAATAAAACATAGGTAGTGTACATTTTGTAATTTCAGTATAAGTATTAATAGTTAAATTAAATCAATCAAATAGAAAATGTTACTCCAGTGTGCTAAACATAAGTCTCAGCTAACCAACATTAAATTACCAAGAACAGCAGGCGGTACAAATATTACTGTCAGAAATTAATTAAGAGTCCTGGTCTGAACGCTGACAGAGCCAACCTACTCACGACTCGACGCGATCTTACAAGACTTGTCACCTCAGATCATAGAAACAAGGAGATATGCCATCATAGCAAATTAGTACGGGAACAACTGATGCCACTTTTAGTACATTTTTCGACCCAATTACGCGCATAATTAAGCGCTCCTTGTAAATAAAAAGATCTCCCACGCATTAAACATTCCGCACACCCTCAATCTAACACTGTTAATCGTCACTCAATACTAGCACTAAACTAAAACACTGTATTTATACCATCGATCGTGTTCGGTTCGTCGCCAGCGCGTACGTTTTTAGTATGAGCAATTTGCTCAAAATCAGGCATCAAGCTCGATAGCGCCTTGGCACATCTCCCTTGTTTCTATGATCTGAGCTTGTCACCGATCTCTGAGCGCCTGGTAATGCACGTTATATAACTTTTATATACGCCTTGTAAATCTTAGACATTTTAAAATTATGAATTCACTAATAAGCCAGTAATTTTGGCCTGAAATCATGATCGTGTTTTCCAAACATTATTGCCGTGGTTATCGTGATAATAATAGCGGCGCGGGTTCATTGACCGCTCCAGTTCTATTCTAGTTACATACAACTAGTGTTACAACTTTGTTTCTATGAATTTCATACGCTGAAATATTTAAATATTTGAATTTTGTACGCAAGAGGGGAAAAAATGTGAAATTTAATATCTTGAGACGGTCTTTTTTATCGTTTTTAAGTAGATTTGAATAGCTAGGTACTGTTTTGATTAATATTATCACAGTCTATAAATCTATTCTTTTTACTGTGATATTATTTAGTAAAAATTTTCTTTCTTCACGTTTTCCTTTGGTACCTATCGGAAAAATGAAACTTTTATCTTACAGCGAAGTTAACTGACAAGGTCTTATGGATTATAAAAAAAAACTTGTGAATAATCCAGACGTTACTAAGGATGTATGAACAAATATTTCTTTACCAAGAAAAAAATGTTTGAAAAATATGATCAAAATCTGAACTGATTGATGGTTATGTAAACTTGAATAAGCTCATAATAATCGTTGGTTTACATAAAAAGAGACTTACAAGTAAAAATAAATGGCTGATTATACCTAGGTATAACAAAACATACGAATATTTATTTTGATAGATTAGTGGTAAGTATTATAACTTGTTATTCGTTTAATTTCAGATTTGTTTGAAATAAAAGTAAACTCGGCCTGAATATATTATTTTTATTCATAGCCTAGTTTGAAGAAATCTGAAGTAGGTTTTTACTGAAATAAATAAAAGGATGTTTTGTTGATAATAGGCGTGTACCTAGTTCATCTGTCATATCTGGGTGCGCACGAGTCGTATCTGCTACGAATACGGCGTGGGCGCGGCGAGGCAACGGCGACGCGACGCGAGACAAGCTGCGCGCGAGCAACCGCGTGGGCTACGTGCGGTGCATTATCCACGGATATTCAGCTCTTGGCGATACGCATTCTATTTAACCAACAGATTACTCACGCATCTAATGCTATACAATTTTACCGCTAAAGAAATCGATTACCCATGAAAGTTTCGGTAAAACATGATGTTGAAAACGAACGCTAAATGATTATATTATGGGCGCTACTGCGAAATATTAAACCGAACGACTCCTTAATGTACGCAAACAAGGCGCATGTTTATCAAGATTGAATTCAACAGTACGATGCCAACAAAAACCGGCTCCAAAGCCCTACCATGTATGGCAATAGTGTCCTGCAAGTGGATACTTGCGATAACTTTATAAAAACTTGATCACAACTACACGAAACGGTCTTGCAAGCCGCAGGTTGGCTAAAGTTCGCACGGTTGCTGCCTTTTATAGGTCTGCTAGCCTATTCCAGCTGTGTCGAAAGCTACACACGAAGAAAATGCAAGATACACTATCTGTTGCACCATACCATCAGTGCGTGTTCGTAAATTCCTTCTGATTTAAAGAGATTCGTTCGTCATACTTAAATAGCAATAATTTATCAAGCATCTGTGTAATGGAGTAATTACGTTGATCGCGTTCTTACGAAACGACCGATATCTGAACTAGTAAGAACTTATTGCACGTCGTGCCATCATTCTACAACTTTTTGCAACGGAGGAAAGTTGCACTGCGAGACCTATCCAGCCCTATTGTATCTATTAACCGGCTACTTTCTCATTTCTTGCCATTTACGGTCCGTTGAGAAAATCGAGATGCATTTTGCAGTATATCAGCGCATGATGAAGAGACGGAATGACAGCATAACTTAGGCCCACTCACGGTCGGGCTGAGTCATTTATCGCCAAGCGTATATTATTTTTCAAAAGCTAAGAAGCATTTGTCTTAGAATACTTAGACAAAAAACATAACCGACAGGCAAAAAAGGTTAAGCGACTGTTGCGCTCGCTGAACAAGACGATTTAAAGAAAAACGCAATGTTAATCCACATGGGAAGCCTTGAGCGCAGTGTCGGGTTGCGGCTGGCTTTAGTTACATGGACGACCGCGCGCCTGCCACACCTTCCTACGTGCTCTTCGAATAACACACATTACTTCATAAGACTACGTCCGAAATAAGCTCCCTTTTGATCTAAACGATAATGGTCATCCATCACACTTGAGAAGTCGCATCGCAAGCAAATGAAAACCTGTAAAACATTTTATAAAGTCGTCGAGCTCGTTAGGCCTTGTCTGACCACGATATACGATATAAGTACGTATATGCACGATGGACGTGAAAATTACCGCTGCGATAAATTCATAAACCCGGCTTTAGGTCTTACGAGCAGTGCAACCGGTCGCCGCAATCAATATGCTGGTAGACAGCGAGCCACCATAAATAGAAGAAGTGGACTGCGATTTAATGATGCCGCTCCGCGAAAACGTGCCTCGCTTGTCGCTGTTATCAATCATGCTTACAGCTCAGTCCCAGTATCTCCGTATCGTTTCACTTGGTTATTAGATTCCAGTAGGAAGAAACCGATATTTATTTTATAGTGTGCCTATTGAATTTTATTGCCGGACTCGAACGGACGTGATTTATTTTTTAGAGATCGAACTAAACCAGTTCGAGATTAAGTAAAAGATCATGTAAACGGTGTTGTTTCTTTGGTTAGGTGCGCTGGGGGTAGAACGGGGGTGCGGAGAGTTATGAAGTTTCCCCTGTCGAGTAAACGGGGTGTTCTCACGCGAAACTAGTGGGCTACAAGACAATACCGGTCGCGTTATTTACGCGATAGATAAGTGAAGAAAATGTTTTAAATTATCTCGCGTGCTTCAGTCAGTGCACGAGCGGACGTTAGCAGCCACAATAGTAGCACTTCGCGCGTCAGAATAGCACGAAATAGCATTTAAATTACCGTCGCTGATTATCTATGTTAAAATACTATCTAAATTACGTTGAATATCTGTTTGGTTGGGTACGAAAATCGTGACTAACGACCAAAGAAGACTCGACTTAAAAAAAACAGTATATATGTATTACTATATATACTGTTACTATACTATGTACTTATTTATAGGCATGTAAAAACTACTATATAAAAACAGTCTGTATGTACACACGACGTCATTGACGGTCGACCACTTTTCACCCTTATTACTAAGACGATAAGGGTGAAAAGTGGTCGACCGTCAATGAAGTCGAGTGTACATATAGGTAGTTATATCTCCTTTGATAAACTAGTAGTTAATGGAATTCAATTAATGATAAATAATTTATTACATTACCAATTTCATGTTCGTAATTACAATTCAAATGCAAATTGCTTAATTATATGCTCAGTGCTTTCTCGACCGTACCAGTTTAAGACAATCATGATTATGGACCTATAAAATGCAAGAGGGTAGGTACCTACCTAACATTAAGTTGAAGATTTACCTAACTAAGTAAGGGAAAGTTTAAACACGCAACAACTGACAAGATTGACTGAAAACTTTAATCATCGTGTGGATTGGATGATGAAATAATTGCCTTGGATATTGAATATCCTTAGACAATTTTATAGGGCCGTCACATTATAGGTACGAATGATAAATTAAATTATGCCAACATAAATAGCTGTCAATCAAACCATTTCATTGAGAATCAAAATACCTAATGAAATCCCGAATTGTGGTACCGCAGCTCGGGACTCACCCACCCAGAATAAAGACAGAAAAAAAACTGCGCTGACAGACTGTTTGTAATTTTTATGTAGTATAGACAAACTGCACCTAACTATATGTAGTCACAAACCTAATATAACTCGGTAACTGCGCACAGTCAAGCGTATGTGTTGAGTGTTGTAATAAATAACAAACAAACGTCGTACAAAAATAGTAGCGAGCACGACGGGCAGGGGAATGACCGTCGGTTGACACACAACTGGCTCAAGGCCTGTAGAGATTAGATACCAGAGCCGCATAACAAATACACATAACGACTGACAATTGCAAAATAATCCGTGGCGAGAACAATTCAGTAAGGATCGGTAAGCTAAAGTGTCTGATTTGCGGTTTTTTGAGAGGCTGTCTACTTTTGGTTTAGTGTTATTAGGATTTTTTGAAGGGAAATTTTCGATAGAAGACCAAGGTTAAATAAAATGCCAATTTCAGCTACTGCTTCTTATCTTGGAATATGGGAAATAATAAGGTTATCAGCGATCTGATGGTTATGAACTCGTAAGGAGTTCCTCTAAGGAAAACTGGTGTAGGTTGTGTTTATTTATTTGATATCATCACGTTTAGTATTACAGAAAGAATACTCGCTGATGTTTGGTCTAATAGAAGATTGCAGCATATAAAAATCATCGCTAAGAACAGCCAAGTGGCTTTAGATACGAATAAGAATGTTTTCTTTAAGTTCTTACGCTTTAATGAGATTAAAAGGGTAAACTCGAAGCAAAGAACTTACATTACATTTTACAGATACAAAGTCCTCGCGTACGAATAACTGAATGTTCAGATTAATTCTGAAACTATATCAAAACTAAGTAGGTACAGTTAAAGGTTGTTGAAAAAAGGCTCTTACCTATAGGCTACATGCTGATCGTTTTGCCTTGTTGGGATCGGCTTTAATTCGGACCAGGTGCAGCTTAATATCAGATCAACATACATCTGCCTACCATCTATCTTAAGCCTAAACCGATGGGCCTAGGTTAGGGCTGGCATACGTCCCGGTAGACCGGGACAAGTCCCGGTTTGAAGCGTTGTACCTATCCCGGTGTCCCAGTCGGCAAGTCAGTTGTCCCGGTATGGTAGTTAGACAAACGAAAGAAAAGTAAATCTTCTCAAAATGTGCCATCTCTCGTTGCAATCCCAGGCCACAATGCTCATGTGGAACGAGTGTTTTCGTTGACCGCATCGCAGTGGATTTAAAAACGAAAAGGGGTTACTTACCTATTTAAAACAGTCAGACTTCAAAAAAATATGATCGAGCAAAAAAGTTGCACTGAGAACGTAGAATAAGCCTTAGAGAATTAATTAGGATGCCGTTTTTCGATGGATCAAGGTTAATTTTTCAAACTTTATTCAGTTTTAATAAATAGGTAGGATCTACAAAATGAAACGTAAAAGTTCTCAATCTAGGTGTAAAAGATTCTAATTTTCGCATTTTTTTTTCTATTCCAAATGTCCCGATCGGCGTGTCAGCATTTATGGCCCTAGCCTAGGTAAAGATTTGAAATTTGAAGGAAACATGCCTTGATTACAGCTGTTTTTTGAAATTCCATATCTAAAAACGTGAAAAGGGGTGGTTTTGTATGAAGATAATAACGACACTGTATTTTTTTTAATACTTATATTATATTTACTGATATTTACGCGGGCGAAGTCGCGAGCCCTCGCAATATTAGAAATGAATATAGCATTCATTAATTTCATACGCGCATTCACCGGCACACCGCTACATAGATTTATAAGTGTACACTCGACAACATTGACGGTCGACCACTTTTCACCCTTATGTTCTTAGTAATAAGGGTGAAAAGTGGTCGACCGTCAATGTTGTCGAGTGTACATAGTGACAGACCAGGTAGTAAAGTCCACATTACACGAACATTAATTTCTCTAACCTGACTGCTACAAACTACAATACCACATTCAGTTGATACTTCGCGTTTTTTTATCTCTTTCTTTCTATCAGAATTGTATTAAATAATAAACAAACAAGACACTTCTATCGTTAGTTTTTATTTAATTTTTATTTACTGATATATTGTGAGAAATTGCCATCAGTTAATGGTAATTAGAAATGTATACAGCGTTCCACAATAAGACAATAAAGATAGCACGATGAAATTAGATGCATTCATTTCATTTGTTTGGCTTATTAAGCAGATAACGTGCCTTTTAATTAGTAGTATTTTTACCCAACTGCGGCGAAGCCCAAAAGTAGGGTATAGTGTTTCGTAACCCAAAAGGATCTTAATTATAGGATTGTTGTCTGTCTGTTAATATCATTTTCTCAGGAACGCGTGGAGATATTATGTTGAAATTAATATCAAATACCGTAGAACTAAGTCTACGGTCCCTTGGAGCTATAAAAAAATCAAGCTTCTAAGTCAACCCAATAAAACATACATAGACTGATAAACACATTACCCTCCTTTTTGCTTCGCGCAGTCGGGTAAAAAATACGGCCATTTATGCCGCACATTTTAACACTTGGAAATAAATCAAAACTAGGGATTACTACCTATTACTTTCCGTTTGCCTAGACCTGAATGAAATTTGGCAAGAAGCTTAGGTCTCAAAGCATAAATAAGTAAAGGGAAAAATTCAAAAAATTATCATTTATAGATGGCACACAAAAAAAAAAAATATGTACAAAATTTTTGTACGGAACCTTTAGGGAACGAGTCCTACTCGCATTTGTCCGGTTTTTTTTTATGTAAATGAGACATAAAAAAAAGCTCGCCGAACGGCCAGTCGGGTTAACGGGAATACACCAAAATACGAACTAAGATGGACAAATTTTGGGAAATTTTGTTGTTAAAACATTAAAGTTTTTATAATTCAACATTAGGTATGTCGAATTATAAAAACTTCAATGTAATAGGTATCATAACTTTTAGTTTTAACATTATCAGATTTGATTAAGTTTTAAAGGAGACATTAACCATACAATTTTTATGGTTAAAGTCTCTTTTAAAACTTAATGACCTTATCTGCAACTGACTGTAAGATTCAAATAACTTTTCATTAATAACACACTGAATTTTGTAATAGTAGGTAAGTACCTATTACCTAAGCGACTTCTGTCGCTGACTGTAGGCAAATACACAATCATAATGTGTACCTATTTACATTGATGATGTGCCAAAATTATCGAACCATTGAACCGTGAATGGGAATTCCCAAAATTCTTCGTCAGATCTTACGAAATTCATAAAACGCCCAAACTCAAGAATGTTTGCAAAATCAACACATTCCTACTGGTTTTTTTTATCGAAGCTACTTGTTCACTTTTCGAACACATAGGTACCTACTGAAAACTCATCAATTATACCTACTAATAAATAAATAATATAAATCTACTATATAATAAATCTACTTATTACCTATATCGGTTTATGCAATACGTATTGCATAAACCGATATAGGTAATAAGTAGGTTTATAACAACGTAATGTTATTAAATTTTGTTGATAGCTTTTAGTGAAATACTTATTATTCATAAGCGTTTCTACCTATAGAACTGAATCAGAACGGAACTATTAGGCAAGCATGCTCCGTCGTAGCCCGCATTATCGCCTTACGCCCACAAAAAATATAATTGATGGGTTTTCAGTAGGTAGGTTTCAGGTATTCAGTAGGTAGGTAGGTTCACAAGCACTAATAAAATTTTCATGAATTTTAAACAGATAAGTACTAATTATTATTATTAATAATTATTAATTATTATTGTTATTAATCTACTGATATAATCTGTGCTACTGAGTAGGTGCGAAGTTAAGTAAACTCGAAATACCTACAGGACCTATGGGTAGCGAAGTAGGTACATACCTACTGGCACACAAAAAATTTTACTTTTACTGTGCTACTGGTTTTGTTTGGAACGAGACCATAAAATACCTTTAAATATAAACTTATATTTATAAAATATAGGTATACTTATTTTTTTAAGAATTATACCCATTCTTAAAAAAATAATGTTGAAAAATAATTCCAAAGTAAAATAAAAAAATCTTGAATAATTTAATTGAACCCTTCGAATTGACTACCCTTTTTAAAATGCAAATAATATTATAAAATATATCACCTGTCATTTCTTTACTTAGGTAGGTGTTACCTGATATAAAGTCACATTAAACAGAAATAACGTTTATTTAAAACACTAAAAAAACGACCTTTTACTTTCGTCTGGCGGTTAGAGGAGTGTCGCATAAACCACCCAGTGGTACGATTAAATTACAGAAAAGTTACGTTTATTCGGTAGAAAATGTACCGACCACCTCCGGCGCCACCCGTGACAGCGTTTTATCGCGAAAAGTGTCACCCTGTGTTTTTATGGCGGCGACAACAAAAGCAAACTTTCACCTCCGAGAAGCTTTCGTGCAATAAAAATATTTTATTGGCCACCTCTATGACCTGCGTCCAGTTAGGTACGAGCAGATCTCGTTGGGAAAAAGATGAATTACTAAAAACTTAAAAGCTAGAGTTCGTCGACAATTATTATAGAATGTGGGAATTCCTCACATATTTTGGGTGTTACTTTTGACGTCAATTGGCTACTTACTTATTTTTTTTTTCATAAAATTACATTATGATGCATCAAAATCAAAAATTATTGTGTTATTTGTGCACTGGTTAATAGCTATTCAGTGTTAACAGTAGTTTCATGTTCAGTTTTATACGTTGGAAAATACATAAAAATTCTATTTGAAAGGACTGTTTAAGTGTTTACGCTACTACGTTAGAGCTCCCTGAGGAATTGATCCTGCGTCGTTAAACTGTTATTTTCTCTTTCCTATTGTGTTATTCTAAGTATGAGTAAAAAAGTATACATACCTTGATTTGATATGAGTTAACTTTGTGCTTCGGTAGAAGGTTGAAAGTAGAAAAATCCAGTCTTCGGGAGAATATTCCGTTAGCGCCAGCGCCGGCTCTGCAAATAAAACAACATTTAAAAAATTTTGAACACGAAAGTGTTGCATCTGTGAATCTTATTGTAAAACATTTCAACGTTGCCTGGAGGTAAAGCCATTACCGTTCTTAACAATATGTAATCTCGGATATTACAACGCCAGACATCACGTTTACTCCATTCCGATTTGCTGTATGAGCAACTAATATCTTTTCCGTTCCTCCAATCTCGAAGTCTCCCAACTTTTAACCCTTTCACCGCAGTGATGAATCGAAATCCAATTTTCTGTGTACTGCCCTTTGCGACGAGCACATTTCGTGCTGTAATCGTCAGTATTGAAATGGTTTATGCCTAATCGCGTTACACGGATTTACAACGAACTCGCAGACTTGCGGATTTAAAGCAGACGGGAATGCAACGCCATTTTTAATCAAATGACGTTCTCTTTTATTTTTATTTGAGCAAGAGCAAAATTATTTATAATATTCATTCTACCAATATCAGCGTTCGTAAATAGGAAGCCCTTGAAACAAATCATTAAAATATAAAACGACATCTCTGTAAAGGAAATCGCGAACAACAAAGAAGCAAAAAATCACAAACTCGTTTGGCGCTTAAGTCTCTACATATTTTAACACCATCAAGATATCTGAAGTAGGTATCTACCTACATAAAAACCTTTAGATCAGGCCCGTAATGCGTATAAAACAATTAAATAAAAACGACAAAAAAATATTCTGCGTCTGAGTTAATAAACTGTAAACTAGTACAATATGCATCGTTTTTTTGCGATCCACGTGTGGCAAAAAGCGGTCTCAAGGTAGCGCAAAAAAAACTTGTTTTTTTCATTGTCAAGGCCAACAGAATTAGATACCGGCTTTCGTATCTCGGTGGGGCGTGTCAATACTTGCAAAGTGTGTTTACATTCGCGTATAGATAAAAAAATAAAAAACCGGCGATTATAATGTTGACGCGGTTGTTTTGTAATTTTGGCGGTCTATTTTAAACGATGTTGATCGAAGCATATTACATCAAATTCTGAATGATTAATTGATTATTCCGAGTCTGACTGATCGACAGAATACTAATGTAATCAATCTCGTTTAACAGTCACGAAGTAATGGCTGGAGCCTTCAAGTTTTTATTTTTATTTAGTACCAACGAAGAGCATGCGTAATGCATTTTAAATAACCCTTTATTCTGTAGGCAGTCATTTTGATTCAAAGACGAAGTCGCGTCGACTTGCGTCTGAACGGAAGTGCGCTCGACTTAATATGGGTGACCTTGGGCGTACAATAGGTTACTTTAATTTCATGAACAAAAAATGCCGACAACAGCCGCTGGCCCAGTTACGTAACATGATCGCTTTAGTGCCCCTAATGTACCTACTACACGTGTAAATTAAATTAGCACATAAAATGATAACGCGTTCCGAAATTGTAAACAACAACGGGAAATGTTAAAAGATATTTTTACTGATAACAGTGAAACAGTAGACAGCAACTTTGTTTTTTGCAATGCTGATGGATGAGGTAACACATCGTGCACAATTGCACATAATACCCAAATGAAAAGGGAAGCATTAGGACTTAGGGTGACAGAAAAGTTCAACATCAAACAAGGTTTTACCGTGGGAGAGCCATGCTTCGGCACGAATGGGCCGGCTCGACCGGAGTAATACCACGGCCTCACAGAAAGCCGGCGTGAAACGACGCTTGCGTCGTGTTTCGCCGAGTGAGTGAGGGTACCGTAGGCCCAACACCCTCCATGATGGCGCAGTTGATAAATCCATTGTTGTGGGGGGGGGGGGGGGGCAAAACTGCGCTATACAATTCCCAAGGCAAGAGCAGTTTTTTAAAGCCCGGCAACGCACTTGTGACTCATCTGGTGTTGCGAGTGTCCATGGGCGGCGGTAATCACTTACCATCACGTGATCCGTCTGCTCGTTTGCCTCCTATAATATAAAAAAAAGGTCCTTAGAAGACCGTGTCCTACCAGCCACGATCAGGTTATAATTACCCAGATTGTGGCCGTTTGGTGTGGTTCCTGCATTTATTGTAGCCTGTAGGTATGTACATTAGAAAGCTGTTCCTCTCTGAAGACTTTTCCTAAAATAAAGGAATTTCTCAACAAATTCGAAATGAAATAGATTGTTTACTTTAGACAGATGGAGACGAAAGCCAATATCTGGTTGTTTACAGCCAAAACATCACGTAATTCTCGCTTCTACCCAAAACACGTTTAGGCCAACGTGAATCCGATTAGATTTGTCGCCTCGCATTATTGTTTTGCCAAAAAAAAAGCCTTATTTACGATCAGTATGATTGTTGTTTTACCCTGTATATTTTAATTAAGTGAATAACAAAACCAGTCCTATTCCGATGATGTCTGGTAATATAAACAAACTTGCTTTTATTTCGATATCTATTCGAAAGTATCCACCAAACTATAAACTATTATAGATAAGTGCACCATCTTGATATTCCAATGATAATAATATAATCGTATAAAAGACCTTGTTTACAGGACCAACACTGTCGTGCTTGATACAAGCGAATGCAATATGGCGGTGTGACCTTGGCTGTTGAATAAAAATAACGATGTTTTTGTCGAGTTGATTTTTATATCAGGAGTGCGGGCGGACGCGCGGCTTCGTGTGTGTGTGTGTGCATTCGACCAAAATACTCGACACGCCTGCGCCCGCGCACCTTCATACAATGTTTACTTAGGATTAGGATCCAGTCTTAAAAGGAAATGGTATTGACGATAATAGACAATTTTAGTCAACAGACTCTATTATCAAAGTGCTATTAGCACTCGCAGTGTTGTTCAACAAGACTGCTCTTTTAAGACGTTGTTTTATCTAGGCATCTTTATCAAGGCGTCATAAATTAACATTTGTGTTGAACAAACAGCACCGTCGCAAGGCTAACCGGTACCTACACAAAAATATTTGGTGTTTGGTTACTTGCGAAAAAGCTTAACCCATCTACAGCCGCATGATAAATGAATAATGATATGAATCACTTGTTTATTGTCTAGTCACGATTAAGACAATAAAATTAATTAAAACAATTTTCATAACCTCACTCCATTTCCATTTTAATTGAAGTCAATTTATACCGGTGTATTTTAAGGCACGATCACCAGTTTTATGGCACAGAAGCTGTTTGTTCGGTTTAGTACCGAGATAAGTCGAATGTCTATTGTGATTTGAAAGTAGACACCTCAGTGGAAGCTGGCTGTGAACCGGTTCAAGACTTTCTCATTCATGCGGCCCACGTACCCCGACCGGCTTTACTGACACGAACCAAAATGTAATGAAACATTTTCTTGTAGCTACCCACCTTATTATTAGATTAGAATCACGTAAGTACGAGCTAGCATTGTCTGGTGCAAATTGATGTGCTTCACCATGAAGTTTTTTGTACGTGCATGAAGTAACACAATGATTTAACCCTGCCAATGCAAGTCCATAAAAATGTAACAAAGAACGTCTACTGGCTGAACCTCATAAAAAATTAAAAAGGAATGGCGGGCTTGAAATATTGTTTTGAATCATCATCAGCAGCCGACGCAGTATGAACTAGTTTTCCAATGTTTTCTATTTTCATAATTTGAAAACGTAAGATTCTCCTTAAAGCTATTCGCTTATTTTGCGTTGGCAACACAAAATACAACTCCTAATTTAAATAAAAACTACATTAAATAAATACAGCATACTAACGCATATTGGGCTTTAATTGTGACATAAATTGAGCATTGTGCTCTATCTGATACAATCAAATAGTTTATATGGTAGAGCGCTACAATTTACATGAAATGACCTCTACAAGTAGGTAGGTACTGGCTCCGAATGTTGATATGCTAATTCTGTCCACCAACAATACCTTCGCATTCTTTAATAATATGTTTATGTTCTCACACCGTACAAAATATTTACTAACATCAATTTAAACCACGCCTGTATGCCAGCAATCCATTTAAACACGTTTATTTTGGTCACGGTCCAGATATTTTCACCCTAAACGGACTCCCACAGTTAGCAGACCTTGAGACGGAACAATTAACGCACAGTATGACAAAGGAAACTGACGCTTAAAAACAAAGACACTTCAAGGTGCCATTGGGCGCCATTCAAACATGCGTGAAGCGAACGTGCTTCGAAATTTCTTACGATGGCCGCCGCTTACGTAATTATTGGTACTAAGAACGTTCAACATGCAATGTGCAAGCAAATACGTACGTATATTGATTTATCAGCGTGTTGCTCAGCAAGCAGACATGCTCTCAGTCAATATAACCAGTATTCAACGTCAAAGAAATATTTTGAACGCATCTCTGGAACGTAGACGTAGGTACGTACCGCTTACACGGTTTCTAGGTAGGCTTTAACAATTCACTGAGTTGCAATAAGTGCTTGTATACGCGCTGGCGACCAATGACACGCTTGGGACTATTCTAATCTTTGCAAGCGTGGGCCGGCTACTGGAACCAGTCGAGACACCGAACAGACGCGGACGGACTGACAAACTGTCCGACCAAATCGTAGTTGTATCTCGTAGTGGGACATGGACATTACAATGCTTTATGTGTACATCAGCGGGCCTTCGCCCCGGCATAGGGTTGCCAGGAGTACCGCTTTAGCCGGACATGTTTAGCGTTTTACGGTCGACAGTCGTGTCCGGCCAAATATTTAAGTTTCAGGTTGTCCGGCTTTCGTTAGACTATGCTAGTGTAAAGCACTCGCACTGCAAAATATTTTCACGGCTAGCGGCTGTGCCAATTATCGATTTTTGTTTTTTTCAATCACTCCGCATAGTGCTCAAAGAAATCGCATAAGTAGGGCAGAGGGCTATCAATTATTTGTAGAAGAGTGTTAGTCAGGAAAGGCCCACTCTGCAAAAAAAATCCTGAATAAAAATTAATTGATATCTCTGATAGTTTTTTTATGATTATTTTCTTTCAGGACTATGCTGACTATGCAAAGAGATTGAAAAAACAAAAATTGGTAATAAATTCTGAATCGTAAAAAATTGCACCGACATTCTCAGGGTTAAAAAGTTTGGAAGTGACCTTACTTACCACGCCCCTGTTCGATTTGATCCATACTTCAAGGGACATCCTGTTTAAATAACCATTTAAATTTATTCATAATTTCGAGCATATTGCGTGTTAAAGTTTCTTTTCAGGTGATCGATTCTTTTCTATCAAGGTCCTAACGAGGTCCACGCTGAAAAAACTCAATAAAACCATTTGCAAAAGCGTCCTCTACTACGCGTCAGAATTTGTTGAAAACAAATAATAAGTTTTAATGTTTTATTAGAATTAGAGGTTAAATAGGTGTTAAAAAAAAACAGTATTTTAAAGTATTTTTATATTTTATTTTTGACAACTAGGTATTTAATTGTAATTAAATATTTAAATAATGCCCTACTAAGCCAATCCGCTCGCTTCAGTTGTTAAATGAAGAAATATGTTCTGAAAAAGTGGCATTTTTCGATTTTCGACTAAAACTATTGTTAAGGGCCCATAATATTGTGTTGTGCTACAATATTCATAAAAATAACTTCAGTGATTTTTTTTCATTTGAGCCCAATTAGAGACCACATCGTCTAATCCCGGGATCCCAGGATTACGCATCAAAAATCTCGTAATCCCGGGATTGTATTCTCTAGTTTTAGGGCAAAATGTCCGGCCTGATAGGTATAGCGCCGAGTCCGGCTTTTGTATTTTAGGGCCTGACAACCCTACACTTGCAGCACTAACGTAATACATCACTTACATCTACGTAACAACAACTAGGTATATTAATCTTGTGCTCAAGCCCATATAACGTGGGAGTTATTGTCCATAATACGTTACATCATTTACCAAACACTATAATTAAATTCACAAAATGTTAATTTAAGTTTAAAGTAACATTTATTAACAACTTCCACAACAATAACATTGTGCTAAAATGTACCTAAATCGTTTTAAATAAGAGATTGTAATCGGACTTTACAGCTGTGTACAGTAACATAATGAGTTTTACGGCTGTTTCGAACAATTGTTATTATGAATTCACTAACCAAGGTCAATGGCAATACCTAACACCACATCTAGATTGCTATTAGTTTCCGTAGTGTTTTTAAAATGACTATCAATCAGAACCAAATCCAAAGCATCCCCTTTAGGGTTTATAGAAGTGAGGAGGATAAAAGAAATAGGTTAAACCTACGTGTAAAGTGCTATTCGGTTTTATAAATATTTGTCTCCAAAGATTCCGGACTTTACCAGACATTACAATTCAATTTAAAACGCTGCTTACTTAGTAACCTAAGCTCAAAGCCACACCTACTCGGTATTGACACGTCTCGTTTTTTCAAACGCAACCTACCATTAAGGTGCGAGTTTTAGCGGTCGTAATGATGCATCATCGAAACGTGCGATGTAAACACCGGGGACCTTGGCCTCCACCGAACAATAGGACCCAGCGGCCCCACTAAATTCGATTACCTAACAGTCTCGGCTATTTCGCTCACGATTTTTGCCATAAAAGCAAACTACGCCGCGATTTTGCCGCTACAATTATATTATTATGCCTGCGTAAGTATCGGACATTTGATTTTTTGCACAAACAAAAAAATTGTAAGTAGATACGTTTACAAAAAATACTAAAATATAATATAAGCACGATTTTTGAAATACAAAGAAATCAAGGCCGCTAAACAAGCGATTAGAAATGTCTAATATTGATTAAAGCCAGTTGTTACGACTGATCGATGTATTGTTTACCTAATACATGTATTATAATTATTGGTTATCGAATGACTTAAAAAAAATTCGAGAAGCAATAAATATCGATATTGTAAATTTTGATTCATTATAATTCCAGAAAACATTCCGTTTACGAAAAAATACTGTTTCCCAACACTATTAACTGAATTCCAAAAAATCAACTAAACAAGGTGAAAATTCCGTGGGCAAAGAATTTGTACAGAAAAGGCCCTTAATTTTATTGACGATCGGATAGAATGTTGATCGGTCAGTAGCTTGTGTCGGGGATTATTTTTCCATTTATACATTTCTCGTAAGTACATTGAAGAGTTTAATTGAAAAATTGGATGAGAGATGTTCTGGGCCAAACAAACGGGTAATAAAAATAATTAGGCAATTAGTTCAATTGCACGCGGGGGCGTGGCGATCGATCTACAGCTATCTTCATTACATACAGGGCTGCCTAATGTGATCACAAATTATTTTCTTAATATTAAATTGTGTAATTACCTATTCGGTAATTAGGTACATATTATAAAAGGATTCAACGATGCACATAACAGCATTAAATCTACGTAGGTACCTAATTGATTTTAAAATATTACTGTGAGCAACTTTATTACGAACCTAACAAGCTTTTATTTAACTTGCCCTGTTACTGGGAGGCCAAATCTTGCAACAGAATTTTAGACCAGCCCCCCAACCGATTCAGCTGAAGGAACACAATGTAACCTCGGTGACAATGCAATAATATGGTACCATGGAGGTGGTTTCATGATGAAGCCGTGAGGTGGCCATGGGAACTCCTTAACTTCTCAACATAACTCCGTCGTATTTGGGCTCGTTGGATTTGTCTTGACAACTACTGTAGACCTAGATGATGTCCAAGGTCTTATAATGGAGCTGGGAAGTGATCATTATAAAAGCTTGTTTCTTCGTAAGACTTGTTTATTTATTAAACTAATTAAGTAGATAGGTACCTAAGTAAGAACCAATCTTGTTTCGATGTAATTTAATATGTTTTAACATTATAAGTATGGTTATAAAATATACAACTAACACCTTGCGTGGAATCACACAAATTGAGCTGCAGTAATAAAAACAACGATCTCGATCGTTTCGATTTCATTCAATTGTAAACAGAATACGAACATGAAATAATTTCCAGTGAAATGGTGATAAACACAGCCCTGTTAATAGGTATGTTAAAAAGTTAGCTGACTCACTCAATCGAGTGAACAACAGTTTTATTTTAGGCCCGTTTGATTCATTGTAAATAAAAATAAATATGATAAAGCATGGAATGGAATATATTGGTATTGTTTACGTATTTGCGTCCGCCATGTTATCTAGTTTGCCAATACCTAGTGTTTACGTTTTAAAGAAAGATAATTAACAATATTTTAATTAATTATTAAAAATGTTTTATCTTTCGTTGAAACTTTATTTTGAATGTAAAAGGATGTCAGGCAAAATATTTTGAGCAAACTTAATAGGTAGGTAGGTATTTAGTTATTTATTATCATGTTATTATCATAAAAAGCAACCCGATTCTGCTGATGATATTTTCAAAACTTATGAATCTTATGATTTGGATCATAATTTGAATAAATTGTAGAATGTAGATAATCAACATAATTTAACATTTTTAATGCATTTGATGACATAAATATTACATAGGTAGGTAGATTACATAAAGAATTAACATATTTACCATTTCTTATCCAACTAGTTTTTAGGGTTCCGTAGTAAAACTAGGAAACCTTATAGTTTCGTCATGTCCGTCTGTCTGTCTGTCTGTCCGTCTGTCACACCCTCGTAAAATCTACAGTTCATAACCAATATGTATGAAACTTCACAGGTAGATGTCTTTTATTTTTGCGCACCCCTTCATGTGGGGGTAAATAAACTAAATTTGATTCTACAGTGTACTTTTTCATATTTTTTTTAAATACTATAAAACGATTTTTTGACTAAGTATGATGAATTATAGGATTGAAAATGTGAATTATATGTAAAAGGCACACCTGTAAGATGTTTTTTTTAAGAGATATTACATTTGTAAATTTCTGACAGTGATGGAAATGACGATAGTAGGATGGAAATTATATTCTCATTTCTGGAAATGACATGACATGACTGGTAATGATTTGTTGTATCAAACAAATATTTATAAATCAAATATCCAAGTTGATTCAAAAGTTATGTAAAGGATTAATAGATCAGAACTCAGGGTTTGTAAATGAAATATAATTGTAATCAACACAAGCTTTATTTCTTTACTAATAATTCAATAATGCTTTGGTATGACTAACAGCAATTCCATGCTCTGATATTTAAATTAGTTGCGTAATTGTTTCGAGTGATGTACTGCTTTTGCCAAGAATAATTATTAGAAATGAAACGGATATCCGGTAACTATCCGGTATCCGGCCTATCCGGCCTAATTTTATTATCCGGCCGGATACCGGATAATTATATCAATATCCGGCCGGATACCTGATTTTCAATAAATTACGAATATTTCATAAAATCGACTTTAATTCGCATTATAAGATAGGTCTAAACACCGTTTATTTAGCAAAACAAATTAGTACTCGTAAAAAGGCATATTATGTTGAATAAACACAAGTTTCTCTGCATTAAGTATCTTCGTAAAAAAGGCCAGCTTCAGAGAAAAGTCCTTCGCTATATGTATACATACACTGTTGCAAGGCGCTGAAAGGTAAATTCTAGCAAACTTTGTCAAATTCGGGTACTGTGTCGCATTAACTGACCACCAAACATAAGGGTCGCGATTGCGATCGATTCGAACCATCTTCAAATAACAGTCCATCTCACTTCACTCAGACTATTAATATTTTCATTTGCCACCTCTTTAAAACAATCCCAAAACGTGTTCTCAAAGCTTCGCGAGTCACTGTTGATTCAGCCTCGTCTTCTCTACTTCTTTAAGCAAGTGTTGGAGATAAACTGTTACCGTTAGAAGATTCTTAGCATGATTTTTTAAATTCCAATAGGATCTTCTGTCGAGCTCTTTCAGCTTCAACCCCTAAATAGTTTGTCTTAAATGCTGAGTCTAAGAATGTTGCAATCAAGTAGTTTGGATCTTGATCTAAGGAGCTGAAACGACTTTCTAACACAGCTTTCAACGAGGCAAGTCAACAGTTACAACGCGCCTGGTAGCAATGCTTGGCCGGATATCCGGCTATCCGGCTTATGGGGTGGCCGGATATCCGGTATCCAGTATTCCGCCAAACAGCTATTCGTTCTCTAATAATTATGCTGTTTGAATCTTGTTCAAAGAACTTCTTATTAAGTATTGGTAATATTTGTCGTGTTCTCGTTTCTTGAGCTATTCGAGTTTCTTGAGCTGTTCGCGTTTTTTGAGCTGTTCGCGGGTCTTTTACTTTTTTACTCCGTTCCTCTAACTTTTTAAACGAATTGTAATCTATCCACTGCCATCTTTCTTAACTTCTTTTTCAGACTCTCATTTTCTTTTTTTTTAATCTTTCATAATATTAATTAACATTTATCATCTTTATTTATACCATAAGCGTCTTATTTTCGTAGCTGGTGAATTTAAAGGATCTAATTTCTTAGTATCTATTCTTCTTTAGTAGTTTGTGTTGTCTTTTCTTTTTATTTTGTTGTCCCTTTTCTTTCTTCTTAATATACCGTAGTCGTTCCTTTTTATTTTCTCTTTCGTACATTTCTGGATCATTTTTAAATTCTGCGTACCTTTTACGCTTGTAGGCTGATCGATTGGCAGTAGATGTTTTCTTGTTCATGATCACCAAACCTAAATCAATATTTTCTACGTTACATAAAGGTACAAGTCCGAGACAAGCTGCAGTCCGTCTTGGACTTGTAATACTTCATATATAATCACATTAATGAGTAAATGATCACTCATTGGTTTTACTGTGGTATATTTTATAGATAAAACCACATGAAAGTAACAAAAAGTAAGAATAATAGTCATTACCGGTAATCAAAAATCATTTCCGTCTTTAACATTTTACTGGAGATGATCTTACTGGAAATGACATATTTTGTTTCAAGTCGAACATGCTCTTAAAATACAGTTATCAACGTAACAATAATAAGCTCAAATGGCACACGCAAACAGTCGGAATATATGTAAAAAGTAATAAATAAATGTTTTCGTTACTTACACTTTAATCCGTCCTTTTGGAAATGATGCCCATGCGTGACAATCGTCTTACATAACTTTTTAACAACATATTTTGCGAACCAATTGCACTGCAATCACGCGTCCACTTGCTCAGCGGCCTGTTGGGGACCCGAAGAAGGTGCGGGCATGGGACGACATGTGCTTTGTGCCACAAAGTAAGAAAAAAAAACTGTTTGACGAACTTGTACGGAAATGATGAAAATATCGTAACAATTCATAAATAATTTATTTTAGACTTAATTTGATAGTTCACTTTCAAAAGCTTTAGCAGTAATGCATCTTTGTTTTATAGTTATTAACAAGTGATTTTCAAAAACGCATCATTGTTACTCTTTTTGGTATTATTTTGATATTTATAGCTAGATGCATGACTTTTTGTCGGGTTGGAAATGACGTTAGGTGCGTGTTTTGTTAATTTTCTAAAAATACGTAATGTTCCCGGACAAATAACTATTGGCGCCTTTAAATATAATATAAAAGAAAACATTTGCACTTGATTTTAAATGACTGAGAACTATAATTAACGGCACAGTGACGAAGAAATTTTTTTTTATGCGATTAGTTTATTTACCCGGGTACCGTTGGATAGGTCTTTGAAAATAAGATCAAGTTTTCTAAATTACTTCTTTATTTAAGTGCATATTTAGCTTCGAAAGTCGTTAACAATTGGTCCCCCCCCCCTGTAATTTTCCAACCGCGTTATTAAAAAAACTGACAAAAATCAAGCTCATAGCATCTAATAAATAATTACGATTAAAATTGGTTTGAACAAGAATAAAATAATTAGGGGGAGGGGCCCCATACATGAAACTGAGGGATGAAGAAAAATATTTTCACGCACCCCTTCATGTGGCGTATCGTTGGATAGGTCTTTGAAAATAACATAAAGGTTTCTAAATGACTTTTTATTTAAGTGCATATTTGCGAACTAGGAGCTCCGAAAGTCGTTTACAATGTGTCCCCCCCCCCTCTGTAATTTTCCAATCGCGTTATCAAAAAATCTGAAAAAAGTCAAGCTTATGGAATCTAATAAACACTCTCGATTAAAATTGGTTTGAACAAGATACGTTAATAACTTTTTGAAATATCCACTATTTTCAGTTATGACCGCAAAAATAACTTTGTATTTCATTATAATATTAGGAAATACAAACTTATGTTTGCAGTTGGAAGACTGAAATACTTCTTCCTACGGAACCCTAGACTGTGCGTGGTTCGACACGCTCTTGCCCGGTTTTTTTAACTAGGTACCTACTTCGGATTCACAATGTTTGCTATTAGTTTTTAAAATGACAAAACCGGTTTAGGTAGGTATAGTAAGTGATTAATCGTTATATTGTTATGAGACTTCGTATACTTACCTACCTAACACTATTACAGTAAAACCTTAATAAAATAATAAACCTTTCAGTTATCTTGTTCTAATTTTTACCCGATCGGGCCTCTAACGCGGCTTTAAAATATATTTAGCAACGACTTTAATGATATTATTTTAGAGCAATTTTATTATTGTTGCCCAACCCTACTCGTGGTAAAATTATGTACACTCGACGCCATTGACGGTCGACCACTTTTCGCCTTTATTACTAAGAACATAAGGGTGAAAAGTGGTCGACCGTCAATGGCGTCGAGTGCATCTACCTATTTGGAAAATTTATGTTACGTAGATTAATCATGAGTGTCACAATGTTGACAGGTATAACTTAGCTACTTATCTTTTAATAAATAAAATTGCATGCTTGAAATAAATTATTGAATAAAAATAGCTTTAATATTCATACCTACACCTGGCATCATACATAATCTACTAATACCATTGAAGGGTTAGGCAAAGGTGTATAATCTGTATTTAAAGTCCATCCATATTTTGCCAGTTAAAGCTCCTTATCCATCAGGGATGTGCGAGGTAGCCAAGTGGTGAGTAAGGTCAAAGCTGGGCTACGAAACTGTGACTCCATTTTCCACGAAAGCTAAGCAGACTGAGTACGTAGGTAAGTGGAAGGTGCGCGAGGTAGATTTGCGAAGAAAATGCGTGACCCAAGCTAAGCGATGCATCGCTAGTAGCAGGATAGCGGGGCACGACATCCTTAGCTCGCATCTTTAGCATCTGTAGCTCGCAGCCGTTTACTTCTATCCTTAGCTTGCTTCTCTCTCTATATGAAAAACATAGCTTCGTTAAACTCGTTTGTACCAGGCTAAGATCAGTGCCGTAACTAGGGCGGTGCCAGCGGTGCCCAGGCACAGGGTGCAGACCAGAGAGGGGCGCAGAAATAACCACAAAAGAATCCAGTTTCAGATTAGAGCACTATTCAAGAGCGCAGTAATATAGGAGCTCGCACCGGGCGCGCCAAAGGCTAGTTACGGCACTGGCTAAGATATGGAAATAAACGATCCTTACCTGTTGGTGGATATCATACACAAATCCTTAGCTACACAGCTTGTCACATCTCTTACGAAAAAGCAGCCTTAGTCCCATAATATAGGGGGCGAGTCTCTTGCCATTAACCGGGCACAAATCCAGACTCTATTGACTGAACATTTTCTAATGGAAAATTTAATAATACTGCCCGATCTGGTTGAACACAAGCTCTCGCTCTCCGCAGCCGCGCTTGTGACCACTTGACCAACGAGGCAGTCCGTCTGACAAGTAGGTATGACAATATATACCTACAGGTACCTAATTGACAATATTTAAATCATTTTATAAACTAATCACAGCTAGTTTTACCTAACAAAGGAATATAATTAAGGTTTTTGCATAAACAACCTTTTTTATATATTCCTACTAAGTTATTCAGAAGTCGTGTTTACAACCATAAGTTAAAAAAACCTTACAGGTTAAACAATGATAGCATGAATATTTATTCGAAAACTTCGAGAAATCCTTACCGATTTGAGACAGGTAGCGTCTTTAAGTCTTTATAATTATAGTCCACTTGGAGCTAAATGTCATATTAATAAGAATGTGGAATGTTCTTGACAACAGCAGAGTAACCTACTCGCGTTCGTTAAATGGGTAGCTCGTTAGTGCGAAGTGGATCCTAAAATGCCAAAGGTTCCAGTGCCAATATAATCAGATAAAAGTTATTTGTGTAGAAAACTACAAGGTTGTAGATTGTAGACAGTACGGTAAAACAAGTAAGGCAAGTTATTGTTATTTCCGTGAATCTTTTACAAAATTTTTGTAAACACATCTTTATTATATTCCGCAGCCAAATGGCAAAAATATCAGAGATTTTTGCCCAGAATGTGAAAAAAAAGTCTGGTCCGTCTGCGTCTGTATGTCGGAGACTATTAGCACTTTATAGATAAAACTTCGTAGGTTGTCTTCTGTGAACCATCATAAAGAAGTGTAAGGGAAATACGAGAAAAAAAATATTTAGAGGGGGCATAAAACATAAAACTGAACAGAAAAATATTTTCGCGCTCCCCTTCATAATGTCGGTTGATAGGCCTTTAAAAATAACGTGAAGGATTATAAATGACTTTTTTATTTGTTTGATAAAATATGAGCTCAGAAAGTCAGGGCCATCAAATTTTCCAACCGAGTTATCGAAAAACTGAAAAAAAGAAACAGTCAAGTAGCTCCTAGTAAACGCTTTTATGAAAATTGGTTTGAACAATACGTTAATAGGTTTCTAAAATATCCACTATTTTTCGTTTGAGTTTACTAACTAAAAAAATATCTTACAAATACAAACTTATAGTTGTTAAGTTGCAGTCGGAAAATTAAAATACAAAAATAAACAACTCGTGCGTGTCGGGCCACGCACCACGCACTAGAGTTTCCGTAGCAAGG
This sequence comes from Thalpophila matura, assembly GCA_948465475.1. NCBI lineage: Eukaryota > Metazoa > Arthropoda > Insecta > Lepidoptera > Noctuidae > Thalpophila > Thalpophila matura. The sequence goes on along the minus strand of OX419182.1, from coordinate 12,878,165 downwards.
AGCTACGGAAACTCTAGTGTGCGTGGCCCGACACGCACGAGTTGTTTATTTTTGTATTGATACTAAATACCTATAGACATATTTTTTTAAGTTTATTTTTAGAAATAAAAAGAAACCAAGAATAAGTCCACGGTGGTGACGCGAACGCCAATCTACATAGAATAAAAATGACCTCCAAATTCGTCTCTATTTATATTAAGATGTAAACAAACAGGCACTTAAGTTATTCTATTAGTGAACGAGACACAAATCAACAATAACAATTTTCATGTTACGACTGCGCAAACGTAAACGCTTAAATCACAAAACCTGTTGCACTGTGGGAAACATTACGTAATTATCACGACACAGCACAAACACAAACAGTGGGTTCGCTACATTTCTTTTTCTCACAATCACGGTCATTGCGACGAATGTTTGTGTCATTTATTGCACGGATTAATTTCTTGTAATTAAATCTTACATTGTAAATGAAAATGCTCTATGACTCAGGTATTTTTTCTTGAAATTTAATTTTCTGTGTAATAAAGTTTATGTTAAAAGAAAAATACTTTTTAGTACTTATTCAGCGATGCATTATGCTCGGCAACAGATTCAGTTATTCGAACTAAATATCAATGGATCCGAAGCATCGTAGCGAAACTACGAAGGAATCTACAAAGTTATATCCATCAAGACCGATTAGTCGTATTCAGAATGTTCAGTCGAATGTGAAAATGATAAATTGAAAGCGATTGTTGGTCACAGTTGTGAGTTTTGCTTTAAATTTTCATGCGACTACCTACAAGGAATATTGTTAGGGTCCATTTCAATTGAATTTGTTAACTTTGTAAACAATGTCAGTATGGCCAACTGTAAAAATTTTATAAATTTGTATATAGAAAGTTTGTTTACATAGTTTACAAGTTCTATTGAAATGGACCATAGTTTATTTTATTCGTACAAATCACATTACATTGGGCATTTCTCTGTTTTACTGTTCTAAGGAAAAATCTTACATGAAAAATAATAATTATGATGCTGACTATAAGCATACTGGAGTTGTCTCGTCTATAATTCCTGTCGTGCCCGTTACAGATGGTTATTATATTATTAAGTTTACTAGCAATGGCAATAAATTGCTGATTATTAGCCAGTAATTATATTGATTACATGCAACAGCAATCGTCGGCGTTAACTTTATCTAAGCTATTATAGAAAAACTTAGGTTGTTTCCGAATGAACCTATTATCATAATTATGTAACTTGTTTTCGAGTTTTCATTTTATTATTACAGGATTACAATATGGACAAAAATAACCATTTGTCAAGTATGTGTTATTGTGTGATATGTGTTATATTATTACTCTGAATTAAGACTACTGAACTAATAGCCTGTCCTGCAGTAAGAGAGCAGGCCGCATAGCACGGCACGCCAGCATTAACGATATCATCCGTCGTGCTCTTGTCACCGCCGGCGTGCCAGCTATTTTAGAGCTCCATGGCTTGGCACGTGACGATGGCAAGAGACCAGATGGAATGTCGTTGATGCCATGGAAGTTGGGAAGGTCTTTGGTGTGGGACGCAACCTGTGTCGACACCCTTGCTCCATCTCATCTTCCTAGCACGGCGAGCTGTGATGGAGCGGCCGCTGCAGCTGCGGAAAACCTCAAACGGCGCAAATACAATAATCTTGCCGCTAATTATTTTTTTGAGCCGTTTGGGGTTGAAACACTAGGGCCATGGGGTCCGAGTGCTCGGCTGCTTTTCCGTGACATCTCGAAAAGGCTAGTCGACTCATCACGTGACCAGAGGGCTGGCCAGTTTTTCGGTCAAAGAATCAGCATTGCCATTCAACGTGGCAATGCAGCCAGCCTTCTGGGCACGTTGCCCATTGACAGCGGTGCGGACGAATATTTTGATGCATAATTAGGTTTATATTTTTATTTTTTGTTCTTATATTTTAATTTAGCTTGTAAATACTTAGTATGTGTAGGTATTTTAGATAATAAGTTATGTATTTAAGTAGATATTGTAAATTAAAAATTTGATTAAATTAAAGAATTATCTAGACTACTGAATATAGGTAAATGAAATACATAATTATGTCAAGTCTGATCAAGTTTTACGAGGACGTGCGAAGATGGTTAAATGACAAAATTTTATGACAAACAAAACGTTTACACAGTTTTTGCGCCGCGCCGTCGCGTTCAGTTGCCAATGTCCATTACCATTCCATTAGGTAGGTACCCATTTTTAGGGTTTCGTACCCAAAGGGTAAAAACGGAACCTTATTACCAAGACTTCGCTGTCCGTCCGTCTGTCTGTCTGTATGTCTGTCTGTCTGTATGTCTGTCTGTCTGTGTGTCTCCAGGCTGTATCTCATGAACCGTGATAGCTAGACAGTTTAAATTTTCACAGATGATGTATATTTCTGTTGCCGCTATAACAACAAATACTAAAAACAGATTAAATAAATATTTAAGGGGGGCTTCCATACAACAGACATGAATTTTTTGCCGTTTTTATATATAATGGTGCGAAACCTTTCGTGCGCGAGTCCGACTCGCACTTGGCCGGTTTTTTCTTTTTCCGACTAATTTACCCCAGTTTAATTTAATACATGGACAAGCAGATAAACCTTGTGTCTTTATTATGAGTCTATTTTTATATCTAGATGAACTGTAGTAAAATGTCTTAAGAATATGGCTGGGTAGGAGACACGGGCAGAAAATAGAGCAAATAATATGTAAATATGACGGTCACGAACCGTTTAAACATGTCAAAGATTCATACCAGATAGCGGAGATTTAAGATCCGAGGTAGGTCTGGCCGTGGACAAAATATAGGAGATCGACTTTAAACTAAATGTTTTGTATGACTGGTTTTTAAGCCCAAAATAAAACAGCATTTTGTAATCTTTTTTTTCCTTTGAATACCCTTGCTGAATGACATGGCCAAAAATTCAAAATATTGGCATTAAAGTTGTCAAAATTGCAACCCAACACACTAAGTCAACCATCAAATTGCAACTCATGAGTCCGATTGTATGTCGATTTACATAAAAAAATACCTACTTCAGTCGACATTAATCATCGTCAGCGGTAACTACGTTATATATTTTTGCTCGCACATAATCATGTTTATGGCAGGAAATAAAACTGCACTGTTACCACAATGTAGCGACAATTGTTGTATGAACAAATAAATGCTTTTATGTGTAACACATTGACCTTCCTAACTATGTGTTTGTTGGGTATGGTTAGTGTTGACACATAAAATAATATTTTATGACATTTCAAACGTGCTGTAATTGCTGTAAACTGCGCCGCGGTTTGTTCGTTCGAAGTAGGTATTGGCATGGCGTGCGTGGCGTCTGAAGGAATTAATATGATAATTAGTAGGTACCAGTGGCGAAGAGTCAATTTTTGTAAGAGGTAAGCCGGAGCTACTAATGCTTACCTGGCCACGAAAAGCTAATTATAAATATTTGACAATAGTAGGCAAGTTGTGCCTGTGCTATTTTTCAAAGGGAAGCCGGTAGGAATCGTATTGCAGGGACCCTTCGCCACTGGTAGGTACCCTCGGCAACTGCACACTGCAACTAGCGGATCGCGTGGAAATGTATTCAAAAATATTCTTGAAAACGCTATCACGTAAGTACTTAATGGCACATAGCATCGTAATTATAAAGTGACCAATCCCTTGATGAAAATTTAAATGCATTTAATTTCATAATAAATGTGAGGATTTTATTCTAGAATGTTTTCGCGATTTTGCATCAACACGATACTCTGGCAACAATTTATGCACATCAACTTGGCATTGCAGCGCATTTTTAACCAGATATCAAATGAATTGAATACAATGATAATAATATTAAAATGTCTGGTGAAACATATACCCAGACTATTCGATTGCACTTAATACAAACAGTGGGCATATCTGTTAATAATAGCTGTGTAATACTTGATTCGATATCAAGTTAACGAGTCGACGCGACTATAAATCTGCTGCGGACGTCATTCTCGTGGTGCAGCGAGCAATTTGCAACGAATATATTGCAAACAATCATGGCACGACCAACTGACTAGGCAATGAGACAGGGACAAACTTAGAATTTATTACATGTTGCGTTTGTCATTCAGTATTACATGTGTGTTGCCACGCCCCGTCGCTTACTGAAAACTGTGCTGTGGCGATCTTTTTTTGGATTTCGTAGCAAAATGGCAAAAACGGAACCATTATAATTTCGCCTGTCCTACTGTCCGTCTTTCCCTATGTGACAGTCATTTTATTATGGCTATTAGCTCTTCATAGGTAAAAGTTCTCAGGTAGGTAGGTAGGTACTATATGAATTGCCTTAGAGGAGTAGGTATAATAATACCGTAAAGTGCCATTAGTCTCCGAGTAAAATGGCTGTGACGTACGGACGGACAAGATGAAATTAAGTAGGATAAGGGTTTCGTTTTTGCCACTTGGCTACGGATTACCAATAAGTTTTATTTCGTTACCGACTTTGCGGCCCGCAGGTTCTACGAATTTTATGCATTTGGCCCACCAAGCCTACCAATGACTTTGAGTTTGACATGCCCGACTTTAACATTGTCGAAATGTCACATCAACATATTCTTTCAGCTCTAAAATAGAAAAATAGGTACCTAAAAAGAAATGCTTAAGTATTCTTGTTAATGACTTTATAAATAAATTATAACATAATGTTAAAGGGGAAACTTATTAATGTAAGTAGGTACCTACCTACCTACAAGCTTTTGATAGAGCGGTACATGCAAGATATAAACCGTTACGTAATTAAGTTTTACAAAACACTACTATAATTAATTTTATCTGTGATCATAATTATGGTACCTATAACAAAGCTACTTTCAGAGTCAAAAGTCGGACAGGGATCGCTAAGGTGGATAAAATATTACTAGGTAGGTACCTACGATCTCCCTAACGGAAAACTAATAAAACATGCAACAAGAATTTGTTAACCAGAGAAGTAATTAACTTTAACAATTAAATTGTGTAAATATTTTATACATTCATAATTTATTCTTAAAAAATTAAAGTCTGTAGGTAGGTACCTATTGCATTCTATATAAATAAACATACAAGCATATTAATTAAAATAAAATACATACAAGTATCGATGATAAAAAAAACTGATTTGAAAACAAATGGAATAGAAAAAGAAAAAGAAAATGATTTAATTAATTATATTTTAAAATTTATAATAGAATTCGAAAACATAAATTAGCATTTTAATGAGGTTGAATTAATGTGTTATGTAATGTTTTTGTTTGCCAACTCATCTGGTAATTAAGGAATAATTTATGTTAAAAAAGTGCAACGGATGGTTTTTTTACTAACTTCATTAAATTATTAGAAATGCATTACACCAGAATATGCTTGGAAGCTAGAATTGATGAATTGTAGAAAAATCTACGGATAGTGACTTAGCTATTTGTCCATAAATAATATGTTAAATGGACTAGATTTCTATCTTTATTGCCTATCTATCGGTCTATCAACTTCGTTTGACATGGCCTTCTCCATGTTGCACCCCAACTCGCCAGTTCTTTGTTTTTAGTTCCAAAAAGGTTTTAAAAGCACTTAGTTAACCTAGCCCGTGTATTGTTGTACTTGTAAAGCTCAAGGCACACAAGATAGGCGACTGCAACAGTAGATTTGACCTTTGCGAAGGGACAATGAACGCGATAGGTGTTCGAGCGCATTGAACTACTGAACTTTGCTTACTGCCGCCGATTGCTCCATCCAACTCACGCTCCCTTCTTTAAGGCGCGTGGTAACGCTAAAGACCTTTTCTTTAGTGGCTGATCTGCGCGGTGAATATTTCAAAAAGTTATTAACGTATCTTGTTCAAACCAATTTTAATCGAGAGTGTTTATTAGATTCTATGGAATCTAATAAAAACTCTCGATTAAAATTGGTTTGAATTTTTTCAGATTTTTTGATAACGCGATTGGAAAATTACAGGGGGGGGGACACACACATTGTAAACGACTTTCGGAGCTCCTAGTTCGCTAAATATGCACTTAAATAAAAAAGTCATTTAGAAACCTTTATGTTATTTTCAAAGACTATCCAACGATACCCCACATGAAGGGGTGCGTGAAAATATTTTTCTTCAAACCTCAGTTTCATGTATGGGGCCCCTCCCCCTAATTATTTTATTCTTATTCAACCCAATTTTAATCGTAATTATTTATTAGATGCCATTAGCTTGATTTTTTTCAGATTTTTTGATAACGCGGTTGGAAAATTACAGGGGGGGGGGACACATTGTAAACGACTTTCGGAGCTCCTAGTTCGCTAAATATGCACTTAAATAAAAAAGTAATTCAGAAAACTTGATCTTATTTTCAAAGACCTATCCAACGATACCCCACATGAAGGGGTGCGCGAAAATATTTTTTTTCTCATCCTTCAGTTTTATGTGTGCCCCCCCCCCTAATTATTTTATTTTTTATAATTTCGCTACAGGTTTTTATAGCGGCTTACAGAAGACATCTACCTATGAAGTTTCATACATATTGGTTATGAACTGTAGATTTTACGAGGGTGTGACAGACGGACAGACGGACAGACAGACAGACAGACAGACAGACAGACAGACGGACAGACGGACATGACGAAACTATAAGGGTTCCTAGTTTTACTACGGAAGCCTAAAAACGACCTCATTTCAATAATTATTTTCATACAGTAATTTTTAAGCTACTTACAATATTTTTATTAGTTCGAAATAAAGGTAACATATTATGTTACCATCTCAAAATAAAGGTAACATATTATGTTACCTTTATTTCGAACTAATAAAAATATTGTAATAATTATTTTCATACAGTAATTTTTAAGCTACAATATTTTTACAACTTTTTTTTACATGTTTAAAATTAACTTTAAACATATTCATAAAATTGGCATTGAAAAAAAAAAATCTAGAAAAAATATATAAATACCTAATAAACATATATTATCAATGTTTATTAGGTATTTATATATTTTTTCTAGATTTTTATGTTAGTTAGTTTAAGGGTAGTAGGACCACAACGGCGACGGAATTTATCTTTTTGAGGGTACCATACGCCTTAATGACATTTTCTTATACCTACAGTAGCAATTTAAATTTAGTCCAATATTTAAGTAGGTACCTACATACATATTTGAATATTTAAATGACGGAGCACATAATTAACTTACATTCATAATCGAAATATAAATTACTTTTCAATGTGTTCCCTAAACCGGAATTCGTTGGAAAATGTGAAATGAGATTTTCAATGGCAATTTTACGAATATGTTTAAAGTTAATTTTAATGGAAATGTGTTTTCCGGGAAAACAATACAAACCTATTTAAATATATTTATGTATGCAGTTTTGTGTGTTTAGTCAAATTACAAGCCGGAAACTGCGCACAAAGCATGTTGCGAAGTCAAGGAACAATTTATTAGATGCAGGGTCTCCTAAGCGAGAATGCAACGAAAGTGATTGCCTTTGCAGTCGGTCGGCACGGCAATGGCGTCGCGCGATCGTCTTATTTTTAGCCCCGGGAACATAAAGCTTCGTTTACAAATTTAATTGCATCGACGATCGCCCGCCACGAGACGCAAATAGCCACAACTCGTCCCTGAACCTACCCGAACTTTCTCCCGCTCGCTGCAGCGAACGCTGTGAAAATATTTGTTAGTTTGTTTTTAAACGCTCAGACTTGCTGCGTACAACTATCCCACTAAGTGCACTGATGCACTACAAGAAAGGGACAACACGCTCTTGTCTCGTTCCTTCGCCAAGCTACATTTTGTTCTTAAGGCGCTGATAACTGCCAACGGCCTTGAGTGATTTGGGCGGTATAGCTTGAGTGTTCTGCGCTGAGCTCAAGCAACGCGACATACGTCCACCGAGCAATAAGATTATACGACTCGCCTATCAAGGAGCGCGCTGTGCCGAATTAGATGTATTATTACTTTTTAGTATCTAAAATATAAAATAAAAAAAAGTAACAGGCAATATTATAGGTAGTAACATAGTCTTTTCACACAAAACAAATCATGAAAATATCTTAAGCAATTTGAAAGTAATTACGTTTTTATTTTTATGTTTTGGGTAGACAGTAATTCATGAATTTATTTCATTAAGTATTTTACTGCAATAGTTAAATATTCAAAGGTACGATTGATGTGTGACGATTGACCTACATATGTTCTAGTTTAACATAAAAAAATTGCACAACTAACCTGCATTAGGTGACGGCGAAATAAGAGATTCAAAACTTGAGATTTACGGCCGTTACCATTTACCGTCGCCTTAAATTATTGTATTGCACTCACAATCCGAATCGGTCTAAGAGACTTTCAAAGTATCATGCAAAATTGTCGCTTACATTATGTCGAGGATGGTCATCATAGCACGGCGAGAGCAGAACTTCCACGAGTCATTTTGAGAATTAATGGGTAAATTATGCATAGTTCGCTCTGAATTTGTCGCGAGTCCGGCGCGGGCGCTCGACTGCGTAATGAACTTAACTGCAGTACCTACTGACCATGTACGTGGGGCGACGATAAAATACCACATTTCATAAACATTTTTCAATGAAATCGAAGCAGAAACCAGTCGTAGAGTACAAATTGGTAATGAACGCTAGAGACGAAAGCGTCGTAGGTACCTCAGTTCAATTTAAATAAATTGTTATAGAATGAAGTAGAAAACAGGACTAAACAGCAAACCCGCCACACTTATGAGGCATTAATAATTTTCGAGCAGCAAAGTGCATCCTAGGGTAGCATCGATCATTTGACATAGACAGACGTTGTCGCATGATGAAACAGAAAGCAGAGCTAGGGGAACTTACACCCATGTATGTACCTATGTACCTACTAAATGTCGTGTAGTGAGTGGGGCATATTGGTGCGTGCCTACACGCGTACTCACCACACAATGCATACAATGCACACGTAAATACATCTTCGCCCGACTCCACTATGCATAATCACGTAAATTTGCAAGTAAAATGACGAGACACGGCACTTTTTAACCGACTTCCAAAAAGGAGGAGGTTCTGCATTCGGTTGGTTTTTTTTAAGCTTTGCAAATGTAAAAACACGGCATTGTCTCGGTTAAACCGAATTTCGGTCGGCGAAGGTGAGTATCGTGTTCTAAAAATTTGATACAAGGTCGACCGCGAATCGCAATGGGTGCATGACAGAGTTGCATATTAGAGATGAGATGCACGAAAAAGTGGTTCAGGAATCGGGTGGGATGTGTATTTGGATGCAATTTATGCAGGCATGCGCCGTTGCGTCGATCACGCCCTAAAAACGGCGCTAACGAGCCGTGCCGGCTACCGGCGCACCGCGCCACCGCCGGCGGCATGGGAACGGAAATCACCGCCTCTTACTGGCGGGAAATCCAGACACACTTGGTACAATTGACCACGACGACGACCAACAGAAAAACTTTGTTAAATCTAAGTAAATTACGGTAAACTCACGGTTGTTACTGGTTACCCTGGTATAGGGCTGCCATAAATGCTGAAAAGCCGACCGGGACATTGGAATAGAAATAAAAATTTGAAATCAGACACACCTAGGTTAGGAACATGATCTACGTTTCCTTTTTAGGGTTCCGTACCAAAATGGTAAAAAAGAAACCCTTATGGTGCGACTTCGTCTGTCTGTCGGTCTGTCTGTCTGTCACACCTGGTTATTTCAGTAACTACTAATGCTATCGACTTGAAATTTGGAACAATTATAAAGAGTGCTTACCTAGCTTTATTGCAAGTGATTGAAGTTAAAAAATGTTTTTAGTTTCATTGCAAAAGGGGCCGGAGTGGTGTTCCGAAATTTTAAAGTGGGTTTACTAGGTCATCATATGAAAGGGCTTGATCTGCACATTTCAAAATATGTATTCATTTTATTTTATGTCTCACAGTTTTCAACATAATGATGAAAAATGTCTGAAAAAATACCATTCCCCCCCTCTTATCTCCGAAGTTTGCGGGGCGAAAAATCAGAAATAATTAGAGTTGATAGGAATTGACCCAAATATGGCACCAAAAATAGAACGATGTTCCTAACTAGTACAGTTTTTTCAAAATCATCAAAATTTCTTACACAAACAAACTTAGTTATGCGGTTCGGATTTTTTCACTTTATACGTCCAAAACTGATACGGAACCCTCGGTGCGCGAGTACGACTCGCACTTGGCCGGTTTTTTTGGTACCTGATATCACTACATAGAATAAAACAAAATCGCTTCCCGCTGTCTGTCTGTCTGTCCCTATGTAGGTAGGTTTGCTTAGATCTTTAAAACTACGCAAAACTACGCAACGAATTTTAATTCGTTTTTTTTTTAATAAGTAGATAAACTGATTCAAGAGGAAGGTTTATATGTATAATACATCCCAAAAAACGCGGACGAAGCCGCGGGCGGAAGCTAGTTTATTATACATATAAATAGAATGCGAAACATCAACGATGATCTATTGAAAAAACATCATCCTACTTTTCTTATGCATAGGTACCTAATCTACGTTCTCAGTGCATTTTTTTTTCCCATTCATAGGTATTTTTTGAGTGAATCCTTTTGATTCGCTCTTTTCGTTTTTTCGTCCACTGCGATGAGGTTAACGCGAAAGAGATTGGCACATTTTGAGAAAATTTACTCTTCTTTCGTACCTACATGCAACTATGCATGTCTCACTCACTCCCAAACCGGGACATCTGACTTACTGACTGGCACACCGGGACACAACGCTTCAAACCGGGACATATCCCGGTGTACCGGGACGTATGGAAGCTCTACTCTGGTAACAAATTGGACCACGTAGTAGGTACTTACCTACAATGTGAATGCCTTACAATATGATTACTCCGGTTCGTCGTCGGTTTAAAATGGAACACATTAAAACTGCGACTGGGTTTATAATATTTTCACACATCACGGAAAATTCACAATAGCCAAGTGAGTAAATAACGAATAGTAATGCATTAGAAAATAATGTTCTCGTCGCGTCTGTAAAACAATAACTTTCTGCTTTCACAATTCATAAAAAATAAAGGTAAGTAGGTACCTAGGTAGGTATTATTTATTCATTGCGGCGTAGCAAATCATGCGCATTTATGTAAGAACCTAGCTTGAAATAACCACAAGTGTGTCGAGAATGCATTGACTCATTAGATAAATGCAATTTAAAACTGCAAGACATAAAATGCACAATGAGGTTAGTTGTGTGTATTAGTTAGTTTGTAGGTACAGAGCAATGTATTATTCAGCCGACATGTTTACTTTTTATACTTATGTACCTAATAATTAAATTTTAGATTTCCAATAAAAATGACCACAATAATTCTGGAGCCAGTCTCAATTTGTTGCGGATCTATTTTTAAATGTTGTTCCATTGTGTAAGTACAATCAAATACAACAATGTTTTTAGAAATATTTTTATTATCAAGGTAAACAATATTTTATGCAATTTAAATAGGTAGGTAGGTATATGCCTCGCTTGTTTTTAAGTTTCAGCGTTCTGTTTAAACATCTTTCAAGACTTCGCTAAATTGGATGGAGAAGTTTCAATAAAACCTGACACACTTAAGACATATTCAATGTGGTGCAGTGATATCCTTTAGAGGCCTCCCCTCCTCAAGTCTGCTTTACGCTCGACTGGCGACTGACTCACTGTGGTCGCGCCGCAGACATACCTACCTACTATGGACTGCACTTTTAAATAAATTAAATACACAGAGTACAAATTAGCTTTACTTCGAAGCAGTTTGACAAGTAGGTACTGCAAATGTTTACTATTTACATTGCTAATTATCTCAAGAGTCCGAAATCGGAATTATATCGCAAGTGGATGTAATTTCAAATCAGGAAAAAAAAACAGCGGCGGGCCAAGGTATTAAGATACCTATACAGCCTGATAAATTATCCAATTACGTTTTACGACCCAATAGGCTTAGCAAAATCTTAAACTAACCAAAGGTTTCCATATTTTTTTTAAAATACGATTTATGTAATAAAGGTATTAACTTAATACATATTATTAAACAGAAAAAAAACTGGCCAAGTGCGTGTGGGACCACGCACACTGTGTAGCGTTCCGTAATATTGCAGATTTTGAGCGCAAATAGACCCTATAAGTTTGTATTTCATAATATTATTATTAATTACAAAGTTATTTTTGCGGTTGGTAATTCAAAACCGAATATCTTCAAAAACCACACAACATTATCTTCTTCAAACCAATTTTAATCAAGTGTTTATTAGGTGGTCCTACCTATTCTTTTCAGATTTTTTGATAACGTGGTTGAAAAAATATAATAGGGGGACGGACACATTGTTAACGACTTCCGAAGCTCATATTTCGCTAAATATTCACTTAAATAAGAAAGTCACTTTAACCCTTAAAAAATTTCAAAGACTGCACTTGAAGGGGTGCGCAACATTTTTTTTTTCAGCCGTCAGTTTCGTTTATTTATGGAGTAGGTACCTATATTTTATTATTCGTAATTATACTACACACTTTTATGGCGGTTCACAGAAGACATCTATCTGCAAAGTTTCATATTATTGGTTAAGAACGTCTGTAGATTTTACGAGGGTGTTGCAGGACACGGACAGACAGACGCACATAACGAAACTATAAGGGTTCCTAGTTTTACTACGGAACCGTATGTCAATGTTCACAGTGTACCTAGTGTCCTAGGTAGGTAGGTACCTACATCATTTTCAAAATGTAATTTGGTTAGACTTAAAATGTACCTAGGTAGGTAGGTACTTACCTAATTTTAACGCAGGAAATACGGAAAAACCCCACAATATTTACAAATATGAATGAAAAAATTACGGTTTGAATACTAACAAGGTCTTAACTCGTGTTTACGTCGGGCTTGGCTCAAGGCCACGACGTGATTCTAGCTTTTTATTATGTAACTAAAACATATCGTGATATTTATCAAATAAAATTTATTCATGGAGTATTCGTCACTGTAATTATAATTATGTATTCAAGACTACCTACTAAATGAATGAACGTAGAAACTAATAAATTATATTGCATTGACATTATAATTATAATTTAAATAACCAAGGTTAACCTTTTTTATTACTTTACAGTTTAATAAACCCATAGTAGGTATTTTTAAACCTACTTACATACTCAATTAAACGCAAATGTCGCTTATGACTACACTACACACTACAATATTCTGGCAATAACGCACAAAAAATACCTACTACACTTCATTCATCATAACAAGACAATTAAACATTTCGTAAAAAAAATTACCTACCTACTTCACGCATAATACCTATTACGTGATCCTTAGATCTTAGATACCTACTGCCAAAAAAATCTAAGCAGCACATTTTTTTTTTTCTAAAAAATCACGCCCACAATATTTAAGCAACCGGTTTATTAGGAACTGCTTTTAACATAAAAATGTTCTCGATCAATGCAACTTGCATTACTTATGTTTTTCTTTTCATGAGATATTATTGAACAGATAAGTCTATGTAGGTACCTAATCTATGTAACTATTTTACCACGTTTTTATCAACTTGCTTTTTCTTTTCCGTCTGTTCGGTACAAATTTTGCAATTGAAAAATTTAGTACCTATACTAAAACAACTTGGATGATAAATTGATAAAGCAATAATAATAAAAAAAAAATACCTAATAGTATTCTTTTTAGAACCAACTTTTTAAAACGGACTAAAAAGTAAAATATTTTTTAATGAAATGAAAAACGTGGGGCGCATGCAATTGATGCTATAGATAGATAATTATAATAATATAGTTTTTTATTTATTTATTTTTTTATAAGATATTACTGAACAATATGTATTGTCTATGTAGATGTACCTGATCTTGTAACTATTTTTATTTTATTTATAATTATAAGAATTATTTAAAGGATAATCAATCATTATATTAAAGTATAAAGTAACTGCTGACTAGAATAATTTCGTTTTCTCAAGCTAATAATAGGTATAAAAATACCTACTAAAATAATACTTTACTCATTACCTACTCATTATCAAACTTTATGGTGTTCTAGGATCCAAAGTAAAAGGTTATTTTTTATGGTTAGGTAGGTAGGTAATTTGTATTTTGTCTGGGCAGGATGTCCAACCGTCAATGTTCTAAGTAGGTAGGTATAATTGTTATTTTATACAATGGTAATTTATTAAAGTTATTTAAATTATATCGTCTACTAAACACAATAATTGTAGGTATGAACATAATGCTATAAAATATTTATCTTCAATATTTTTTGCACTGTTTCTTATATTTTAAATATGACTCAATTTCTGCCATATTTTTTCTCTCATTTAGTAAGAACATACATAGTACATACTATGCATCTAGTTCTTTTTTGTGACCTAAAAAAAGGAGCTTTCTCTACTCAAATGAAAAACAGGTTTTTATAGTTAAACACCTATGAAATTATTAGGTACTTTTAGGTGTCCGAGATTTTTTACTCCGGAACTATGAAATTAGTTTAAAAATAATTTGTATACTAATCTTACGTAACTTTATTGCACAAACTAGAATGAAACGGTAAATGCAAAATATAGAACCAAAGCTGCATACCAAGTAACAGGTCACTAACCTAGGTAACAAGCAACATAAAGGAAGTGTTTAAACCTTAAATTGCGTTTGTGTTTAAAACCTTAAGTTGTTTTAAAATATTAAAAATTCTAGACGGCTTAAAGTAAGCAGTATTCAATACAAAACGAAATACAGCTGGACTTCTTACTCAATAAATTCACGCAAGATGTCTTAAGTGTGTGTACACAACACAATATGCGACGCACCTCAGACGGGCGAGGAATGCAAATGGCTTTATTTTAAACAGGTAATTTCCTCTAGTTTTACATAGCAACAGGAATACGAAGTAAGTCAAACACAATGCTAACATACCTACATGCTAACATGAACGCAAATTCTGAATGAAGTACTGTTTTTGACAGCAAAAATAGCCACATTTTTACAAAATATATTTGAAAAAAAAACACTTTTTTAAAATGGACTAAAAAGTATAAAATAATTTCTAATGAAATGAAAATCGTGGGGCGCATCTTATTCTTATCTATTGCATGCACCCCACGTTTTTCATTTCATTAAAATTATTTTATTAAATTTCAGCTTAGTCCGATGCCAGCAAGTGCTTGAAAAATTAATTGCAATATTAGTACCGAGCAGACAGACAGACAGACAAGAAATCGAGTTAATAATAACGTAGTAATAAAAAATACTAATGAGCAGTTCTTTTTTAGCAGAAATCTAAATGAATCGGTAACCGATTTAACTTTTGTATTTAAAAAAATGTATTTTAATTCACCTCGATCCATCCCACATAAAATACCTTTCAAGATAAAATATAAAATTAATGCCCGATATAAAAACTCGAGACATAATAGACTGTATTTATGCGTTAGTAACATAATTGAAAACAAAACGATGCGCCGACGCATACTAACTGCTTCATTTGTTCTGTTTGGAATCGATTTGAAACATTGGAAGTTGGTGCCTCGCCTAATGACGTAAGATTTATCATGACGGGTTTATCTGTTAGTGTGATTTATACTTTTTATGTAAATCGATGAAGTTTTATACACTAAACTCATCCGCTGTTACACTGCAATTTTGGAAATCGTCGCTCTGCAGTGAAAACCTCGTAATGGCAATAAACGTAAACGTAAACGTCTGGTTAATAACCTCCTTTTTTTAAGTCGGTTAAAAACATGTATGAAGTGTAAAAATGTAAGTTCTTCTGTTTTCTAATAAGTATTTCAATATTATTTAATGAATTATTAATATATGTGTTTTTTTATGAGCATTAAGGGATGCAACAAATAAATAAGAAGAAAAATGAATTTGTGCTTTACGAGGTTTTCACTGCAAGGCGACGAAATATAACTAGATAAAATTGGACGTGACCGATCCGTACAAATATTATCTACTTATGGTATTCATTGGTAATTTAGATAAGTCAAAAGATAATTCCAACATTATAAATAGGTACCTGTTTAAATTTATTTAGAGATATTTATAGAGGTAGCTTGTATCAATAACCCGACAAAAAAAAACCTCTAAAATTCTTCACTGACTATGTTTTTTGACGTTGAGGTTATTACATCTTTATTAGGTCAAGTTAAAATAACGAATGAATAAAGGGTAGTTGGACGTGCCGGGGTTCGCCCACGATTCAATCAAGCAAATACCCACGATCACCTACACTCGATTAGATAGAATCGTCACAAGTTGCGCACGCGACTCTTTAAATCTGAGGAAAATCATGTCGCTAATTATTAGATATTTTCAGCAGTTTTTTTTTTATATAAATCTGCATTCGGCTGGTCAATAATCTAATTTCTGCTAACATGCGACATAATGTTAAACTACTTATAAATACATTTACATGCAATGCAACTGATGCAACTATTCCTATTTATTAACTTCAGAATTAAAGAGGATTGCAGTGTATGTATTACAGTGTAACTGACATTTACATGATTAATTAAAAATCCCTTTTTTTGTACACAATTTTTTTTTACAAAAAAATATTTCTTTAACAGTCCCGTGGTTTTTAAGTAGGTACTTTAACGCTTTTATTACAAACTATCGGACTGTTTTTAGGGTTCCGTAGTAAAACTACGAACCCTTATACTTTCGTCATGTCTGTCTGTCTGTCTGTCCGTCCGTATGTCATAGCCATTTTTTTCCGAAACTATAAGAACTATACTGTTGAAACTTGGTAAGTAGATGTATTCTGTGAACCGCATTAAGATTTTCACACAAAAATAAAAAGAAACAATAAATTTTTGGGGTTCCCCATACCTACTTAGAACTGAAACTCAACATTTTTTTTTCATCTATCCCATGCGTGTATCTATGGATAGGTCTTGAAAAATTATATTGAGGTTTCTAATATAATTTTTTTCTAAACTGAATAGTTTGCGCGAGAGACACTTCCAAAGTGGTAAAATGTGTGTCCCCTCCCTGTAACTTCTAAAATAAGAGAATGATAAAACTAAAAACAATATATGATGTACATTACCATGTAAACTTCCACCGAAAATTAGTTTGAACGAGATCTAGTAAGTAGTTTTTTTCAAAATCATCAAAATTCCATCAAAAACAAAGTTTGTTATGCGGTCCGGTTTTTTCACTTTATAAGTTTATACGTCCAAAACTGATACGGAACCCTCGGTGCGCAAGTACGACTCGCACTTGGCCGGTTTTTTATTTTATCTTTAAATCCTTCGCAGACGGATCAAATTGATAAAAAACCGGTTACAGAATAAACAAGGTAGTGTTCTGTTTTGGCAATTTTTGTACGAAAACGTTTTTAAGTAGACTGTTATAAAATAGGTATGTCCTAAATATTAAATGCGTGATATCAGTGTTATAAAATATATCCTCAAGATAAGATTACCACCATGACAAAAAGATACCTACTGCATTTTGAGAACGTCAAAAATGATTTATATATATTTATTGCAAAACATAACAAAAACTAGGTACCTACCGTAGGTATGTTACCTAATATTATGTCTAGTAGATATTTTATAATAGAGTCCGTCAAAACAGAATATATCAGCAGGATAATGTTGTTCATTCATGTTTTTTCTATTAATAGACTAACGCTTACAACTAATACGGATAATGACGACGTTTCTATAATGGCCAGTTAATGGTTTTAACAATTAGTTATGTGTACATAACACAGGATAGGAATATTTTTGTAAGCGACTGTACTTTTGCTCTAAATAAATAATGATTTCGTTTTTGTTTTATGGAGTAACTAGCTGTTGTCCGCGACTTCCATCGCGTGGAAATTACAAATCCATCCCACGGGAACCGTACATTTTTCCGGGATAAAAAATAAAGTTTTAAAAACTAAAACCCGACTAGGTACCTACCTACCTACGACAAAAATTTAACTGAAAAGCATGAAACAAGAAAATATAGGTAGGTACCTGTCTGATAGCCTGAAATTGTGATATCCAGGGTCAGACGGTTCAACAGGGTGGCATGTGACCACGGCTATCGTGGTCGCATGCCCTGTTGGACCGGCTTATTAGTCAATAATACGGCGGAGTCCAGTTCGGCCATTTTTTTACGCCCACTTTCCCCGCAACCCCCGCACCATCAACCTGCGAAAATCTTCGCATGGGAGTTCATGGGACGCTTGTAAGAAGTATAATTTGAGGAGTGATTTTTCAAAGGGGCTTATTTCCATGATAAACAATTTTTCAGTAATGGAGAAAAACCAGTTAAAGCTGTGCTAAATTATACTAGAAATGTGTTCTGTACGGAAATAAGATTTTTGTCTGTAAGTTTCCTTAGAAAAATAATATAGGTAGGTACTTACCTACCTTTTTTCTTTTTTGTATTAGATTTTGGAATATAGGCTATTTTTAACATGATTACATGACAGTGACGATGGCATTCATAGATATTTTCTAGCAAAAATGGAAATAAGGCCTTTTGAAAAATCACTCCTCATTTACAATACTTAGCTAGACTGCGGCAATACCATTTACTTAAAAAAGTAGCATAGTATTTAATAATTACAAATTTAATATTAATTTATTAATAACAATTAAAATAACAAATTATATACATACATATACATATTATATCTAATAGGTCGGGGAAAAAGTTTCTTCGCATTTTTTAAGAAAATTCAAAACATTTTTTAATACAGTTTATTTACATTTAACTAAAGTATGTAGGTACCATTTTGTTCGATAACTTTTTGCCATCTTGTAGGTAGGGACATGATCCCATTGCTATAGAAATTTTGGGACTTCTGGTCAAAATACCGCGACAAGTGGTTTTGGCAGTCCTCTCGTGATGTTAACCTGACACTGCCTAAACAATTCTGAAGAGACCGAAACAGGTGGAAATCTAAAGGTGCAAGGTCAGGACTATACGGCGGATGCATTAACACCTCCCAGCCAAACTCTCTTAATTTTTGTTGGGTGGCTAAAGATGTGTGAGGTCTAGCGTTATCATGATGAAAAACCACACCCCTTCTGTTGATTAATTCCGGCCGCTTTCTCTCAACTTCTTGCTTTAATCTCATCAGTTGTTCGCAGTAGAGTTCAGAATCGATGGTCCTGCCTATTGGTAACAGCTCATAATGAATAATGCCCTTCCAATCCCACCACACACACAGCATCACCTTGTTGCGAGTTAACCCGGGTTTCGCCACAGTCTGTGAAGCCTGACCGGCCTTTGGCCACGACCTTTTTCGCACGTTCTTGTCATACGTGATCCACTTTTCATCACCAGTTATCAGCTTCTTCAAAAATGGTTCGGTTTCATTACGTCGTAATAAAGAATCACAAATGAGTACACGGTTCATTAGGTTTCTTTCAGTGAGCTCGTGAGGTACCAAAATGTCGAGCTTTTTTGTGTACCCAGTTTTTTTTAAATGCGCCAAAACTGTTTTGTGGTCAATTTCCAGTTCTTCAGCTACGTCGTAACTACTGGTATGCCGATCTTGCTCCACTTTTTCAAAAATGGCATCCATTTTATCCGTAATAGGGCGACCAGAGCGACGTGCATCTTTGACATCAAAATTTCCGGATTGAAAACGCTTAAACCAAATTTGTGCTACTCTCACAGACACTACACTAGGTCCATAAACATCGCAAATTTTTTTCGCGGCTTGCGTTGCATTTTTACCTTTTTTGTAGTAAAATTTTAAAATGTATCGAATTTCTTCATTACATTCACTCATCTTGACGGTACGAAAAACAAATGAAAATCACACATTTTCCTAATTTGAATTTGGAATTATGTTCTTTAAAATTTGAACTCTCAATGATACCAAAACCAGCCAGATACAAATAGTATAGCCAAAGAGATTTTATTACAAGTTCATACATACTATAATGCGAAAAGACTTTTTCCCCAACCTAATATATACAATGAATAAACGAATTAAAATAATAAATTTAATAAAAATTATGTATTAGTTTAATTCAAATACGCTGTGGTAAGCGGTGTAATGAGTAACGTCAGGTGTTTATTTTTTTAGCGAAGACAACATAACATAGCATCAACAATTTAGGCAGGGACAGCTGCGGTAATTTCGGGAAAAACGCACTTTTGCCAGGAAACGGAAACCAGCTGTGCAGCGAACCGCGGTTAATGTATTAAGCCGACCAAATTGCATTTTTAAGGCTCCATCAATTTGGGCGCGAATTAAAACTCGACATTATTCATAAAAACTGCTGTGACAGTTGAAAGCTCACTTATAAAAATTGTTGTTTGCAGATTGCGTGCTTGTGAAATGTTGCCCTCGCATGTTTTTTTAATAAACGCTTCGTAAATGCGTGACAATGACAACATTTTAATTATTTGGCAACACATTTTTATATGGCATCACTTAGCGAGTGATTAAGATTGATTGATTGGATATACTATATAATTTCAAACTCGTTTTATTTTATGTAGGGTACCTACCTATTTTTTTTTTTTTTAAGTAGGTACCTAATCTACCTAAATTCATTTTGTGCATGTGACCTTAATTTGAATGGGATTAACTGGTACGGTACCGTTTTTAGGCTTCCGTACCAAAATGGTAAAAAAGGAACCCTTATGGTGCGACTTCGTCTGTCTGTCTGTCACACCTGCTTATTTCAGCAACTATTAATGTTATCGACTTGAAATTTGGAACAGTTATAAAAAATGCTTGCTCAACTTTATTGCAAATGAAATTTAAAAATTTATTTTATTTTATGTCTCACAGTTTTCGACATACCTACCTATGATGAAAAATGTCTGAAAAAACACCATTCCCCCCCCCCCCCCTTATCTCCAAAATTTGCGGAGCCAAAAATCTGAAATAATTAGAGTTGATAGGAATTGACCCAAATATTGCAACAAAACTGGTAACTGGTACAGTTTTTTCAAAATCATCAAAACTCCTTCACAAACTAACTTAGTTATGCGGTCCAGTTTTTTTCACTTTATACGTCCAAAACTGATACGGAACCCTCGGGCGCGAGTACGACTCGCACTTGATCGGTTTTTTTTTAATGGACCTACCTATCTATTGTTAAGTTACAAGGTAGGTACCTACCTATTTGAGTTTTTGTACATTACACACACAAAAAAAAAACTGTGCAAGGTTATAGGTATAGGTAGTAACAATAGCACAAAAATATATCAATCATGGGGATCAGGAAGTGAGTCGATGTTTTATGCGTTTTAAGATAACAAAATATTTTAATGGTTTGTTTACTAATAGAGTTTTTATCAATAGGTAGCGTCATAGGCACCTATCTATTGCCCATTCGATGATAAAACGGCATTTAAATATGGTACCTAGCTAAATTTTTTAACATAATAGGTACACACATCAAAAAAATTTTGCGATCACTGAAAAATCGAAATCATTTTGTTACGGTAGATTAAATCATAAATTCGTAATTATAATCTACCGTAACAAGAAAGATTTGGATTTTTCAAAGTGATCGCAAAATCTTTTTGATGAGTGTACCTACCTACCTAATTATTTAACTCACTGTAAATTAGGTACCTATCTATTTAGACTTATTGGAAATAAAATTACATAGGCAGGTAGGTACCTACATGAGCAGTTTATGGTTTTATAGGAACTTATTGTTAGATAAGTCTGGTGAAAGACTGTCTAGTCCGTTGAGGAGTTGTCTTTTTCAGTGCATCAGTGGTTTTTTATGCTTTGAATTTTATTCTCCAAATTATCTTTCTACTGCAGCAGTAGGTTAATGCTCAACCAACTGCTAATTATTAATGTCAGCAAAAAATATCTACTTACCTACTTAGGTATACCTACCTACCATGTTTTTAAAAATTCAGCTAGTAACCCAACAAAGAAGTTTTTATCGCTTTAGGGTTAACTAAACATAGGTAGGTGTATGCAGGGTCGGATTTAGGGCAGGGCAACAGGCGCAGTGGCCCTGGTGCGTCCACAAAAGAGAGGCCGCCACAAGAAAGGAGCCTCCACAACTTGATTTTTAGGGTTCCGTTGTAAAACTAGGAACCCTTATAGTTTCGTCATGTCCGTCTGTCTGTCTGTCTGTCCGTTTGTCACACCCTCGTAAAATCTACAGTTCATAACCAATTTGTATGAAATTTCGCAGGCAGATGTCTTCTGTATGCCGCCAGAAAGGTCTGTAGCAAAATTATAAAAAAAAATAATTAGGGGGAACCCATACCTACATGAAACTTAAGGATGAAAAAAAATATTTTCGCGCACCCCTTCATGTGGGGTATCGTTGGATAGGTCTTTCAAAATAAGATAAAGGTTACTATTTTTTTTTTTTAGGTTCATAGGTAGGTATTTAGTGAACTAGAAACTTCGAAAGTTGTTAACAATTTGTCCCCCCGCCTGTAATTTTCCAACCGCATTATCAAAAAAACAGAAAAAAATCGATCTAATAGCATCTAATAAATAATTACCATTAAATTTGGTTTGAACAAGAGACGTCAATTAGTTTTTGAAATATTCACTATTTTCATTTTTGTGTTTGCTAACCGCAAAATTAAATTTGTATTTCATAATAATATTATGAAAATATACAAACTTATTTGCTACGGAACCCTAGACTGTGCGTGGTCCGACACGCTCTTACCCGTTTTCATAGGAATAGGTAGGACGGTACATAGGTACCTACCTATTCCTATGAAAATTATAAATGATAGGAAATAGTCCTATGAAAATTAATGGACTAGGTAAAAGGTACCTACCTGTACCTACCTATGCAAATCATGAACAACCTAGGTATTTGTTTCATTTTGCTCGTTAATGAGAGCATTTATTTATTGAAATAAATTGATTTGAAAAACTGTGAAATTTTTATTTTGTCCGATTAATTTTTTTTTCGTTTAATTCCAAAATTTTTCGGGGTCTCTAATTTTTGATTGCACCAGGACCAGGGCCTCCACACCTTTAAATCTGACCCTGGGTGTATGGAGTGCAACTTGCATCTTATCTAAATTCAATAGCGGGGTGTAGGGCCGCGCCGCGCCGGCCGGTTTCCGTGGCGCGTTCAGCCGCCTCCAACACCGCTCCAACCAGTTCTACGCCAATTATGTGGGGCTGCTATTCGATACGATATAAACAACCGACAAGAAATGCATTCAATACACACACTACGCTTAGATACGACGCTGTAGGTGTACCAACCTACACAAATAAAATTCAATGCACTCAGGAATCCGTAGGCTTATTTAGTTTTTAATTTGTAAGGTTAGTAACGCCATACCATGGCATGACGTAAATGGTAAATACAACAAGTAGTGTTCCGTACATTTATATTTTTCTTGTGTGTTTTACCGGCTTCGGATGCCACCATGCCGGTGATAACTCAAGCTGTTTGTGCATTATCTGCAGTCGTTTCGTAATACTCGTAGGTTTGGTATGTGGAAGTTACATACCTACAGTACAGATAACCGATAAGAAAATCATAAAAAAGAAAATTTATAAAGTTTCTTACCTGATCCTGTCGGAAATAATTTCAGGTTTGGATATCTTCTTAGCGGGCGTGACGGCGTGCGTCGGAGCGTGAGTGGGACTAGCTGACGGCTCGGAGGGGGCCGAGGGCGGTGAGCACGAGCCCGAGCTGGACAGGCTGAAGGCGCGCGAGCGGCCGTCGACCGCGGCCGGCGTGCGGCCTGACCGCGTGCGGCGGCGACGCTTCTTCTCCTCCTCAGCGCGTATCGCAGCCCCCGGAGGTGCCCAGTCCAAATCTTTCTTCAAATGCCCTCGGCCGCATCGGCAGCCGCAAGCCTTGAACGCCAGATCATACCCTTTTTTGGTCCATAAATTCTGATGCCTCTGGCGTTCAGACCAGGAGCGGGCTCGACCACAGGATTTGAGATAAGCAAGAACCCCGGCCTCCCATTGCTCGAAGCACTCTCGGTGCATATACCGGCCGGCGGCGCACGTGTCGTTGTTGCATAGCACGCGCACGGCATCTTCGATACGCACGGGTTCCCGGGGGCGAAGGCACTCGCCTGGGACGCAGCACCCGCGAGCCTCCTCCGCCTCGCGCTCGCCGGTGGCGCCTTGCCGTCGCGGGGCCATGCCGCGACCGACTTGCTAACGAAATCGAATGTGCCGCGCGGAAGTAGTGGAGCACGTCACACGAGACACATGCTTGCCGGAGCGCGCGCGGCCGACTAATAACCGCGAGTGAACGAAAGCGAAATTTCAAGAGCGCAGCGCGTCGCCGCGCCGCCGCGCCACCCGCCTGCACGCGAGGCTGACCTTGCGGCGCGCGGAGGGGCGCGGGTGCAGCGAGGGGCGGGCCGATGCGGCCGACACGCCGGCGGTGGGGAGAAAGTGCCTAGCGAATTTTCACTTTCGCGCGGTAGCGGGAGCGGAAGCGGCTGCTGAATGTCTCGTCCATCAGGCAGAGGCAGGGATGACAGCAAGCGAGTGATGCCAATGCCAACACAGTCCCTCCCCCCCCTAACCCAATACAACTCCAAGAGTCCAAGCCATCGTTTTTGGTTGATGTTGACGTAGCTGTAGACTCTGTAGTGTTTATACCTACATAACCATGTCTTTGATTGCCATTTTTAGGGTTCCGTAGTAATACTAGGAACCCTTATAGTTTCGTCATATCCGTCTGTCTGCTGTCCGTCTGTCTGTCTGTCCGTCTGTCCGTCTATCTGTCTGTCCGTCTGTCACACCCTCGTCAAATCTACAGTTCATAACCAATTCGTTTGAAACTTCGAAAATAGATGTCTTCTGTGAGCCGCCATAAAAGCCTGTAGTGAAATTACAACAAATAAAATAATTAGGGGTGGCCCCGATTGAAACTGAGGGATGAAAAAAAATATTTATGCGGGGTTTCGTTGGATAGGTCTTTGAAAATAACATAGAGGTTTCTAAAGGACTTTTTTATTTAAGTGTGTTTAAGTGCATATTTAGTGAACTACGAGCTCCGAAAGTCGATAACAATGTGCCAACCCCTTTATCCAAAAATGTGAAAAAAATCAAGCTTATAGCATTTAATAAATACTTTCGATTAAATTTCAAATTGGTTTGAACAAGACTACTTACGTCAAATTTTTTTTGAAATATTCACTATTTTCAGTTTTGAGTTTGACAACCGTTCCGCAAAAATATGAAATAGGTACCTACAAACTTATATTTGCGGTCGGAAGACAAATACTTCTTGCTACGGAACCCTAGACTGAGCGTGGTCCGACACGTTCTTGTACGGTTTTTATGGAATGCGAACTGAGCACCTCCCGGACCCCGTTGTTTGTTTGTTCTGTACGTAGGTACCTAGGTAGGTATTGTTGTTAACGTACCTTTACCTAGATAGGTACGTACCTATCTAGGTAAAGGTACGTTACAACAATCATTATTATATGCCTATTAAGTCAAAAGTAAGTAGGTAGGTTCCATTTATAAAACTAAAAAGATGTAGTGTAAGTAGGTAGGGTCCATTTCAATTGAATTTGTTAACATTGTAAACAATGTCAGTATGGCTAACTGTCAAAATTTGATGAATTTGTATAGAAAGTTTGTTAACATAGTTTACAAGTTCTATTGAAATGGACCATAGGTAGGTAATAATTAGATAAAACCGGACAAGTGCGAGTAGGACTCGCGCTCTGAGGGTTCCGTATAAACATAAATAAGTATGTAGACATACAGGATAAAATTAAAACCAGTGCGGATATTTCGCTCAGCTAGTAGGTAGTACCTATAATGAGTTAATGACACATTAAACAAAAGAATTTAATTTGAATTTTGCGGCCTATGTGTTTTACTTAGGCCGTAAAACCCAATTTGCCATTTTTTGTAGATGTGTCATTATACTACTAGGTGAGCGATTTTAGGAGGTGAAAGTACTCATGAATATGATCAACTTTTATTATGTGACCGACACTGAAATATGAAAAAAAAAACAGCTGTTCCATACATTTTGATCGTGTTGTATTGCAATTTTGCTGAAGTGTATTTTTGCTGAACAGCTGTTTTTTTTTTCATATTTCAGTGTCGGTCCCTTAATAAAAGTTGATCATATTCATGAGTAGGTACTTTCACCTCCTAAAATATCCGCGCTGGTTTTAATTTTACCCTGTATTAAATTAAATTAAATATTCGAAATATGTAATACCTAGTAGGTACCTACCATCTATAAGCAAGATGGCGCTATTACATACTTCTTGTGGTAGCGCTGGCGCCATCTATGAGCCTCCACTCGTTAAGGGTCTTACCTTACCACGGACAGACGGACAAAAAAGTGATCCTATAAGAGTTCAGTTTTTCCTTTTGAGGTACCATAAAAATGTAAGTAGATAGTAAGCATATAGGTACTTAGGTACATAAATAATATGAAGTAAACACTAGATCCTATTGAGAAGTATTTTTATGAATTTTAAGCTTGTCAAAGCCATGTTAAAGTTTATCTACCTGACCTAAATAATACTTAAAGAGATTTAAAATGATTGATGATTTGACATGTTTAAAATTTATATAAATATCCTACCTACCTACCTACATAATATCATTAAGTATGTATAAATAAATGGTGATTTCGTATCAATGTCTCATTATAATGTTTATAGGTACTGCAAAGTTTTAGGCACTTTTAGGCATTGAATTGGAGTTTTATATTAATCTCCGATAGATGTCACAAATGCCCATAATGAGGCGTAATAAGGAGATTTAAAATTTCAACTGATGCGGGTGTGACACGGTAGCTCAGTGGTAAGAGCGACGCCACGGAGCGGCAGAGATCACACCGGTTCAAGACTTGCCCGTGTCAGTTGCTTTTTAAATCTCAAAGACTTTTTATCTCTAATAATAATGCCCTGTTGTACCTAGTTGCTGAAAAACCATTTAGGTTAGAACGGTGACCATATAACGACCAAAAACGATTGGCCGATGATATTATGTAGGTATCTTACTAAAAATAAAAAATACGGCCAAGTAAGTACCTACCTACCTACACGTGTTGGACCACGCACACTGTAGGGTTCCGTAGCAAAACCTTGGTCAAATTCTAGTGCATGTAAGAAAAATCAATAGGTATAATATGTACCTACCTATGTCAGCAGTTTGATTTTTAAAGCAAAATAACTGGAATAAATGAAAGTGTCCTCCAAGTACCTACCTACTTACCTACCTAAACGAAATTGCGTATTTTTTCACAGCAAAAAGTGGTATGTGGGTTCGGTTAATGGTAATGTTTTCATGACATTGCTGTATTCGGTTGTTTCTTTTTATGTCACTCAAAATAGAAAAATGAAAAACTTGAAAAAAAAATTATAACCGCCTCAACACAGGCGAAGTGAATTAAATACCTACTTTATACTTACCAGTTATAAGCTTATAACTGGTAAGTATAAAGTAAGTATAAATTAATTAGTAATTATGTACCTACCTAGGTATGTATTTTACTCGATATTTTCGCTGACTATGAACCGTATTATTCTTTTTTCGTTTGGTAGAGAAATAAAATTTTATTGAGTAGGTACTTACCTACCTAGTTGAGTTAGTAGTTTCATAACCAGCTGGTTAAAATTAAAATTAATTAAAATTTTATTTCTCTACCAAACGAAAAAAGAATAATACGGTTCATAGTCAGCGAAAATATCGAGTAAAATACATACCTAGGTAGGTACATAATTGATAATATCGAAAATATTCGAATCTGTAGAAAAAACGGCCATGTGCAAATTGTGCAAGTCGAATCTACCTAGGTAGGTACCTACCTACTGCGTCACAAGGGTTGCCATCTGCCTGGTTTTCCCCGGCTTAGTCCTAGTTTGAAAGACGCCTGGAGAGGGTTCTTCAAACAGTATTCGGGAGAAATCCATACTCTGTGTCTGGGAAAAACCCGAGTCAGAATAAATTAATTATACCTATTATTAATTAAAAAGTGTTTAATTTGGTTTAGTATATAATAATGATTATCATAATAATATTTAAGCATGCTACCATGATAAGAATTATGAAAAAAAGAACTCAATAAAAAAATTAAGAAATATCCTAAAAAAACTAATAAAAACAATAAGAAATACTTACCTATCCTATGTCACTAATCTCTGTCTACGTGATATAAATAAAATCTATGTCAAATGGTCAACTAATTTCAGAGAACATTGAATGTCACTGATAGATAGAGTAAGGCAATTAAGCATCGAAGTTACAACAACATTAAAAATGCATATAAGTACCTATACATAGGACTGAAGAAATAATCTGTAAAAAGCTTTTTGTTATCACCCTAATTCACAGTGTTATTAAAAAAAAAAAAAAACTAAGCGCATTGTGAATCAGAATCCGTCATTCATGTGAATCGATGTAGCGCGCACGTGTTTAATAGGGAACGCGTATGAAAGGACCACAGGAACAAAATCGCCCTTTTCCGTGAAACCGGTCCAAGGCTGAGGGCCCGAGTGCTTCACTCAGAGGGAATAAAGAAACTAGTGGCGTAACGTGTGACCCAATTTTATTCCAACTTACGTGCCTTAGAGCCAGGTGATAGGTGCATTTCACCGGGAGGGGAACTCGATGGAACACGTGTATCGAAACACCAGCCGAATTGTGCCCTTACAAACACACTACTGCGTATTTGTAACACAACTTAATAGGGAAAAAGGAACCTTATGCCCATTGAATAAGACGTGAAGGACGACGAAATAATTCGTCTTATAAGAATAAACTTGTTGGCAAAGGAACTGCGTCTCAAATAAACGAGTTTCAGCAATATTATTACGAAGCTTTTGTCTGTAGACCCGCCATCTGTGTGACCTCTGAATAGCCATTCAATATTATTTATTCATAAATAAGTACGTAAATAAGGATAAGCACTGTGCATGCATCTGGCTTTATATACTTTGAATGGATGCCATCAAGATGCATGTATTTTAATTATGAACCACATATTTTACCAGAAAATGCCAATATCGAAATTCTTTTGCGTCTGAATGGGGCGTTTTTTTGCTTACAAATTTTATTTGCAAAATTAAATAAATATTATTTTAGTACATATTGTGAAGTCTTGCAGCGTGCGTCATAAAAAACATCGTATAAGTGTTTGCTTTGCACAGGTAATTATAATTAATGTTACCATAATAATAATTTCGAAATTACCTACCATGAAATGATTGCTGGCAACAAATAACAGTATTTCATAGGCAAACTCGATTAAACAATGTACGAAATTATTATAGGTAGGTATTCATGCATATTGTTGATGTTGTTGTAAAAAATATTGACCTTTTCATTTTTTTAATAGTGTTTGTGTTATGGATGCATACAAAGTTTAATACATGCTAATAGGTAGGTATGTAGGTAGGTGTAAAAACGACAGCAGTTGTAAAATTTTACGTAGAGCCCCCCCATTTCCTTTCGTGCAGTCAAGCGGACGTGCAGTGGAACATAAAAAATACGTGGGTATTAATGGGTATGTTGGTCAAGTCCTGGCCGTTGCTTTGAGAAACGTGTTGGGTTCCGTACACATATTTTTTATAGAGGGCAGAGAAAACTTATTTTATTGTAATATTTTTTAGGGATTCTTGACCTAGACATTTTGAAAGGGTTCTCTTTGCTCGAGGAACTGGTTTTTATCTCAACCCTTTACTATTATTAGAACCAGTTTTTAATTTTATGCAGAGCGGGTGCCGTTTGACCTTCGCAAGTTGCAGAGCTTTAGTGTTTTTGCAGGTGTTGATGTTAATTATAATTTAGGGATTTTTAAGACACCTGTCAATTCTGTTTGTATCGGAAGACCACGAAAAACAACCAGTTTCTTGCATT
The DNA here is from genome assembly GCA_948465475.1 of Thalpophila matura. Taxonomy (NCBI): domain Eukaryota; kingdom Metazoa; phylum Arthropoda; class Insecta; order Lepidoptera; family Noctuidae; genus Thalpophila; species Thalpophila matura. The sequence goes on along the minus strand of OX419182.1, from coordinate 12,848,359 downwards.
ATTGTGCAAATATACACCTACCTATATTCTTTTTTATTAAATTATAATACCAAAAAGTCTGGAAATTATGGCTTATCTAGCGGTGAGATTAAACAGTCTGGTAGTAAAATAGAACTAATTAATATTCTGCGTAAATAATTAAGCATTAAGCAATCATAGGTCAACAACAATCACTGGTTTATCCCACTGACCCTTAAAACTCCCTGTTTATTTGACCCACATCTAAGGGATAATTGTCGGGGAATAAATTATTTAATTATTGCTTTTATAGGTCACTGCATAATGCTGGCAGGTGCACGCTTGGATGCACCTGCAGGGGCAGTTCAAGGTCTTGGCAAAATGCATCTGAAGCACCTACTTACGTACATACTTACATACTTCACGAACGTAGGATCAGCAAGTAAGAACGCAAGCAAGAACGTAGGGTAAGGAATCATTGTTTCAAAGTTAAGGGTGAACATACAAAAATTGGGTAACTCGCTGTCACCAGTCAATAGCTACGACATTTTATTACATTTCGTTAATATTATATTTTATTTTAAAACAATTAAAAGCCCTTTAGGCGGTCACCCAATTTTAGCTATTTATTTTAAATACAAGTTTGTAAAACAATCCAAGAAATCCTCAAAACGTCAGTACTTTGGCGTGTCACAATCCCAAAACCGCGCAATCAAATAGCTGTATAATAAATATTATGATTAATTTAGGAAAACTTATTATTTCACTACAACCTGTACATATTAATGTATATCACAACTTTCATCACGTAATAATGTCACTGTTATTTTTAAAAAAAATAAGAAACTTTGTCATCAGTTACATTCGTCAGTCCGTTGTGCGTTGTTCAAATTCGAAATTCTCGGAAAATATCACCGACTCAAAATTAAATCCTTGTTAAATGTTGAATATTGGTAGAGAAGTTAACTGTAGACCGCGCCATTTGACGGCTACCATTGCTGTGTCCATGTAAGAGTCGTAGTTACCGCGTATGCACGTGCCGGTCCAGTCAAGAATTTCAGTACTGTGGTAAGTCATTATTTCCTTGTATACATGTGTTTTATTTTGATTCATCCATAGATAACTATGATTTGTTAAAATGTTACTTGTGAATATTCGAAAATACCGAAAGAAACATTCGTTCCAATTATAACCTCAAATTTATGTCCTGTTCATCAATACTTTGGCGTCAGTCCTGTGTCATTGTACGAAATGAATAAGTGGTATTGAAGTCATTAAAATTATGAACTTGTTTTTTTTAACCTTTGCCTTGTTAGTTATTATATTAATGGTGGTATTGAGTAAGATATTAAGTAATTTTCGTACATCCTATGATAATATATTTTTTTGTCAATTTTAGGTTTTTTTTATTAAATTCATTTTATTTTACATTATAAATAACATTAATTTTTAATATACGTAAGCGATGTCCTGAGTCCCGGAACAATTTTCGTCCAAGAAAAAATGTTGTCGTAAGGAAGTCTCCACTTTTTGTTTCTATTCCTCAAAGTTTCGGTAATTCTGATCACTGCTTATGTAATTTAATATTTAAAAGATATGTGGCATTATAAGATTCCAAGCAATTTGTTCAAAGTGAATATAAATTTTCTATGTTTCTTTTGAAATTGTGTATTAATCAGTACTATGTTACCCTCATCAGTCCCCTGGCAGTCAAATTCACAAAAATCGAAATATCTCAAAATCGACTATAAAAGTGACTGACTCAATTTAGAACAATACATTCATTAGATTACCTATCATAAATACCTCAATTTGTAGACATTTAACTTAAAAAGTGTAGCAAACAAAATATCCCCAAAAGTTACCCAATTTTTGTATATTCACTCTTAATTATTTAAAAATACCTAGGTACTTAATTCGCTTTACTTTTGAATTTTAATGCGTTTTATTAGATGAAAATTATTATTTACAAAAAAACGGGCTTTCTAATTTTTTGTGTCAGTTATTTCTGTAAATGTAATTTTTTACTATAAATCGTGATGTTGTCTGTACTGTAAGTATAGGTACCTACTGGTTATTGTAGCCACTTGAGTTTGTAATGAAAATGTATTAATTTTGTTCCTAAAATAACTGTGTTGTTGTTTCGTTTGTTGGAACATGTTATAAGGTCATAGACTGAGAGATAGCAGTGTAAATTTCACCTGATTTTATAACGATTAAGATTGCTTTAATTGTGTTTCGGCATGCTTCTTGACTACCATTATATCAGTCTGGCTACTGAGTGCCAAATTGCGGAACTCAATTTAAAAAATAATTTGCAATTCAGAAAGAACATTTAATTCTCCTAAAAATAGGTACCTACCTTAGGTTTGGTCGTCGTGACACAAAGACTTTTGAGTTTGGTACGGGGCGCCATACATTGGCTTCCATTGTCCTTTCTCCATAGAAAATTCAATAACACTTTGCACAACCCGGGGATCGAACCCAAGACTTCACGCTCAGCGATCTCGCTTGCGACCACTTGAACAATAAAGCAGTCAGTTAATAAATTACGTAAGTTCAAATTAAATTATCGTAAAGACGAGTATTCAATTCAAATACCTAATTTATTTGCTAGAATATGCTAAAGTACCTACTTAGTACTAAAATAATAACTAATTTAAGTACTTCGAAATGGACTTAATTCTTCGTAAGCCTTATCTTAAATTCGATAAAGCAGACAGGATGTAGAACAAAAAAAATTGCGATAGGTACAATTTTTTTACAAAGCTCTACGAGATTTTTGACAAAATTTATCCGTAAAAGTTAAAAATACAAAACTATAATAAGCATTAGGGACTGCCTAACACCAGCCAGATATTTCAGCAATAATACTAGTAGCTCAGTTGTACAAATAGCAAAAAAAAAAAAAATTATGCATTTCAAACGAAACATTTAATGAGACTATTACGAGTCTTTGAATGATGAATGGCGTTCTTTATCATTGTACCTTTACACTAATAAGTGTATTTTCAGGGCGGAGTCAAAAAGATAAGAACTGTCATAAGGCCGTTCTTCCCGAAAATCGTGTACCTACCTAGTGAGCTTTTTCGTTGATTATAGCAACTACTTATGTAATAAAAAATATGTAGGTATATGTAATGTAAATCTTCATGATCTGAACAATAATGTGGATCTTTTTTCATAAATTATTAACAAGAAACATGTATACAAAAATAATAGTTACCTATTTTTACCATATCATTCCTTCAATTTTCATCAAAACAATTTGAAAATGTACTATATGTGCGTCTTTAAAAACATAGGAGCATGATGTGGTTTTCTTATTTTGTAGAGATACCTTTTAATTTATTTTTAATAAATTATTAATGCGCCTTAATCGAATTCTTGCGCGATCTCCTATCTCTTTCTTGCGTCCTAGAGAGAAAGGGATGTCAATTGTTTCGGGAAGCGCCTTAATTGCTACGACCTACGCGCTACGATCTTTTACAAACTTCGAAGGTCGTAGCGTCCGAAATATAGTACCTATTTGATTTATACATAGGTATTAAAATTATTATCGAATCATTCAATAATATTGTAGGTACTTACTACTAATATAGGGAACTTAATACATAAGAGTTATAACCATTAGGTTCGTTATAAGAAAGACAGGACAAGGGTTAAAATATTTTCAAGACTTGTAAACTTAAACTTAGGTAGTCTAGTAGGTACTGTTTATTATTCAAAGTAGGTACCTACCTAGGTATCTATATTTCTTCCGGGCAGGAAGAAATCTAGATGCTATTATTGTACATAGTAGATAGGTACCTACGTTGTAATCTGTATGTATCAATATGTATCTGTATCAATACCAAAATACATGCATATAAAGCACCGTAAGACCATTTAAATTATTTACCCACAATTTATTGTTTAACAGAACTGTTTAATTCCATTCAAAGTCAAACCGAGTAATTTATTAAATCGACAATTAAAAACAGTCCTTCATTGGTCACGTTTTAAATATTTTACAACATTGTGTTGAAGAGAATTTCTCGGACGAACACAAACTACGCGTCGATCCGCAATGTGTTGGTTATAGGCATCCTGCATAACCGGTGGACCTTGATATCACAAAGGGACCCCTCGATCGCGAGCTAACCTTGAGTTATTTTTAAACCACGCTGGCTGCATACGAATCCCGTCCGACGACTCCTTCCGAGTATTACATAATGCAAAAATTATAGGTTTTTCTTTTCTTTTTGAATAGCGTCTCCTTGAAAAGCGTGTGGCCCTGTCATTTCGGTTTTATACCCTTTGTTTTGGCTCGCACATATTTTATTTCTTTTCTTTGAATCGTAAAAGGAAGAGGCAATGAAGGGTTAGCGTTTTTGTGTAGTGGATTATTTATGGTGCGGAATAATGGGCGTTCGAGCTCGCCGCGAAATATTGGCTACAGCTGCGTTGTTTTCGAAAATATGCAATCGTTCGTTTTCGGTCACCCAGAAAGTTGGTACAGTTCAGGACGCGCACTACTACACGTATGCACACAATTGATGTGTTATTGCTGCCTTTCTGTGTTCGCAATGCGTTAACTCGCCCACCATTATCACGGTAGCATGCATCCCCGTTCCCCCCATTTTATTGTGTTGTTTGTTCACTGAAAGAAATTGGATACCATATAAAAAAGTTACTTCGGTAATACCTGAACCTGTGCAACTTGTTTCGCTTAATACATTCGTTGTGTCGTTCTTGCTGGTAATTTTGCGAAGAAACTGGGGATACGAGTGTCGAGTATGATTGTCTTATAATTTTATAAATGCTTGCAATGCTTGCACATTGTATAAAACTTGCATGACAGACCATCCGCAAGTTATGTTTTTAATAAAATTCAAATAAAACTATAGTTTTTTTATGTCTGTAGGTACCTGAGGTTACGTCCAGCTTCGCTCAGCGTTTTAATATTTTTTTGTGTGAAATTGGATTTTTTCAGGGATTACCTAGGTAGGTACATCTAAAAAGTAGATTTTGTTAAGTCAAACATTATCTCAGTAACTACAACATTTCATCCAAATCGTTATCTTAGAGCTGTTTTCGAGAAACTCAATACAGGGTGGTAATTTAATGCATGAAGGAATTCATAATAATTATAGGTATTTTATGATAAAACATCAATATTTAAATACTATTAGGTATCTATTGACCCTATTTTGAAATTCAAAATACATTTTTTTTTTGGCATCGTAAAAATAAAACGTGGCTATTGTCGTTTTTCTTGCTGACTGTATCAGTCCTGACTGTATAACTTTAAAAGTTAGGTACCTAGGATCTCCTAAAAACGTTTTTCTGTTGTTAGGGTAGCTGCCCTTAGGTACTGCTCCATCCCAAATGATCATCCTGTATACAATAATTGCTCGCTTGTAATAGTAATGAGTTATGGCATCTAGGTTACGAACTTACGACATGGTTTCTATTTTTAGTACCTGCCTATTTATCAACTGAACAAAGAAAATTTAACAGTTTAGTCATGTCATTGTCAATAACATTATTAATTCGTCCTCTATAAATAATAGAACTATCAAAAGCACTTAAAGTCAACTAACACAATAAGTAAAATGTTAATCATGCGCATGAATCATGATTCATCTACAGACCTAATAGAAAGCGGAGCCCTAACAATGTCAATAAACTCCGTGCTTCGGAATGCAAAAGCATTATAATCAAGATTAATCAGCGAATTAAATCCGCTAAACGTTGAAAGCTATGCTCCGAATCCCGGCTATGTTCCCATATCGTGTTTGAATCAATAAAACCTCCGATGTTTTTCTACAAAGCACGTTTCTCGGAACAACCTCGGTGCTAAAGTTTCAACGTGATTACATAACCGTGGGTCTCTAACAACGCCACACATTGTAGTCGATTGTTGACCTGACCTTACTTTTCGTCGAAACGATAGAACTATTCAGTTATCTCTTTTAATGGCCATTATTATTTTAATTTATTTTATATACAAAGGAGTATTGAGTGGAAAAGTAGGTAAGAACACTGTCGCGGGTCGCGGTACAATATGTGTAGCAAATTAGGTGCCATATGTAGGTACGACGTGAGTGGCATGCTGAGCGGCATCGATATTGTATCGGCATTGTTTATGCGCTCGATCAAGTGTTCGCGCCATGTTCTTTATTTAAAAAGAGTACAACAAACGTATGTCCAGTTATATAGACAATAAAGGACCACTTGCTAAAGCGGTTTGCAGAAACGTGTTATCGATTGCATCGAAAGACCAATTGGTTTTATTTCATTAACGTTATTTAATTAAAGATTGTTGCTGATTTTATAAATAAGGGTTTGTTAAAGTTTATGGTGACGTTCGTTGAAATAAGCGAATGGTAGGTTTTGCACCTGTTTGAGATTGTAAATACGCATTTGTGATAATAACAGTAGAAATAAAGCGGTACATTCATAATGAATACTGAGGCCTCCTTATGACCTAAAAAACTTTTGGCAAAAACTGCAACGAACCAATATTTAATCTTTCATTATTGCTGATGCAGTTGTACGACAAAAGATAAATACAGATATAAAGACCAGCTCAGAAGGACCAAAAATTGCAACAGGAGTAAACGTGAAAGCTTGTAGAGTATTCGTTTTTAAATGCGACTATGTCTGGGTAAAAATTGATGAAAGGTAGTCTATGTGTTACTCCAGGTCCCAGGCTACCTCTTTGCCAAATTTCATCCGAATCCGTCCAGCTGATTCAGCGTGAAGGAGTAACAAACATAGGTATACACACACACACGAACTTTCGCATTAATATAATATGAAGTGTGATTAGATGGTGAGAGCCAATGATAAAAGAGGACGAGATTAAGTGTTTGTCTTGTGTGATTTGTTATCTGTGCTCGGAGCTGAAAGTTTGCTGACTCGGGCATCAGAACAGCGGTGTAGCCCTAGCCTACCTATATGGCATCTTATAGGTACTATGTGTGAAAATGTTGTTGGAGACGTAAGTACCTACATGTCTGTCAAGACGTACCTAACTATAAAGTTATAAAAAAAGCTCTTAAAAATTCTAAACGACATGACACGATTAGACCATTTTGTATTTTATTATTGGACATTTTTATCAACGCAGTATCATAATTGGTACACAATATCAAAGAAATAAAGCTCCTTTGTCCCTTTTATCGGATTGAGTTTAATATTCTCACGGTACAAAGCCACATGTTTTTCATTGCGTATATTTTTGTTCTTATTGGACACTCCTCCTTATGACATCATGTGACTATAAATTGGAGCAATTTTTGAATCAACTCGTGTTGGCAATAAAACTGGATTTGTTTATTTTGTATTTTAAACTCATTATAGTTATCTGTTGTAACGAGTGCAGTAATTTTACGATGTTAATTTTTTGTTCTGAATAAACAAGTACCTACTTACTTAACTAAAATTTCAACGCTTTAAATGTCACATCATGTATAAGACCGGATAAAAAAGTAATACAGGTTACTTGTGCGCGAAGCAGGACGTAAAAATGTCTACTAAATATCCTTGCCGAAATCAACATAGGCAGTTTCATAATGCAAATGAGATTTTTATGGCGCTACGGTGAATAATATTAAAGGTACCTCAAGTAGAGCAATAAAAATAGGAAGTGATTAAAAAGATATAACATTCTTTTATTAAAAATCCCTTTGATCTACCGTTCATAATCACTACGACAGGAAAAAATATGACATCAGTAAAATTATAATGGGCCGCCTCGTAAAGCGCACATTTGAATAGGAAAGTTACATATCAAAAATTTTCAGTGATCCGTGTTTTACGAGTTTGTCGTAAACGTGTACTTAACAGGAAGAATAAAAGGGCCCCTTCAATACGCCTGTGTTTAAAAATCTATGTGAGCATGCGAGGGGACTGGAACTCGCAATCAGTTCGCGAACAGCCAGCGTTTACGATGTTTCCACATTTTAATATCTACATAATATGTTATGGATTTAACCAGACCTTTCAAAAGCACCCATAAAAATAACTTGAATCGTTTCGAAAACCGGTTGATTTTGCTGTGTGCAATCCGAAAGAAAATGATGGATTTGTGCGTAACTTCCGTTGGACCACGATTATATTATAAATCAAATTAAATTGTTGAGCTATTAAAATTGATTGATTGTATAGTCGTTGCAAATGCATTTAATAAAAGCATGGTTAAGACTGAATAAATGTTTATTACTTAGCAAAAGCGTAGATGTTATAATGCGCAATTTACGTTTAAAAGCTACAACACAGAGCTAAGCATTGTAAAAATTAAACCTCAAAAAATCCATTGTATAAAAGTCATAAATACAAAATGAACTCAATCCCTCAAGTAACCAGATGCCCATTGAAAAACATAATAAGATTTACTTATTTTGAACTTACCTAAAGGAAATACAGGTGGACTAACAATACGATAGGGTCCCTTGAGGCTTCCCTCTTTGACTATTTTAATAAGAATAAAATCCCATTGCCTCCAGAGCGAATTACTTTGAAACGAATAAATAAATGAACTGAAGGATCACGAGATTGAATTAGAAAAAGAATTCGTGTGTAATAAAGAAATCTGTTCATTCATAAAAGTTATGAGGGTTGATCACAATGAGGAAGTCGAAGTGTACGATGATCTAAAGCGATGACAATGACGGCAGGTATCGAACCGGAAAAGGGATCAGTTTTTCTTTTGATGTCACATCAAAAAGGTCCTTAAAAGGAGAAGCCAATATCAGACTTAAGTGAACTTTCTGAACTCTTAGAAATTATTTAGCTTTTGATACAAGCAATGTCACTGAAATTTTCAATTAGAAGTTTTTCTTAGCACCGTTATTCTGTTTAATTTTTGCTAGACGTTTTTCTTTGTAGATTTAATGCATTTCATTCTTTTTTTAAGCACCGAGCTTCACAAAGCCAGAGGTGTATTTTTTACATGCAGACATTATTTTTGAGGAACCAAGCCACAAAAATCATATTTTCGCCTCAGCACTCTCCCTTGTTTTACGGTTTTTTCATTGCAGCCACTTTACGAGTATCGGTGATGGGAGCCACTCTTCTTTTATAACCGAGTAACAGTATTCTGAGACCTCGAAGATCGCGTGTTTGGTACTAATTAAACGTCTTCATGGCAGTTCGGATACGTGATTCGTCTGGCCGCGGTAAATAATGTGTTTCTTACACCACATTTATAGAGCCTTACCATCGCAAAAGTTTCGCCACTTCAGTTTTCAGCAAACAAAAAGTGCATGACATATAACACATTGCATTCATGTGGTTGTATCGAGGGGATTCAAATGAGATCCTCAAATATAGCTTCTTACGTCATCCGAGATGTTTTTAAATTAATACTGATTGTAAATCTTGTCGCGCATTAGAGATGTCGTCGTCTGTAAATTGGAAACACCTCGGCTTCACGCTCAGTCGGGGGCTCACTCGTTCTATTCCTGTTCCTGACACAACCGCCCCAGGACACGACGCGTCTTTGTTACAGACAACGCAACGCGGTGTAATTATTTCCACTTGTACTTTAACGTCATCGTCCCGATTAGTTAGAGCGTTAAAATTTGGGCTTGAATTTATAATATAAACATGACACAACCAAAGCGTGTTGTTTTTTGTTACCGTTCACAGTTTTGATTTCTCTCCTCATGACTGGATTTGAAATATGATCCCCATACTTAGTTGTAACAATCATCTCATATTTCACTGTAATCATGTTGATTGACAACGAAATTTCAATAGCTGTAAATATCATTACAAGCAAGCGATCAACATTTATGTTCCTTTTAATCAAACCGCCTTTCGAGCGGCTCTCACGAGTGGATATTTATCTTTAGTCTGTACAAACAAATGTAGCCGTGAAACCATTTCATCATTCAGCACATTGTCGTCAGCGGCATGCGAGATGGGCTCTGACGCAACCGCACGCCACCGCTCCTTGAGGACAAAGAGTAACACCAACTTGAAAAAATAATATTTTCTCAGATTTGTGTTGCCATGACTGTCACCGGTCGTGATTTACGCCGAATCTGTCATGTTTGGAGACAAAGGAGTGTTGTCGAAAATCGCGGGAGCATGATGTCATACGTTCAGGAACCGCTTTAACCGCGGCCCCTAATTAATAGAGCGGCTTTTACGGTCCGCTAGGGTAATATCATTCCGAGATGTTTCAAAGAAAAATAAGAAATATGCGTGTCAGCCAGTGTAGTTTATGGGCCGTTGTTTATTGTGAACGCTCCAAACCAAAGTCGGACTCAGAACCGATTCTTTGTTTTGTTCAGAATTTATTACGAGTAGGTAAAGTTCGTGAAATCAAATCAAAGGCATGGCTCGTTAAGAGAGCGCACCTTTCTATTTTTTGATCCTTTGTATCTTAGCTATTTCTACGATCTAGCTAGATATTTTTATTAGCATTGTTGCGAGGTTACTTTGTATCACAGAGATCTAAACTTTAGTTTAAAAGGAAAATAAAGCCTGGGACGAAACATAGATAAAAGAGTTTATATAGTAGCTAAGTGAACTGTATTGAAGAATTTCAAAGATAAATGAGTTAGGTACATGAAAGCATTCAAACGCCCACGCGTATAATCTTGAACATAGGCAAACATTTATAAATGAGGTACTTTCAAAATCTAAGACGCAAAATTACCTTCGGAGTGGAGCTTATCTATACAATATTTACAATAAAACAGGCTTGATCAAAGTACGTTGTTCTAACAAATAGCAGTGACAATATGGTATAACATGTTCCAGTATAGGTGTTAAAGCAAGCCAAGCGTTATCTTTTGTATCTGTAAGTCGAGATCGTGCAGGAAAATCCATAGTCACAGCTTTGTGCGATGTATCAAGATTATGAGCCGCCGAAATCGTGTGTTGGGTATTAAAAATGACAATCCGTAACGATACGAGTGGTTGGATTGAACCATGAACTGACGTTGATGGTATAAGGTATGCTGTTTATTTATGCAATTGAGTGTTAATAGACTTGATTGTTCGTAGACGGATCTAATAATATGATAGGAAATATTTAAGTGAATGACAGCAACAGGAAATGAAACAGTCGATGGAGAATGGAGTGTAATGTAAAAGGCAGTTCTTTTATTAGCATATTTAATGGCTTTAAGTTGACGATAGAAAGAAGAAAGCTATTGTTTTCAAAAGGAACTCACGCCAAACAAAATAGAAAATAAAACGTAAGCTGAAGGAAACTAAGAAGATATATTGGCTACTGCGTGAAGCAGTATAGCGCAATATTTTCATGTAAGTGTAGTCTTACATTACAGAAAATATTGCAATGTTCTACGAGGTTCTTTTATTGTGTATAATTGTGTCGTTATAAACCGTAAGATGAAACAGGACTGAAAGATGGATAATGTTATAATTATGAAATGAATAGTATAGAACTATAGACTTAACCTAGTTCAATTGTGGATTAAGTTTTTTAAGGGGCTTGATAACAATCGCAATAGTACTAATATGCTTATACATAAAAACTGTCTCTGTAGCATTATTTCTCTTTTTCATACGGCTTACGACATTCAACAAAAAACGATGGGTTCTATTCGTAGTCGGGACGCTACGATCAAGTTTACCATTAGCGAATTAAAATCTTTCATGTCAGTCGCAATTTCTACTTAATTTTCTTTTCCTTCTGAAGGAGACGTTTCAGTTCCTTCACAACCACTGCAAATACTAATAAATTAATACCATTCAATGCTCTGGCGATGTCTAGACGGTAATTGACATAATGTTCAAAACCTGGCTTTATTTGTAAGTTTATCTGATTTAAGAGCACAGATGATTTTACCACAATTTTTTGAAGAGGATTTAAATTATTTTCATTGGAATTTGAAGTATGATTTTACGTATTTAATAGGAACGTAATTATTTTTTTGATTATATTATACTTACGGCCTTAAGCTCCTTGATTTGTTTATTATTGAAGAGGTAGCAAATGAGAAAGCGTGTCACCTGGGGCCGTAATATGACTTATTAAGGCAATCATTCTGTGAGACAGGGATAAAGCTATACAGGACAAATAGCACTATCCTTCTTTAGCAATGGAAAAATGATGCCATTAACACTTATGGTACCTACTGCTGCCCTTACAGTAAATAATCACTAACGCTGATAAACGTCTATAAGAGTTGTTGATTCGTTGCCGATTTTTCTAACTCTTCCCAGAATATGCAGTCTGTCATGCGGGCGGTGGTTACCAATTTACCATAGTAAGCCTTGCTGTCACAACCAATTCGTATGCCTAACGTGGTGTGATTCGCAAGATTCATATCTACGTACTAACATCGTAAACAAAAACCACACCTACAAAAAAGCACAGACCTATCTATAAAACACTTCAAAGTTGCTCTACCTTAATACACTGTCAGACTTGTCAAACTTACTTCCAACAGCATAATAAATTAATAACTCCATATACCTCTGAGCGCTAACTACTCTGTAAAGTTCTGATATTAAGGAACTAAAATCCGTTTAGGGGATGTTGAGAGAAAATAAATCAGAGGCGGCGCCTGGTCGTTCGTCGAACTCTGGAGTTGGGAACAATTGGTGCGGAGATGTAAATTAAATCGAGTGGCTGTCGCGAGGGTTTGGTCCCGGCCGGGCACTGACTCGACAGAAGTCCAACTTTATAGTACAGGTGCTAAAATTATTGACTATCGTCAGACGAATATTTTAGAAGGATATTCGATTTTTGGTGCGTTGTTGTAAAAATCAATCTTGAATTTGAAATGAAAACAGAAGTAAATTTTCCTTTCACATAAATGGTACTTGGACTGGTTGTGGTGGCGATGCTTGGGGAGGGCTATGTCCAGTGGCGGCCCGAGGGGGGGGGGGGAAGAGGCCCCAAAATTGTACAAATATGCGCGAAACACGGTAATTCACGGTAGGTAGGTATAGCATGTCAGCACTAATTAGTATGACCCCCCAAAGTCCTTTTTTGGCTGCAATCGCGCCTAGCTATGTCCACTACTTTTGGCTAAAATGATGATAATGATGATGATGGAGTATTTATGGCATTTTTGTTCCAATAAGAAAACTAAGGATAGGTAACTTGGTAACATTGATTGAAAAAAGTGTTTTTTCTTTAAAATTAAATACTTGAATGATAATTTGGACCACCTAGTTAGTCTCATAGATAAAACCTGCTTAATCTAAAAAGCTTTGGCTAGACTAGTTCAGGTTTGGTCACTGATATTTACAAACTTACATTACATACGCTAGTAGGTATATACACATACAGGGTGACTGCTTTAACGAGGGACATAATATTAAAGGGGCTATTTAGTAGGTATCTAGGGTAGGTACTTTTACGATTCTCGTGAATTTACTGATCTCATCAATTCCATATTATATTATGTCGAGTCATATGGACCTACATATTTTTGTATAAGTAGAACAGTTTTATTGCGATATCAAGGTTCCTAGTAAATTGAACCAGAATCGAATACTGAGTGAGTTCCTTTAATAAGACCCTCGTTTAAGCCCCTTGTAATAAGTTTATATAATCGGCTACGTATCTACTAATTGTTGCTCTAATAATGGACAAATAAACAGTTTTTGCAGTATTATGTCACAGTTCATTCTACGTAGATTGATAACTGAGCTGTTGATTCAAACTGATCTTGATATTGAAATCGTATTATTAATACATATAAAGAAGAAAAAGTATCCACGGACGACATTTAATGGTAGAAAAAATAATAGTTTCCTAGTTTCCACGGACGAAACCGATTTGGTTTAGTACGGAAGATTTTTCTGTTATCGGTACTCTCTTAACATCTTCGCCAACGAGTTCTTTTTAGTTTTCTAACAAGTTTCTCGGAGTCTCAAACGTTTGTCAGTTGGACGTGGAAATCTCCAGTTACGAACTTTTAGATACGTGTTCACACGCTGCGTGAGAATACTATTTATTTGCACTTCGGTTATTTTTAATGTAGTTTTTGAAACTTCTTTTTGGAATATTGAGGAATTTTTATTAGAGTTTGTTTTTATTAGATTTTATTATATTGCGGTCTGAGTGAGAGCTGAGTATTAAATTTTTTTGGAAATTTTATGGCCTAGGTACCTTAAAATGCTGGCGTGACGACTTCGATAAGTTCAGATTGTCCAGAAATGGCAACAGAGAGAGAAAGATGCAGAAACCTTTGCCCAACATTGGGACAATATCAGTAGAATAAAAAATCCATTAGCTCTTGATTATCGCATTGCCCAGAGGATGACCTATTTGACGGAGACTACAAGGACATTATGACATCCACTTATTTATGCACATCACGGATAGTTAAGTCTATGTCAAGGCTGATTCATTTTCTACGATTACTCATAATTAGATAATTGAAAATCACTTATGGAAAACTTTGGATACCATTAAATAACGATTAGCAACCAATTATAAAACGAAATATATTAAAATCACTAATACGTTTCAAATCTTAAGATCATTAACTCTCGGACTATTGCTATGCTAGTGCATTGAGTATCATTAATAACGAAACTGCAAACTCAGCTATTAAGGTTGAACTAATTACCTACACTAATTCAAATGCAAATAGTCTTAAGTCTAAATGCAAACAGGAAACCAAACATGTTAAAATTAATTCGTCTGTCTAATGCACTTAGTGATTATGGCTAATAAGTCATAATCACCATAATAATGAGCTAATGCTAATCTATGGAGAGAAACTTAGACATAAACTCGATGTGCCGATTAAACTGATTTATCGGTCGGACTAAAATATCGAGGCAATAGATAAGTACGAGATCATACCACATTGTCTACCATAGACAATAGTATGATTCCATACTTAATTTTTTGCTGGAGGGAGTAAAATAGTTCTTTTCTAATCTCTTAAAATAGTTCAAAAGCCGAAGCTGCGAAGGTGAGCATAATTTTGCAAATTGGTTTATAAATGACGGAGTTCTGAGGTAACAAACAAAAAAAAATACAACCGTCCTCCTTTTTTGAAGTCAGTTAATAATAATAAAGGAGTAAACACTATTGCCTTTAATTGAAGTTTATTGCCGTCCTTGAAGTATCTACGCTAAACCTACGACAACTGTTTCATACAAAATATCCATATCACTCGAAAAAATGTATTGAACAACTGCTTTTTTTTGCGACCTCTATATTGATCCTGAATCGAAGAATCGAATACTGAATACCGTACTTCAATACGCCCCTTGTTTAACCAGTTACAAGTTGTTCTATCGGGTTGGTCTTAGTTGTGTGTGTAGATGCACTGTAGTATGCTCAGGGTCTGTGTGCTCGGGAGCGCTCAGGCCCGCTCAGCTCCGTATCAATGGCTCAGTATCGCCCGAGCTGCCAGTCGGGATACTCGTGCTTACTGTTTTGTGGCAAAAAATTGCGTCGCGTACCGTCAACATGGAAAGTAAACGGAGAAAAGTTGTTCACAGTGAGGTAAGTAAATAATGTTTAATTGTGAATTGTGAGTTTTGTAACATGTAATACTACGTGATTCTAATTACCTAAGTATTGTTTATTTTAGGGTCGTCAAATGATTGCAAATGTGTATCATTTTCTCAAGACAGAGTATGAATTCACGTTAACTTATCAAGAACCAAACTGTGATTTGTCACATTTGCGTAATATAACACAACGCACTGCAGAAGCAACGGGTGTTAGTGAACGAACCGTACAGAGAATATTAAAAGAAGAAAAGGATCTCCCTAGCACGTCATCTTCAAAATTACAATCTCCTATGAAAAATCGGAGAAAGAGACACAATAAAGTAGATGTTGATGGATTTACAGCTGATGCTGTTCGGAGTACAATACAAGAATTCCATAATGTACATAAACAAATTCCGACATTGGCAAAATTACGGTCAGTCTTACATGAAAAAATTAAATTCGATGGCTGCATAGAAACGCTTCGATCTTTATTAAAAAAATTGGGCTATCACTGGCGTAAAACCGATGACAATAAGAAAGTTTTAATTGAACGCCATGATATCCAGATGTGGAGATTAAAATATTTAAAAACAATTACAGAATACCGCTCCCAAGGTCGGCCTATTGTTTATACTGATGAAAGTTACGTTTTGACAACACATGTTCGAAATAACACCTGGGACCAAAAAAATAAAGAGCCTCCATTTTTAAAAAATCTTAGTAAAGGTACTCGGTTTATTTTAGTACACGCTGGAACTGATGCTGGCTTTATTGATGATGCCTGTTTAGTATATAAAGCTAATTCAGCAACCGAAAACTACCTTTCGAATGAAAATTATGTCAAATGGTTGAATGAAAAGTTGCTGCCGAATTTGCCAGATCGTTCTGTGATAGTATTAGATAACGCTTCGTATCACAATATACGTGCAGAGAAATTGCCGACGTCAGCCTCTAATAAATCTGAGATGCATCAATGGCTCACTGCAAAGGGCATACAGTTCGACTCGAATTTGTGCAAAGTTGAGCTTTATGATATTATAAAAAAACATAAAAGCGATTTTATAACGTATAAAATTGATGACTATATCAAAAGTAAAGGATTTGAAGTACTGCGACTGCCTCCTTACCACCCTGAGCTAAATGCTATGGAGAATATATGGGGAGTTCTTAAAAATTATGTAGCTTTAAGAAACGTTGAACAGAATATGATAACTACAGAAAAGCTTATTCACGAAAGTATTGAAAATATAACTAGCGAAACCTGGCGTAATACATGCAATAGTGTGATTAAGAAAGAAGCTGAATATACGAAATACTTTGATACCGAATTTGAATTTATTATTAATTTGCAAGATGATAGTGACAATGAAACTGTCACGGAAGAGTCTAGTTATGATTCGAACTAACATTTTTTACAATAGTAATTTAGTTTGTAATTATTGATACTAGGTACGTAAATAAATATTGAGCACGAAAAATGTTTTTATTTCATCAATAAATGAAACACAAAAATACGTACTTATATTTATTTCGTTCAATAACGATGAACTTGCTAACGCTACCTGCAGTTACGCACACAAGAGCGCGTGTCTATACCTACTACAGATAATCTATTTCAAGAAGTCCGTTAACTTTCGTTGTGTGTGTAATGTGTACCGAGATCGTGACTGAGCGCTGCCGCGCTTACGCACACAAGCATTGTATATAATATGCACGCCTACAACATTCATAACCCAACGGACTTCGAGAAATAGATTATCTGTACTCTATACACATTACAATATTACAATTTGTATGGCTCATCCGCCTTCGTGAGATAGAACAACAGCTGCTGTAGGTACTCTGTATAATATAGGGTTGTCGGGTGTCCGGCTTTAACCGGACATGTTTGGCATTTTACGGTCATGTCCGGCCAAATACGAGTATTTACGAGTCTGGCCTGCCCTGTACCTACCTGCCAAATAAGAGTATTTACGAGTCTGATCTGGACGTTTGATGTGTTAGACTTTTTGTCAGTGTAAAGCAGTCGCACGCAAACCAAATCATGATAGGACAGTTTATTTATTGTTGTTAGTTATAATTGGTTATTTTATAACAAAACTGTGATTCATTTGTAGTTAATAAATAATTAAAATACATACTTAATCAAGTTTTTTTTTCAAGTTAAGTCTAGCTTTGAAAATGTGCGTCCAACTTTTAAATAGGTATGTTTGGCTATTATATATATCCGGTTTTGGGGTAAAATATCCGGTTTAAAGAAGCACCGAGTCCAGTTTTTGTATTTTAGGGCCTTTTAGAGGTACGAAATTATTTCTTATACAGGTGCCTACCTGTATCCTACTAATATTATAAACGTGAAAGATTGTGAGGATGTATTTTATAAATAGATGTATGGATGGATATATGGATGTTTGTTACTCTTTCACGCTTTTTTATCCCAAAAACGCGGGCGAAGCCGCAGGCGGAAGCTAGTTTTAGAATAATTCGGAATTATTATAGTTTACTACTGCCCACTGAATTCTTACATAAAATAAGTACCTACATTCTTATAGAAATAAATTGAAAAATTATGTAAAATTTAAAAACCTATCTACTTCAAAAAAATAAAAAAATCTTATCGATAAGCGACTGTCAAAAATTGAACAACATTGTCAAAATATTATGTACTAGCTTCTGCCCGCGGCTTCGCCCGCGTTTTTGGGATAAAAAGTAGCCTATGTGTTATTCTGATGTATAAGCTTTATTACAGCAAAGTTTCATAAAAATCCGTTCAGTAGTTTTTGCGTGAAAGAGTAACAAACATCCATACATCCATCCTCACAAACTTTCACATTTATAATATTAGTAGGAAGTAGGTACCTACATACCTAGTAGGTACCTACAACTCCATTCATAGAACAAAAACATGAACGCATCTCCGTTTTTGAAGTCGGTTAAACATGTTTATAGAAATTCCCTCTCAGATAACTTGCTGATCGCAGTTTCTTTTTTTTAGCAGTTATTTGTATATGTTACCCGCCAAACCCGATTTCAGGCCAAACTAATTAGGCCTAGGCTGAACTGATTGATGATTAATAAATTTTCACTCACGCGTAGTAAATCTAATAATTGTGCAAGATAGGTTGCAGAACCAACTTAGCCAACCTCGACCCCACGTAACCGGAAGCAAAAAAACCGGAGGCGCGTAGGGAGAGCAGCCTCCGCCCGTCGTAATTCAGCGTAGGCATCATACGTAGCGCCGTAGCGGCTGAAGCTGGTCGCTGAAAGCGGTCAATGAATCAAAGCTACGGAGGTGAGTGTGATGCCTGCGTTTTGTAACGCAAGGGTGACGAGGCTGCGCTTTCCGCAGCGTCGGAGAAGTATATATTCCAAAGTTAGATCATCCTGATTCGGTTGATGTAATATAGGCCGTAGGTGGCGGCCGTAAGCCTGTTTTTCACCATTGTGTTATAAAAAAGTCCTCAAGTCATTTTTTTCGAGAGCATGTGAGTAAGGGGGTTCATCTTTACCAGATACAATACAATAATCTGATACAATAATCACAATAAAACCCGTTCTTTCAGAGAAAATTCTTGAATAAATAGCTACTATGCAACTGTAAGAATTGCATGAGTAGTAGGTACACATTTCTATTTTTACATACGGCGTAGTACCGAGACTGTCATATACTTACACTATACCTACTTGTACTACGTTTACGTTGTTTTATTTATAGGTACGTAACGTCGCAGTTGGCAGTACTTACCTACCTCAACGCAATAAACGTTATCGCTTTGGCTATATACAATTGTAGCTTAGGTATAGATGTTTACCTAGACTCAATGGGCATGACGATGTACTACCTATGGCGTTATATAACTTCAATGCCACTGCGCAATAGAAAACGCTTGAATCAATTTCTAGTCTCAGTTATCCAAATACAATAATAATATAATATTTTTTTATGATTTATTTTTAACCGACTTCAAAAAGGAGGAGGTTCTCAATTCGGTTGTTTTTTTTATGTTTGTAACCTTATCATAAACCGCGATTACTGCTATCGCATATCTATTCATTTTATACGCAATCACACAACATAACATCACGCGCCTGTACCTTCTATAAAAGGGTATGCAGATGTGTTCAGTAAAAGAAATCAGGGACCGAAAAGGTCACCCGTAGGTATAGGGGTTAACCTGGGTTATTTTTTTTGGGTTAGGTGAAAAACCTTGCATAAAGGTTAACCCGTATTCTGGGTTAATCAGCGTAATAATAACCGGTTCACGCATAGAGTTAATTTTTGTTCCTTTTTTTTTTCATTTTTATTCTATTTCATTCGGGTTAATCAGTAATATTAACCGGTAACGGTATCCGTATTAAAGGGTTAACCGGTTACCCTGCATTAAGATTAACCAAAAATATGGGTTAGAGATTTAACCGGTAAACTTTTAACCCGATTAATCGGTCCCTGAAAGAAATGTAACAGTAAAATATAAATAAAAGTGTGTAGGTTTAGTTAGTGGTAATGAATTCACACTACTGCTGTAATCGCGTGTGATTGTCACTCAAAAATTAGAAAAATAAAACCGGGCAAGAGCGTGTCCGGACCACGCTCAGTCTAGGGTTCCGTAGCAAGAAGTCCTGTCTTTGAACCGCAAATATAAGTTTGTATTTCATATTATTATTATGAGAGACAAACTTATTTTTGCGGTTGTCAAACTCAAAACTGAAAATAGTGAATATTTCAAAAAGTTATTAACCAATTTTAATCGAGAGTATTTATTGGATGCCATAAGCTTGATTTTTTTCAGATTTTCTGATAACGTGGTTGGAAAATTACAGGGGGGGGGGACACATTGTTAACGACTTTCGGAGCTCCTAGTTCACTTAATATGGACTTGAATAAAAAAGTCATTTAAGAAACTCTAAGTTATTTTCGAAGACCTATCCAATGATACCCCACACGAAGGGGTGCCCGCAATTTTTTTTTCATCCCTCAGTTTCATGTATGGGGGTCACCCCTAATTATTTTATTTTTCGTAATTTCACTACAGGCCTTTATGGCGGCTCACAGAAGACATCTAACTGCAAAGTTTCATACAGATTGGTTATGAATTGTACATTTGACGAGGGTGTGACAGACGGACAGACGGACAGACGGACGGGACGAAACTATAAGGGTTCCTAGTTTTACTACGGAACCCTAAAAAAGTTAAAATCGCCTTCAAAAAGATCACAATAATGTTACCTAGTGTGAGACAGTTTCAGAAGTCAGTGCCGATTTAAACCAAATCAAAAATCATAGAAGCGACTTCCGAAACTGTTTTACACATAGACGTAGGTCTGTACCCATTATTGTGATCTTTTGAACGCGGTTACGTCTTATTTTTTAAGTTTTTTTATTTGATCCGTTTATAAAGAATGTAGGTATCTAAGGATTTATTAATATTCCGAAACAGTGTCAGAAGTCGATAACATTACCTAACCTACCTATCGTGTTTTTTTAATGCGGTCGGTTTTAACTTTATTTTATTTTTCTAATTTGTGTGACACAAGCATTCGCGGTTGCAGCTGGCAGCAGTTAGTATCCTAAAAGCACTTCTCATTAGAAAAATTAATTCCTGCAATTTAAATAAGTAGGTATGCAAGATTTGTTTTCTCTTATAGCGTTTACGCACTGCGTTCGATAACAACTCAAAATTGGACACAGTATACAACCATACAAATAGTAGGTACCTACTACGGCTATTGCGGAGTACACCTACTCTTATTATCTCGGATTCGTATCGGATGAAATGCGTATACATACGACTTACCTACCAGTGAATACCTAAACACTGAATCCAAAACATTGGCCATAAATAAATCTAGCACAGAAAATTCAATAAAAGTACAGTACCTACCTACTTACATTTTAAAATAAATAAACATCAACAGATCAGCCCACACATTTACAAGTATAATAGTTGTTTAATGGTAATGGCAAACTTATCAGATGCTCTCAAAGAACCTTTAATCTATTTGATTGAGCTCCCCAGTACGCGAGGTACTTTTTCTATGAATCGCCAACGCCTTTGGTTTTATTCATAGCAGAATTTTATTTTTGCAACATGTAACTTTTTTATTTACAATCTATTGAATGTATCTTTAATTCTTTAGAGTCGTCTGTTACTTTCTATTAGTAAGTGCGTAACAGAAAGATATTTTATTTTTTATTGCAAAAATATAATGTCACCTTACTGGCAAATATTCGTTAAAATCGACAGTCTATCCGTTACCTACTATAAATAAGTCCATTATTTAGCATTAATTTTGTGGCACTTACAGGGTGACTTTACACCTTATCTCATTTAGTAAGTATCTTTGGTTTTATAAATTACCGTACCTACTTTAAGACAAGTAGGTACCTACTATGAACAACATGTTACATTTTTCGAAAAAAAACTCCTATTCGTTGTTATATTATCACCCGTGTCAGTTATTTTTGAATCTCACAAAATTATAGGATTATTTAATACCTAACGATAACGTAAAAAACAAAAAAAAATACAAATACAAAAACTCACTCCAATAAGTCACCACTAAAATATTACAAAGTTAGTTAACAATTTCGCAACAAAATATATTAATTATTTTGTAGGGCGTGACCCGATAGCTTACTACCCTCCTCAGCAGGGGATAAATATGACGTCATCTCACAACCCCTGCAGTATGACATCATCCGACGCACAGCTACTGCCTGCTATGCAATATCTGGCAGGCGCAAACGAATTATTCACATTTTGCTATGACAAATAGAATTTCCGTCTTATATACGCTTTAAATTGTAACTTTGATTCATTATGGACTTGTTTCAAGGTTTGTGGGACAAATAGGTATAGTATGTACCTTGAAATGAATTGAAATGGCGTAGGTACTTTGTACGTTAGGTAGGTAGGTACCTACTTTCATAACTATCGGAAATGCCGATGACGCATAGTGGAGAGTAAGTTATATTGTTTTACCTAATAATATTTCTGTGCTACACAGATTTTAATTTAGCACTAATATAAATAGGTTAGAGATCGTGTGGCTTATGAAATAATTTATGAAGTGTGTGATTTTACCTATCTAATCTTCCAGAAAATTATTTTTGTTTTTATTTGATAATTAGTCAGCGAACAGGGGGGCAATTGCACCCATCGCTTCCCCCTGTATCTATTCGTGGCAAGCCCCTGGGGATTATTCTCTCCATGGACAATGGCACCTCAAATTGTGCATTTACAACACACAAAAATGGTAATGCGATCACAAATCCATTTGCCAAGCATGGTGATGGTTGATTGTGAGAACATTTTCTCTTGACTATTCTTTGTAGCAATTGAGGAAGTTAAGAGAGTCTGTTTATATTTCATTATTTTTTAACAATGTTAATGTAAATTACTTACACGATGTTAGTTTGGCTCTCGTAAACACAAAACTTATTGATGACTACTCGAATTTTATTAAAAGTCTAAAAAATAAATAAAAGCAACGTTGTACTTTTAAACATGATTTAAGTAGGTAGATTGTAAAACGAAAACATCGTAACGAAGTTAACAATAAACACATTTAACGCAAATGCAAACAAGATTCCACGCAGAACATTAACTCCATGTTTTGATTCCCGTCGCGAACATAACCAAAATGAAATTATTATTGCATCTGTAAACGGTTACGACTAGCGATTAAAACTAACCACAAAGCAAAATATATGAGGAATATGAGAATTACACACACATTATACAGTGATACAGCTTTATGGCTAATATCCTTAGAGTTTAAATGTTAATAGAACTTAGAAATAGGTATCAGCAGATCCCTTGGTCGTAAATTTGTAATTCAAGTGCCACCTTAGATTTTAACTGCAATAATCGCTATTCTGTGATGATACCTACTGCAATATAAACGCACACTTTCGGAATGGCCAATTCTCTTATAGGTAGATATAGTACCAGACGGTAAGGGCGCGGACACATTGTGCGACAAAGCGCAGTGTAATGCCGCGTCCCACCCACGTAATGCAATTTTGTCTGGTTACATGTTGAAGCTGCAATTATGTAGGTAGGTATGTTCGTTCGTTGGAGGTAAAATTGCGTACCTCATTTTTGGTATTAAACAGGTACCTCAACTGATGTGTGTGTATGTGATGTGTCTACTCTGAAGCCCAGCGTTCTATGGGCGTCCGCCGTGTCCTTTGATTAGATTTAAAAATGTAATACGATAGTATTTTATGTGATAATATTGAGTTGGAAGTTATGATAGTGATTTCATCATACGATAGTTAGGTACTATATTACCTACCTATATTCTAATATTTTCCATCGAATCTATTACCTATCGAAGAACTTAGGTACAATACATACAAAACACATTGCAATACTCGCAGGTAGTCAAAAAGTGAATTTTATGATGATGGTAATTTATAAGAAACCTAGAAGGTGCTTATTCACAGATTCGTGTAATAAATGGCAGAGCAAATAAGTTTATAAAATAAAAAAACCAGCCAAGTGCGAGTCGGACTCGCGCACGAAGGGTTTCGTACCGTTATCTATAAAAACGGCAAAAAAAATCATGTCTGTTGTATGTTGCCCCCCTTAAATATTTGTTTTATTTTAATTTAATTATTTATTTTTAAAGTGAAATATAATTAAATATTCTGTGAATATTTCAAGCGTCTACCTATTGCTGTTATAAATATCGAGCAAAAACGAGCAAAAAAATCACGTTTGTTGTACGGGAACCCCCTTAAATATTGATTTTATTCTGTTTTTAGTATTTGTTGTTATAGTGGCAACAGACATACATCATCTGTGAAAATTTCAACTGTCTAGCTATCTCGGTTCATGAGAGACATACAGACAGACAGACAGACGGACGGACAGCGAAGTCTCAGTAATAGGGTTCCGTTTTTACCCTTTGGGTACGAAACCCTAAAAAAGACGATCATAATAACTGTTCCGCAACGCATCTATATACTATACCGGTAACAATGTGCCAAAGCCCTACGTTATAAAAACGCGTATTTTATTTTTCAAATGGATTTTTGAGTACCCGAAACTTTGATGGGCAAATCTAAGTGTCCGTATTTACTGAGCTCTGAGAGAGGGTAGATTTTTACATTCTTTTTATAGTTAGTGCCAATAAAAAGGCACATTTAAATTTCGCCTTACTAAGAACATTTTCACCTCGGATCAGATAGCGCCTTACAATTTACTTTAGCTATCAGAGTTCGGTTTGCAGCTTGTAAATTAGTTTGGCAAGGATCAAGTTTATTAATATTTGATCCTAATAAGTGTTATTCTAGCTTTTCGAAGTGTAGACAATGTTATAACGGATTATTAACCTTTGGAAATTGTGAAGCATTTGTTTAAGTTAAAAATAATGTTATTATTTTAAGCGTGCAATTCTTGTTTATTTAATGATTTAGATGGAATGATGACGTCTTACTTTCCAAGTTTATCTAGATATGTGTCATCCCTAAGAAAATCTGTTTTCACATTAAAAAAATACTTGAAAGACTCCCAGCGAAGCTCGGTCGCCCAGGAGTATCTCTAATGTTTAGTGGCAAGCGCCACTACTGAGCGGTTCTAGGTTCGTTCCTTGGAACGGACAAAATGTTTTGACTTCAACAAAAGGAGATTCTGTATTTGCCCCGTTTGTATGTATGTCAGTGCGTCCGCCATTTTTTCAAAAACTACTGAACCAATTTTGATGATTTTTTCAGTAGCGTACCTAATCTACATACTTTCAGGTAAGTTTTTATATCATAATCTTTAGGTAAGTAATCATTCCTATGTAAGTGACTAAAGATAATGGTTGTTTTCCCGTCCTTTAGATGCTATAACTAAGCTCATATCTTTGCTCACAACACAACAAGTAATACGAGTGTGATAAATGTGATAATGCAAGCCATTTAGAAGCCATTTATTTTTAGCCATTTCAGGTTTTTTTAATTTTCCTACCTAGCTTTGAAAATCAATAGAATTTATGACGATTTATAAATAAATAATTTACCGCAGTGACTGAGCGATTTATAAGCACAATAATGTCCCTAAAAACTATTATAGCTCGCTTGCTATAAGATATAAAACAAAATAAATTTCTATTTACATCTAAGAAAAGAACTGAAAAACAAAACAGCACCCATTCAATACCCCTTTCAATAAAACTCAAATGGAATATATACGTACACAGAAATCGGAGTTTTAAAATCGATAACTTTCAATATCTGATTATACAGGGTGGCAGGTTAGACAGTGAAAATATTTTAAGGGGTCATTGTACTCATCATTATGAACAACTTTTACTATGGGGCCAACCCTGAAATCGCGAAAAAAAAATCAGCTGTTGCATACATTTATGTTCACTTATCTCAACAAAATGTATGGAACATCTGATTTTTTTTCGCGATTTCAGGGTTGGTCCCATAGTAAAAGTTGTTCATAATGATGAGTACAATGACCCCTTAAATATTTCCACTGTCTAACCTGCCACCCTGTATATCTTGGGAGCTTTATTCTACTATGAGATCGGGTATCTGTCTGCTGAATCGCTCTTCGGAATGGCCTTATTAATTCCCTTTTATGTCTGGGAGCACACACGATCGTATAAGCGATTTACGTTGCAGTTTAGAGCGCTAGCTTTCTTTATGCTGCCATAAAGCTAAGATGGAGGTGGTATAGGCCACCCCTGAATGCGATATTTTGTTTTAATTGCACACGACTTGCCACCTGATGCCGCTCGTAATTGGGGAGCCTTTGTTTTTGGAATAAATTGTCTGTTTGTTTGAGATTAGACGGTGATACGTGTAAGAATAATGAATTGAGGCTGAACATCTTAAACCAACACGCACTGGGCCCGCGTGGTGGACTACGGCCCACTCCCTCTCACAGAGGAGGCCTGTGTCCCAATAGTGGGAACATTACAGGCCGATTATGCTATGCTTATGCTATATCTTAAACAAGCTGTGCCCCGTGGTTTCATTCAAAGATATCGGATTATTTACCCGCCCGCGCTACAACCGCGCGTCCCTTCTTACTTATTTTCTTTTTGCTCGGCTGCTAAAGGTCATAGCGTGATGTTAATTAATAGCCTATACTATTCCTTATAAATCTGGCTATCATATCCAAAAATATTTTTTCGAATCCGACTGATAGTTCCAGAGATTAAGAGGGAACGGGGCCTGCGAGGAATTTGAAAAATAGGTATTTGAAGAAACTATTGCCGTCGCGCTGCGCCCGAACAACCCCCGTACTGTGTGATAGGGACAGCTGCAGCTCAGACCGCTTATATCACAAAAAATTGACGAGATTGACGTTTCGTATTCCCCCTTTTTCTCCTCGAAAACTGAGCCGATGCAATTATTATTATTTTTTTTATTTAAAAAAAGATTATGCTTAGGTTCCTATCATTTTCTATTATGTTAAAAACTTTTCTGAATTGTCTGGTAATCCTCTAATCACGGCGGTAAAATAGGTCATTTTTTGTAATTTTTGGAGGGTCATATTTTCTTTACTAATTAGTTGCTGTAAAAAAGAAAATGACAGGTACATGTGTACAGCAGACCTTGATTTTATGCAACAAAAAAAAATACGCTAAAGCCATTATTCAGGAAGAAAAAAGGGGAATACGTTTGTATGGAGAATCTCACGCCCTGTTACACAAACAATCAAGTAAAAAACTCTTCAGCTGTATTAGTACGAGTATTTGTATTACCAACAAACAGACATTATTTTTTATTTTTATATATCAGATGTTGGACTAAAAGGCTACTTTAATAAATTACAAGTTAATAGATTAGAATAGTAGGTTTTTAGATTTTTAGGTAATTAAATTATCTGAAGTTAATTAATTCAAAGTACCTTTGAATTAATTAACTTCAGATAATTTAATTGAATTGGTATTTAATCGCAGACAACCAGTTATGGGATAAAGATAATATGATTTCAATTTATTGATCACTTTGAAGGCTTGCTAAAGATTAATTGATTCGAGTTAATTCATCATCTCATTTGTAATTAAAGCTGATCATATTTCAATAACTGTATTATATGTACTTAAATTACCCCTTTATTTAACAACGATGATTAAATTACACAGCTCTTATGTCAATTGTCATTTCTATTCATTAGCATACAAATGATAGGGATAGTTGTATATTTAATCGGCGATTAAAGTTAAGAGGCGTTTATAAGTAAGGGGTCTTTTTTTTTTTGAGGATGGGAAATCATCAAATGGCCCCTCCCGCTCTAGGGTGGAGCGGAAGGGAGTGTCAGACTCTTACTGACTAAAACCCACCCGTGTTCCTTCCTTAGCCCTTTATGTTCCGGGTCAGCGGTATCCCTTTCGGACAATCCCGCTTTCCTTAAGTAAGGGGGTTAATGTATAATTATATAGAAATTCACAGAATCACGGAAATCTTTTTGACTTTTCAAAAGAATGTGACTAAAAACTAAAAGATCACCTTAAGTTTAATAAAGATACGTCTACCTACCATGAATATAATAATAGGTAATATATAATTATGTTGTTGATACGTAGGCTTGCGGTCTTGGGACTTTCAAATGACGTCCTTTCCTGTTTTCTTTTTTCTTATTTGCCGGAAAAAAGCACCAAGGTATAAGTTATTATCTACCCAAGTGATTTTTGCATTTAGAAAATTCTTTTTAACTTTTCCTGTGGTTTATATTGTGATTGAGGATACCTATACATACTATATCCAATGACGTATTATATATTTATCATTGACTATATCTGTATTTTATTCTTCTTCAATATACTAATGCGATCAAAATAAGAATATGACTGACCTTGTACTTTGACTGTGATGTTTTTTATTGAAAATTGAGCTGTTTTGTATTAAAAAATCTATTACAATAGATTTGGAAAATTAAAGATATAAGTAGGTAGTGAGAAAAAAACGTTATTGATTGGCAAATTAATTTTCTCTGTAAGACTTACTTTTCAAGTGATAGTTGACAGTTCTAGGTCGTTGACTTTCCTTTTCTCATCGCGATCGCATAGTAGGTTGCTACCTAAGGTTTCTGATATTTTTCGAGGAACATTTTTTCGTCCATGTTAGTCCATGCCCTTGTCATTTACGGGAATATAGTCATGACCTTTTGTGATTGCGACTAAATTGACATTAAAACTATTCAAGTGGACAGATTTGACAGGATTAAATATCTGTTATCCCTCTCTCATGTTTTATATTAGAAAGAGACTTACTAAGACTAAATTAGTTTAGTTCGTAAACAACAGAATCGGCACCATTACCTTTTTATTGGCTGCGGAGATTCTACATCCACAAATTACGAATCTACCTAAATGGTATCAGTGAAAGCGATTGGAATGCCTAATTAGTTGCTATGCAATATGGGATTATTAATGAACGTTTTGATTGCTATACCTAATAATTGATGTTTTACTAATGAACATTTTTATTGTATTTGCTATGTTTTCATACAGTTTATTAAGCTACAGTACTTTGGGTTGATATGGTCAGTTGCTAATGAAATGTGGAAGGAAAGCAGCGTCGATTAAAAATGAAGAAAGAAAGAAAATAGGTACTTTTGTTTGCGTCGACATGACGCACAACAAAATAACAAAGATATGGGTAGAAAACGTAGGAAAATATGCGTCACATCCGCGCAAAACGGACATCGCTCAGCATGATGCTGTGACCCATGCGACAGTGATGACGTCGACCGGTGCAGTGCAGCATGCAAATAATATGCTTCTTATCATATACTATTATAAAATTGTAAAAAAGCCGTGTCTGTACATTGAAGATATTCCAGAAAAAATAGTCGGGATAGGGTTCTGGGACGTAACCATGCCCGAAAATATATATTTTTTATTTTTGTCTGTTTATCTGTTTGTCTGTTTGTGCGCGCATCACGCAAAAAGTACAGAACGGATTTTGATATGGTTTTCACATTTCGATAGCTTGGGGTCCAACTTAAAATCTAAGCCACGTTTCATCTAGTTCCGGCGGGATAAACCAGAGATACAGCTTGACCTCTTGGTAGTACTAGCCACCCTACACTACGGAGGTCATTTAAACTGGTCTTTTCATTGTAGTCACGCGGACGGAGTCGCGGGCAAAAGTCTAGTACTTACATAATAATGTTCACTATTTTACATTGCAGTCCAATTTGGTCCTTTGAGCAAATTTTAATTAAAACTCTCATTAGAAATGGCAATATCAAGTCTATCTCCCAAGTATTTTCTATGTAATGTCATATTTTTTTTGCTTGTCATAAAGCTAACACCAACAGGCTATTCAAAAATACCAAAGATTCATGCCAAATTAAAGAAATAAAAAAACATGTTGTATTAAAAGCATACCTAGTAGTTTTGGACGTGTTCATTACAAAAATCTGTAATATGTGTATGTGTACAAACAAAACAAGACAAAACCACAACGTGCACAAACTCAATTAGACATACATTTTACACCACAAAGTTTTGAACAAACAAATTCAATAAAAACCTTAGACATAATAATAAAACAAGTTTCGCCGATAAAATCGAATAGCTCTCAAAGTTAATTTACTTGTTAGCGTTACATTGCGGGCCGCAATCGGCGGGAATCATTACCGGGCCATTTGCGGGAGGCAATCTAGTTAAACATTGACGGTAAATAATGATTCCTATTTCCTTTGGTTCCGCTGCTACGAGACACGGAGCTAAGTGATTTGAGACGCAAAGTTTGTAGATGTAAATATTTTATTTATTTTTGGAAAATTATGTAGGTAGAAAAAATAAACTTGATTTTGTTTTTTTAACGTCTCGGTTCTGTCGGTACATGTTTTCTATGAAGGCAAAGAAAAAAGAAACACGTATTTATGCACACACAAAACAGACGGACACACTATCCCATAAACTGTTTTTTAAAGTTTTTTTACTGAAATAGTTTATGGATCGAAGAGTAACATAGGCTCCTAATCCTGGTAGTATGTTCCCGTCTGATATCTAATAATTTTCGACCTCCACGCGGGCGAAGCCGTGAACAAAAGCTAGTTATAAAATAAAAATATCCCATAATCAAGACTTGATTCTTGTGTACTCAGATATTTTTCCGAGAACATGCATAATACTAACAAGCATTCACGGTCTGTCACATTCTACAAGTATAATTATGATTATAATCACGGTCATTGAACGTTGGAGCTAACAGGGGGATTGCCCATGGCATTTTCCTGTACCTGGCCTCTATAACTCAAAATCAACAATTCATCGTATATTAGACTGGACGTACAACAAACGATGCGTCCCATACCCACCCTTGATTTATGTCCAGCTCTCGATACGCAGACGACTTTCATTTATATCAATGTGCAGAAAAAAGCTTTTAACGAAAATGTTATTCAAAGTAAACGTAGTAATAATGAATGTTTCGATGCAAAGTTCTAATGACAGTTTGGAGTTGTACCGTGATTCAGAAGTTTGTTGCGGTCGCGAAATTTTGTGGCTTTTTTTGCTTTAATAAGTTCAAAGTGTAATTTGGTTATTGGATTTGGTGTTTTGTTATTTTTTTTCGGTTTAAACTTTAATTATATTGGAATTTTTGTTTTGATTGGTGATATATGAAGAGTTGGTGCTAAAAAAAGATAAAGTATGTTAAAACACGCGAATTTGGAAAAATATACGTAGTCCTTTGTCTAAAAACTGTAAAGGATCTTGTAAAAACTACCAGGATGCAATAAATCAAGTATAGCCGTAAGTGTTTGCGCAAATAGAAGGAGCGCAGCACTAGGAGCGTAGCCAGCCGGCTACGCTCGGAGACGTCCATAAATAATATTTAGGAGCCATCGATAACATGTCTGACAGTGGCCGTTGATGCTGAGGCATAGCCGCAATCTCTTGCTATATTTCAATACGTTTGAGGAAAGAAAATCTTATCGCACGATGATATTTGAATATGCATAAGGATGGAAAAAATACTAAACTGGATATTTTTAAAATATAATGTTGCAAAATTAATCTAATTTAATGACTAACACCTGCAATAAAGAAAATTACCTTATTGGTAAAAGGGACAATGCGTACAAGATGAATAATTAAGTTTTACGGAATACGGGAAATAACAGTAATAATTGCATTGTACGTTTCATAATGATTGATTCTGTGTATTGTCGTTTAATCTGTCATTATAGTAGTGACGTTGAATGCAAGACCATTATAATGTAAAATATTATTGCTTCTCAAAATTGTGGTGACAACCGTTCAGTTCAGTTCTTCAGTGACGTCATTGTCAATAGTGGCAGGATGTCTACTAGACAAGTTCGTCATGACGTCCACAAGCGACTTGTCCAAACAATCACAGCCTCAAGTTGAACTAAGTAAGTAAACGGGGCTAAGTTTCTTTGTGAACATTGCTCAGTGTTGTATGAGACAATACGATGAGTTAAGAGAACATTAGCATCTAATAACGCATAATATCCCACAATACTTACGATATGAAAAATAAACTTAACCTTACATCACACAAAAAAAAGAAACTGCTGACATTATTCAACCAAGTCCAAAATTTTTAGAGCAAACAACAAATATCCCAGCTTACTGGCGCTACTGGAAACCACGATATCGCTAAGACTAGCAGTCTGATCTTCGGAATTATTTACCTAAGCTTTTGAGACAGTCGAAGAGGCTACAATCTCTGAAGCCGCGATCGCCAATTTATCATGGCATCTCTGAACTCCGTGGCTAGAGGGGATATTCTTAAAATATTGCGGTTTCGATTCAGCAAAAGAGTTTTGTTTGTTCCGTTTAAGTGTAATTTCATGTTCTTTTTAATGTGAGACAAAAAACTGGGTAAGGGGTTTTATGTTTTTCAAGTAGGTACAGAACATAGCTATTAAGTGTGATGTTTATATTACTGAGTATTTTGACAGGTAGGTACTTTACCCATGCTAAGCTTGTGGTAACGTTCAGAAACTAATTATTGAAACAAAATACTATAAGTTGTTGATGAACTACATTGGGCACTTACCTTTACAACTCAGGAATTTGTTCTAGAAATTACCTAGCTACATTTAGCTCCGGCTATCGAGCCGGGCACATTGGTGTCCGCAACTTCTACATAAAGACGGCGGCCGCAGGTCTTAATCCTGTACAAAAGTCTTGCCAATTAGGTATTCGTCAAGTTTTTCGTTACCTACTTTAGCACCCGTAGAATCATCAGCAAGAACATTCATCCATTTAGGTATCATCATCCATAGTGTAAGTGCCAAATTTTTGACTTCAACGGTTTCCTAATAGATCAGATTAAAATAATTTCCAACCATAAAAATCCAAAAAAGTGTATTTATAAAACAGCTATAAATATAAATGAGACCAAAAATAAATGTTACTCGTGATTGGAAGATACACCCCGGTCGACTGCGCTCGGTCCAAGCGTTCGATTGAATACGTGCCTCACAATACCACGATTTGTTGTCCACTACATATATACAAACATGTTATGTATTAAAAACATGTACTGCATTTTAACGTTGTTAAAAACAGTTTTTGTTAGACAAGAATTTTTTTTTAAAATTAAGCTCAGATTTGATATCCAGTGAAATCGTCTAGACACTATCTACCAGTTTAATAAATAAAAAAAGGATAGAATTATGTGACAAATTAACAGAAGGGTAAAAGTAGCTGTTAATATTATATTCAACAATATTATTAGGAAACGTTATTTTTTGTTCATCATTAAAATCTTTAAACGTTCTTTTAGTTCTTTATGTGAAGTTACTTGAGAATATTGATGGTTGTCACTAGTAGTCGGTTTTGGTGATCTTAGAAACTTGTATACAGATTGAGATACATTTTAAAATAATATACTAGCTATGGAATTCTCTTTAACAGCCTCCAAGACCAATCAGAAAATTTCAAGTCATTAAAATCCTATTTAATTCTCCCATTCAATGATTCCATTCAGATTCTCCTGCCATATATTTAACAAATAATGAACTATTTCGCTGACTTACAAGCGTATAATCAAATGCCATAGGACGGAACTTGGGACCCAACGCGATTAGCAGACGAGACCAGAAAGTTAATGTTGTTAATAGCTAACCGAATTGCAGGGAGGAAATTGCGTCCCACTTGGGATAGAATTTGGTTGATTGGGCACTGGGTTAGAGGTCCTGCGTATATATTTTTCTTAAATGGAGAGAAATGAAGTCTTTGATACGGTTTTAGATATAAATTAACCGGAGCAGTACCTGGGCTGTGGGCACTTTGATAAAAGTTACATCTGAAGGCCAATTTTCCTGATTAAAATGTTTAAAATATAGTTATGGATCTAGTTTCAGTGTCATCAATGTCAAATGATATTCTTCTTACAAAACGAGAAAAGTGAACTTATATCGCAATGAAATTGAAAATTGACAAAAAGTTGACCAAAAGTAGCGCACATTCTGCTAATATTCTGAACTAGCGTCTAAATAGCAAAAAAAATTTATTACCAGAATAACAGTTTTAGTATTGGTCGAGCTTGACAAGGAGATTAACAAATAATAAGATCACATTAATACAATAGACCAATATACCTATTATTACTTTGACTATAATGCCTTCGTGTCGGACTGCAGCCCGTGCTGCATCCCCGTACCACGCGTTTGACCGCACTGAATAAGCCAATTTAATGGTTATG
Organism: Thalpophila matura; assembly: GCA_948465475.1. Classification (NCBI taxonomy): domain Eukaryota; kingdom Metazoa; phylum Arthropoda; class Insecta; order Lepidoptera; family Noctuidae; genus Thalpophila; species Thalpophila matura. The sequence continues at coordinate 12,814,314 of OX419182.1, read as the reverse complement.
TGCCTACATTTTTGGGAAAATAATAATATTTGATATTTTTTTTATTATCAGTCTATGTTTGTAATTATTATAATTTTATACTTTGATTTATGTAATTGGTATATGCTGTGTAAATCAATAAAATAAAATAAATAATTACTACAAAAATAATCTTGTTTCCACATATTATGTATTATTACAGAGCGGAACTGTTTATGCATGTCTGCGATAACTTCATATTGATAAGAAAAGTAAGGTGAATCGAATTTACACGTGAATCGATTTGAATATTAATATAAAATAAGGTTGGTTAGTATTTCTTGTACCGCGAATAAGTAAGAATTTCTTATACTTACATACATTTAAAGTTCTGAAAACGACCTTTTGAAACAACTTTTTACAAAATTAAGTAAAACAAGTGACTTAAAAACAAATTTATATAAGTATAATTTTAGTTTCAGAGGTTGGCTTTGGTTTGGTTTTTGTTTGCTTATTTTTGCTGTCGACTTCCGAAATTTTTGTAAAGTTAAGTTTTTTCATAATCGTCTTTTTAAAGTCGGTTGTTTTTTTTTGTAAAAAATTTTACTTTTTCCTATATTTAATATTTACCTATTTTATCCTGAGTTCAATTACTTTCACGAATTCATTTGTCACTAAATCTTCTACGTAGTGTGTAAATTGATGAATATTTATTAACTTCGCACCTACGTTCAATACTATAAATATTAATTATAAATAAGGTATTGAAGGTACTTAGGTGAATATGTTAGTGAAAAATTTATCAAAATTGATTCAAAAGTTTTTGAGAAAATCGCGGAAATACATAGGTACGCACAAACGGTTCGAATATAGATAATCCTTTTTTGAAGTTGGATATAATGACCACGAATTGATCTCTAATACTCTTGTGTTTTTTTTACTAACTTGATCTTGTGGTTTCTTCGTCTGTGTAATGCATTTTTCTTTCTAATAGGAGTTTTCAAAAATCTTTATTTATCTTAATTAAGAGTGAAGCTTTACATATCCTATTGCCACTATAATGTTCCCACTGCCGGGACGCTGGGACTCTGACTTCCTATCTGTTAGAGAGAGTGGGTCGGCCCGTGGTCTCCACCACGCGGCCCAATGCGGGTTGCTGGACGCCACATCTCTACAAAATATAAGTAACATGCGTACTTAGAATACGATATAGCAAAAAAACATAAAAAAGCGTAAAATAAAATCTATTAATATAGTGGTTTCAGAGTTCATGATATTTAGTGAATACTCGTAATAAAAACTCGTAACATAAAAGAATCAACAACTTTTTTGAGAGTTTTTTTTAGCATCGTTGGCAAGTGCAATTATAATAATTATTTTAACGGCACGGGTAAATCCGTGAGTCACGGTTGCCGTCGGATCTTGAGAAATGTTGGTATCAATGTGTGTTATGTATTCTTAAACAAGTATATCCAGTTATATGTAGAGATAGCAAGGCATGTGTTAATGTAATGTACGGCTTATGTACTTTTTGTATTTCGGGTTGATTAACACTTGAACGTCACTCTGTTCTTGTTTCGCAATATTGTCACAGACATTTTGTAATTTCAGGAGGCCTAACATGGCATGTTATTTCATTATTTCCATGTTAAAAAGAGATGGCGCTATACAGAATGAATATCATCATTTTTTTTAACCGACTTTAAAAAATGATGGTTATAAATTCGTCTATATTATTTTTGGTATGTTTGTTACGCGATATCATCGCTGTTTACGAACCAATTTTGATGATTCTTTTTATAATGATAGAGAAAGCTTGCATGGTGGTTCATATAAATTTTATTAACTTTGACTGAGTAGTTTTTTAACCAGCTTGAATAAATGGTCTTTAGTTCACTTTGCCTATGTTGACGATATAATTATTTACAGTAAGAAGTGAAAATATATATATGATTTGGTTAGTGGTCATAAATTCACGCTATTGCTGTAATCGCGTCATTACGTCACTAAAAAAAAAACAAAAAAACTGCGTTTATCGATGTTTTTTTTTTCGATACAATTATGGTTTTAAACTTTTAACTGTTCATGGTAAGGCCCCAGCAAAGTAAAGGGGATTTGGACCTTGATAAAGACAGTATTATATAATTCTGTTTATCTATCTTTTGCTTGCGACGTCCGCGTGACTCACAGGATCTTAATATCAGGAATAATAATAAAAAAAACTTAGGTATAACACTCAGAGATAATGTAATATAATCTTTAGAATCGGATCAGCAGTTCCGGAGATAACCTCCTGCAAACTACCCTATTTTACGCGGCCAATGTTGTAATAATTAGTACTTATCAAGTGTATTTTTTTCTGCCTTATAATTATGGACTCCTGAAATGTTATGTGTTTTATTTTATATATTTTTTTTTTATTCAGACTTCAAAATTATATGGATTTTATTTATTTACTGCTAAAACAAATAAAATTCATATCATTTTGAAGTCTTAAATTAGCAGAAATTGTAAGCGGTAGGTTGTACCTTCGTTACCTTTATGCGATGCTAAGGAAAACAAATTAAGAAAGATGTTAAATTAGATATGGTTTTAAACATCGGGATTTCCTTGCAGGTAACGGTCCAAAATAAAACTTGCAAAACCACCAGAAATTGGATTGTGTTGTGCAAAAACGATCCAACCCGCCAAATTTAAGGTATTGATGCCAAGCTATTGAAAATGGTCTGTATTCTTTTATCTTTGAAGGCAAAGGACTTCTAAGGAAATAACAAGAAATCCCAAAATCTGTATTCAACTATCTTTAAAATGTTATGCGGGCCATGGCGTAATAGGGACTGTCATAAAAAAAATATTAAGTTTTTGTGACCTATAATATTTCTGCACAATACGGGCCAATATTGAATAGGTATCTACGACATTCCTGTCAAAGAATAATACCCGAAATCGCAATAAAATGCTCACGTCACATCAGGATAAAATAGGAATAACGTCACAATTAAGAACTCCAATGACGTAAACAATTATATATAATATATAAATGATAAATTTGCCATGCAAACGGTACTAGGAACAACAAAACTACGTATTCGTTAGTATTTAATGTACGGACTTGACCTCCAAGAACCAGTATACGAAGTCGACCAACGCGATCTGGTCGCATCACTACTACATATTTATTTATTTTAACAAAAACTATTTATTAAAACCAATTTATTTATAAATAGGACATTCTGAGTGATGATAGTGTTTTGTTAGTTACAAAAAAAGTGCGAATTTATTATCAAAAATGTGGAAAAGTTCTGTGTTTTTTGTGTCTACTTTAATTTGGAGTTTTGCATGTAAGTATCTGATCATGGTGTCGAAAATTATGCACGTGAATTTCGACTTTAAGGACATTGCACAAAGGTTATAAATATTTTGGGAGTTCGACACCAATACTGTGATCAAATATTCTATGTGCATCAAATAATAATTAAACAAACGGATCAAGTCACGTTGTTTTGAGATTTTAGAACGTGATTCTAGATAGAAAATTAACATAATTAAGATTGATCTAACCTACGACGTGATAGTAAGATGGATTGATTACATTTAATTAAGCGTGATCATAAGAAGCAACTTAGTGGCCTGAGGATTATAAGGAAGTGTGGCCTGCTGGCTTTAATTTTTCTAGAGAAAATAGCACCAAAACTAGATATTTCGAGGTAAAATAACTAGTTTTGGTGCCATTTTCTAACATTGCTTTTGTTTCAATTCAAAGATTTTAAGAACAAATTTTGATTAATTTAATATACCGAATCGTAAATTGTGGCACTGGTACGTTTATTTACTGCAATAAATTTCCATTTCCTTGTTTACTTATTACCTGATCCTGGCCAATTTTATGTATTATTCAATTACAATTTAATTGTTATTGTAATTGAATAGTAAATAATGATACCTAATGGGTAATTTCATTATTAATATTGCGAGTTTATTTAATTTAATTTATTTAAATGAATGCAAATTTTTGCATTAACATTACTATTTATTATTTGGAAATCCTTGCACGGTTCGATCACGTATCTAAAACCGATACCAGATATCCTTGTTGTTGTGCTCACAGAGCTACTCGATTGAGTTGATAGCTAGTATGAATATAAATGAAAGTAGGTACCTACGGATTGAATCTTGTTTCTCACGACCATAATACAATGTTATATCCACACTCCCACAGGTATAACAAATACCTATATTTCATTCCAGAATTAGCTTTCTTCTATTTTAACTAAAGTGCTTTGGAAACGGGTAGAAATCTATATTAAAATGCTTTGTCCTGACTGACTGACGGACTGATGGATCAACGCACAGCCAAAACCGCTGGTCGTAGGAACGTGAAATTTGGAGGACGTATTCCATATATTATTATTATATTATGTAGGCACCCGATAAGAAAGGATTTTTGGAAATTCTACCCCTGAAGGGGGGGAAATAGGGGATGAAAGTTTGTATGCAAGTCCGACATTTTTAAAGTAAAATCAATGAAAATTGGTATTTAGGCTTCTCTTTTTAAATAAATAAATACGTATTTCAGGGTTTTGGAAAGTTCAACCCCTAAATGGTAAAAATGGGAGGTGAACGTTTAAATAGGGGTTCCGTTAGTTTTAAAGTTAGAGTCATGAAAATTAGTATTTGGGATCTTCGTTTCAATGAATGAAACATCTATTTAAAGGTTTATGAAATTTCAACCCCTAAATGGGTGAAAAGGGGATTAAATTTTGTATGGAAGTACCGTTACTTTTGAAGTTAGAGTCATGAGAATTGGTATTTGGGCGCTTCATCACACTAATATTATAAATGTGAAAGTTTGTGCGTGTGTGTGTGGGTGTGTGTGTATGTTTGTTACTTCTTCACGCTGAAACGGCTGGACGGATTTAGATGAAATTTGGCACACAGATAGATTATAGTCTGGAATAACACATAGGCTACCTTTTATCCCGAAAAACGCGGGCGAAGCCGCGGGCGGAAGCTAGTAAGATAAATAAACCTATTAAAAATCAAAAAACCCGACTGCGTTAATCATCCCTTCACTATGAGATGTAAATCCCATAATAAAGGGATGAAGATTAATTTAACAACACCTCATAATGGTGATTGAAACCCATCAAACTGTTTAGGTTACAGAACGTGCTAACGAAATAGACATGCATTCTTCATACTCGTACGGTTTTCGAGTATGTGTGCATGTACACTCGACGTCATTGATGGTCGACCACTTTTCACTCTTATGTTCTAAGTAATAAGGGTGAAAAGTGGTCGACCGTCAATGACGTCGAGTGTACTTGCACACATACAGGCGCGGTCGCAGCCGACGATTTTGGGGGGGGATTATACCGCAGCTAAAGGCTTTAGGGGGGGTCATACCGATTAATACCGACTTGCTATACCGTGAATTACCGCATTTGGCGCATTTTTGTACGATTTTGGGGGGGGTCATGTCCCCCGTGACCCCCCCCTGGGACCGCGCCTGCACACATACTCGAAAACCGTTATTGTCCTGTTAAAGGCAGTCGAATAAAAAGAACAGAAAACTTCTTGTCCAGTTCAAGTTCTTGTTTAGGTCCTATTATTATCTAGTTGTACTTTCTTACACGTCAATAACATTATTTTATGTAACCAGTTTTCAACACTGCAATTTTTTTGACCTGTGGTGTACTGAACCAGTATTATGCTACCTACCTCCTTTTTTTTACACCGTTGAAACCTGCTATAAGAAGCTGACATGGAGACTGTGGATTGAACCTCTTAAAATTTGAAGAATAAGAAAAACCTGCTATGACTAATTTATTATTTTTCATTTTATTCGTGTCTGAATAATTTTGTGTACACATTCAAAATTATGGATTTTCCATATTACGCACCTAATTGCTTGACAAGTAGGTACAAAGTCAATTGCATAACATGGGAAGTGCATTTTCTTAATCTTCTGATTCACAAACTTCATGTCAAGCAGTAAATGGCTTATCGAGACATTCATTTGTGAAAGCAATCCAAAATCTCATTGATTAATGATTGAGGTTTTCAAAAACATTCAATCTACGTCTACCGTTAGTTGATGCAAGGATTTTGTCCTATTTGAGTCAACTTTCTTAACAACTCGAAATTCTACAACTAGAATTTTAACGCAGTCTGTTCGAATTTGTATTGCAATGGTGGACGTGGTTTCTTCAAGTTGCACATAATTTTTACTAGACTAACTGCATGCATACTTATAATCATTTCCTTAAATTCAGTATTTTCAAACGGAATTAATGCAGACTTTTAAATTGCATTGGGGTGCATTCAAATAGCCTCCACGAGTGACGTAATACTTAAATGTACGTCCGGCTTACCATGGACAGTTAGGGGCCGCCGCCTCGCCTGGTTTATATTGTTACCATGCCATGAGCTCATGCCGATACGAAAAAGGAACAAGAATTTTAAATATAATTTACACTCATATAATTATTTCATTTTATGGTGGCTAACAAGCGTATGGCCCGCCTGATGGTTATAGTTTACCGTAACCTATGAAACGCTTACAACACCGAGTAGGTATCACAGGCGCGTTACTGACCCTTTATTAAAATGAAGATTCGATGTACAGACAGCTTAGGGGACAAGCAGGTCCCCTACTGTCAACACAATGCATCCTCAGGAGCTCTGGCGACTTTACTTGCCACAGGAACACAATATTACCGAAGAATAGCGTTATTGGCTGTGGTATTCTGTAAGGTGGAGGTACTTCCCCAGTCGGGCAGCTCCAAGGAGCGCGATATTTTGCTATGCCTACTTCTCTTACAAAGGTATAAAAATACTGAAAATTGGACCTCCTTATGCAATCAAGATCCAATCCACAATGCGACAGTTTTGAGAAATCAGCTTTCAAGTTCAGATATTAGTGCTGATTTTTGACAATATCGTGGGTGTGGACTGAATCCTTTTTGCATAAGTAAGGCCAATTTTCCTAAGAATGACCCAACTAAAGAAAAGTTCACACGGGAATTCCAAGTTCTAACACGTGTAAACTCGCTAATCACTACTATGACAAAGATAAAGAGGTTATGTTTTTAATTTACATAATATTAATAGGTTTGCAAGGGATTGGCGCCTATTTGTCTGCTGCAGTTGAGTTGATTTTAAGAACAAAGTTATGACATAAACTTAATTTAGTTAGATAGATATGGCAATTAGGTACCATAGACTTAATTAATTACTATAGATGTTATGAAAATGTAAAGATATGGGATCAGTTTTCGAGTGAGAACACCGCCCTCGCGGTTTCATTGATAAGGAGTTGAAAAAATAATGTTTCTTTATACAAACTTTACTATCCCTTTTAGGATACCTACCTACTCAAGGAATATTTCCTCCGAACTTCAAATCTCTTGGAGTTGTCTGTTACAAAGTCACGGTTTTATACGTGTAGATGGTTAGGCAAGGATATTGGCAAAATGTTGAAAACTGGAGGAGTTAAGTGCGAATTTTAAATAATCTTCATTTTTCTCTAAAAGATCCATTTGTTTTGAAATGATTTAGTCAGTAATAATTCTATCCTAATGATTTGAACTTCATTTTAAACTGATAAAGACGTAAGCGTCAAAGGTTCTCACATAAGTCATAGGTATTTAGATAAAATAGTCACAACAAACACATTTCCTTCTGACGTTATGATATTGAGGTTATCATTTTAATTGAAGTTAAAAGATGTTGAACAAATTATTAATAAAAACTAGCGATTCGTTCCAGTTTCGCACGGGTGCAATTACTGATATGGCGACATGTCAAAACATCGAAGTTTCTTCCCTGCATCTAAGTTAAATATTAAAGATTTACCTATACTCAGAAACTTTCTGGAATAAATTCTCTAAATAGTGGTGGAAATCTCATTAAAATCTATTGTGTAGCTTAGAAAAACTAAGCGGACAAATAGACTGATACGAAAAGTGACATTGTTTCTATAGGTACTAGCTGTGCCCGGAATGCGTTGCAATGCCCGTTAAAATCTTCCCAGCCGCTTAGCATGATCAATTCTACCTTTATTCTACCAAAGAATAGACAATGTTCTTTCTCCAACTCGTTATCTCTGCCCGAGCACGCGGTGACTCGTGCTTGGCGTAAGATTAGAAACATTTCTTCTCTTCATTGTATGCATTATTGCCTGTAGACAATACCCGTTTCTATCGCGGTTAGACGCGGTTTCTAAGCATGCAGCCAGGCGCGGTCCCAGGGGGGGGGTTATGGGGGTCATGACCCCCCCAAAATCGTACAAAAATGCGCCAAACACGGTAATTCACGGTATATCACATCGGCATTAATCGGTATGACCCCCCCTAAAGTCTTCAGCTGCGGTATGACCCACCCCCCCCCCAAAATCATCGGCTGTGACCGCGCCTGCATGCAGCTAGGGTTCCCCACAATAACTGCACTTAGTTAGTACAAGTCAATAGGCCGAGCTACTGTTGAGTTTTTGCAAGACTAACGTACGACAATTCATTTTATATGCATTTTGATTTTTGATCAAAAACATAAGTAATTATATGTGTTTTATTAGGGAGTATCATAAAGAAAAACCGACAGTATCGAAACTTCACGTTTTTATAATAATTGAATGCACCGACAGCAAGGTTTTTTCTACAATTTTCTATCTGACTAGGTACTCCTGCGTTTGATTTTTCCGACGACCGTATTCTGTCAGACGATAAAAAAGGTGGACGAAACAAAAATTCTCCACCGCCCTTTTTTTCGGAGCGCATAAAAACTCGTGTGCCATTTTACTGTAGAAGGGTAGATCAAATAAGACAAAAAGGCACCAAAAAACGGAATTTATAGTTACAATACGTACCTATATAGCAGTTATTGAGGTCCGTCTTTTGGTACATATCACGGTCAAAAACTCCTGAATTGATTTTCATATTTAGGAAGGAGGTAACTTTGGTTTTTTTTCAAATTTCTGAAGATACAATTTGTCGGCCGCGTTAAAAGTTATAGATATAAGAACGCTAGTTATTTACAATCCAGAAATTAGTGTTTATTACAAAACAAAAGAGTTGAATTTAGATGAGCAGCTGTACCTTCATAAATAATGCAAAACCAATGCTTTATGATCGCGAGATATCAGTTTTTGAAAGACCAAGAAAAGAAGACAACTTTTGGACTAAAACGTTTTTTCCAACAGTAACAGAAGAGTGCACAACTCCTGCGGGAAGGAGGAGTAACTGCGTCTCGCTCTATGAATGCCAGCCTCTCAATGCCGCATTCGAGACGCGACCTCTGCCAAGCGATGTAGTCACCTACTTGAGGAAATCACAATGCGGCTTCGAAGGCTATGTGCCGAGGGTGTGCTGCGGACCACTGCCTACAAACCAGCCGCAACCAACACCTAGGCCAACGGTAAGGGACCATCTATACTAATATTATAAAGCTGATGAGTTTGTTTGTTTGATTGAACGCGCTAATCTCTGAAACTACCAGTCAGATTTGAAATATTATTTTTGTATATGATAGCCAGATTCATGAGGAATAGTATAAACTATTTAATATCACGATATGACCCTTAGGAACCGAGGCACAGCTAGTACTAGATAAGACTCCTGGTTTCTAGATTTTCTAGAAGTCTCTGAACAGTAAAGGACAATGCAACTCTTCCCTTGTGCTCTGGGCTCATATTTTAAAATATTTTGCCCACATATGAAACCGATACCAATCGATGGTTATTGTCACCACTAGTAACTTTCAATATGGCGCCAAAAATATCGAGCCTGGGAAAAAAAGATTTGATATGATAAAGTATTTCAGAAAATAATACAAAATTGCGTTGATATTGGCCCCAAACTAGGCAATTTTGGGAGCCAAAAATAATAATGAGTATATTCGGTGTACAGTAAAGTTCCAAAAAAACCTTAATAACCTTCGCAAGCTTAATAATTAAAAATAAAATAATGATAATCTCAGGTTGAAGATTTAAAAAAAGCCATGTTTACCAGTACCTATATATCTTTTTTCCTCTGGGATGGATTTTTATGACGCAATAGTAGAAAAAAATGTGTGAATGCGATCTAATACCTAGTGTATAGTTTGTGTCTGGGCAATAACTTTTTTATTTTGGGCCCAACTAGTTGCATTGTCCTTTACAAGGATTGATAGGAATATACTGAAAAAAAAATCAATAGAAGTGTTTTTAAAGGACGCTTACTTAGCTAGGATGAAAAGCCTAAATTTTTTAGAATGACATTTTTTTTTTCCTTGATGAATTGGATGTCTTCCTTGAGAATCGACAAGAATTAGCGTTGAGTCGTGAACGATGGAAAGAATGGAGGGACATATTTGTCCAAATGTGTGACATTACGGGTATTATTTCCAATACGGCCCGATTTTCGAAAAAGAGTTACAGTGGAGTAGGTTTTGGAATGAGAAACTAGTTTTACGGACATACAGACTGACAACTACCTATTTCTTGAAAATTCAAAAGTGCCAGTAAATGGTCTTATTGAAATAAATATTTTGGCATTTCTGGGTAACGCTTAGAATTCAGCTAGTATTATAAGTCTGTCCAATAAAACATGTGTAAGAGAAATAATGCGTATAATAACCAAGGACCTGAGTAATACCAACCATATTTCATCAGAAGGAAATAACACCGAGGGTATAAAAGCCTGGCGACCTTTACCTTAAAAGGTGTCTACGACAGTTAATCCTGTTGCTATGACCAACGAAACCGGAATTAGCGCCAAGCTTTGACGTACGATATATATTTATTATACCTACCAGAACACCTTTCAAGCTTATGGATAAACTATGTAGTTACTTACGATATTAAAGACATAAGTGAGGAAGATAAATAAATTGGAGGTGCTAATCTACGCAAGATAGAAGATCAGAATTAACCTACAAATAAATATATTTGTCATTGTGTCCTTCCAAATAGGCTTTTTATAAATGCTAGTGAGAATATTCTAACGTTTCCAAATATTATGTAGGAGTTTGTAGGAAAATAAAATCTAGGTATCATTATCTTGTTAAAATATCTTACAGAAGGACCGTAAAAAAAAACTTACTATTGACACGTTTTCTTCATTATAAGCACTGTGACTAGCAATAATTCAAACAAACCTAATTAAAACTTGGGAGCTGGAGGATTGCTGGTTGCTAGAAAGTTTAAATGCAATGTTTGCTGTAGGTATCATAATTTTCGCCAAAATCTCACTAATGCTGTACCTACAAATCCAACAGCAACGCCCAAGGCCGACCCAAGGGACCAGCAATGAGTATAGCCGAGAGGACTCTTCACCAGCTCCAAGGAATCAATGTGGTGTGGATACAAACGGGGATAGGGTTTACGGTGGAACTTTCACGGACTTGGATGAGTTCCCCTGGATGGCATTATTGGGTTATTTGACTCGTAAGTATCTATTTTTATGTATGTGCTGCTATGTAGTTTCAAAAATGTGCTATGCTTGCGATGAACTTAGCCACAGTTGAGAGACAACATAGATATTGATCAGATTGATATTTATATCGGTCTAGTTAATATATTCAGACTCTGACTCTATAATGGATGCTAGTTTGTTGAATCACACAGTGCTGCTTGACACTATTTTGACAAAAAAAAAACCTGTTATGTTCGTTTTTTTACCTGCTAAAAGGCAAAAATTCTTGACAAAAACTTCCTCGCAACAATTTGTAATCTCAAGTAAGTGTTCTAGAAATTGATTGTTCAATGTACTCCCTTAAATCACGTAGGTAGGTACATTTAGCTCAGAAAGCCGAATGTCTCGGTGGAACACGTATCCCCAAAAGAGCCATTTAAGTAATTGAGGTTGTCTACTTGTCGACCTTGTTTCAGCTTTCACGGCATGTTTAAAGTTCAATTCTAATTATTATACCTACATTGATTTTGTAGGTATTGTGGAAAATTAAAACCTGTCGTAGATTAAAAAAAAAACTTGCTGAAAGTGGCCTTCCTTTAAACATACCTATAGTCAGTTATTTATTTGGTGTCAATATGCATTCTATTAATATTATTATGATTTAGGGTAATCTATGCGCAATTATATAAAATCTTTGTTTAATTTTATGGAAAAATACCCATTTTATTATTTAAATGATTGGAACGGGTTTTAAAATCAACCGGATAATTAATATTATCACGAAAAAAAATCAGCTGTTCCATACATTTAGGTTAACATAGATAACTCAACAAAATGTATGGAACAGCTGATTTTTTTTCGCGATTTCAGGGTTGGTCCCATAGTAAAATATTACATACATATACATTACATAGTTGTTTATGATGATGAGTATAATGAAAATTTATATTTTCACTGTCTAACCTGCCACCCTGTATAATTATATGACTTGAGTTTTGCAATAGACCTGTACCCCTATCATGAGATTTTTGACGTGTAGTATCGTTAACGTAAGCATATTTTGAATTGAAAATACACGTTTGTTACACAATATTTATATAAATTAAATACTTAATTAATTTCTCTGTATTTTTAAAAATGTGCAAATTGTATAAAATTTTATCAAAATGTTCCTGGACTGCTGTATTTTAAATTCAAAATATGCTTACGTTAACGATACTATACGTCAAAAAAACTCATGATTGGGGTACTGTAGAATAAAATATCGCTGCGGCAAAGGTGATAGGTACCTACTTATTATCATCAACTAGGCCTACGTTGACTAGAACTATGATGATTATATTTTTAAAACAAACCCAAAGAACAAGAGAGTAAAGCCTATATTTCTAATATTTGTTTCTTAAATAAATGTTTCTGTTCAGGCAAGGGGACCACCACATACCAGTGTGGAGGTACACTGATCAACCATCGCTACGTCGTGACCGCTGCACACTGTATCACAGGAGCTATTGAAAGGGATGTGGGCACTTTGTAAGTATTGATTTATTTTAATAATTAACTCACTTAAAATAAAGGTTCTGTATTCGACCTCTTTGTATGTATGTAATTCCGCGAAGTTTTCAACAACTGCTGGACCGATTCTGATGATGTTTTACGAACGTAATCTCATATTTTTAATATGGTTTTAATTATTAATACATTAGGTAGGTATGTAATTGTTCTTATTAATTTACTCTATACGTAGAATGCAAAAATATATTTAAGTAATCAAACTCAGGATTAAAGTATGTATAAAAAAGCAAAAACATAAGAAACATTTTTACAAAAACAAAAACTAACTTCAAAAAACCACTAGGTATCTAATAAAGTAAAAAATAATTGTAGTTTCTGAAGTTGATGGCAAAAAAGCAATCAAAACCGAAACTAAAATTATTTTTCACTTTGAAGTGGTTTTTGGAAGTACACGGAGCTAATATAACTGCTTTTTTAAAGTCTTTAATACATTAGAGGAGTGCTAGGGAAATCATTGGAGCAAAGACGTAAATAAAAATGACTCACACCACAAAAAAAACAAAATTATTTTTAATTACTCCGATTTTATGGGTTATTCCTATAAACCTATTATATGTTAAATAAAAAAAACCGGCCAAGTGCGTGTCGGGTCACGCACAGTGTAGGGTTCCGTAGTAGCAACAAGCAACTACTTCATCTTAGTCACTTTAAAGGATTAATGCTAAGGATTTTGTGTTTGGTACAAAATTATCCAACACCCAAGTTCAACGACTATTACTGCTAAATTAATAAAGTTATCGTAACCGCTATACTTTTTCTTTAAAGTTCATGAAATGCACTATCATCGTGAATTTTTCCAGATTTTTCAAGCCAGCCGTTTAGCTTTTAGAGGGGCGGGGGGGGATGCCGTACTTGAACATCAATTTGCACTTTAAAGTTTAATATTAGGTCTTTACCTATGAAATTGCCGTTCTGCAGTACTGGCCATTTCAAATCAAAATAATTTTTGTTTGGCTAAGAATTCTAATTTCAAATTAATTTTATTTTAAAAAACATGGATTTTTTTTCCAAAAGTAGTCATTTGTTTATTGATTAGTGTTACATTTTCTTCGCATTTCAATATTTTTTGTCATCATGGATACGTAAAAAATTCGAGTAATTATGGAATACGAGTACCGTCGTGGCAGCAACGCGGCATAAGCGGCACGCAACATCAATGACGCTTACGGAGCTAACACTACAAACCAACGCACCACCTGTTATTGGTTTGCTCGCTTCCGTTCTGGAAATTTCGACCTGAAAAATGAACCTCGCGGTCGTACGAACACTTTGGTCGACAATGACGAATTAAAGGTGATTGTGGAAGCTGATGATACACAATCTACGGCTGAATTAGCAGCAGCTTTCGACGTTAGCGTCAAAACAATATTGGTCCATTTGCGTCAAATTGGCAAGGTAAAAAAGCTTGACAAATGGGTGCCCCACGAACTCAATGATCGCCAGCGCGAAGTACGCGTCGAGACGTGCCTTGCACTGCTCAACAGACACACAAATGAAGGAATTTTGAACCGCATTGTTACCTGCGATGAGAAATGGATTCTGTTTGATAACCGCAAGCGCTCAGCAAATTGGTTGGATCCTGGTTCAGCACCTAAACAATGCCCTAAACGAAAACTTACCCCTAGAAAAGTGATGGTCACTGTTTGGTGGCCTAGCGCCGGTGTGATTCATCACAGCTTCTTACCAAACGGGGTGAGCATTACTGCAGATGTGTACTGTGAAGAACTGAACACAATGATGAAGAAGCTGGCACATCTCCAACCAGCATTGGTCAATCGCTCGTCTCCGCTGCTCCTGCACGACAACGCGCGACCTCATACTGCACAGCAGACGGTCTCCAAGTTGCATGAACTGGGGTTGGAAGCTCTCCGTTATCCGCCCTATTCACCAGACCTTGCGCCTACAGACTACTACTTTTTCCAGAATTTGGATAACTATTAGCGGGAAAAAAATTCAATACACGAGAGGCAGTACAAAATGCCTTTGAAGCTTTTGTTGCCTCCCGTCCAGCTGATTTCTTTAAGAAGGGCATCAATAAACTGCCACTGCATTGGCAAAGATGCATTAATTGCATGGGTTATTACTTCGATTAATACAAATAAAAAATACATGAAAAAAAATCGTTTAAATTTTTTCATACAAAACGGCAATTTCATAGGTAAAGACCTATTATTTCGTAAATGGAGCATTAAATCGAACAATAATTTTAGCAACCCCCAAGTCATTTTAGAAGACCTATTCAACGATACCCCACGTGATGGGGTAGACGACGAAATTTTTTTTCCAAAATTTTATTTTACCACTTTGTCGGCGTAATTAATATACAACCCCTACAAAATTACAGTTTTCTAGTATTAACGGTGTCTTAGCAAAATCTCGGACAGACAGACGGACATGTCGAAACTATAAGGGTTCCTTGTCAGAACTACGGAACCCCAAAAACAGAAACGTTTAGGTATTTAATAGATAAGGAAAAATGAGAATAAATATGGCTGTTTGTGTATATCTGCACGGACGCAGTATTTATAGTAGGTAGGTACTATAATATAATACCTATTAATGTGAGTATTTTTTTACCGCATACACATAGTAACAC
Organism: Thalpophila matura; assembly: GCA_948465475.1. Lineage (NCBI taxonomy): Eukaryota > Metazoa > Arthropoda > Insecta > Lepidoptera > Noctuidae > Thalpophila > Thalpophila matura. The sequence continues at coordinate 12,798,798 of OX419182.1, read as the reverse complement.
TTACATTGTATGTAATGTAAGTCTTAGATTACATACAATTACTTTATTATACCCGAATTGACTAGAAAATATCAAATATCTAGGCTCTAAGGGCTAAGTTCACCGACAAGAAAACAGTCCGATAAATTGAAAACGGCCGTTTATCATAACTTTCATGCTCACCAAAACTAATCGACCATTCAAACACAGTAATCAACCGTTTTATCTAAACAAGGTGGGTTTAGCCTACAGATAAAGATGCTCAGGTAAAGCCGTGTGCACACTGCAGCAACATGCGGTAGCCACAGTAATCTACGGTACATTGCTACTTAAGGCCCCGGTATACGCCAACGGCCTTGAGTGATTTGGGCGGTATAGCTTGAGTGTTCTGCGCTCAAGCAACGCGACATACATCCACCGAGCAATACGACTCGCCTATCAAGGAGCGCGCTGTGCAGAATTAGACGTATTATTACTTTTTAGTATCTAAAATATAAAATAAAAAAAAAGTAACAGGCAATATTATAGGTAGTAACATAGTCTTTTCACACAAAACAAATCATGAAAATATCTTAAGCGGTTTGAAAGTAATTACGTTTTTATGTTTTGGGTAGACACGAATTCATGAATTTATTTCATTAAGTATTTTACTATAATAGTTAAATATTCACAGATACGATTGATGTACATATGTTCTAGTTTAACATAAAAAAATTGCACAACTAACCTGCATTATTTGACGGCGAAATAAGAGATTTAAAACTGGCCGTTACCATTTACCTTCGCCTTAACGGACAGTGTCGTCTGTCGCATGAATCTCAATCTCATGAAGCATATACGCTGCAATGTTGCAAGATTTTGCCGTGTGTACCCGGATTTAGAAACGTCGATTCCGTATTAGTTGCAGGATTACCTTATGCCAGGCATTTTAGATCTGGATCCTATAAGTCAGAAAGTGAGAAATTCCTCGAAGTCAGGCATTTTGAGTTTTGAACGAAGCGGGTGATGGGGAGGGGCGCAACTTTAATTGTAAAGAATTTTATACAGATATTCTAATTTAAAAGGTCATAATATTAAAAAAAAGCGGTATTGCAATTTTTCAAAGATTAACAAATCTTTGAAAAATTGCAATTGCAATTTTCACATTAAAGGAAACATACCTACTTTAATGTTAAAATTGATGTTTTTTGATGGTAATACTAGAACAGTTGTGTACGGCATTTTTAATATTATTTTTTCTTTTCTTTTTAGAGCCATAGTCCGACTAGGAGAATACGACACCCAGCAAGATGTGGACTGCGTGGATGATGTTTGCGCTGACCGTCCGCAAGAGATCCGGGTTGCGTCTGCGTACGCTCACCCTGGGTACGTCGATAAGAACAAGAACAAAAGAGACGATATTGGTATCGTGAGGATGGCGGGAAGAGCTGCTTATACATGTACGTTTATATTTTTTTCCTTGCATTTTTTTTTCTTTTGATCGTTTTTCATTAACGTAAACTACCTAATAGGTAGTTTACTTTTGTCAGACGGCTAGGCCTCTAATAGCCGACGTTCTTTTTGCACGATTGAGAACGAAGAGTTATCAAGCGCATGAACAATCAGTGAACCAAGTTTCACAAATTGTTCGGGCGGTATACACAAGTGAACAATTTCATAAAAAAACTTGAATAAAACTTAAATGAACTTTTATGTAAATTAAATAAATTCCATTTCCTTCGAGTTGATCATTCATAACTCAAAATATAAAGTTTACCGACCACACCCGATTTCCGATTTCATACTTATTCATCTAAAGCGCGTTGGAATTAGCCAATTTAACCCAGAAATAACCGGTATACGTGCTGCCTACATCGTGCAAATTGAGGAAAAACGGCTTTGCCAAAGTCTGACATAATGCAATGCAACATGATGTTTGAAATAATGTTTCTTTTTGGCCGACTACTTCAAAAGGAGGGTAATGCTTTTCGAGTGTATGCCTCTGCATATCTGTGTCTTCCTCTCCTATGCTTTGTTGCCTAAACGGTCTGATGGATTTCAACATATGAGGTGTTGTTAGATTTGTCTCCATTGTGAGAGTAAAGATATATTATTTAAATCCTTATGAAATCAGCTATCTGCCAGTGAAAATTTCGTCAAAATCGATCCTGCCGTTCTTGAGTTATAAATGGTGTAACTGACCCGATTTTGTTTTATTTATTTAGATTACGCAGTCAGGTTTTTTGTGTTTTAATAATTATGTTTATCTTGTTACAGACTACGTCCAGCCTATTTGCCTAGTAGATAATAATGTGCGACTAGATGCGGGCAGCGATGTATTCGTAGCTGGCTGGGGAAAAACCCTCAATGGTGCGTTCTCAATTACCTACTATTGATTTTGTACCTTCCTACTTTGGCTAATTCTACGAATAAATAGTGTACAATCAATTTTACTATTGTCGGGTTTTACGTACTATTTGAACTCAAGGTCAATTAATGTACATTTTTTAAGAATTGTTGTTGGGACTAGATTAAAAAAGCAGTGTGTTATGAAGAGTGACTGGACAAAACAATTAAAAAAAACACAAACATAAAAAAATGTTTAGGTACCTACTGGAATGGTTTTATTTTGAGCTATTATTTTTTGATCAGAATCGGATTTTTAAAGGTGCTTTTTTAGAAGTTCAGGGTACCTACATTCAAAACTTTTCCGAAACTTTAACTTTTAAAGTTTTACGAAAAAAGTGGAATTCACGTTTTTCTCGAGTCACTCCTCATTTCCTCATACGGTGAATTTGGAGATTTTTCTGACAAAATTCTATATACAATACATCTAATAATTTGTGATTTTACTAGCTACCCGATTAAGGAATAATAGAAAATATTATTCTACTAAGAAATAATAAGGGAAAATGTAGTAAACAAGGTTTTCTTCGCTGTCTTGTCTTATCAATCACGTGTATCTATCGAATCGAGGTTATAGGTCTATACGGTTGGCATCATTGTATAAATAATTCATTAATCGATACCTGAATATGTTAGCAATTCAATGAGATGAATGCACAAAGGAATATAGTTTTCAAGTGAATTGGCAAACAAAGATACTTCTCATAAATTTATATAAATTAGATTCTGATACAATCACCTTTTTTATAGTTAGGTCAGTGACCTTTATTTTTGCTTTGGCGAAAAAACATTTGACCACAAGTAAAAATTTTAGACAAAATATTATAATAAAAAATAAAATTGCTTTAGTGAACTGTATCTTAAATAATGTCCTGTAACGCATTGCTATTGGTTTTATCATCACTAGTGAGCGCAAGAATGTACCGATAATATTGACACGTGTAAACCAAGCTTTAGATCAAAAGAATAACACTACACATAAGGTCAATTACTCATAGGAATACACATACAAGTGTTACTACAAACATCAAGCTAAAGTTTCATACATTTTATTTACAGGACGCAACAGCCCAATAAAACTGAAACTTGGTCTCCCAATTTTCGACAAGGAAGAATGCGTCAACAAATACAGGGCTCTTGGAGCAGTTCTTGGAGATAACCAGCTATGTGCTGGAGGAGCTTTCGCCCAAGATGCGTGCAGAGGAGACTCAGGCGGCCCCCTTATGAAGAGAAGACCTGAAGGTATCTGGGAGTTAGTTGGAGTGGTCTCCTTCGGCTATGACTGCGGCAGAGATGGATGGCCAGGAGTCTACACCTCTGTGGTCAACTATGTAGACTGGATAAGATCTACGCTTGAATCCACAAATGTTTAATGCCATATTACTAGTCTACGCCTGCTTAAATTGTACCAAAATTCTTTTAACTTCTCACTCATAAAAAAGAGTTTTGGTCAAAGGTCCTGAATTTTTGCCACAAGTAATGTAATATTTTGTTTTTAATTTTAGTTAAATACATTTATTATAAGATTAAGTTTTGTTTGTTTTCCGTACTTTTCAGGTTTTTTCGTATATAGTATTAAAAACAATATTGATCTTAAATGTAAATTGCATGCATAACTACAGTCCTTTTACATAGCAATGAGTCCAAAAATTCTGGCTGCATGAAAAATGAACTCAGTAATAAACTCTTGTTTTCTGTTGTGACGTCAATACCTTCATCAAATGCCATCAGTACTAACATCAATTACAATCTCCATTCTCGAAAAAGTATAGCACATATACTATATAGTATAGCACAGTGTGAACGTGTCCATAATAATGTATGGTGCGCGGTATTGTCGTGCTATGAGCTATTAATGCTATAATGCTATACAGGGTGGCAGGTTAGACAGTGGAAATATTTTAAGGGTTCATTGTACTCATCATTATGAACAACTTTTACAATGACACCAACCCCGAAATCGCGAAAAAAAAAATCTGCTGTTCCATACATTTATGTTCAGATAACTCAACAAAATGTATGGAACAGCTGATTTTTTTTTTCGCGATTTCAGGTTTGGTCCCATATATAAAGTTGTTCATAATAACGAGTACAATGACCCCTTAAAATATTTCCACTGTCTAACCTGCCACCCTGTATAGTATAGCGTAGTCTTTAGTGTAAGTGCCATAGGTAATATTTGTATGATTTGTATCATCCTGAATCCTGCCTAATAATGATCTATCTGCCTTCAAATCGTGGTCGTTACCTAATGCAGCTCAGTCGACTGGACTTTTTTATAAGTGATATCAAAAAAAGAAAAGAATTCTGAGGACGATATCAAAACTAAATGATTGCCGTCGTTAAATTATGTCAGGAATATTATTTTGTTTTGTTGATGCGGTATATTGAAGAAGGTGAATTTAAGATCTAGTGAAGGTTGTGAGAATACGCTGGATGCGGGCAGCGCAAGACCGGCCTTTGTGGCTATGTTTTGCGCAAGCCTATGTCCAGCATTAGACGCCCTTCAGCTGATATGATTGTGATATCAAAGAAGGCCTAAATTATCAAAGACATAATTTAAAACTCTTAGCATGGCAAATAGATCTACCTAATAGAAAGGAGTTACCGTCATGAACATAGATAGGCTGTTGGCGGCAAAGAAACTGTATTCAGGAGCTCTAATAGAGAATTAAATTAAAATCTAGTTTTATTACTACTTCAAGGATGTCATATTCTAATGTGTTTGTACACACGGCACGTTATTTTGTGGTTTGACGTGACGTCACAGTTTACGCAGCTACCGTTTATATTCTTATTCTCCGGAGATAACATGACTTCATACATCCGTCTTCACATTATAGAACTCAACCTACTGATGTCAAATAAGTAAGATTACATTTGAATGTTTTAACCCACAGAGAAGGGGTCCAAAAGTCATTGAGAAGTCCCCAAACATTTTGGAACAAAGATATTCAATTAGTCGTAACGTATCATTTGCATATAGGTGTCGCTAGCTATCAAATTAAGTGGCGCGCTAACACTTTGGCTCGCATAATTAAATCATTTACCCTTTTCAAAGTTATGCGCTCCTGGTTGGCCGAAGGGGTAGTATGCAAATTTTTGTTGACGATAAAATCGATTTTTTTAAGTTGTTGGGCAGTTTTTGTGGTCGATGTTTTTTTTTTTTTTTTTTATTTAGAAAATACCTACCTATAATTATATTTTATGAATCAGATTTTTCTAATATTTAGTTAGTTTACGCTACTTTTGATAAACTGTTTTGAGATGATATAGACTCTATATTACTTAACTATAACCATTATTTATTCGGTAACTAATTAATGCGGATGAAAATTTGACTTCCATAACCCAACTACTGGGTGCCTTCTAAGATTAAACTATCATATGCAGGCTTTTCACTACCCGTAGGTAACGATTGTCTAGATCTTAAGCTTAAGAAATTTCAGAAGAGGGCCAGAATTATAAGAAAAATGCATTTTGTGTTGAAACTTTTAAGACTAGGACATGAATAGTATATATCGCGGGTCATATACTAAGGACCGTCGGCGGGCTGGATTACCTAAATGCTTTCGCGGGCCGGAGCTGGCCCGCGGGCCGTACTTTGCCCATCACTGGTCTAGATATTCGTATAACAATCGGAACCGATTGTTTTACGGGCTCTCCGAGGTACACTCGACTCCATTTACGGTCGACCACTTTTCACCCTTATGTTCTTAGTAATAAGGGTGAAAAGTGGTCGACCGTAAATGGCGTCGAGTGTAGGTATATACGCAACCATAAACCACAAACACCGTAGCTAATAAGTAGGCATCTTAAAAAACTTGAAGCTGTGAATACTTAATAGATTTATGTTTATTTGACGTGGTTCACATTTAATTGACATTCATCGATCGATGACGCATAGGATATTCGTACGTGCTATGTAGCATGTATGGATATTTCTACACATGGGTCTTATTTGGGGATTCCTATAGAAATAGGTATGACGCAATTATTAACACTACAGTTATAATTAAGGAAAAATAAAGACGTTATTACAACGTTATGGCATAGGTTATAAAAAACCTTTAAACATACATACATACATACACTCGAAAAATTACGAATTTAAGTGAATAAAGTCGCGGGCGGAACCTAGTATGTCATAAATTTTGACATTTCTCAAGTCTGTCAAATGTATAGGCGATGAATCACGGGGTCTCTATTCACTATGTGACTATCATTATGGTGTAGCTAAGGTAATAGGTGTCGTAATATTAGCTACTGGTGATATACAAAAATAATCCCTGATACTAACAACACGCGGGCAGAAATACACAAACGTCTTTAAGTTCTAAAATTATCTATTTCATAAAAATAATTAAAAATAAGCAATTAACATGGAAATACCAGTCATTAAGATTATACGCAATAGGCAGTTATACTAGTTATATTGCATGCACCAATGAATGAACGCTATCGCAGAATATCTTATGATTGCCGTTTCACACATTGTTTTTTTATTGTTGCTCGTCAATAGAATAGGTACCTACTAATTGATTCATTGAAGTTTTATATTACTTGATTCCCTCCCGCGGCTTTGAACACGTTTTTAGGGTTCCGTACCAAAATGGTAAAAAAGGAACCCTTATGGTGCGACTTCGTCTGTCTGTCTGTCTGTCTGTCTGTCTGTCACACCTGGTTATTTCAGTAACTACTAATGCTATCGACTTCAAATTTGGAACAATTATAAAGAATGCTTACCCAGTTTTATTGTAAGTGATTGATGTTAAAAAAGGTTTTTAGTTTCATTGCAAAAGGGGCCGGAGTGGGGGTCCAAAATTTCAAAGTGAGGTTACTAGGTCATGTGACATATCATATGAAAGGGCTTGATTTGTACATTTCAAAATATATTTTCATTTAATTTTATGTTTCACAGTTTTCGACATATGATGAAAAATGTCTGAAAAAATACCATTCCCCCCCCTTATCTCCGAAGTTTGCGGAGTGAAAATTCTGAAATAATTAGAGTTGATAGGAATTGACCCAAATATTGCACCAAAAATAAAACGATGTTCCTCACTAGTATACAGTTTTTTCAGAATAATCAAAATTCCTTCACAAACAAACTTAGTTATGCGGTCCGGTTTTTTTCACTTTATACGTCCAAAAATGATACGGAATAACGGAACCCTCGGTGCACGAGTACGACTCGCACTTGGCCGGTTTTTTTTTCGGGAAAGGTAGCCTATGTGCTATTATATTGTAGAGTTTCATCAAAATCCGTTCAGTAGTTTTTGCGTGAAAGAGGAACAAACATCCATCCATGCATACCCAATATACCTAGTCTTCTATTTTTTCATCATAGTTTAATACCCAGTCCATGAAACAGCGACTGGTGGACGTTTTTAGATAACTTTGGTTGCACAATTTTATTGTAATCTTCTGTCACTCCTAAAGTCCTAATACATGGTGGCTCAATCTCTAAGGCTCGTGTAACAGAACAATACCCAAGCACAGATCTCAAGCGTAGATTTAAAGCCATTTGATTGGTTGAAACTAGTTTTAAACAGAGATCGACACTTGAGTTCTGTTCTGTAATACAGGCCTTATGGAGAACATGAGTATGCTAAATGTTACTTAATAATTCATGTTTAAAACCTGACACTTTTGTAGATTTGTCATATTTCACATGGTTATGATAATTTAGTACAATGATAATTCTGTATACACCTCAAAATATATATTTTTTACTAACATCCAATTAATATCAGCTGTTATGAATCAAATGAACTTGCAAGCCGCGAAACCGCAGACCTAGTGTTAATTTACTGTTTGTGAAGTCAATTGTCCTTTAACAGTTTTAGTTGGTTGATGTTAATTTAATTAACGGAATTGTTAATGAAATACATTAATATAAACGTAAGTATTATATTTATCTAACTTAAGCTACCGCTTCATTTTAAGATAATATCTCCGGATAGAAAGAAAAAAAATATTTATTCTTGAGCCAAATATCGACGCATACTGCTTAAAAGTAATGTATTTACTTATGAAAAGAATAAATGCATTACTTTATTATGGACACACAAAAATAAATAACTTTGAGTAAATTATTTGATTCTCAATAATGTATCACTGACAAACATTTTTATAGTTATTGACAAAAAATATTTACCACTTGTCAGTGACTAGGTATACAATACATTATTGGGACACCACCAATATAACTTCTGAAACCTCCGTTCTAAAATAGTACAAGAAACATCGTATCGTAACAAACGGTCTGTTTTCCCTATTTACAAAGGCGAGTGTGTATTTTTATGCTTGAGAAGCATGCAATATGAATTTCTTCAAGACATTCAGTTTTCACGCGAGATATCAGCTGCTCCATCCTGCTGGGAACGTTTGGAGCGAATATGAATCATTTCTTCCTGTTACATGTGTGCTAAGAAAAATCTTTATTTTACATACGTTATATGATGCTTAAGACTGCAGATGGTTGTAGCAGTTCAAGTTAGTCAAACTTACTTCTGGTGAAAGGCCGACAGCAAACTTTATCGCATGGGACAAATACATTTACCATTTTTGTTAGAAAAAAGATATCATACCTACATTTATAAATCTGTACTAATATTATAAAGGAGTAAAGTTAAAGTTTGTTTAGAATCTTGCACTGCAGCTGTTCCGATGTTATACCTATGTGTTTATAATTTGCCACTAGAAGGAGACTAGCCTATAGGAAGGGACTCAATAATACAAGTATATACGCATTTACAGATTTATCGACGAAAATTCCGAACAAAAACACACGAAAGTTACAATGATAAAAAAACACAAAGTTGTATGAAAATAAGCGGTAAATCAAAACTGAATACATTCATTCATTTCTCCGTTAGATAACAAACACTCGGAGGGGGAACTCCAATCGGAATATAAAAATTACGACAGTTTAAAAGTAGGCGCCATTTACATAAAACTACTATATTGGAAATGATATACAATGTGTAGGCCGCCCCATTTGTTCTTCTCATGAAATATAAATGTGTTTTGGATGCTGATGTATCTATACTTTATAACACGGTAACATTGTTAGGACGTATATGAACATAGTTTTTGATAAAACAAAATATGACAAATCTAATGAATCTCGTGTTCGTTTTTTAGTCGACGTCCAGCAAAAGGTTTTAGAATTCTGAAGATTCCGCCTGAATAACGTGAATAAAAGTCATCTTATTATTTTTTGGAAATGTTAAAAATCTGCCCTTATGTTAATTTGAAGTACGTTCTATTTGTCGAACAACCCAAATGGCAACCAAATGGAATAGCAACTTAAACACCTTCATCCTACCTATAAAATCTTTTGCAATAGAAACAAATATAACTATAAATAGTAACATCCTAGCACACATTACAAAAGCTTATAAATAGCAATCAAAATCGTCAATGAAACTTAACAAAGCACAGTATCTAGTAAAAGACCTTGGAAAAAACATAAAAAATACTTCAAGACGAAGAAGAAAAGACAAAGGAATCAAATAATGTCTTCATTGGGATAATGTTAAGTACAATACACTCTCGTGAACGATGTGAGTAAATACAAATAAGACAAAAAAGTTGCAAAATGTCTGTAGTGAACATTCCTTGTACATTTCTTTCTGGACCTTTGTTCCCTGTAGTCTTTTTATGATGCTTTCTAGAATGTGTTGGCTATAGTTACTCTGGCAAAAGCGTTTTATGTCTTGTAAGGATAAACATTTAATTAAGTTCTCGTTGACTTTCGTGGCTTTTAAGCTTTGGTTATGACTTTAAACTGCGGGTTTGTTAAATTGACGTCTGTCGCATTTAAAAAATCAACCTCCTGGAGGTCAAAATCAATTGTCTTTTTTTTGCGACAGACGAAGGGTTCACTGACAGTTAAAAGGAGCCTGGGCTATGGATAACGGCTGGAACCGTTTTCCGGTTGGATTTCATTCAGTGATTTCTAGTATTATGCTGATTTTATGTTGAGTCTATCTATAAATAATACGGTAGTGGACTACTATAAAAAAAAGTACAAATAAATTATTTTATTCCAAAAAAGGAATAGGAATAACAAAAAAGTAAAAAAAAATATAATAATTTATCACAAAATGGAAAACATAGACGCTTTTAAAGTTTATGGAGGGAGTATCGCTCCGTCTTTGTCGCGCGAAGCGGACGTACGTCACTGGTGTTACGTCACTTATCATGCATGCCATCCGTGTCTAGCAAATCATTTTAAAACGATTATAACTTTGCCAATTTTGTAGATGTTTCATCGGCTTTTTTGGTGTTAATTCTCTTTTTTCAAATAATTTACAGATTCACAATAAAAAGAAAATAGTCCGGTACCGTATTACGTGCAGTGCTATAAAATTCTTATGATAATATAAATCATATTCCACTAATTATTCTAGGAACTGAGGTTCTAAGTAGAACATACTGTTGGTTTAATCTCAAGGGCTAATATTACACATTATTTGTCATTCATCTCAATTCTTAGAAAATTGTGTTCTCAATAGTTGCTGACAAACCGATACTGTCACTTCCCGTAATTGCTAAGGATTAAAGTCAGTACCACAAAAAAATCAGTAGTGATAGCATTTGTACATAATTAATGGTCTGGATGTGGGTAAAACAATATCAAAATACAAAACCTTAAAACTTGCAATATTTTAGAAGAATACATAATACATGATTATATCTACCGTAAAGCTTTATACCTTTACTGCGCCTGTTGAATTAAGAAGAGCAATTTGACAGCCATAAAAATCTTATAGAGTAATGTAATGTATGCAAGAAATAATATTCGCATCAACAGCTGATTTGATAGAAACATAATATTACCGTAAAACAATTACATCAGCAACAAAGTATCCAGGTGTCCTTGACAATGGCTAACAAGTTAATAACATGCGACATACTTGTTTACACCACATGCAATCCTGGTACAACTGATAGCACTATCATTGCCATCAGCTATGTTCCAACAATAGCGATTGCTATCGGGCTTCATATAAAAACTAAAACGACACGTAATAAAGTTTATTCGTTTTTCCTGTGTCGCATTTTTATTCGAACATGAGTTATGGTACGGTGGTAATGAAAATTCCAATATTATCCCTGCTCAGTTTCCTGTTTTTGAAGACGAATGGCGATGTGAGTATCTATAAAATTTGTATTTAGTAGAGGATTGCGGTAAAAACGCTGAGCTTTTTACAGCGCACTTTATTAAAAATATGGTCCTCCGAATTTGGATGTAGGTACATTGATTTTATTGGGAGAAATATAAAGCCTAATTTATTAGCCGAATTTGCTTTGCTAAGCATTCATGCTAAATTCCAACATAGCACCTGAGAGCAATATCTCAAAACGTCATATCAATGCCGAACACAACATAAAGTATGTTACTTCTAAAATATGCTACTATAAATATTTCGACTTCTGTAGAGCCCACCAGCCGGCCTAGCATGACCACGATAGAAACGGGTTTTGTCTACATAGAAATAGACAAAGTGACAGATTTCATTCATAAAACGTAGAAATGTTTCTACAATCTGTCACTTTGTCTATTTCTATGTAGACAAAACCCGTTTCTATCGTGGTCATGCTAGGCCGGCAGGGCACCATTGCGGTGACTGCCCCGACGACACGGCGCAGCACACGTTGGAGGAGTGCCCAGCGTGGGCAGTGCAGCGTCGTGACCTCATCGCGGCGGTCGGTGCTGCGGGTGGCCTCTCGCTCCCGGCCGTGGTTGAGGCCATGGTCGGCAGCGAGAGCGCTTGGAACGTCGTCGCCTCCTTCTGCGAGGAGGTGATGGACGCCAAGGAGGCGGCGGAAAGGGAGAGGGAGGCGGTGTCCTCTCTCCCCATCCGCAGCAGACGCACCGGGCGCCGTAGGGCGGCCAACGATCTCCGGCCACCATAGGGTGCGGCCTGCGGGCGGCGGACTTGGGGCGTCCGTCGCCCGAACGGAAACAGGCCCGAGACGGTGGCGCGACGTGTTCCGCGCGCGCCTGTCCAGAGGAATTGCGGTCGTACATGACGGCCGCATAGGGTGACGGGGCCCGCCTTTCATTTGGCGGGCCAATACCTGCCGGGGGTGCGGACGAATGCGCAAGCGACTCCCGTGCCCCGGCGTAAGGTAGTTGGAGGAACACCGGGGTGGTTTTAGTCAGTAAGAGTCTGACAGACCCCTCCGCCCTCCCCAGGGTGGGGGACATCCATGAGGATTTCCACCTCGAAAAAAAAAAAAGAAAAAAAAAAGGCCGGCAGGGCGAGTCTCAACAGATTAGGACGCTAATATTAGCCCAAATCACCTGTTCACGTGCCAATCTGTTAAGACTTATCCGGATCGCTCTACAGATTGGGTATCAAGTTAGTCAAGTTAGGTCGTTCGCACGCACCTTAGCTGTTGACGTTTCGAAGTACGTCAACAGTTACCCCTGGTCTGCATACATATTCACAACCACTCGATAAGCTTCCGTGTCGGAAATGACACGTTCGATTATTTGCTTTCCCAACTGATGGACTCGTAAAACGCTAAATAGTATTTTACGAGTACCGACGAGAACCAATGGACTCGAAAAACGCTAAATAGTGTTGTACATACGAGTGCATCGGTTCGGAAAGCAGGTAATCGAACAAGTATCATTTCCGACACGGAAGTTTGTCGAATGGTTGTGAATACCTATGCTAGACAGAAGGGACAGAAACAACTTTTATCGACTATTTAACCAATTTTTATGTCTAATATTTCAAAGGTATACTACGTACCACAATTCACCGACGCCGTGTTAAGTTGTGATGATTTTAACAATGACTTCTTCAACTGTGATGAACTAGTGCTGGGCTCCATGCAAGGAGAAGAAGGGGATGATGCGGCTAAACTCAGTGGTAAAATAAAAACCGGAAAGGAATTTCTCGATGAATATGACGTAAGTAAAGTAAAGTGTTTTGGAATCGTTCATGTTTCGTGTGGACCGTAGAAGACAATTTAGGAGTTATGTAATTATTTGTACGTTTTCGCCTGAAAAAATATTTTATTTGGAGTGCTAATGGACCGTGGACGCCGTGGAGAATTTGAAAACATGCAATCAAGTCAAAACTTTTTCAACTTTAAAATAGTTTTTTAAGTTAATTTAAGACACCATCCGTAGCCTATAAATCGCTTGCAACACTGAGTATCACATGCACGTTGCTGAAAATTTTAAATGAGGATTCGCTGTACTGACAGCTTAGAGGACAGGTCCCCCGCTGTCAACGCGGCGCATCCCTAGGAGCTCTGGCGACCTTACTCACCACAGGACCACAACACTACCGAAGAGTATATCTATGAGGTGGAGGTACTTCCACAGTCGGGCTGCTCCAGATTTGAGCGGGATATCCTTAAAAGAAGTTTATTTTTGCAGCTTGAAATAGACATTTGGAAAATGTTGGACCTAGCTGACGAATACATGTACAGCACGCGAGTTAACTTTTGCAGCAGCTTACAGAATACGGACTCCCCGTGGTATCCAGTTCTCGAAAAACTGAACATTAGTGGTTGTCCAGTCCCAGAGGTATGTTTGGTGAGACCAGAATGTATGTATAAAATCTTCGTCTATTTACAGTCAGGGAAAGGGATCTTTTAGCCGTATCGCCGATCCTTTGGTCGTATGTTCAAACTTCGAAGTAATTCAGATTCGGATTGCTTCGAAATTTGAATATGCGACCAAATATGAGCACTAAGAAAGGATTTTTGAATATTCATCATCGATGAGAAGTCCTATCGGCTACACAGCTAGTAAAGAATAAATATAATGTAAGAGAGAGTTTGAAAGTAGCACTGGTGACAGAATTGCTGAGGAATCATGTCTGTTGTGCTAGAACCATGTGATGCGGAGTAATGAGGAGCATGTAACAAAAAAAGTGCTAAGTACGAATGTGGATGGCTCTAGGAAAAGAGGCAGACCCAATAAAGGGATGGATTGTGTGAAATATGATATGGCTCGAAAAGAAGTGAACGTTGAGATGACGGCTCATAGAAATATATGAAAGAAAAAGCATAGAAACAGACGTACTCCGCTTACCCCGAATAAATTGGGATTAAAGAGGTTGATGATTTAACATTTTTTGTTTTTCAGAGCACCTTCGAGGTACATGGTTTGTCAGTATCTTTGGACGCGTTTAAAGATTTCTTGAACCACGATTTCTGTGGAGAATATCGTGTTCAATTGTCTTTCATGGATGGTACGGAGAAAATTTCATGCCATATCCTTGAACTTTGTATCGTAGAAAGGAACGATGAAGACGAATGAGGAATTATTTAATAAAGGGATTCATACTTGAAACATGTTTTACTGTTGTTGTGTAAAATACTGGTTTTCGGAAGGTCACCAATGTAGGGGTTTTAAATGGGTACTAAATGAAGGTCAAGTTGAAATATATATTTTACAGGTACCATTTTACACAAATTACAATATACTACATGATAAATACCTACGTCCTAATTATTCGGTTGCGGGGAGACGACTACTGGCTGCGCTAATACAAGCGCCTGTATACAAAACCAATGCGTCAGCAGTCGATCTCTACACGCATACATTGTGTCCCTACACCATGATCAACCCAAAGATTCTAAAAGCCTGTTCAATTTAATCTCATGTCAAGTATTATTGAAATGTTGAAATTGACAGCAGATTTATTATTCGATGGCTTTGCTCTCGGAAACTTTGTCTTTCAGTTTCAAGTAATAATCAATGCAAATTTTGAAAATGCTACAAAGTTAAGTCGGATAAAAGTTCGTAGCCAACTACAGACAGCAGCAGCAGGCATGAGCGTAGCCACGGTGGGGCCAGGGTGGGGCGCTTGCCCCACCCTGGCCCTGACCTGTAACACCTGTAAGGTAGCTAACCAAACCTTAAAAAATAAATTATCTAGGTACTAACTACGATAGTGATACTTAATAGGGTGTAACCTTTTTCTATGAAAAAATTTACCGGGGTAAGACCGCGGGTATACAACATGAAATTTTAGTGGTTGTTTTCCCGCAGCAGAACGATTTGCCCTCAGTAGTACTATCGAAACATGGAGTAAAATTTTAATAATTACCAGAAAAAAATAATTTTTTTTTTCAAATTCCACGCTTTAAAACGGTCTAAAAAGTGTAAAGTAATTTCTAATGAAATGAAAAATGTAGGACGCATAATTGTAAGATGCGCCCCACGTTTTCCATTTCATTAGAAATTGTTTTATACTTTTTAGACCGTTTGAAAAACGTGGAATTTGAAAAAATAATATTTTTTTTCTGGTAATTATTAAAATTTAACTCTATGTTTCGATAGTACTACTTAGGGCAAATCGTTGTGCCGCGGGAAAACAACCACTAAAATTTCACGTTGTAGTTTACTAGTTACGTAATTGTTATTTTAGACTGTTGCTACACCCTGAGCCCATGGCTGGCTACGCCCATGGCAGCAGGCGGCGTGTCCCCGCGATACTACTGGTTTCTATAAATACGATGTGTCGTTTACATACATAAACACCCAGAACCAAAATTTGTTCAAAATTTGTAATATCAACACGCGCCTTGTAAAGGTGCGTCTTCGCTAGACGAGCCGACCACGAGCCGGACCGCTCTGCTCGTGTGGACTGGACGTCCGACATTGGCTGAGCACAGCCGAGCACGAGTCAAACGCTCGAGGTGCGCTCGTTAGTCGGTACACACAACGCGAATTCATGCTCAGCTTGTGCTCCGCTCATGCTCGGCTCGTCTACCATAGACACACCTTAACGTACCCAATAATCGTATCACAGCACTAACCGTGCTGTCAAAATGTTAACGTACTAATTCAATGCAAATTTCAAACAGTTTAATCGCCATCCAAAAGGGAATACAAATTTAAAGTATCCAGACTCAGCAAGCGATTGTGTTGTGCCCAATAATTAGAAAAATAAATAAAGTAAGGGGGAGTGCAGACGAATAAATTTATAATTGCCGGGGGCAGCCAACTTCAAGCGTTATTAACTTTTTCCTGTGCCCGTCGCGCCACGAATGCCTCTCGTCCTTTGGTCAGCCTAAAAACTGTTCAACCCTCATTAATTTTATGAACTCCTATGGAATTTCTGTATAAATTCAGGGGCATCGCTGAAATAAACACCGTCAAAAATAATTTGAATAACAATATTCATAAGTTTACTTCGAAAATTGATACCTATTTAAGCTGATATTAACATATTCATGCTGTGAAAATTAGTAATGACGTTTTAATGAAAGGATTTTGTTATAACGATATTGCTAGTTATTTGTTAATATAGGTGGGCAGCAACCATAATCAACTTTAACGAGCTTCTTACAGCTTGTTATGTTAAGTTGAAACAACAAGAGTTTTAAGTTCTATAAGCTTTTCAAAGAGCGTCTTAAACATTATGCTTACAGAAAACCTGTCATCTTAAAATACAATAATAAAAACGCACCACATAATTTATTTTGCCATTTATCGTGATATGAATAGAAAACCAACTCTCAAACATTTAAAGTCTGATTCAGTGCGGAGATGGCGTTATCAGTCTGAAACCAGCTTACCCATAATGCTAATCTTACAAAAAACGAACGTTATTCAAAACTAAAAGATTTAGCTCGAGTATTCGCTGTAAATTTTCCCTCTAACGTTCATAAAGTTAGAAAAACATACGTGAAAACTGCATTATGAAGAGCTTCGTGGGTCACTAGCTGTTTTGCAGTGGGCCCCGAAAGCAGCGGGGTTTAAATGTACAGATGTTAGTGAAAGTGTTAGGTAAAGTGCTTGCGTCAACATAAGTTGGTGAGAGTTATGATAGTCAATTGTTTTTATTCATCAGTCAGTTTTGTAATAGGTTTCTTATAATTATGCTGTAAAAATATTGAAGCCAGGATCGTGGTTTAATTTTAGGCGTGACGCGGGTATAATAACAATAGTGGTAAGCGAAAATTATTACTTTATCTGAATAAAAATGTTCTTGCGCAGATAGCATTGTTCTTGCTATAGTGACGTGTTTGCGCTGATTTTGTGGCTCAATCCTATCCATATGCAAATGTGGGCCCCGCCTCAGTCGACGTTTCAGCGATTCCAAATTGTAATATTATTCAAATAACACATTTATACGTCATACAGATTTATGTACCGACGGTATTAAGAATTTAATTATGAGCCAAACTTATGATATTTCTTATTACATTTTTGTCTGAAAATTTTACGTATATTAACAATATTTTGAAATAGAGTCGTGATTAGCCGTATAATTGAAGTTGGCTTTAATTTTGTCTACAACGGGCTCGTTTTAACAAACTGTTTACAACATTTTCTTTGTTCGAGTAATTTCAAGAATTTATTTGAAAAGAAACTATTTTAGAGAATGTTTTAGGTTCGAATCAGCTAGCAAACACGACTTAAATTAGTTTACAGTCGACGCGGAGTTCAAAGATTTTGACAATCAAGTGATCTTGTCATGTTTAAATATATACTATGAACGAAGTAAATGAAGTAACGGTTAAAAAGGTTTTTTATTTAGCCTTACTTTTTTGAAAGTATTATATCATTAAGTTACAAATAATGCTGATTATAATAAAAAATGGAGAGTAAGTAGGATACGATAGCGCATTTGTCAGAAAAATGGCATTGATCGCTAGCCGTCGCGTGTTCAAGTCACTCTCGTGTTTATGGGATAAAAATATCACTAACATGGTTTTAACACGTTTAAAAAAAACCGGCCAAGTGCGAGTCGGATTCGCGCACCGAGGGTTCCGTATCATATTTGGACGTATAAAGTGAAAAAATCCGGACCGCATAACTAAGTTTGTTTGTGAAGGAATTTTGATGATTTTGAAAAAACTGTACTAGTTAGGAACATGGTTTTATTTTTGGTGCCATATTTGGGTCAATTACTATCAACCCTAATTATTTCAGATGTTTCGCTCTGCAAACTTCGGAGATAAGGGGGGGGGGGGGAATGGTATTTTTTTGGACATTTTTCATCATATGTCGAAAACTGTGGGACATAAAATAAAATAAAAATATATTTTGAAATGTGCAGATCAAGCCCTTTCATATGATATGTCACTTGACCTAGTAACCCCAATTTAAAAATTTGGACCCCCACTCCGGCCCCTTTTGCAATGAAAATAAAAATATTTTGGGATTTTTTTCATTTGCAATAAAGTTGAATAAGCATTTTTTATAACTGTTCCAAATTTCTGAAATAAGCAGGTGTCAGACAGACAGACAGACAGACGAAGTCGCACCATAAGGGTTCCTTTTTTACCATTTTGGTACGGAACCCTAAAAACATTAAAAAATTATATGATTTTGAGACTTATTATTTCTTTACCGAATGAGTCTTTTCCAAAAATATAAATTATTTCCTTAAAATAATTAGTGAGAAACTTCTACTCACTGTGAACATGAAAAAGACTAAATTAAAATGAAAAGCCGCAGTTGACAGCAACACTGATGTTGAACGCCAATTCCAAGTAATCACTGTGGTGAGAACAATGTCAGTGATGTCTTCTAAAGTCTCGGCAGAAAAGGAAATGCTTTAATTTGCGAACAGTCACAGCCGAATTAGTTGCGCGACTCGGCATTTGTTTTAGAAACTTGTTCGCTTTGATGTACCTATGCACTGATCTGTTAAAATTCTCTTGATTGATTTCACTTGATTATATGTTTGACCTTTTTTAAAGTGTTTGGAATAATTTTTCCAGTCTTCCCTATATTGTCTTCTCTAACTTCATTTTGGAATGGGTAAATAGCATTATTTATAATTTTTTCCTCCTTCCTCTTAATAGTTTTACTGAAGTAAATAATTAAAAAATGATTTGACTTTGATTTGTGGCAAAATATTTATTGTTATTTGGCTGGCCAAGAATTGAACGTGAGTTATGATGAAACTTCAGTGGGATTCGATTTTGTAGGACATTAAGCATCTAGTAAATTAATTAAAACTTCTATGTAATGTATCACTGTCATAAAACTATGATACTAAATTGAGTGTCTATTTGATAAATTGCGCCTGAAAAGGTTCCAAGCAAATCTTAATACAAGATCAAAATTATATACATTTTATTCATTCATCGGCTCAAATTACGCTCTACTTCAAAAAAGAAACTAAAATTCATTTCTCATCTCATCAGTTGATACTTTAATTCTTTGACAAGTTTAGTTGAGAGTACCTCGGCTTAATGCGCCCGTTCTCAAAGAATCGTGTTTGAGAACTATTTACTAAATTGAAAAAGCGTGTCCGTGGACGGCCCTCGAAATAGAGGACGAGTGAGGAAAATCAAAGCGGCCACTTGAGGACAGTTAGATGTACCTTTGGGCACAACTCTAGAGGACACGTGTCGAGTGCGGAGGTCTCTGTCGTTGATTTCTGAAAATCGGACCGCAATTTCTCTCAAGTGTAGGTAAGCAAGATGATTTTAATGGAAACGTTTGGATTTGATAAATGCGAGAGTCGATCAATTCAAACTTAGTACTTTAATGATTTTTATTAGAATGTTTCGAACCTACTTTAATATTAATAAATGCAAAAGCTAAGCATTTTTAGTTTTTCATTCTACTCCTGGATATATTCAAAGGTTGATAGATGTTAAATGCCAAAATGAAAGCGGTTTGTGTCCAAAAGTGGTATAACAAACCTTTGATTATTTAATCAAAATAATAAACCTAATAAACCTCGGTATGGAGTGACAGGTGTGTGCAAAAAAATTAAAATGTAGAGGTGTACGAAATAAAAAAGCAAGTGTAAAATTGGACCCTTCAATTTAGCTTTTTCCACTAAAAATAGCCAAATAACAGAGAACCACCCAATTCGACCACATCCAATATGACAGTAAGTAAACAGCAAAAAGAACGCGTGAAGTGGACCAAAAGAGGTGTGCACATCAAAAAAACGTGATAACTAGCGTGAAGGGGTGCCAAGGACCCTTATACTCTTTCAATAATACGTCGGAGTCTGCAATAAAATTGTCAAGTTGAGATCTGCTAACGACGCAGTTTCTGAGACGGGATTGAGATAAACACCGCATTATGAAACGGATTTGGGCGGTATTAAGTCACGGTTCTCTTTCGTTCAACACTTGTTTGTAAATACTTTGAATTGTCAAAGTTTTTTTACCTTTGACTGATGGTTATGATTTTTGAAATCAATTATTTCAATGCATTATTTTGCTTTAAATTGAAAGAAATGTTTTATAGATGGTCAAGTAAAGCTCTAATTAATAATTAATTAACAATGAATATTATTGGTTTAATTTTAATGTTAGGTTTTTGACTGCGATGGAGGAGGAAAAGAAGGGAATGTTGTACGTAGGTATCTACGAGTATAGTGAACCGTAACATAGGTTAAGAGGTGAGTTAGTGTGGAATATACAAATGAGGTGTCATTAGATTCGCCTTAACTCTGCTGCGAGTGACACTGGCTATCTATATATATAGGTACTTCAAAGAGAGTTTCCCCAATACATACAGTCAAAAGTAATTTGAATTTGGACAATAAAATGTCCAATTTCATTTATGTACGGAACCCCATACGACATAGACATTTAGGAAAAAAGTTAATGGTGCTTAAAGCTTGGCCGCTGTCCTGTAATTACGAATTAAAAAGTTCGTCCGCCGGACCCCAGTTTTTTCTCATTTATTTGGATGTGAAGATAATATTGCACCCCAAATCTATTCCTTCTTCACCCAATTTGGATTCTTATTTCTTCTAACATAGAGTTTAAAATCGATTGACACCACACCTAATTACTTTTAATGTTATCTTCTCATACGAGACATTTGTATGTATGCATCTATTTATAAAGAGACAGAAAATTAACTTTTACGAGTACTCGGAAAACAGAGGTTTTCATATGTAAAATGTTATTGGTTTGCTTCTATTGCCTTTACTTTTGAAGAGAAGTGGAAAAGACATTTGATAAGTAGGTAATCAGATTTAAAAATAAAGGTATTTGAAAGCTATGATGGTTGACATTCTTTAGCGTTTCTTTCATATCGCTGCTTCTAAGTTTATTGATTCTTTTATTTAGGCCATGACTTGTAAACGTGAAAAAATCCAGGACGATTTTTAGAAAAAAAAGTATACTTAAAGAAAAAGTTTTTTACTAAAATAAATGCATAGTTTGATATATCTATCATCCCACAAAAATATTCATGCAACAATGTACCCCAAGAACTACATAAAACATTACGTCATATTACATTCGTAGTATCATTTTCATTTAGCAATAAAACAACCGCATGTAGCTATATAAAAATGATTCACAATGCGTCTATAATAAAACTGTCGCGCTGAGAATCCGTCGCGTCGAGATTAGAGGGTGCTCCCATTATTGTTACAGTATTATTTTGTTGTTTTACGACAGGAAAATAATAAGCACCGCCGTTTATGACGGGACAATAAAATTCGTATTAGAAAGGGACGATTGTTTGTGGGGAAAAATGTGTTTTTTTTGGGATAGTTTAATCAATTAAAGATTCCATTGTATTATTCAACATATTGTGTATTATGTCTGTTTTAATTCTTACTAGGTTTTGCCAATGGATTTGCCCGCGTGGAGGTTGGAAATTATTCCACGGTAGGTACTACCGAAATAAATTGTATTCTATGACCTAATCCGGACCATGGTCTACCTGTTCGCCAAATTTCACGCAAATTTGTTCAGCCGTTAAAGCGTGATTGATGAACAAACATCCAAACTTTCACATTATTGTTAAAGTAGGAAGTAGGATAGGATCTTTCCAAGGGCACAGATAATTTAATACTATGTACAGTACCCCTATCATGAGTTTTTTTGACGTATAGTTTCGTTAACGTAAGCATATTTTGAATTTAAAATACAGCAGTCCTGGAACATTTTGATAAAATTTTATACAATTTGCACATTTTAAAAAATACAGAGAAATTAATTAAGTATTTAATTTATATAAATATTGTGTAACAAACGTGTATTTTCAATTCAAAATATGCTTACGTTAACGATACTACACGTCAAAAAAACTCATGATCGGGGTACAGATCTCATACAAAGAAACGTGACCGCCGTAACTTGGGCTATCCTCAGGTTATAATTTTCATGCATAGAGGTTTTTTTTTAAATTAGAACAAATATTTTTCATGGTCTGTTTTTTTAATGTTCTGTATTTTACACAAACTTTTAAAACAAATTGATGCATATAACTGACGCTATCAATTAAGATTTATTTGAACAACTGTTTCTTAATGAGACCCCGTGCCAAGGTTAAAAGGCTACGCAGAATTTCCCCTTGGATAAAAGTGGCCGAACCATCTGCATTATAAACATGGAGAGCTTTGACAAAACTCAGATTTCCAAAACGTTTGCAAAAATGCAATGCAATACGTATGCAAAAAACGTTTGCAGCTTGGACATGGACAGGAGTGTAAAAACAAAGAAAAGAGAGAATGCAATCCAAAAGCGAAGCACGGCAATACGGAAATACTGATGCAGTACATAAATGTGTAGATCAGATTTTGGCTGCCTTTTACTGGACCGAATATTTATTAATATTCTATGGTAAACTATTATTGTCTGGCAAAGTTCCTTTAGAATTCTGGCAACTGTTTTAAAATGTTCAATCACTTTGATCAACAAACAACTGAAAAATCTCCAACTAAATAAGCTTGCTTTATCTCAAAACGACGTCGTTTGCTATCTATAATAATATTATAAAGCTGAAGCTTTGTTTAAACGCGCTAATCTCTGGAACTACTAGTCGGATTCGAAAAAATCTTTTTATGTATGACAGTCAGATTCATTGAACATCACGCTACAATTCTTAGGAGCCCAGCGACGGCGGTGAAACCGAGAAATAGCTAGTTATAGATATATCAATAAACAAATTACCCTTACAAGTTGTTGAACTCTAAAACTTTGACAACTCTTTTAGGGCTATGTTCACCAACAAGATAACAGTTCGATAAATTGAAAACGGCTGTTTATCATGACTTTTCATGTTCACTAAAGCTAATCGACCGATTAAACACAGTAATCAACCGTTTTCTCTAACCAAGGTGGGAGAGGTCGTTTAACATCCCGATTAGTACTTAATCAGGGTATTTTGACGTTTGACAATTACGAATTTGTGAAAAAATTAAGCTAGGTATTACATTTTTATTGTTGCTAAAATTAGCAAGGCACTTCTTTTTATCCATTTTGTTTAATCAATTCACAGATTACCAAATACTTTAGATATTAGAATATTATTTGTAGGTATAAATTCGAATAAAAAATATCATTGACATACCTACAAGTTTGTTATTGGTTACCATGATAACATCTAAGATCGAATGCTGCTAAATTAAGACACAACGTAACCAGTTACCAAATATATATTATGACAATCATAATCGGGACTTTTAATTTCCGAAAGGTAAGCTCATAATGCAACCATTTTGAAATGTTCATATTTTGTACGGTTTATTACGTGTATTGCTACCAATCATAATTAACTGTATTATATTATTCGGTCTTTCATTCATATAACGCTCAATTACAAAATCGAGGTTGAATTAAAAGTGATGAACACGAAAATTGCCGTCTCATGGTTAAACGACTGTATTCGGTTATCGAACCGATTAGGAAAACATTGGTTATTTCACTGTCGGTGAACTTAGCCCTTAGTCTTGATTGATAGTTTTTTCTGCTGGGAATCTTAAAATGAAGAGAAAGAAAGAACAAGGAAGAGAAAGAACAAAATAGATAGAATAGAAAGAGAAAGAATAGAAAAAGAAATAGAAATAGAAAAAGAATAGAAAGAGAAAGAACAAAAGAACAAACAAACTAACAAAAGAACAAAACAAAAACAAAGAGGAGAAACAACAAAAAGAAGAAAAGAAAAGAAGGAAGAGAAAGAACAAAATCGATAGAAGGATTACATTGATTTTCGGGTGCTTAATATTTCAGTGCGGCTAAGAGCGACGGCGCTTCTAGACAAGAAGTGCTTACCTAAGTGCTTTGTTTGCTTCACTATGCACTTTAAAACTTAGAGAATACTTGATGGAGTTTAAATAACAACAAGTGCATTAAGCAATGTTTTGCTGCTTCGTGTTTAATTTAGCAATATTTATTGTTAAGACATACTGAGCGCTGGTTTCAGGTTCGATCTCCGGGTCGGGCAAAGTGTTATTAGGTTTTTCCACTAGGAACTTCTTAGTAGCAGCCCTGAGCCTGAAGTTGTGCCCGGATAATGGCAAATAGGCCTGTTTTACATGGGACATTTATCATCAACTAGCACTTCACCCGCGACTTCGTCCGCGTGTCCCACAGGAACTGTGCATTTTTTCGGGATAAAAAGTAGCCTATGTTACTCAGTGATAATGTTTTGTATTAGTGAAAGAATTTTTAAAATCGGTCTAGTAATTTCGGAGCCTATTCGGTACAAACAAACAAAAAATCTTTCCTCTTTATAATATTAGTATAGATTAGCGTAATTTAAGTGTACTATTACCCCTCTGCGTATACCCACCCTCAAAGGATACAGTCATGATGTTATTTTTTTTCAAACGAAGTTCCTTATATGTTTAGCACGTTATACTCCAGATTCTTGGCGAATGAGAGCCAGGCCGAAAAAAGTGTAAGATTTCGACCGTCACGACACTTTTTTTTTATTTAATTACTCCCAAACTTCCAATCGGGTATCCCACAACACCTCTCTTTTTTTAACTGATTATTATATCTATTACTGAGCTGACAATGGAACCCCAGGTGCTAAAGATATGACTGATTTTCTATCACATACCTATGATGCCGAAATCACCTTTTACTATGGCTTCAGATTACAGCTGAATACATACTCGGTGACCACAAAAAGTACCTTCATAAAACCCCAATCAGGAAATAAAAACACGAAATGACAAAAAAATCTTTATCAGAATTTCCAGTTCGCTCGTAATTGTAGCGAAAACAAAGGGGGCATGGCTATGGGAGATCAATGGTGGCCGTTGGCTCGGCTGATATATTTACGGCCTACTGCACTGTAAATTTGCCGATATCTCGCAACGCCTAGGGCGTTTATATACCATGTACAATGCAGATGGAGAAGTCCTGGTAGGTTCATAAAATGTTATATTTCTAATATTTCGGATGTTTTGTTATTCTTTCAACAGTAACAAAATTATATTTTTGAAATACTTAATGTAACAAAAATGTTTAAAATTGCTTATAAGTCGTATAGATATACTATTATATTGTAATTATTAAGAGGGTCATTTCAAAAAATACCCGGACAAGTGGGAGTAGGACTCGCACTCTAAGGGTTCCGTACAAAATATAAATTTGTAATGAAAATAAAGACTAATTGGCCATAATTGTATCTCAGTTGCTCAGTTGGTAAGAGCAACGCCCCGGTGCGGTAGAGGTCGCGGGTTTAAGTCCTGCCCGTGTCAGTTGTTTTTGTTATCTAAAATATTTAATAACAATATGTTGATAAGCTTCTGAAACAATATAATTATATCTTTGATAGCGGTTCATTGTTAAGCCGATGTAAATTTTAAATCCTTTTGCGAACTTTCAAGTTCTCATTGTGTTTCATCTCACATGTTGCTTGGTTATACCATTTTATTAAAATGCCTCAACTTTTTAAACGCTCACTTTATTCATTTTAATAAAATATTAAACAATAAATCTCGATATTTTGCAACTAGCCCCTTTTCTGTGCTTAAAGATAGTAAAAAAAGTAGGTTTTATAAGTATAAAGGTTGCAGTTTAGAAAACTTTTTCATTTGTTTAAGTAGGTACCTACAGGGTTACTGTTTATTGGTAAAGATCTTGTGCCAAGGTTTAAAGGACATCTAGTGCTTTATGTAAAAGTATTTTTAAGAATAAACATAGTTATTAGAAATGAGCTACAATGGCTAGAAAGTTAATTATTCGATTTAGAAATGTTATTTACAAATAATAGCCAATTTCGGAAAAAAATATCAATGTTTATGATTTTTTTTATAAATGATTTTTTTGAAGGCGGGATAATTAATATTTTCTTTTTGTATAAATACGAGGCTGACATGTTACAAAATGTGGACAAAAGCCTAAATAAAATAAAGAAAAAATACTTAATATTTATTAATTATGGGGTTTTAAAAATATATTCTTAATAAATGTCATGAATTCATGACCGAATAACAGTAACCCTGTATAAAAAATAAAAAAAGAACAGAAGACCTCTGTTGTCTCCATACCTCTGCAGATCCTCCTAAAACCAACATAAATTAAAAAGGAAAATCAGAAACAATACACCGAAATATGATCTCATTTTGCAACTAGAGTACATTCGAAACAATCGTCTCGTCTAGTTAAAGTCTAGACAAAAGCAAGTTGTAAGGTTTGCTGCCAATTGCGCCGCAGAGACTCAAGCACTCCTCTATTTAAATATTTCCTCGCAATTAATTTAATTTAGTTAACAAAAGGGAACGTTGGCGAGTGTTCTTATTCACAATTAGTGAGACATTGCTGCAATCGCTACAACCAGTGCATTGGTGCTTTCGTCGAGTAAAGTATTTGAAGTTGCAATTCGTTTCGTCTTGTTGCTTTTGTTTTTAGAATTATTAGATCTCTGCTACTTGAGCTCGGTTTGTTGGGGGAAGCTTTGTGAAAAGGGAAGTGGGGTAATGTTGTTGTATTGTAATAGAATGATTTGAATTATCGCAAATATTGGAAGGGATGCATGATATAATGTACATGTAGTTAGTACTTAAGTATTACTTAGGGTCTTAGTATTAACCAGAATTGGAACAAATATTTAAAGATTTGTTTATTTCTAATGATAAGGTGGTCTACAGGCTTAATTAAAAAATTGTAATACTTTAGGTTGTTTGTTATTCCACCAGATAAAATAACACAACTTTAAAAATGGATATCTCTAGTTTAAAACTGTAAACTATGTCCTTAAAGTTTGTACAATGTAATGTAATGTTTGTACATTATATTGCTACAAACTTCCATTTTCCGAATTACGAACGCTGTAACTCAATTTACCTAATAATTGCATGTCTGAAACAAACTAATCACTAGCTCCTAGTTCCTACACCTACAGCTAAGAGTACCTACTACACGTACACTTCAAGTTAGCAAGTTCATAAAGGCCAATTATAAGTCTAGCACAAAGTTGGCGTAGGATCGAATTTGCCCAGTTTGCGTCCAGTGCGGTATTAATAGATGAAAGTGGTTTCCGAAGCTGACGAAGAAATTCCTTGTTCTGAGCTTACTTTGTACAATTTCTGTAATTAATAAAGTTGGGTTTGGTTTGGAACTAAAAAAAATACACTTTTTTATTCCTATTGGAATAAAAAAAGTGTATTTTACACAGAAATCTAAATAATAAGTCAATAGAAGTCGCAAAGGCGCGTGACCTTGTCGCCGCTTTCGAGCAAATGCGAGCTATGGGGCACGTAGTGTGTTACACTTACACAACACCACAACATCGAGAGCGCGCGTTTAAAAATGTGACGTGTGTGAACGGAATTAAATTTATATTGCATTAGCTGCACTGACATTGGCTGCGAACTGGTGACATTCGTCTGATAGTAAAATGTAATAGATAAAATTTTAATTGACTTACAGTCAGTTGCAGAAAAGGTCATTAAATTTTAAAGGAGTCTTTAACTTTAACATTTCTGTTAAGTTGTTCCAGAAAAGAAAGTTAGCTACCTCTTTAACTGGTTATTAATATTTAACTATTCAAACGTCAAAAAGTTACATTAGACACAATTTAGGTTGCCCAAAACGTAGTTAAGGCCAAACAGAATTTAAATATAACTTAACGAATGTCAAAATTTAATAGGTCACCAAGCATCTATTAAACATACAGTTATCTTTGTTTTTGCAATAAATTGTGCTATTATTCTTATAATTATTATAAATGCGAAAGTTTGTGTGTTAGGTTTGTTACTTCTTCACGCTGAAACGGCTGAACGGACTTGGATGAAACTTTTTTATTTATATTTTATTTGAAAATAGGCTTAAGTTTGACGGCTATCTCGCCTGATGTTAAGCGATGATGCGGTCTATGATGGAGCACGCTTGCCTAGAAGAAACCGATTCACTCGCGACTTGAACACACCCAGATTGTAACTGTCGAGGAACACCCACTCGGGCAGCGCATTCCACTGTTTGGCGGTTTTCACAATGAAAGAGGAGTCAAAGCGCCTAGATATATAAATATGCTAGAAAGGGGTGAATTAAGAACAGTAGCACAAGATTTTTATGAAATTGCTGGTTTTTTTTTCAAAATACGCCACTAATTAGAGAAGCGCCACTTTTAGATCTCGCACCACCTAAAAATTTTGATAGGACCGGCACTGTGGATGAGGTAGAATCTCCGAATGATATCGACTTGAAAGATGAGGAAGTTCTTCCACTTCTGCATGATGGATCACAACATGATTCTTTCGTAAGAACTGCAATTGTAAATGCAGTATTTTCTTAGTTGCTTCTAAGAAAATACTGCATTAACAATTGCAGTTAACTGCAATTTATCATTATTAATAATAAAATAAATAAAACAGCAGAATGTGTGAATTGACTTATTACTTATTAAATTAAATATTATATTTTAATAGGGTACATTCATGTGATTCAAATATACATCAAGTATTTTTATTTGTAATCTTTATTACTATAGAATTACTAACACCTATATATTTATTTTTCTAATTTAAAGCGTTATAATATTAAAATTCAATCAATATCAATCAAAACAATCCCAACAATCATTATCAATCAAAACGCAACGCTATTGGTTGTTTGGGCAAGGGTTCAGTCTGCTCCTTTATAATGCTCAAAATTTTGGCATCATCGTTTGTTGTTTGTAGCTGGTAGGATCCTCCTCCTGTTTTATGGACTTGAATCTGAAATAATTATAGGCAACTAAATTGTACCACTTTAATCAAAACACTCACTTCTGTCCAGCCGGCCTAGCATGACCACGATAGAAACGGGTTTTTTCTACATAGAAATAGACAAAGTTACAGATTTTAGAAACATTTCTACCGTTTCATTCATAAAACGTAGAAATGTTTCTACAATCTGTCACTTTGTCTATTTCTATGAAGACAAAACCCGTTTCTATCGTGGTCATGCTAGGCCGGCTGGACAGAAGTGGCACTAGAAAAGAAAGCTTGCCCAAAGTCACACAGATGATAAAAAAAAATATCTTATACTTTTACATTACAGGTAGAGCTATTATTTTTATTTTATTCAGGAGATGTATCATTAGTGTTGTATTGTATACGTATACATACATAATAAAAGAGTTTGTGAAGGAATACAGGGTTAGACTAAAAGGGTTTGTGGGAGAAAACATCTGCTCTGGCAATCTATATTCAATACCAGTTGTTGTCTCTTGTTCACTCAATTATTGATTATAATTTTTATGCATCTTGGAACGACCCCTAAGTCCAGTGTTGCACTGCAAAAGGGCGTCCTGGCGGCGTTACAATGAGCCTATGCTAGGCACATACTATCTCAGGCATCATACAAAGTAACAAGGTAGGTACGTGAAAATACTCACTCGGACACAAGGTCAGCTAATAGCGCCTTTTCTTACGACGTGTAATTAGCACCACGTGCTCGTCGCTTTTTTTATTTGATTCCTCCATTATACGGAATTACACTTATTTAATAAATTTTTCTTGTAATATTTTAATAAAATTAAAATGTCAGTTTGATTTGACAATTTTGTAGTGCTGCCAGGTCTATTTTTCAATTTACCCTAAGTTCCGTTAACTTTTACCCTAGATTTGCAATGACATTGGAAAAAATACACAAATATTAATGTTTTAAAATGAAATAAAGACATTTGCATTGCACGGTTTGATGCTCACCATTCGGCAAACGGCATGCTCATATTGTTACTCAAATAATAAAGAAATCTATCAGTTATTGTACCTACTCAGTCTTCTACCTCTTCAAAAACGGCTGAACCTATTCTTAAAGTCCGTGCCACCAATAAAGTCCTACGGACAAAAACTGGTAGGTACTAAGCTTGTAAGTTCCGCTTTTGCCTTTTGTTTGTTGGTTTTCAGGGATATCAGCGCCGTGATAGACTTCTGTGGTGGCGCGGACTCTAATGCGTTTTTATTTATTTTATAGCATGAAATTTTCTTACGTAGTGTTATGACAAAATACCCTAAACAATATAAAAAAATACCCTAAATAATTTCATGCCCTAAAAATTTCCCTACGAGTATTCACCTTTCCCTAAATCTAGGGAAAAATACCCTAAGGTGGCATCACTGCAGTTGACAGTTTGACGTTTGAGGTTTGACGATTTGTTTTTTTTTTAATTGCGTAGGTTCGCGTTTAGTTCGCCTGCGTTTTGTCATAATAAATGTAAAAGCACAGAAAACAAAACGCAATCATTCATTCTTTGTTCATTCGATGTTTATTTTATGATGACAACATTTTTAATTTCAATTTTAGTTAACGAACCAATATTAAAAGCTAAAATGCTTTTCTGCAACCTCAATTAAAATAATCATATAATTAGCTCTAATAACGCTTTAAGCAAACGGGAGATAACTGAAAGCTTTCTGCAACCGAGCGTTTTATTTAGATTTCTGTGGTCTATTAAGTAGTACTTGAGGCATTATTTGAAAGTCTATGGTCATCAGTCTCATCATTCTGATACTCATGACTTTTATTCCATACATATAACAGCCGTCAGTTCAGTATGGTGAATACTGAATGATGACTGGCCCTTTCTAGCTAGCAATAGGTATCATCTCACACAATTCATCCATACTTAGTCTTCCTCTACTTTCATAGTCACCAAGAGGACGTTTATCAACAGATATTTTGACGATCACCGCACTTAGTTCATGTGGACTCTTCCCGTGTGTTCTCTACCTGTCTCTGTTTATAGTCGTTTGGGATTAGCCCTTTAGAGTCCAGTTCATCCCTCTCTCCTAGACCTTCCGCAAAGTTCTTTACTGCTGCTTGGGACTTGCTTTGTTAATTAGGGTACCGCCATTGTTGGCAACTCCAACAAACTATATTTTTTATCTGTGCCTAATGTCAAATTACTGTCATTTCGACCAGTCGGCAAATAAACTCCGTATTCATTCACGTATCGCCAAAAGCCTGCTTTCTTATTTCTGCTTCCACACCAAATACCTGCATGAACCAGCCCTGCTGCAATACCCCAACAGCCATGGCGACGTCACCGGCAACGTAAACTTGGCTACCTCTGGCATCCGAAGGTCGCCTAAAAAATTTGCCAAAGAGTAGCCAAGCCACGTATCTTGAATGCCTAGTCAGTCACCTCTGCCAGCGGTGCGTCGATAGGTAGCTACGCTTCCAAATTGGTGACGTGGCTAGTCCATCACCAAGTGAGTTATTTGCAATACATTTCAATATGAATTATTTCGCTACGTAGCCGGCGACGCGACGTCGCCATGGCGTTCCAGTAAAAAACAGTCCTTAGTCTAAATTCCCTAATGATTTTTTCATCTATATTACTTAGCTTAACTTTGCTACAGTTAAAGTCGTAACTTGTTTTCAACGACTGAATAGTATTTAATGATTTTTATTCCTTCTATATTAGCTCGTCAACTTTGCGACTAAATTCGTAATTTGATTTCAACGACTGCAAACGATATTGACGTTGATACGACTGGATAAAGTTTTAACATAATTATTGTAAACTATTTGTTGAACAAGCTTATATTTCAGTGTTACCATAGACACACAAGAAGGCGAGGGAATAACAGCATGTTAAAATGGCTAGGTACCTTTAATTAAATTCTACTTAAAATCTTGAATAATATCTACAAAATCCTAAATATAAAAAAGTCACTTTTTGGGACTGTCTGTGTTACCGCTCTTCTACTACACAATGGATTTTAATGCGGTTTTCATCACCATTTAGAGAATTTATTCTGGAAGGTTTGTGTGTATAATACGTTGATATTTAATTTAGATCCAGTACAGAAATCTTGATGTTTTGACATATCGCCACATCAGCAGATTGTACCCGTGCAAAGTAGGAGCGGGTCGCTAGTTTCGAAATAAGAAAAACCCGCATCAAACAATAAATATTGAAGCAGACAATCAATTTCAAGGCGACACTGCGAAAAGATAACTAAACATGACCGAACAAAAAACCTAAAGAGAGGTTAATGAACCTAACACTTTTTAAAACGAACAAAGAAGTCCATGTGATTAGGCTTCGCTGTCTGCTTATCTGATTGCACCTGGACGAATTCCGTCTTCACCTGCAGCCAACTTTTACAGCCAATACTGGACGCGAATACAAATTGTTTGGCTAGAATCGTAAAATGCTAACATGGTAGCCTGCCATTTGTTCACCGTAAATAAATATTGCTTTACTTAAGTTTCTGCTTCTGTTTCATGACGTGAAAGGTAAAACGTCGTTGGTTTCAGAGACAAATGTGGAGAATTTATCGAGATTTCGGTACTATTGTTGTACATACTTTACTGATTTGAACGAAAATCCTTTGAGGTGAAACAGATTGCCTCGAGATTTATGTTATAATTTCGCTTAGGTACGGTTTCGACTTATGTGTTAGGGTGATAATAATATGTGACCTGTACTGTGGTATTTACTCTGCTCCTTATAGAAAAAGTAGAAATATAAGTATAGATGCCTGCACTAATTGAGTACCTACTCCTGACGCATACATATTATTATATTCATTCATTCGCAAAAGGGGTAACTAATAAATGCAGGTATTTGTACCAACCGGAAAAATGAAAAGCTGACAGCAATATCTCAGTATCAGCTGATATCAATTTAGATAATGGAGGTATTATTATAAGATGAGCCCTTTCACTGCAGGCGAATGCCCTCACAAGCAGCTTTACCATCAAAGATAATGTCAATGCAGTTCGTAGAGGTTTCTAGAGACACCTACAGCTTACCTTGAACTATTATCACACTAATATTATAAATGCGAAAGTTTGGGTGTGTACATGTGTGTTTGTTACTTTTTCACGCTGAAACGGCTGCACGGATTTGGGTGAAATTTGACAAAGAGGTAATTTGAAACCTGGAGTACAAGTAGAAGAAAGTAGTAATTTGTATTAGTTTGTTACTTTGGGTTCCAAACAGAGTCATATTCTGCAGGCTATTTAGTAAATAATATTAAAGCCGTTTTTATGTAAACGCATTTAGTAAAAAAATCTGCTAAGCTTAGCTAAAAAAATCTGCTAAGCTTAGCGTCCATTAGGTCTCTGTATCAAGCAGATAGAATCGCAAATATTCGCCTTCCATGCATTTACCATGAAACAATGCGCCTGGGTGATTCGACACGGCGCGATTGACGCAGTTTCATACTAAATGTATAGGAGGCGATTTGGTCACCTAATGGACGCTAGGCCTAAACCGCCGCTGCAACGAACGGCCGGCAAACAAATTCGTATTGACGATATAAATGTACTGTCGTATAGCAGAATAATGAGAACCATGATAATGTTCAGTAGGTACCTGTTTTTTGGCACTAATGCATTGAGTGCCAAAAATATTACCGTTTGAGAATATTTTTGGTACTTAATGCATTTGTGCCAAAATAAATGCTTAAGGCGTATGGTACCCTCAAAAAGAAATAAATGCTTAAGGCGTATGGTACCCTCAAAAAGATAAATTCCGTCGCCGTTGGGGTCGTACTACTCTTAAACTAACTAACATAAAAATCCAGAAAAAATATATAATAAACCTTGATATGTTGCCTTTATTTTGGAAGTATAAAAATATCGTAGCTTAAAAGTTACTGTATGAAAATAATTATTTTGCTAATATTGATTTTGCTAATTGTCGCGTGCGTTTTGCTGTACTGCCGCCAGTCGCCCGCGCAAAGACGCACGCGCAAAATTATTTCCTGCTTCTGCTAAAAAACATATTTTGAAATAAGCCATATCCAGATTAAAGATTTGTCTTGTCTGATTGCCTATATTCTCCAGCCAAAACCCAAAAAATATCACTTTTAGTTTAGAAGCAGTAGCGAATTTAGTTCTATAAATGACCTCATTTCAATAATTATTTTCATACAGTAATTTTTAAGCTACGATATGTTTATACTTTCAAAATAAAGGTAACATATCAAGGTTTATTGTATATTTTTACTGGATTTTTATGTTAGTTAGTTTAAGAGTAGTAGGTACGAACCCAACGGCGACGGAATTTATCTTTTTGAGGGTACCACGCGCCTTAAAGGAGAATAGGTACTCCGTAGAAATTGCTCTCTATAGATTACGACCACGATTATCTAGTACAGAAATAATACTACTATCTATTATTTATACAGGGATGTTCACGCAACCCGTCACGTTTAACGTAACGTAGTATGTAACGTTGATACATCGTATGCCAAGCATTCGCCACAACCGCTGACACTTGATTAATTACCCCGGTTCGCCTCACAGTTCAAATAAGCAGCTATTTTGTATGTTTATATGTTGTATGTAATAATTATCCCTGATCTAAATAAGGTAATCTCGGATTGTGAAACACAATTTCAAAGTTTTAGTCGAGATACAAATCGAAGGTCTAGATCATGGTCTTGGGTTTGAACCCCAGTTGGGTAGTGTTATTAGGTTTTTCTATCATTATCAGTAGGTATCATTCCTAGCCTGGAATCTGGATTTGTACTTTGTTAATGCAATAGGACTTATAATACATATAAGTGGTGAAATGTAGTGTAACTTTTCATATTGCGTGGTGTATTTAAAATGTTGAACTGTGGTCGAAAGATTACCTACATGAACCACACAAGACGTAGAAAAACAAGATCAATAAGATGATATATTCAAACTTTACACGTATACGTACGAATTAATCAAAGTTCCCAAAGATGGACCTTTCATGTCTCACAAAGTCCTCGCCAGTTCAAAGGTTTCTGATTGGCGCCCGTGTGTGAACCTAATCCGGTTCCGCGAACCGGTGGAAAAAATCACTCACTACTATTACTCTTT
This sequence comes from Thalpophila matura, assembly GCA_948465475.1. Classification (NCBI taxonomy): domain Eukaryota; kingdom Metazoa; phylum Arthropoda; class Insecta; order Lepidoptera; family Noctuidae; genus Thalpophila; species Thalpophila matura. The sequence continues at coordinate 12,763,470 of OX419182.1, read as the reverse complement.
TGAAAGCGTTCCGGTGTATTTTCGTTGAGCTGAAAACTTTCGCAATACCGTGAACGGCTCAAGTTGGAACTCCCGCGGAAAGAGGGGATTCAACGATCATCTGGCTCCGTCTAATAAAAGGCCCCGACGTTTCTGAAATATGTTGTCACTGCATAAACTTTATGACTTTAGTTTCGTCTAGCGATGCGAGAACTTTCTCCGTCGGTGATGAAGCCGTTTTTGAGCACTCATTTTGTCACACGTCAGCGGCAGTCTAATAAAACGTAATAGATGTGAGAAAATAAACAAACAATGAACTCGCAAAAAATATTCTGAAATAAAAATGAACAGAGTCAAGCGAATGCCACATTAAGCGAGCAATTATATGAATTTATTTCCAGTTGGATGATGTTACGCAAATTTTATCGAAACCAATTTCGATAGTGCACAGTAATGTGACTTAAGCGAGATAAAATACGAACAAAAGCTATAATTTCTCGATTCTTGAATGGAATTTCCATAATTCGGCTTATATTTGCCGAGCCGTTTGTCAATGGCAGCCGAATACGCCCCCCACACACGAACCGATATATTATTTCAAGTTATTTAATGTCGAGCATTTTCAATTTATTTACATATTTGTGATTTAGCGTGTAGCTATAACGGTGAATGCAAATGTGTAATATTAATGTAATGGTTAAAATCAGCTCTATAGTTTTCATATAGCAGAGCGTTCAAATAAATATTATTTTATGTGAATCATACACGCTGTTCTGATTTACGATTTAAATTAAATGGAAATTGATTTTACCTATCATGATGCTCTTTTACATAAAAAATTAATAAAACGGGATTGAAACTTTAATCATCTACAAAATGACCATTGCTGATGACCAACGTGTAGGTATCGATCTCAACCTGCAAATATTGAAACAAACCACTCTATCTAGTGGAACTGCAGAAATAATCTTTTATTTATCTCTTTATGTTTTCGTAAATTCTGATTAAGAACAATCACATCCTGAGCATAAAATGTGACCCTTAAATCAACCTTAATAGAGTTATAAACGGAAAAGCCTCAACCCCATTCGTATAATATTCAGAATACGTAATTTACCATTTCCAATTTCGCATCAATAGCCGTGATTTAAGTATTTCCCGTATCATTTGTTTCTTCTTGGATTCCAATATAGCGTTTTTTATTTTGTTAAATTGCTTTCCTTTGTATCCCCCTTCATATAAGCATGTGCGTGGATGCTTCCAACACAGATTTGTTCTTAAGGTATGACGGTTATTTGTTTTTAGCTCACGGCGACATTGATCATTTCTTCTTGTTTATTGCGCGTCTTGTTTGGATGGGCGAGACTGATGCGTTTATTTAAAAAGTTTAGATATTCTAGGTTTGTTTGATATCTCTCGATAGATATCTGGTATTGGATACGTTTGTTTGTTTATAGTTTTGAGATTTTGAGTGAAAAATATTTCTGCATATTGTATTTTATGTCAAACAAGGCTGATAAGGTTTCTTTTCTGGCAGGCGGAATGTGGTTTATTTCTTTAATATTTTCATTCTAATACTATGGAAAAAGCTATAAGAAACGTTTTTGTATAATCTGATTTTAATCAAATATCAGACAGCTGAAATCATGTTTTAACACTCTAATTATTATCTCTAGTCTCTGAGGCTAACAATTGAAATACTAGTTATTAATGGCAGAAATAATAAAAGCTATTAATTAATTCAATAATATATTAGTAGAAAGAGAGAATGACATAATATCTGAGTTTGGAGTGGAAAATATTTAAGGCATTTTCAAACTTTAGGTTAGGTATTATAATAAAAAAAAAAAAACATTGACTTTCTAGATACCTTTAACTTCTGACTGTATTAAAGAATATGGCGGATAACTTTACTTTGCCATTGATAGTACAAGTTACCTACCTAAAAGAACTCTAATAATAAAGTTTGTCGGTTCAATCAAATTCAACCACAAAATAAAACGCAGAACATCGTTATCTAAGTCGATAAATTCCAAACAAAATCCCTTAACGCACACTCATTGTTGATTGCTCACTCGCATGAAAGCAATGTCATATCCGGGTGCTTTTTAACAAGCACAAAACACTCGTGTCAGCAACCATGCAAAACATCATTCATTACTTGCTGACAATAAATAGATTATGTGATGTCAAAAAGTGCACAACACGACGTTTTTTCTTGCCCTCGTTTTTCGTAATACAATAATCAAAGGAATATGAGGGGATCAGCGGAATCAAACGTCTACATATGGAGCGATAAAAGAAGTAAGATTTGAAGATCGGGGTCGCAGGGTTGTGCCTTGTTTAACTCGTTTTTTTATTTAATTTCCTTTAAGAAATTGTCAGTATTTTTTTCAGTAACACGATTGGGTTAGGTACATTGGTACAATGATAGTGTAGATCAGTTTCAGTAATCAGCTAAAAGTTTATTTAAGTTTGCTACTTTGGATGGATGACCAATCAAAATAATATTGAACGCAGTTTATTTTGTATCATGTTCCTGGGTAATTAGTATAAAGTAAGGGTGTCCTTTTGGCAATATTTGTGGTTTGGTATTAATTGTGGTTAGCAATTTAATGATGCATCACAATAATTATGATATTAAAACTAGGTAAAAAGAAACTTCCAAAATAATACACTCCATACCCTACCTGTTCCCGTTGTTTAAGTACCAGGGCCGCAGAGACTGAAACAGCTGTCACGCATGAGATAATCCACCGAGAAGCGGAAAGCGCGCCCTCAGCGAATTGCGACTTTGCCATGTGATCCCCCGGCGCCTACCAGGCACACATGATAATGCGAAAAGTAATTTTTATATTAAACCTTTGGCAAAACATAAAAGAGAGATTTCCGCGAGCATCTTACTCAGCCCCAACGAATGCGCCGCATAAATTAGTTTTGCCGGAGATTGTTTGTTCAGTCGATGCTTTTTATTATTTCACGTTAACATTTATGAGTTTTTTTACCGCGGAGTCGTTGCTTAAATTTTGTGTTGCTATTACATTTTAATAGTGGAAAAACTAACAAACAAAAAATATGGAAGAGAGTTTTTTCACCCGGGAATTGTTAAATTACAACATTTAGATCGTATGTTATTTTTGTGTTGCCTGTAATATGCAAATTGAATAAAAAAGACGACGAGAGAGTTTTGTTCATATGCCGTTGAAACTTCCCGGTATCTGGCCAGTAATTAATTAAAAGCTTAGGTGGTGCCATTATGGGTTTTATGCTAATAGGCGGCGGCTAATATGGGAGCCTTCAAAGGGTCTGGTACACGGGCGAAACATTAAATTTCAGCGAAGCGTGTGGCACAAAGCAACGTCGGCCGGCCGCGTTGCGTTATGCACGTAGATTAGATTAGCAGCCGTGTTTTGTTTGGAGAAATTTATACCAACCTCCTTTACATGTCTGATATCCTGATATCTAGAAATTATAGTTGGAAATGTAATGCACTTAGTTCTCAGCTAAATTAGCAATTAGTGGAATTAATGTGTAACAAGATTGTGTATAAATGATGATTCTGAGAACCTATCCAAAAGATTGAGCTCAAGTTAATTTAGTTGAGAACTTAGAATTAGTGAGTAATTGAAGTTGAACACACTTTCTCTCTAATTAAGCGCGCTTCATATTTTCTAAATTTGTCCAATTAGTATTTAAGTGGGCGTTTGTAATGAACTGTCACATCTCCAGCGTGACTGTTCACTGCGTTCATATACACAATATGCAAGCGGGGGGCGGCGGAGCGCGAGGGCGGGCGGGGGCCTGGGCGGGCGGCAGAGCGGGTACCAGTTAAATTGAGCACCGCTACGCCCAGACTCTCATTTCCTCCATCCACCATTGTGTGCCACTCACAATACAAAACATTTTTTTACGAATTTCGACAAAAAGTGCTTTGAATTTTTTCCAATCTTCGCCTCTATTCAGCTCGTAAAAACTTATTGTCTCGCCGCAAAAGAGAGTAGGCGTGGCCCTTCGGGAACGCTATCCTGAATCGCATTAAAGAACAATCATAAAATTTTACACAATTCTTAAAGTATAATTTAGTGTTGCCACATTAAACTCGAAGTTTCTTAATTTTATTGCTGCGATAATTAGGAGGATGATAACTCTTTAAGAACAAACATAATTCATTTAGAACTTCATGGAGATTTGCGTTTGAAATTGCCGTATTATACTAATTAATTGTCCTAAGGAGGGCTTAATGGGCGTTATACGTCTAGAGATTTGTAAGGTTTGTCAGTAAAAACAAGAATATAACATTTATCTCCATAAATGCTGCTTAGAGAGGTTATTCTGAAATAGTTTTAGAGGTACATAAATAAACGTGTTTTACAAGTTGTCTATGTGGTTGGAAACTTCGTAAAATTCAATTCTACAGACACTTCGTAATGGAAAATGGATTTTCATACCAAACTGAAGCCTCAATATTTGTAAAATATAAAAATAAAAAGTGATTTTTATGTTCACGTCGAAGGGAATAGAAAATAGGATATCTTAGTATTTGGACCAATTTTAAACGGTTTACACAAATTTTAATAATAGCGAAACATTCTTTTTATGTATGTGACAAGCCATCCAAATCTACTTCTGCATTATGTTGCCAAAAATCAAAAAGCTATTTTGGAATAAATCTTCTTTTTGGACTAAATCTACTTTATTCGAAGTTAAATGCTGAAAAATGAACAAGAGTGACTTTACCATAGGTCAAATGATTACTTTATAATACTTTAGTTCTTGAAAGAGTTTTCTACTCGAGGATTACCCCGGTTATGTTCCTTACTCCCCCCCTTTATAATACTAGTATAGTAGTAGTATAGTAATAGTATTCTGAATCAAAAGTACCCTATATCCTTTTCTGTACCCCTAACAACGTATATGCAAAATTTAAAGATGGTCGGTTCAATGGTTTAGGCGTGAAACGGTAACAAACAAACAAACTTACTTTCGCATTTATAATATTAGTTAAGATTAGGATTTTAAGAATAAGTACCTAGGAGGTATTGCAAGTTTATTACTGAAAGCGAAAGAATAAAAGACACAATTTACAGTTTTGTATCCATCGGTCCCCAATTAATCTCGTTGCTGGGAGTCGTATATCAAATGTGCGCCATTTTTGTTAGCCGCCACTGCAATCACTATAAATTCGTGAGTTATGAGCCACGCCTTACACTGTAAGCCGCACTAAGTTCGTTTGTTAGAGGACGTAAAAGTGTCATTTCTTTTATGGGTGAAAATAATATTTAAAAATTGTTACCTATTTTAAGGACAGCTTGGCACTATTGATTAATTATTATAAAGTACAATAAAGTAAAAGTACTGTTCTCGAGGAAAAGAACAATAACTTTCGATGGTCATAATTACTTTAGGACGCTAGATAGCGCTACGTGTATGTCACGTGGACGAAGTCGCGGGCAAAGTGCTAGTTATAAGTTATAGGTTATAAGTTTTTTTTTGTTGTTTATGACACCAGCAACACCAAGAGGATCCACGATGCATTTCCAATTTAGAGACGAAATGAAAATGACTCCTGTAATTTTACGGGCACCCATACTTACACAGGAAGCTATGCTGCTTCAGCAAATTTTGGCTTAGTGGTGGTACTTCCCCGGATGAGCCATTTCACAAGAAGCTCAGAGGCAACGCAACAGTAAAGATAACAAAAAGACCCACTTTTTTGCCTACGTATTCGTAATAATGGTAAATCTCAAAGATGACAAGGATTATAATTATAAATCTCAAAGATGGCAAGGTTGGCGCAATGGCTCAGCGAGATATTCCGGGTTCGATTCCCGAACGGAACAAATTTAATACTTGTTTCGGGTTTGTGTGTTTGAGTATGTGAGATTCGTGATTTTAAACGCACCCACGATTAAGGAGAAATTCTTAATGTGGCAAAATTATTCTTTATTTAAATAAAATCTTGTGACAGCATCTTTTTCTGAGCATAAGGCTTGACTATCATCAATTCGTTTATTAAACATTGTCTTACAGGCTTTCACACGACCTTGCTTTTAGGGTTCCGTACCAAAATGGTAAAAAAGGAACCCTTATGGTGCGACTTCGTCTGTCTGTCTGTCTGTCTGTCACACCTGATTATTTCAGCAACTACTTATGCTATCGACTTGAAATTTGGAACAGTTATAAAGAATGCTTGTTCAACTTTATTGCAAATGGAAAAAGTCCAAAAATATTTTTATTTTCATTGCAAAAGGGGCCGGAGTTGGGTTCCGAAATTTTAAAGTGGAGTTACTAAGTCAAATGACATATCATATGAAAGGACTTGATTTGTACATTTCAAAAAATATTTTTATTTTATTTTATGTCTCACAGTTTTTGACATATGATGAAAAATGTCCAAAAAAAATACCATTCCCCCCCCTTATCTCCGAAGTTTGCGGGGCGAAAAATCTGAAATAATTAGAATTGATAGAAATTGACCCAAATATGGCACCAAAAATAAAACGATGTTCCTAACTAGTGCAGTTTTTTCAAAATCATCAATATTCCTTCACAAACAAACTTAGTTATGCGGTCCAGTTTTTTTCACTTTATACGTCCAAAACTGATACTTACGGAAGCCTCGGTGCGCGAGGCCGACTCGCACATGGCTGGTTTTTTTTATTTTTTATACAACAATGGTGGCAAATATTCCTACGGCCCGTTTGATGGTAATCGGTTACCATAGCCTACCGAAACGCTTGCAACATCGAGTTTCAGTCGCAATAGCTAGTGGTATATACAGAACTATGCATTAAGCAGGTCCATGGGCCTATATTAGTAGTATTTATCTATGTTCAGCTGTGAACTACATGTTAATAATAGTGAACAAAATGATACATTTTGCGATCCTTTGTCGCCTCTCGTAATAAACTTGAATTCTCATACGGCATTGTCTTCTGCGTTCGTGTATATAGTTGTTTGTCCCGACGTTAAACGAGTTACGCCCCAGGAGATTGTGCACGATGGATATACAGAGAAGTAGGTATGTGACAGAAGTACTAAGGTTGGATATATCTTCTAGTGTATTTATTTCAACAGGTAACTGTATTTTGGGTAGGTTATGTGGAGTCCCTTTGCTTGTGCGGAGGAATGTGGAGAAACCTTGGTGGTTTTAGGCGGTGAGAGTCTGACGTAACCCTTCGCCTTCTCGTGGCGGAGGGAGGCCATGAGGATATCCCCAACGTAAAAAAAATGTTTGAGTAGAATTCGAAAGCCTTAGATGTTCCCCAGTTGATGTTTAAAGTTTTAAACGGGAGAGTAGAGCTATTTAAATTTTCAAAAGAAACGTTATCATTTATGACACTAACACTGAGTTGCAGAAAAGTTCATTAAGTTTTAAAGGAGGCTTTAACGATAGAAATTGTATGGTTAAAGCCTCCTTTAAAATTTAATTATCTTTCTGCAACCGACCGTTAGGCTCGTATTACAGAACGATACTCGAGCACAGATCTCTGCTTGAGCATAGATTTAAAGCCATTTGATTGGTTGAAAGCTATGCTCAAGCAGAGATCGGTGCTCGAGTATTGTTCTGGAATACGGGCCTTAGAGCTCTTTCAATTTAGGCGTTTGGTGTTGGACTGCTGCCGTGCTGATGTACGTAGGTTGTTTTCTTCCATACCGTTGACGCGTCGAGACCAGCAGTCCGACACCAAACGTCTAAATTGAAAGAGCCCTAACGTTTCATATCCTATTATAGAACAGATCTAAACTTCTTCCCCTAACCTGTCGCGTATAAGCAAATCGCTCGCGAGTTGTGTATAACTTTTGATAGAAAGAAGTCTTATGCCTCAGCGAATGGCATGTGCAGGTGTGCGGTGCGAATAAATCAGACGTGTGTAAGGTTATCGACACTTCTAGAAGAATTTTATATTTGAAATGTAATAAAACAATTCTGTGAAGAATTTCTCGAGATATGTAGGTACGTCATATCGTGTTTAAGGCTTATTGCATTGCGATGTGAATCTTACGTGGGTTTCTTGAGTTAGAAACGTATGTGTACGTTAACGTTTCAGACATTAATTATTTCAATAAAAAAGTATCATAGTAGGATAAAAAAATAAATTATTAATACTTGAAATTATAATAATGTGTCTTGTCTAGCGAGTCGTAGGTACTAATATTTTTGAAGATCGTCTAAACCATAAAATAACACTAACAAAGAATTTATTTCTGAAAATATTATATTAACTGACACTTCTAGAGCATCTAAAATATGAATTAATGAAGCTATAAATTAACAAATAAAACATAAGATACTTTACACCTAACGCTCAAAACCGCTGGCAAAATTTCGTTATAAAGTAAAATTTTACTGCTTAATTCGCAGTGAAATTTAATAAACGCGAGTGGGTTTAGTTTTTGGTCACGTCGTGTGGCCATTTGACCATTCAAATGTTATACGTAAAACGTCGTAAACCAATGGTTTATTACCTTTCTAAGACGAAAACTCATATTTTATAGGTGATACCGTAGAATTAGTAATATTAGAGTAGAGGAAACGCCTTTACGATTTCGCTCCGTGAATAAAGTGAGACTTAATAGTTATTGGAGAAATAAAGTTTGAAGTTGAAAGGTTTCTTTAAAAGCAAAGTTTATTGGGATTTGTTTTAAAGTACCTATTGCGGTTTTTGTTTACAATGGAAAGTTGTAGAGTATTTCATTACTTTTAGAATTCTTGTTGGAATCAACATTGTTTTTCTGACATGATTGTGGTCAATCGGACACATTTAATTTTTTAAAGGATTAACGTATTTAAAAATAACAATGATTTCTGTTACACAGATCTTTAAATGCAGCTCAGACCTTTATTCAATAAAAATTGTAACCATTTAATGATAATGATTTTATATGAACATTTTTAATTGGATAAAAATAATAAAATTATTTTTTTTGCTCAAATATGTAGACATTCCAATATCTATGTTTAAGAATATACCCATTTACCCAAGTATTTAGATACTATTTTACCATACCTATCTGAGGTTACTATTTTACCTGTCCATGCATGTGTAATGAATACTATTTGCCATCTGCGTTCAACAAATGAGTGGCTGTCTGATGTCCAGAATAATAATGGCTTATTAGACATTTATAAATTGACAGTGGCTATACTGTGTGTACGAATATATTATTATTTAGATAGATAATTTTAGTAAGGTAAAGTTGTTAATTAAGTTTGTCCTTTGAAATTACAAAAAAGTTATACCTACATACCTATCTCAAGTAAAAAGTACTTATTCCCACATGTCTATAATTTTATTGCATTTATTAAGTTAAAAAACCGGCCAAGTGCGAGTCGGACTCGCGCACGAAGGGTTCCGTACCATTATCTATAAAAACGGCAAAAACCGGACAAGTGCGAGTATGCCTCGCGCCCTAAGGGTTCCCAAATATGATCATAGATGGCGCTACTGCATACTTCCAATGGCGCCATCTATGAGCAGATGGCTCCATTTATAGTCCGGTGACTGACGGCGGACAACAAAGTGATCCTATAAGGGTTCCGTTTTTCCTTTTGAGGTACGGAACCCTAAAAAATCATGTCTGTTGTATGGGAGCCCACCTTAAATATTTGTTTTATTTTAATTTAATTATTTATTTTTAAAATAAATATATAATTAAATATTTTTTGAATATTTCAAGTGTCTACCTGTTGCCGTTATCAATACCGAGCAAAAACGAGCAAAAAAATCACGTGTGTTGTATGGGAGCCCCCTTAAATATTTATTTTATTCTGTTTTTAGTATGTTATTATAGCGACAACAGTAACACATCATCTGTGAAAATTTCAACTGTCTAGCTATCACGGTTCATGAGATACAGCCTGGAGACACACAGGCAGACAGACGGACAGCGAAGTCTCAGTATATAGGGTTCAGTTTTTACCCTTTGTGTACGATACCCTAAAAACTACAATTTTATCTAGTTTATTAAAGTATACATACATTAATAAACTTAAGAAAGTCGCAAACTTATTACACATAAATCTAATAACATTAATTTTCATGTATTTATTCCAGTTTTTTCTTCTCATTCATACTAAATTTGTTTTAAAAACAAGTTCACCGTAATATTCTCAGAGGCGAAGAAAATATAGCGCCGAAGCAAAAACAGTCAATTTACTTGCAAAAATCAAAATTAACTTTATAAAAGTTAGAATTCAACTGAAGCTTTCACGTATTTTTATTCACGAAATTATTGAAGTCTATAAAACACTGTAATAAACTTTCTCTGTTCAGATCTAAAGCTCAATTAGCACTTTGTAAAGTTGACGGATAAATGTGAAAAAAAATCTTACTGCAATTAGAGGTTGGTTATCTCTGGCGTTAGAGTAATTTGGTTAATTGCTAAGGCGATAGGTGGCAATTTCAACTCTTTACGACATTGCCCACCATGATAACGGTACTAATTGTCGAATAAAAAAGGATTACAGCTAATCCTTGTTTAATAAAAATGTTAATCATGAGATTTCCCTTCGCAGTATGCAAATGTTATAGTATCCAACCCCGTTCGTGATTGGCCGTAATATGGTAATTATAGTATATCGCGTCTATTTATACGAGTGGGAGTTCATATAATGAAGGTTTTCGTTGTGTTTTATAAAAGTTAGTAACTAACTTTTTATTTATGACGATAGATAGGGCTTTCTAAGTAGGTGCTTGAGTAAATCAACATCTAAATGTTGTGGTAAGTGGTAAAACAGTTAATAAACTCGTGTAAGTGGAAAGTTATTTTCTGTTACATGACGCTACAAGCATGACGTCTTTTTGGTCTGCTCGGGCCATCTGATAAGTAGGCCGCATTTTTCTCTTTTAATTGATGCACCAAAAGGCATTTTTTACCACTATGGCATTATAAGTTACAGTTTTTCAGCTTGAATGCCGCAGAAATCAGACTGACAGATGCGTATTTTTTAGCTGTTTTTACTGTAGGCACGTAGGTATTTTAGATCGTCAACTCGATAAATCATTTTAATGAGTTAACAAATCATTTTTGTAATATTATTTTTTTTACATAATAAGTCTATTCCTAACAGAGATCACAAACAACAAAAGGAGCAAAGAAAAAGATACAGAAATGAAAAAGCAAGATCCTTCATCTTAATTCAACGTGGCTTGTAGAAATTATCACTGAAGCACAGGTGTGAGCTCCAAACACAAGCTGGTAATTACAGGAATATATGGAAAATAAACATTCAAATTTTCCATAATTATGCAAAAATGGGGAATAAGGACCATATTTTCCGAAGTTCTCTAATTAAGCCCCCCGATCCGTGGATCCGAAGCTAAAGATAAAGCAAATATCCATACGAATGGACGTATCATTACCGAGAATTCTTGGGGATTATAAAAAGGGCTCCGTGCACTGAGCACGTATCTAATTTTTAAAGCGCGGTTTTACGATCTGCATACGTAGGTGACTGTAATAGTGATGTGCTAATATAGTTTCTGGTAGTCGATACTTCGTCTTATTAGTTGGCATTTTAGATTTATCCGCTAAATAGAGAAATATCTATATTTTAGAAAAACACTTTTTGGTTAAAATTAATACCTACATATAACTGACACTGTAGTTAGACTATAGTTTAGTCAATGCATCCTCTAAAAGTCTGAATTCTTAGGGACAAAATAAACTAAAAAAGAACTCGTAACTAAAGCACATGTTGTAAATTGAAAAAAGTTAAAACTAAAACCAAGAAAGTTAGAAACAAATGGACACTTGTAAGTAATGTACAAATAAATACCTTTAAAAAGACTCTCTAGAAAATAAACATCGATAAATCGTGCGACTGTAATCCAGCCCTAGTGGTGTACACGTCTGAAAACGAAATTTATTCTAACAATTCATGCACAGCTTTCCCACAAGTCGGATTATTGTAAATAAGTATTACGACCGACGCCCGCATTAATCCTCACCGCTTTTTAACGAAACGCGAAAAAGTTAGTTAACTAACTTTTCTGCCCGCGTTGACTTTACAAAAACCGCCGGTAAAATATAGTCCTCCCTCCCGAGAATTATTTGTATCAATAGAATGTTTGTAGGAAATTTTCCTGTTCAAATATACGACGCAATACCCGGGGGGCGTAGTTTAAAAAGGTGTGTTTGACTTCACTAATAAGGACAGGGTGTAGATACAGCAGAATCCTTCAACTTTTACGCATACACGAGGTTTTATTAAATAACCTACAAATTCAAAATTGTTTCATTCGGTTTAGTCAACCGCAAATTCGCTTTTAATAACTTTGTGTACAAATTCAGTTGGTTTGTTACGTACCGGTGAACACATCGCGACCTACATCGCGGCAAAAGCTATCTCGTTAATTGACTGTTGGAATAATTTAAATATATTGCGGCCAACGGCTATATTTCAACGGTCTATTATAAATCAAAGGATTAGCAGCGAACGAAATCGGGTAAATGGATGCTGGCAATATAGATAATACATGTTTTATTCTGCATACGTTACAGGGCGATAACGACAAAATAATCGCGTTGGGGCCGGACGGGCGCGGCGGGGGGTGGCGGACAAAAAGTACTAAGTACGAGTTAAATACCCTTTGTGTCGCTATGCTCTCCTGGTCGCCATTCATCGACGTACGCCGAGGGTCCTCTCATTATTCAGTTGAAATTCGATTATTTTCCCATTTCGTAAAATATCCATATCGTCCCCAGCTTTCACTGTAATTGAAAATGGAGCGATGGCCGTCATCGTACTGATTGTATTTAATTTATTTACACTCGAATTTAAATTTTCGGTTACTTTCCGCGCTCAACTTCATTACGATACAATATGATGTGGGTGCGTTTTATTTGCAGTAGCGCGACTATTTTCTCAACACAAATCCTTTTAATAAGAGCGGAGCAGTTGTCGTATATCAGGAGAACAGACGGAAGTAAATATCCTGTCCGAAAATGATTACTCGGCACGCGCAGTTAACCGACGTTATGACCGGCTTATTTCCCATTCCGGGGGTATTAGTCTCGTGGCCACCAATTTCTGTAATTTATTAAGAGTTTCGCTTATATTTTGACCGGTCTTTGGTGGCTTCTCCTTTCTCGCTTGAGGCCGGAAAGAAATATAAGCAGTTAGCAACCTGTGATCAAAGGCTTTCATGGGGCGGACTGATCCCTAATATTTCACTCATAATTGGTTTATTCTAAGCTCGCAGCGTTTCCGTATGTGGGTCCTTTGATCCGTCCAGTGTATTAAGTTGTAGCCAGAGATGTATGGCGATCATTATTTGTTCAGACCTGAAGATTTACTCGATGGCGTCATTTGCTATTTGAAAAGAAGGTAGTGGGGGTGCTTAAAGGATTTCTCGTGGTCGATCCTGTAATAATATTTTTTACGGAAACATCTGTGCCCCGTTTCCTTCTGTGAATTAAAGGGTAGCTAATATATTTTTTGAGGACTGGAGAAAATCTGTGTTATTTATAGATGTTGCGCTATTTAATTTATCTTATTGCAGACAAGATACTTTTTCTATCATGAAAACAATCTTAAAATGTCGCAGGCCCATATTCTGAAAAATACAGATGCGATCTTCTGGAAACTCACATAAACAGAAAAAGAACTATTATGGGTATCGTAAAAGGTAGGTTTTTATATACGACGACGTTGCCAAATAAACGTACGGCCCACCTGATGGTGAGCGGTTACTGTAACCTATGAAACGTTTGCAACATCGAGTATCACATGCTCGTTGCCGACCTCAGATCATAGAAACAAGGAGCTGTGCCAAGGCGCTATCGAGCTTGATGCCCGATCTTGAGCAAATTGCTCATATTAAAAACACGCGCTGGCGACGAACCGAACACGATCGATGGTATAAATACAGTGTTTTAGTTTAGTGCTAGTGTTGAGTGACGATTAACAGTGTTAGATTGAGGGTGTGCGGAATGTTTAATGCGTGGGAGATCTTTTTATTCACAAGGAGCGCTTAATTATGCGCGTAATTGTGTCGAAAAATGTACTTAAAGTGGCATCAGTTGTTCCCGTACTAATTTGCTACGATGGCATATCTCCTTGTTTCTATGATCTGAGTTGCCAACCCTTTAATATCCCACCATCTGTCGCATTTGAAAAATCCGCCTCATTCAGGTCGAAATCAATTGTGTCTGCCAAGTGCGACAGACGCACGAATTAGAGAATTCCTGTGCTGGCAGCTCAACGCTGTCAACACAGCGTACCCTTAGGAGCTCTGGCGATCTTACTCATCACAGGAACACAGCACTACTAAAAATTGGTGTGTGTCAAAAGGTAGACTAGCTATAGGTATCTAATTATCTATCCAAGGCCTAACTTGCCAAGCGTAGTGAGACGAAGCCAAACACAATATAAAGGTAATTGTCAGCTATCGTTAACATGTAGGTATACCTACTATGTATCATGATTTACGTACGTTAATTTCCTTTCAATATGGCCTGTTAGATTGTTTTTGCTTAGTTGTCACAGTCGACCCTCCGGACCGGAAGCCGTCTGCCCTTGTCCCTTCCATTTCCGGCCGCAAGCCGTCAAAGCCTCGACAAAGTTTTATGTTATCATACAATATGCTATGCTTTTGTTATTTTTGAGTGTTATGGTTATCTTTTTACGTTGAAAAATATCAAAATCAAGAAAAATAAGAAAATTTGTTCATACTTAATAGACGGAAATCACTCATAGTTAACAGTAGATTATAGATACAACAAAACAACTTCGTTGTTCGCGAAGCAGACATAACTAAAAAAACTCGACATTTATAAATAAATAGATTATTATAACACTATTATATATAAGGTCTTACCCTTCATACTCGAAATATTTTAAGAGGTACATCTGTAAGTGGTAAAGATGCCATAAAAACGAAAAAAAAAATTATCTTAGTATATATATTTTTTAAATTAATTAATTTAAAATTATTTGACATACATAAAAAATATTATTTTCAACATGCATTACGCTAGTTTTTACGTACCTTACTATTAATATTAGAAACAAGCGTAATGGATGTCGAAAATAGTATTTTTATTTGCCAAAAAATTTATTTAAAATAATTTAATTTATTTATTAAATAAAAAAAACTCAGATCTTATTTATTTTCGTTTGTATGTTATCTTTACCACCTATAGATATGCCTCTTAAAATATTTCGAGTATGAAGGGTAGGACCCTA
The DNA here is from genome assembly GCA_948465475.1 of Thalpophila matura. Classification (NCBI taxonomy): domain Eukaryota; kingdom Metazoa; phylum Arthropoda; class Insecta; order Lepidoptera; family Noctuidae; genus Thalpophila; species Thalpophila matura. Next base: position 12,748,298 of record OX419182.1, on the reverse strand, counting down.
TATTTTAATAAAAAAACATTTATTTAAATAAGATCGTTAGTCTTACCTAACTTCTCGTTTTTATTTATTTATTATTATTTATTATATAACAAATTACTGCCTGATTTTGAAATCATCAAATAAAACTCATGAAAGTATAAAAAGCACATAAATAAAACAACCTTAATGCGCTTTATACAACTGTAGAAGAGAAAATGCTAAAAAACCTAATTACCGTTGTGAGAGGAAAAACCAAGTTCACATGTCTTTAAATATTAAAAGTATTGTCTCAGCAGTTAGCATTTAATAAAAGAAAGGTTGGACCGGGGGGATTTGTGCGGCAAATAAAATATGGTTGGCAGAGTACGTATACTTAACATTAATTTATAATTTATACACTGACTCGTAGCGCGGGACAGAAAAATGGAAGACAGTAGGTTTGCGAAGTCTCGGTAGTTTGGTAATTATAAGAATGCAATATGTTAAATTAGTGTTCATAATAAAGAGAGCGCTTCGCACGGGTGCAATCTACTGACGCTGCGACTTTGTCAAAACACTCCTGCGCGTTACGTCACAGTAATAAAACCTAAAACCTAGAGTGAATTAACTCAAATTATGACAAAAATACTAGTAGGTATTAGGCACATAAGTAGGTACTTGTCGAAAGTATATTTTTGAGTAAAGACGTTTTATCGTTGTTGTAGAAAGAATTTGATTGTTACTAAGCAGTATCAATTAATTAAAAACTTTTCCTAAAATATCGACTATTTTATTCTAAATAAAGCCAACTAAGGACAGAACACAGCTAAATTGGTAAAAGTAATCTAAAAACTAATTACACCAGCTAAATCACAAGATTAAAAAAGATCCCTAAATAGCTCCGAACTACAGTCAAAATTATATCGTTAAAACCGTTAATAGCGTCTGCAGCCGATTTAACGATAATAGATTAATACGAGGGTAGTTTCAGCAGACGATAGTTTTCATTAAGGATCTTATTTCGCATTTTATCCGACGCCATTGTTAGAAATGAAAGGCCACTGGCTGATTGGAAGCATTTGTGAAAAGCACGAGTTTTCCAAGCGGTTAAGGTTCTATTTAAACCACTGATTAATGTTTACCATCGTAGTTATGGAACGTGAAGTTGTGAAGAGGCAATCTCTAATGGTGGTTTAACTTTTTAGACGGAGTTGATTATGAGTTTTCAATACCTGGGATGGTAGTGGCGGGTTTTAGATTGAATTAATTGAAGCCGTGAAGTGGCTTTTCAATTATGTTTTTTAAGTGTGTCTACGGCTTATTACAGCTACACAAATATTATGTTGCTGCAGTTGGTGTAAGTTTTAGCCGTACGAAAAAATTATTCCGTGATATTTCTAATTATCAAGTAAGAGTTACGCCCGTTTTCACCAACACTAGGAGACACCTAAGTGAAATGTTTAAATAATAAAAGAATTTACCTAGCGCTAAAAAACATGTCACCAACCATTAGGCAAAAACCATGGATAGCCAATAGTTGTCGCCTAGTAGTTGGTGACATGTTTTTTTGCGCTAGGGAACTCCTTTAAATATTTAAACATTTCACTTATTATAGGTGTCTCCTAGTGTTGGTGAAAACGCGCATTTGGGTATTTTACGTACGTAAGCAGTTCCTTCACTGGCTGAAAAAAAAAACCACAATAAACTACCTAAACCACTGAAAATAAAAAGATAAAAATTGGAAGATACCTATTACCCGTTATAAGTTCAAAGAGTATAGAGCAAAACCTAAGTTATTTAATTATATAATACAAAAATAAACATACATAGGTATCATAATAATTTTCTAAAAAACAGAAAAAAACCGGACAAGTGCGAGTATGCCTCGCACCCTAAGGGTTCCGTTAAATGATCATAGATGGCGCTACTGAATACTTCTAGTGGCGTCATCTATGAGCACATGGCTCCACTTATGGTCCGGTGACTGACGGCGGACAACAAGTGATCCTATAAGGGTTCCGTTTTTCCTTTTGAGGTACGGAACCCTAAAAAACGAATAAAAAAAATAACATCTAAAGATAAATCCAAAAATTTCACATCTAATATCCCACACCATATTCATCTCTCCATGTCGTGTTCTATTTCTTGGTGGAAATAATTACGCATCCGTAAGTAATTGGGACAAAAACCCTTGTTTAAATCGTCCCCGGGATCTGTTGGGGACACTATTGTTACGCCCCACGGTTTCGCTCGCCAACTGACCGGGCACATCCCAAATTGTTCGTAAATTGCTAGTTAATAGTTGATTTGGCCTATTGTCATGTGTATACTTGAGATTTTGGATCCCCTTCCAAAATCTTAATTTTGCGAAAATTTGGATTTGTATGTACGGAAGCAGGCTTCAGGCAATAATTGTACTCCATTCATGGGCTTGTCACAAGTTTTAGTAATCAGTAGGTATCTACGATCTGAGACTTAAAATAACACAGGCGGGATTTGAACCCACGACCGCTGCCGTACCGTGGCGTCGGCTCTAATCACTGAACTACCGTATCACTTGTATCAATTGAAATTTTAAATCCCTTTAATACCTACGTCTCCTAGGAGCGTTGATGACTTCTATCGGATACAAAATAATTATGATATGTTTGATATTTGTTATTGATATGGTTATTGATTGTTGTTATTGATATGGTTTGGTCAAATGAATCCTAAAAACATACTTATTTCAACAAAAAATATATATATTAAAAAAATATTGTTTGTCGGATCGTCGGTCGGATTACAACCGTCACAAAATTAAGCTGAATCTGTAGAAAATTTCAATTAGTTTTGGGTTTGTGTACAAAGGTACCTACCTACAAACCGGGTTGTTTGTTTAAATCTTAATCCGATCCTATCGGACGTAGAACTTCTTAATCCGCTCTCGATACTACAAAATCGTTACCCAATTGTATATTTTTGAATAATTGCCTTAAAGTCACTACCCAGCTTTGATCAAATTATTGCTTACCAGCCCCGCTCAAATTACTTGCAAATGGTTTGGAAGTCGACGATGGAACCAAATCGAAAATGCCTATCAGAGGGCAGAGGGCCCCCTCTTTGGTTTCTAATTCACTTAATTTGAGCCTTAAATCTCATATTGCAAAATGGACGCGGGCAATAATTGTGTTTGGTAAACACCATACCATTTGGCGGCGGCGGTATTACGTCAGTGCCACAGTTGCGCAACAAAGCGGCAACAATCGACGATATTGAAGAAATACATAGTTTTTTTTAATCAACGCCGTAAACGGATAAAAGTCACTCAATTACCTAGATGTAGCTAAAATATGTTGGCCTATTGTTGAAAAATAATCACAACTAATTCGTATATATTTTTTTTTAAGTTAATAGTGCCTTCAAAAATATCATAATAATTTTACCGAATGAAAAAACAATAATTTAAATCGGTTCATAATCAACCAAGATATCGCATAATAAACATGCAAAAAAAGTCGAATTGAGGGCCTCCTAGTTTTTGAAGTCACTGGTATTTATAAACAAATAGTGATAAAACGTATTCGAAGACACGACTATCATAAAATTATTATAAGACATGCACAGCTCTGACTCTGAAATATTCGTCAATAAAAAATAGGTACAAACAACAACAAAAGTCATAACCATCCAATAAAATCTTTAGTCCATTTGAGTATTGGTCCACTCTGCAATACGTCCACATAAGCTCACACTTACACTTTGATACCTAATAGCCCATCTGTTAAATTTACACAGAGTATCCATTAGAGGCCACGTCTAACAGGCTACGGGCCTATTGCCGTAATTATATTGCCTGCTACAACAAAGGTGACTTTGTATAGGTACAATTAATGCCCATGGCTGGTCGTCAATAACGTTTGTCCATTATTACGCAGTAATTAGCTTAGTTGGTACGTCCGTACCGTATATGATTTTGGACCAAATTGGCTTGGAGAGGAAGCTATTAGTCTTTTGAAAGTCTGAAACGGTAGGCTATTGAGTTAGAGGGGAGTGGGTGTTGTTTTTTGGACAGCGATAGTGTTTTATTATCAATCAACGTTAATGGACGTTCCTTTGTATCGTTGGATGCTTTTACGTAGTAATATCCCATGTAAAGAAATCAGATTGTACGTATAATGCATACGAAATTTATGTTCATTCGATTAAATCGTTTGTATCATCAATGCATGATCCCGCCTGCCCTTTTTTCTATTGGATGGCCAGAAGCATGAAAAAGCGACATCGTTTCAGGGTTGATATACAAAAAACCTGAACGAAGCATTTTGATTCATAATACGACCGCAGGACGACAGAACAACAATAATAATATATTTGAACAACTAAGGTGACAATAGTGTCATCCGTGTCAAAACTCTGTAAAGGGTTTCATCAACATGTTTGGTAAGAAAATGTATCCTTTGATTTCTGTAATACAGGTCTTTGAACCTAGCTCAGAAATCAGGGAATTCAAAAAATTGTGTAAATTTTATGTGAATAAACTATTATTATTATATTATTATTATTATCCTTCAATAACCATAAAAAAATGCAATTTAGTAAGTACGCTTCGGCTTAACTTCAATCTTTATCTAAATACCTATTTAGGATTAGTTTTGAATTAAAATAACAGGTTAGTTCACTTGTTAATCTTTTAACTAGTTTCATCAACCCCCTTCAAGTATCCGATTTCTCATTACACACACAAGTACAGTCATAAACAACGTACAATAATGATTCCCCTCATGTGACCATATAATAAGCGCGTTGTGCATTATTTCTGCGTCTATTAAATACAGAAGAAAGGACATGGTTATTATGTTTTTCCGCACGATTGTACACATATGTCGTATCATGCAATACTTGTAAGCATCGTGTCACTATTGTGGACGTTGTTATTGTCGGTTATTGTGCCCGCCATTTTATTAGCCATGTTTGTTATGAGCAGGTAGTTATGTACTTAATCATTATTTTGTATTCAATTATTGTATTTATTCTGATTATATGATAAATTAAAATCTGTAATACCCTTTACAATGTTTTTCAATTCATCCTTAAAATAATTTTTCATTCTTATGTCGTGTACCATTGTATTTAAAATCGTATAGATAAGTAAGTAGAATAAGGCCATGTTGTTTCAACTTACAGTAACGTATCTGTAACCGTCAAATATGGTGGCTTGTTCGACAATTTCATGATTACGTACTGACTTACGGATACAGATGGTTTGAAGCAACCCGCCCTAAGTGTTTAAAAGCCCTCGTATTATTTTAAATGTGTTCAATAATATAAAAAATAAAATAATAATAATTACAAGTGCAAATATACCTATTTACCCCTAAGACTTTACACATAATTATTATGATTTAAAAACATGTCTATAAAAGTGTGAAAACCATTAATTAATTATTCAAAACATTGTCCAAATTAAACTACAGCAAACCTAAATGCAATGTGATGGGTACCAGGCATAACTAATAGGGAGGGGAATAGGAAACCACAGCGAACAGCGAATGTCCATCGAATGTGTCAAATCACCCTGCGCGGAGCCGACATGAGCTTTGGCCAGAAACATTTGATTTAGAAGTAGGTAGGTAAGTAAATAATAAATCACTCGTGGATTAAGAGTTCAAATTATGAGCTTCTTTAAATGAAAATTCAAGTGTTTTTCTTAAGTAAAAACTTTTTTAAATGTATGATCAAATATTTTTTAAGAATATTAAACGTTGTTGAAACTTATAATTTTCTTTGTGTGCCTAGTTAGGTTTTTAAATAAAATGCAAATAAACTTTATATTTTTTCAGGTATCTTAGAGTGGCCTTTAAATATATGCTTTTTTACAGACTCACTGTATATTTATAAAGTAAGTAAAACCACATTTTATAACAAGCAAAGCTTATGTTAAGCCATCGAATAACAAATCAAACAATGTATTGAACATTGAACTTTTTTTAAAGTACAAGAGGTACTTCAACCCAACCCTTGTCAAAAACGAGCTTTATCAAATAATTGTGTCTATTTGCCGAAAATCTTCTGATAAACATTCGAGTGGGGCGTATTACCGTTGCGTGGCCTTAACAATGCCAATCAATGAAACATAAAATCCGGCTAAGCAGATGCGATGATTCTTCGTCAATAGTCCAAATACCACACTGGCGTACACCAAAAGATTTTCAACTTTGTATCGTTGACGATAAAGCGCATTTTTGAGAAAATAAATTCGAGGTTATAATCTTGTTCAGCGTCTACAGAGTGTATTGTTAAGCAGAGCCGGCCAATCAGTTCCATCACCTCTTGAGAAACCAATGAACCGTGCCTAATTCTGTGCTCGCGAGCCGAGGGTTAAGTCTTTACGCGTTTGGTTTTGTCATTTTATCAATATAGGCTTCATCTGTTGCGTTCGGGGTAATACGGGGTATTTCGGGGTCGTTCGGCCATGTTGAACGCCTGAATAGTCTTTGTGTTGTCAACATATCAGTAAGTTTTGTGAATTTCTGATAATGATCTTGCGCCTTGCTGCTTTTGAAAAGTTGATGCTGTCAGTTGTCAAAATGTATTTTTGTTTCAAATTCATTTTAATAATGTGTTTAATATTTTGTCAACTCTAGAAAAATTAATATCTGTAGACTTTTTATATGTGAACAGTCTGAATACATACTTCATTCAATTTTTATTAAAATGTAATAAGTTAATAACATAGCAATGAAACGAAATATTTTTTACAAATTGAAATTGTAATAAAGTATTGTGTTTTGAACAACATGCACCCTTTTAAACAAAGTGTGCACCTTTTACGAATCACAAAGCCAAAATCACAAACCCGTACAACATATCTAAAATAACTTGGCATTATCTACGAAGCCTGTGCCTCTGTTGCTTGAAAGTTAATAACAAATATATTCTAGCTCTGATCAAAGGATTATTTCGCATATTGAAAACATGAGATCTGGATAAGCTCATGGTATTCGCGTGGATGTCAACGACATGTCAACAACTCCGCGACCTGTGCCCTTTTAAAAGGTTATGTCAATGTTCAAGGTAATTAAGTAGTGTCGTAAAATACCAGTTCTTTCGTAAATGTACAAGTAAAAGAAATTCAGTACCTAAATAAAATGTTGCTAGTATTTTATAGTAGTTTTAAATGTAAAAAAAAATCTTTTCTACATTCACATAGCGTTTTTAAACTTCGAATAAACTTAACTGTTTTTAAGTGTGGGTACCTATTCGATTTTTTAAATATATTTTTACACGACTGCCCAGAAAATGAAGTGTTGTGTTTTCAGGGTTCATGTTATATTGTATTCATGTTGTATTGTAGGTAATTGTATCAGTCGGTCGATCAGTCGGGGAACAGTCTGTAGTGGCCGGTTTCAATAATCGATCTATCGGCTTTTTCTCGATATTTAAAAAGTAAGCTACGAGTACTTATATAAAAGTAGAGTTGAAATTCAATCTCTAGTACCCAAAGAGCCGGTTGGACCTATCCAATCGGCTCTTTGGGTACTATAACTTATAGAGATCGAATTTCGAAAAAAAACCTGTTAAATATTATCCATAGCCGTTTATAATATCCTAGTATTAAAAACGGCCATGGGTTATTTTCTTACAGGTTTCCCGACTGCGACGAAAATTTACACACAGCAGGCTAGGTGTTGAATTTTTGATTTTTTTTTCTTATTGATTGTGAATAAACAATTGGATGTGATAGTGGTACATTTTTATTATTAAACTAGTTGTGCCCGCGACTCCGTCCGCGTGGAAGTCGGAAAATAACACCATAAAACGGTGCGGTGGCGCAGTGAAAATCACGGTGCCGGCGCCGCAACGTTATGTGACGAAGCCCTAATACATGTTGCTATTTCTTGATTTAAAATCAATCACTTGTGTATAAACCATCACTCCTAAGGATAAGAGAGATTTTAATGAAAAATGCAGTGCTAGCCTTGTGGTATAACCATGCGCCTCCCACGGCGAAGATGCGAGTTCGATCCCGGGGCACGCACCGCTGACGTTTCGAAGTCATGTGCATATTAGAATTATCTATCACTTGCTTTAGAAAACATAGTGAGGAAGCCTTGCCGAACTTTCAGGCATGCGCCTGAAAGTTCTGCATAAAGTTCTTGAAGGTGTGTGAAGTCTGCCAACCCGCACTTGGCCGGCGTGGTGGACTATGGTCTATCCCCTCTCATTCTGAGAGGAGGCCGCCCGTGCCCAGTGCCCAGCAGTGGGACAGTTTTTAAACAGCGCTGATACTTTGATTATTTTTAAATAAAGCCCTGATATTATTATTGTAATTACATTGACATAAATATGAAGTGTGATTGATTGCATTTATAAGATTAATGACAGGTCTCTGCTGACAAACAACGACACAATACTCTTTAGTGCCACTGACCAAGTAATGCCGAGTCCACATAATAATATGCGTTATTTTTCCCGATCGGACAAAAACCGACTCGAGATGGAACGGACCGTATTGCGTATCGTATCGAACCATGTATCAAGACCGCCGCGTGTCATGATTACGTATCACCACTCGCATGATACGCGTCGGCGATACAGATACGGTGATTGGATTGAACAAATACATTACAAAGTTACTCCTGACTGATAGATTTTTTGTAATAACTTTTAATAGAATGGACCGATTTTAATGAAATAAAGACTAAATGTTACCTGAAGATACTGCCTATACATTTCTTTCTACTTCCTCATAATCAATTGAGTAGTATTGATTTGATGCGTGTTCAAACACACAGACAAACAGACAGACAAACCGACAGACAAACAGACAGACATTAATTCTTTACATTCTTATTATAAGTATATAGATATAGATGATAGTACCTAATTCTCGTTTTGTTCCTAAAACTAATTAATCTCAGAGAAAAATACATCAACTCTATGTACAGATAAATGGTATTTTTGTGACTCATAAACACAAAGGTAAAAGATGACATCACCAAACCAAGTACCTGAGTCGCGTCACCCAGTCTGCCGAATTTCCCTCAACTTTCTGGGTCAATAATAACATACCTTCCTACGCATTTATTGGGGCATACCTTGAAATGGGGGCAATTAACTACAGCGGGATTACTTTAGTGGTTGTTGCCTAGTGACGTCACTGTACCCAATGAACGTAATCCGATTAAGATAATTGCCCGAAATCTTATCGAACAAAGGCTTAGTAAGTACCTATGTACGGAAATTATGGGTGGGGCAATATGTGGAGAACAATATTTAGGGATAATTTTAGCAAGTTTGTTGGATAGATTATATGCTTTTAATTACCTACTTAAAGTGGTGGAAAAAAATTGATTTATACATGACATTACGCCGGTATTTTTCCTCATTTCGTCAGTTGTGTTATAGATCCCATGTAATAGGGAGCGAGCCTAATGTATAACCGGTTACAAATCCAGAGTCCTGCCCCCTTACTTATAGACGATGATTAAATTAAGCAGCCATAAGTCAATTGTCATTTCCATTCATTGTCGTACAAATGGCAAGGATATTTGTATATTTAATCAGTGGTTAAAATTAAGAGGCATCTATAAGTAAGGGGGCTGATTGCTACTGAGAATTTTCTAATGAATAAGAAAATAACTTTTAAGCCAATACCTACAGTAAATGTTTTATTTATTAAAAACAAGCATAATAGATTCAAAGGTAGATCTTCATTAAAATCAATTCAATCTTCTTCATTAAAAGTACTTTCTCAGCCTCACCAACAAGTTCTAAAGTTAGTTTTAATACCTTTGATTTTCTTGGGAACATAATATCAGCATTTAAATTGTAATATTAATTTATTCATCTAAACGAAATATTCATCATTCATAATAATTATTCTAACTTTCACGAATCCATTTAAAGCTACGCTGAAAATTGTTCCTAATTTTGCATGAAGTTTACAAATCGTTTTTTACATGTCTAGACTTAAAAACAAATTATAAAGATCTGTTTATTTATACATTTCGAATCAGTTTTATTTGCAAGGTTTGCGTTACTGTCTTAATCCTCGATAAATTGAGTTCTTTGTAATACTATTTAGATACTTTGGGATGAAGAAAAAACCCATCTAGTTTTCGTTTTCGATTGTAGCCGAGAGCTGTTTAGTAAATGCTGATGGAGCATTGCATTACACAAAGAGGATTCTGAGCTCAGGTTGCAGACACCTGTAGGCTAATTCACGTAACTAAAGAAGTTCAGTTGCAGTGCAGTTGCAGTTAAGTTTCGATCAAAACAACGCTTTTCGTATTCTCTTATCATCGGCGATCGCTGTCAGAGACGCTCGCGTCAGGTTCGCGTGACGCGAGCGCCAAACGGCATTCTACTGCTGCGCGTCATCAGTGCGTGATTCCGAACGCAACTTGATTGGTATTCTCCTAATAACTTTACAAGTTTTTGTTCGATCAACGTGCAGTTTTGGTTACGCTCAACATAAGTTCCTCATTATTAACTTTTGTTGTCATCAAAGTGTATTTTTTGTGAATGTAAGTGTTTAAAATTAAAGATTGTGAGTAATAAGTTTAATTAATTAAACATGTTTGTTAAATACAAGTCGTTTTCAATTAAATTCCAAATATTTTAATTTTTTTTAGTGGACTATGACTTTTCGTCTTGGTTTGAGGATTATATCCCTAGCAGATGAAATAGACGAACGACGTCAACAAGTCCAATGAAGACGTAGGTACATAAGCTAAAAAAAATATTGTTGGGTAGGTACTCGTACCTCTACCTACCTACATTTGAAAATGTTTGTACCTAGGTACTCGTATTATGTTAATTTGTGATGCAGAGCTAAACATACTATGTAGTATGTACAACCCTCGCCAATAAAAAAGCGAATCTAAGATGGCACACCCGACATGTGTAACTCGCACGTTATAGCTGTCTTTACTCACACACGTTGGGTGTGAGTAAAGACAGTAATATCGTGCGAGTGAGAGGGAATGTAGTGCCGCCATTTTAGATTCGCTTCTTTATAGGCGCGGGTTGTATTTTATAGGGTTTCCCATGAATCTGCAGAAGGTAGGTAAAATAATTTTGAATGAGCCCGAAAAACGGTAATCACGGTATAACACGTTGGCACAAATCGGAAGAACCCCCCACCCCCCCTTCAAAGTCGACCCCGCCTGAATGTTAGACCATCATAAACGCGTTTTCGACGACTTTGGGGCGGGGGTCATACTGCAGCCGAAGATTTGGGGGGGGGGGTCATCCCGATTAATGCCGACGTGCTATAACGTGAATTACAGTGTTTCGCACATTTTTGGGGGGTCATGACCCCTACGACCCCCCCCCCTTCTCAGACCGCACCTGGCATCATTCAGCCAAATTTTAGGAAAAAATATCTTTTATTATTAATTAAAACTTAATTATTTGTATTTATGGTAAGAAAAACCACTAAAATCATTATTAAGATTTATTATAATATTCTATAACGTTATATTCATTGATACGTAATCGATTCTATTCGATTATTTCGCTAATTAATATTTTTTGTCTCTTGAGGCGGCACCGTAGGTAAGTTTGGTTTTGGTGCAGTTGACGTGCGGTTCACGCGCAGCTTACGCGCAGTTCTCAGATTACAAGAATACCATTTCGCTGCTAAGCTTAAACTTAACTGCAGCGTCACTGCAACTTGATCGGCGCGTCTTGAAATTACGTGAATTAGCCTACTGGGCTGGCTAATTGCCAATCAGACGGTTGGACACCCCTGGCCTGGGATCACGGGCTGATTGAGTACTTTGAGTAGCTATTACTGATTGACTGCTATTTAGATTTGTTTGATGGTAGTGCACGGTTAACTGTCGGAATGTCCAATAAGTGCTAATACCGCAGCGGCGGCAGCGGTGTATTTTGGTTTGCGTCTATGTTGTTTGTAATTTATTTACAGAGTGATTTTTTTTGAATAAGTATTTTTTAAGGAAAAAAATAAAAGGTCATTTACTAATAACGAACGTCAAGACGGTGATTTAGATAGTAGTGTAGATTTAGATTTTTTTTTCTGACAGGTCAACTTGACCTTATTTATTGCAATGTTTTCAATAAATAAGTTATACATTCTGCGTTTTGGCTTTATTTTTACTTAGATCTTTATTTACTGAAACAAAACTAGACTTTATTTATACAAGCTGATTCTAAATTATATCACTAAAATGCTGCTATTTTGTGTAAAATATATTAAACATTGTGGTCTAACCGTGATCATATTTTACGTTACAATATTTGGAGAGCAGATGGTTCTAAATTATGTAGACATTGAAAATTAACGTTTAATTAAGTTTGTAAGCGATACCTTTGCTTGTTTGCCAATATCACCAGCGAACGTCCTTTGGTGTAAATAAACTAAGGTAACCTATCAGCTAACGTTACAGCTAAGTACGAAATGGTTTGATTTCTGTTTTGTCTAAAATTTTGGTAAGTTTATAATTATGTTAGTGCAAAATTATTATGTTTGAATTTTGGATTAAGCTAAGTGTGATGGATGAACTTTTTCTTTGTAATTTTAGATGCTTTTGTGCAATCTGGGACAGAAGCAGGGACGTATTTCCCTAAGGGCGTAGGGGGCGATCGCCCGGGGCGGCCGGCCCGGAGGGGCGGCCGTCAGGCTGCCCTTATTACTTGCTGCTTGACCATAAGACAAAAACCTAGACTTTTACGAAAAATCGAAGAAACTTCATTAGCTCACTGAGTGACTTTTGTATCTGCAATGGACTAACCCATTCACGTCTCCGCACCTTAATTATGTCTTCTTGGGTAGGACGCACTGGATAATGACCTGAGTCTTCAGACATTGCGGTATAAGCGAAAGGAAGAGTTGGCGTAGTTCACTAAAAGATTTCTAGCTGAACTGTATCCCTCTCTGTTAGCTTTGTGTCCTATTCTCCATAACTTTGAGTAACTACTGACATAATTAGGTATCTATTGAATATTATGATCTTAGATTTGTCTAAGTGAATGCTATATTTAGGCTGTGCAGCCTTTCGTCCAATTGTTCCAGCTATTCCGCCATCAGGTTTATTGAGTCCAGCCCAAAAGACGTCCTCAACGCATAGGTGAACAGTTTCGGGAATATTACACTCCTCTGTATGTATTCTTCATTCTTTTGTCTTATTTGCGTAACAGTGTAGATGTGGTCTACGGTACTGAAGCGACTGGCGTCACAATTATTTCGGGTGTATTCGTTGGCCCCACTGGCGGTGTCCCCACTGGTGAGTGGTGGGGCCAACGGGAATTTCTTGAAATCATTTAAAATTGTTCCCGTTGGCCCCACTGCTCTGTTTTCCTTTCGCCGTACATGTTAAGAACAAGGGTCCATAGAAACCTTCGACTGCTTGTACTTTCAGACCTTGAAAGCATGATTTCGCCATCCGCAGTTTTGACTTTTGAGTTTCGTCAAATGGAACATGATTAATTGCTTAAATTTTAATTAAAATTTCAAATATGATCGGTTGATGTTTTCCGGCACTCGCCGGCCGCTGCTGCGGTACTGCTCTATCAGGTCGCTCGGCTTGTGCATTGTGTGTCACCGTATTAACCTAACTTGAGCGATTTTTCGACTATCGGTTTTTCACATTTTTTTTGCAGGGGGTTCCCCCTCGAATTCCCTGGCAATTCCTGCTTCCCCGTTCCCCTCTTCCTTTCCTACCGTATGAGATGTCTTGGTATTGTATTTTCGCACTTGAGTGAAGTCGAGCGAGCTACAGTTCTTCAAATCAACGTGCATTCGATTTTCCGTGGTTTGCGGTACAGTTTTGTCGCACTAGCGATATTTGGACTTGGTAGGTAGGTATACTGGCGTGCTCCCGTAATACACTGACCTAAACAGCACGGTTGGTTCTATGTTTATGTCGCAGCCGACTATAGAATTCACCGTATTACGTAACGGCTAGCCATTTTGAAAAACGAAGCCGCTTTGTATTACGGCGGATCAACGTTTAGCCGAATTGTCATTGCGATACGTTCTACAATACAGCGTGGCGGCCCACGTTTGGCCGCATTGTAATCAAGTTAGTATAGGGTGTATTGACATTTATGTGATCGACTGATCGTTTTTGGCACTCATCGGCCGCTGATCACCAGCCTGGGGTACCGCTCACTTCGCTCGCTCGACTCGCACGTTGTGTGCTCACCGTTCTAACTTTACCTAAGCAGTCTTGCAACTACTTACAGGTATTACTTTTTTTTTGCGGGGGGCTTCGCCCCCCTTACCCCCCAACAAGGCACGGTCTTTTGAAATGTAAGATGTTTTTAGTGACTGCTAGTTTAAGATTATCACGACTCCCTTAACAAATATGATAAAATCGCGATTCATTAGTTCGCGTATCACAAAACGGCGACTCGACATTTAGTCGCATTGGAGAACACAAAACGCCAATACACTATCGCTGATAAACGTTCAGCCGCAATTCAACCCGGCAAAATGGTAGTACAAAACGGCTCCGTTTTAAAAGATGACTAGCCGTTATTTTAATATGGCGAATTCTACAATTCGGCTATGACACGGGCATTCAAAATTAGGGCGGCCAAATCATAAGCGCCCAGGGCGCAAAATTCTAAAATACGTCCCTGGACAGAAGGTAGGTATTCAGAAAAAACTTACGTTCCCATACCCTTTAAATTAATTAGAGCTCTTATTTCAAACTGAAAGAGAGGTTAAAGGTTATTTGCCAACATTAATTGATGCAGTAGACTCCTTTAAACTCCAGGTTCGGTAAATACCTGCGACATACTCGCTTCGATTAGCACGTCTTGTTTGAACTTAATTAAGAGCACACGTTTGTAACAAAATGAGCGTCGGCTGCTTAAGATCAAAGCGCTCAGTGTTAATATTTGCAAACGTGTATTGAAAGAAGTCATTGGCACTGAGAAACGCACACAAACATGAAACCTTGTAGGCAAACCACATTTTATATAATTTAGTACAAGCAAATGCACCATAACACAAAATCATAAATGCACACCCTGTATACACAATTTTATACAAGCGAGTGTTGTCACATCATCAAGCATACCTACTAGGTACATGCAAATAAAATAATAGCAACACACACATAAATGAAAATGTACATACAAGCGTCTAGGTGAGAATGTGAAAAATGAACCTGTTTTATGAAAAAAAAAATCACTCTTTCAATAAAATTATTAAATGCTATTTTTAGCTGGAATTGAGTTTTTTAGAAAAATTCATCATAACTGAGTCTTTGTTGCGTAAAATAAATGGAGGCGTCAAGGGTTTATTTCAATGAAATTCATATTGTTTTTTGTTTAGTTAAATATTTTGTTTTGAAATAAGTATTTCATATGTGTCTCTTCGAAACCCTATGTAAACAACTCGTTTTCACTGTATTTAATTAGTTTTTAGGATTCAGTACCAAAAAAGAAAAAAAAAAACATTGTGGTGCGGCCCCGTCCGTCCGTCCGTCCGTTCGTCACATTTGGCATATTTCAGCAACTACAAATGCTATCGATTTAAAATTTGGAATAGTTTTAATGTAGCTTACCTAACCTTACTGGTAATGAAAAAAATTCTAACATGATTATTTTCGTTGCATTAAGGGCCAAAATGAGGGCTCGAAATTTCAAACTGGGGTCATTTGTTCAAATGGGACATCAATTAATAGATCTCTATGTGCACATTCCAAAAACAGGTTTTATTATTTTTTAAGCCGCGTAATTTCGGATATATAATGAAAAATATAAAAAATTGCTTTATCTCCGAAGTTCGTTAAGTGAAAAATCTAAAATAATTACAGTTCGTAAAAGATTTTATGTGAATATTACTTAAGTCTATTTAGTGCATTAAAAAGTTTTAGTGGATCTTTTCATTTTATAGAACGTATTTGAACACCATCTGTTCAATATGGTTCTTCTTGATCGATCCTCTAATCTATTACTTCCCATCTTCATTCATACAGATACAAATAGTTTCAACCTACCGCTTTGATGTCTGGGAATCTATACTAGAATACTAAGCATACTGAAGTTGACGCGTGCCACCGTCGAAATCACATCCTGTATCATATTGACATAAGAGGCCTTACTATTGGTAAGAGGACTCGACTCGCTATCGTCTTTCGAGATATTATCGCTATGGCATCGATATCTTGACTTCCAATACAGTTTAAAGGTGATTCTAGTGTCAGTTACGGTTTACCCTGTGTAGTGGCTAATGACGTTTCTCCTCTCTGAAGTTAATTAAAAAAAATATAAATTATAGCAGTACAAAATATAGTTACATGCCAAAATCGACAAAATAATATGATGATAAAGTTTAAAGGTAAGGTAAATTTACAAAGTATATCTAAACTTTAACCAGGTCTTAGACCTTCTGTTTTTTGGGAGCTCCTTTAAAGTGTTGTTTTATTATAGACTGAGAGATAGCAGCGTAAATTTCACCTGATTTTATAACCATTAAGATTACTTTATTTGTGTTTCGGCATGCTTCTTGACTACCATTATGTCAGTTTGGCTACTGAGTGCCGTTGCGTTTGGGAGGAGGGGCGGTTGCAATCTAGGAAAAAATCAACAAAATTACGTCATTTTAAAACAGTTAATTTTTATAAGGAATATGTAACGTAAACAATCATCTATATGTGTTGTTAGACTACCTACTGCTTGTTAAGATAGTGCCAGACTGATTTAAACTTGTCGAATGCACAAGAAATTTACGTCATTTTATAAAAGTTGGAATAAACTATTTTTATATACCAGTCTGGCAACGTGTTAGCAACTTGTATTTGGTCTGGCGTTTTCATAAACGTAAATCCTATAATTTAAGGAATTAAAAATAGTTTATTTCAACTTTTATAAAATGACGTAAATTTCTTGTGCATTCGACAAGTTTAAATCAGTCTGGCACTATCTTAACAAGCAGTAGGTGGTCTGGCAACACTTATGGATGATTGTTTACATTACATATTCCTTGAAAATAAAAAAAATTTACTGTTATAAAATGACGTAATTTTTTTTTATTTTCTCTAGATTGCAACCGCCCCTCCTCCCAAACGCAACGGCACTCAGTAGCCAGACTGACGTAATGACGTAACGCTGCTATCTCTCAGCTTATAGGTAATTATGATTGTTTTTGTTGTCAAACGAAATTTAAAAAACCTTTTACAAATTATTGATGGTCTTTTCTACATAAATCGAAAAACAATCGTAAGTCATTCGATGTCAAGTTTCGAAATCTCGCAATAAAGCGCTGAGACGATCCCATACAGCCGCCGGCCACAAGTTTCCAATAAGTAATTAAAATCCGGAGACGCGGAGATTACGGCTCCTATGTCTCTAGAGTGTTTGCTCCCGACCACTCCAAATCTCTTATGATTTCCTGGTATTTCCAATATTGTTAGCCGGTTCCGTTCAAATAATATATTAAAGGAAAGTCTGCTTTGTGAGAAATTGATGGTAGAAAACTTTTTTAAATCGGTTTTAATTGAAATTATTTTTATTCTAACAAAAGTTACTCATTAAATTGTGAAATCTACGTTACTATGGTACCAAGTGTACCTATTCTTATTTTGATTTCTAAGTATTCATATTTTTACTATTAGGTGGTTTAGGAAAACCAGGAATCGAGCCTTGGGCTAGCACAGGCACAGTACCTAAGTACAGGTTAAAAATATCGAGCTCCTGGTTTCATTAGACCTGGTTATCATGATACGAGTACAAAAACACATTTTTATTTCAGGCAATTTATTTATATTTTATATCAATAAATTACGGGCAATCGAGTTCTGTAAACCACAAAAAGGATTACAAGAGATAACATCATAAAACCTACTGTGGAATGTTATTAAATGTTCCCTTGTTTATCCGTGCCACTGTTCAGGGCATTTTTATGAAGAACTGGGCAAATAAACGGGCACAAACATTAATCTGCTTTGAACAACAGACAAGATGTAAAGGGTCCGTAGAAGTGTCAATATTGTTTTAGGGGACAAAACTCCGCTTGCTGCTATCTCTTGGCGACAATTAGAGCGTGATATGATTTTTTATGTAAACTTAATTGTATTGAGTTCTGCTAGGAGACGCTTATTTTGATTTCGTTTAATTTGATTTTGTTTTCTATGTGATGGTAGGTACTGCGTAATTAAAGAACGTATTTTTATTTGTATTTTCTTAAGGCTTTTATTTGCTTTAATTATTCAATCGCTGTAGGGGACTGTTTTAAACTTGCATGAGACAGACGGCTTAGTTTTTGATGAACATTAATATATTTTTTTCCTCAATACCTAGCTCAACTTAGTTTTAGCGTTTGTATCTGTCTATTAACTAATCAATAACAGGTTAGTTATAAAAAAAAAACAGTAAAAAAACTTAGTTAAAAGTAAAGTAAGTATATATTCATAATAATTAAAACGTCTTCACTATACATTAACCCTACATACACAATATAAATATTAATCCCGGCTTCCCTAACTAAATCTTTCAACCCTTCAATGCCTACGTCGCACCGTACAACAATTTAATTATAAATTGTAAATGTCGTTAAACAATCGATGCGTGTCTTCATTATTAAATTCTGTTGTAGTTTAAAATGTGGTTCGCATAACTGTAATTTATAACCGCAGTTCACGGGTTGATTTATTGGTTCTATGTCAAGGGGTAGAGTTATGGTGACTGCGCGTTTTGTTATTCCTTTAACTGTTTCCTTGGGAGAGGAATATAAAGGTTGTTCTCTAATGAGAATGGGAATATTAATTTTGTTTTTTTTTATATATATCTGTTTTAATCGCAATTTATATATGAAAATTTAATCGGCACCGCTACTAAAAATGTTCAATAAATAGGTACCTAATATAGAAACTTAATTTTAAAATACCTACCTACTGCGTTAAAATAAATATTTGACCTCTTCAAAGTCAGTCTGCATGCTTGCGTTGTAAATCAAAACGCCAAGCTAAATTATTTCAACACATTCTAATGTTAAAATCAGATCACAGACTCGAACTTTACAAAATGCATGCTTATTCAACGTTACTTCTGCTTAAAAATACAAGTGTGATATTTTAAAGGATCCCAACTAAATTCAAGTTACTAAGAAACATAAAAAATCCAGCTTTGAAAAGTTATCATTAATTCAAACTGCGATTTCTAAGAATCTAGAGGACGAATACTTATGACGCGTGTAGAAAATTAATTCTTTGGTATTGAGAATGTAAACACCCTGTAATTACAATTTTCGGGTACCTCATATTAAAGGAGGTCTGATAAAGTTTAGATTTAAATGAATTTAGCGGATTATTAATTTTGAATAATGAACTTAGTTCTTACCTTTTAACGGATCGATGAATAAAATTTTCGTAAAAGTAAACGACCTGGCCGTTATTCATTTAGTATTAAATCAAACTGCATTTAGTTGAAGTATTTTTAAATTAAAATTCGTATTCAACATTTAAACTTTGATTTATACTTTTAATTTATTATTCAAGGACTTGGTAAAAAGTTTGAATTTTAATTTGTGTAATAATAGCTTGATATCAAGTTTTCTCCTTGTGAATTAAACGAAATCTCAATTTCATACGTAGAAAAAATGGACTGGAGAAAATTAATATTGCATTATAAAGTAAAGTCAAAAAGATAAAACGGTATAAAAATAAAAGACATTTAAAGCGGTACACCCATTTGCGTATTTAAATTATAAACGCCCAGTTTGCGAGATTACAGGGACTTTGGCAACTAAAGCTAATTGCAGTTGTTGGAGTTAGCGAGGCTCCAGCCAGATCTGTTAAACCCCGAATGAGTGTTAAAAGATTTATATCAGTGGATAACGGCGATTCAAGATCTTAATCCCAGCGTCCGCAGCAGGAAATTAAGACGTTTACGAGATCTTCTCGCGTTTGTACTTCGCACTTGTTACATAAAGCCGTCCAAAGAAAATATGAAATCAGGTTTCAAACGCTTCGTGCCGCATTTCCAATTAGTTCGTGCGAATGAGAAAATTTAATTATGAAAAATTAAATTAATGGAAACCGTTTTCAATCTTTTAGCGGTGTTTTGCTGAGCTTTCTTTTGACTTAGCTTTTTATTGAAATGTGTGAGGATTTTCGGTTGAGCTGATTTTTATGTGACAGTAAAATTGATATATATCTAGTCACTTAGCTCACGTTCTTACATTTCTCTTTTACATTATTTTACTGGTCATTATTAAAAATAAAAGAAAGCTTTGCTATATGAATTATTAAAAATAATTCAAAAAATAAATTCAAGACAAATCGTGTTAAAATAAAATGCTGCAAGAAAAAAAATAAAAGTATTCTCAAATAATTTTCTTCGAAAATAGAAAACGGATAACATTGGTTTTATCAAATCTCCGCCAATTTACCGGTGACTGCGCCACTTAACCCAAGTGTCAAAGTTGTGAGAATATTCCGAGAACTCTCTCCTAATAATACAAAACTTTGAAATCTCTTCAAATATTATTCGAAAAGCAATTTTTATTTATTTACTGTGAGAAAACCTCTCGAACCACCAGACTGTAGATAACGAAATGTTTTTATTATCTATTGTATGTAGGTACCTACATACTTATTTTTCTTTGAACTCCATTTAGTATACAGGGTGAATTTTTCAAGTGGACGTGGATGGCCAAATCCGAAAATATAAGAAATAGCGAAAACACTCAAAGGCGTCTCCGGGCCAGTTTTAATAAAAACTAAAAATGCATCATTAGATTTTGAAATTTCATATTTCTTAGCCAGGAATCAAACCGAAAAAAAAATACACTGTGTTATTGCATCATCGAAAAGTTTGTAAGTACTTCCCAGAATTTGATTCTTACAAGTGACACTAGTGCCTGGTAATAAGGGTGTATAAGGTGTATTCCTTTTCCAAAATCAAGAGTTTCGATTCCCGGCTAGGATTTTTTTTTTAAACTGATGACGCAGTTTCCTTTCAGAGTTTTTCGCTATTTCTTATTGTTTCAGATTTGGCCATCCACACCCACGTGAAAAATTCATCCTAAATAGTGAATTTGTAGAAAATAACGTATCTTAGTTGTTTTAGGTGTAAGTACCTAAGAAAAGAAAAAATATATTCAATGAGCAATGTAGTGTGAATGGGGCTTTAAAATACTCAATTTTGAGAAAGTTGTTACAATGAAAAAATACACTTAAAAATAAGTATTTTTGAGATCGGTACGAGTATAAGACGAGAAAAAGCTTTGAATAATATTTAAAACTAGCTGTTCCCCGCGACTTCGTTTGCGGAAAATAGGTAAAAAGTAGCCTGTGTTTTTTCGTTTTTTCTATTTTGTGAAAAAACACATAGGCTACTTTTTATTAAGCTAAATTTGGCAAAGAGGTCTTTGCCAAATTTCATCCAAATCCGTTCAGCCGTTTCAGCGTGAAGAAGTAACAAACATACACACACACACTACTACTAAAAAATACGAGTGCAATAGGACATGGCGAGGTAGGAATCTTTGGTTTTGTGTAATTCTTGATAACTTACCCCTTAGCGATTGGAGAGGCATAATAAATGTCTAGCAGTGAATTACTGTAGAGTGTAGGTCGATGATTATGATGAAACTTTATTTATCAGAATATGCATTACATAGTCGTTTCATAAAAAAAAATGTTTTACTTTATACATGAAATATCTTATAGCTAAAATAACAGCTCAAACAATCGATGAGATCAGTCTATGGATGGGTGACCATTCTTTAAACATTGAGACCCCTCTGTGCCTCGGAGACCACGTTAAGCAGTCGGTCCCGGTTGTCATACACACATGTCTATTACAATCGTGACAGGTAATCAAAAGCCCGAAAGTCTGACAACTGGATTAACTTTCGAATACCTTATGAAAAGTCTAGGTGGATGATTGTCATACGAACAATGAACATGTCATAACAACGATTTTATTAAACCATCTCGCAAGTAGGTATACATTAGGTAGCAGTGGCGAAGGTTCAGTTTTTGTAAGAGGTAAGTTGGAGCTACAAATGCTTACCTGGCCACGAAAAGCTAATGAATGAAAGTAGGCAATACTGCATGTGCTATTTTTCGAAGGGAAGCCGGTAGAAGTCGTATTGTAGGGACACTTCGCCACTGTTAGGTAGGTAATTGAAACCACGTAAGTTACGAGTAGTTATACATATACCAACCGATACCGTCTCCCTTAGAGAAAACCGCTAAAGCGAGACGCTGATTCGATTTCACGTTGAACGCTCATAGTTATCGCAGTAAATCTCTTGGTGATGTGATTTACTTTAATTTAATTTTGTATCAACGTTTTCGCCCTTAATTATGTTTAAGGCACAATCTGTCACGCGAGATAATTGTAGTCTGCGGCTTATAAATCTGTTGTTTCTTGCTCGGATGACTTTGGTATCTATTGATTAATTTATAATTATTAATTTGTACGAGTATGTACCTACTTAATTATATTCGGTTCGAGCAGTTGCGATTATGTTTTGTTTTTGTTACTATATAATTAGAGTAAATTAGTAGGTACCCAAACAAACAAAGAGTGCGTTGTTTATATTGGTTAATTACAATTAATCACATTTAAAATAATAATAAGAGGATAAGACTAAACACTGTTAGAATTACAGGTAGAGGTGCTTATCTAAATAATGTTTTTCCAACCAAAAAGTTCGTCGTGAGAATTGGATGAAATGAATGGATGCCCTTGCCCGAGAAAATACGTAAATAAAACGGATTCAAGTGCCCTACAAGAAAATTTTAGCAACACTTTAAACTAAACTAACATTTTAAAAGATGATTATCATGAAAAATTATGTTCTCCATAAAATTAATCAAACTGAAAACCATGGTAACATACAACACGCTTTAAAATTTAATGTTTAAACACCCAATAATAAATATATTAAGTATTTATCAACATTTTCCTCGCTAACCCGTCTACGCCATGCGCGCCTGTCAAATCACTGAATTAGCGGCTACCCAGCGCAGCGTCGAAATTATTCGCAAAGTGCCTACAAATCAACACCGTTTTCGCATATACATTAAATATTAACAAAGTTTCTTAAACATGTGTTCTTGACTCGCATGCAGTGATTTAACAGAGATATGCGTGGACGCAGTGCAAGCGATTATAATACATAAAATGAATTAATACATAAGATTCCACTTTCATTGAGAAAACCGCCAGGCAGTGGAATGCGCTGCCGAAGTGGGTGTTCTCCGATAGTTACAATCTCCGTAGCTTCAAGTCGCGAGTGAATTGGTTTCTTATAGGCAAGTGTGCTCCATCGTAGACTACATCATCGATTAACATCAGGCGAGATGGCGATAAAAGTTTATAATTAAATAAAAAATAAAAACATTAGACAAACACTTATAATTTGTTTAGCCACTTGACTATAACCAATGACATCATTCACATTTCCAGCAAATCGTAAGTGACAAGTTTTGGGACCTGAGGCAGAAATGATTTAATGTACCGTGCATGACTGCATATACACTGCATTGCTCCTTTTGATAACGGCAATATGCAATTCAATGTAAAGGGTACAAGAGCTATCACTATCCATCAGATATAAGTAGAACTACACATTCAATTTTATAATCAATCCAAGACCGGTATCTATTCTAACTTCCCCACGACGCATTCAATTCCTCTTTCCCAATCCAATTCAATTTACTACCACAGGACAGTGTCGGTCTATTTGAATACGGCCTCCTACGTTTGCCAATTCGCAGTCACCACTCGAGGACGCGTCAACTTCAACGGCCATCGGTCCTAGACATATTGCCACTCCAGTCCACACTGCCAGTTCTGTTTGCTGATTGTGCAAGTTGAATATCAATACCATTGAATATTCAACCTATGGCAGTTACACATAAAAAATATTCAAAGTTTTCCCATTAGATGTCGCATTATTAGTTTCCGATAGATGTCGCCAAACGCTCATAAGAGGCGTATGCAAAGAGATTTAAAATTTCAAGTGAAGCAAGCGAATCGCGATTGCTCCGTTGGTTCAGAGCAGTGTTCTGCTTTCTCTGTTTCGTTTGTCTAGTGATCGCAAGTGTAGCTGCTTGAGATCTTGAGATTTTTGGTCCGATTCCCAGGTCAGCCAAAGTGTTAATGTGTATTTCATGTCAAAAAAATCTCTGTATTTTGTAACTGTATCCGGTGAATGGCAATAGGTTGTAATACCATACTGGCGCATCGTTAAACTATACTTTTACCAACCTCTTCGGGAAAAATGTGATGCCATTAAAACATTAAAATAAAATCGCTCTCCGCTCCCAAAATAACCGTACCCACAACTGAATCCCTCCCCGCTATATCCCTAATTACTAATCGTGATTACACACGCGTCGCGTTACCGTGTTTACCTAGACTATAATTAAAGCAAGTTAATCTAAAATGTTCCCGTCTTATACAAAATGCAGCGTCGAGGGTAGCTGGAAAGTATCTGAGTACTTCTTACGGGTTTAGCAGTCACTTAGAAAATCGTCTTACGAGAGCGCTCACAGGTTTTTAATAAAAAGAAAATTTCGCGCTTCAACAGGTCTATTGTTTTTGTTTCACTTACTAAGTATTTAGTGGAGGGTTAATTTTTTTATATTAGTTTTACGTCCTGACTGTTTTAATGCTTGAATTTATGTTCCAGATTTTTTTGGTCACTCATATTGTTATCAGTTGGCTACTAAATCTGGGACTCCCCAACTGACCGCTTTAGTGCTTGATTTTGGGGGAATAAGGACATACTGATGAATGATTTGGTCAACAAAAAAAAAATTTATTTTTTACTAATGGCAACAGTGTTTCAAAAAATACATTCCTTATGGTGCTTAGTTTGAGATAAACCAAAAACCTGTCAGCACACACCCTATGGGAAAGTGGCCGGTCGATATGCACAAACACTCATTTCAATGTCAGAGTAATAATAAAGAACCATTACATCACACAAAGGCCTGTATTACGCAAATAATGAAACATTTTAAAGGGTTGCAAGGGAAATTCGCGAGGGGATCTCGCTTCAAGGTCAAAATGTACACACTTATACGTAGGTATGTGTATTGCAGCGAACCCCAGCAGAAACCTATATTTAAAACACAATATAATACCAGGCTGTCCCCCTAACACAGACAAAATCAATAGCGTCTGCATAAACGTATATGCAAAATTATAGGATACGCGGCGCATTGCGGAAAACTCATTTAAAGGCACCTACCACGGATGAACATGCATCACCGATGAGTTTAGAAGATAAGAAAATACATGCAGTTTTTATATGAAATGAGGCGCTTAAAAATATACTGTAATGATATCAAAGGTGAAAAGATTGTAAAGATAATTTGCGAACTTAGTTTTTTCACTAAATGGAATTTTTAGATCTATTCACATAAAATCACAAAAAATTCGATTAAGAAGAAGAATAAGATTTTATGAAGATAGAGTGAATAGTTGAATACATTAAAAAAATCTAAGGTTTTCATCTAATAAAAATGTTTTTGTCCTTTAAAAGTTATCACGAACTTTTAAAGATCTAGAGCATTTATGTAAGAACATCTGTTTCAATACCTTTTATGAATCAATAGCATATGGTAATTTTCTATTTTGTATTTGTGAACATACTACGTTCTTACGTACCTACTACGTAAGAACGTAGTATGTTCACAGGTACTTGCAACACAACTCGTTCTGCAAATTTCCCATATACGTTAGCATCAGGCGGCCGGCAGTACCTGTTTGTATAGCAGTATTTAGGTACAGTGATTGCTCCGTAATATTTATGTGCTGCGACATGAGCCGTTAGTTTGTTTTTGATACCCTCTTTTAACTTCTATGTAGGAAGACTAGAATTTAAGCCGTAAAATCTTTTTGTTCCGGATCGATGTCCAAGTGACGCCTTTTTTTGTGCGTTAAACGAATAAAATATTTTTTTTATATTTTCACCTTTTTGTTTCCTTATTTCTTTACATTCGATATCATAAAGATGGCAGATGGATGTAGATTATTTACGTGTAATATAGTTTTACGAAAAACACAAAATTTTAACGCCGCCGCCGTGGCAGTCACCGGTGACCGACAAACAATACATTTTCTATTGTGTCTGGTGGCGTAGTGTTCAAAGTGCACCTTACCCACATAATTATTCGCCGTAATAATTTCTTTATACCATTCCCCCTCTAAAAAGCTTATTTTATTCACTGAAAACAGTGAATAAAAAGCACTTTTACTCACTGTTTTGATGTTTGAAAATGGAACACACCAATGTATTCGACCACAGATTTAAAGAACCTATGCTAGATGCGGCACGTTATTAGATTGTATGAAAACCGAACGTGTCATCTTTTTTATACCTACGATAACTTCACCCCAGCCATTTAGTGATGTGCTCAGAGTAAACAGAATTGTTTCAATCACTAAGCGTCACTGAGCTAACCGACTTTTTTTAGTACGAACAGTCGAACATGCAGGGCACGCTTGGTCGTGGCTTGCCGTATCTAGTGTAAGTGTAATCTGTGTATTCGACCTATATTGATGTGTTCTAAATTCAATTTGATTGGTCGACATTTTCGACAAGGAGTTTAGCATTAGAATAAAAACTGTTTTGTGTTCTTTGCTGTCCTTAGTAAATTGGCGCTATTTTGAATACTGTAAGTTGTACGAACACAAAGTTTAGTGTTACTTTAATCTTTAATTTTGTGTTTGTTAAGTGTTGTTCTAATCGATTAAAAATGCATTCTAGTGATGAAGATGTGTTAACACCTGAGTTTGTGAAAGAGAGGGCGGCCGATATAGTGGAAAGGTGGAAAGCTTGCTACCCAAAAAATCACGGCTGGTTTACATCAAAGCCAATTTAACTTTACTTTTTCTTCATTATATGTATATTTTCACTTAAATCTTTCTTTTTCTCGTAGTCATGGTATAAAGTATAGTATGCAACTCTTGAATAAAATGGATTTATATCGAGGGCCATGAATCGCTCGCGTCGCTCAGGATTCTAACACTTGAATCACTCGCTACGCTCGTGATTCAATCATCATGAATCACTCCCTACGGTCGTGATTCAATCGTTAGAATCCTTCACTAGCTCGTGATTCATCTATGGCCCTCGCTTTAAATCCGTCCTTTATTCACTAATTGCATAATATACTATTTCATGTAGATTTTTTATTAGTTATTGCACCCAAAACACAGTTATTTTCAAAATTACTGGCACTTTCACAGGTAAGGTCGAAAGAAAGTGTCGATTAACCTTTTTCAGTCATTCATTCTTTTTAAAAGATCTTCACCGATAACATGAAATGTAATATTATTGCATATCAATAGCGTAGAGATTTCTTTATAAGCATCTATTTTAAATCTAAAGATATAAAGGACGTCGGCAGTTTTAGGCTTGATATGGTACAGTAATAAAAGCTTAACCAAAAATAAAAATATATTTTAATTGTTCTTTGCCTAATTTATCTTAGAGATTAAGAATTGGAATCAAAAATCGAAATAAATAAGCAATAAAATGATTATGCCATTGACATTTTGAAAAAACCACTAAAATAAAAACGGGTGCATGCTGGCTGGCGCGTGCCTCCACAGAATATCATGTCGACAGCAACTAAAACCTTTGAATTGTGAACTCATATTAGTCGGGCTGTACTTCACTGGATCATTCACACCATACTTAACCTCACTGTCAGAAATAAGAATATTTCTCTTTAACCCAATTACGTACAAAAACAAATAAAAAATGAATTTAAATACTCTTGAAATACTCGAACACACCAAACTAATTTCATATCTGTACCGACTTACACAATCTGAGGCCCAGCGTTCTATGGGCGTCTGCCAGTGCCCTTTACAAATTTCAAAGTAACGATCGTTGATTGAATGGTGGTTAATAATATTTATTTATATTAATTATTATAGTTTTGCGTAATAAATATAAATATATAACATGGATTTCAATTATTATAAACTGCAGCAGTTAAAAATAAAATAGATAAAATAAAATGCAGTTTAAAATAGAGTAAAATTAATTAGAGATTAAATTTATTTTATATATCCTCGTCCTGCCCAAGCTATTACGAACCTATTTGGTGATTCTGCCCGCTGTCCTCTACAAATGACAAAATCTTACAAGTGCTTCCTGCCCAGAACGAGTAGAGTAAAAAAAATGGTCTTGCTTATGATAAATATTTTTTATATTTTTTTAGGGTTATAAAGGGGTAGTAATGAAACGATTCACGCTATTTTTATAACTATATATGTTGTCCTTTATAAAGGACATTGGGCAGAATTGGATACAAAATTAAATGATATAAAATAAGATTTTTATGTTATTTATTAGGTATTTTTAATTTGTCTTATGCTTTCATATCTACTTAGTTTAATAATTAAATAATCGACTTATATCGCAGCGTTTTTAGACTTAAAAACTCGAAAGTATTAAACATTTCAAACAAAAACACCAAAAATTTCTGCCCAATGTGATTTCTAAATCACATAATAATTACTTACGTTTCTTAAAATTACAATTATTAACGAAATTAAAAAATAGTTATACAAATCTCTGTAGTGATAATTCAACTTCAATCCTGTTCATTTACAATAAAAAAAAACTACTGATTTTAATGATAGTAATTGATTGAATAAACCTCTTCTCCGACTCAATTCCACTTTGAACGCGTGAACCATGTCTGACGTTAATCTGTTGTCTATTACACGAATAAATTTATGTTTCACTTAATGGTTATAATCCAACCAATCGCAAGAAACTGCAAAAATTGTTAGCCAAGAACAAATAAAAATTCTAGGCGCGAAGTTTAAATATGTGATTTTTAAAGGTCAGTGGGCAGAATTTTGTCATTTTAATTTTTTTAGCTGGGCAGGAACAGTGAAGTTTAATTTGTGATTTTAAAATCACAATGGGCAGGACGAGGATATATATATTTTTTTTTTATATATATATTTTTTTTTAATTATATTAAATTTATTATATAATTTATTAATTAAAATTAACTAGAGTACAGAGTGCATGTGTATAGTATTCGTAGGGTACACATGCATCTCCATAGTGTGTTAAAACAACTGACCCCTTAGCATTTCATCCCCTACCTAGCCGCTATATTAAAATAATCTGTACCCCTATCATGAGTTTTTTTTACGTATAGTTTCGTTAACGTAAGCATATTTTGAATTGAAAATACACGTTTTTAACACAATATTAATATAAATTAAATACTTAATAACTCTGTATTTTTTTAAATGTGCAAATTGTATAATATTTTATCAAAATGTTCCAGGACTGTTGTATTTTCAATTCAAAATATGCTTACGTTAACGAAACTATACGTCAAAAAAACTCATGATCGGGGTACAGGAC
Source organism: Thalpophila matura (assembly GCA_948465475.1). Lineage (NCBI taxonomy): Eukaryota > Metazoa > Arthropoda > Insecta > Lepidoptera > Noctuidae > Thalpophila > Thalpophila matura. The sequence continues at coordinate 12,719,008 of OX419182.1, read as the reverse complement.
ACTATAGACTCCTCACAGAGAGTTTCATTTCAATCAAATGTGTACTTTTTTGTAGGGATTCAGCTTAACGAAGTTCTGTATATTAACAACTATATTGATTTTAAGACCATGCGAGGGGTTTTTAATTAAATGGTTCCAACGTACACAGATTTTAGTGAAAATTTAATCCCAAATGGGTGCTTGTTTTGTAGATGCCACACACTATGAATTTCTATTCGTTACGGGCAGTAGATAATCTAATTCAGGCACTCGGTTAGAATATCGGTATTTTCCGGTGATTGAGCTGCGAAATTAATATTTGGCAGTGTTTTCATATAAAATAATTGATAGTTGGATATATTTGGCCTGAAAACAGGTCTAAATAAAGTCGGGCAAACAGGACAAAGAATGGGCTCGAAATAATTATATTTCTTGTTATTCTTCACGAGAATAGCTAATTACGTGGAGAAAATATTAAATAAATAAATAAAACTATATTTTCTAGCTGCGCCTACAACTGTGTCCACGTGGTAGTCAGAAAACAAGACTGTCAAACCGTATCACATTTAATTTAAATATAATAGAAAGCAAGTGCGATTGTGCAAATTTACTCATTTTATTACTAGATGGCGGTGACGTCGAGTTAAATCGCGATATGGTTTCGTTACCAGCGAAACTATAAGTAGTTTAGAAATTATTGTTTTTTTTTGAGATTCTGTATTGAGGTGAAAGTTCAAATATATGGTGTTACGTGCTATATAAGTGAGTTTCATTGAGGACCTTGGGTGGAGATTTTATATGGTCCTTCAAGAACCGGATCAGTGCGTAATATTGCGTACCGAGTTTTTGTGTACCAGCACAGAAACCAGTGGTGGATCGCCACTGAAGTGCTTAAAAGCGTCACCTGCAGAGGGCGCGATCCCGGAGACCGAGTGTTTCTGAGAACGTCGCCTGCAGAGGGCGCCACCGCAGCAAGTTCTGCGGACCTCCGGACACCCCGAGTGCGGGACGCCGGAGCTAGAAAGAAGTAGAAGTGGCATCCCCAGTAGCTGAGCACCAAGGCTGAGAACTTACTGCGCGCCCCCTGGCGGGCGTTGACAACAACTACATCGGAGAAGTAATAGTGAGTGAAGTGTTTGTGGACTTAGAAAATAAAACCGTGAGTACAATTTTATTGTGAAGTTGGTAGAATTTGGAACTTTAAAATTTTATGTAATTAGGACTTAGAATAATTTTAAGTAGTTTGGACTTAGAATATTTAAGCAAAAAGTGAACTGATGGGGAACCTATGCCCGATTTTCTAAAATGTTTTAAGTTAAAAACACTTGTAAAATTTTCAGTTATTGTCATTGACTTAGAATAATTTCATCAGTTTTATACTTGTAAAATTTTCGGTTGTTGTCATTGACTTAGAAAAATTTCATCAGTTTTACACTTGTAAAATTGTTGTGTTCCTGTACAACTTAGTTTTGTGAATTCATTTGAACGAAATAGTTTGATAATACTTTATAGTCATGGATTCATTAATTAACTTACAACTAGATAACAAAAAAAACATTGAAAAAGGTAGACTAAATTATAAAAAATCTCCTAAAGAACGCTTAACATTGTCTTATTTAGAAATTAGGTTGGAAGCGTTAGACCAACTGTGGTCCAATTTTATAGAAACCCACAGGAACATAGTAGAAAAAGTAGATTCAAAACATAATTACTTTACATTGGACACATATGACAAAACTGAGGATATTTACATAACTTATAAATCCGAGTTGAAAGACTCCATTAGACAACTAACACCCACAAAGGCAAGTGCAGATAAAGAGTCATCGTCAAAAACGTATACAAGTGTGAAATTACCTAAGGTTGTTATTCCTAATTTCTCGGGTAGGTATACGGAGTGGACTTCATTCCGTGATTTGTTTGTTTCACTCATTCATAACAATAATTCAATTGACGATGTACAAAAACTACACTACTTGAAAGGTCATTTATCGGGTGAACCAGAACAATTGTTGCGTCACACTCCTGTGACAGCCGCAAACTATAAGGAATGTTGGCAAATGTTAAATAAACGCTATGATAATAAACGTTATTTGTCTAATTCTATGTTGAAGAGATTGATAAATCAACCAAATACAACAGAGTCATCAACTGCGGTTAAAGAATTATTGGATACTACTGTGGATTGCATGCATGGTTTAAGTACTCTCGGCATTGAGGTGAAATCATGGGATGCTATAGTCATATATATAATAAGCGCTAAGCTGGATAGTGAATCGCGAAAGTTGTGGGAGTCTAAAATTAGTGCATATGAGCAATTACCAACTTTTGAAGAATTTAAAATATTTTTAGAATCAAGGTTTCGCTCGTTGGAGTACTTAGACACATCCAAGTCAAAGCAGAAATCCACAGTCAATAAACCAAACGTTTTTCACGCAGTCAAGTCAAATAGTAATAACTCTGTACATATTATATGTCCATTCTGTAAACAAGATCATTATCTAAGTCATTGTAAACTGTTTTGTAAAGAAAGTTACCAAACTCGAAGTGAATTTGTCCGAACTCACAATTTATGTTATAATTGTTTAGGCGCGAATCATTCAATTAAATATTGTCGTGCTAAAACATCATGTCAAATATGCAAGCGTAGACACCACTCATTATTACACCCCAAGGCATCCTCAAGATCATCGTCACCCAATAGCCATCCGGTAGAAACAGTAGCAGTCAAATCAGCAGTGTCCACACTGCAAACTTCTTCCGGATCGGTAGAAGAATCAGAGTCTCCAATCATAACGACACACTTATCTACAAAAGTTGTGCCAAATCGAGTTTTATTAGCGACCGCTCTTGTCGAAGCACAGACTAAGAATGGTCATAAACAACTGCTGAGGGCGTTATTGGATCAAGGATCCCAGGCCTCTTTCATAACAGAGTCAGCAGTCCAATTGCTCGGACTAAAGAAAATACCAAATAATAGTATTGTCTCAGGCATAGGAGGTGACGAAGGTACTGTAACCTCTAGATTCATGGTTTGCGTAACCATTCATTCACGTCACGATCCAAATGCAATTATTCAAGTTCGAGCATATGTGTTAAGTAAAATCACAACGTTGATTCCTTCAACTAACATATTTATACCAACTTGGCCTCAAATAGAAGATATAACTCTGGCGGATCCAGAGTATCACACTCCAAACAAAATCGACGTTTTGTTTGGAGCAGAAGTTTACAGCCAAGTTATTAAAGAGGGGTTAGTCAAACATTCTTCAGGGCCTATAATTGCACAAAATACAACCCTGGGATGGATTTTGTCTGGACTAACACCCACAGATTGCGATCTCAATTCAGCAAAATGTCACAACGTTATAATTAGTATGCATTCGCAAATCAGTGACAATGATATGCTCAAACAGTTTTGGGAGATCGAATCCGATGTTACTAATACGAAAAAGATACTTACCCAAGAAGAACAGCTGTGCGAAGAATTCTTCACTCGTACTACGCGACGAGACGCTACCGGGCGATACGTAGTCAAGCTTTCATTTCGCGAATCAGATCCACGAAGTAAAATTGGATACACCAAAGACATCGCATTGAAACGATTTCATCATCTTGAACAGCGTTTCAAGAAAGATCCTGAGATCAAAAAGAAATACACCGAAGTAATTCAAGAATACCTTGACCTTGGTCACATGAAGATGGTGTCTCGCGAAACTGATACCAAGCAGTTTGAAGCAGTCTATCTGCCTCACCATGCAGTTGTTCGCGAAGATAAGACCACAACCAAGGTCAGAGTTGTGTTCGACGCTTCTTCTAAAGGTTCCAATGGTGGATCCCTTAATGATACGTTGATGATAGGTCCCACCATACAAATGGAATTACGTCACATCATTATGAGATGGCGTACGTATCCAATTGTATTATGTGCCGATATAATAAAAATGTATCGGCAAGTCAAAGTGGCTCCTGAAGACACACACTTCCAAAGACTAGTTTGGCGAAGTGATCCTGCATCAGAAATAAAAGAATATGAGTTACTGAGAGTTACCTTTGGTACGGCATCCGCACCTTACCTGGTCGTGAAGTCGTTGCAGCAGCTGGCACATGATTAGGGAGCTGAGTTTCCGCTAATATCTGAAAAATTAAAGAACGAATTTTATGTAGATGATTTTATGTCAGGATGTCAAACGGTAGAGGATGGAAGAAGGATTCACAAGGAAATGGAACGATTACTGGAAAAAGGTGGGTTTCAATTACAGAAGTGGATGACAAATGACAGGGAATTAGCAGAGGAAATATCGGGAGAAGGAACAAGTCAGGAAAGACTAGTGGAGATAAAACTGAACGAGGTTGTTAAAATATTAGGTCTTGCTTGGGACAGAGAATCGGACAGTTTCAGATATTCAATAACATTTCCGCAACCCGCATCTGTAACAAAACGAAAAGTAATATCAGATATTTCACGACTGTTCGACCCCTTAGGGTGGGTAGCGCCGTGTGTTATACCGGCAAAAATAATCATTCAAAAGATTTGGCTTACTGGGATCGATTGGGATGATCGATTACCTGATGATTTATTACAAGAATGGCAAACATATCAAAAAGAACTACTGAACTTACCTGAATTTCATGTACCAAGATGGATTGAATCCAGAGAAGACGATGTAGTTGTAGAACTACACGGTTTTTGCGACGCGTCAAATTTAGCGTATGCAGCCGTCACGTATTTAAGAATAATTGGCGCTGATGGAGATATTAAAATTAATTTAATATCCGCAAAAACCAAGGTTGCTCCGGTAAAGCAACTCTCAATTCCTCGTCTTGAGTTGATGGGTGCTGTTCTATTAACCAAATTAATTACGGAGATAGCTGAGATACTGGTCATACCTAAAGATAGAATACACTGTTGGACAGACTCGACTGTTGTTCTGGCTTGGCTCAGTAATCATCCCAGCCGCTGGACAACATTTGTTGGCAATCGGGTGTCCGAAATTCTGAGTTATTTGGATAATACTCAATGGGGACATGTGAAATCTACTCACAACCCTGCGGATATCGCGTCAAGAGGCATGACACCTTCAGCACTTTCACAGTCATCTCTGTGGAAGCACGGTCCGTTGTGGTTAAAGAAAGAACCGATTGACTACATGAAACCAGATTCGATATCAACTAAACTCGAGCAAAGATCATCGAAATGTGTTAAAGCGTATGTGACAACAAATATAGATGACAACCTGTGGACAAAATATTCATCATTACAAAAATTGATCAGAGTAGTGGCATATTGTCGACGATTTTTGAGAGTTAACAAACATAAAGAAACTTACCTGACAAGTGAAGAGTTGACCGCTGCATTGGAAATCTGTACAAAAAAATGTCAAGAACAAGAATTTAAGGAAGACATAGAAAACATTAAGAAGACAGGAAGTGTAAGTAAGAAGAGCAAATTACGACCTTTATGTCCTATAATTGATGAACAAGGAATTTTAAGAGTAGGAGGAAGAATTGAAAAATCACAACTGTCGGAAAGCATGAGGCATCCTATCATAATTCCACAGCGCCATCACTTCGCTACTCTGCTCGTCAGCGAAGCTCACACAAACACTCTTCACGGAGGTCCAACATTAATGTTAAATTATTTGCGCACAAAATATTGGATAATATCTGCAAAAAATTTAATAAAAGCCCACGTACGCGCGTGTGTAGTATGTTTTCGGCATTCAGCGACGTTTAAAAATCAACTTATGGGTCAATTGCCGACCTGTAGAGTGTCTCCAGCTAGGCCGTTTTTGCACACCGGTGTTGATTTCGCCGGGCCGATCAACATTAGGGTATCTAAAGGTCGTGGTAACAAGGCTTACAAAGGATACATCTGCCTGTTTGTGTGTATGGTTACTCGAGCGGTACACATAGAGGCCATTAGTGACCTTACTTCAGAAGGTTTTATAGCCGGTTTCAAGAGATTTGTCGCTAGAAGAGGTCACTGCAGTGATATTTGGAGCGACAATGGCAAAAATTTTGTGGGTGCAGCTAAGGAACTGCAAAAATTAGTCGTTGCTGAACAGTCAGTGGTCGCTGATGAAATAAGAAGTTGGCTCAGTTGCAAAGGTGTCAAGTGGCATTTTATACCTCCCCATGCCCCAAATTTTGGTGGACTTTGGGAAGCCGGAATCAAGTCAACAAAATTCCACTTGAAGCGCGTCATTGGTGATTCCACTCTAACCTACGAGGAAATGGCCACATTACTTGTACAAATTGAGGCTTGCCTCAATTCAAGACCGATTTCTCAAATTCCTCAAACCGTTGATGATCCAATGCCGCTTACACCCGGTCATTTTTTAATCGGAGAACCTTTGGTTCTTGTGCCGGAACGTAATTACGGGCTTAGCTCTGTGGGCACGTTGAAGCGATGGCAACTTTTACAAAAAATGACCCAAGACTTCTGGCGACGGTGGTCTAGGGAATTTTTAGCTTCGATGCTACCGCGTTATAAATGGTCACAAAACGAAATAGAGCCAAATATTGGTGACATTGTCCTTGTAAAGGAGGACAATTTACCTCCTGGCAAATGGTTGCTAGGTAGGATTTTAGAAAAGCATCCTGGTTCGGATGGACTCACACGAGTGGTAACCATTAAGTGTAATGGTTCTATAATTAAAAGACCAATTTGTAAACTGTGTGTATTGCCAACCAGTGATTAATATTATCGATTTTTAGTTTTTATTTTTTTTACAGCCCCCTTGACCTCATGGTGGGCGGCTTTAATTTAAAGGACAACTCACTCGATTATGTCCTTTGGTGGGCGGAATGTCAAACCGTATCACATTTAATTTAAGGTCAGATTATGTAGGTCATTTTACTGCGTATTACATAAAGGCGTGTATGTTTATATATGCAGGAGTGACCTATTTAGACTATTATGTAATAGAAAAGTAGGTACACATTATGCGCATTAGAATAAAAAATAAATATTTAAATTGAAATTAAGTCTCTAGTAACTGTACTATTTTTAGTGTGTAGGGTGTAATTTTGTTTTGTCGTAGTAATTCTACAAGATGAAAAACGTTGGTTTTGATTTAAGATTATTTTTTACTTCAAGTTTGAATTAGGTACCGAAATTAATTTTCTCGATGACAATTATTTTAAGATATTATTTTCAAACAAAAAAACATTTGTCGTGTTTGTTATCTTCGCCAACGTACCCCCTAACATGATACTTCATTCCCATTATAATTCATACCGATATCTTCAAAACAAAATAATACTCTTCAACCCAAAACTATCAGATTTATATAGCCTTCTAATACCATTTCAAAGACAATAAAGATGGATCCATTATGCGAAATTGGCGCCACAATGTACGGCCATAACGCATCGTTCGTATAACGCTTTAAGACAGGTATAAGCCATTAGGGAATAATAAAATACCCTTATCGGACCATTAGATGCTCGTAAAATAACAGTTAGTCATAATATAATAATGTGATGGATGTTAATATCCGTGTTTTTCCGTTGAGATTGTTGTAAATGGCTGTAGCACCTCTAGTTTGCAGATAGGGTGTGAAGTTCCTGTTTTATGTTACACGTGACAGAAAAATACATGAAAAAATAATGTATTGTAGTGCATGACACCACATTAGGAGGTGCATATTTTTGACAATTTAATACTCGTATTATGTTAGTAAAGATTATTTTTATTACCAATATTACCATTGTCTTTGTCTTCCCTTTCATCAAACAGTAAACCCATTTGAGAAAAGTAATAAGAATTTGTAGGTTGATTAACTATTTCTGTTGAAGAGACACTGAGTTCGGAAAACCTAGTTTACCTTGCAATTTTATATCACATCTATTAAACTATTAAATAAATTTTAAAAACTCTGAAGACCTGAAAATATACACAGAAAATAACACATTAAAAAAGTCTACAAAGTAAGAAACATCAATCTCACTCACCTGAACTCCGAACAGTTGGCGCGCTCCTCGTCAACTCGTTCATTTCGGCGCACCCCTCCATTTTCGGTCTCGTACTCCCTTCGGCATTCTTTCGGCGTCTGCCCGTCAGAAACGAAATCACGCGCGTGATGTTAGGAAAACATACATCATGTGCACAATAGTGCAGTAATAGAGTGGGACGATAGCGATTTTAATATGGAAATTCATCCGATGTTCGCTTCCCGCGTGTAATAACATTTTCTGATCGATAAACGTTTTACTCACTTTATATTTTTTCGAGAATGTTTTTTTCTAGTCAAATCACACATGGCACATCACTTTTGTTAAGATATAAACATAAACACGTTTCATAGATCAGATTTAATAATAATACTCGTCGTAATAGGGTCAAAATGCTTTGTTCCAAAACAAATTTTAGAACGCTGCTAATAAGCATTCAGCAATCAGAATTCAATGAAACTAAATAAAATTTAAAAAATGTTGAAAAGAATACCGAACCACCTCATTAGCGGCAAAAGCTTTTTACAAAATTAAATGGATGTTCTATCAATATCCAATTTAGTATTGAATATTCATGAATCATAATAAGTAAGCAATTTCACTATGAATGCGTTTTCAACTTGTTAGCGTTATTGAAGAGTAAAAAATACGATTACTTGCCGATACCATCTCTTGATTTATATATTATTGTTTTTTTTTTTCATCTGAATAATGTATTGAAAGCGTTTGGTTGTGTAGATAGCAGTAAATTAGATTATAATGCATGAAGAACTGCGTTTACGTTTCAGTTTATAGTTATTTTAATATATTTATAAGAGATTTGAAAACAAAGTTTATTGTTTAGTTACACGGAAAAAAATGCTCGCGGAATTAGTTTTCGTCCAAGAATATTTTTAGTCTCAGGAATATTGTATAATGTCAAATAAATATTTACTTGAACTAAAAATAATATCTCAGTCCAACCGAAATGATATTCTCCACGAAAAATAATATTATTCTTCTTATATTTACTAGAATAGAAACAATGATTCTCTTTTCAAGAAGTTTTGAGTGTTGTCTGAACAATATGTTACTTTTTTTAAATAAGATTTTTATGTGACTCGATATGAAATAACATATTTTAAGTTCAAGAACCTCATTTTCTTCCTGTTAGTAATTAACGATTCTCTTGATCAGAAAGTAGGAACGTTTTCGATGAAGAAAAATATTTTTCGTTCTAAGAATAATATTGATTGACATTGAATGTGAGAAAACAACGGATTTGAAAGAAGAATCTAAAATAATTCGAAATAAGATAGACTTACATTTTGTAATAATATAATACATAATTGGTGTAAGAAGAGTTTGTTTTTGGGTAAGTAAATAGTAGCATTGACGTGATAATCTAAATTATTCTAGTAAAGTTCATCCAATGTTTTCAAAAATAAGACTTTTTTGATTTGTGGAAATAAGTTATGGTGTTGAACTAGGAATCTAAATTGTTTCAAAATAAGATAAACTAACGTTTTTAGTAAGAAAATACGTGTTTAGTTTAAGAAGAGTTTGTTTTTGGGTAAGTAAATAGTAGCATTTACGTAAGAATTTAAATTATTCAAGTAAAGGTAGTTCAATGTTTTCAAACAAGATATTTTTGTTTTGTGGAAAAAAGTTACGGTGTTGAACTAGGAATCTAAATTGTTTCAAATGAAGATATACATACGTTTTTTATCAAGAAAATACGTGTTCAGTTTAAGTAGAGTTTGTTTTTGAGTAAGTAAATAGTTGCATTGGTGTAAGAATCTAAATTATTCAAGTAAAGGTCATTTCATGTTTTCAAACAAGACTTTTTTTGTATTGTGGAAATAGGTTTTGGTGTTGGACTAGGACTCTAAATTGTTTCAAAATAAGATAAATTAACGTTTTTAAATAAAAAAATACATCTTTAGCTTGAAAAGAGGTTGTTTTTGGATAAGTAAGTAGTAGCATTGACTTAAAAATCGAAATTATTTAAGTAAAGGTAGTCAAATGATTTCAAACAAGATATTTTTGTTTTGTGGAAAAAAGTTACGGTGTTGAACTAGGAATCTAAATTATTTCAAATGAAGATATACGTACGTTTTTTATTAAGAAAATACGTGTTCAGTTTAAGTAGAGTTTGTTTTTGAGTAAGTAAATAGTTGCATTGGTGTAAGAATCTAAATTATTCAAGTAAAGGTCATTTCATGTTTTCAAACAAGACTTTTTTTGTATTGTGGAAATAGGTTTTGGTGTTGGACTAGGACTCTAAATTGTTTCAAAATAAGATAAATTAACGTTTTTAAATAAAAAAATACATCTTTAGCTTGAAAAGAGGTTGTTTTTGGATAAGTAAGTAGTAGCATTGACTTAAAAATCGAAATTATTTAAGTAAAGGTAGTCAAATGTTTTCAAACAAGATATTTTTGTTTTGTGGAAAAAAGTTACGGTGTTGAACTAGGAATCTAAATTATTTCAAATGAAGATATACGTACGTTTTTTATTAAGAAAATACGTGTTCAGTTTAAGTAGAGTTTGTTTTTGAGTAAATAAATAGTTGCAGTGGTGTAAGAATCTAAATTATTCAAGTAAAGGTCATTTCATGTTTTCAAACAAGACTTTTTTGTATTGTGGAAATAGGTTATGGTGTTGGACTAGGATTCTAAATTGTTTCAAAATAAGATAAAATTAACGTTTTTAAATAAAAAGATACATCTTTAGTTTGAGAAGAGGTTGTTTTTGGATAAGTAAGTAGTAGCATTGACTTAAGATTCTAAATTATTCAAGTAAAGGTAGTCAAATGTTTTCAAATAAGATATTTTTGTTTTGTGGATAAAAGTTATGGTGTTGAACTAGGAATCTAAATTGTTTCAAATGAAGATAAACGTACATTTTTTTATTAAGAAAATACGTGTTCAGTTTAAGTAGAGTTTGTTTTTGAGTAAGTACCTAAATAGTTGCATTGGTGTAAGAATCTAAATTATTCAAGTAAAGGTCATTTCATTTTTTCAAACAAGACTTTTTTTGTATTGTGGAAATAGGTTTTGGTGTTGGACTAGGATTCTAAATTGTTTCAAAATAAGATAAATTAACGTTTTTAAATAAAAAAATATATCTTTAGTTTGAGAAGAGGTTGTTTTTGGATAAGTAAGTAGTAGCATTGATGTAAGAATCGAAATTATTCAAATAAAGGTAGTTCAATGTTTTCAAACAAGATATTTTTGTTTTGTGGAAAAAAGTTATGGTGTTGAAATAGGAATCTAAATTGTTTCAAAATAAGATATACTAACGTATTTTAATAAGAAAATACGAGTTTAGTTTGAGAAGAGTTTGTTTTTGGGTAAGTCAATAGTAGCATTGACGTGAGAATCTAAAATTATTTAAGTAAAGGTCGTCAACTGTTGTATAATAAGAACTTTTTTTTTTGGGGGAATAAGTTATGGTGTTGAACTAGAATTATATAGGACAATAGTTACTTATGCAACTGCCGGTCGATTCTGTAAAAATCTCACCGTGAAAACTTAGGTGAAGTGAGTTTGTGTTTGCTAGGAATTGACACTATTGACAGCTCACTCCACGCTCACTGCACCCAAGTTTTCACGGTGAGATGGTTACAGAATCGCACTGCTGTTGTCTAATAAGTGGTAACAATAACACGAATGTGGTTTATCACACGAGGCGGAGCCAAGTAGTATCACATGAGTGTTTTATTACCTAATTATGTAGGTACAGTTACTTAGAAGACTAATCTACACCCATGATATGAATCCTCTATAAAGGCTTCTGAAACCAAGAACTCTCAGGACTCCTATAGAACACTAAGGAACCAAGATCGAATTCGCAAAAAAAATGACCTTCCCATAAAAAGGTACCTACCTATACATACCCGATTGAACCATTTATAAGAAAGTCCAAATTTTTTTGCGAATTCGAAATTGTTCCCATTGTAAACTTGTTCATATTGATGGGTAGAACAGACCCTTAAATTTTGTCGCATGTTTTCAAAGTCGCCCTGTATATGACGGAGTTATGTCCGAACATACATAAAACAAAATATAAATATCTGAATTGAGGACCTCCTCCTTTTTTGAAGTCGGTTAAAAATCAACGAGATAGAAATTCATAAAGATACCACGTAAGTAAGGGATCGAAAAAGCAAAGGAGTTGCATAATGAAGTTTAGTACAACATTATAACACCCGTTTGGATGATATCACTATGACTATCATCACTATCACTATCACTATCATCATCACTACATATTATAAAATAAAACAAGTAAAACAAGTGATTATAAAACAAAGTTGCTCCGCTGTCTGTCTGTCCCTATGTAGGTATGCTTAGATCTTTAAAACTAGGTAGGTAGGGTAAGTTGGTCGACAATGAACCACCTAAATTTTCAAGAGTTGTAACTCTACTCCTAGGGGCGCTAAATATATACTTTTTACTTCTAATTGTAGATAATTTAACTGGCTACTTAATGTTGTACTTCATTTTCATTTAAATACCTTATTTTCTTACTAAAAATGAGTGAGTGTGAGTGAGTGGAGGAAGCAGGCGGCACCAGTTATTCTTAAATCAAATCCGTGTTTCTTGAAAAATAACGGCTCATAGAAGATATTATTATTATTAACAGTCATTCAAGAAACGTTATTCTTAAATCAAATCCGTGTTTCTTGAAAAATAACGGCTCATAGAAGATATTATTATTATTAACAGTCGTCCAAGAAACGTTATTCTTAAATCAAATTCGTGTTTCTTGAAATGTGTGCTACGTCACAACCGTCCACCGTGATGGAAACAAAAAGGGACCTGTGTTGCAATTTCAAAAATTGATTCCACAATTTTTGGGAGTAGTTAGGTATGTTTATGTCAATCTCTTTTTAGGGTTCCGTACCAAAATGGTAAAAAAGGAAACCTTATGGTGTGACTCAGTCTGTCTGTACATGTCTGTCACAGCTGGATATCTCAAAAAATACTAATGCTATCAACTTGAAATTTAGAATAGTTTTAGATGACGTTTACCCAACAATTTTGCAAATAAGAAAGAAATAAAAATATTCATGTTTTTTTTGCAACAGGAACTGAAAGGGGGTCTTAAAAATTTAAAGTGGGGCTACTAGGTCATGTGGGGTATCATATGAAAGAACGATGTTTGCACATTCTCAAACTATTTTTTATTTTTTTTTAGGCCGCATAGTTTTCGACTTGATGAAAAATGTAAAAAAAAATACCGTTCCCCCCCTTATCTCCAAAGTTTGCAAAGAGAAAAATCTAAAATTATTCTATGTGATAGAAGTTTATGTAAAGATTACAGGAAAAATAAAACGATGTCTCTAAGTAGCAGACTTTTTCAGAAATCGGAACGGAACCCTCGGTGCGCGAGTCCGACTCGCTCTTGACCGGTTTTTTTATGTTTATGTTTTTCCCAGCTCACGCACTCTACACCCCCTTTTTGGTTATTCGTTGAGTGGACAAAATTGTGACTAATTTAGTTTATTTCTGGTGGCTTAACGAAACACCGCTAGGACTCGGGGAAAAAAAGTTGGCAAGCCGGTAACACTGGAAGCGAAACTTGTTCATTCGTGATTGCGTTCGACTCGTTGTATTGTACTGGAGTACTTTATTTTGATACGTTCTTTTGTGTCTTCTTGGGGTCCTTCGCGGCTCACCTAGCCGCGAAGGACCCCGGCATCGGTTTCTATAATTGCAACGCTTGCGTATTTTTGGTCAGTGAGTCGTCTTATTTCCCATTTAAAATAATTTATCATCTTAGGAGGCGGAATTTTATTGTTTTTTACAAACTGTAATAAGTAGGTACTTATACTATGATCGCGTTCGACGAGGTGGCGGCCAAAGCAAAGGAGTCTGCCGAGACATACAACATGAATATGGAGGAATACCTAAGATCATGGGGTCTTTCCATGTATATCGATAAATTTAAAGGTAAGTGATGTCATTATTTAGTAAATTAAAAAATGCAAATACAAACAAATGGCGAAGGGAAAGGAAGGACCGGCAGGCTTAATCGTGACTTTAAGTAGATAATCCTAGTCTTCTTCTTTGAGAGCTCGGGAGGCGCGGTCAAGTCTCATCTTTCGTGGCGCGTATTGTACCCAATTAAGTTCCATGTGTCTTCAATTATTGCAATTATGTTTGACGAACTTATAGGCTAATGGGGATCTCTTTTTATTTTATTCCAGAACATAGCATTGATTTGGATACAATACAAATATTGTCTGGAGACGACATTAGGGATCTCATCCCTGTAATAGGCCATAGAGCCAAGCTGAAAACATTATAGCAGACACATTTTCATCTGCCAACAAAACAGTAAGTAATACCCAGACTAAAATAATAAAAAACCAAGTCAGTGGCATTATAGCAGACACATTTTCATCTGCCAACAAAACAGTAAGTAATACCCAGACTAAAATAATAAAAAACCAAGTCAGTGGGTCGTCTTAGGGGGACGCATGTTTCGGGTTTCGTAAAAATGTGTGCACGTAATGAGGTGTAGTTTAACTTGTTGTAAATGGGTGCGTGTGAGCATTCACTTTTCTATGACGCTTTGAAAAAAAATTACCCTGGTTTTTGGAAGCTTAGGTACCTATACAGTACGGGCGATTTATATTGGCAGGTCCGAACTGAGCGTAGAAGGCTGCGCAGTAACATTTTTTAGGAACCAAATGGTGACATGGTGAGAGAACATGCGCGAAACTTCTTAGTGCTTAACAAAGATAATACACTATATAAAGTAATAGTGCTTAAGTTCGGACCAAGATAAATCGGCCGTTATGTAGGTATTGTATGTAGGTACTTGTTTACGCATGGCTACGGATCAAGCTATACATTTCTAGACTGATCTCGCATTGTGTAGGATTTCCTTACAGTGAGAGGTCAGTGAAACTGGAAATGTATAGCTTGATGTGTAGCCGTGAGTACGTGTGATGTACGTATAGCAATGAAAGAACTGTGACCAACGACGCGCGAACCGAATTGGTCGCAGTATCTAAGCTATGGCAGAAGAAAATATTAAAAAAAATTTCACATTCAGGGCTCTTCAATATCAGAAAAAGTAAATTTCGTAATTATTCAAATGTGTGGTGTCTATTACAATGCATAAGTTGAGTGTCACCAGCTTGTGATTCATAATGTCTGTGGAACTATAACTATAGTCAAATGCAATGTACTTACTTATTTTCAGACGGAGACTGCTACTACAACAAAATCTGTGAGTGATGAGGATTTAGGTGACGGTGACTTGGACAATATATCAATTGAAAGTTTATTTTCAAATGTACGGCCACCCTTCCCGGACTTTGATTTAAAAACACTTCTCAGCACTTCACCATGTGGGAACAGTATAATTACATACTACAAATCACACAACACACTAACCAGTAAGCACAGAAACCAGTTGGTGGATATCATTGTGAGGCACATATTTACTAGGGTTGTTAACCAGTAAGTACCTACTTTCCAATTGTTTCATTTTGTCTTATAAGTACATACATTGTAGAATAATTATGTTAACATAAGAGGTCTAAGTGTAAAATGTTTCCAAATTTCAATTAAATTATTAGAGCTTTAGCCAGAATGTAGGCAACACTCAGGTTAGTGATTTATTAACAAACTTCTATACTAGGTGACATCAAGTTGCTCACTAATTTTAATCGGGAAATTACAAGTGCAGCATCAAAAGTTTTATTTAGCAACTGCAACCTAACGTCTTTTTTTGTATGTAGGCAACGAGTTAATAGAACAGCTTCTATTATATTAATTCATCATCTTTACTATTCCAACAGAATATCAAAAGACCAGCGTCAATTTACGAACAGCGCTACCTATAAATATATTTACTTTTGAATTAATAACTCGGCGACTAATGTTGTAAGTGGGCTACTTTAAATATTTTAGAGATTCAACATCTGTCTGCTAATAAAATCAAATTCCAGCCTCAAAATAAGCCATCAAACTTTTTTATTCAGCAACTAAATTAATTAATGAAATAATTCATAATTCATGAAAAGTAGGAACACAAGCGCGGGAGTGGACCTGACGCTCGCTGGGAATGAGATCGTGAGCTGTGGCTAAGTAATAACAGCCGCACGGGTCGATCCGTCAGGTTAAGCTACGCTTGCCGGGGTTGGTCAGTGGATCGGTGACCACCTCTACATACCGAGACTCCTCCGTGCCTCGGAAAGCACGTTAAGCCGTTGGTCCCGGCTGTCATTCGTGGATCTTTGACAGTCGTTATGGGTCGTCAGAAGCCCGAAAATCTGACACCCGTCTTACCAAAGGAATCCTATTACCCAGTTACTGGGTTGTGGAGGTCAGATAGGCAGTCGCTCCATGTAAAATACAGATATTCAGCTGCATCCGGTTAGACTGGAAGCCGACCCCAACATAGTTGGGAAAATTGATTGTGTGTCCAAATACAAACAAACACATAGGTAGCAGATGTTTGTTTTTGATGACAATAATTTTTGTATGTTCAATTCAATTTGGTAGGTAATAATACTTATTCGAGTCATCAATTACTTATGATTAAATTATAAATAGATGGTGTCTACATGAAATTAGAGCTTTCATTGACCATTATTTGATGACAATAATAAGGCAATTTTATGTTCAATTATAGTAGATTCACTCATCAATTATGTATGCTAACGTATAAAAATATAGGTGACTTTATGAAATTAGAGTATGTTGAAATTATTTTATAGATGCAGTTGATACTCTTATTAGAAGCTGTCAATGCATAGACATATCACAAATTTAGTTGCTTAATAATTATCTCCATGCTGAGTCATAATTAACAGTAGCTGGTTTTACAATATATGATCGCTTGAAAAGCAAAAGCATTTATTAGACGCAAAAAATTAGTCGCTGACCTATTAATTCATTAGACAACTAAATATATTTGAAGACGAGAATGACATTTTAAAGAAGCTGTATTAATTAGCACCCATTTTAATCCTTTCAGTAAAATTACTCACGAAGAGTATAACTATATCACGGGAAAAATAATTGTCCTGTTCCCCAAGGAGAATAGCGGAACATACTTTGTTCCACCAGTAAAAAAAAATGAATCTTTTTCTGGGAAACCATTGTTTGCGAAGGGAAAGTTAGTGGATAAAATAAGAAATACTTTGTACAAATCAGGCGAGAAAAGAAAAAGTAAAGCAGAAATAGATCAAGGTGAAATAGTGAAAAAAAACAGATATTTAGAAGAACTGAAAGGTTTTTTTAACATGACAATTTATGTATTAATAGTAGTTTTAGATAATGTAGGTAGAGTATGATAGTTGACAAGCTCTTGTTATGCATGTGTTACAAGCAAAGTAAGTATTTAATTTAGGAATTGTAGAGAAAGCATAGAAAATTATATAGGTGCGTTCCACTGATGCCATGGCACCTACATATTGATCGAAATCCAGTAATACTTTTTCAGTCGCCAAATAATACGCGATACTAAAAATGTTAATTGGTAACAAATAACCATTTCACATGTCTGCTCTCCTAGTACAGTCAGCAACAGAAATCGGTTAACACTGCTTCTTTTTGATATCATCTAAATTAACACAAAATGATTCGATATACTGCTTTTTTCGTTTAACTGTTACGAGTTAATGTTCTTAAAAGTGTAAGTACTTCTGCTCCGATTTGAATTAAATATTTCGCTTAAGGTGATTGCACTGTGTAGCCCGCGATATTCAATCCTTTTTGAGTCCTTTGCAATTTGCAGCTCCGTGTCGGATTGTATCTTGATCAAAATATGATACGCGGCAACAAAATATATGTATTTACGTAATTTTAACCATAAAAATCATCAATACATCTCTCAAAGTTAGATTTCGTGCAGATTCATCAAACGAACAAAATCTAACGAATCTGCACGAAATCCGACTTACGGCCTGGCCACGGGAACGGGCGACGCGAACGTCGGTGCGTCTGGCGGGGCGATAATCTATGCGATACAGTTTGCAGGCCACGGGCAATAGCGTTCGCCGCCGCGACCAGATACACGAGAGCGAAATGTCTTCATCAAAATTATCTCGATATTGCTTGGAAAGTAGTCGTTTTTTGGTTCAAGACATAATATTTCGAAGAGATTGTGAAGTACATGATTTGAGTAAGAAGGGGTATAGTTATAGATGGAGAATTCCACAAGAAGTACGGCAAATAAAGACTGTAACCAGTTTTTTTTTCAATTATACCCGAATGAGAGTCATAACCTTTGATTATTATTCTTATGAATAAACAACCAGAACTGGAGAAAACGGTGAATGCCGATAGGATTTTAAGTGCTGCAGAAAAATTCGCGGCGAATACAACTAAACTACACACATCAAAAGTGTCTAGGGATCAAGCATTTTTATGCGGATTTCTTGAGATTGAGATGTGGCTTTGTAATAAATTTATGATTTTATAAATTTATATGGATCCTTTTTGGTGCATTTCATAATTTGAATCAGGAACTCTCAATCAAATTCGAGTAAAAGATGAAAATAAGCTGTCAATATTTTCCCTATAAAAACATACAACGCATTGAAGACATTATTAGTGCTACTGTTTCCCTACTACTGATTAAAACCAACGTTATTATGGAGCGGCGACGTCATTTAAGCAGGGAAGAAATGCTCAGAGCCGTGGGAATGATAGAAGCTGGTTCCCGGCAACGTACTGTAGCTTTAGCTCTGAATACAAGTCAGAGTGTTATCAGTCGACTTTGGACACGTTACCGAAGCACTGGTACCGTGGCTGAGCGCCATGGAGGACGGTATCGCTGCACCACACGGAGACAAGACCGATACATTCAAATCTTAACTCGAAGAGCTCCAACAATAACCGCCATGATGTTAGCCGTGAGGCTTCATCACTCTTCAGGGAACTTAATTAGCGACCAAACAGTCAGAAACCGCTTGCATGAAGTGAACCTTCATTCCCGAAGACCGCTACGGGTACCACCTATAGCAATGCACAATCGTAGGATTCGATATCAATGGGCTCTTGAACACAGAAATTGGGCAGAAGAACAATGGCGTTTCGTGTGCTTTTCTGATGAGTCTCGTTTTGGTATGAGACCGGATACAAGACGTATACGACACTGGAGAACCCCTGGACGCCAACAGCGATTAAAATCCTGCCAGGAAGTCCATCCTTATAGTGGTGGAACCATCATGGTATGGGCGGGTATTTGGATCGGCGGAAGAACTGAGTTGATTTGGATCAGAGGCAACCTCAACGCTCAAATTTATGCTGAGACGATTGTATCAGACGTCATCGTTCCTCTACAAGTGCAAATCGGTCCCTTATTTCAGTTAATGCATGATAATGCACGACCGCACACCGCAAGAGTTGTAAGACAGACTCTCGCCGCAGCTAACATCAATGTTGCCCTGGCCTGCTCAGTCGCCAGACTTGAACCCGATTGAGCATGCATGGGATATGCTACAGAGAAGAGCTCTGCCGAATATGGAGGGTATCCAGTCGCAAGAAGACCTTTTTTTGTTGTTGCAACGAACATGGGCGGCCATTCCACAGCGTGATTTGAATGAACTCATTTTGAGTATGCCAAACCGATGTTCTTGTGTTGTTAGTGTTCGCGGTAGAAACACGGATTATTAATTGTTTAAGTTACCCAATAAAATTTTAAAGAAAACTGTTATTTCAGTCTTTTTTTCGAACTTTAATGTTAGTGGTTCAAATGTCAAAAATCCCTTTATTAGGAAAATGGCAAATTTCTTTATTAATGCAAAGGTGACTTGGTTTATCGTTACTGTGACAAACGAAAACACTTTATTTGATGAATCCTTAAAGAAAATTTTAATTAATATCAATCAGGAGAAAAGTTATTGCAAAAATATATGTTGATCCCTAGATACTTTTGATGTGTGTATTTTGGTTCCTGCACTATTCGCCGCGTCTACCGCGCGACACCGTGCGCCGTACTGATCCATACATTTGTTCCTGCCGCCCGCCGCGCGCCCAGTCGCTCTTGCGATTCGCTCGGCAAATTTCGCCGGTCGCGCCGCCAGTCGCCGCTACGCGTGGCATGGCTGGTACCTTTCTATACTTTTGTTTTAGTCGCAAGACGCTTCGTCGTTCGCACAGCGCAAATTTTCGCTGCAGCGAATGTCCCGTGGCCAGGCGGTCAGAGAGATGTATTGATGATTTTTATGGTCAAAATTGTATAAATACATTATGTTCTACTTTGATCAAGATACAACCCGACACGGACCTGCAAGTTGCAAAAAACCAAAAAAAAAAAAATTGAATTTCGCGGGCTACCACTGCGCATCATCCTTAATAATTAAGATTAAAAAACTGCACGTGTTAACCGACTGTACTTACATACGTACTTGTGACTAAATTATTATTACTCAATATCGATAATTTGTAATTTTCCATGTTGCTTTAATGTCAAAGAAGCCCACAGTGGAATAGATGAGTGTGGGGTAAGGGCCCTTGTGCGTGCACCACAGAATATTTTTAATGAACTTTTATTTATAAAGTAATGATTTCACTATTTAGCGTCTTTATTGGAGTAAAAGATAGTAAGATTTTAGACATGTTTTATACTTTTCACTTTTTATTTACATCATTACCATCTCATCATCATGCTCATCTTGGCTTTTTAAATGTAGACTGTACTCACTACTGTATAGTACTGTACTGTATAGTAGTCAATCACCTGTACATTTATTTTTATATATATATATTTATTTTTATGTGTTTGGCAGACAAGCAAGAAGACAAAATCGCGTTCTTAAGAAACCACTCAGAACCTTGGGCTCAAGTTATTGAGTACTGGCTTTCAACCTATCCTCTAAGGGAATCCTCCAACAAACCAAGTGTGGCAGAATTTTTAGAAGAATGGAATATTCTAAATGACCCAAGGGGTGAGGTGTTGGTTAGTATTCTGCATTCATTAAATATATTATACATTTAAAGACGCAAATAATACTTTGCTTATGAACTCTACACTAGGTCAAGCCTGTCTCGTGGAGGGAGACCTTGGATTTTTGTGATAGTGTTATTATTATAATAAGAGGCATAATACATTTACTTTGGTTCACCTAATCTTCATTATTTATACTTAATTTAATTTTAGTTAATTTTATATTAATTTATTTTATTACATAAGTAGGTCCAATAAAATAAACTGTTTTAGTATAAGATTTCTTATTTCAGATCAACCTGGATTTTGACCAAAAACACAAGGAAAATTCTACAAATTTTTATACAAAGTGGCAACCGTTCATCAATAAAATTATTAGTATGAAATTTGATAGTTCCAGAGATGACACATTGGCAAGTTTATACGAAAATATAAGACAACAGACTGATGATGGTAAGAAAATATTTTTTAGTAAGTAAACAAAGAAAAAATTAAAAGAAGAACAATTACTATAAACTAATCTAAATGAAAATAAAAAAACTAAAACTAGTCTAATAAACCGCTACCGGTAGGCAATGTTCCCAAAATGCTGGCAGCATTGCCACGTTGTAGGTATGGCAATGCTTATTCTTTGGGCAAAATAAAGACCAGCATTTTGGTCACATGTTGATGAGTATCATCATTTTATCTTTGTTTATCTATAAGTACAGTGTGTTTGTTAAATTATTTTAACAGTGTCCATTTTATTGTTTCAGATCAAAAAGTTCCAGATCAAATTAAGCTGCTCTGTTGCCTAATTCCTCCAAAAGGGAGATTAAACAAAAGAACAAAATTTTCAACATTAGAATGCATTGAAAATTTCTTCGTTGATGTAGATGTAAGTTATATATTTACCTGACTGCTCAGAAGGACAGTAATGGATTCTTATTAGTCCAGAGAAAAGAATATATGAAATATCATTAAATCCAAAATGTACCTACATATATTATTCGATTTTCAATGATATCAAACCTAGTTACTTCTGGGCTGCTGGGCACCCAGTGACTTAGTACCTACCTATCAAAACCTAGCACAGCTAAGATTACAATAACAAGCTTTAGAATTTTGACTATCGCCGGCTTAATTATTCTTATAGTTTTAATAATTATTATCAAAAAATATTTACCTCTTAGCAGTTTTTTTGCAGTCAAGTTTTTTAAATATTTAATTTTTATTTAAGATGATAGAATTGTTGGACAATAAGAGTGGTTACGGATGCTTCTCTATTAATTTTGTGAACAATTTGGCATACAATATAATTTATTTAGTGTCAATAATACCAATAGACTGATCACTAACTACTCAATAGCATTATCTGTTTGTAAATCCACTTTTACTTATATAATTAATTTGTTTCAGAGCTTCGGAGACATAGACAAAAAAATTAAAGATCTACAAGTTAAATCACGCATTCAAAAGCAAACATTGCAACCATATCTTATTAGCTGTGTGTCTCCTGGAAATGACAACCAGGGTCGTAAATATTATCTGGTCATTGACAAGGTGAAATACAGGTTTGACTCTGCAACAAAGGCGTTTGATACGCTATTCAAGAGTTACCATGCTCTGCACGCCACCTACCCAGCGGCTGCTGCGCATTTGTATTTGTTAATACAGCGATGCGTTTACGGAATTGAAACTAAGTATGACAAGGTAGTGAGTAAGGTAGTAGACAATATTTCAGACATATTGTCTTTAGCCAAAATGTAGCAAAATATGTGTATAGTGAGTGTAAACATTAAACCTTTATGCAACAGACTTCCAACATGCTTAAGTGTCTTAAGTGTGGCAACTTATATGACAATTTTCAAACTTATTTTGTCC
The DNA here is from genome assembly GCA_948465475.1 of Thalpophila matura. Lineage (NCBI taxonomy): Eukaryota > Metazoa > Arthropoda > Insecta > Lepidoptera > Noctuidae > Thalpophila > Thalpophila matura. Next base: position 12,696,307 of record OX419182.1, on the reverse strand, counting down.
ATTTGCGTTACGCTCATAATATAACTGATTATTTCTCGTGCCCTGAAGAGAACTGTAAAAGACTTTATCATTGTAAAAGTGAATTCAAAAAGCATTTTATACCATTCCCCCTCTAAAAAGCTTATTTTTTTCACTGAAAACAGTGAATAAAAAGCACTTTTACTCACTGTTTTGATGTTTGAAAATGGAACACATCAATGTATTCGACCACAGATTTAAAGAACCTATGCTAGATGCGGCACGTTATTAGATTGTATGAAAACCGAACGTGTCATCTTTTTTATACCTACGATAACTTCACCCCAGCCATTTAGTGATGTGCTCAGAGTAAACAGAATTGTTTCAATCACTAAGCGTCACTGAGCTAACAGACTTTTTTTAGTACGAACAGTCGAACATGCAGGGCACGCTTGGTCGTGGCTTGCCGTATCTAGTGTAAGTGTAATCTGTGTATTCGACCTATATTGATGTGTTCTAAATTCAATTTGATTGGTCGACATTTTCGACAAGGAGTTTAGCATTAGAATAAAAACTGTTTTGTGTTCTTTGCTGTCCTTAGTAAATTGGCGCTATTTTGAATACTGTAAGTTGTACGAACACAAAGTTTAGTGTTACTTTAATCTTTAATTTTGTGTTTGTTTAGTGTTGTTCTAATCGATTAAAAATGCATTCTAGTGATGAAGATGTGTTAACACCTGAGTTTGTGAAAGAGAGGGCGGCCGATATAGTGGAAAGGTGGAAAGCTTGCTACCCAAAAAATCACGGCTGGTTTACATCAAAGCCAATTTAACTTTACTTTTTCTTCATTATATGTATATTTTCACTTAAATCTTTCTTTTTCTCGTAGTCATGGTATAAAGTATAGTATGCAACTCTTGAATAAAACGGATTTATATCGAGGGCCATGAATCGCTCGCGTCGCTCAGGATTCTAACACTTGAATTACTCGCTACGCTCGTGATTCAATCATCATGAATCACTCCCTACGGTCGTGATTCAATCGTTAGAATCCTTCACTAGCTCGTGATTCATCTATGGCCCTCGCTTTAAATCCGTCCTTTATTCACTAATTGCATAATATACTATTATATCTTACCATTATGACCTCAATAAGCAAAATACTACTACTACTAGTAAGGTGCCAACGGAATGCTTTGATGCAAAAACTGTAAAGGTATGAATATGAAACAGAGACAGCATCTTATTGTGAAGATTCAAAATGTTACATAAATCGTTGACTTACATGCTTGTTGTTTGAGGCCAGATATAATTCATAAAGTGAATCAAAATATGTATGTTGATTTAAGATGTTAATATTATTCATTAAGGATGATGCGCCAGGGCAGCCCGCGAAATTCAAAATGTCTTACGTTTTTTGCAATTTGTAGGACAGTGTGAGCTTGTATGTTGATTAAAATATGATTCGCAGCCGTAGCTAATATTAGAATCAGCAATACAACTCCATAAATTAGCATTTACCTCAAATCTAGCGATTTCATGAAATCATGGTTTCAGGTAAATGCTAACTTATGGAGTTGTATTGCTGATTATAATTCTGTAAAGCGGTATTAGCTACGGCCGCGAATCATATTTTAATCAACATACGAGCTCACACTGATCTACAAATTACAAAAAACGTAAGAAATTTTGAATTTGGCGGGCTACCCTGGCGCTTTCGCCTTAATACCTAGTTCTGCCATAATTGGAGTTTTAAGAAATGACTGAATTAATGCTAGTTTATTTCACATAGAATTAAAGTAAGTAGTAGGTACATTTGCCTTTTGTAGAACTTTTTTAGTACATACCTAACTAATCAATGGTTACAATTAACAATCATTCTGAAACATATAAATGTTGATTTATGATGTTATTATTATTCATTTTTACCCGACTGCCCGAGGAGGAGGGTAATGTTTTTTCGAAAAAAAGTCTATTTGAATAAAAGGTACTTATAATAAAGTAATTTTTAGTTTAATTTTAAAGGCATGGACCTACCAAGACTAGATTTAAGAAGAGATGGAACTGTGGTACTGGCTCAAGTTTCATCAGATTGTATTGAGAATTATTGCATTGTTTATCATAATCTATTAATTTTACTAATCTTGGAAGTTTTATAGCAATACCAGGATGAACGCATGGACCCCTGTGTATTGCATCCTTTTTCATGTTTGTTTCGCCAAAGCTAATGATTAGTGGCCCACTGCCTATTTTTTAAAAGTGTTTTTACTGTTTTTCTGTTTCTTGGTGTCACAAGAGTTTAATAATAGTTGAGCTTAAAACTTTCGAATGTTTCAGTCGAGTTACGATAGTAATTCGGTTTTGGTGATAACAGAGGCTAAATTGCTCAGTGGTTAATAAATGTTTAATAATGGTCTTGCTTTGATACTTCCGTATTTTCAAATAGAAAAAATTAATAGTTTACCCTAAAAAAAAAATAATTCTTAATTCAAATCTCTTACTTTCTTATACTTATTAATTAAGGAATGTTGTTTTAGAAAGTTTATTTTTTTAATAAATGATTTCATAGAATTGAATCCATTGTATTATTTTATCTATTATTAATTTGAGTACCTCCCACTTATTTACCTACCTCTATTTTCAGGCATGCAATGGCACGCGGAGATCAGATTGAAAGATGTGACGGTGCATCAGGCTCGAAATTCTGTAAGTGAGTTTTAGTGCTTTTTCTTGTTCATTTCATGTTTCAAATGGTACTCAATAATCATGGTATTTTAGTGAAGCCGTTTCAGTTCTATGTACAGATTCAAGAGCTTTGTTATATACGGAGTTAAAATTGTCTTATTTGAATTTGAATTACAATATTATAGTCTTGGTTCAATGGTTAAGATGCGTTTCAGTAAGTATTTTTCAGTTCATCGTTCGATTTATTCAAGCTAAAGTTTAGTCAGAATGTGACTAAACAAATACTTTTGTCCATAGCTCGAAAAAAAACTTTGTTCATTTTTATTTACCAACTTTTTGTACGAAATATTTGTGTTAACATTTTGTTTAATTACATTCTGCCTAGACTTTAGCTTGAATAAATCGAACGATGAACTGAAAAATATTTACTGAAACGCACGTATTAACCATTGAACCAAGACTATTGTAATTCTTCAAATAGGTAAGACAATCTGACCTTTGTATGAAACATGCCATGATTTGAATCAAGAACTGAAAATTCTTACAGTAAAATACTTATTATTGAGCCAAGAGATTTCTGAGGGCCAATTCTCGTACCTAAAAACGTTCAAATTCTAGTCGCAATCTCATGCCAGCGACAATCAACTGTCAAAAATGTAGGTAAATGCTATACAATTTTTGACATATAGAGACTGAGATGAGATTGCGAACGTTGTTCAAAATACGGGAATTGCCCCTCAGATCTCCGAATAAAACATGCAATGAATTAGATCAAGAACTAAAGCTTCTTTACTGAAGTAGAGGGTTTTTAGATCAATAATAATGACATTATTTATTGGAAACAATTTGATCTTCCTATGAAACATGACATGCATTGAACCAAGAACTGAGACTTCTTGCAGTGAAATACACTATTATTGAGCTAAGAGATTTCTAATCTCTGAATGAAACATTTAATGAATTAGATCAAGAACTAAAACTTCTTTACTGAATGAACCAAGAACTGAGACTTCTTGCAGTGAAAAACACTATTATTGAACTAAGAGATTTCTGATCTCCGAATGAAACATGCAATGAATTAAATCAAAAACTAAAACTTATTCAGTTAAGTACCTGCACGTTCTTAAATTAACAATATTAACATTATTGGTTGGAGACAATCTGATCTCCATCTCAATTGCTTATTGTTTTTGAATTAAGAACTGGGCTTCTTCATTGAAATACGCATAAATATTGAACTAAGAACATTGATATTATTCTTTCCAGACGATGTGATCTCCGTTTAAATTCGATAATATTATTAAACTAAGAAATAAAACTTCTTCACTAAAAACGCATGATTATTGAACTAAGAACATTGAGACTTATAGAACTTGAGCTAAGCAAATTAAATTCTTTAGAGAACGCACAGAAATTGTAAAACTAAGATCAATCTCGTTTTAGTATGAAACATCCAGATATTCTAATTAAGAATATAAATATATTGATCTTAAATATCTAAAATTCTTAGTTTAAATTTCACACATTCTTCTTTTAAATAAATAAAGAACTTGAGCTAAGCAAATTATATTCTGTAAAGAACGCACAGAAATTGTAAAACTAAGCTCAATCTGGTTTTAGTATGAAACATCCAGATATTCTAATTAAGAATATCAATATATTCATCTTAAATAACTAAAATTCTTAGTTTAAATTTCACACATTCTTCTTTTAGATAAATAAAGAACTTGAGCTAAGCAAATTTTATTCTTTATAGAACGCACGGAAATTGTCAAACTAAGCTCAATCTGGTTTTACTATGAAACATCCGGATATTCAAATTAAGAGTATTAATATACTCACCTTTAGAAGCGGAATTCTTAATTGAAATCTTATACTTTCTTAATAGAAATTTTAAAAAATGTTGAGCTAAGCAACAGAAATTATTCAATATGACTAGTCTGGTTTTAGTACGAAAGTTCTGGTTTTTCAAATTAAGAATTTTAATATTCACCTTAAAATGCTGCATCTCTCAATTCAGAAATATAATTACTTTTTACAAGAATAAAAATACTTGAGAGAGAAAAAGAGTTGTCTTGTACTAACATTTAAAAAACTTCAAATAAGATTCGTTTGGTTTCGGATTAAATTGTTATTCAAATCTTCGTAAGTCTTATGTGAACAGCGCTAATTGTCAAGGTAAGACCATAAGTTAGTTCGAACAAAAAACAGTTTTCTCCATCAAAAATATCATAGTTTTTCATTAAATAGTTAATTTGATTCTCTTCGAGAAAATCAGATGTCTCAAAGTTCAAGAAATCTGCTCTTCTTCTTTAAAGACTTTGTTTCTTTGTGCAACCGAAAATATTTCCTCTTTATTTGAGATAATAAATGGTTGTTTTGAGCATTTAAACCAAAACAATAAAATTCTGAATTCAAGAATATAAAGTGTTCCCTATATATGAAACCATATTATTCTTGACCAATAAATATATTCTTGAAATAAGACTATTTTTCTTTCCGTGTAGGCATAAGGTTTAAAAAACATTTATTTTTGTTTTATTAAGATATAATATACCTTTTAAGATACTTCCTAGGTCGAGTCGCAAGTATTACATTGTGATATTCCATTGAAATTTGTGTTTAAGCTTAGTCGCGATACAGACAAATAAACAGTACCTACGAGTATTATATTCCCATTTCTTTCTGTTAATACGTTATTCATATAACTTTCATGCCAAACCACACGAATAAGTATAATAAAGTTACAATATTATTGTCCGAAAGTAGGTCAATGAATCAAGACATAACTGATTTATGAGAATCCACCAAATAAGGTTCTCTCCGTCTGACAAACAATAGTTTAGCTTTGGCATCGGTAGCTACAATAAAATAGATTGAACTTCGTCATTTACCTGGATCATAATAATGAAACCAGTCCGGTTCATTATTTTTGAAAAATATCTAGGTATGCTGTTTTATTGGACTTCGGAAAATATCTTAAGAAAATCACTGCCATAGGTAATGAATAAAAATAATGCTCTGTTTAACAAACACTGAAGTTAAATACTCGAGTAAATTTCGCGATGAATATCAGTAAAAGTAAAGATAACTTTTTGTTCTCGACGTTTCGAGCTAATTGTACCGGGCGCGATCACGGGTAGACTGGCTATGAAAGAACAGTATCTTTGCAAAGAGGTTTTTTCAACTACCCTCTCTTGGTTACGATAATTAACTGTCGGTATTCCGATATACGATGTTATCGATGTTTTCTCACTGGCTGGCGCATATTATAATAGTTTTTAATACTTACTCGACCAGTGTAAACAGTAAGAACGCGCGTTTTAAAAAGCTGATATAGGTAGCACCCTGTATGTCACTTATTTCCATATCACCGTAGATTTATTACTATTCTCCAAAACTATCCAACTTCCATTTTTTAGGATAAAAAACACGTCATACTAATACATAATTCATACATCAGCCGTCCCTCTGTCATTCTCCAAGATAATGTGTTATGATTTATGTGGAGTCAACTCCTCACCTTAAGTGCCACGTCTTAGAAGCTTGTTTAGACTTGTTCACGACAGTTAATACGTGTGCGAATTTATGGAGACAGCAATAAAAATATCTAAAGTTGTATGAAAATGTTTTAAAAATGCTGAGTAAGAATTCAAGCAGACATAAGGACGGCAGAATAATTTTTAGAGTCGTCGACTTGGATGAAAATAATATTACCTTCATACCTTGGTTTATCTGTTCGTATTATTTTTATTATAGTGACACCAAATTAAATGAATATCGTGTCATTAAAATCATTCGCGTTCGGGAGTTACTCTCGTAGCACCTTACGAGTTTTCTCGTAGCTTCGTAGCGTTGCTACGCCACTGCATTGGCACTTTATCTTATTCACAGATTGAAGTCAATTTCAAGTCGTATCTGTAAAATCAATGATTTTAGCACTTTGTTGTCGTAGCAAGAAAGCTCGCTACTGTAGCTTCGTAGCTGTAATTATTTAATAGTCTTCAGCTGAATTAGGTAGGTATTATAAATTAGGTATTTTGGCTAGAATTAAACGGACTATCATGACTGAATCTTTTTTTTTCGTAAATATGCCTTTTCCTTAAACTGCTTTAGCGAAACCTTTCAAAAATAATGTCCCCTGCGAAATCTCAACTCAGAAATTTTCTTTTAAATTAAGTCATAAAATAAAGAGGGCACGTTTTTCAAAAAGCCAAACATTATTGAGTGATAACATCGGCACGGCCGCAAAAGCTTTTGAAATGAGGTATTACGTAGTATGAATGGGGCATCGCCGCAGTTTGTATTCAGCCAGAGGGCCGGCCCTTTACCGATATTGAGTCATTCCTAATGGATATTGGAGTGCGATGGTAACCGGCGGTTACCGATATTTTTTAAACCCACATGTGGTTTATGGGGATGAGTAACTGTTGATTTTAAACCCCTGGGGTGTGAGTATAAGTAAGATATTGTATCATAAATAATAGGGAGAATCTGCCCTGAATATACAGCGTGTACTTGCAATTTGAGCCTTTTTTACTCTTTATGAGTTCCGCAAAGGATAACTAATATACAGGGTGGCAGGTTAAACAGTGGCAATATTTATAGGGGTCATTGTACTCACCATTATGAACAACTTTTACTATGGGACCAACCCTGAAATAGCGAAAAAAAAAATCAGCTGGTCCATACATTTTGTTGAGTTATGTGAACATAAATGTATGGAACAGCTGAATTTTTTTTCGCAATTTCAGGGTTGGTCCCATAGTAAAAGTTGTTCATAATGATGAGTAAAATGACCACTTTAAATATTTCCACTGTCTAACCTGCCACCCTGTATATGTATATGTTTAAAACTTAGATCTAATTGAAATTAGAATCTAAATGGTCGCGCAGTGCGGTTTCAGAAGAATTTCCTCTCAGGAAAGCTTCGATTGTGGAATTAGCTAGTTGCCAAAAAAAATCCGGGAGACTACAGCATGGGTTTCTTCAAGAAAGGAGCAAATAGGTTTTTTGAGCGTCGGCAACGCGCATATGATTGGTACTCCTAGTGTTGTAAGTGTTTAATTCGAAGTTTATGATGGTAAACGGTTACAGGCGGGTCATAAGCCGTAAAAAACCTCATACCAAGTAATAATATTAATGTGGAAGTTAGTAACATTGTGCGTCAATTATGTCGAAATGGCTGAATCGATTTGGATTTCTTTTTGTACACAGATAGACCATGTCCTAGATAAGCATATATAATATTTTTATACGTGTACCTACATAAAATAGTATTATTAGAATATGAGTGAATCCGTGATCCGTGGACCAGAGCTAGTTACACAATTTGCTTAAAGTTCAAAAGTCCTAGATTTAACTTTAGTTTTTAACCGTGTTGAACTTGAAAACTTGTTTCTCCAGTATGTAATTACATTAGTTTATTTATTAAACTAATATACATACAGACAGAATCCGTTCCAAAAGGTCAGCTGGATTTAACTGAACTATATGTATTTGGATTAAAATATTTGCTCATTTGATTCAAAGTTTAAAATAGGAATCCCTTTAAACCTGAATTCCGAAGCGAGCTTAGTTTGTATACGTGAACTTAATATCTGAATTTTAAGGCGCTATGGGTTCACAAAACGCTAGAATGAGCTCTAGAATTTTTCATTTTTTTATAAGATTTCTTACAGTTTCCACCCAGAAAAAAAAATATGGTATACTTAAGCATATTAACTAGTAAAATCATTAATTCAATACACGATATGAATAACTTCACTCGATAGAAAAAAATTCCAAAGATACCTCTCGAAGATACTTTTTCATTACGAATATTTCATTTTTTAGACTTATTTCTTACGTTTTAATTTTTGAAAATTTTTTAACATATTATTTAATAATTGAGTTAGTGAATTCATTAATAAAATTATATAAAAATTAAAACGGCAATTTTAGATAATTTTTTATACCCAAAAAACGTTCCTAGAACGTGCGCACGACTGCTTCAGTCCGGTCTCAGACCTCACCGGAGTAGGACGCGTGCCAAATTTTTCGCCGCTCACGAACCGATTACTTTCAATAATTCTTTGTGAAAATGACTAACAAACGTAATAATATCATTAAGATAATATTTTTTATACAATTAAGGTTAGGTTTTAGCACATATTTGGGCAAATAGCGCTATTGACTGATAAACGTAGGTACGCTCACATCGAACTTCGAAACAGTGTTGCCAACTACAATTTCAAAATTCCGCTAAGCAGGTTGGTATTTTCCGTCAAAAATTCGTCATGATTTAATATTTTTCCGTCAGTAAAATCCGTCAAACAAAAGATACAATAGATAGGTACATCATTTTAGATTTATTTATAATACAAGAGTGTAAGCAAGCATATTCTTTATTATTTGAGACGTATAAGATTTAGTTTGAATAGGATTTCGCATTTTATTATTATAATCATAATTTATATAAAAAAAAAAACTAACTTAATATATTATAAGAGAGGCTCGTGGCTAAATGACGGCCGCGCTAATCGATCGATCTGCGAGGTTAAGCTGCGCTTGCCGCGGTCAGTCCTTGGATGGGTGACCGTTATTTACACATCGAGACCCCTCCGTGCCTCGGAGAGCACGCGTTTCTTATATAACCTAATTACTTTACCTCACATAGAGCCGTGTTTTTGAATCCTAATTCACTTTCGTTTTCACTACGTGTGAGCCCTTCTAATCAACGTTATTTAAATATCCAAACATAAATTACACAAGTGTTATACATCATAATTTGCGGAAAAATCCTACCTATCCAATGGTACAACTCTCATGAACCTAACTAGTCACATAAAAAAGTTTCTAGAACAAAAACTGTCTAAATTTCTAACTTAGCAAAGTTACAATATCCAATTGCCTATAACATAGCCATTTCTTATCGGATCTGCAATATTCTTGTTAGATACATGTTTCTAGACTACCACACGTCTAGTAAGACACAATTTATCATCCTAACTTACATACAGAAATATCGCATTTTCAAACACATATCGATCTATATTATAGGCACAATATCCATGAAATTCAGAGTATTTACACAACATTATGTCCTAGCCTTCCTACCGAACCTAAATACATGACTAGATTCTATATAACACATTACAACAATCCTACAAATGCAATTTTATGTACATGACACTTATTCTCAAATTATAGCTTTCCTATCGTCGAGAGGTATAACTGCTTATATACATCTTATGTAAACAACATTCCTACACTATAAAAACACGATGTACACAAAACCTCGATTATGGTTACAAAGGTATTCACGACTTTACATAAAAAAACATGAAATCTTATTCCTACACAATTCTAATAAGAAAATAATACAAATCCAATAGGAAACAAATTGTAAACATTAATCAATACTAAAATTAAAGAAATAATAACTCAAAATAACATAAAACACGATATTAAAACCCACAAGTACAATGACCCCTTTTGATATTTCTACTGTCTAAGCTGCCACCCTGTGTAGCTGATGAATGTAAAAAATGGGTCTTGTCTTATAATTTGTATCAATTAATATATAATAGGTTTTATATATTAATTGATACAAATTATATTGCAAAAACGTCCGTAAGCAACATAGTCATTCATCTGCCGTGTGTTGGCGCTGCAAGTATACAGGGTGGCAGGTTAAACAGTGGAAATATTTTAAGGGGTCATTTTGCTCATCATTATGAACACCACCAATCAACTCAACCACCACCCTGAAATCGCGAAAAAAAAATCAGCTGTTCCATACATTTTGTTGACGAATGTGAACAGAAATGTATGTTGCTGATTCTTTTTCGCGATTTCAGGTTTGGTCCCATAGTAAAAGTTGTTCATAATGATGAGTACAATGACCCCTTAAAATATTTCCACTGTCTAACCTGCCACCCTGTAGAATTGTCGGTTACTTCTTTGTGTGCGCCGTCAACGCGATTGGCAAGAATAAAATATGGTGTTCTGCAAGACACTGTTTAGAGTGAACGTCAAGTCGGTTGCGTTCGGAAGTATGTAATAAAAAAAATACGTCTGTGATCTGGCATTTGTAAGGTAATTACTTCATTTATATTTGCAGTTTTTCAAAGAACAATGGACATAATTATCGTACCTGACGGCGACCCAATATTCCACATGGAAAAATCGGTTCATTTTTAACCGACTTCAAAAAAGGAGGTTCTGTATTCGATCCGTATGTATGTGTGTATGTTTGTATGTGCGCGATTTTCTCAAAAACTACTGATCCGATTTGGATGGGGTTTTCACTACCATAATCTACATACTTGCAGGGCCCCAATTCTGCTATTGCAAATGTGTATGAGTGGTGTCATAATGACACCATAACGGTCAAATCCTAAGCGCTCATTGGCTTAGAGTAAGAGTATCTGTTTCGTCATTGGTCAAAACGATGTCATTGAGAGACCATTCTGACACGATTATCACAATTGCATTAGCAGACTTGGGCCCCAGGAAGGTTTTAGTATATAATACATTGTAAAAGATGCGAAAGACATCATTACAGTACTCGAGATGAAAACCAACTAGTCCAACCACGCACAGATTATCCAAAGTACATACATGTTTTATTGGATACTGCATAAAATTTTATAATAAACTACCTCTCAACGTTCTTCAATTAAATGAGAATAAATTCAAAGACTATAAAACGCACACTATGTAGGCAAGCATATTACAAACTAGAAGATTTTATGCTGGTAAGAATGCTTGGCTTAATGCTGGTCCTGCTCCACAACCACTTAGACTCATGTAATCGGAGTTATCTGCCCTTGAAGCTCTTTTTTATGACTTTGTAAATTATTTTATTTTTCTGATATTTATAGGTAATATAATCAGAAATTGTCATGAATTAATGTATTAATTTCCAATAGTAAGTTGCTTTGTTTTGTTATATGCATTTGAATAACGTTAGTTTTGTAATTGAGTAACTTTCTTTGAGTATATTGTGTATGTGAGTGCTATGTACCTAATGTACCTAGCTATTTAAGTTTTAAGCTTATCTGTAGTATGGGAGTTGAGAGCATGTCATGCTCGCTTAAATGTACCGCTGATGGTGGCGTGTGTATTAGATCATTCGATTCCCTCCAAAATGGTTGGTGCTGACTGCTGATGCGCACGTCATGTCCGTGAACGGGCGCTGTCAGTTGGTACTGCTCATCTCTTGACTGCCTAAGCAATGTTTTTACATTTTTCTAGTTGATATTATTATTTTGTACCTTACTAAACATAGTTCTCACATATACGGGCATCACTGTAATGAAAGAAATTGTAACCGAATTTATTGAAAAAGAGTAAACATGGAGTTTCTTGTCCGTTCTTCTACGTTTTGGAACGGACAACTAGCTTCAACTAACAGACAAACCGACTGACAACTATTGTAATATTGTTTGACATTTCAAAAGTGCCTGTAAATGGTCTAATTGAAATAAATGTTTTGACTTTGACATTAGGTAATTATTCCTATGTACAAAGTTATATGCATAAATGTACACACTACGTAGAAGATGTACTGATGAAAGAATTCGGGAAAGTAATCTAACTTGGTATAAAGTAGGTACTAATGAAGTCGGTTAAAAAGGAAAAAAACCGACTTCAAAAGAGGATAGGTTCTGTATTCGATCCGTATGTATGTATGTATATACAGGGTGTCCCGTTATGAGTGGTCCAAGAGAAAACCCTGGTAAAAGGACATGTCTAGCTATCAGTATGCAGCTTTAGTTTGGGGAATTTCGATATCGATTAGAAATAATCGATTTTTAGACATCAAAAAAGCCTACATTTTGTCTACAATTTCCTATGAGAAGGTTCTAATGAATAAGTGAGATCGTTTTTCGAAATTACTTATTCAAAGAAAAAAATCGCGCCTATGAGAAGATTTTCATGAAAACTTGTAACAATAATATTATTTCTAATCGATATCGAAATTTCCCAAACTAAAGCTGTATACTGATAGCTAGACATGTCCTTTTACCGGGGTTTTCTCTTGGACCACTCATAACGGAACACCCTGTATGTAATTATGTATATAAATGTTTGTATTTGCGCGATTTTCTCAAAAACTACTAATCCGATTTGGATGGGATTTTCATTATCATAATCTACATACTTTCAGGAAGGTTATAGTATATAACACATTAGGTAATCTTCCCTATACATAAACGAAGTTATATGCATAATACAATACGTAGAAGATGTACTGATGAATGAATTCAGGAAAGTAATCTAACTCAGTATAAAGAAGGTACCTACTAAAAAAGTCACTACAAATGAAAATATGTGATAATTTTGGTTACGGAAGTCGGTGCTAAAAAAAGCAAACAAAAACCATAGCCACCGACTTACGAAACCAAAATTATTATTTTTACTTGTAGTGACTTTTTGAAGACGGTAATTATTTTCTATAAAAGTTTTTTATGGTCTATAAATAATAAAAGAAATAGGTATCTTTCTAGGAAGCCAGAAAAAGAGATATACATTTTTTTGTTTATGTTATTTTATTAGAAATTATTTATATTAATGCTCAGGACGTACCAAATTGACGTTTAGTTTTGCATACGAAATTACTAATTAATCAAAAATAATTATTCTTCTCGTTTTTCTGATTATTTATTATCAGTAATTCAATTCAATAAATACATAGATATCAAAACGGAAAGCCATGAGCGCGATTCAAATCGATTGATACAGGCGATCATTCACCACCTCGGAAGAATTATTGGTCCGAGTTCGACACAGTTGTTATTGGGTTTGTTATGAATTGTGTTATTTATGAGCTCCGTATGGTATTCCGAAATACCGTTCACCGAAAGGACGGTTTTCCGATAACACTCTACTCCGACGGTTAGTTGAACGAAAAAATAATTGGCCGATGAAACGTTTCGCCGATAATATTATTCATCGACGGTTGGTAGTCCGAATGAATCCTTCGCCGATGTAACGGTTCACCGAAAACACTCTTCAACGACGATTGGTTAAACGAACGAATCTTTCGCCGATAGCATTCAGTTTACGCTAGCTATTATATTTTATATTATCAGAAGCTATTGAGGAGAGACAAAATAAAAGACTTTATTTTTTGACTTACAAGGGGGAGGGAGGTGGTCGACGGAGCCCCGCTACGCGGGGCTCCTATTTCTGTCTGCAAGGTTAAAAGTAACCAAACACGAAGGGGTTGACGGGGGCTTCGTTCGCTCGCTTTGCTCGCTCACTGAAGCCCCCGTCAACCCCTTCGAACCTAAATTGTCCGTGTCGGGGTGTCCAAATTCCCGAGCTCGCTTCGCTCGCTCTTGGACCTTAGTTATCATAAAATATAATAGCTAGCGTAAACTGAATGCAATCGGCGAAAGATTCGTTCGTTTAACCAATCGTCGTTGAAGAATGTTTTCGGTGAACCGTTACATCGGCGAAGGATTCATTCGGACTACCAACCGTCGATGAATAATATTATCGGCGAAACGTTTCATCGGCCAATTATTTTTTCGTTCAACTAACCGTCGGAGTAGAGTGTTATCGGAAAACCGTCCTTTCGGTGAACGGTATTTCGGAATACCATACGGAGCTTGTTATTTATGCATTGTGCGATTGTCGATCAATGCAATGTATTCATATAAATAATTATGATCTATTTAACCTACGTCGTCTGCTTATCAGTCTATCAAGTTAGTTGTGGATTCTAACCCTCTAAAGTATTTTTGACGATATTATAATATCTTGGCTATTTAGATACTATTTTCATCCAGGATGGTGCTTACCACATGAAAACCATTCAAACTATAATTATATTATAATTTGTACAGGGTCATAAACAAATGAATGTCAGGTACAGCTTCTATAGGAATTTGACCATTGTTCTTTGCCCATTGTAGTATGTATAACGTTTATTGATATAAAAGCAAATAGGATACCTACAATAAGTAATTTATTTTGTTTTTAACGGTCAAAATTGTCTTGAAGTAATTTTACAGTCGAATTTATTGTAAATTCTCATTATTCTGGTTCTAATTCATATGGATTCATCTGGCGTTATATGAACATTATTTGTATTTAATTAAGGTTCATATTCGTGTAAAGCGCTTGTTTATATTCTCTTATATGAATATGAACCTTATTCTTATACATTAATTATTATTAATGTTCATATTCGCATGAGTTTTCTGTACAAAAATATTATAGTTGGTAACTTACAAATTGTACGTAGGTACGATAAATAAAGTTTATAACAAAAACACTGTTAGAAAATAGTTTCTCCTTCATCTAAAATTTTTATTACAGTGATTTCTTGCATTTTTAGGGTTCCGTACCAAAATGGTAAAAAAGGAACCCTTATGGTGCGACTTCATCTGTCTGTCTGTCTGTCTGTCACACCTGCTTATTTCAGCAACTACTTATGCTATCGACTTGAAATTTGGAACAGTTATAAAGAATGCTTGTTCAACTTCATTGCAAATGAAAAGAGTCCAAAAATATTTTTATTTTCATTGCAAAAGGGGCCAGAGTGGGGGTCCGAAATTTCAAAGTGGGGTTACTAGGTCAAGTGACATATCATATGAAAGGGCTTGATCTGCACATTTCAAAATATATTTTTATTTAATTTTGTGTCTCACAGTTTTCGACATATGATGAAAAATGACCAAAAAAATACCATTCCCCCCCCCCTTATTTCCGAAGTTTGCGGGGCGAAAAATCTGAAATAATTAGAGTTGACAGGAATTGACCCAAATATGGCACCAAAAATAAAACGATGTTCCTGACTAGTACCTACAGTTTTTTCAAAATTCCTTCACAAACAAACTTAGTTATGCGGTCCGGATTTTTTCACTTTATACGTCCAAAAATGATACGGAACCCTCGGTGCGCGAGTACGACTCGCACTTGGCCGGTTTTTTTTTTTAAAGCCAAATTAATTAGTCAAAATCTCTCTGTTCGTGAGAAACATCCATATAGGTACGTGTTATTATAACGTACCTATATAAAGAGTGGGGATGTCTAGAAACCTAGAACAAGTTTCGGCCCAGAAAAAACGTTGTTGTTAGAAAGTCTCCACTTTCGGCCTCTGTTCTTCGAAGTTTAGGTACCTAAATTAACGCTACCTAGTCCGATTTCTAAAAGGTTAGTACATACCTACCTAGTTTTTTCAAATAACCACCACAAAAAATAAATTGACTTAATTCGCTAAACTAACTTGTACCAAAAGTAGGTACCTACCTAATAAAGTTTGACAACTACTTTAATTACACTATGTGCGCGCCAATTTCCACTAAAAGTAATAGCGTCGCGCTCAGCCCGCCGCAAGAGATCTCGTCAACGCGCCACCCCGTAGCCCGCGGGCGCGCGCGCCGCATCGTGTTCTTCACCCCCGCACGTACAATATTTCGCTGGACCTATAGCGCCTTAAAAGGTTGTTTAAAAACCTGGTTTATTTAAAATTCAGTCACTAAATTGTAATAATTTTATCTGTGAAGTTTTATACGATTAAATTTGAGAGATTTTTTCTACATTATATAATGGTCATCACTCATTATAACGGCATCGTCAATACATTTTAAAATATCAAGATAGATTGGCTAATGGCTCACCAACGGCTCACTAATAGCGCGCTGCTACTGAAAATTTCACTTGTCCGACCTAGGGATCGAACCGAGAACCCCACGCTCAGAAGTCACAGTTGCGACCACTAGACCAACGACGCCCAAAACCCCACGCTCAGAAATCACAGTTGCGACCACTAGACCAACGACGCTATCATAGCAAAGAAAGATATTTCTTCAAAATAATTTTCTTTCAAAGCCAATAGAAAACAAATCCTCCTTCATTATAATATACCGTATCAATAACTATAAAGGTTATGATTTAAAATCACCGTCTACACGGGTGGTGTTATTTTGTTTATTTTACACCATTTTATTGGGAGCAATGGGCATAAACCCGGGATACAATTTCAATTGCCAGTATTGCAGACAGCGGTACAGCGGTGGCGGGTCTCACCAGTTTATTTATTGTGGACTCCAAAGTACTGGTTACAATGGATGGTATGTTACTGGATGTGTCGAAGGGATATACCACAGAAATCTAAATACCTAATAAGTCAATATAAATGTTGTCTACTACATTATATTCTCAGACGCATGTCGCTGGTTCGCAGTCAATGTCAAAGCATCCAATGCAATGCAATATAAATTAAGTTTAATTCCGTTCACATACAAACGGTACAAAGCATTCTCTTCAGGTATTAATATTATAGACTGACTATTGTTTACCAAGCAACTCTATTTTAATAGATTCTAATGTCCTTTGCAAGTTCCAAGATGTTATACAGGATGGCAGGTTAGACAGTGGAAAAATTTTAAGGGGTTATTGTACTCATCATTATGAACAACTTTTACTATGGGACCAACCCTGAAATCACAAAAAAGAAAACAGCTGTTCCATACACATTTTTGAGTTATGTGAACATAAATGTATGGAACAGCTGATTTTTTTTCGCGATTTCAGGGTTAGTTAGTCCCATAGTAAAAGTTGTTCATAATTATGAGTACAATAACCCCTTAAAATATTTCCACCGTCTTTACCTGCCACCCTGTGTAATTAGAACAGTAAGTAGCTTTCGACTTTAAGTAGATTTCAGTAGGCCGATCACGAGTTATTTTAATGTATGGTATCGTAAATGTAAGCATATTTTGAATCGAAAATATACGTTTGCTACACAATATTTATATAAATAAAATACATAATTAATTTATCTGTATTTCTTAAAATGTACAAATTGTAGGTATATTTTATCAAAGTGTTCTAGGACTGTTGTATTTTAGATTCAAATTATGCTTACATTTACGATACCATACGTCAAAATACTCGTAACTCGTGATCGGCCCACGGTTTTAGAGTTTAATAGCTAAGCAGCAATTTTTATTATTTTTTTACACATACGCATGAGTCAATCAAAAGTATTTTGAGTCGCTTCCAGCCGATCTAAGTCAAAGTCCCGGGTAAGCCTTGTCGCTTCCACTCGAAAAATTTCAATCGTACCTAGCCGCAGACTGCGAGCCATGGAAATCCCTAGAAAACGTGAAAATGTTCCGAAACTTGTGCACCAACGAGATACCTTTAATTTTGGCTCTAATTAATTTGCGGTGCTGGAAACCCTCTGGAAATCTGCACGGATTCCTTGAAGCTTTGAGGGATTTATTTCTGTTAAATGGATATGAATTTGTGGCTGGAATTCCATGTATATAATTTTAATAGGTTTCTTTGTGGATGGTTTTAGCAATTACTCTACATTGCTGTTCAAATATGTTTATTATAAAGTAGGAGATCATACTTAATATGATTGATGAATAAATTCACCTATTTCCTTTGTTATGTACCTCTTTATAATCTTGTCATAATATGATAATACCCATTTTAAATTAAATTGGATGACAGGAATTTATGACATTAATCAAGTGATAAATATCACCACAGCGCAAAATAAATACAGAAAAAGCCGCCGTGGACACATGCAAATAAATATGCAAAAATCATTTGTACGAAACAAAATAAATAAGGGAAGAGATACAAATTTTATCAGCTTGTCGGTGTCCATAAATTTGGGATTACAAGCTGTAATCGCTATTGGAGCACGCGAGCCGCACAGTGGCCCCACTTTGTGTTTCATGAACAAAGTTTTTTTTTACCCGACTACGATAAAGGAAGGGTAAGAGTTTAACAGCCTATGTATGTATGTATGTGTCTATGTATGGATGTTCGATCGTAGCTTAAAAACTACTGGTCAGATTATGACAAATGAGGTATCGGTTGATTCGTAATTACATTAAGAGTGTCATAGGCTATGTTTTTTTGAAAAAAAAATAATCAAGATGGCCGACAAAACGTAAAAAAGAGGACCAAAAAAAAAAGTTTACCCGATTTTAACAAATGGGGTGTCCTTAGATTTGTCTTGATCCAAAGAGTATCGTGAGGTATATGGTGTTACAAGAAATCCAATATAGCAAACACTGGAAATTGAAAAGTGTACGATCTGTGACTTTCTTGCTACTAACTAGCGCCATCTCGTTAATTAAGACTGCGACACTTACAGTCTGAAAGTAAATGCAGTGATTGACCCAAGCCACCAAAAAAGTGTCAAATAAAACAAGAGTTAAAAAAACTAAAACCCAACTATGGAAAACAACCAACTGAAAAACATAAAATAAGAAAATATTCAACACATCGGTACAGTGGTGTCCAGGTTATAGCCGTAGTCGCATGCCATCAGAAGCAGCCATCACAGGTCATAGCGGCATGCTACCACGGCTATAACCTGTACCCCTATCATGAGTTTTTTTGACGTATAGTTTCGTTAACGTAAGCATATTTTGAATTGAAAATACACGTTTGTTACACAATATTTATATAAATTAAATACATAATTAATATCTCTGTATTTTTTTAAATGTGCGAATTGTATAAAATTTCATCAAAATGTTCCAGAACTGCTGTATTTTAAATTCAAAATATGCTTACGTTAACGAAACTATACGTCAAAAAAACTCATGATAGGGGTACTGGACACCACTGTACCGATGTGTTGAATATTTTCTTATTTTATGCATTTCAGTTGGTTTTTTTCCGTAGTTGGGTTTTAGTTTTTTTTTTAACTAAATCGGAGCGCGATTAAAATAATAGTAGGTACAACGCCATGTATTAAAGTTTTAAGCAACTTTTTGAGAGTGTCTGGGTTTAGTCTATTACTATGAATCCTATAATAAATATCAATTTATTGGCTTAGAAAGAAGTAATTACTTGGTTTTGTATAAAACCCATTTTTAATGGAGTAAAACTGTTTCAAGATGACTATTTTACTGTGTCTGTTTTTGTAATAGGTACGTTAAAATTTGAAACAACAAAATCCATTTTTCTTGTTGTTGGAGAGAATAAGTAAGTTCTCTCCAACAACAAGAAAAATGGATTTACTCATAACTGTTATAATTTAATGACAAGTACAAATAAAAGTTGATACTTAAAAGAGCTAAATCTGAAGTTTAGTTTAAAAAAACCGGCCAAGTGCAAGTCGTACTTGCGCACCGAGGGTTCCGTATCGGTTTTGGACGTATAAAGTGAAAAAAACCGGACCGCATAACTAAGTTTGTTTGTGAAGTAATTTTGATGATTTTGAAAAAAACTGCACTAGTTAGGAACATCGTTTTATTTTTGGTGCAATATTTGAGTCAATTCCTATCAACTCTAATTATTTCAGATTTTTCGCTCCGCAAACTTCGGAGATAAGGGGGGATTGGTATTTTTTCAGACATTTTTCATCATATATGTCGAAAACTGTGAAACATAAAATAAAATGAAAATATATTTGAAATGTGCAGATCAAGCCCTTTCATATGATATGTCACTTGACTTAGTAACCCCAATTTGAAATTTCGGACCCCCACTCCGGCCCCTTTTGCAATGAAAATAAAATTATTTTTTTACTTTTTTAATTTTCAATAAAGATTGGCAAGCATTTTTTATTACTGTTCCAAATTTCAAGTCGATAGCATTAGTAGTTGCTGAAATAAGCAGGTGCGACAGACAGACAGACAGACGAAGTTGCACCATAAGGGTTCCTTTTTTACCATTTTGGTACGGAACCCTAAAAACATCTTATATGCGTATAAACGAAAAATCACAGCACTGTGCGGCTGGTATTGAGATAAATCTCACCGTTGAGCACAAGTCTTCGCATATTTTTAGTGACTCAATAAAATTATCTTAAAAAGTTTATTTGGAAATCGAAAATAAAAAACTGCTATACGCGACTGAATTTTTGATACAGTTTACAG
Source organism: Thalpophila matura (assembly GCA_948465475.1). Taxonomy (NCBI): domain Eukaryota; kingdom Metazoa; phylum Arthropoda; class Insecta; order Lepidoptera; family Noctuidae; genus Thalpophila; species Thalpophila matura. Next base: position 12,675,809 of record OX419182.1, on the reverse strand, counting down.
TCACTCATTTGAGTAACTGAAATTCAATTATAGTCATACAAAAATTGGTATATTCCCGTTTAGCTAACTAATTCCATTAAAATGAATAATAAATTATGATATTCTATTTGTTTGTAAGCTACGAATCCAATTCGGATTATTTCTAAATTGGATTTTTATTTAATAAGAAAATGTTATTAGATTTTCCACGTATAAAAATAATATAGAAATAGTATATCAACAATAAAAGTTCGCTCATTGTTTTGGAATAGACTGGATAAGGTTAAGTATACAATCTTTTGCAAACATACGTTTACCAGAATCCCTTATCCAGAATGAGACAGTAATTTAATAGGTGTTCTGGTTTCCTATAATAGTAAACAAACATACATAAGAAAAAAAATGGCCTGTAAAAATATAACAATTATTTAATTACAGAGTAAAAAATTGTTTGATATTTTCTTACATTATTCTAGAATCTAACTCGTTACATCCATATAGGAACTGGTTACTTACCTATCTATTTTACTTAATACCATCATCTACCAAGCAAAGATTTCCGAGGTAGGTATACTCAATAGACGGTATTATTATTAGACGGTACGTAGGAACAATGGCCCAATCATGAGGCTACGTGCGGAAAACATACACCCAACTAAGTACCTAACTACTAAATAAATTATTTTAGGGATAAATGGCGCAGGGATTTGATAGTAAAAAGCAATGATTTGTTTGTAAAAATACAATTATTTATTTTATTTAAATAACGATATGCCAATTTTTCTGTATTTGTCTGTATTTTCCATGCCGAAAGGAAATATACGGTGATTCTAAATTAAAATAAATTATAACATGTTTATCCATATTTGCAAATAAAAGTTTTTTATTTGAATTAAATGCTAATAAGCCGATTTACTTCAGTAAAATAAATTGCATACCAACTTTTTAGAAAATAAACTATGTGATACACGATTCAAACGATAAGTGTGGTATAAATTATGCATGCAAGCCCGAAAGATGCGCGAAGTAGACGCGCGAGATAATCTTTGGTGATTTACGATGTGAACTTGCATTTACATGGCTATTTATAAGATCAGGGAGTGTTTGTGTTCGTCTGATGTATCGTTGGATGCAAACTGCACAAATACTGTGAAGCATAAACATAATGTAGATGGGTATCTAGTTTTTATACATGTTTTTAAATCCAATATTCTTATATCTTTTCTTTTTTAGGACTGGGAATTATAGTAGTCTTGGACTGTTTAATACTGGAACCTTCAAAATAGTACATATATTTTGCTTTACATTATATTTATTATGAATATTACAACGGAAGTTAATGTTATTTTTATTCATTTTTTAAAATTATTTTTTTATTATTTTTTGAGCATAAAATATAATAAAAAAATATGATAAATCGTCCTCTATAAATAGTATAAAACCGTCGCTTTTCGTGTCTGTTTGTCCACCTAGTTCTTCTAAACTACACATTGGATTTTAATGCGGTTTTACTATCTAGAGAATTTATTCCGGAAGGTTTATGTATAATAATATGTTAATATATAACTAAAATACAGCACGTATCTGTGCGGAGCAGGTGAGGGTCGCTATATAGTCAAAGGTATAAATTAAAATTGCTAGCTATTAGTAAAATAATACAGATTTAGATGCATTTGCTACACACCCAGTGAAACTAACAGATTTATTAAGGTGGTTAGTTATTTAATTAGAAATACTATACTAGAAACCAGACGACGTAGATGGAGCGGTATTAGTCCCAACGGGAACTTTGCAATTAAGATAATTATTGTCTAGTAAGATGGAGTAAAAGTTTTGTATCTAGTGAGTTCTACATTAATAAAGTAGTTAAGTTTATTTGAATGTTGCGTTTGTGCCTAAACGGTCATATAATAGCAATATACATAAGTTTACTCTACTAATCCTAGGATAATCCTACTAATAATCTGATGATAAATATAATGATATTAATATATTAAATGCGAATGTTTGTGTGTGAAAATCTATATCAAAAATAGTTTTTTTGAATTTTAACAGGATTTCAACTTGATTACGATGTAATGGCGGTGTAATGGCGGTTACGATGTATGGCGATTTGGTATTCCGACAATAGAACCTGAGGTCTATGACACAAACATTCAGTAAACTCGGAAACCGTAAAACCTCCCAAACGGCTATTTTATTGGTGGTGTCTGCTCATCATTGATATCAATGAGCAAAGTTTTGGCAAATTCTGGATTCGGTCGACTGGTAGCATGTAGTACGCTGCAGCAGTTCACAAATGTATTCTTGCCTCCATCTTGACCAGACGCATGTCTGGTATGGTCTGGTCATAGTATGGTTGTTCTATCTTGGCGTGGTGTTGAAGCAGGTTGAGTCTTTTACGTCAATAGCGCTGAGCTAGCTACAACGGTGATGTTCCTCTTATGAGATAGAAGGAAGGGAAAGATCAAAGAAAGAGCTCAGAGGATAGAAGTTTAAGGCCGCGGCCTTCTGCCTTCCATTAATTCAGTTTAACAGCAGATTTTTTTTAAATTAGTAATGTGAGTTCTAATTTATAATGTTGTCATTAATTTTTTTTAACTGTTATCAGCATTTTGTTTAGAATTAAATAAAAATAATATGAAGTAAAATTCACATTCGTCTTATTTATATTAATTGAGATTACTTATTCACCACAATTTTTACCTACTTAAATAATAAAGCTACAATGTTATAAAGTTGAAGGTATTTCCTCCAAATAACTTTGCAAAGAAACGTAAGTCCAGAATTATTTTAGAAAATCCCTATTCGTGTGTTCAGGCTCCCTTGATGGAAAATAAACATTATTACAGGATAAGCTGGAGGGGTCCCAACCAATCTAACGCATGGGATTTCTTATATTTCACTCCTCCACTAATATACACGTCACTACAAAAGACTTAACCCTTCTAAGAATCTGAATAAGGCGGACGTGCCAATTCTTAAACCTTGGAGTCGGTGGTGAATGTGGTGATTAAGGTTTGGCTTCACTGTTCGCGGACCGCAGGTAGTATTAAAACTTTTTTTTAGTTTGTTTTTCATTTATCATGTGTCTTTTGTAATATTTAAATTAAGTAGGGCGTAATAATATAACGTTAAACGGATTTTAATAGCATTTCGAAAATACAGAAGTTATTAAGAATAAATAGATCCAGGTGCATTAGCAGCACCCATGGTTTTTTTCCATTATGACGTAGTAATTTTTTCGAAACTAAACACGCTTATCACACAAGAATCACTACACTTACCGCAAGCGTTCTCTATGCTGACCTTCAGCATAGTACATGTGATTTAAAGCACGATTCACACAAAATGAAGCGCAGCGCGAGGTTACACCCACATTCTAACAAATTCAATCAATCGGTGAAGCCGACTGGGCCCGAGAGGAGCCGAATGGATGGTGCCGCCTGTTCAGCCACAGGACGCTTGCGCGGATATACATGCATATGCGCACATATGCGCATACATGCGCGTCCTTGGAGATTACCTCCTTAGATGTTCACAGCGACTGTGAATGCGCGGGTGACGTGGGGAAGCGTGGCTTAGTGACCACAGAATGCGCGAGCAACCACTTAGATTTCTAGGAGAACATAACTGTAAAGTAGTGATCAGCAAACCGGAGCCCACGGCTGTTTTGAAGTAAATCGTAATTTGTAAAGGAATCTGTGACATCTACGAAAGCCAGCGCTGACCTACAGAACTCTAAGGACCATTTACACGAGGGCATTTGACTAGTCATTTCACTAAGCCAAACATTATCGCCGTTGTGTAAATAGAGATAATCCTGTACCTATAATGAAGTGTGTTCAGGCCATCGAAGTTAGAATGATTTCCATTTTTTTGGCGCCCTTCCCCCATCACTCGCGTATTGAATTGGCTTGTGTAATATCGTTGATGTATACGTATAAAAAACATAAACAAGTGCGGCTCGCGTTTATTTCATTTTGCCACTGCAGTCCTTGCCTGCTAAAAGATTGCCCACCGGTGCAGTAAGGAAATTTAAGCCGTTACCATCAGATACAATATGTTGCATTGGGTGATCCGCGCCTGACGGAGTGAGAGAGTAATCTCTCTCACTCCGTCAGGCGCGGATCGCCCACTCTTACTCTTGAGAAATACGCCCACAATATCCGCTATATTTAGCACCACGGCCTATAAGTAGAGCTTTTCTAATCTTTTCCCACTTTTCATTGGATTCAGTACGGCGAATCGTATTTACGCCTCAAAGAAATGTCTAGAAGATTGTGTGTCGGCAAGCAAAACGATCCGTTAAGTCATGGCTAAGAAGGAAGGACAGTGGGGAGGGATAAAGGGGGGAGTAAGGTGGGGTCCGAAAAATGAAATTTGTGAAAAAACGTGGAAAATACACAACACTTCCGAAACTAAGATCACATAATTAAAGTTTTTATGTCACACCGACACTTCATTGAACTCATTCGTCTCTCGTTAGTCCTAAATGGGTCCTTCAATCCGCGACCTACATATTTTTGGACCATTTTTTTCCAAAATTTAAAACCGCGCACTTCTCACAGTTTTCTGTCTTCATCGAGGGATTGGTTAAAAAGGGTTTTAGTTTTATAGGAACACGGTATTGAGATGCAGTAGGTTGCAAGGCCTGGACTACACTGCAGCGTTGCTCCAGTGGCCCAGTGCAGCCGCGCGCAACTGACCTCGACCGATAGCGAGAGTGAATCAATACGCGCTCTTCTTGTATATCACCTCCCGTTCCTACTAGTAATTAGCTTATCTACGTGATTTAGGCACTTTTTGATGAATCTCATTAACAATATCGCTAAATTAATTAAGCTTGCCACACACCTGCTGAATAACCCAAAAATCCGAAATTATGATTAAAAGGTAATAAATAATACATAGTAATCTAAATACCTATATAAAATGCATATAGCGGTGCCTTGGGAACATCGATATATTGGCGTAGGTATACGCACTTATCTATTTCAATGACTTATCTCCTGATGTACCTATGACATTTAGATGAAATATTTTCTGGAACCAATCCATCCCAGTGTAAATCTGGCTAAACATCTTAAATAGCAAAGACTGTTATGTGACTTACAATGAGGCGATTCGCACACTGCGCCGCATCACGCAGCGCAGCGCGGGAGTGCGTGTTCTTACGTTGTTTGCAAGTACCTACCTGAGTTTGTATAGAAAACATGCGTAGTGCAACACACAGAAAACGCATTCACGCGCGGGCTCCGTTGTTCCGTCGCCACGCACCCCGCAGCGTAGCGTGGGGCAGTATGTGTTTCGCCTAATTGTCTTAAGTTTTTCTTTGAATGCTTCTGATCCACCTGCGTCCTAATCCCTATTAGGAATTGAAACCGTGACACGCAGCACAGCAACTAACCATTTAAACATCAACCATGCTATCGAACACTACACTTGTTTCCTCAGATCTAGAAACAGAGATGTGCCAAGGTGCTATTGAGCTTGACACTTTAATTCGGATCAATGTGATCATGCCTCCAATGGACCGAACGCGATCGATGATATAAATAGGTACAGCATTTTAGTTTACAGTGAGCGATGAGTGATGATTATCAGTGTTAGATTGAGGGTGTGCGGATTTTTTTATATGTGGGAGATCTATATTTACAAAGGAGCGTTTGATTGTGACGCACACTGCTTTAAAAGTGGTGATAGGGGTCCCGTATGAATTTGCTATGATGACATATCTCCTTGTTTCTATGATCTGAGCTTGTTTTCATCTGTAACTCAAAGCAAATATAATTAAAAATCATAACACCAAAAAATATTAATAAAAACCATTCTAACATCAGATTTCCAATTAAAATCGTGAGATAATCATTTTATCTTCAGATCCTTAATTATCAACAATAAAATTCTTGGAATAACGAACGAAGTGGAGTGTAAAGGATTATAAGGGGCCAAGACTGGTTCACTACCCTCTCTACCCACCCTGTGTTCAATCTCCTGTTTCTCACAAAATATAGGGAATTTTAGAGATTAAATAGCTATTGTTGGACTCTCACAGTATAAAGATATTGTGGAGGTGTGAAATATTTTGTAAAAAATAAGAATAAGACGCCAGCAGCCTAATTGCGTTACTCAATTTCTATCACCATGGCTTTCATTTTGACGGTCCAACAATATTCATTGCGGCGTTGAGCTAGTTACGGGAGCACGGATTATAAAACATACAGCGATGAATGTCAATGGTGTTAGCAAAAAAAAACTCGTTTAATTGTGAAAGTCTTGCTTTTTTTTTAGAAAATCCTGCTTTTTAGACGCATCGGCCTTCCTTTTTCAAATTATCATCTGGCAACCCTGGATACGATGGATTTTCTGTTCCGGGCAGAAACAGTTGATATGACGAATGGATTTTTAAATTCATTTACGTAATCATTTTGACAGAAAAGTTTTATTCAATTGCGCTTTCCTTTGATAAATACTCTGTTTGGCGAATTTAATCAAGTTTCTATTGAAACTGAGCGGACTTCTAAAGATCACAAAGGTTTTATCTACCTAGTAACATACCTCCCTACTAAAAGGTACAAAAGTTATGTAAACGCGGCTGTATGAACCAGGACTTCATGATACTATATCTGGTACAATACAGTATACACAATTATGTTCCGTATTGCATTTTAATAAAGGTTGTTATTGCGTAAACAAAGGTACAATATGCATAGTCCGAATCGCCCCGCACAGATCGAATTTGTCTGCAAAGTTTGAATGTTTCTGTACACAGGGTGGAGTTTAAAACGGCGGTGTATGGCAGTGGTGAGGGGACGAGTTATTGACGCAGCCTGTATATGATATGAGATACCTATACGTTTTGGTGTACGTATTGAATATATTTTCAGTTTCGCTAAAGCTTATTAATTTGAACTTTAATCACAAATTCAGACTCAGAAAAAATATATTTCGCCATAAATGATAGGTCTATTTCCAGTTAATTAAGCAAGGTTTATAATAATAAACACTGTAACTTCATGCCTTTCGAAATAAAAAGATTCAATCTTACGCACGAAAAATTAAGAAGCTTAATAAATAATCTCGAAAATTTCTTAATACAAATTAACAATTAACAAAAGAGAATAAGGGCCAAGCGTGAAATTGGATGAAGCGCATCTAAGGACCAGTGAAGCGTATCGTTCCATTGGCCTCGTCTTAAATAGAGCTCTTAAATACCTACTTTGTTTATTGGATTAAATTATATTATTATCTTCTTTATTTCGTAGCGTTATGTCGTAGCATTTTATCAGCCAATTGCTAGGCTGTGTATTTATCCATTTATTCATGACCGTCATGATGATCAATAATTTAGTTGCTTTTCTGTGTGAACAATATTTTAAATGTGCATTTGTAGTGAGCAACTAGGTCTTTCTAGGTACCTACCTACATACTTATAAAAATAAAAATTGTTATCACAGATATTTCATATCAAAAGTAGCGAAACAAAAAGAAATACAATATTCAAAATAATTATGTACTTATTAAAAGTAGTTACCTACTAATATGGCAACATGTCAAAACATCGAGATTCCTGTGGAGGAATAAATTCCTTATATGGTGGTGAAAATGATATTAAAATCCATTGTGTAGTTTATTTTGCATTAACTAAGTGGACAAACAGACACAAAAAGGGACTTTATTTTATACTATTTACTATAGATATTGCAAAGACAACACCACTGTTAACAATATTCTAATAACCCGCGCACCATTGTCTACCTCGGCGGCATGCAGCACATTAACAAGTTGAAACAAAAGCTCAGAACACGAGCAAACAAAGAAAATTATTACCTTTCCCACCATTAATAATACCTTAAACCCCTTGTTTGACACATTACTATAATGGAGCTGTCATCTGAACATATTTCGCGACTTCACGTTGCTTCGGAGGCGGATCGAAGGACCAGTTTTGTCAGACCTCGTATTCGAGCAACGGGACGTTTTTGTTTAGTACTTGTTTGCGAAGACGGCGGGTCCTCATAAAGTGGTGCAGACAGGGTAGAAATGTAGCCGTCAGTCGCAGGTGATAACTGGATCGAGTAATTAGAAACTGACATGCCAGTTAATAATAACTGTGGATAAGTTTGACGCGCATGCAACGCGAACTGTCGCGAACCGTGACAGACTCTGGCTCTTACATATTTTTAATGAGCTTTTCCTTATTTCCAAGAAATATATTTCTTTAATCTTGAAATAAATTTAGAATAAAGCTGGTTTATTAAGTGCGTAGCAGTACGAGGTGGCAATTTAATTGAGTTTGAGAATTGGTTGATGGCAATGGTTCATTGTTTTAATGAGGATACTAACGCTTCCTAATGATCAAGTGCTCTGTTTCTTAACGAAGAGCAGACAAGGAAATTGACTAGGTATAGACTAGGTTGATTAAAAATAGACAAAGTATGTCAATTAATTAAGCGATGACGCAGGAATGGAATATTGTTTAGTAGAGACCAAGTTCAAGCGCGATATTCTAAATGACTTTAGAACACTTTTAAGTAACTATAAGCATCAAGTTGATTCTAAAAAAACATACAGTACTGTATTCAATCCTAACAAATAAACAAAAACAAAGAGTTTCCTTCATTCAAACACACGATTACGTGCTTTCAAACATTTGTTTGAACTCCAAAGTGAACGCCCGTTCGACAACAAAATGAGTTACTGCAAAACTAAGCTCATGTTGCTATTCAGACAGTCATTAATCCCAAGTACGGACGAAACTTCGGACTGAAATTAGTGTGGGGTCCAACAAAATCATTTATATCAATTCTCCTACGCTGGACGGTGGGAATTATTAAAACCACAGCCGGACCGCGGTTCGCAAAGGCTTCTAATTAACTTCGGTTCACGTACGGAAAGCTGAGCAGCTGTTGCTGGCTAATGCCTTCTTGGTTATGGGCGCCTGGTATACGGTGCAACAATGCCATGCATACGTGCCGGTTACGGTTTAAATTTTGTGCAATACTACTTGTATTTTGAAGGGAAAATACCGCTTTGGTAAGGAAAACGTTTTACCAGGATTATAAAATGTAGCAACAGACTTATTTTTGCGCAAATCAGACCGATTCAAAGAAACTTTTAATAAATTTCGTGATAAGATATATGATGAAACAAATATAGGTATTGTATTATTCTTTTAAAACAACACAATCCAGCAACTAACTGTGAATAAAAACGTTGTGAGAAAACCCAAACAACCATAACAAAATCCAACGTGTGCAATGCAGTGTAAAGAGCGATAGGGCACCACTTGCAATGAACTATCGGTTTATACCGAATGGCGAACACATCACTACGTTTCTTTTCAACAAATACATTGCAGTTTCACTTCTCACAGAGTTAGCGTTTTCATAGACGGCCTGCAAGTTCTGCAACCAAACTGAATTGAAACGTAAATTCGTCTCTTAATAAGCGAAAATAATTAAAACGAAACACTTATTATTCAAACAATGCGTGAATAGATCTAAAAAGCAGACTTTCCTCTTAATTTACGTCATTCGATCTTCCTTTGTTACCGCCAGCAATTAAAAGAGGAATAAAAATGGCGGAATTTTAAAAGCTTCAATATGCCTTTTAAAATGTTTGGCGGAATTCATAGTGATTTTGTTTCGGTTCTTTTTTTAAGTGAGTGCTGGGGTGAACGCGAAATATTTTAGTCCAAAAATATTCGTGTATCTAAATGTACTAAGATATTTTATCAGTATAATCATAATTGTTACAGCAGAATAAATAATGTTGATTAAATTCGTCAGCTTTTTGCTTGCGTATCCGTATTTCTAATTGAAACACTTAAGTTTATTAACATTTAACACTAATTTTACTATCCAAGAATAAAAAATCCTATGCTCGATTTAACTTTGGCGATATACATTAATAATTTCACACAACCAAAGCACTTTGCTTAACTGACAAAGTTTAGTATATTTGCAGCGTATCTACTTACAAAAAAATATTGCAGTTAAAGTTAATCCCAATACTGCCGAAACTATCTGTTGTAAAAAATAAAAGCATTCCCAACTCTAGTTTGTGGCACTACTCGTATAAAGGGGCTCTTGAAATTCGGCGCCCGGCCGGTCAACTCAGGTCCTTAGCTGAAACCCAAATTATACGTTGCGACTAAATTGTCTCCGTTGGCCTATCTGCTTCATTTTGAGATGTCTGTGTACCGTCCGCATAATCGATATTAAACAATTTGTTAACGGATATCAGATATCTGAAATATTGTTTGCGTTTCTTGCTTGCGAGAAACCGCTAAATTATCCATATACCAGTTTATATTACCATCTGTGTTATGGCTGATACTCAGTTATATTATTAACACTGACTTATCTATCACCTATAAAACAGTACCGTGACTGAACTACTACTACTACTGATAGACCACATACAGCCTCAACCAGTATATCTAGAGTTTTGAAACTTGGGGGATATATTTCTTGAGGTGCACTAACGAGGGATTTTTTTTAAATTTCATCCGTAAATGGGTGAAGAGGGGTAGTACCTAAGGCTTGTATGAAGAAAATAACGACATTGTGTTGTTTTCCGACTTCCGCGCGGACGGAGTCACGGGCACAGCTACTTTTTTTATAAGATCGATACAATTTATTTCTTCATCAATCTCTACGGGGATCGTTAGCAATGAACAATCGTATACATACAAGAAATAATACGACTGCGTTCACATAAAATTCCTACTTAGCCCTAATCCCTAGAAAGCACATACGTTTCAACAGCAAAGATTTGACGTTTAGAAAATGACAAGCTTGTTAGACGTACACTCGAGGAAAGGCTTACATTCCCGACGGTACCAACGAAACCGAGTGCACTCGAAAAGTTAATAATTCGAAACCCGTTCGTGTACTTGTCTGATTCCCCATTCATATTCATATTTATTTCGTTTCACCTATTCGCCCCAGGACGCTTCACAAATTTAAATTTAAATCCTTAATTTTAACAAGATACGCGACGTAACTTATATTCAAATTTTCTCTTTAAACATATTGCTCGGCGGGTCGGAAGCAATCTTCATTGTACCACGATTCCGAATCAACGGTGTTTAAGTATGATTATTCGCGAAAATCTCATATTTATGTAAATTAGACGTCAAATGAATGCGATTGTTGTTCTTTGTTCCGTCTTGGTTTGCTTGCTTAGAATTAAATTGCGGTACCTACTATGTATTTAATTTTACTTACTATAATATTCTAGAGGTTACTTTTTGCGAAGCTTAATTTGTTTTTAAATATTTTATAGGTATTTTAGGTTAGGTCACTCTGGTATAGAATTTTTGTGACTCTTTGGTACTTTACTACTTCGTTCTTAAATAAAACCTCAAACATCTGGATACTAATCAAATGCAAATATTATAAGCAATTTATTGACATGGGTTAGCACAGAAATTAGCATACTGGCAGCAGCATATTAGGCAACTTGCATGCATGTTTTTACCTATAGAAATACAATATACTTAAATCAATATTAAAAAGCAATGTCCACCTGACTGCATTTCAAAGCCAGTAAGTAAGCTGTCATCTTGGACCATTACTAATTTATGAACTCTAATAACTATGGAGACCGCGGCCAAGGAATGCAATCACCATTCGGTTAATTAATAATTCTAGACCGGTCTGAGGACATAAAGTCTGCGGCTGTGAGGGCACCCCTCCCCCTCCTATTAGTACTCCGTTTTAATACTGCCCACATTTAGCAAGAAGCACTCCCTACATATTAATTTTACGAGACTACCTCTTATACTCTCGAACCCGACAATTTGGCTTTTCACAATTGCGGTGTACCTCGGCTAGACATCCGAATATAGGGAGTTTACAGTACGTATTTATGACGTACCTATTAGACTTTACATAGCACTAGAGCTGAAGTAGGTTCTTGAAAGTCGAGGTTTATTTTTGGGTAGATGAGCCTTTAAGTTTAAGAAGATTATTTTTTATCGAAGTTTCTCAATTTGGTTTTTATATTTTTTCTGAATGTAATATGGAGATACAAATTCATTTATTCGATTTTGTGCTCACTTTTTAAATTGGTCGTAGATGTTAACGATCAATATAATTATCATGATTATGCGCTAAAAGAACAGTGACCAAACGACCGAATTTGACGCCCGATCTGTAAACCCAATCCGGGCGAGTCTCAATAGATTGGCACGTGAATAGGTAAGCTGTTGTGCTAATAGTAACGTGTTCTAACCTAGAGGCGCCTACGAATGACCCAATTTGACGCCCGATCTCTATTCTAAGATATAATATGACGATCCGCGTCAAATTGGGTCATTTGTAGGCACCTCTACAGCAGCAATAAGAAGTTAGCATGATAATTAGTGAAAATAAAATAAATATGTTCACTTTTTAAACATGATAATATTAAAACAATTGTGCTTAAATTATATTAATTTAAGCACAATTGTTTTAATATTATTATGTTTAATAGTCGCATCTCGTTAAAATGGAACGTTGATATAAGAAAAATAAAAAAAGTACCTCTAAAATTACATCTTGAATATTTTTTCAAACAAAAAATACGTTTAGGTATTAGTGCAGGTCTCAAGATGATTGTTCTCAGAAATAATATCGCAACTACTTTTAATAAACGTTCTTCAGTTTAATTAATGTTTATGAAGTGTTCTCTCGTGCTTTACATATTTTTATTAAATTTTATACGATTTTTTTTAATAAAATATGTAGTCACCTCGTCGTTTATGAGGCTAGACAGATAATCGTAATTAATATTCGTGATAGTAATATTAGCAACTTATTTATATGAAAACCAAGGCACACCCATGTTTTTCACAAGTCGACAACTAAGTTAAATTAAAGTTAATGTGGTGTTTATCCAACATATAATTTAAGTAGTGTTCAAAGTTTACTTTCAAAAAGATTAACCACCTTCAAAGGATCCAAACTAGAATTTTGTAATTTCAATTTACGGTTTACATTTGCTTAGTAGGTACCTAGTTTAATATAGGTACTATACAATGTAATTAAAACGGTTAAGGATTAACTAAGATTTTACACTCCATAAATGTTCCCTAAAAAGTTTATTTAAAAAAAAAAGGACTAAATCTTATTTTGATGTGTTTTTAAATATATAAAAGCCGTGTTTGCCTTAAAAAAATACATAATAACAAGACGAAGTATTGTGATGCAATTTAAGGCCAATCTTCAGCGGAGACTGCGTTAAGGCGGCTTATTTTTATAATTAATTAGTTTATTTAATAATGCAACAAAAATATTAATTTAATACAAGGGCGCTCATACTTTTAGGCCCGTATTACAGAACGATGCTCGAACACAGATCTCTGCTAGAGCATAGATTTAAAGCCATTTTATTGGTTGAAAATCTTTGCTCAAGCAGAGATCGGTGGTCGAGTATCATTCTGGAATACGGGCCCTAGTGTCGGTGATCTCCATAAGCAGCAAGCAATCCACTATCTAGCTACTACTCCAAACAAAATAAATATTATTTATACCTTTTGGCAATAATTATGCTTTTAGTGAACTTTGGCGCGTCATTATTTTACCGAGTGCCAAACGCAAAACATAATTATGACAGGTATTCGTCAGTTAATATATAGCAAAATTTTGATTGAATTAGATATGTTACACTTTTCGGAACTACATCACAAGTTCCCGCAATCGACCCGGAAATGCTTGAGAAGACAGTTTGGTCATCCCTGATCTAATACCACCGCTTCATAGAAATACCCAAAATCATAACCGCATCATTCACTTTACGATCAGTTCAGTATAAACGCTAATATTATCCGAAGCTAAACCTGATATCCAACAGCCTTTCATTATCAAAAGGTCGGGATGTAGTCTCGCCAGACATTTTCCTAAGGCTTTAATGAAACCACATAATAACGTATACTGCCACGTTATTATGACGGCGGAATTCAGCTACCACGACTTTCAGTGTCTAGGTTGTTATTATTTGTATAGAATTATATTTCAAGTTGGTATTTTTGGAAAGTTCTTGTATTATTTATAGAATGAAGAAAATGTTTAGCACATTCTGGATTACGGGAAAAATTTACCAGTAAACGTGTAAACATCCAATCGCTCAAAGCGCTTATTTTTTTTTTTTTACTATAGAGCTGTAATCAGTCCAGTGATGGCCTAGTGGTATAACCATGTGCCACCCACGGCGAAAGATTCGAGTTCGATCTTGAGGCACGGACTGCTGTCTTTTTGAAGTCTATTTGAAGTTCCGAAGTCTGTTTGAAGTTTCGAAGTCCCTTTTCGAAGTCCGTGTCGAAGCTTGAATGTGCGTATTAGAAATTAATTATCACTTGCTTTAACAGTGAAGGAAAACATCGTGAGGAAACCTGCATGCCTGCATGCTTTCCATAATGTTCTTGAAGGTATGTGAATGAATGTAGTGGTTATTTTAAAAATGGAAGGTCAAAAAAACCACCTGAACATGGGTTCAGCAGTGCTCCTTTTTGTATTTCAAACGTTATATGAAAAACCTCAAACCTCAGAGGGTGCGAATTCTTTAGACATTGAATGATTGTTATTTGAAGAATTCACGATTGATATTCTTGAATTCCAAAACTTTGCCATTGGTTTGGAGCAAGGATTGTTTCAATAAATTGTTATCGAAACAACCCTTTAATTTATTGTTGAATTTCTACCAAAGCAGTTTGTGGTTAGACCGAAAATTTATCTTAAATCGAAAATAGTTTCGATAAAATCTTAAAGCTTTTTAGTTGTGTTGTGTTTAAAAATAAATCTTGTAGTTCTTAACTCTGTAGCTAAATGTTATCAGCTTTTATTGATTTTTAAAGTTGAAAATATTACAAGCTTCACATGGGATGAAGGCAGAAGGATGATAAAGCCTTAGAAATACTCAGATAACAAATTTGACAAATACCTAGTCTGATTTAAGGCTCTTTTTAATGTTGTAAATATAATGTTTGTAAAATTATACTGCAAAAAATTAATATTTTTTTCGTAAAAAACAGACAGGATAGTAAAAAAAGCACATATTTATTAATCAAACACGTACATTGCACACGTATAATTCTTCATTCCTAATATTGAAACTACAATTTGATTTCGCGAAATGGAATCTTATTTTCCAACTGTATTCATATTTGACAAGTGTAGCGTGAAAAATCTCTGCATAGAGTTAAGCTTCAATAATCCCAATCTCGGGGCCTTTAGTAGTTTCGGAGTAATATTGTGCGTGACAGTTTTCGTGTTAAGGCCAGGGTTAACACGCGAATGTTTTTGAAGAATTAATCTTTATAGGTCAAGAATTTTTCAAAGATTCGTTGACGATTGACGATTCGTTGAAACTTGAACATATTAACAATTGAAAATGAAAAATACCTACTATTGCTTATATAATTTAAATAAGATCCCGTGCGTGGTGAAAGATTTGTTCATAATTATTATAGAACGATTTCAGTATAGGCTTAATTTTATGGTATCTGCCTGGCATTTGTTCATATCAAACATTTGTAATAATATCTATTGTCTTCTGCCTTTGATGGAGCTAATTGAGAGAAATCTTCAACCAAAGGGCCTACAATGTTTGACTCTTTTATAGAAAACTTTTATTTCTGTTGTTAACAATATTACAAAATTCAATAAAAAATAAATATTTTTTCAACTAATATGATACCATTCGTGTGTCAAGCCCCGCCTTAACAAGTTGCGGTGCGTACGAGACGGAAGCGAAAATACCACTCGTGCGATAAACGTCCCGTTCCCGCTCCATACGTAGTAGATAACACTGTGCTGCTATCTGCCTTCCTAATGAAAATATGCGGTACAATAGCCGAACTGAGGTTAATAATAATCAAGAGCTTTGCGGAAAACGTAGCGTTAGGTAAGTGTGTTATAAGTAGAAACAAACATTGTTTCTTTGTTTTTTTAGGGTTCCGTACCTCAAATGGAAAAAGGCAACCCTTATAAGATCACTTCGTTGACAGACAGACAGAGAGACGGGTCTGTCTGCCTTTTTCTCAAGAGTGCGTGAAGGCATCATATTGAAATTAATATCAAATACTTAAGTCTACAATCCCTTGGAGCTGCAAAAAAAATCAAGCTTCTAAGTCAAAGCAATAAAAAAATACGGTCATTTATGCCGCATATATTTGACACTCGCAAATAAACCAAAACCTATAAGGTACTTGCCGTTGACCTAGAATCATGTTTACCAAGAAGCAAGATTTCAAAAGGAAAAATCGAACTAAAAATCGTTGATTTCTAGTTACGTTCACACAAAAATATTTTTTCTACATACAAAATTAAGTTAGAACGAAATCCTCAGCGTGCGTGTCCTACATGCACTTGTTGAGTTTTTTTTTTTAATTAGGTACGTATCTCGAGACTTTTCGGGCATAAACAAAATTAAAATATCATTATCGTGTTTTAACTAATCTCGATGTTTCGGTAAAGTTTAATTGACCGTGGCCACAAGAAGATTTTTGTTCTTTTATGTTAGTAAAACTGATGACAATAAACACACACGGTTAAGCTGAACATTTACATGAAATTCATACTTATAAGTTAGAAAACTCATTTTAAGCACCTAAAACTAAGCAATAGTTGTAGAAACACGTAACTTAATTATAAAGTTGGATACAGTAAACTTATTATATTACATATGTATTTGATATTAACTTCGTGAGGTATTAGTACCAAGTTATGGGTCTTACATTATATCATTCATAATGAAGCAAATTGCAATTAGATTCAAAAACTTCTTGAATGCACGTTTGGGAGAAGTAATGGTAGTTAAAAGTTATATAAAGTTACCTTGAACAGTAATTATGCCCACTTTTGAACAAGGGATTACAATTGTTCATTTTCTTGAATGTTCAAAGAGTCGATAAACTTGACAAACATTTTTGTTTTACACATACCCCACATACGTAGGTATTAATTGTAAATCAGAAAAGCTGGAGACATTCATTGGTATCTCAAATCTTTTTGAGCACAAAATAAATTTTATTATCTTCTAATTATATCATCATATAGATTCAAATTCACGTCTCACAGACACAAATATAAAACTTTAATTCGCATTCATGGTTTAACGATGTCAAGCATCCTTAAGAGTCATAAATCGCCGCAAGGGACTGCAGGACATTATTAAAATACCGCATCACAATTGTGACACGTCTCTAATTAAATTTCACACGAGGTCGTAAAATTTTAACTACCCTTTAGAGTTTTAGTTGGTTTATTGATGTTGAAGTTGTGCTAGAAGATATATTCTTATGGTCTTTGGGGGGCTCATGGCTCATGGCTCGTGGCTGTACAGAACGATGAAGGTTAGGCAGTGTTATCATAGTCAGCCGTAGTGAAGTCAAAAATGGAATAAAATAAGTGCGTTTTTTTAAATGTTCTATTTTGTTGAGGCTTTTGTGCACATTTATGCCAGCCTCATAAGGCTGGCATAAATGTGTACAGTGGCTGGCTGGTTCGTCTTATATTTAAGTATAACTTATATATAACCATACAAAAAACAAGAGTTAAAAAAACTAAAACTATAAAACTAAAACTAAAATATTCAACACATCGGTACAGTGGTGTCCAGGTTATAGCCGTGGTCGCATGCCGCTATGACCTGTGGCTGCTTAATGACGGCATGCGACTACGGCTATAACTTGGACACCACTGTACCGATGTGTTGAATATTTTCTTATTTTATGCTTTTCAGTTGGTTTTTTTCTGTAATGGGTCTCAGTTTTTTTAACTCTTATTTTATTTGTAAATTTTTTGGTGGCTTGGGTCAATCATTGCATTTACTTTCAGACTGTAAGTGTCGCAGTCTTAATTAACCAGATGGCGCTAGTTAGCAGCAAGAACACAGATCGTACATTTTTAAATTTCCAGTGTTTGCTATATTGGATTTCTTGTAACACCATATACCTCACGATACTCTTTGGATCAAGACGAATCTAAGGACACCCCATTTGTTAAAATCGGGTAAACTTTATTTTTTTTGGTCCTCTTTTTACGTTTTGTCGGCCATCTTGATTATTTTTTTCAAAAATTAAAAAAAAATTTCAAAAATTTCAAAAATACATAGCCATACACTCTTAGTGTAAATACAAATCAACCGATACCTCATTTGTCAAAATCTGACCAGTAGTTTTTGAGCTACGATCGAACATCCATACATAGACACATACATACATACATACATAGGCTGTTAAACTCATTACCCTTCCTTTTTCGTAGTCGGGTAAAAAGAAAATATTAATTATAAAAAAACACATTTTTGCGAAATGGGATCGCTTAGCAAAATATTAAAACTAACAATATAATAAACATTTCTAAAACGGGTAGTTAAGTTTCTAGCCTTTGTAGCCCATGATGTAATATTTACAAAAGACAGCCTCTAAAAATGTACATTATCTTTTTTAGGCCCGTATTCTAGAACGATACTCGAGCACCGATCTCTGCTTGAGCATAGATTTCAACCAATCATGGCATTTAAATCTATGCTCAAGCAGAGATCTGTGCTCGAGCAACGTTCTGTAATACGGGCCTTAGTGTTTGGCCTGGTCTAAGCTAGGTATAAAGATGGAAATACACTCCAGAATTTGTAAGCTGGAAAGGCGATTTATACACCGATACGGAATTCAAGATTTAACCAAGCTTAGATCGAAAGCTGCTTAAAAATATACACGGGTAAATAAAACCCGGTCTTTACCTAAGCACAATATAATTTTGTTTGGTCCTACAAGGAAAAAGGCATTACTTAGGTGAGTGGTTTTCCTGCAATCAAAGAAAAATATTCCCGGTCGTATATAATCTAACACAATACTAACACATTAGGAACACGGTAACGTAACCGTATGTACACAGTGGGCCGAGTAATGAATGCTCCTGGGAATAATAAGCTAACAAAAGAAAATCGTTATTTGTTTTCCGCATTTCTCTTTCCCCAGCGGCGGATCACGTCATTATTCCATGGATCGAGACTTTATTCGTTTTTGGGTTCCGTATGCAGTTTGCTAATTATCTGCTTTAGAAGACTTTAAAAAAATCTGTGGCCTTATTGTTAATGAAGGTAGTCAGTATTATATTCAATAATGAGTTTCACAAGAGTGTGACATAACTTATTATTATACAATGTAAGATGCTGTGGACAATAAAATTGTTATATCAAATAATTTAATTTAGGTTAAATTAATTAACAACAAAAGTTAATGAAACAATACTTCAGTAAACTTGCCAACTACTACCAAAATTATTTTATTCTTATACAGATCCCAACAACGCGATACAACATGAACTTCACAACTTTTTCGCTTTCGTTGAACATCGTGTAATAATTAAAGATAAATATAATATTAAACGATCCACTTCACCAAGATCGTGTCTTGCTTAGCTTTTGTCTTCTAAATATACTCTTGTAGATAGATTGTCATCCATTGTTTATTTAATCTCAGACAAAAAGAATAAAAGATTTATAAGTTACTTTTATAAAAACAATAGACGTTATGGTAACAAAGAAGGACCAAGATACATACCTAAATGTTTTTTTTATTGCGAGTAATGAAGCTTTTGCTTGTTCAATTAAAAATACAATGGCGGTAGCAAATTAGTCTACTGCTTGTAGTCGAGTTGTTTTTACCTTGTATTTTTCTGACGATGTTATTTTAGAATAATTTAGCATCCTTGTTTATTTTATTTTGGTATTGAGTTTTTTTTAACAGGGTGAAAATGTATAAGCTACACACTGTTAAAAGACCAATTTGTTGTTTTAAAACAATAAAAATGTTAACTAGGTATTAATTTCTTGATTACAGGTGCAAAGATTGTGAGTATGTGTGTTCAATGTGTTCATATGGCTCGTTATTTTTCGTAACCAATCTTAATAAAACTTTTTTTTCTTCCCATAGCAACTTTATTAACCCTTTGAGTTTTTTCAGTCAAAACAATATACTTACCTAGTATTTTTTTTTAGAAAAAAAATGTTACAAAATTGTGTTCGTCTAATTTCTTCAACGTATAAAATAAAACGCACCTTCGTATCCTCTTACACCCTCACACGTCAAGTTCTAAGTGATAATGTAACAACTTATAAGTGAGCTGGATTGTGACCAGACTGCACCTGTTTGTTCCCACTGTGCCCACGACAGGAGACTGGAGAGGTTCCTCAAGTTTTCTTAAAATTTCTCTAAACTTACAATGTTGCTATTTTATTTGGCGTCATTAATAGTTCTGCTGCATAAAATTTTAATGTAACTTTGTTTTATATCAAAATTGTAGGTATGTTTTAGAAAGGATAAGGCCTAAGGATGATCATCCTATTTTTAAATAATTTTAATATTCAGTTTTCTAAAAAATGTTTTATGCCATTTAGATTTTTTTTATGAACACTGTTGATTTGTAATGATTAAAAGCTGTGCTCTCCAAACTCCAGTGCTCTGCCAAACATGTTCATATTTTCGATGGATCGTTCCAAACAGCACATTTCGTTAACTTAATGATTTCTTAGTCACTTTTAAGTTAGCAAAATGTGCTATAATATGTTATATATTATTGAGTGGCAAACACGCAGGCGGCCCGTTTGACGGTAAGTGGTCACCGTCGCCTATTACATCTGCAATACCAGAGGGCAGAGGCATCCCAGATGCGTTGTCTGCCCTAGAGATAAAGTTGAAAATGTTTATAATTACGCTTGTAATTATGTACACCAATACACCATACCCTTCAAACTGGAACACAGCAATGTTGCTTAGCGGCAGAAACAGATATGGTGGTATAACCCGCGCCATTAAAGAAACGAATTTAAAATGGCGGCACTAATCATTCCCTCTCACTCGCACGTTATTGCTGTTTTTACTCACACCCGACGTGTGTGAGTAAGGACAGCAATAACGTGAGAGTGAGAGGCAAAGAATAGTGCCGCCATTTTAGATTCGCTTCTTTATTGGCGCGGGTTATAGAATTTCCTCGGATGAGCTCTTTCACAATGAGCTCTGCTGCTATAATAATGGAATAAATAGAATCTACTGCTAGTTTTGATTGTAAATTATAATCGGCTTTTCATCTCTATTACTTCTGAACGAATTTTACTAGTGACCACTACCGGATGACCGGCCAAGTATACTTATTGCCTCTAACGACACTCATGGGAATCGATACCCTGATCTATTCTATGCCAAAATCATACATACTGCTAGACAGTCATCGTGCCTTCTCCTGACATCATAAAAGTGTTTATTTTCAAACATACAGTACGACCAGTATACTTTGACACTTCACACTGGCGCTGCTTGTAAACAAAAACGTCAACTAAACGTCAAATCCAGTACATTTCAGTTTAGTTCCCTATTTCTTCGCGTACCAAGTTATACTGGGCTGTATAATAAGAGCAGGCGAAATAACCCGACACATTGACGTAAAATAAGCAATTTCCTTTTGTATCAACCAAGGTGTTTGCTGTTTATGACGCTAGCTTTACGATTTGTTTGTGTTAGAAGCAAGGAGCGGTTTTAAAATCGAATTTCTAAAGTAGTTTCAATAAACGTGAACGTAAAATGTAATGTTTTATTAAAATAAGTAACTTATTCTGTCTGGTTTGCGTTTATGTTGACTTTAGTGGGAACTTTATAACTGTTTTGTTGCCACAGTATTTAATTGTGTTTTTATTTCATCTTTGTTGGTATAATGGAAGCTTTTGATAGTAGTCGATAGTTGATAAATTGTTTTTGTTTACAATGTAAATTATACAAGTTGTGGTTTTCTATTTTTATGTTTCGATATTGCAATCACCAGTCAAATCACCAGTATATACCTTCATAATTTGCCTACTAAGTTAGAAACAGAATTCTAAGATCATTACACCAAGCTGATTTTCTTGTGTTTGGGATGCTCTAAGATCAAATTCGAAAAGAAAATTACAACCTCTCATTTTGGTTGAAAGTAACATGATTGCGTCAGTATCCACATCAAAATAGTAAAAAAATATACAAAACACCGTACGATCAACATTCACATCAGGAAAACACCAATAAAAGACTCAAATCAATACAATAGAGGAATCAAAACATCGTCGGATGTCGTCGAAAAACACTGTAATTTTAGTCAAGGCACTTTTTTTTTTTTTTTTTTTTTTTTTTGAAGGGCCTCTCGCAGTTGGCTTCTAACAGCCGTCACTGCTTAACCGGTCATCTGGTGAGGACTTACAAATGCCTCCAGCCAGGCTTAAAACTAAATAAAAACTACAAACTAAGCGACCACACGCTAAGGGCACCCCCTACTGGGGTACGGACCTCGGCTTAGGGCGTCGCTGGGGGGAGGACAACTAGAGGGAGGGGCTACTAGCTGGAACGGATTAATATGATTTAGGGACATATTTAAATCTACAGGCTCAGCGCGGGCTGGCTCGAGCAAGGGTCGGTTAGGGGACTGAGTCATACGCGGCGGCGGACTCGGGTCATGATGGGGACGTCGCGACGGGCCTCGTCGGCGAGGTCGGAATGGCGCCGGTCTGTGTTTGTACCTACGCAGAGTACTGGTCTCCCTGCTGCTCTCTTGCAGTAAGGTGATAGCATCATCGGGAGTATTTAAAGCATGCCTCGGGCGGCGAATTTTGCTAATCTGAGAGGGGGTGTATCGGGCGGCCGATACCACCAGAGGATTCGGGTGGTTCGGGGCAGAGTCAAAGAAGCGCTTGGAGGCGCGTTTCAAGCACTGCTGGATGGTGGGCAGTTTTAGATCTAAGTGCAGGCGATCATTACGAACGTACCAGGGAGCTCCCGTGGCCTTTCGCATGAACCTGTTTTGAATGATTTGCATCCTATGGATTCGAGATGCCTTGACGTGTGCGAACACAGCGCCAGCATAGGTCATGATGGGGCGTATGCAAGTCACGTAAGTGCGCACTTTGTACTTAAGTGCCAACTTGCTACGTGCATTTAGGATGGAGTGGAGGCGACCGAGAGCGAAGGCGGCGCGAGAGCGGACCGTCCTTATGTGCTCGATAAAGTTCAATCTCCTATCGAGGATGATGCCCAGGTATTTGGCTTGCTTATCCCAAGGGATCGGCTTGCCGAACATGGTGATCGGGGAGGGGTTATCAGGAGGAGTGCGCGGTTTGGAAAACAAAACCGCCTGGCTCTTATCGGGGTTTACTTCGATTCTCCATTTCCGAAACCAATCGCCTAGGGCGTTGACCGCGGTCTGTAGATTTCGGGCTATGCTATCGGGGCTGATGCCTGAGTAATAGATGGCCGTGTCGTCAGCAAATAAAGCCAGCTGGGCCTTTCCCTTTTTGGGAATGTCGCTTGTGTACAGCGTGAACAGGAGGGGGGACAGCACGGAGCCTTGAGGGACTCCGGCTTTTATGGGATGAGGGGAGGAGAGAGCGCCTCCCTCAATGCGATAGCGGAAGGTGCGATTCGACAAAAAGTCTCGGATGATGTGCACGAGACGATCTGGCACTCCGAGTTCGTACAGCTTGTACAATAAGCCGTTGTGCCAGACTTTGTCGAAGGCTTTTGCCACATCGAAAAATACTATGCCTGTCATCGTTCCATATGTGAAGCCGTGGCTTACACGTTCAACAATACGGTGGACTTGATGAATACAAGAGTGTCTGGGTCGAAACCCAAACTGCTCGTCAGGAAGGAGACTCTTGGATTCTACGTAATCCTTGAGTCTTTTGTAAATTAGCCTCTCGTAGATCTTCCCGAAAACCTTGAGGAGGCTAATGGGGCGATAGCTAGAGGGTTCGGATTTGGGCTTACCGGGTTTATGGATGCCTATAACTATAGCGTCTTTCCACGCTTGTGGGAATATATTATTGCTTAATGCACCATTGAAGATGGCGGTCATTAGCAGTATGAGGTGGGCGGGGAATAATTTAATCACTTTGTTGGTGATGCCGTCGGAGCCAGGAGCTTTTTTGGGGTTAAGCCCCTTAATGAGATCTTGCACTTCATCAGGGGTGATGGGGGGCAGGGGATTATCGGGGTCGTCTACGGGAGGGAGCGTAGCTCTACGTTCGACTTCAGCGTCTACCCGGGAAAGGTGGGCTTGGTCTACTGGTAGCGTACTAGGCGTGCATTGGGCTTCAAGACTGTCGGCTAGGCATTCAGCTTTGTCTTCGTCGTCGAAGGCGATCGACTTGTCGGGACGTACTAGGGGGGGCATGGAAGTCACCTGTTCGGATTTTAACTTCCTCTGCAAGTGCCAAAAAGCCTGATGGGTCGGTTCGAGTTCGCTCAACATCTTGTCCCATTAGTCAAGGCACATGCAGTTGCCTGTTAAAAAAGAAACGCAAACGTGAGAGGAATGAAAAACAAAATGGCCGACGGACTGGATGGACGAATGGACACGGAATATATTAGAGAGGAGATACTGGATTGTTGAGTTGCGCGAGTTTATGTATCTGTGTCTGTGTTTTCGTGATATTTTTGCTGTCGTGACATCATTAAGTCTAAAACACGATGAATAAGGCATTAAAAAAAAAACAATCTCTGTACTTACATAAAAATAGAGTCCATGTTTTATAGTCTTTCTCTTGGCATTGATGGTCGCGGGAATCCGATGGATGCGAGGAGCGTCAATGTGGCGACGCATGGGGGAGGCCTTTGTCCAGCAGTGGATGTCTTTCGGCTGAAATGATGATGACGATGATGAATTTTGGCAAAAGGATTGGTGATAGTCAATTTCTATGCTAGAGGCATAATGTGGTCATAATAACGTACCTAAATATGTAGGTACCTACATTATTAAATTTTCAGTGACAGTTTCTTTAACGACTTCAGGTGACACGTGAATAAATAATAAGTTCTAAGGTCTAAAGCAAACATAAATAAATAACAAAATGAAACATAGTACCGTAAATCTACGATAGATAAAAATCTGATCTCTGCTAATATTTTCTAAAGAACTGCTCACTGGGTATCACCTCTCATATAAAAATAAAACCTTTATCCGGACAATTCCTTCTTTATTCCCGAACTACGGTGTATATTATTGAAAACGTGTTCATCCGTGCGCCCATTCATATATGTGACCAAACTCTAGTATCTTTTGTGAGACATAGAGGCTTCTGTTCACGGTACATTTAACATATGAAATAAGATTTCGATTAGTGTCCTTACAATTTATAAGCACCACTAGGAAATAAATTCGTGAAAAATGGATTTTTATTTTAGATAAAGTTTCATTGGACTTCATATTTTAAGGAAAACATTTTATACAAATAAATATTATTAATGTAACTTATTAATGCTTATCGCGGTACATGCAATTGGTCGTACCTACTTACGTTTATACGTATGTATGTTTCCTAATTTTATGCTTCCGTATCTTTTGCAAAAACTCCTATAAAGTGGTAAGTAAGTAACTCACATCCGACCTTTTACATGTACCGCGACAAAATTCTAAACGTAAAAGAAACTTTTAATTTCGCTAGATGTGGAGATAAAAACATTTTTTTTTCTTTAAACATCTGTATTTCGACGTAAGATACGTTTTTAATATGAGAAACATCCACTAATATCGCATGTCATTTCAAGTTCACGGCCTCCCAAAAGTTCACGCATAATTGAAAACTGATAACGATCCAAACTTGGCATTATTTGGGGGTTAATAACTTTCAAATGTCGAATACATATCTTTCAATTACTCGAGTAAGTCCAAGAAATATTCGATTAAACGTATAAATCGGTTTGGTCAAATTGAATCACGAAAAGGTCAATAATCAATATGGAGTTTAGTATTCATAGTGAGGGCTACCCTTTAGGGTATGACGCAGATGTGCGAACGTGGGTGTTGTTCTGCAGTTAATATAATAGGTAATAAAAGTTATAAAATGATAATTTTAATCAATAGTGTTATTTAGAAACATTAATTCAATAACAGTACTAACAGTGCGTATGAAGTAGGTACAACTTTGTTATTGAAATATCTTGATTTAATTCTGCATAATTTTATCAATTTTGTATTGGTCTTTAATATTGATTTCGTGGTCAATGTCACGCATACCTGTTAATTGTATGATTCTTAGAATGTCAGTTTTAGTTGTTATTTGAATTGTAAGTTTTACTTATATTGTTATTTATTTGTAAGATAGGTAGGTCATTAGATGAGTAGGTAGGTAGATGCGTGCGCGTAGCCCCGTACAAAGCCGGGACGGGCAAAGCTAGTAGGTACCTATTTAAATATGTCACATATTATGTTGAAATCCATTAAGCCGTTTATATACTGTAGCCTGTGGACAAACATACTAACATACATACCTACACTCGTAAAACATTACCCTCCTTCTGGAACAGTCAAGTAAAAATACATACAAATAATCACATAAAGTTCAACTAATAAAGTATTTTATTTAATTACTACTTTAATAATTACATTAATAAAGCAAATGGCTACGGTACTAATAGCAAAAATAAACTGGCTTAGTTCTATCTCTCAAACAAAAGAGAAATAAATTTCAAGATCCGTCTGTCTAATCTAATTTAATCTTAAAAGGATTGACTTCTGTATCGGAAATTGAATGCACTAGACTTCGTCGAAGGTAGAAGACAGACCTATAAAATGGAAGCCATCAATTTTATTATGTCTCCATAAGCCAATGTATTATAATACGTATCTCTGTATTGCATTGTTGTTTGAATTTAAATTATATTGTTAAGAAAAGCTATTCGAAGTAGAGATTTTAAAACACAAGGGGCCGTACCACAAAAAAGATAAACACGTGTTCAACACGAATGCTACCAAAAATGATACGCACTTGTTTTAGCACTGACTTGTCTAAAACAAGTGTGTATTATTTTTGGTAGCATTCGCGTTTAACACGTGTTTATCTTTTTTGTGGTAAGGGTGTTAGAGTTTTAATTAATTTTAAAATAGTAGCTATATTTATTGTGAAGTGGTACTGGCAGGTATAGGTAAGTAAGTACCTACTGGAAAAAATAAAAATAAAACTCGCTATAAGCGACAAAATACTGAATAACAATATTATTTAATTAAAATAATAGGAAACTTGAAACAAGATCTATTTACTAGCACTTTTGTAATAATAATACTCGTATATTTGATCAGTATTTTGTTACCATCCATCTAAAAAAATAATAATATCATAAATTATCTTTGCATTTAATTTAAGTAATAATTTCTGCTTCTGTTTTTTAATAATCTTTTCACATGAATAATGTCACTCAATTAGTACAAAATTAACCCTACCGATGCGACGGGACCATTTAGCATGAAAAGGATGAACACCATCGGGCTTAACATATAGCACCAATCTACTTATACCATAACGTTACGACGGGTACAATTTGTTCAAATCCAAGTGAATTTTTCTTTCCTCTGCACTGTCACCGGGTTATTTACGAGGGGTCCGTTGTGTTTTAATACCTTTTCATTAACAATTTTAAGGTTCACTTTATTGGAGTCGTAAATAACTCGTACAATTGCCCGAGTGCACTGTCAGAGATGTAATTTGGGAAAAAAAGATTAAATTGGTCCGAGGACTTGTTTTAATGTTCCCGTAAAAACTTTGGTGATAATTAATTTTTCCGTTAATGTATTATTGCATACAAAAACATTAATATTTATTAAGTATAACGATGAATTTTATGCAAACTTATTGCAGATTAAAAACTTCATTGAATGTAAAAACATTTTCGATCCAATCAACTCTGTTCGGATACCGTATGAACAGAATACGATAGTATACCAATTTGAAACTTTTATAACAACGTATCCGAAAACTAACTACCATCCAACACCAGTTTGAATTTTTTAAATGAAATTGTCACCTCAATTCCATTAGCCAGTTTATGTGGTATGGTTTGCATGTCCTTAAATTATTAATTAACCCGCCATCGCCGCATAGGGATTTATTGGGGAGGGAGATGAAAAAAAAAACACATAATGAAATTGGAACCTCCCCACGATCTCCACTCGAATACAACCGTTTGGTTGCCATTCCGATCGCGCTCGACCATGCGTGAAATCTTCATTAATATCGCACGCGAGCACGAAAATACTAAACAATACGTATTGAAAAATTTACGTACATTAACTTTGTGCGCATTCCAACTTTGATTGACTTTTATCTATATCTGCCAGCCATACAAAAATGTTCCTGACTTGCATTCAATAAATTGGTTTCAGATAAATTACGCTCTTCACAAAAATATTTTTCCTGCTTTGTATTTACAGAAAATAATACTTTTCAAAAGAATAAAAACGTAGTCTGCCATGTGTTACAAACAAAAGTAAATAAAGTCATATGGTAAAGCTCATAAATAAGCTTACAACTTATCTATAATGAAACCATACAAGTGCGAGTCAATGAAACAAGTCTTTTCAGTACAACAAAGACTACATTTATTTACTAGTACATGCATCTATTTAAAAGTAATACTCATCTATTTATGCCATTTGGCTTATCTATCCCCCAGTTGACTTCAGAAATGTGTGGTCTGACTCTAGTAGAAATATATTGAGAATTTGATACAAGTTTTTTGCTATTTGCGGTATGAAACGTTTCTCTGCCACAAGAGACCGATAGCTAATGCGGACTTCATGTCCAAAATATAAAATTCTCAATGTTACAAAGTTTTATTGAAGATTGGATATAATTTGTTTGTGAGGTGCATTTAGATTTACATACTTAATCATATAATTTTTATTGAGACCCTAGATATAAATAAAAAATTTAAAGACTAATTGTGCAGTAATTGACTGTGAAATTACCTGTAATTAAATATAAAATCATTATAATTAATAACCTAGATTTGTGCCCGGTTAATACCAATAGGCTCGCCCCCAATTACATGAGAGTGTTTACGTCCGTAATAAAAATCATACTTGGGGAAAAGTACTATACACCTCTGTCTGACCCTTGTCTGGGACCACCTGTCTGGGATCACAGGCTTGATGTTATGTCATGTAACAATAAAATTATTTTAAGCAGTAATTGCAAACTTCTGCCCGAAATTTTGAATACAATAAACTAAACTGTCATATCCACAGAAATTTAAATAATAAGTCAATAGAAGTCGCGAAGGCGCGTGACCTTGTCGCCGCTTCCGAGCCAACTATGTAAGGCAGGTGATGTCTTAGAGCAGTGTTACGCAAAGTGTGTGCCGCGGCACACTGGTGTCCCGTGGTCATTTAGTTGGTGTGCCTCGGAAAATTAAGGTTATCTCATAAAGTTAAATTCACAACGCGCTTTTGTTTTGTCGCTTATTGTTATGTTGTATCAAGTACCTACGTAAAAAATGATTTTGCATTTATGGTGTACCTCCAAAGTTTTCCGATTTCCTAGGTGTGCCGTGAACACAAAAAAATTGCGGAACACTGTCTTAGAGGACACTACTACATCGAGAGCGCGCGTATAAAAATATGACATAATTATGTGAAGGGAATTAAGTTTAACTTTGTAGGTATTCTTTGACATTGACTCCGAACATGCGACACGCGTTTGGAAATAAAATGTAGTACTTACATAAAATTTCTATTGACTTTTTATTAAGAATTCTGTGGCCCTGTCCATACAATTAATAAGCCAACTCTACTCAAACACAACTGACAAAAAAAGACGAAAGGGATTAACAGCAATAAAACAAAAGAACACATTCATCCCTCAACGAACATATCCGTAATTATGAACAAAGTTAAAACGACCAATGAAAAAACCCAGAAGGGACGCAAAGTCTACAAAATATTTGTCCTAATAACACAAGTACAAAATGAATCGATTGCAACGCAAGTACATTTCACCCCTCGTATAATTTGATAGTCTATACATGCGCTTATGAAGCATTTTGACCTTGGGGAAGTCTGGTAACCTAGCAACGCCAGTAATGTACTTGGGCCCCCTAGTAGGGTCTAATCTGCAGATAATCATACCTATAGGGTTCCTATATCTGATGTCTGCGAAGTTAGAAAATTTAGGGTTTTGTGGATGAGTTCGATTAAAAGATTTTTTTATGATTTTGGGTAGATTTATAGAAATGTTGTCATTTTGTCCTTTGATAAGATCAACATTGTATTGTAGTTCGTGTTTCGTTTTGGTTTGGGACAGACTATTTATGGCTAGGTATATTAAAATTTCTCAATCCATTGGCAAATTATTGCATTTCTAAAGTGGTTTATTACTTTTTATAATAGAACCGGGTACAGTTGCAACTTATGTACCTAGAGGTATATATTTGAAAGTTCTTATCCCGAAAATTTTCAACCCTTATATCTTAAACTAAGTAAGTAGGTATTAGCCCCAACGCTGCACGTCCCGGTTATCCACACCAAAAGTTACACTGAAGGTTACGATAATGACCAATTCTGAGAATTCAAAAATAATAGCTTCAAGTCCGTCATGTCCACCCATGATGCCTTCATAGGTATTCCCTGTGCGGTATGCGTCAGCCAACCCCCCGCTTAGCAACAGGGTTGCGTCACACCCAACCCTCCTGCGCCACAATCAAACTGATGAATACTTTCAACACTATATCAACCTGTATTGATGTTTGGTACAGGCTTCTGCAACTGATGGAATTGAGATGGGAAAAATTTGAAGTTACTGTTATTGGAAGAATGCAAGCTGAAATAGTTGTTTGGGCTTTCAGAAACTTTATAATCAGATATTTTGGAAAAGTATTGGTGGAAAGCAAAGAAACATGAAATAAACTTTTATGTAAAAATTGGTAGATTTTTTTTCATGTAGGTAATTTGTTTTTTTTGTTAGACTATTTATCGGGACTTCGAACTGGCTGATCTACTAAACAAACTGATAGATAATGACCGTTTTTATACTGTTCACATAGGTACCGCTTATATTACAAAACTGCACTTAGATCAGCCTTGCCAGTGATAGTTCATTTATGTATATCGCAACTTTGAACTGGCTTATCTACTGAACGGAATGATCGCATGCAGGCAGACTGGCACCATTCCCTTCGCAGGAGGGTCCTACCTAAGTACACAGTAATAGTCGTTTATTTTGGAACAAGAAACATATACAGATAAAAATAAAGATGAAAAACGATGATAGCTGCAAAAGTTAAAAACTGTGGCGCAGCTACCAACGCCCAACTCCTAGTAAGAGGTTAAGTTGTTCCAGACAATAGATAACAGGGAAAACAAATACACATTAAAATTAAAATTAAGAGAACTACAATTAAAATTACAACATTTAGAAAGAACAACATTTAAATTAACAGTATAAATCCTAGGTCAGCCTTGATAAAGAGCGTTACCAAAAGTACGCTTATCTCTTATGATGTGATTATGTTAGTATTCTGTTTTTATTCAACTATATAAAATTTAATGCTACTTTGCTTTAAAGTTGATAGATGTTTTTCTTAAATTTTTCATTACCGTCTTTTAGTTTATAATGACTACATCGTGATTGAATTTTTTTTTACTCCGTCAGACAACAATTCATGCAGTATCAAGTAACAATATATTTGCCCAGTGCTATAAATATGCAAAGAACAATGTTTCATTAATAAATATTCAGACACACGCGCGTGCTTAAAACAATTTCACAATGCAGTTCCCGGTGTATGCAGAAATATTTTTCTGTTGACGCCGCACGCGGCTCGCACGAATTCCCGTCCCCCAAAAACTGCATATTATGTGCATAGTTAAAGTTATACGAAACATCTTCAAAAGATCAGCAGTGACACAGTGAACTGATGCGTGGCGACACACTTACCTTCTATGCAGTCAGCCCTCACATTTTTGTCCTTACAACACAGTCTCCCTGTGACACACTTGATGTTTCCCCCCAGTAATTACTTCCCCTTTCCCTCGCCCCTTCCCCAAACCATAATACCTAGGTACAAACTGAATCTAGGTATATCTACATTTGGGTGCTCGACGGGATTTGTGAGGGGAATGCTAAAAGGGTGCGAGCGTCGTGTGATATAAATTCGTATCAAAGTTATAGTGTACATGTTCGGGCGCAGGGGAGGACGATACGCCGAGTCTGCCTTGTATTTTAAACAAATACTTTGCATGATGTATCTACACGATATCCGATACTTCACGAGAACGGGATTAAATTTGTTTACCTTTTATGGTGTACTTTGAGTCAAAGAGAGACGGGAAATTTATCAAAGCATTTTGGGTCCGTCGTTAAAAGGATATCAAGTCAATGCTCCGTTTTAATGAATATCTCAGTCAACCAAATAAATTGGAAGTCACCTAAAAGAGTGTCTATTAAAAGGAATCTAACATCCACCTCAAATTGACTTCGGAGAAAGTTTACCCTCAAAATAATTAAGGATTCACCACAATTATCACCGCAAAATCAAACTTCCCTTTGATCGTCATCTAGAAAAATCATAGCTACGAATATTTACTCTAGGGCAAGCAGAATACGGTGGAAAATTGTGCAAGCGTGATGTTTAGGCGATTTTATGTAGAGAAAATTTTAATAACCAAGAGGGCGTCACCAGAAGTTTTACACTTTGCCTTTTTGTGGAATCACCAAAGGGAGCCACAGAGATAATTATAATTATTTACCAATTGTGAATAAAGTTCGGAGTAGGTCCTGCGTAATTGCGAGCCGCTTAAAGTATCATTTAATGAATAATGTTCCGATTTCAATGGGGAGTTCGACTCGGCGCCGGCGAGGGCAGAATTATCGAGGAGACGGGACGTATTTTAATTTTTTCCCAAAGAAGTCTCGTTCTGAAGTTAAATTATTTCGCATGAGGAAATTCTTTAGGGTTTTACAATTTGCAACTGAATGTATTTGATACTAACGCGATGTTATGAAAATCTGATTTAATAAGGCTGCACTTCAGGTTCAGACAGACGCTCTGTTGTAGCGAACTTATCCAATGAAAGTACCTACCCTTTGTCCTTTGATTCTACTTAGGCATTTAATTTGATCTCATTATATTATTTGAAGTTATACCTATTTGTAATTCACAATTTAATAGATACGGAAGTTCATAAATAAAAACATTTGTTTACTGGATACAGTTGTTTTATTTATTAAAATAGCAAGTGGATTGTTGTTTGATTGTATTAACCAAACATAGTGGTACATCTTTAAAAATAGATATTAGAGAAATGTTACCAACTCATTTTTAATAATTCTTTTCCTAACTGTTTAATGTTAGGGCGCTAATACCTTCGGTCACTTTTAGATAACTGTTATTATTTCTATAACATTCAAATATAATCTATTTATGTTTTGTTACTTACAGAATATTGAATAAACAAAGAATTCATTCAGTTTCCTCTGTCTGCATTTTCAGACGTAGCACTACAAAAATAAAAATATTGTACCTCTTCAGGAAATCAGAAGTGCCGTATCGTGACGGTACCAATACATTTTGTGTCGTTACAGCATCGAATTTCCTCTGTAGCATAAAGGAAAATAGCGTGCGGGGCATATACAATGTTATATAAACGAATATGTGTTGCAATTTTCTCATAATATAAGTAGTTTTGTCAGCAATATATGGTATGGTATTCTGTAAGGTGGAGGTACTTCTCTGGTCGGGCTGCTCTAGATTTAATGTATTTTTGTATTTTGATGTATTACAGAACCAAACTCAAGCATTACTTAAAACTAGTTTCAACCAATCGAAGGCTTTAAATCTACACTCAAGACAAGATCTTTGCTTGAATATCGTTCTGTAATACTAGCTTTAGATATCCTGCTGTGCCC